>OX421979.1:29832021-31119521 GCA_949128135.1 Parasteatoda lunata
CACTTTTTTAAATATTTTGTTAAGAAATCTGTTTAATTTTTTATTGATGAAACTTATAGCATGCTCATAACTTAAATTGTACTAACTTTAGTTGCGGATTAAAGCTCATCCAGCTTCAGATCAATAAAAATAAACTTGTTAGGGAAGTAAAGGCGGTCGGCGCGCAATGCAGATTACGTTGCCAGCACAATTCCTATAAAATTGGAGATACTTGCTCATCACGGATATTTTGTTCTCATAATTTAGAGTTTTTTTTTTTTTTTAATTTGTTTATGCTTGCCACTTTTTTAAATATTTTGTTAAGAAATCTGTTTAATTTTTTATTGATGAAACTTATAGCATGCTCATAACTTAAATTGTTTTCAACTGCAAAGTAGCGAATGAAGAAAGAAGGAAAAGGAATGCTTAATGTATCAAAATCAATGAAACTCTCAAATATTCTATTAATTTCTTTTCTGAAAGCTAAATATGTGAATGAAAGCCTTTCAAAATATAAGATTTTTGTAAATCAGCAACCAAGGTGGTACTGAAAACATATAGAACAGTGTAAATATTTCTAATAAAAAGAACAATGAACAAAAACTACTTATACATTCATTCAACTGTGTATTTCTGATATACACACCGGCAACCGCGGACTTCTGTCATACACCCCGGCAACCGCGGACTTCTGTCATACACCCCGGCAACCGCGGACTTCTACTATACACCCCTGCAACCGCGGACTTCTGTCATACACGCCGGCAACCGCGGACTTCTGTCATACACGCCGGCAACCGCGGACTTTAAAAATGCATTTTTAAAAAATACTGGAACAATTTCATGCGAACAATCACAGTGCTATTCTAACTGAATAAATGCTGTATGAGAGCCAAAAGCCACAGATTAACTAAAAAAAATGATTTTTTTTTAAATTCTTTTTTCAGTGATCAGTCATTAATTGTGTTATATTTCTGCTCTGAGCGATCCCAAAACTAACGCAACATATTTCCAATAACAGGTGGACAAAAAGATTATACCATCTGGCTAGTCATGAGAGGTTTCTCTTAAATACTTTCGTACAGAATCCGCTTCGCAAACCTATTGTATAGATCCTTTTTAAAAAGTAAATGTAAGCTTTAAAAGCAATGAAAATCAGTGTTGAACGAACGAGCCAGAAGTTAAAAAAACTAAATATAAATAAATGATATTTTCGGACATATTTTGGAATTTTCTAAGAATTATTAAAAAAAATTAGAAGTAAATTCAGATTAATATAAAACAATTTTAAAATCAGATATTTTAACAATCTGCATTGAGTTGGCTACGAAGATATTAAGGAAGGACCCTATTAAGAAAATTTCAGTAGATCTCATAAATAGCTAAATATACTTTAAGGGAAACAATAAATTTGAATTTTTTATACCATGCTTGAGTTAGAACAATTTAGATTCTGATTTAGAAGTTTAAACAAAAATCAGTATTTAATAAATATTTATTATATATTATTATATAATAAATATTTAGTATTTATAAATATTTATTATATACTCATAATGAATTTAAACCTAAAATTGAAATTTTTTATGGATGATTCAGTTATTTCAATTTATTTTGAAAACTACATTCATTAACTGTTGTTTCAACGACTAAACTATAATTTTCAGGCGATGTAATTAGAACAAGTTTAGAACATTCTAGTTAGCTTGTAATTATTATCTAAGTTGCCCATTGCGACTTAGTGAATTTATTTAGCAGAATTAGTTATAAAAATGATAAAAAACTTTGCGAATTCAATATTGAACTAATACGCTTATTCATTGATTAGCTTATGCACAGAATCACTCCTTCACAACCTTGCCCAGTGCGGGTCACTGATCCGCACTCCGATTCAGAAAAACATCATTAGAAATCAATATAGTTAATCATCGCACAAACATCTAAAAACTTTGCAATTTTTAAAACATGAGAAAATATAATTTTTAATCTAAATATTGATTATCAAACAAATTTAAAATGAGAAAGAAGAGCTTTCACAGGCCGGAATACTCCAAGAGTATACTTGACTATGAAATAACAAAAATTTTACGTCAAGGGTTTTTCAAATTAACTTTCTTTTAAAAACCCATAAAATATTCAATTCAACTTTATCGCTTACTTCTAAAATTGCTAAAGTTTCAAGCTTCTATGTTAGAGTATTTAAGAAAATATAAAGTAATGTAAAGTCATACATCAAAAACAGAAATGATTATTGAGAATTTTTTTTTTTTTCAATGCCCACTTTGGTTAACATTCGTCAATTCAGGCGTATTAAAGCCTATTTGTCAGCCAATCTTTCAGGGGCACCATATAAGGGGGAACAACGTTTTTCCCACAGTATGGACAGTTAATATAGAGAATGAAAGAACATCTATGCTTTGTCCGGGATTCGAGCTCAAAACCTTTCTGATTTGAGGCCATAGTTTTTAATATAGCGAGAAAAAAATTGTTTATACGCCCTTTGACGCAGGTGGGTCTTATAAATATATATTTTTTGACCCTCTAATCACAAACAAAAAAAAAAAAATATTTTGGTATTTTTAAAGTATAAAAAATAGTCTAATATTAGCTACTAAAAAAACTGCTAATTTACTGTTAAGACCCTGATATTTCATGCTGTTTTTCATAACAACAAATTATTAAAATGCAAGATATAATATTTTTCACTTACTTTGACCTAAATTAATAATAGAGAAAAAAGTATGAAATAATTGAGCTCGGCACAAAAAAGAATCCTGGTTATCTTATTGTAGTTTGTAATGCGATAATTTTATAGAGAGAAAGCTTTAGCATTTCAATTGATGTATTATATATTCTTATTTTTTATTAAATTTTCTCAGGATTTTAAAGTTTTCTTTGCCCCGTAAGTGGACTGATCGTAAAAACACGGTTCCCAATAAAACGCCAAAGGCAAGAATCACTGGTGGCAGTCAGTAAGCGGGTAGATGGCCACTTTGATCAGCCTACGTAGGGACCGAGGGTGAGCGGTATCGGTCCATCGGTGCTCGTTAAACTGTTCTGTCGTAAATTCCTAGGCTTCGCTCGTAAGTCGTCGGGCTGCCATAGCGGAGGAGCCATCCCTCTGCAAAGGATCAAAATTGCGATGGCATGTCTTTGAATAATGTTTCCAGACCGTCGTGTGACGCTCTGGTGTGACGTAAATAAAATATCTACCTACCTCAAATTTTATTCATATATGCTTTACATTATTTAAACGTTTGTATTCTTTTTTCAGTAGCTGCTAAATAACAATTGGATTATGCCTGATTATTGGAATGTAAAAATATTATTATTATTACTTGAATTTTTACTTCCTAAGAACGTAAAACGCAAGGCTTAATGTACACACTGAAGTTTTGCTGTAACTGTAAATGTATGATGTTTTTCTTTATCTTCTTTTTTTTGTGGAAATTAGATATTATTTCACTTAAAAGTTATTTTTATTCAAAATAATATCGAATTTTTAAGACTTTTTATGAGAAAATGCAAGTTTAGAGACAAAAATACAAAATTACATTTTGTGTACTTTTCTGCTTATAATGGTAAAATTGTTTTTAATTATTTCGTTAAGGTCTATTTTTTATTTCTTTGTGAGAAAATTTTGACGTACTTATAAATAAATACGATATTTAAGGTAAGATATAAATAATATAAAATAAAAGAGATTTTAAGAAATAATACGATAATTAAACCAACGTTTATTTACCTTGCCTACAAAGTATAGATGACGGCATTTTCTTTTTAGCTAGTATTTTTTTAATTATTATAATCTACGGTATAGAGAAATAAGCTAATGATAAATTTAAATATATAATGGTGTGGTTTAAAAATAAAACGTAGAAGTTTCTTTCGGTTCAAGAATTTTAATAAAAAGAATAAATAAAATGAAAAAAACTTAAACATTGATAAATACTGGCATTTCTTATTTATTTGTAATTTTAAACGATTGGAAGCATTATTCAAAATAAATTAATAGTTATCAATATTTCCAATGGTAACAATTAATGGTAATTAAATCAATCATTGTAATCGAAAATTGTTGCTATTTGCATTTCTGCCAGAAAGGTCACTGTCCTTAGAACATTTATGAGCTTGACCATGGTCTTTGTCGGTTCATTTTGAAAAGAGAGCGACCCCCCTACTATGCATTGGGGGCAAAAGGAAGGTTGGGTCCTGATAGTCATATGATAGGGAAGCAAGATGGCCCCTCCTGCTAAATGTCCCCTCCCTAATTGGTTAAAAGATGATTCCGAGAATTTTTTACCCGCGCATTTTTCATTCCCGCGCTTTTTGTAGAAATAGAACACATGTACTGCACCCTTTGGAAATTCATTTTAGAGGAACTTCAGTTGTACTTTCATATTACTTAAAACTGTGTGAATAAACATATATTTTCTTATTTGATGGTAAAATAAGAAAATCACACTTTACACTTATATTTGTTTACTCGAATGCATTACTTTAATGCCGCAATGAGAACAAAAATAAGAAAAGAAACAACAAATTCCAGCTCATGTAACAAGTAGACATTTTAAATTTCAACTTCAAAAATACATTAATAAAATGCCAATTTAACTACTTCAAAAATAAATTGAGTTATTAAAATGACTTAAAATTGAATTGTTGAAACTGTGTTTGAAATTTACAATATAATCAGGAACGCTCAAACTCAGTCAACATAATTAAGCTAAAAGTTGCCATTTTTACTTTATTCTATGCTAAAAATTTGTAAACTTATTAAATCAATCTAGATAGGATATTAATGTAAGGCAGAATACAGCTCTCATTGAATTGATTAAGTACAAGTTTTTCACAACGCAAGAAATGTTAGGTGCTGGCATGCTCTTTGCAATTCTTTTTATTATTTATTTACTTAAATTATATTTATTTATAGTTCATTTATTTATTTTACATATGCTCGCATTTAAATTGAAGGAACAACAAAAAAAAAAAAAAAAAAAAATTGCTGAAGCAAAAAGTGCATTTTTAGGGGGCTTACATTTGTATTTTTCAAGTAATATATTTGAGTGGTTAAATATTGACCAATGCTTCTGAAAATATCAGCAACAGTAGATTTTATTAAAAACAAAAATTTGACCTTTGACGTTATTAAGACGTTATTAAAACTTTGACGATAGATTTTTAAGCTTTGAAAAAAGAAATCATAGATAATTCTACAAGATATAATTTTAAAAGTACGGAGTATAAATAACGACTCACATTTAGATTCGCATACTTTTCTTCGAATTGAAATGTTTAGTATAATTCAATATAAATTATTTGATTTGAAAGTATTTAGACCCGACTGATCAGAGTATATAAATATTTTTCACATTTTTATAATTCTGGAAAGTTGTGTCACGCATAATCTCTACCCCAACTGATTGTGACACTTTTCCCCAATAGGCTTGCCATTCTTGAACTGCATTGCACAAGGATGAATAAATTCTTTTTAAGAATTTTAAAGAAACATAACTTTATTGTGGATTACATTTTAGCTGGCTGAATTTAAAGCTTGATGAGAAAAAGCTGAAAGGGGTTACGCTGTACCAACCGTCTAATAAAGAATCATATCAAGTAAAATAAAAGGAAAGACCATTGAAATATTTTGAACTTTATATACGGAAATCCTTCAGGGTACAAATGCTATTTTCGTGGGAGCGATTAAAATTTCAATAAGTTTCAATTCAAATAAGTTTCAAACTATAGTAGAAATTTATACGTTGTCTCTACAAAATTTTCGCGTTTCACATAAAAGTTTCCTTGTTTAAAAAACTAGTCATTTTTATATAATCATGTTCATAATTTAGGAAGTTTTAATTCTTATCAGTTTAACTAGAAGGAATAAAAATAGTAGTTTTAAAAATATATTACGATTAAAAAATTATTCTATATTTAGTATAAGTTGTAATGCTTCAGCATATATTTTAGGAAATCTCCAGACTACAATTTTCTGTATTTTAAATAGATTAGGGAAAAAATTATTACGATAGAATTAGAAACTATTATTATATTTTATTATAACGGGCTAATAAAAAAACCAATTATGGGATAAATTAGTAAGAATTGTATATGTGCGTAAATACTTTGATACTATGTTGATAGCAAAACACTTTATTTTTTATTCATTTATATATTTTTGTTCTTATAAAAAGTACACATAGTTTATTGTTTCGTTATACATAAGTTAAAAATAATTTTTAGATTAAAAAAAAAGGCTAGTTAAAACGTTAAATAGAAAAATAATAATAATATTAAAACAATATTCTCATAATCTTTTTCCGGAGTTTCTTAAATTCAATATTTTAGAAAATAATTCTTACATTCCTTATTTGTTAACAAATACTATACTTCACGGATATTAAAAAATATTGGTAGAAGTCTACTTTATAATTAAATTTCTTTGATGCTTATAGCTATCAAGATACAAGTTCTACGTTTTTAAAAATTAACAAAAATATGGCTTGTACATGTTTTATTGCTACAATGTTTGTAGCAACGCAACAACAATCTAACACTTTTTTGTAAAAAAAATTATAATAAATAAAAAAAGACCAGTTTTTATTGGGCTATTTAGGGATTATGGCTGATATGCAAAGTTATACTGTCTAAAACGGAAGTAAGAAAAGTAAAAAAAAAAGAAATGTTATTTAATAAGTCACTTGGTTTTCAAACATACTTATAAAAAAATAAAAAAATCCATTTTTGGGGAATAAACCACTTGCAAAGATTTTTGGGGGTTACTTCAGGATTTTATTGGGGTTTTCAGGATTTAAATTTTTTTTTTTTTTAACTAATTTCTTTTTTTGTATTCTTTAAATAAGTCTCTTAAAATAAGTCTTGCTACATTAAATAAATTGGAATAATTTAACAGTGTTAATTTTGCTACATTAAAAAAATCATTTCAAACTGTACGTAACAAGATTTACAGTCGGAGAAACACTATTTAATATATATTTTTTATAAATTATTCATCCATTCAAGTAGGTTCTTTACAAAAAAACCACTTAGAACTTTATATTTTGAGTAAAATCATAAAAGACTCTGCTTTCAAATAAAGTGAAAATGATGAAACACAAAGCCATATATATATATATATATATATATACATATACAATTTGCAAGAATCAAAACTCACTACAATCTTTTTTTTTTTATATAAAACTATGCGAAAAATTCATGTGCTAGATAAAAATTAAATTTGTTTATCTTATTTATCTTATTAAAATTTTTTGAAGTAATTTTTCTAAATTTGCGTTTTTTGTGAAATTTCTCCTGAGTTCTACCTGTATGATAGAAGTTTTGACATCTTTTAATTTTAGTAGAGAAATGAAACTTAAGAATACATATTTTTTTTTAAATTTCATCACTCAGAAACGATTCAGCCGATTTCGCTCAAAATTTCGTATTTTATGAACAATAGTAACGTACTTTGAAATGATGTACAAATTTGTGTACCTTATGATTTAAACAATATTTGACCGTCAATAAGAGTGTGCAAAGATATTAAATAGTTCACGAGATATGACATACTATGCAGAAAGGGAAATTAACATCAAAGGACTTAAATTTTCGTTCGCTCTCTACATAAACTATTTTGACAATATATTTTCTGAATAACGGCTACTCTCCTTCATAATAATGTGATGATCAAGAGTCCGAAATTGTAGAAGAAAAAGCATGTTTCTTCAGAGAGAGTACGTTTTTGCTTTTGATTTCATAACTTAATTTATCTCCCACGTAATCTAATTATCATACCGGTTTTTAGCCTCATGAAACATTGTGACTGCATCATAGCACGTGATACTGTACCTTTAACAATTTGCAATCTTATACGCGGGGTCGAAAATACAAACCTAATGCTAGAAGGTTTATAGGGGCTGACGCAGATGCTGCATCGCCCACCCAGGCGGCAGCGATTGTCAGAGATAGAATGATATTGACAATAAAGTAGGAATCCATCGGAAATTCAAACCAAACCGATGATCTTGCTTTAAACAAGCAATGATTTTTCTGAGTAGTAATGAAATTACCGTAAGTTTCATAACTGCTCAGTGAGCACTGTTTAGAACCTAGAAGACATGTCAACGCGTAGGCAGGAAGACATGCCATTGCTTGCCTCATCATCTGAGATTCTGAGCACGACTTAATGCCCATTCCCTAAGCATTTAGTTTCTCATCATGCATGTGAAAATCTAGAAACTACTTCAAGAAAAACATCTTGCTTGTTGCAATAGGTTAATCGCATGCAGTAAGAATGGCCCCTGAAATATGAAACTTCCCCTTAAATATTAAAACTTAAACAGGAAAATGATATTTTATTTTAATGTTAGCAGTTTTAAACTTCATCCTAAATGAATCCATATTTACCTTTTCAAAGGTAGAATCATAGTTTAATTTCAATTCGAACAGCCTTTGCGCTTGACTGTCGACTCAGTACCTGCGTCAGACTCTAAAAAGTATCTAGTTAGGATTGCGTTTCCAATTAGCATTGCTATTTCATCCAAGTTAACCTTCCAAGTTATTATTTCTTCTAGTTTTGAATAACTTTGTATAATTTCAAAATGAAAAAAATACTTTAATAGGGCGCAAAAATTCATATTAATGACGAACAGTTAAGAAATCGTTTCTTTTGATTTAAATATATTTCTTTGCGAAACTTGCACTTTTACTCAATAATATTAATTTAAATGGGAAAGAAATTAGGATATTTCGCACGTGGCTTACTAATTTTACAAACCCCCTTGATTGCTCAACATTCATCATTGTTTTTTTTTCCCTACAAACAACAGAAATTTTGTAAAAAAATAAAAATAAAAATAAAATATTACTATTCAATTCAAAAGTATTTGTGGTATGTTAAAATTAATTACACTGAAATAAGCGATTACCTAGATTCGAAAAACAATCAACTCTACTTGAAAATAAAAATACGGACTTAGCAATATAGAATAGCAATATGAACTTCGCAATTAGATGTAATTTTAATCATGGACAATAATAGCGATGATTATATAACAGTTCGAATTGAAAAAGATTTTTTCCCTCTAGGACAATTTTTTTTAATTTTTACGTTTAAAAATTTCAATAAAAATATTGGCATTTATATCAGGCTAAATTATATATTCACACATCAAGTTCTATGTGAGCTTATAAAATACAAAATTCGAGAAAACGATACAAAATTTCTTACAACAATAAATAATCGTGTATTAATCAAAAAAAAAAAAAAAAAAAAGAAATCACCACAAAATCATTTATAATTAATTACATTAAACTTTGAAAAAATATAAATTAAAAAAAAAAAAAAAAGAACTGTTAAGTCTACCAAAATATTTCTTTCAGTTTATGAAATTACAACTATGTATTAGCATTTCTTAGATCTGCAGAATGCCTCACTTGGTATTTCTTTATAAGTTTAACAGCTAATCATTCTTGAGCAAACTGTCTGTAGTTAATTTTTTTTTCAGTGAATCGTATTGCTTATACATTTTTCGACTAACTTTCTTATTTTCAAGTTTGTATGTCTTACAGATTTTATGTCACAAAATAAAATGGAATGAAAAGTTGAAAGCACAAAACAGCGACTTTTGCTATGTTTTACTATGGAGAGTGATTAATGTTTCTCATTTATATTTAATATGATAAATCAAAACCGTATGCGACACATAAAAGAGGATATAGCAAATGCTGTTTCCTAAACTTTAAATTAATTAAACTTAATTTATAATTCAAACTAAAACAGCTGACACAAAAACAGTTGCTCTTTTTTAAGCCGAAATCCATGCTACCCATTGTTTAAAAGAATTAGAATATTCTATTTTTTTGGAGGGGAGGGAATGTAATATTTTGCATGTAAATATTTATGTAATATTTTGCATGTGGACTGTAATGTAAATATTTTGCGGTTGGCAGTAGGCATAAAAAAATAATATTGTTTTCTTATTTCAGATAAGATATAAGTTTTACTCAGGGAGACCATTAATATTTCAATTGATTTATTAAATATTCCTTTTTAATTGAATTTCCTCACAGAATTTTAAATTTTCTTGCTATTGTCATGCACTGTGTTAATGCCATTATTTTTTTTAAAAACAAAATCTAAAATTTTAACCACTTCGGTTTAATAATTTCTTATAATTTGAAACTAAAAAAAGGAAATTTCTTACTTTTTTTTTTAGAAAATTTACATATTGTCTTATAAATAAAATATAATGCTGTATATATATAAAAAAAAAAAAAAAAAAAAAAAAAAAAAAAGCTTATTGTTTCAGATTTAAAAAAATTACTTTTTTCCACTGACTTTTATAAACCTTCAAAGTATGAATTAGGATGTTATTTCATTGTGAACTAATTTTTTAAGTTATTTTAATACATGGTCTATAGAAGTATATAATGATAAGAATAATACAAAAAGAATAATATGACTTAAAAAAAAAGTTGGAATTTTCTTCAGTGTTTTTTATAATAAATAAATAAGCCAAGTTAGGTATTTCAAAAAATTCAATTGTAAAAACCTCAATAAACAATAAAATTTAATTTCTTATTTATTGATTTTTATTAATTTTTTAGTTTCAATTGAATCGAAATATTGTTATTAATAAGAGTAAAATAAATTAAAAAATATACTCAAATAAAAAAATATATAAAAGGTGTCCTGAATATGTTTCATTTTTCTATTAATTTAAATTCTATCTGAGCGCCAACAAAGCTACTGTCAAAAGACTATTCAAGGGCTTGACCATTTCTTTTGTTGTCTCATTCTGAAGGGAAGATGGGAGCCCTGCCCCGGGTGGTCTTCCCATCTGGCGCAGAAGATTGCCTATGCTAAATCATCCTTACCTAATTACTGTAAGATGCTACTACTGAGAATTTCCCGCGCTTTTGCAAAACATAGAACACGTGTAAAGTTCCCTCCTTGTATTATTGACTGGGTGTTTAATTTGGAAATGGATTTTTATTTTGAGGGACTGATTACATGTATTTTTTTTATTTCCTTCTAATTCCACTTAAATTGAAAATCTTAAAAATGGATATTTGTGTAAAAATCACTGTTCATTCTAATATCTGTTTGGTCGAATATAATTCCCAGAACACTGTATTGAAAAAGAAGAATGAACAAATAAGTGATTTCTAACAAGTTAACAAGGAGATATTTCAATAGTTAATAAATTAATAAAGTTCAATTTAACTACTCCAAATAAATTTAATTGTTGAAAGGACTTGAAAGCTTGAATTGTAATAACTGAAATTTACAAGGCAAACAGGAGCCTAATCTACATAAATGAGCGGAAAACCGTCATCTGTAGCTCATTTAATGCTACTAAGTATATGAACTTAATAAATCTGCATAGAAACATTATGAAAAGAGGTAAAAAAAACGGTTCTTGTCTCAATAGAAATAGTTGAACACAAGCTTTAAAAATTTTTAGTCGTATTAAAAGCTAATATATTTCTTTCATTCTTCATATTACTTATTTATTAAATTTGTTATTTACATACTCGCTCATTCAAAATGAAGAAACTGAAAAAAATGTGCAGCTTGTACATTTTTGTGATTGTTGTTGTTACGGTAAATGTTACGCTTTACGTGAAAAAATTTTATCAGTTAAGTATTGACCAATGCTTCTAAAAATGACAGAACAGTTTGATTTTATAATAAGAGTTTTTTTTTCCCTGTTTATCTCTTGTTATAAGAGCAAAAGTACAATAGAAGTTTTTTTTTTTGTTTTTTCATTAATTTCAAAACGAATGTAACAATTGTTGAAAACTTAATATTAATCATAATAAATTTTACTTAAAATAGTATTTGTTAGCTGTATAGTAAATTGTTTTTTTCCCTCTTTTTCTAAAAAAAAATCCTAATTTTAGTAGATTTTTTTGAGTTTGAAAAAAGAAAATAATTTCAAATAGATTTTAGAAGCTTGTATAATTTTAAAAATAGGAAGTAAAAATGTACTATGACCTGTTAGAACCTAATATTTTTTTTTTTTTCTTAAAGAAAATATTTAGTTCAATTATATATAAACTATTTAATTGAATAGTCATGAAAGCATACAGAAAACATCAAACAGAGCATAAAATGTATAATTTAAAGATCATCTATTGAACTAGTTATATTGATCATCTTTATTGATCTTCTATAGATTTTTCCTTCATATATATTTATGAATAAAGGGAGAAAGGAAAAACAGAAAATTTCGCAATTTCACTTTGCATCCGAACCTCTGAAAGAAAAAGAAAACAACTCAAGAACCAGATTTTACAGAACATCAAAAATAAAATTGTTTTAAAAGAAACCCAAGTAAGTTAAAGTATGGTGAGGCCTGCGATTGGAGTACTAATGTCAACGCAGAAGCCTTGTAATTTTGAACCCAATCCAGAAGACAAGGGAACTTCTGGATCAAGTATTGGGAGAAATTTGTCTTCAAGGAGGACTTTTTGATGGAATTAAAACGCCTTTGCGTTACATGGAAAGGAAAACCGCGAAAGCCTTCCACGGCAAGCATGACGACAAGGGGACTCTAACCAATGATCCCTCTACCACTGAGGATATTTTACGTCAGCACTGCGGACGGTGTGATCCGGGTGCGGAATTCGTATCGACCAGGATTTGAACCTGGTTCATCTCATTGGGGGGTAAGCGCTCTGTCTCATGAGCCACCACGGCTCTGCAGATGGTTATAGAAAATTAGTTTGAAAGACAAGGCTTCCTTGGCTTCTACCAAAAGAAGTTTGTAGATAAAATTAGGAAGGTGGATAAGGGTGCAGCTGAGAAGTTTTTCTCATCGGATGTTAGTTTTACAACGATCTTTTATTTAGGAAAGCATTTATGATATATAATTTTATGTTTTTTTGTTTTGTTTTGGTGTTCCAAAATTAACAATAAATTTTTTTTTAAAAAAGGCATTTTAATTACTCAATGCAAGGACAATGCAAGGATCACAAAAACCAATTTTGTCCTCATTGCTTAAGATAAATTAGTATTACTTTTGTGTGATTCGAATTGAGTAGTTTATTTTTTACGTATAAGTTTTAAAAAAAAACTATTTTCCATTCTCAACTTTAAGTAGAGTTAAGCTTAAATTTTAGCATTTTTAAGCAGTGAAGTAGTTTTTCTGATGGTGCGACATTTTCACAGAGATGAGGCAAGTCGGTGTGAGACAAGTCTAATAATTTGAAGCAACGTTGCTTGGGTGCCGTTGAAAATTGTTAAATGGTTGTCCGTTATATTTGGTTGATTGTATTGTTTTTCGAAAAAATTTTAATAAAAAAGCTAATAAAAGTGGGTCAAGTGTTGATTGTTTAATACTTAAAACAGTCAAGCATTCTTGCAACAGCCCGGAGTGTGATAGAGGTTAAGTTTTACAATTTTCAGTCTAATCATTTCAAACTGTACATAACAAGATTTACAGTTGGGGAAATAGTATTTAAAATATATTTTTTATTAATTATTCATCCACTCAGGTAGGTTCTTAAAAAAAAAAAAAAAAAACACCTGGAATTTTTCAGAGTGAGTAAAATCATACCTACCATAAAATAATCCTGCTTTCAAATAAAGTAGAAATGATGAAATAAAAAGCCAAAGAGAGATATTATTTGCAACTGTATTTATTTGATAGAAAAAAAACAACATTTTTCTTCTATCTGTAGAATGGCAGAATGAAAGATATCATTATCCCTGATAAATTTACATATTTCTTCCGCTTTTAAGAATAAGTTAACTGTCTCAAGCAAGAATTAAATTAATTAATTCTTAAATAATTCTCTTGATTATTACGGCCATGTTATTGAACAAGAATTTTTATTTTGAAAGCTCTAAGGAAGTCAAATTTTTACTCTGTGAATCGTTATTGTTTTTCAACAGTGTAATTTTTACACGTAATATAATTTTAAAAAGGCATTACACATAATTTTAAAAAGGCATTTTGTTGCGATTCTGATGTAGATTAACAAAGCCAATTCTATGTTTTCTAACAATATTTTTGATACACTCATGAAAAAAAAAAAAAAAAACAATCTACGATTCCCTTTAAAAATATTTTTTATATCCAAAATAATAATGAAGTCAAAGATTTAAATTAAAAAACAGCTATAAAACCCATTGTTTATTCTAGCTTGTATGTACCCCACACCGTAAATATATAAAAGTAAATTTTATATATTACATTATCAGACGCTATAAACGAAGCTTTTTTTACTATTAAGTTTTAGTTCATAATTAGCATCTGTGTTGACTTATTAATGGATATGGTTTAAGATTGCTCGGAAATGTTTCGTAATAGATTTGCTTTTAATTAGAATTTTTTTTTCTTTAATTTTTTCTTAAAAGATGAAGCTTTAGTATAACAAAAAAGTATATTATAAATTTAAATAGCATAATAAATTAGTATAAGGTAAAATAATTTAAACAAATTATAGAATTATAATTAATATTTTAAAAAAATGCTTCGTAAAGCGAAATGTTTGTTTGTTACTCTTTGATGAGAAATTAATTTTTAAAAAAAGTCACGGGAACAAATAGTAATTTTGTTTATGAATTTATAAAGGTATTTTCTACATTGAATGTTACGCTACTACTCCTTACTAATAACCTTATGGTAAATGAAAACACTTTTTTCAAAATGTGTTGATTTTAATAGTTTAATTTTTTTACTTTAAAAATAAATTAGGTAATTTTTTAATTAATATTTCAAAAACGAAATCTGCAAGAATTCTATACTGCAAAGAATGCTGACGATCTTCGCATCCACCCTCGAAAGAAACACTTAATCGGCTCTAATCGGTCAGTAGACAAGTGACTAGGATCGCGCTCACTTAAAAAAAAAGGGTCGAACTCCCTGCTCCTCGCTGCCGAAAGGCAAGCTTAAACACATTGTGAGTTTTAGAAAATTCCACTATTCTAGAAGTTAAAAAATGTGGACTCTTATATTTTCCAAAATGAAAACTTTCAAAGACCCCCTTCAAAAATGTGAATTTTTTTCTTTTTTATATAGATTTTTTAATATTTTCAATTAATTTATACTCCTAAGAAGATTAAACGAAATTTTAAATTGATCCTTTGCTTCCTCAGACCTAAAAAAAATTAACAATTTATTACTTATAATTCACAAAATATGTGAAGTTTCATAATCATTTTAAAAAATTTATCGAATAGTCATTTTTAATTGTTTAATAGAAAGTAACATATTTCGGTTTCGTTGTAAATTTTTATGACAAATCGTCATATCATTTGGTAACATCATAAATTGAAAGCAACAAACAATTTAATTTTGTTTCTAACATGATTTAATGTTTTTTTTTTACAAAATATTGATTCAATTTTTTTCAGAGAAAAATCAAAGTTGATTTTTAAAAAAAAAATTAAGTGCTCTATTTTGATATTTGAGATTTTGAAATTTATTATTTATCAAGTCAATTAAGCATTTCAGCAAGGAGTTGCACCAAAATAACGTAAAACATCAGTATATATTATAATTAATATTTTAAAAAAATGCTTCGTAAAGCGAAATGTTTGTTTGTTACTCTTTGATGAGAAATTAATTTTTAAAAAAAGTCACGGGAACAAATAGTAATTTTGTTTATGAATTTATAAAGGTATTTTCTACATTGAATGTTACGCTACTACTCCTTACTAATAACCTTATGGTAAATGAAAACACTTTTTTCAAAATGTGTTGATTTTAATAGTTTAATTTTTTTACTTTAAAAATAAATTAGGTAATTTTTTAATTAATATTTCAAAAACGAAATCTGCAAGAATTCTATACTGCAAAGAATGCTGACGATCTTCGCATCCACCCTCGAAAGAAACACTTAATCGGCTCTAATCGGTCAGTAGACAAGTGACTAGGATCGCGCTCACTTAAAAAAAAAGGGTCGAACTCCCTGCTCCTCGCTGCCGAAAGGCAAGCTTAAACACATTGTGAGTTTTAGAAAATTCCACTATTCTAGAAGTTAAAAAATGTGGACTCTTATATTTTCCAAAATGAAAACTTTCAAAGACCCCCTTCAAAAATGTGAATTTTTTTCTTTTTTATATAGATTTTTTAATATTTTCAATTAATTTATACTCCTAAGAAGATTAAACGAAATTTTAAATTGATCCTTTGCTTCCTCAGACCTAAAAAAAATTAACAATTTATTACTTATAATTCACAAAATATGTGAAGTTTCATAATCATTTTAAAAAATTTATCGAATAGTCATTTTTAATTGTTTAATAGAAAGTAACATATTTCGGTTTCGTTGTAAATTTTTATGACAAATCGTCATATCATTTGGTAACATCATAAATTGAAAGCAACAAACAATTTAATTTTGTTTCTAACATGATTTAATGTTTTTTTTTTACAAAATATTGATTCAATTTTTTTAGTTGATTTTTAAAAAAAAAATTAAGTGCTCTATTTTGATATTTGAGATTTTGAAATTTATTATTTATCAAGTCAATTAAGCATTTCAGCAAGGAGTTGCACCAAAATAACGTAAAACATCAGTAATTCTTGATAAATTATCTGTATATTAAGCATTTTGAAGCAATTCATAATTCATTTTTTTTTCGGTATGTTATATAAAACGTAATCCTGTTAATCATATATCAGTAATTTTTACAAGCATTCTTCTGAAAAATATTATTATATTCATCACAAATTTTTTTAAATTATTTTTATTTGTATTTGAATATTTTTAAAATGACCTAATGCTTTACCACCGTTGTATAGTTTAGTAAAGCTTGCTTTTCCAAAACGAAATTTTAGTGGATCTTATTCCAGCAGTTTTTTAACAAAAGAAAAGGCATGTATTTAGTGATCTTATTGTAATATTAAAAAGTGACAAAATAATTGCCTCAACAACCTTATCTCTCTAACTATTACTTTTACAAATCGCAATTACAACAATTTAAAGCTAAATTTATACTCAATATCTATCTTTAGATATATCGATTCTTCAGACATATTTATTCTATTTCTTGTATGTATTTATACTATGTTTCAACTATTGTTTATTATTTTACCAACTTGGTGTTCTTCCTTCGTCCCGTAACAGCTTTATTCCGAAATTCTTAATTATGATTTAGGTTCAATATTAAAAAATATCTCGTAAAATATGAAGATCGATTTTGTCATGATATTTTTTTAAAATTCGATAACCATATTCCGTTTTCGAAATTGATCACTTCAAATATGCCAAAAAAATGGATACAAATATAATATTTTTTGTACGAAAATAAAAATAGTAATATAAAGAAAGTAATAATGTGAAACAAAGTAAAAATAATAAAATACCAAAAATAAAATAAAATATGTAAAAGTAGTATAATAAATGACAAAAGCATCAAAAATTTAAAAAAAAAAAATAACAGGATAATCATTTTAATATATATTTTTATTCCCTTAGTTACATGCTCTTGGACCGGTCTCCAAAGATTGAGACTGGTGTTCAAAAGCTAGAAGGCTTTTGAAAACAATTCTTAGGGGGCGGGGGGGGGGTCAAGAACCTGTTTCACTCTTCCCTCAGTGAGAGATATGTCATACTTCCATGTCGTTGTAAATAGTCAGAGAAGAAAAAGAAAAAAAAAAGTAAAAGAGCCCGCTTTTGCTTAGATCGTTAACATTTTTATTTGGAAAAGTATGCATGAAATATGAAGAATTTGCTTGAAATACATTTAATAATGATAATATGATACCCTTTAAAAAAATGAACTGAAAGCTGAATATATATATATATATATATATATATATATATATATATATATAGCCACACTCTTCAGAGTAGTTTGGAATAAGAATCAAGCAAAAAGAGAAAATAAATCAATTAAAGAACTACGCTAGATGTTTTAATTAAGTAAACGCGTAGTAGTTGACATGGATGTTGAGAAAATTGTTGTTAAATAGTAGCAAAATAAGTGACCAAAAATTCTAAAATTGGTACAAAGAATTTTGTTTTATTTGAAAACTATAGCGGAGATAGTATCAGTGGTTCTTTTGCGAATCATATGATGCAGTTAAATGTTTGTAATAAAAATAAAATTTAAAAAAATATATATTGAAAAAGATTTTTTGACTTTCGGTTATAAGATTGACTACCAGAATAATGTACTCGTTTTACAACATAAGTGTTCGGCTTTTTCCTAATGAAGCAAAGCAATGTGTTACAAAAAAGTAATAAAAAATTATTTTATTACTTTTTTTCACAAAAAAAAAAAAATAAATAAAAAGATACACAATGTGCATATTTATAATGGATAACGTAGGTAGTTCACGATTTTTTTTAAAGCAGGCTTGAAAACTTTAAAAAAAGTAGTTCTTAGAAAAACGTGTTTGATATCTAGCATAAGAATATTCTCTTATAAAATTGACAGTTTTTAATGAATAGATAAGCGCATCAACTAAAAATCTTAAAACGATTAATAAAATTATAAAAAAAAAATGAATATATCATACGCAGGTCGAAAATTTCATGTGCAGTAGTTTTTCGTTAAAGAGCAATATCTTTTCGAAACGTGAAATATTTACAACTAAAATATATTGGTTTCATGCTTACGCTTATTATGTATTAGATAAAACTAAATGTTCAATAGGTCATTCAAGGGTATAAAAGATCACTCAGTAATTCTGGAATCATAGAATTGAAATTATGGAATTTGAAAATTTTTTATATTTTATGTTCATTAAATTATGTTCATTAAATTTGAGAGGGAAAGTTTCTGATAGAAAATGGGAGGCCATTCATATTATACTAAGAACAACACTGATTTCAACTGTTTTACAGTGCCAAGTTATTCTTGGTTAATGTTAAATATTATGAAAGTAAAATAGAACATGAAGACTTACAATTGTTTCTCTAGTTCCTTGTAATTTTATATTATATTATTTGTAGCCTAATTGTACAAATATATTTTGTAAAGAAGAAGCAAAGCCTTATAATCTGTGACATGCTTTTTTTTTTTTTTTTGGTCTCATTCTATGAAATTCAACCGTTTGTGGTAATTTTGAAAATTAAATCATATCGTAGGAAATAAATTATTCCTATAGTATCTTCATAAGCAACATTTTTCGCAGAAATATGTAGACCACTGCACTGCCGCATTGCGTAAGGCGATCATGGTCTTCAGAAAACTTTAAACTGGTAGAAACATTTTTAAAAGAACATTCAAGAACTCACATCTTTAGCTTTCTAATTATCGAAAAAAAAAAAATGTTAGAGAACCTGTGCGAAGTATTTCTGTTCTCAGAATATTTAATTTCATGTATTAGTTTTGAAATTTCAGAATCAATTTTGAGTTTTCTGAGGGCGTAGGCCAGCTTACCAAAACAGATACATTCATGCCTAAACAATCGTTGAGAAAGACTTTACTGAGTGGTAGCAAAAGGATAATAAAATTAGGAGAGCAGTTGCATGTCAGGGGATAGAGCGCTTACGTCCCAATGGGGTGAACCAGGTTCGAATTTCGGAAATGGCTGGTTGATTTGAATTTTGCACCCGGCTAGTACCAACCACAGTGCTGAGGTAAAATATCTTCAGTGGTAGACGTATCATGGATTAAAGTCCCCTTTCAATCCGGCTAACCGCGGGAGTTTTTCGTGATTTTCTTCTTTATGTTACGCAAATACGTGCCAGTTCCATCAAAAAGTCCTCCACAAAATCAAATTTCTCCCAATACTTGATCCTTGAGTTCCTTAGTCTTCTGGATTGGGATTAGGTTCAAAATTGGAAGGATATGGAGATGGTATAGTAATAAGTAAAATTGGTAGTCGTATACCCTAAATTGGGTCGGCTGTTTTCCACAATCAATCTGTCTTGTTCTCTGTTTCATTTGCTTCACTGTATTGTGATTTGTTATATTTCGGCCGTATTTCTGTATTTATGATTTTTATCTTGTATTATTAATTTTTGACCCCACATAAACGTATTTTTTGTCTTCAATTTCGACAAATATTAAAAAAATAGTTTTCAAGGGCGGTATTTACAAAACAATCTGATTGACCTAAAAATAAAAATTTTCATGCCGAGCATTACTAAATATCAGAGCATTATCAGCTAGTCTGCAATTTAAAAATTAATTTAAATAAAAGTCTGATGAATACTTTCACGCCTACTTAAAAACGATCGTTTAGAAAGACTTAACTGAGTGGTGGCAAAAAAGGAAAATAAGATTAGGAGATCAGTTGTGGGTCAGAGGATAGAGCGACTGCTATCCAATGAGGTGAACTAGGTTCGAATTCCGGCAATGCCTGGTTGATTCAAGTTTTGCACCCGGCTTGCACCGACTCAGTGCTAAGTTAAGATATCCTCAGTTGTTAACGGATCATGGGTTAAAGTCCCCTTGCAGTCAGTCTAAGAGCGAGAGGTTTTCGTGGTTTTCCTCTTCATCTAACGCAAATGCGGGCTAGTTACATCCAAAAGTAGTGATTAAAAACAGAAAGCTTATAGAAATCTAACAAACTACAATAGAGGACTGTGAATGTCCAAGAAGCACAAAAATAAGTTTTATTGCGGGTTAAATGTCTTTAATGATCTTTTTATGACTAATTTCTGTATCTTTTCACAATCAAAACTGTTTTTTCTCTGTTTCATTTGCTTCACTGTACTGTTATTTGGTATATTTCGTCTGTATTTTTGTGTTTTTGATTTTTACATTGCTTTATGAAATTTTGACTCCATATAAACGTATTTTTTGTCTTCAATTTCGACAAATATTATAAAAATAGTTTTTAAGGGCAGTATTTACAAAACACTCTGAATGACCGAAAAATAAAAATTTTCATGCCGAGCATTTGTAAATATCAGAGCATTATCAGTTAGTTTGCAATTTTGAAAATTACTTTAAATGAAAGTCTGAGGAAAAAAATATCACTAACAAAGCCTTAAAGTATAAGTCAATATCATTTGGATGATTAGTCACTAGTTTTAATAAAATTTGCTCTTCATTATCACTTAAAAAAGCTCAATTAGCCGCGCGTAATTAAGGTCCGCGATTGGCAGTGTGTATTGTAGGTCCTCGATTAGCTGTGTGTATTGTAAGTCCTCGATTAGCCGTGTGTATTGTAGGTCCACGATTGGCTGTGTGTATTGTAGGTCCACGGTTGGCTGTGTGTATTGTAGGTCCTCGCTTGGCTGTATGTATTGTAGGTTCTTAATTGGCTGCGTGTATTGTAGGTCTGCGATTGCCTGTGCGTTTTATAATAATAAAGTTCTAGTTTGAAGAAAATATCTAAAACTGATTTCCAGCTTAATCTCAATTAGAATCTATTAAATAGTAAAAAATTTAATAGTTTTTTTTTAATTTAAAGCAATTTATTTCGAATATTAAATTTAATTACAAAATAAGTTTAAAATTTTTTTTCGAACGTATAGTTCTAATAAGTTCTAATTATTAATAGAGTTTTAAATAATATTTTAGTCCTAAGAAAATGTCAGATATAAATTTTTAAAAGCTTCTAATGTAATCCCTAGAATACTTTATCAACAAAATTAAAAAAAATTTTTATTACAATTTATAAAAAGAAGTTTTATCATACAAGAAAAAGTAAGAAAAATAGTTTTCTTTAAAAAGTGTGTAAATATTTAAATATGTGTAAGGTGAATTTCTAAAAAGCTGTTTTTTTAAAAAAGTAATTCATGTCAAACTTAAAGCAATAAATAAAGAATGAGAGTTTTTTAACAATTTAAACTTAAATCACTACATTTTAATTAATAATGACTAAATAATATTATTTTTCATTAACATGTTCTTCGTTATAAACATACCAACACCTTCAGTTAAATAAAAGTAAAGAAAATCATTAATTTCCTTTAAAATAGTGTGAAAAAATTTCTATGCATTTCATACATATTAAAAAAGAAACTAAAATATGGATGTGATAATTTTTCAAATAGGAACAATCATTTATTCCTATGCATTAACTGATGAACTTTCATTTACATTTAAGTGATAAAAATGTCCGTTAACGTTGTGCGTAAATATGTTTAAGCATTTCCTTAATTTGTTTCATGCTTATTCGTTAAATACGAAAAAGACCGGGGTGGGTGTTTCCGAGTAGGCGGTTTCACAGTGCAAACGAGGACGCCCGCTGAACGTGTGGTTTTATTGACCCACCGAGGACGTCGTTTTTGCACGCATACACACTTCGACTCGGCTCATTATACACAGTGTTGATAAACACTGCCAATCGAGGACAAAATTAGATTTTGCTAAAAAATGTTCTGGGACTATTTCATGACCCCCTGAGTACGAAAATACCATTTTCTAACCGAGGACGTCCTCGGTTGGCACGAGGTCCTCGGTTAGAAGGTGAAATTGCCCGTGTGTGTCCTCGGTTGCCGGCGCTTGCGCGCGCACACACACACACACACACACACACACACACACACACACACACACACACACACACACACACACACACACACACACACACACACACACACACACACACACACACACACACACACACACACACACACACACACACACACACACACACACACACACACACACACACACACACACACACACACACACACACACACACACACACACACACACACACACACACACACACACACACACACACACACACACACACACACACACACACACACACACACACACACACACACACACACACACACACACACACACACACACACACACACACACACACACACACACACACACACACACACACACACACACACACACACACACACACACACACACACACACACACACACACACACACACACACACACACACACACACACACACACACACACACACACACACACACACACACACACACACACACACACACACACACACACACACACACACACACACACACACACACACACACACACACACACACACACACACACACACACACACACACACACACACACACACACACACACACACACACACACACACACACACACACACACATATATATATATGCATTTAGTTATTATGTATATTTCAATTCTACTTGCAAATTACATTTGGAACAAACATACAGTACAATCATATTCTAAAACGTGTCTGCTCAGTTATTCGTTGTCAACGCGAACAAAGAAATTTTAACGGTTTTGTAACAATGCACGTATGAGCGTTTTTATTAAAGAGATAGACCCTATACTTGAATTCAATTATATACGATATTTTTTGGCAAGGAAGCACTCTGTGACTCCTGCAATACTTTTGAAAATCAAGAGCATATTTTAATAAATTGCAGTAAATTTCAAGACCTTCGACAAAATTTTTTTTCCTGAACATTTAAATTACATCCGACTTAAATTATTTTGGAAGCAGAAGAAAGACAAACAGGGAATTATTGAAATAATGGAACGCCTCTTCCTTACAAGGGAACTTGACTAGACGGCGTCAACAAATGTGGGCTGTACAATTAAAGAGCTCTATACTTCATGTAATGCATTAATTGTGTCTCACTGTTCAAAATTTCAAAAATTTCACACTCAAAAATTTCTGTAAGCTTATAGTATTTTTATTTTTATTTTTATTATTTTTTTATTATTATTTTATATATTTATTTATTTATTTACTTATTTATTTAACCTTCGCAAATACTGTTTTTGTGTTCTTTTGAAATGATTTTCGAATTTTCGATTAATTTACTGTTCAAAATTTTGTAAAATTTTCTAACTATTCATGTTTTGAGGTTCCTCTTGTTTGAGGATTTTTCTTTACGGCTGCCTCGCCATAACTCTTCTTTTTGAAATTGTATCTGTATTCATGGGCTTTGGACAAATTCTGGTACTTTTTATCATCAAAATATGTTTGTTACCTTTTTTTCCCAATGTTTTTTTTTTTTTTTGATGCCTCATCTATTATGTTTGAACACTCAAACTCCTATTTTCTGAGTATCTACCATTGTTAATTTTAAGATTTCACTAAATTCTTTGAGGCCTTCTGGTGTTGCCATGAATCGCCACCAAGCCTACCTTTTTGAATTCTCTTTTTTATTGAGAGGTTACGTGCGTGCACTTAGAGTCTACAGTATTCTCCGGATGCACCCTGACGGGGGCGGGACGGGGTTAAGCTTTGATATACGATATTATGGAATGAAATTCAATATTTATTGAATTTAATTGTTGAATTAAATCTTATTGCACTCATTCATTGCATTACATCAATACACAGTGAAAGTTTTGTCTTAAATTTTATTTTTTTTATGATAATCACATCAAAAAATCAATGTACTGAAATATTTTTACATTTTAACTCCCTTTAATTTATTAAAATACCACGAAACTTGAACATGCATTAATAATTACGAATTAAGTGCATCAAAATAAAGTATATCAGAAATTAAAAATATACGCAGATGAACGAAACACTGTTTTCAGTATTTCTGCGTTAGTTTTCGGAAAATGAAGAAACGGTTTAATTTACCGTTCGTTTATTCGGAGTAAAAATCGATTTTCAAGTGTGTGTTTGCTTTTCATCCTTAAGCTCCAAACTCTATGGATGTTGAAAGAATAACTAGATACTTAAGATTCTGTTCAAGAATCGGTATTTTGTCGAATGAAATGAAGTAAAAAAGTAAATCGCAAAAGAATTTATTTAACTATTCAGTCTGAGAATTTCTAGACATTGAGACGCATTTTCTAGACTGTCTGTGAATTTTAGTGTTAGAAAAATTAATTTTGCATTTCTTTTTAGATTAACTTAATGGAAAAAACCAGTGTAAGTTGTAAAAAAATCTTTTATTTGTGCACTATTTGACAGAGTGCAAATTTAAAAATATTTTTCTAAATAAATAAGGTGAAAATTGTATAAACGGGCAAGATTTAGCATGTTTTTGTAAAAATATGTATTTTAATGATGTAAGTGGCAAAAAAGAAATTTTTTTAAACAGCATTTTCTGTATTAATGTAATTGATGGCAAATTTACATGGAATTTCAACAGCACGAATTTAACCACTTTAAATTATAAGATACTATTTGTTTATTTTTTGTATGTAAATAAACATACACGAGTAAGGCCTATTAGTCAGACACTTATGCTTTTAAGTGTTGGTGAAGTTGATTGTTAGAAAATTTTTCTTATTTTGGTTATTACAATACCAAAAACTTTTTTTTATAACCGACGTTGATCTGTCGACCCAATTTTGAGTTTACGAATACCTACCAATGTTCAACTCGGTAGTCTTGTAATTTTGAACCTACTTCAGAAGACAAGGGAACTCCTGAATCAAATATTGGGAGAAATTTGCATTCATGGAGGATTTTAACCCGCATTTGCGTTACGTTGAGAGGAAAACCTCATACAATTAGCTCAACGGCAAGGGGACTCTAACTTGAGATCCATCTTCCTTTGAGGATATTTTACGTCAGCACAGTGGTCGGTAAAGTTTTTTGTTTTATATTTTAAAGCCGTCGTCGAATAGCCGACCCAAATTTTGAGTTTACGGCTGCCAGTGTAATTTTGTAATTTTGAACCCAATCCAGAAGACAGGGGACCTCCTGGATCAGTACCCCTAAATGTATTAATTTATTAAGAGAAATTGGAGGACTTTGTGACCCCGACAGATTTTGCGTGCACCAGTCTCCATTTAAAACACTGGGATTCTTCGACCGGCAGGATTCAAATTCTCGTCTTCTCGAACACAACTTCAACGCTCTACCGACCAAACTATTCCGGCCTGTAGTTGCCGGTAATTGCCAAAATTTTTCTGTATGATTGGAGAAGTTGACAGCTATATTATTGGTTTCCGGGGCTGTAAAAAGAATCGATAAACCATTATTGACGCCACGTAGTGTAAGGAATTGTATTAATAGGTACTACTAGCATTGTGGTAGTGAATACCATTTATATTAATAAATGCATCTAATATTCATTTTTACGTTCCCCTGAAACAATTAAGTAGCAGAAGTCCTAATATAGTGGATGAAGAAAATTCTGCAGTGCAATTTTATTTTATTTTAGCTGGAGTAAAGCAGAAGACCCGATTTTGAGCTTACGCATATCAATGCTCAACTCCGTAGCCTTGTAACTTTGAACCCAATCCAGAAAACAAGAGAGCTTCTGGGTTATGGGACAAACTAGCCTTCGTTGCATAACTAACCCGTATTTGTGTTATATGGAGACCGAAGAAACTTCAAATGGTTACCCCGACGGCAAAGGGTTTCTAACCCATGATCCATTGAAAATATATTGCCATTGAAAAAATTGGGGCAATATATTCAATGGCAATAATATTCATAATACCATTAAAAATATTTTATCTTAGCACTGTGGTCGGTGTGAGCTGAGAGTAGAATTCGAATCGGAAAGACAACATAGGAATTCGAAGCCAGGTTACCTCATTGGAAGGCAAGCGCTTTAGATTTAAAGAAAAGTGGCTTGACAAATATTTTCTTTCCCTAGATAATTAACACAGATTTTTTTAAAACTGATAAAGAAATTGATTTTTGAAAAATCTTAATCATGATTTATTTGATAAAAAAATCTTTATTTTGACTTTCTTATCGCTAACGTTGATTATTCTATTGCACGGCAGTATTACAGTTTGCTTTAAAGTATTACAGTTTGCTTTATTGATGATTTCATTATAAAAGTAAAACTATTTTTTTAGTAACGCAAATAATATATTCAAAATTTAGAAAGTCAATCAAAAAATTGCTTTAGGTACTTATTAACACCAATATTTTGTTGCCACCAAGTTTAGAAAAAAATACCTACGTGACCTCTTAAATGGATAATATCAATCACTATAAAAAATATACATAATAAAGATCTGTTAATTAATCTGTCAATAGCTATTACTTTAAAAATTCATAACATAAATAAGTTTTTATATGATGATTAAAATTAAAAGTAATTATCCATGCGTCTGACATATAATTTGAAAACACTTTTATTAAAGCCTTCTTAAAGTTCGCTTAAGGGCTTAAATTTTTTTTGTAAATAGGTAACGCTTTAATTAAATTATGAAATTTACATGATATTTCTAAGATATTTTTTT
Organism: Parasteatoda lunata; assembly: GCA_949128135.1. Lineage (NCBI taxonomy): Eukaryota > Metazoa > Arthropoda > Arachnida > Araneae > Theridiidae > Parasteatoda > Parasteatoda lunata. The sequence goes on from OX421979.1 coordinate 29,859,031, forward strand.
AAACAGAAGATATTTTTCCCAAAAGCGGCGAGATAATTAGTTATAGCTATCAGAAAACTTACTTTTTAAGTAAAAATAATAATAAAATATCAGCTTACACGACTCATTAATTAAATACGTATTGGAGCAGACTTATTATAGGGCCGTTTTAGGTAATGAAGCTAGTTTGGGAATAGCATTTAAAGCTGTGGAGATTTAATCGAATATTTTTTCTATTTAGTGGGTGAAAAGTTAATTTTTTAAAAACGGAAATAAGCTTCATTTTTTACCGGTAAAAAGTTAATTGAAAGTAAATAGAGGGCTTCTTTCCTGCTTGCAACCCTTGAATGATTGTTATATACTATTGTATTTTCGTGTAACTTAGTACAAATGGTTGTATTTCTTTTAAAATAGTGAATTAAAAACATAAAACATGTCCATGCCGTGAAACCTTTAATTTTATATGCTATTACTAGAGAACCTATATTGTATATTAGCTACTTACTCCCTTTTACTACTATATAATTAATTAATTTTAACTTGAGTCAATTATCCCTCGAAATGCAGTAGTATCAATATTTCTTTAAATTTGTATGAAGTAAGATTCAATTCGAGATCACAACGCTTGAGTACGGAGACTGAAAATATCAGGCATTAATTTATTAAGTTTTTTATTTTGTTCTATCATAATCATTGGCAGAGTGGGACGCCATTTTCTTAGCAGTAAATAAGAAGCAAAATTTCCCTGAGGAAAAGGCAGAAAACTTGAAGAAACTAAGCAAAACATTGGTAAATCTTTATGAAACAGAACACGCAAAACGTTTGAAGAACAATTTCTCAATAATTTTTACCAGTCTATTATTAACAAGCTTGCAACCGATAACTTCCAATTTCGTGATCGCATAGTGTTGCAGATGTGTGTATTACGGTAAAATACTTTTTTTTTGTCTTCAATTCATTACAAATTAAAGTGAAGTCAACATTGCTTACTTCATTCCAATGAATAAATGTAATTTTAGAACATGCAGAAGTGCAATAGTTATAGAATAGTATATATTTCTGAATCTATATAATTCGGAAAACAACAATAAAAAATCATCCGAATTACTTGAAATACTATTATTTATGTTGATTATTAATAAAATGTTATCGTTTCCTTGGTAAGTATTTTTTAATTTTGAATGATAAATTTCAACTAGAATTCAGCTATTCTGTTTTTAAGTTACATATTGAAATTCATATCGAGATCTTGCAATTATAAAATTTGATTGTGTGGTATGTCATTTTAAAGAAATGAAGAGATAATCTATGTTATATATTATTTGAGAATAAAGTTTTCAAATGAAAAACATATCATTTTGGAATTCTCCGGATTTATAAATCAGGTAAGTGTTATGCTTTTTATAATAAAAAATTTACTTGTAAATATTTTTTTCTAATTTGATGATAGTTCTCTATAGAGTGGTTTTCTACATCCGATTAATAATAAAAGAAAACATGAAACGTTTTTTATTTCAATTTGAGGAATTTTTAGAATCCTTTTTTTTTTCGTAAGCATTCTTTATTTTGCTTTTTTTAGTTTATAAACAATGATTTTTATTGAAACTTGAAAATTTTTATAAAAATTGTTGTCAAAAAACTTTTTTTCGAAATTTAATTATATAAAACTATTGGCTTAGGTATACTTTTTTCATATTTTAATGCTTGAAGTAATATGATTCATAAAACTATGGAATGTAAAGTTTAAATAGGCCTTTCATGTAATATCATCAAACGATTATTTATATTTAGTAAAACGATTTCGCTGGCATTAGGTTTTAACTCTAATAAGAAGATACATGCTTTTTGTCCTGTTTATTTATAAATATTTTTATAATATTTTAATAGGTACATGAAAAAAAGGTACATAAATTCGTATTTTAAAAGGTGCATGAAACTTCGTGCTTTTTTATACTTTCTCCACTTGTTTACTTACGCTTTTAAATCGTGTCTCTACAAACTTAAATAATTAAAACTCAACAAGAACTAATAAATAAAAATTAAGGGTATTTATTAAGTCATGGGAAAATTGTTATGAATTCTGAATATATATAATTTAAATACTATATGTATAACTAATATTTCTTCTGGTGAGTTGAACTTCTAACTCATATTATTGTTAGTCTAATAGTACGAAGCCGCGTCCGTATATACAACAAGTGATAAAAATTAAGGCTATGTATTAGGTGCCATTAATGTGCAAGTGTGTAGTACCGCAGTACCCGAATTAGGCACCTAAATTGATATAAAGGTTCTCCTTACCACGGTACTTATAACGATAGTACCAGTAGTATTTAATACCACATTAAATAAAGCATTACTGACGTCATTAACTATTTGGCGATATTTTACAACCTTCGGAATATATGTCGATATTAGCTAGTTCGCCAAAAAAGATTTTTAAAATATTAGTGTTGTTACGAATTATTTAGGAAAATTACACTTAATTAATTTTAGTAATGGGTACAAATGAAAATGAAAAAATGCTCTGTATTAAAAAGCTAAATTAAGGGGGAAAAGGTACTTATTCTTATGTGTTAACTATATGAGAATAGTATAAATTTCCATATTTCTATTGATGACAATGATGCTTAATCAAATTTAGTTATATATATATATAAATTCGAATAAAAAAAAGCAAATTTGGTCTGAAAGGTGTAATTAAAGAACAAAAAGTGCTTATTCATCTAAGAAAACCAGAAAACACTGCTTCATTAAGGGGGAAAAGGTACTTATTCTTATATGTTAACTATATGAGAATAGTATAAATTTCCATATTTCTATTGATGGCAATGATGCTTAATCAAATTTAGTTACATATATAAATTGGAATAAAAAAAAGCAATTTTGGTCTGAAAGGTGTAATTAACGAACAAAAAGTGCTTATTCATCTAAGAAAACCAGAAAACACTGCTTTTTTATTATTGACGCCAATGATGCTTAATTAATTTTCGCAATAGGTACTACTGCTATTATGTAAATTGGTGTTTTTAATCGGTTCTAAATATGGTAGTAATGGTACCAAGATGTCTTTTAAGGCCGATTGGTCTGTGTAGGGGGCAGGGAACTGTCCTTGCATCAGAAAGGTTCTGGGTTCGAATCCCGGGCAAGGCATGTATGTTTCTTTCTCTCTGTGTGTTCTATGTCCCTTCTCCTTTGTGTGTGTGAATGTGACCCGCCCTATAAACGGGTTTGTGGTTGAGTAAATGGTGTGTCAGAAGTCGAATTCCTGGCCATAGATGGCGCCACTGAAAAACAGAAACAATCGCACCCCCTGTGCCTAAAAAAACAGGCATACGACAAAAAAAAAAAAAAAAAAAAAATTCTTTTAAGGGCTCTGTGGAAACAAGTATACTATGGCCCAATGAAAAGGAATACCGTAGAAAATTATTGATTATGGTAAGTTTTGACTTTTGACTAAGATTGACCTCAAATAATTGCGTTATGCCAAATGATACTGAATTGAGTTAATCTTTATTTTGAAGGGATGAACTTTTAAAAAATATATTTTACTTAATTTACTTAATCTTCTAACGTGGAAGGGCTATAATTAATAAGAAAAAAACCCATTGGATATGTTTTACTTAAATTATTTGTGTCGTTTGAGTATTTAAACTATATTATGTCTTTCAATTTTGCGCATGATTTCTTAGTGTTGACGAACTCTTACTTGTTAATTATTTACGAAACTCGTACGAAAAACTGGTATTTAGCTAGTATATAATATGATGCAGTTTATAAAAGCATTCCAGAAAAGAATAAAATTTGCCGTCAACTAAAGCTTATTTAAGGAAAACATACACAATTATCAGAATTCTTTAGTACTCATAAATTGAAAAAGTATTCTGTTATGCCTAATTTTGTTTGAAGTTTAAATGTAAGAATTAGAAAATGATTTTGAAAATCGTCATTTACGTAATCGTTTGCTGAAAATTTTTTGTTTTTTTATTTTTTAAATAAAATATGACATATCAAACTTGCTTTTGATATAGAAATTGTTCTACAGCAGTAGTTTGAAAGTTATGCAAAGTTAGATCCATAGTTATAAATAAAATTTAATACTGTATGCATAGAATTATATTTGCTACATGAAGTTTTGACTTTATTTTTACTTAAAATATCTAAGACAATGTTTAAAAAGAATATGCGAGTAAAATGTTCAAAATTTATAAAGCAGGCGGCAGTAATATGATTTGAAACCTTAATATTATTGCAAATGTATAGTATAATACATTATACAAACAAACATTTAAGATAAAAAAAATATAAATATTTAAAATTATAACAAAGTTAAAAAGCATAATTATTTAAAATTATAATACATTAAAGTTTGAAAAAACATAATTATTTGAAGTTTAAAACACTGTTGTTAAAAATAAAGATTAATAAATTATTTTTTGGTGAATTTGTTTTCTAACTATAAATGTTGCAAAAATTTTCTTGAACATTATATCTAGAAATTAAAAAACTCGTGGTTTTAAATCAGATTGAGTGAGATTCCTTTCAGATTTTCTAATTTCATTTTTCATGCATTTTTAAATTAGGCCAGGCAAGATTTTGACATAGAAAGAAATTGTGTGAAATTCAAATCCAGCGTATCATATAGAAAATACTGGTTGTTTTGTACTGGTTATAAATAGTAACCGATTTCTAAGGATAAAATGAGACGGCGATAATCTTAAAGATAATGAAGGAGAACTTTTGATAAAAACTATAGAAAGAAGTTATGCACTTTTATTTGAGAAAATGTATATAGTTTTAATATTAACAAATCAATATGCTTAACAAAATAATCTCAATATGCTTAAAAACTGCAAAAATAAAACAAATTTCAAATTGGCAACAAAATTAATTAATATTGAAGCTATAAATAACAAGTATCATTACTGAGGGCTGGAGAATAATAAATCATTTTCACGAAAAATATAAGGACATATTTTTCATGATATAATAACAGCACTTAAAAAGAATTCTTTAAATGAAGATAGATTAAAACAGACTTAAGAACATTAATGACTTGTAAAATGCCCCACACTTTTCGAAAAGAAGTAAATTCTTAGTTCCATTTTCTTTTTAAATTTTACAACCGTTTATGATAAAAGCTGCTTTTGGCACAAGTGACGTAACAGGTATTACTCTGCTATAAAACTAGAGCATGCTTTTTTACTAAAGAAGTTATTAACGTCATCATTTATCAAACCAAAAGAGTTTGTATTGGCTTTTGAAATATTTTTGGAACATTGGAACCATTTGTTTAGCATAAAATTGTAAATAGAGCGCTTATACGTTAATGTGTTTATTGCCCTTGAGATTAAACACGCTGTCAAAATTTTTCTACTTTGAATTTTGAAATTTTTTTCAATGTTTAAAAAAAGTATTTCGATTCAAGAATCTGAAAAAAATGTTACAAATTAACTTCCTTATTTATTAAAATAAAAGCGTTTTTGTTACATTACAAAATATTTCAGAAATATTTCAACCATTTGTGTTGCATAATTTTTTTAAAAAAAAGAACGCTATAAGTTAATGCATTTAAGTCCCTTCAGGTCAAACAAAATATCACACATTCGAGCATAATTCTGACAATATTTTTAACATGTAAATTAGAATTTCGATTAAAGAATGAAAAAAAAGGTTACAAATAAACTTCCTCATTTATCAAACCAAAAGAGTTTATATTGTCTTTTAAAATATTTCTGGAACATTTGAACCATTTGTGTTGCATAACACATAAACAATCATAGAATAAACTATCTTTTTACTAAATATGTGGCACTTATCGACTAAGTGACAAACGACTAAGTAGCATAATTTTATTTTATATATTATTTTTAGTCGTTTAAAAACAGATTGACAATCACTTTGGAAACTATTTTTTGCATGATATGAGGCACTTATCGACTTAGTAACAAACGAATAAGTAGCATAATTTTATTTCATAGATTGTTTTCTTAGTCAATATAAACAGATGAAAAATCATAATATAAACTATTTTTTACTGGATATGAGTCCCTTATTGAGTAAGTTGAGCAAAGTAGTATAATTTTACTCTATAGATGGTTACTTAGTCACTTTAAACAGACGGACAATCATAGTATATATTTTTTTTTATTGAATATGTGACACTTACCGGTGATAATTACGACACTCATCATCTATTCTCTGTCTTCTTTTAAAGAGCAAATAATTAGTTTCGAAATCATGCACTTTCAAGTTTAGAAGTGTTTCATCGTTTCATAGAAGTAAACCGTATCTGAAGATAAGATGAAAAAATTTCATGAAATAATAATAAGGATATTTGGTAAAATTAAGATGAAATAATGTCATAGTGATAAAATAGCTTAAAATTGGGATATAATGATAAAATTATCTAAGCATAGTAACACAATGGTAAAATTATGACAATTGTATTTTTAGTGAACTCAAGTACAAAAAACAGATAGAAATGTATCACGAAGGGCTATATCGATAATTCCAAAAAGTTTAACTGTGATGACAGTCCATTTGAAAACAGTTGACATAAGAAGCAAAGAATTTTTTTTCACTCATAAAATGTAGGCAGTTTATATAATAGAGAAGATACTGTTATAGGTTACAGTCGAAAAAGTTAACTTGATGGTCTTAGCATTTAAGTCATGATTACTTAAAATTATTTGTCTATCATACATTTCCTGCCCTTCGTTTCCTCTTCTTTTAATTAGTTTAGTATTCATGTATTACATCAAAAAATGTCCTGATATATTTGTAAAATGGTTATCCTTATTTTTATTTTTAACCACTCAGATGCGAGTAATTTTAAACATGGTTTTAGACTTAAGTGAAGCTGAATGATCCATCAGTGGTTTTCTCCCCAGTTGTTTTGTGATATAAATTTGGTTGATATCGAAAACAAAGTAATGATTTAAAGTAATGACGTAGTGCAATTGTGGTTTTGTTTGATGTCCCTTATCAGAGTTTAAGCCACGCAGTTTCTGCTTTAATACTTTGAAAATATTCATCTAACTAGTTTCGAATTATGTAACAATTTTTTAAAACAATTCTGTTTCTTTAAGTAAATGAATAGTGAGATATCTACAATAATAACTAACAGGCCATTTGGCCTTTTTTGTCATTCTCAGTATAAGTTTCGATATATATGTTTCGACAAGGCTATCACATGAATGATTATATAATACAGTCATGGACAAAAAAAAATAGCGCACCAAGAAGGAGTCGTCAAAATGAAACGAAATTTTACATACGAAATGACTACTTTGATATAAGTAAATGATTAGAAAATCAAAGAAAAACGCTTTTTGCTGCTTTGTATGTAAAATTTCGTTTCTTTTTGACGACTCCTTCTTGACGCGCTAATTTTTTTGTCCATGAGTGTAATTTAAACAAGTTAAGAAAAGTGAAAAATCAAAGTAAAACGCTTTTTGCTGCTTTGTATGTAAAATTTCGTTTCATTTTGACGACTCCTTGGTGCGCTAATTTTTTGTCCATGAATGTAATTTAAACAAGTTAAGAAAAGTGAAAAATCAAAGTAAAACGCTTTTTCCTGCTTTGTATGTAAAATTTCGTTTCATTTTGACGACTCCTTGGTGCGCTAATTTTTTTGTCCATGAGTGTAATTTAAACAAGAAAAGTGAAAAATCAAAGTAAAACGCTTTTTGCTGCTTTGTATGTAAAATTTCGTTTCATTTTGACGACTCCTTGGTGCGCTAATTTTTTTGTCCATGAGTGTAATTTAAACAAGTTAAGAAAAGTGAAAAGTCAGAAATACTCTACATTCTCAGTAAGTTATTTTTCGAATTCAATAGTAATTTGTCAGAAAAAGAACGTAAGGGGCTTTGCCTGATTTGCTGTATTAGTAGTGGTAAACTCTTCCATTTTAAACATTTACAAGAAAATATTTTCATATTTATTAACATAACGCACAATGAATAGACACATTAATTTCTTAATGTGCCTAATATTAAGATCTGTGCTTTTCATTGTAATTTTATTATTTCGCCTTTTAGTAGCAAAATAATTTTATTTATTTAAAATACTATTTGTATACTTCTAAAATCTGCCGAACATATCAAGAAAAGTTTATAACAAAATCTTTATTAGCACAATTTGTTACATTTCAAACCCATCATTTCTCAATTTAAAGAGAATGTTTCAAGTTTCAAAAGTTGTTAGTAATATATTTTGAAATTATCTTAGACAATGTATATGTATTTATATCTCTTTCAGTTAGCTATTTTTAATATTCGGAGAATTCCATTATCACTGCCCTTAGTATTTAGTCTTATAATTCTTGTCTAATTATAAAAAAGTATGCGCTTTCGATGTCACATATAAATATTTAAACGTGAAGTTATTAAATTTGACAAATCCCTATTGAGGAATATGGGTGTTCAAAACATCGAAACGTTTGAGATTTCCAATTGAAACTTGAACTTTAAACTCCTCTTTGTTTCCTCCAGAAATAGAATGGAATATGTTTTGTACACCCGCCATCCTCAATAGTTATTTGTTTGATATCTATACATTTTTTGGTTTTTACCCATTTACATATTAATTTGAATTGTATATATTGCATCTATGGGTTATATAGGGAGTTCATAAGGTATGCGCTTCTGTCAAAAAATTTAACTACACCATGCAACTTATTTGTTCAAAAAAATGATTTATTTTTCAATATTAACAGGAAAAAAAAAGATTTTTTTTCTAAAACAGTCCGAAAATTTTATGAAAGACATGTTGAACTGTCAATTTATTTTTCCATAAAAGAATGACATTGAATAACTCGTCCAAATAATAATAATGAATGTTACATAAAAAGTTAAGAAATATATCAGTAAAACTTCATATTCTGTTAGATGAAAGCTTACACTTCAAACAAGTACTTGAAGTAAATTTAAAATTGCGATTGTCAACTACTGTACATTTTTCATCACAATCTTAGTATGATGTCAATATATTTCATCATGCTCTTCTGAGAAAGACTACTTCAAAATGAGGTAATAGAATTTATTTTATCACAAAACATGAAAATGCTTGTCAAGAAGAAAATTTCAAGCTTTTGTTGTTATCGATGAAAGTCCTGCTTTATGCTTTGACTTAAATTGCAAGTAAATCAAAGATTCATTTTTTATTGACATTTTTGCATTCAAGTTGTATTATGCCATGCAGATTTGAACAATTTGATTTTCTCTCTTCGTGAAAAGGATTTGAAATTTGACTTTAATTTCAAATTAAGATTGATCTAATTCTGTTTTAAGTTTATTTTTTTTTAAAGTTCTATAGCCATCACAAAACATAACAATGCTTGTTAAACAGAAGATTTGATTAGAAGATTAATATATATATATATATATATATATATAATATAGAATGCCTCATACGAGTCTTTCTATATTAAATGATAGGCCTAAAGCAGATGTCACTTATTAATTTTAAGACGTAGAAATCGTTCGCACACAAAGAGCCATAAAAAGTCAAGAGGTCAGTTAAAAGATTACTTTCAGAAGTTAATGGGCAATAATTCTTACAGAAGTAAGCATTAAGAAAATCCCAAAAATTCCTCAGCGTCAGAATGGCGTCATCTTTGTAACAAATCAAAATCTCGAAATTTTCCCATTTGAATAACGTTTCATTAAGATAAGGATATTCTTGCTACCCATTTCCTTTCAGAATCCCCGTTTAAGTATCAGGAGCAGCAAAAATTCGTGGTTTTTTCATATTTTCATAGCCAGATAAATCTGTGCCAAACCCAACATCCCCGTCATGGAAATCTCACCAATGTACTCCATGCAAACATACACCGAACGCTGTTAAGCAAATTAATAAAATGCCTATTTGTTTTAATTAGTCTAAATCTCTTGAATTTTATATATATATATATATATATATATATATATATATATATATATATATATATATATATATATATATATATATATATATATATATATATATATATATATATATATATATATATATATATATTATATATATATATATATATTATATATATATATATATTATATATATATATATATATTATATATATATATATTATATATATATATTATATATATTATATATATTATATTTTATTAATTAATTATTAATTTGTTTTGGCATTTTATTAATTTGTTTAACAGCGTTCGGTGTATGTTTGCATATCTCATACCTGTTAATAAGATTTAAACTCTAATAAAAAACTACACATAATTTAAGTTTGAAACAACTTAAATATTAAAAAAAAACCATATCCTTTCTTTAACCTTCTTAGTTTACAAACTTGAAATTCTCGTGTTTTTATGTAAGGTCTTTTTTTGCGAAGCAATTAAAGGTTGTCCCAAAGCCTTCACAAGATATGAATTGTCAATCGGAAAAAAAAAAAGATTTAGAATAGAAATTGTTAATTGTATTATATTAAAAAGCATAAAAACTAAACGTGTTTACCTACTTCAGAGTTCTGATACGAGTTCAAAGATTTTTTTCTAATTAAAGTTCTTGACTCGTGAAATAAATTATAAAAAAGGTGCTAGAAAAACATTAATTAGCATTAAAAAATGACAGCTAATTAATTAAAAAAATTTTTTTAGTCAAATCAAGTGGGGGAAACAAAAACGAAATTAGTTTTTATGTTTTCAAAATTGATAAATAGAGCTTTCAGGATATTTAGCGGTTCATTAAACTCGCCAAAAACTGCTCCATATTATCATGTTTTTTCCAATTTTTATTTAGCGCTTTTAAACACAAATAAAACTGGAAAAAAAAACATTAAAAACTTAAGTTTCTTTCTGAAAAATGTGTTCCATACATAAATATATTTGTTTAACATAATAGATATCTTCTTAAAATTTAAAATTCATTGGTATAAGTGCAGAATATTAATGAACATCAGAGCTAAAGGCCTGAACTTGTTTGTCAGATAATAAACTTTGAAAAAAAATTTAAAAGCTATATATTGAAAAGCTGACTGAGCTTATGAAAAATAACAAGCAATAAATAAATCACTTTTAAACGAAGTTTTGTGAATTTAAATTCAACATTTTTAATTAAAATTAAATTTATAAAAATTTTTTTCCTTCAAAAATAATTTTAATCTTATTTTTAACGAAAAAGATAGTTTTTTTTATAACAAGCAGCTTTTCTAGCTCTGAAATATACATTTGCAATTTTTATATAATGCAATTTTAATTATATTACAATTGCAATTACATTTGCAATTTTTATACAATGCAATTTTAATTATATTACAATTGCAGTTACATTTGCAATTTTTATATTCAATGGTTCAATAAACATGCCTAAAATTGCTCCTTCCTTTAAGCCCTTTTTTAAAATCAGTATTTGTTATTTTTAAACAAAAATGAAATTACAAAAAAACATTAACAATTGGAATTTCGTTCTCAAAAATCTGTTTTATACCTAAATATATTTTATTTACATAATTCCATAAATTTAGAGTTCATTGGTATAAGTGTAGCTTTTAAGTTTTGACAGTTTATTCTCATTCTTTAATATTCTATTTTGCATTTTCTTCAACAGATCAGTTTATCAGTTTATCAGTCAACAGATCAGATCAGGTTTTTCTTCAACAGATCAAACTTTGGCAGATTTAGTAACCTATGTATAGAAATAAATAAATAGATTTTCTGTAATGATGGCTCTTAATATATATTTTAAAAATCCTTGACGAAGACAAAGCATAAAAAAGTAAGGTCATAAATTAATATTTAAGTGAAGATAAATAAAAACTCTATCAAATTCTAACGAATTATTCATCAGGAAAGGATGATTAAACTGTCAAAAGCTGTTTGATTAGAGGAAAAAAGTTGAAAAGCATTATTCGAAACGCTTCCAAATTTTATTAGTTAATCTAAATGGTTTTTAGAAGTTTTCCTTCCTCCTTCCTCAATAGCGATACCGCATTATTTCGATATAATTTATGTTTCTTTCTCACTTAAAACTCAAGGCGTATACTTTAAAGACATTTTGATGCAGATTCTAAAATGTACATTAAAGATATTGATTACATAGCGTTTTGATTAGTTTCATTATACAAAGTGTTTCTAAAAAGCCGCCTTTAATAAGTATTTTTAGAACTTTTATTAAAATTTAAACAAAAAAGTATGCAAGTTTGGGGTCGCAAATTAGTATTTAAGCTAAAAAAAAAATAAAATAAAGTGTACATGTTGAAGGTCGCTAATTAGTATTTAAGCGAGAAAATAAACAAAAAAACAAAGTGTAGACATTGGGGATGATTGCAAATTAATATATAAGTATGGATAAATACGAAAACATTACCTAAATTTGATAAATTACAGAAGAAAAAATCGATAGCATTCTTGTTCTTTTTTTTTTTTTTTTTAAGTTTTAATTTTCGACCCTCAATGTATATAATTTTGTTATTTTCGTTTCTAATAAGGATTATGTGTGTGAAGTGTGGTTTTTTCAAAAACTCTATGAGTATTTGAAGTGAAACAATTCACATTAATAATCTAAAGTATTTTCATAAATTTCAGATCAATTTTAAAATTATTTTCAGTAACGATTGCTGGTAAAAATTTAAAAAAAAATTTAAATATCACTGGTAACTGAGAAACTGTGTTTAAAACTATTATTATTATTTGTTGTTTGAAAAGAACGAATGACCTATTTACAGTTTAATCATAAAAAACATAAAATTTTAGAATATGATTAAAATAATTTTCCAAATATTGAATTCAATATAACTAGTATTAATACAACAACAATATATAATCAAGTAGTTTTTGAATGCTAAAGATAGGGTATCTTACTTTTCCTTTTCGGAATATTATACTCTCGTTTGGTATTCAGAAATTTTTGATTTTTTACTGATCTTACTATAAAAAATTAATATAATATTTTTAATAATATAATATTTATGATAAATTTTAATTTTTAAAGTTTTTTGAATATTGTAGGAATATTGTATATTGATTATGAAACAATATTAATCTGGCTATAATTAATGTAGCACGATAATAACCTGGAAAAAATGATTTATTATTATTAAACGATTCAAGAAAATAGTTTATTACAAAAAAATATTAAATATACTGAAATATTTTATTAAGTAATATATTATAAATAAAATATTAAATTAAGGCAGTTGATGGTTTGGTTTTAATAATTTAAGAAATTGAAGCTTATATTTGTTTTGGTAAACTTTAACCTCTTTAGAGAAATTAGTTGAAAGCTTTCAGAGTTTCACTTTAATTTAAGATGAAGGATAATTTAATGGATATCAGATATCGTATTTAATTTTGGAAACGAAACCAAAACCAGTCATCGAATGACGGTATGAGAACTGTCAGGGTTAGTGAAGATCTTATTTGAAATCTTTTAATCTAGCTAAAGAGGCTGACAAATTAACTAATGGATCCTGATGTTTCTGTTATTTTTTTCTTTGTTGCAAGAAAGAAAAAAAAAGAAAAAAAGAGAAGTACAAAATGTTTTTTAAAAGGATAGAAACACTTCCGTTCAAAATTATGAGTACAATTTTAGAAAAATAGGTTCAAGTTTCAATAATAATATCTGCAAATTGAACCTTAGTATCAGTCCTTGAAACCCTAATATCAGTACAATGATTCATTATACCAGAGTCTTAAACTATAATATCGGTATTTTAACCCATAATATCTGTACAGTGAACCATAATTTGCGGAACGTTAAACCACAATATCGGTATCTTGACTCAAAATATCAGTATATTGAACCATACTTTCGTAACATCGAACCTCAAAATCGGTATCTTGACCTATAATATCATTACAAGGAGCCATAATTTTGGAATATTTTACCATAAAATCAGTATTTAGACTCATAATATCCGTAAATTAAGCCATAATTTCGGATATATTGTACATCGATATCGGTATCTTGACCCCTAATATCGGTAAACTGAACTATAATTTTGGAACATTGAGCCACAATATCTTAAATTTTTTTTTCTGTAACCTATTTAAGGTGATAGATTAAATCAAGTTTGGTTCAAGGTAAACAATAATATGGTGTAATCGAGCCTATGAAATATGTAGTATGAATCAACTTATCAAGATTATATCAAGATTAGAGCAAGATTTACGATAAACATGCTCCAAACTTTCCAACAGTATATATTCTTTTGAAATTCGAGCTTTAAATAATGGCAGAAATGTGATTTTTTACTTAGAAATATGTAGCTTAGAAGAAAGTAAATTCATAAATGCGATAATATTTTTCGTAAAAATTCGGTTATTTGAACTTAAAGTTTTAGTTATTTTTAATTAATACCCAAAAATGATAAATTTCAAATTTTATAGTTTTTGAATATTTTAGGAATATTGTATATTGGTCATGAAAGCTAACTAATACGATAATTCACGAAACTAACCTAATACAATAATTATCTGCTAAAAGACTGCCCAAAATAGAGTTTCTTACTTTTTATATTCAGAGCATTATACTCTCCTTTAGCATTCAGAAATTTTTGATTTTTGAAGTCTTAACACAAAAAATTATAAATGAAATTTTTTACAGGTTTTTGAATATTTAATGAATATTGTATATTGATCGTGAATCAATAATGTTCAATAAACTCAAGTAATACGATATTTATCTGTCAAAAATGTGTGTATTTATCTGTGTTTCCTTTTTCTTATATTCAGAATAATTGACTTGCCTTTAATATTCGGAAATTGATTTTTTAAAAGTTTTAACTCTTAAATATAAAATAAAGAAATGAGAAATATTTTGCCCTCGCTACCCTTATGAATTAAATTGAGTTTGAAAATGAAATGAATGTTCTCGAAAGTTAACCCTCCAAGCGTAGAGCCCTTGGCACACAAAGTTTCGCAAAAAATTCGAATGCAAATTTTCCTATTACGCTCTATTTTCCCATTCGTCTCGCAGTGGACTGATTGTAAAGACACGGTTCCCAGTAGAACACCAAAATCAAGCACCACTGGTTGCGGTCAGTAAGCGGGTGGGGAACCACTTTGATCAGCCTTCGTAGGGATCGAGGGTGGCCGGTATATGTCATCCTTAAACTGTTCGACCGTATTCTCCATTTTCTTATTCCATGGAGAAGCCGGAAAAAACCGGCTTCTCCATGCTTATGTAAAAAGCCGGTTTATTGCAGGAAAACCTGCATGTAAAAGTTCGTTTATTTTTGCATTATAATTTAATTGTCACCTCACAATATTACGGGCAAAGTATAAAATACCAGCATTCTGTAGAATGCCAAGACATTGTATATAATAAATGAGAATTATTACATATTTTCCCTAGGAATAGTATATAATACCTAGGTGTTCTACAGAATGATAAATGTTATTAGGGAAAAGTATGAAAAATGGTTTCTGAAAATGCTCTTATACAAATGACACGCATTACTCAAAATTACAAATATAATACTAAAAAAATAATGAGAGTTTAATGAAATTTTTTTCAAAATAAATAAAGAAAAATGAAATTTGTTCGAAACAAAATTTATGCCTTTCTTATTAAGGAAAACAAAATTTTAATGTGAAAAAAAAAATAAACAAAATAAACAAACTACATATTTGCATCATGGTAGGCTTTCATAATATTTTGAGTTACATTTCATGACATTCGAAATGAAACCGGGAAGTATTTTAAACTTTGCTGATTTCTTATTTGGCATTCTATGGACTGCCTAAGAAATGTATTTAATGTGAATTTTTTCATATGTTTCCGGCTAGTTTCAGGTACAATATGCAATGCCTAGTCAATATATATATGCAATGCAGAACATCAAACCTGGCCTTTGACATCCACTACTACTTAAAAATTTTTCTTCGTATAGAGTTGAAGTAAGTTGTGTGAGTAGCACGATAAAAAACATACGATTTGAAACAATGTCTAAACAATTATTAAACAATTAGTCGAATATTTCCTAAGAAACTTTAGTGGACGAGTGGATTAGAAAATGGATTTTAAGATAACGGTGTTTACGATTTTTGGTGTGGCAACTGTGTAATTTCATATCAATCAGTTCTGAATGCACAAAATACTAAGAATTCGATTAATATAAAAACAAAATATACAAACTACATATTTGCATCATGGTAGGCTTTCATAATATTTTGAGTTACATTCCATGACATTCGAAATGAAACCGGGAAGTATTTTAAATTTTACTGATTTCTTATTTGGCATTCTATGTACTGCCCAAGAAATGTATTTAATATGAATTTTTTCATATGTTTCCGGCTAGTTTCAGGTACAATATGCAATGCCTAGTCAATATATATATGCAATGCCGAACATAAAACCTGACCTTTGACATCCACTACTACTTAAAAATTTTTCTTCGTATAGAGTTGAAGTAAGTTGTGTGAGTAGCACGATAAAAAACATACGATTTGAAACAATGTCTAAACAATTATTAAACAATTAGTCGAATATTTCCTAAGAAACTTTAGTGGACGAGTGGATTAGAAAATGGATTTTAAGATAACGGTGTTTACGATTTTTGGTGTGGCAACTGTGTAATTTCATATCAATCAGTTCTGAATGCACAAAATACTAAGAATTCGATTAATATAAAAAAATTTAATGGTTTATTCAAATTTTGGCATTGGAAAGGAAAAAAATATATTTTAATCATCATCATGCGTTAGATAATTTAGTTCTAAAGATGAATTAGGAAAAAAAAAGGTTTCTGGAGATGGGTTATATGATACCATATAAATTTATTGGCTAAGCAAAACAGGAAATTGCTATGCAGCTATTTTCCTTGCTTCTAATAAAAGCTAATATCTTGGCCTGCTATCGAAAGTCTTAATAACGGAAGCTGTTTCGTATGATTTGTGTAAGAGATATGAGAAAAAGATTATTGCTTTTTCAAAAGTATAATAAAAAGTTACTGCAGTTAAAACATTTTTATTTAAAAATAAATTAATTGTCAATTTAAATTTACCACGAAAATAATTTTAATAGATTTATTAACCTACATTAATCTGTAGAAAGATATGAAAGTAAACTATTACCAATAAATAGTGTTCGTTATTTAATACTATAAATAGTCGGTCGTTAATGCGAATAGAGTAATAATTCTTGATGTAGCGAGTGAATAAAGAAGTAAATCAAAATATCGACTTATTAGTGATTCAGTAAATTAGCATAGTAATAAATGTGTGAAAAAAATGCAATCAAATAGAGCTCATAGACTTATTATTTAAGTTAGGATAATTAACAACTTTATTTTCGATCTATCGATTGATTATCAAATTTGTTGTCCGCAAATTAAGGGTCGGAAACTTGTTAGTAGATGACGGCAATCAAATAAGTAGCAAATAACTATGCTAAGTAGTTAGTATTTGATTTCAATGTTCCTTAACAAATTATTACAATTATTATTTTTTTATAATAACCAAATAAAAATAGTTTTCATTAGCTGTAGTTGGGCAGATATGAAAAAAGTGGTGAATAATAAAAAACATTTCGAATTTACTTAAATATAATAATAAAATAAGAGAAAAAGATTGTTTTAATATAAATTTTAAATTTTACTTATAAAAATCAAAAAATGAGAAAGGAATTTTAAAAAAAAAGTAACAATTCTACTAATTTTTAATTTGCTTGGAGAAGAGCATTATTTTTTAAATTTAATTCCCATTTTTTATTAAAAAATGAAAAGAAACAAATTTAATTATTTGCGCAGAGTTTTTAAAAATGTTGAAAAAATAAGTCAACAACTAAATAACAGACTCCTTAAAAACTAAATAACTTTTTTATGTTGCTTACATAATGAAGTTAGAAATATATTAGTAATAACTGTTTTGCGATTTATTCAGATAAAAATTAAGTTTAGCTTAATTCAAATTTATTATGAAAATGCAGATTTTTTAGTTAAAATTCTTTTAACTTAAAAAAATACGCTCTTAGCAAAATAAAAAAAAGAAATCAATAGAATTAAAAGTATTATTTGGTACTTCAAAAAAAAAAATGAATATTCATCTTTCTATAAAAAAATGTATATTCATCATATTAAAACTAATTTGTATTTAGTCTTGAAGTCTTTTTTTTAAAAACTTAATAACAAAACATTTAGAAAATAAAAATTTTTAATTTCGCACGAAACTTCATTGATTCTCTTTTTTCAATAAATTCAAACTTATTGAGAAAAAAAAAAACATTATAATTTTAGTTTTGAAATAGATTTTTCTTTCGAGGTTCTTTTTTACTCAGAAAACTGTTAAAAAGTGAAAATAGATAAAAAAGAAATTTGTGCCACGACAGCCTTCGAGATATTCGCTAAAAATTATGGTAAAATAACTGGCAGCTGTCTGTCCGATTAACTGTAAAGTTTACGGTAAAGAACATTTTCTCTTATGGTTTTGAAACTATTTACAAAAAGGATGGTTATAAAACCATGAATGCAAAACTATACTGTTTTTTAACCATTTGCAACTAGCATTTTTCAAAAACATTAAAAAAAAATTATTATTTAACTAGAGATAGGAGATCGGAATTTCGTAAGGTAATGGGCATTGGAGAGTTCCGGATACTGGAAATTCTTCATGTGTTGAAGGGAATGGAGGGAATAGCGTGGTGTCAACACTAGGACTCGAACTCCAGTTCTGGCGGTCATGAGATTGACAGAAAAGCCAGCTCGGCTATGATATGTACGCAGTTGCAAAGAACTAAGTAGCTTCATTTGGTGGTTCCAGTTGGTGTGATAAAATTCTGGTTGTTTAGCCGTATTAGGTGAAAGCAGTTAATAAACAGTTTTTTACAAACTTAACAGTTTGATTACCATTTATTTATAGTTATTTGACTGTTTTGATTAAATATGGTAAAATAGTCACTCAATAAATTGTTATTTAACCATTTTTTTCGAGAAATTTTCAGCAGTGTGGGACATTGTTCTTACATATTTCTGATAACTTAGAGTAATATTTTAGACAAATAAATTACACTGTTAGGATTTTAATTCTAAAATTACAGTTACCGGCAGCAATCTGTCTTTTCGATGAACGGTAAAGTTTATGGTTAGGAACATTTCTTTACATTTACGACATCTAACCTTTTTGAATTCGATTACAGCTTGTATGATTAAAAAAAAATGAATACAAAATTATACGGTATATTACCCATTTACCATGAAACCATGAAAATAAGATACAACTTGACATTAGAGTTGAACATTTTCTAAGTTTGACTTTTTGTTAATTAATAGACAATGGAGTAATGTTGTGGTTGAGATATGTTTTGTGAAATGAAGCGAGGAATGTATCTTAAATAGTATATCTGGTGGTGCCATCTATTGTGAGTGATGTGAAATACTAGATTTCTTTTGTGTTAAGCAGCTCTGAGGCACATTGCTTAGATAACAATTAAAAAATTATTATCTAACCATATTTTCAAAGAAATTTCTAACAGTGTATTATTTTTTATATTGTTTTTTTTTGCTAAGTTTTCTCCTCATTAAAATTTAATTTTTTAATTAGCTGCCTACGACAGATTATACAGGTGGCAAAATTAATCTTTAAGCATTACTAAGGCTACGTCAGTCTTTTTACATCATTGTCTAGAAGGTTAGTAATGTTGGTAAATGTTTAAACTATCAACTGCTCTATTCGTCAAAAGTCTTTGACATTGCCAGGACTGTTTTGGATTTTATTCCTCTGAATGATTTGAACAAGATAACAACAACACAACAACAATGACTGGTAAATTTTTAGACAGAGGTATGTATTTTTGTTGTTGGCTGCTTATGAGTTACAACAATGTTTATTATATTCTTTATTACATTTTCAATTGATTTTCACTATATATATATATATATATATATATATATATATATATATATATATATATATATATATATATATATATATATATATATATATATATATATATATATATATGACCTTGCATATTGATGGTTAAAGGTGAGGTATAGCTGGCTCATCCGACAAGTCATTATATTTTAATATTTTAATAGATTACCCTTTATGCAGCCCTTAACCCTTAACCCTTTAATGCAGAATTTTCTACGACATTTTCGTCATTATTTCATATTAATTTAGGTTAAAATAAGCAAACAATATTATATTCAGAATTTTAATAAATTATTTTTATAAAATACATCACCTGACACTGGTGTTTCTTTTAGCGTTTAAGGTGAAATTTTCCAAACATGCTTCACTTCCAAAAAATAATATTTCCAATTTGCACTTATTTGCAATTATGTAGATCTAAGAGAAGCAGTGATTCAAAAATTGAAATTTCTGCAATTTACAAAATAAATTATGGATAAATGTTTGAATAGGAATTAAAAAAAAATTCAAATGACTTTTTTTTGGATTTTATTATATTAATACAAATAAAATTACCAAACTCTAACACATTTTTAGCAACTAATAGACTGTTTTTTATATTTAAAAAATACCAAAATATATTTTAATTTGAAATTAGTGCAACAGAAATAATACATATAATAGGGACATTGGTGTTTCATCTGCGCCAAAGGGTAAAGATTGCATCATGGTTTACGACAATCCTATAATTAGATAAAAATCCATCAAGGATTTTGTTTTTATTTTCCGTTCCATACCTTGAAACTCTTAATAGGAACTTACGAACCTATTTGTTGCGGCAAATAATGAAATGCTACACCTGCAGCAATGTTTTTTTTTAAACGCGGGATAAGTATTATCGAACAAGGTATGGATTGAACCAGAAATTTTTGATTATTAGAGTATATGATCAGCTTTGAGAATGCTACAGGGTAGTGAGAAAACTGAACCACAATTAAAAATTGACACTTTAGAAATTTTTAAAATTTAACAAGCTGTAATGTATCTATATGTTTAAACGTTTGGTTGTGCAATTTTAATAAGCATTAAAACTTTGCATTAAAATTTCTCAAGTTTATTTTATTTTATTTTTAGTGCAAGGTAAAGAAAGTTTCATGCTTCTCCCTTTTTCCCGTAAACAATTTTAAGCAGATTAGGAGAGCTAACATCTGATGAAAGTGTCCTTTGAATTTAGTTTGATGGAAAGAAATGAGAAAAAAATGAGCTCTGGACCGAAAGACTTGTGTTAAGGGACTTTTGTCACACTACTACATAGTTCCTTGGCAACAGGTTTTCTGTACTAAGTCCAGAAATTTTTTTACTAAGCTAGCGTAAAGCAAATTTACGTACACTAGGAGATCTAATCGCTGATAAAAATGTTCCATAAACTTAGTTGAACGGAAAAAAAGGGAAAAAAAAGAACGTGCTCTACATCGTGGAACCCGTCCCTAGTTACATTACTACATAGTTCTTGGCAACAAATAATAAGTTAATATTAATAAGAACAAATTTTAAAAGAGCGAGCTAAATCTGCTAAGTCTCTCATACTAAAAAGAAAGCTCTGCAGTTTTCCAGTCAAAGAAATCCTTAACCAAAATAATTCTAAGGATAAAATAAAACGAAAAAAGTGTAATCAATATTTATGAAAAGAATAAAGTGAATAGCATTTTATTGTTTATAGCTCATAAATTAACATAATGGAAATTTACTTGTTATTTAATAATAGCATATTTAACGCGTTTATAGAACATAAATAAAACATGAATATCGGAGCCATATATTCGAAAGAAACAAAAACGTTATCAGAATAGTTTCCAAGAAAATTGAATTTCCATTTATTATGGAACAAAAACTTCCATGTCGAAGAGATATGTTCATAAAGTCGTAACTGAAAAAACTACATCTTAAGAACTGATTTCTTTATTCAAATAAAACTTTTCCTCGAATAGTTTATTGCCTATGCTTTCGAGAGAGTTTGAAAAGTTGTCTTAGTTGACTTTATTTGTGTTTGTGGAGCTAGTAAGAGATCGCAATATTTTATTTGGTTTGTTGGTTTTAATTATATTAAAAGTTATAAAAGGAAAGTTTCTTTGTTTGTTATATTAAAAACACATTGTACGAAATATTTTAAAATCACATTTTTTAGAAAAGTATTTCTGATTTTTTTATAAACTATTAAATAATAGGGAGATTTTGCAAATGTTGCGTTAGCTTCCATACGCTGGATTTCAAGTAATTGCGCACACGTACACTTCTAGTGTACATGCGCCAGTTCAGATGAAATACGCATGCACCCGTGAATAAAATATCAAACGCAAAGTAAAAACAAGAGATTTTGCAAAAATTTCATAAGTTAAAAACGCTAATATAGTGGAGTGTTATCTTAACTTTGACCACGAAATCAAAACAAACATTTACAATGGATGCAGACTAAAGCTGTGACATACTATTCAAAATGCTTTGCTGTACGTAAAACTGCGGTTCTATAATCAGAATAATTTGGTAGATTATCGATTTTGATGAATTTCGCTTTAAAGAGTGCAGCTTATTATTAATAATATTTAAAAGAATAATTAAACTTCTTTTGATTATTTAACTTCTTTTAACTAAAATGTATAGTTAAATACAATTCATAATTTTAAAATAGCGAAAATACATCTAGTTTCTTATGTACCATAAGAAACTAGTGCAATTAGACAAACTTAATGTTAAACGAAAACCAATAAAATTATTTATTTATTGAATGAACCAATTATTGTAAGATCCCGCAATTAATTTCTAAATTTCATCGATACATCTCTTCAGATTCGCATTCCATGTCCACATTTTTAGCTCGAAGGTAATCTTAATAAGAAAATAACATTTAACAGCTATTAACAGCGGGCTTGTAGCTTCGTCTTTGTTGCTCGCCAATAATCACGCCAACATAGCTAAAATATACGTAGCATCTGAAATAAAACGCGAGCAAGAGCAGTTGTTTCAATCGTACGTACTGAAGCGTACGGAAGCTAGCGTGAAGTGTACAATCTCCTTAATGATATTAAATGAATTTTTTTTCAATAATTTAAAATCATAAATCAATTGTCTTTCAGAAATTTTAAATCAGTTGTGAGAGAAATATTAAATCCGTTCTATTGATTGAAAATTAAATGTTCGAGAGTTTAAGAATAAACACAATTTTGCGGATATCTCAAGAAATAATGGATCAAATCAAGTGAAAATATGTACAAAAATACATCGAAGTATGAAAAAAAAAAAAAATAGGGAAGGAAGAAATTTCTTGAATCGATGGACATTCTTGCGTGTGAGTCCAAAAATGTAGGGATGTGGCGTAACTACCACTACGAAAATTAAACATCGATTCACTGGTATATAAGCCATGCTAACTTGAATCATTAGGCCCCATTCTATATATTTTGTATACTGCTGATTTCCCAGTAGATAACAACAATAATAACGAGCTAGTAGCACTGTACGCAGATGATACTGCTCTAGTCACAAAATCCCTTAATACAAAAGGAGCTATTGAACTTCTTCAAAACAAGCTGACTATAGTAGAAAACTGGTGCTCCAAATGGAGAATTAAATTACATCCGGGTAAGAGCCAATATATGATTATACATAATAAAATCAAACATGAGAATATCCCAAATATTAGGCTTTTTAATGTCAATATCTCACCAGTAAAACATGTAAAATACTTAGGTATTACAATTTCATCTAACCTAAGCTGGAGCAACCATATTAATAACATAATAAAGAGAGGTAGAGGTGCGTTCTGCGCCCTGTACGCTATCCTAAATAAAAACTGGACATAAAAGAACAATCTATCTTCAAGCTATTAGACCAATTCTGACTTACGGTACCCCAGTGCTTACTACTCTCTCAAATAACTTAAAAACTTAAAGAAAAAACTTTTGAACCTTGAAGGTAAATTCCTAAGAACAATGCTGGGAGCCCCACGGGCGATCAGATAGCTCAATTAAAAAAGACCTTAGAATAGATGATATTAACCAATACATGACCAAAATCAATGCTAAATTTTATAAAGATGCAAAAGATTGTAACACATCTAATTTCAACAAAATCTTTGATATAGATATAGTCAGTGATAATGTCAGCATTAGCCCACTTACAGCATTTCTGACCTCAGACTGCCTGATCTCAAAGTATTACAACCAATCTCTATAATTCCTACCTAAACACACACACACACACAGCTTATACACCGGCATGTGACAAACCTGGTGAAGGAGCAACCCTCTTGCAGGGTCCGATCCAGGGGAGTCACACTGCTGACTAAAATTCAGAATAGTGAGCAACCCGGCACGAGCGGCGACTACCGGGACGACCAGGTCACTATACTAACAGAGGTTCATCTAATTTGTACATATCATGTAATATATTGTAAATATTCTTCTCTGTATACAGGGTGATTAAAAAAAGATGGGCAAAATTTTAGGAAGTCATAGTACACACCCAAACAAACAATTTTTATCTAAGAATGCATGGTCGAAAGCAAAAAGGAAAGGTGCTGGCGCATTTGGAAAGTTTGATGCAAACGATGCATTTAGTTCCAGCAGAACGCAGCACCAGCTCATTACGTACGAGAAGTGCGAAACTATCTGGACGTAACCTTTCCAAACCAGTGGATTGGTCGAGGTGATCCTATAGCTTGGCTACCGTGCTCACCAGATCTTTCATGTCTCGATTTCTTTGTGTGGGGACAGCTGAAGGCTCTAATGTATGAGACTCCCATTGAATCTGCTGAAGAACTTGTCGCCAAGCTTTCGGTCGCGGCAGGGAAAGTTCGTGATATACCTGGTGTGTTTCAGAATGTTCGCCTATCTTTTCTTCGCCGTTGTACTGCGTGAATAACCGCTGCAGGCCACTGTTTTGAACACGTATTGTAATCACATGCCATTAAATTTGCTTTTATAACTTAACGTCATCGCTCTTTGAGTGTTTTTGCCTCATATAAGAACATAAACTTTGACGCCCTCTAGCGGTTTTGCGTTTTGTTTTCGACCCTGCATTCTTAGATAAAAATTGTTTGTTTGGGTGTGTACAATCACTTCCTAAAATTTTGCCCATCTTTTTTGAATCACCCTGTATATATATATATATATATATATATATATATATATATATATATATATATATATATATATATATATATATATATATATATATATATATATATTAGTTACTTAATGTGTTTATCATTACGTGCAAGAAATTTTCCAACTTGACATTGGAGCTTTCTTCTACTTCTCTTTACATTTATATTGTTGTAACAATTTATGCCTAACCAATTTTATGACTACTCAAATCCGATGAATCGGTAAGAAGCGCTTCGCGCTTATAACCGAGATCTCTCCCATTCTCAGCATCCCAGTAACTTGAATCATGTGGAAATTTACTACTTATTAAAGCCAATAGTCACAGTTGCCTAAGGGCAAATCTCAACAGATGAAAAAGTGAAATGCCCGCTTCGCGGGCAGGTACTTTGAATCAACTTATATCAAGTCAAAACTTGAATCAATCCCGAGGTACCTTTTGATAGATAAAGGTTGGCATGGTCGATAACTCCGCCCCCACAGGGAAATGGCATTTGTTAAGAGTTTCTCTTTTTATTATGCCGCTGTCTTGGGTGTTTAATTGAACGTTACCCTCGGGGGAGTCTAGTCCCGAGAGTGTGCGTCCCCAGATCGACGAAAGCTACCAACAGTCAGATGGGCGGTAGGAGAGAAATAAAATACAGACCAACTGGCAGAAGTCCAACCTTTCTTAGCCTCTGGCAACCCCTTCCCATGGATAATATAAATCATTTCAAAGAGATGAAGATTCTTCCGGCCAAGACATATGCTCCCTGCAGAAACTACACTGATGTCATGTTAGCACTGAGACACATTTTTGAATACCCAGCATATTCTGAAATTATGAATGGTGCCACTTGAGAGCAACCTAAGATCTTTTCTTTATAGTGAAGAGGCACTGAAGCTGGCAGCTGCAATCGTATAGACTTTGATGTTCTTTGAAAATCCATAGACACGAAAGCAAAAACAATAACAACAACTACACTTTACGTTTCGTTTTGTTACTTAAAAATAATAAAAATTTGAAACACGAAATTACGAAGGTGTGTAAAAATTGTGCAAGGAGTTTGATAGAATAAAAAAATAAGATTAAATTATTAGTTAGAGAATTATCAACTTTTAGTAAAAATCGTGTCGGTTGATCTTCTTACAATTATAGAAAACTACATTTAAAAATGTCAAAGCTCAAGAGATATATATCTCTTTCCAATATGAACTGTTATATAACATTGTTTTCGATGCATATTGTAAACAAATAAAAGGTCATTTATTACTTTTTGTTTTGTCAGACATTCTATATTCCTAATTTTAAGTATTTTCTTTCTAGTACAGTTTGTTTTCTTCAAATCCAACTAATCGTTCATTTTCTTGTGGTTAACATATTAGCAAACTATTCTTACATAAAATTGCAATAATTATATATTTCATAAATTAAATGAATTGAGAGATGAACACGGAGGTTGGTGAGCGGAGTGAGCAGGGTGGGGATCCTCAAAGTATTATAAAATTCACCTTGCACACACATATTTAAGCATCAAAGTATGTAGACAGAGCAGTTTAGTCCTTAAATGTATATATCATTAACTTTTAAAGCGTATAAAAATCAAACCGAATATTAATAAAAAAATGGGCGAAAGGAGTAGAAGTGTGGGTAGTCCAGGGTTAAAACAAAAATTTAGGTTTAATAGATGGGTGACGTCGCCCTGTACTTATAATCTGTAATAGTGGACACCCGAAACAGTGCAGCGCTTACGTATTTTTATTAACTCAGTTAGTTACTATAATGGTTGGTTAACATAAGCATATTTACTTATAATTTAGCTTAAATTTAGTCTAGCTTATTATCGCGAGAAATACAGATACGAAAATTGTTTTGTTTCATTTCAATTTCAAATTTTTCAATTAAATTCAATATTTTCAGCTTCTATTCCGATGGCGAATAGAAGAAGTAAGTTTGTGACATTAATTTTAAAAAGTTGATTGATATTATCTTAATATTTAACATTTTTGTAGCATTGGCATAAATTTATTCATATTCTCTAACTATACTTTAAGTTAATTGAATTATAGTGACAAGTTAGGTTTTCGTAAACAACTGAAACCATTTTTTATCTTCAATATATTGAATCAGGAAAAACAGTTTTGTCGCTTGAAGAAATTTGGTATACCTAATAGATACATTACAAACTTAAAAGTGAAAAGGAAATTTTGTTGATTATGATGATTGTATGCATTTTTAAATGTCACAGAGATATTTTTAGACAAGTTTATGCTTGATCAGAAATTTTTTCCTCCGTAAAACATACATTTAAGAAATACTAAGCTTTCTCAATTATTTTACACTTTTAACTTTTTTAAATTTTTTACACTTATTTTTACAGTGTGTCCCACACAAATAAAGCTACATTCATTCTGTGCCTTAACTGGGTGCCAAGAAATGTTCAAGTTTCAAAACGTTATATGCAACAGGGGGTCGCATAAATATTGCGATGAACTTCTATTGGAAATAGGGGTCATCATCAGGATTAAAACTGATTAGGAACCCATGGTCAGAAACGTTTTCATACGACGCTAGGACCACTTTCTTATCGTGAACTGTTCTTTCGTGTGCTTTTGAAAAGGTTCTAATAGGGGAGCGTCGCTTTTCGTGTGCATCAACATTTCCACGGCCTTGGGTTCCTATGAAATTTTTAATCCTGATGATATGCCCAGACTCCTCTAGAAGTTAGTCCCAACATTTACACGACCCTCAGTTATATATAATGTTTTCGTACATTTCGGAAAAAATTGGCTAAAAATGTCATTTAAAAAAATTGTCGGCTTATGAGCAAAACTAATTTCAGATTTGAATTCCCTATATCATAATTATGAAAGATCAAGTGTAACAAAAAATTTGTTCTCAATTGTTATCTGTAATACTGAAAATACGAATATATTATGTTTAACCAATTTCATTTGTAATTAGTAATATCTTTTAAAATATTGGGATCACTATCTGATTTAGACACTGGGCCAAAGGCATTTAGCATTTAAGTTAATTCAAATAAAATAGGAGCAACTTTGATTTTCTTTTAATTAAAAAAATATGCATTATTACGCAAAATTTAATAATTGCGCATTATTTTATATGTTATTAAAAACGTACTAATTATTTTTTATCAGTCTTCTTACCGTTTGCCAGCAATGAACCAATAAAAATGAAGAATTTTTATTGGGAAATTAAAATATTGACCAATGTATAACAATGTATAATAATATAAATGATTTAAAATGGAAAAATATCTTCATATACTGTTAAATATTGATATTCTTTGATAATTCATCGCGGTAATAAAGCTCATCACGTACCGGTTTGTGACGTAATTAAAAGACCAATATTCGTGTTAAGAGACAACTAGGAACAGCAGTCGCACGCTCGGTGCTTATAACCGATAGGTACCTTTCATTTAATAATCCTTATAATTCAAAAGCATTTCTTTTAATTATTTAAAAGCTATTGAGTGCAAAATTTTGTAGTTAGAAGTTTCATTTCATTTTAGAGCAACATTTATAATTTTTTTAATATTTTACAATATTTACAAGTTTAGCAAAAAACTTCCTTTTTCGCGTTTTCTCAACAAATTATTAAAAATTTTCTTTCATTTTAATCTGCGACAATGACACTTAATTATGATATTAGATATTATAGGTACAGTGGTACGAAGTACCTAATATACTTGAATGCTTTCTTTCATTATTATAGGTACTCTGGTATTAGGTTTCTTACAGTCCCCGAAATGAATATATACTAAAATTAATATAATCAATGGTAATACTGTTTAAATCCTTTGACAAAAAAAGTAGAAACGGAAAAAATTTAGCAAGTCAAATTTAATATTAAATTGTACTGATTGTCCAAATTTAATATTAAATTGTACTGATTGTCCAAATTTAATATTAAATTTTGATTATTTCATCATCTTTAATAGTAATAAACAATGACATCATCCCTCTCACCTTTAAAATACAGAGTGAACGCAGCTGCAGAAAAAAAAAATTAAAATTTAGCATAAAATTAGCATCACAGTAAAATCTCTTATTTATTGTTATGAACTTAAAAGTAATTCTTAACAATGGTACTACTGTTATTTAAATTCTGCTCTCTTGGCAGAGTTCGGTTGTTTACAGAATTTGGCGACCATTTTGGCATATAATCCAATGAGGATTTTTGAATAGTGCCCAACTAACGGCAAAGTATTGACAGATCAAAAATAAATATTCTCTTCTTTCTTGTACACTGTCGAATCAGTCTAACAAATTCTCTAACTCGTATGAAAAGAAGTATGAATTATGATATTTAATGTTTTAAATTTCAGTTTCCACGCCACCCTCAAAATGGATAAAAGATGGTTTGATTCAAAATAAAGACGCTTTCAACATCATCGCCATGATTACACTCTTTTTCTCCCCCGCCAAAAATTTTGTCTTGAAAGAAAGCATTGGACGTCTAATATATCCATCATTCAACCTTTTCTTGCTTGCTGTATCCAGGTGTATTTTAGCATTCATAATTTCCCAACTTATTATTAGTCGATTTCCACCAACTCGTTCTCAACTTTCTATAAAACAAAGTACAACTCTTTTCGCACAGGTAAGTTTTTAGCAGTTTTAAAAAGTTAAACTTGTTAATTGATATTAACTTTTTGGTTTATTAGGTGCGCAATTCAATTCATACTGTTTCAATCACTCAAGTTATCGAATTAAAAAGCTTGTAGAAATGTAGTG
Organism: Parasteatoda lunata; assembly: GCA_949128135.1. NCBI lineage: Eukaryota > Metazoa > Arthropoda > Arachnida > Araneae > Theridiidae > Parasteatoda > Parasteatoda lunata. The sequence goes on from OX421979.1 coordinate 29,888,732, forward strand.
GCACGTAACAGCATTTCTCAAGGGACTATTTTTGCACCAACATATCCCTTTGTATTGTTTCCAGGTACTTTACATGATTCCAGAATTTCAAATGGGTGAAATTATGATACACAGTCCATCTTATTACAAACATGGAAATTTCAATTCGATACAGACTTGACTTATAATGAATAATCTAGAATCGTTACGTTGAGCCATTTGGAAAATGTGGCTTATCATTAAACTTCTCAGAACCTTCAATTCGCTTGAAACTTTTTATTCACGATATTAAACGTTTATCACTGATTAAATCAACTATTTTAATTAAAAGTGTATTTGAAAACAGTAACTTAACTTGTTTCCCTTATTTGAGAAGTTTCATAGTTTTACGGAGAACAAGAATAATGCTTAAAGCTTACTTTCGCATTATATCGTATTATCTAATTTTTATGTGTATTAAACAAATTAAAAAAAAAGAGGTTGGTGGAGTTCTACCTTTTTTGGCTACTATTTGTTTGCGCCCGGCTGCATGTAACCAACCTTTACAACTACTGAAAGTGAAGAGAGATTTTGAGCGCGCTGATTGGATTTCTCGGCAACGCCTTCCGTTACGCCTTTCTGTAGTACTCTCCAATATTGTTTCTCTATAATTTGCTCACGAAATGTAAATCTATCATAAATCAATGAAATTTTTCATGTTTGTTCGGGAATAAAACTTCCGAACGTTAAATGCTATGAACAACAGTAATAAAATTATGCTATTGAATTTACGCATAGCATTGACCAAACAGAATGTTCAGTAAAATTTTTTTAAAAACTAAGATCAGCTTTGAAATGTATGGAATTGCCTGCCAAAAAATCAACCTGAACTCTGGCCGGATTTTAATATTAGCCATTTAATCTGGCAAGTTTACCAGATTTGGCTAAATTATTTAGAAGAAAATTAAATAAGCTTTTTTGTTCTTGTATTATTTCCAACTTTCCTGTTTTTTATACAAAACCTCATTTAACTTTGGGTTTTTCAGCCAAATTAGATGGTAAATACATACGTACAAGAGGGGTAGACATACAAAAAAGCAAAGCATACGAGAGGTTTTGTATTTGAAATTAAAATTCATTGCGTTTTCAAAAAATAAACATAAAAGCTAAAAATAAACATAAAAGCTAAAAATAAACATAATATTAAAGTAAAGAATGTTGTTGCCTTTTTGTGATGAGAAAGAGAGTTTTACAGTTTTAAGTAACATTAGTAGCTAACATTAGACATAACTAACATTAGAGTAACTAACATTAGACATAACTAACATTAGAGTAACTAACATTAGGCATAAACAAACACGTGTCTTCGTGGTGCTAGTGTAGGTGGCGAGGATAATGTGCCCTTTTCTACCTCCAATGAAAAAAATATGAATTGATTACAAATGTAACACATTTGATGTTATTTATTTTTTAAATTAGATTAATTTTGTAGAATACTTTACAAATGGTTTCAAATTCAAGTAAAAAATTTAGCGTAAAGCCATTATATTAGTCCACTTTTTAAAGAGGATGTTTTATGAAGTTTGTAAAAAGTATATAATAATTTAACCGATAAATTAAAAAGAGTTCTTTGTGGTTAGCTGGTTGCAAATGGTAAAGCCGCTAAAAAACGTAGACTTCCGTTAGCATTTTTTTTAAATTTTTTTATTTATATATTTAAAAACATAAAAATTAAACAAAATATAAATAAAAAAAATTAACGAAAAAAAAAACAAAACACTTTGCTAATCGAAAATTTTTAATATATGTTTTTTTTTTGTTTGTTATACATTAAATTAAAACAGCGCACCAGCGAACGGTGCAGTTTTCTGTTTTTAAATTTCCCCAGCGAGGGAAATATCGCTAAGTCCGTGTATTGTCCACTGAGACCATTTCATTATCAAGCTAAAACTGATTATTAAAAAGGAATCAAATCAAAATTGATTCTATGTTAATTAATGCAGCAGAAAGCAACATATTTTATTGTAGAGAGAAGATAAAAAAAAGTTCTGTCTTCAAAAGAATCCAAGACCTTAGTAACAAAGCAAACCTTATTCACAAACTCAGATTCTAAATGTGATTAAGACAAAAAAAAAGTGTTGTGGATTATGTTGATATAGTTTGTCTAAAATAAGAACTCCTCCAGACATTCGTCTGGACCTGTGGCGGTGACCATAGTAACGAGGTATGACTATTTCAAGAAGAGGTGCGGGGTCACAGGTTTGAAGTGGTTCTGGCTCGGATCGGCGAGAGAGAGAGGGAATCTCTTCGGTCTATTGTGTTAAGGCCTGGTTTATTAGGACATGTTGGAGTTACAAAACGTCAGCTTGAAGCGAGCGCTAACCCCTGATTGGTTAATTTGTGAGTTGGATTGCATATGTCATCGAACGCTCAGCTTGAACGACGACTGACGTCCGAATCAACTGCAGGTGGATTACAACGTAACGTTAACGACAGAAGCAATGGCGGACAACATCCAACATTATATTGAAATCAGCCAAGATTTTAATTTTAACATTAAACATAGCTTCTTCTTCCTCTTCTTGTTCATTTAGCTAAGCTATAATGCGTTTTTTCGTGGACAAAGTCATTATTTGTTCTCTGAAGCACTGGTCGACAATAACAAAATGAATTCATATTTCTGCTCCCCCAAATTATAGGGGATAGCCGCAATTAAGAAAATATGGTCCCAATAGTTTAGTCAGGAGAGCAGTCTGAACTCAGGACCTTTTAATATTAATTTTACTTTTTGAGTATTTTGTCATATCTCGAAACAATTTTAAGCAAATTGAAATTTTTTTTTGTATGCTATTATAAAATTTATTTCTCCAAAGATAATTCCATGTGAAAAATAAATTTTAATAAATATTTATATTATTTATTAAAATTTATTTTTTCATTATAATATTTTTTATTATTTTATTTAATATTAGTCTGAAAAAGTTCGGATTGTAAGGTACACAATTTTTTACATCATTTTAAAGAATCAAATTTTACAAGGCAAAATACAAAATTATTGTAAAATTGTTTTCAATTGCTTACTCAAATTTTGTATTTTGCGATGCAAAATTATATTCTATAAATTGATGTAAAAAAAAATTATATACCTTACAATTCAAAACTTTTCCAACCAATGTTAAATAAAACAATGAAAAATGATAAATATTCCCAAAAATTATTTTTGTATGGAATTATCATCGGATAAATTAATTTTGTAAGTGTGTGCATAATTTTACTTCGCTTTTAAAGTTCGCGAGATATGGCAAAGTACGTAAAATTAACATTAAGGGGCCCAAAATTCGATAATCTCTCCTGACCAAACTATTGTGACTATATTTTCCTGACTACCCCCTATATTTTGGGGATCAGAAATCTAAATCCATCCGGAAAAAAAAAGTTATGCTTAATTAGAGAAAGTATGTTTTTGTACCTGATTTCGTAACTTAAAATATCGTCTGCACTAATTAATTAGCGTATTTCAGGTCACCCCCACAAACCATTAAGATTGAGTCCTAGAACGTGAATCCGAGCTTTAGATCAAAAGTTATTCGGAGTGGTCTATTTTTTATTTTGCACACCGTATATAGTTCTTATCGTGAATCCTTTTTTTTTAGAAAAAAAAGATTTTTCTCAAATCTCATGAGAAAAATTAGTTACAGATAAATGAAAAATTTATAAGTTACCAAACTTGTCCTCTCTAGCTGCATAGCTTGTCCAGCTATTACTGAATTTTAATATGTTTTTTTTTTTTCCAGAGTGTTGCAACCATTTGCGTGCTGTCTGTGCCTTTATATCTTCTTAAGTGTATTCTGGTACTATCTGTGTTTGGATGTCCATTTTATATTGTTCTAAACCTATTTTTTAACATATATAACGCTTATGCATACAGTGATGTCGAGACAAATGAATTACTAGATCCCAAGTAGGTTCTTTTAAAATATCTTTCAAATTTTTTTGCGTGGATTTTTCTGCTTTGTGCGTCACAACACTTACAATATTAAAAAAAAAAGGAACGCTGTTTAAAATTACAAATAAAACTGTAAGCATAATTTAAAAAAAATATTTGCGCTGTTAGGAGTTTCTGGTAGTACTAATATTTTAGTAAGTAGAATTGAGTACTTGCCTTTCAAGAAGAACTTTCAGACCCTATGATGTCAATATCAGCTAATCCTTATCAACAAAATGGCGTATTAAAGTTGAATTAAGTTTCTCTACTTAAGTCGAAATGTTAATTAAAGATAAGTTGATTAAATACCTAGCCGTATCGCACATCGAATGAGTTGAAATATAATTTTTTCCCCGTCTACTTCTTTTATTTAACTCAGATTTATTATTTGTTTCAGTATTTTATTGTAACCATGATATATTTTTGTTTTGTGTACCTGGCAACTTCGATGCATAATTAGTTTGTTTATGTTCTACATGACTTCGTGCCTGTTTTTGTATGAAGTCTTTGTGGAAATATACAGTGAAAGAATTGATATCTTTGAGAAAGAATCTTTGTGTAAGAATATTGAATGTGTCATTTAAGAGAATTGATCCTTAACAGACTTGGCTTACTTGAAATAGAATGGAAAGAACAGTTGCCAAAGTAAACGAATATCACGTTTCAACAACCAATCAGGATCGAGATATCCACACAATGTCACTTGCAGGTATCCCATTGGATCAAAAAATTGTCATCATGTTATTTTCCTAAGTTACTTTCAAGATGAATGGGCTCTGTTTAAAATGCATCAATCAAATTATCTGTCTCTAATTGTATATTGCATTTGAATTTTTATTTCGGTGAGAACGTAGCAGTAAAAAAATAATGTTGGCGCAGTGTTGGACAATATTTTGTATTATATTGAAAAGTTTGTTTTAAACACAAAATCATTTATTTCAACACAAAATCGTTTGTTAGTAGCAAAAGAGAAATACTCCATATTTCTACTCTTGTACTCTTGTTTTAAGATAAAAACCAATCAAACTTTTTTCTCTGTTTTCGAACGGTATTGCAAGGACATTTTATTGAGAGCTCCAAAAATTCCAAGTCCAAAACTGACCAGATATAATTTTACATTTATTTTCAGTTACATGTTTCCTGAACCATCGCCAAGGAGTCAACGTGTCCCTTCTCTTGGACTCTTAGATCCTGGCCGCCGCAAAACACGATCTTCAACAAAACTTGCAACCCCAAATCGAAGATAAGCTGGCAATTACACAATATCCTTGTTATATAGGAATAGATAAAAATGTTTCGTTTGAAAATAAAGCTGAAAATGTGAAAGATTAGAAAACTCTTTTCTTTTTTTCTTCTTTTGAATTTCAATCATGTTTTTTTTTCAATGAATAAATGTTTTTAATCAGTTTTCAAACCAGTGCCATCTAATTTAGTTTTAAATTGTTAAAAGTACTGAGGCTGTCACACAATAGTAAAAAATATAAGTAGACTGAAAATATCTCTTATCAGTCATTTGAGCATTCTAGCTAGTGGAATGGTGGAAAGATTTTGTCGTTACTAACACGAAATCGAGTAACTAAAATTATAGTAAAAATGTTTTTTTGCGTGCATATTTTAGACGTTCGATTGCAACAAAATAAGTGTAGTTATATCATGAAATTATTTTTTTAACCACGGTTTAAACTAAAAATATAAATCAATACCTGTTTAATAAAATTATTAAAAATAGTTAAAATTTAAATTTAAAATAACATTCATAATTCCATTCAGTACTTTAGTTGCTATGCAATCCTGTTTTAATAGCACCAACCCGATTCCAAGACTTTGTATTTTCATAAATGTCTATTTTAATTCATTCTGCATGCATATATGGGTTTCTGTGCTCAATATAATATTATTCAACATTACTTCTCAAACTCAAGAAAATAAAATTTAAAAAAAGAGAAAGCACAGAGTATAAAAAGGCAGCACAAAAATTTATCGGTTACGGTACGGAATTCGATTCCACTGCATCGTCGCTTCAATGTATTTGACGAATGATTCCCCTAAAATTGTTTCACTTTGTTAGTTAGTTAAGGAAAATAAAAAAAAAGTAAAATATATCCAATTCGTATTCTCAGTTTAAAATGTTTGGTTAAATGCTGTTTTTTAGTTAAAAGTGCAAGAAATGAAGATTTGCTTTTTTTCTAATAAATACTAAAATATTCGGATCTTGGCAATTTTGAATTTAGTTATTTTATTGAATTTTATGAAAGTTATTGTTAAAAAACCATTGCTACAAGCACTGGTTTTTTAACATTACCACTCATTGAATTTACATTACCACTCATTGAATTTAACGTATGTGTGTTGCCAAAACTGAAATTGATTAGTTGAGTTACATGCCTAGTGCAACTTTGGGGCTGTATTAAGAACTGTTGAACGGTGAAGGTACAATAGGAGTGGAACAAATTTTAGCCGTTTATTATGTTAGTTATATATTGAAACTAGTTTACTTAGCATGGCTATAGCTATAGCTTGATTACATAGCAATAACATAAGCTATACACAAGCATCTTATGCATCCAAAGCGCGGAGAGGTAAATACCTTAGCGAGGTTTTATGTGCTTTTTGAAGAAATGTGCCGCTTTGAAGAAATCTTAAGCAGAAATAGCATAGCATACAACGTACCAGTAAGAAGTGCTAACTTGCTGCAGTTGATTCGCGGACGATAAACTGAAAAAACTTTTTCAACTGTTGAGTTACAACTTCAACTTCTTTACTGCTGCCTACGACGCCACGCTATATTAGATTGTTTCTTTTGTTATCGGCAGCTACTAGAATAAATATCTTTGTCGCTTCAAAAGTATTAAAAAATTAGTATTTTTCTTTTAAAACAAAAAGAATTTTTGTAATGCATACTTACATAAAATATTAAATAAGTATCGTAGATCGAGTTTTTCAAGCAGTTATAAATCAGCTTGAGAAGTAATAAAAGTGTTCATTATGACAATTGTTTTGGCATAGTATTTAACTTCTATGTTAAAACGTGCTATCTACTTATAAAAAATAAATGTTATTAGTTCAGAATATGCTTATAAAATAATGTAATAATGTAATGCATCCTTATAAAATAATGTAACAGGATTTTTCTGTTATAATGGTCAAGATGAAAAATAATTGTATGTAAACAAATTTGCTTTCATAAAATAATTAAAAATTGATAATCGGCTACTTTCAGCTCGCTTAAAACCAGTACATTTTTTGAATGTTTAAAGTTTAATATAAACTATACCATCAGAAAATTTCGCGTTTAAAATAATGAGTAAAACATCTATATTTAATTTTTGAATATTGACTGATAAGCATGTTTTTGATGCATCATTATTTGTATTTCTTAATAAATGTTTACAGATGATTCTGTGCAGTTAATTCATGAGTCAAAAAATTACTTCTTGAATTATTTCCATATTATGGCTCAAGCTAAATTTGAACTAAAACACTAATACCGTATTAAATCTGCAACAGTTACGGTTCAAGATACCATTAATATAAGGAACGTATTTTTTGAGAGTGGTTACTCCATGGCATGAATTACTCTCCCTGGTGTTTTATTAATTATATTTATTTAGTAACTACTGTTTATTTTTATCCTTATTTAGGAACTATTTCTGCTAGGAAATAGTTGGGTCTAATCAAATTTGATCTTTTCTCTGCTCTTTGACGATGGAAAAGTCGAGCAAATAGAAAGTTATTTGTGGCATGCAAGTCAACTCCTTTACCTTATTATATTTCCCTCTTTATATAGCAGATATCTTTTCCTTTTGCCACATCGCTGGTCCATATATTGACTTTTCTCTCCACCTTTTTCTTTTCCTTTCGGCTGCGTATCAGAAGTGTGCCTTTGATTAGGTGTATTTTTCTGACAATGGTCATGTTGAAATTCTTTGTACGCATACACTGTTATTTTTGTAAAACTTCAAAGTGTCTCTTTTAAATTACGCAAGTTCTTCTCGAAACTTAAGTTTCTTGTTATCAGAGTTATGGAAATGCCGTTTTTTTTTCTTCACGCATTTCTCAAAATGAAATTTTATTCAAATCAATCTTTTTCATAGGTAAATAGATCCCGTGTCAATATTTTTCAATAGCTACCCCTATTTTGTGGTGGGTAGAGGGATAACCTACAACTGCGTCGACTGGTTTGATTTACTATCTCTTTGATATTGTCTTAGTGGTTCCGATCCCACTGTAATGCAATGTGCAAAATGGTTTCAGTCTAAGAATCGGAACTTAATGTATAAGATCCGGCCAGAAACTATCAGAGATTCATTTCCGAAAATATCTAGTCTCATGAAAATATTTTTCCGTATTTTAAAATAAACAAAATTTCCGTTTATAGTTATTTGTAATTTAACTCGTGGATTCTAGTAGATTCGTATTTTAAACAAAACAATATGCAAATAAAAATACCTAATCACAATGAAAGATATGCAGGGCGATTTCCTATGCCGATATTTTTAAAGTGTACAAGTTATTTAGAATATCAAATAAAGCTAGGAGCTCAAACCTCTGCTTGCTGTGTTCGCCATCTCAAGAACTTATTTCCACATATTTTTTTCCGGATCGCTTCGCACTCACATTGTAAACTTATTAATTTTAGTCTAGACTTGTTTTTGGAAAAGTGATGCTCTTTTTTTTAACTGAACTCCCAAAAATATGCAACGTATGTATCACGTAAAACTTTTGATTTATAAACATTTAATTCAATTTATATAGATTACGATTTCTATTATTTGCATTTCAGTGCTTCTTGGAAATTACATTTTAAGAAAATAATGTATAAAATTTCCTTTTATACCCTTCAGTGTTTGGGGATACAACAATTTTATACACTTTATTTTAACCAACATATATAAATAAAAATATAGCTCTAAATTTTGATGCCACCAAAGTAAATTGAAAAGCATATTTAATATAAATATAGAACGGTTTATTTATATCTACTCTTTGCTTTTAATCTATTTTATTTTATCTCCGTCGTTGGACACCCGACCCAGTCTTTGAGTTTACGACTACTAATGTTCAACTCCCTGGCCTTGTAATTTTGAACCAATCCCGAAGATAAGGAAGCTCCTGAATCAGTACCCCATATGATATGATTTGTTATGGGAATATGAAGGACTTTGTGACTCGTCAGATTTAACATGCATCAGTCACCATAGCTTTTAATCTATTATATTAGTTCAACTTATAGCTCAGTTTGTTTTAGCTTTTCGTAGCCCATGCTAGAATTATCTAAATAGAGATGCCTAAGACAGTGGCTGAACTATATCACCTGAGTGGAATAAATCAATCAATTTTCACAATTTTGTGGTTATTGTAATGGCAATTAGCTGTTTGCACTATTCCTATTGGACGAGTCGTATTCTCATTGCGATAGAAACGTATTCCTATTGGACAATTCGTATCCTCATTCCAATAGAAACATATTCCCATTGGTCCACCTGTAAGTGATTGGCTATTGATGGATTGCCAGTGGACTGGTAAGAGAAGGGTCGTCAGTTTAGACATCTTTATGGAAATCGGTTACACTTAAATTTAAAAGTAGATACTTTATTTACGTCACTATAGAACTACATAATGGGACATTGGCGACGGTCTGGGAAACATCCCTGAGGATGATCCGAAGTCATGAAAATAAATCTAAATAATTATTTGGCAGCTAAATTTTTATTTCTATAAAAATACGAAATTATGCTAAATAAATACTTAACGAATAACTATTCAACACTGTTTAAATTATTACTTAAAATAAATTAACAAAATTAATTTAAATAAATACTTAAATTATAACTAATTTTTAACACTGTTAAATTATTGCTAAAGGCAACCGAATAAAATGAAAAAAAATATAGTGTTGCCAGTATAAAGAAATACCCGAGTTTATGTTGCCACATAAGAGGGACATAAATATAAATTACGCATAAATAATAGTTTAGCATTTAAAATTTTCAAACTTAATTTCTAATTAAATTAAGAGGTTCATAAAATTTTCTGATAGCACCAATCGCCAAGCCAGGAGCAGATACCATTGGAACAGAAATGAATTCAATCTTTCAAGAAGGTGGAGAAAAGTTCTTGAATATCTTCTCTATTTGAACAGGAAGGAAAGAAAGAAATTGAAGAGAATAGTACATCATTTCCTTAATACTACATTTATTGGAGTACTCGTGTCCCATTTCTATTTGGAGTAACAGCTAATGGAGAGCAAACAGTGAAAATCAGCTGTTATTTATTTTCACCGTTAGACTAAAGTAATGGAGTTCATTTTATTTGTTGGTTGACAGAAAACGGCTAAGCTTTTTTAGAAAAATTTATACAAGATAATTATTATTCAAAATTTGTGGTTTTACTAGAAAATAAATTTAACTCTTAAAAGTTTGACTTGAATAAGTCCTGGAGATAATCAGCACAAATATAAATATAATAAGTAAGCAAATATTAGAAGTAAAAATAAGTGTATAAGTAAATGAAATGTGTGAGTTAACGGCTATAAGTGAAATTATACATGTAAATAAAATTCATGAGTAAATGAATAATATTAGCGAAAATTAGAAAGGAAAAGAAACGTAAGACACAAGTATACAAATATTCTAAGTTAAAATGTTGGGTAAATAAATTATATCTGTAAGAGAAATTATGAACAAATAATATCTAAGAGAAATTATGAACAAATAATATCTAAGAGAAATTATGAACAAATAATATCTAAGAGAAATTATGAACAAATAATATCTATGAGAAATTATGAACAAATGAAATATTGGAATAAGCAAAAAAGTATAAGGGGGGAAGTTGCGAGTGAGTAAAACGAACTAGAAAAGTATAAACAAAAAAAGTAGGAGTCTGAAAAAAGTAAGAATTACAGAAAAGTTAATAATAATAATTTTTATAATAATTTATAATAATAATAATTTTAGATATCTAGAATAGGGTATTTGCATCTCGAAAAGAAGTGAAGTAATTTTGCCTAACTATGTGATTAAATCATCATTATGATTTGCCTGACTATGTGATATTTATTTGGATACATGTAAGTGACATCACGCATGTCGAACCTGATTGGCTTCTGAATCGACAAATGCCACGATTTACCAACGATGACGTCGCTTGCAGGCATCCAATCGGCGATTTTGGGAAAAATAAACACGCAAAAAAGGGTTATACTCCGAATGCACTATATTGTTTCACGCGTATTATATTAATATTTTAATATTTTTATTGCTCTATTGCTTAGACCAACAGTTTCCAAATTGTGTTTCGTAGAATTCTAGGGCTCCTTGGGAGAGCAAAATGGGTTTCGTGACTGTTTTTAAGCAGTTTTTTTTTTAACTGTTTGGTATCTGCAATTATATTTGAATTCAACCAATAATTCATCATTTACTTATTATTTATAATTTTATATTTACAACAATATTATTGAAAATAAAATGTAAATACGGAAGTAATAACAATTTTTTTAAAAACAAATGTGTATAATTAGGAAAAAAAACATACAGTTATAAAAAAATGCAATAGTATTTAACATTTCGCTTTTCAAATCAAAATAAAATTCGTTAATAAAGAAATATGTTTCCCGAAAATCTATCTTCAACGAGTATAGCAATTAATTTTATTTTTTGATTTATAGCAATACAAAAAACGAATTTCTAGCTATATTTTGCCCCAAGACTGCAAATTCAACTGTCAAACATAAAACCGAATTCAAGATTATTAACGATGAAACAATGAACAAATTTCATCCCTCTTATTAAATATATGCATAAATTATTTTAGACACGAAATTTTATTATTTTTTTTAAATAAATGATTATTTGATTCATAGAGTTATTATTTCTATTTGAATATTAAAATCAAATACATAATTAAAATACACAGTTCTACATACAGCGAATGGAAAATATACGGATGGGAAAAATATAAAGGAAAGATAAGAAAAATAGAAAATAAAACGAAAAAAAAAAAGTAAGAAATGATAAATTAAGGATTGTCTAAATCTATGAAAAAGATAAACAATGTTGAACTTTATCGAATTCTTCTCGAAAAAAAGGAGAGGAAAAAATAGTTGCTTTATTTTTGTTCTTTGTAATCTGAATCATACTATTTGTGTATTCCAGATTTGGAGAGGAACACAGCTGGCGCTATAAGCGTAACGTTAGTTATACAGAAAAAATTTAGCGAAAAAAAAATCGATATTTTTTTTTAGGTAAAGAAAAGAAAGGAACTATTTCAGGTGTTGAGGGTAATGGAGTGAGAACAAATCAATTGGCAGTGAAGTGCACAGATTTAGTTTTGAAGAGCTACTAAAGCATTTTCTTGAGAATTTTTTTTTCTTTTTCCATTGCCCGACCGAATAACACTCGTCATTCAGATATCAGTAGGGCAGATTCATTGGCCACTATTTCAGGGGCATCATATTAGGTGGGCAAACGTTGCTCTCACAGTAAGAACGGATAGTACAGAGAATGAAAAAACATCCATGCCTTGTTCGGGATTCGAATCCAGGACCTTTCTGATGTGAGATCAGCTCTCTCCCAGACCACTGCACATTCTGGTTGGCTTTTCTTGGAAATAGAGCACACTTATATTTTAAAATTATCAAATGAGGAAGTTTGGTTTGAATTATTAATTTTTTACAGTTTTTTTGTGGCATTTTTTGAATGGAACTCTTCATAAACAACGAGGTTTTTCCCCTGGATTCTTTTTTTTATGTAGATCTAAATATTAGGGTTCCCTTTTTGACGCAAAAGGAATTTTACTTTCACCATGTTAGTCTTTAAAGAAGAGAACAATATTAATGCAGTTGGATGTCTGAAAATACCGTCATCACAGATAAAACTTGGCATTTGTTGATTTAGAAACCAATCAGGTTCGACGCTCACGCGTGTTGCCACTTACATGTACTTGACCTTAAAAAAAAACATCAGTGTCGGGTATACCGGGCAAATGTATACCGAGCAGTGGCATTTAACCTCAAAAAAAAAAACAGTGTAAGGTATACCGGGCAATGGCACTGGACCTTAAAAAAACATCAGTGTAACGTATACCGGGCAAATTTATACCGAGCAATGGCGCTTAACTAGACCTAGTATATATTTCGGACAATTACCAAAGGTCCAGTCATACTAGTTCCAGTTATTTGCCATTGCCCGGTATACCCTACAGTGAAGCTTTTTTCTAATCTATCGTCAGTAAGTATAAAAATATCGAATAAATGTAAAACTACCGATTTCGGTCATTCACAGTAACAAGCATTTCTCAAAAATAAAAATTTTATTCTGAAAAAATACTGAGAGTGCCATTGAAAAACATTTATTCAAAATTTGGAAAGAAAATTAAAAAGCTATGCAAAACAAAATTTAAGCCTTTCTTATTAAGGGAAACAAAATTTTCATATAAAAAAATATGAAATTAACCTACTTGTTGCAACATGGCAGGCTAGAATGACATTTTGAATTACATTTCATTAAATTTTTCCATGTAAATTTCAATAAATCCCTCTATTTTCATGAAGCACAGTAAAAAAATAATTTTTTTTATTAGTCAAAAGTCACGAGCCACGCGTTAAAAGTCACACGCCTTGCCAAGTGATATTTGAAACGAATCGGAGATGTATTTTATACTTTGCCGGTTTCTCATTCTATAGAATATCTATAGGCAATCCTAGGCTATTCTATAATCTAAGGCTATTCCTAGGCAATCTATAGAATGCCTAGGAAATGTGTGAAATATAAATCATTTCATACTTTGCCGGCTAATTTTAGGCATTCTATACAATGCCGGATTTCATACTTTGCCGGTAACATATATATGATAAACTTTTTATTGTTGATTAAACTCATGTTACTTTTTGAGTAAAGAAACCTTATAAATCATCTAATTTTAACATATTTAATGAACTAGAAACTCTCGAAGTATAAACTAAACTTAAAAGCTAAAATATTTTCATTAAAAGTCAGAGATTAATTACTATGTAATTCCTTATAAACTTTTACTTCTTAACTCAAATCTTTTTAATCGGTTCAGACATGATTTAATTTGGGCTATCTTCCCTTCAAAGTTGACTTTTGTAATATTGAAAGAAAGTAAAAAACTAAAACAAAAATATATATTTTGTAGCTTTTCTCCCCAAATAATTGGATATAATTATCCATTATCATCAGTCGAGTTGACAGAGATGTTTGGTGACGTTGCTTTTCATGTTTTTCAAATGAAATAGCTGCCAGATTTTGTAGAATTTTTTTTATTTCACACAAGATTAAATTTTGTTGATATATTAATTAGAAAGCTTTATAGAAAAATGCTACGCTTGATTACCAAGCAAGGCTAAATAAAAGAAAATACACATTAAAAGGAAATATATCACTTTATCACGATTATTATATTTAAGACTTCGTTTCCTTTGGCATATAAAATTTAAATTATTTTTATAGTAACCTTAGATCTGTTTAACGGGAAAATAATTGTGTAAGCTTTTTTTAATTATAATTTCAATTTTTTTTCTTAGAATATGTCTCACTTTAGGTTTGTTTATGTCAGAAAGTTGACTGAATTTTTACTTCCGATGAAGTTTGCCTACAATATTTAGAAAACATTGTAACTTATATTGACTTCAAGCTCAGAGCTCCAGTTGAAATTTGACTTTTGTTGTGACGTTAAATTCTATTTACTGATAAAAGAGAAATTTTGCTCATAGTTAACTGAAAACAATTAAACCTGCTGTTGCTATCCTACACAGATGTTCAGTTTAAATTTTTAACTAACTAAACAATTGAAAAGTGGTCAAAAATTTGATTGGTGGTAAATTCTTTTTTTTTCATAATACGGCAGTAAATTCTGTTTGTTACGGTCAGGAGGAAAACAAAGGTAGTAATATCATTCATCAAAGATCTCCAGGTAAAGTTTTGAGCATGGATCAAAGATCTCCAGGTAAAGTTTTGAGCATAGATCAAAGATCACCAGGTAAAGTTTTGAGAAAGGATCTCTGGTAAAGTTTTTAGCAAAGATCTGCAGGTTAAGTTTTGAGCATAGATCAAAGATTTCCAGGTAAAGTTTTGAGCATAGATCAAAGAGCTCTAGGTTAAGTTTTGAGTATAGATCAAAGATCTCCAGGTAAATTCTTGAGCTTAGCTAGTATATATATATAAAAAAAACATTTTGACATTTGATAAATATTGCTTTGGCGAGAAAACGATGATAATCCTTACTAGTAATAGAAATTTGAGAGAATTCGGAAGTTCAAAATTTTAATTGCAATTACTCATGTGCTAATAATAAAACATAAAAACGCAGTAATTATATGAAATTTTACTGAAAACTTTGAATCATAGTACCATTCAATCTATTGCAAGAAGAAAAAAAAAACAATTTGAATATTTGATTATATATAGAATAAGTATTGATTTTTTTTGTTCACGTCAAACATTGAATGATTTCAACTCTTTAAAACAATCAGAACTATTTTAAATTTCATATACCACATATCCTGTGCAATAGTAATGCGATTTATAATAAATGTATCGTTTTAAAACATTCTCTCCACCCTAGAATAAGTAAAGCGTAGGATGCTCAAAATAATTCAAAAATTTACCTTTGGATAATTGGCACAATCAAGTAATCAACAGCAGAAATCGCCATTTTTGTTATGGCTGAACAGAAGTGGGAGTGTTCTATGAATTTTAACAGAATTAATAGAATTTATGAATACCTTAAAAACCCAAATAACATTTGAAACTTAGTATAATTGTTACTAATTGTTTAAAAATTAAGAGCTAATTGTAACTGATTGTTGTAAAAATTTTAATATTGGTCCGTAATGTTCAACCGTTTAATAATAGTTAATATCCATTAAAATGCGGAATCTAGATTTTTCTGCATTTTTAAGCATAATTTACATCAGCGGTTTCCGTATCGCTAAACCTCAAAATATTGTTTCTCCCATTCTATTAACTAATTTGTATTGACTTTTTCTTATGTATCAATAATAATTATAATAATAAATAAATAAATAAATAACATTGTGGTAATTTCTTTAATTGGGTACTTGCAACTCGAGAAGAAGTGAATTGATTTTGTCTAAGCCATGTGATTTGAATTAGATTTAATTGAATACTTGCAAGCGACATCAACTTGCTGAACCTGATTGGCTTCTAAATCCACAAAACGCCTTGATTCACCGGATATGACGTCACTTGCATACTTGCAAGTGACATAGTGATCATCCGACGCAGTGACATAGTGAAGCAACGTCTCGATCCTGATTGGTTGTTGAAACGTGGAGTTTGTTTACGTTAGCAACTGTTCTTTCCTTTCTATTTCGAGTAAGCCAAGCCCGTTCAGTATCAATTCTCTTAAGTGACCCATTCTATATTCTTACACAAAGATTCTTTCACAATATATTTCTTAACCAACACGAGCACAGGAATGAAGCCACGTAGAATATAGACAAATTATTTATGCATCGAAGTTGCCAGGTACACAAAACAAAAATATATCAAGGCTACAATAAAATACATAAACAAATAACATATCTAAGTTAAGCAAAAGATTTTGACGAGAAAGATTTATATTTGAACAAATTTGATGTGGGATACGGTGCTGAATTTAATTAACTTCAGGTTAATTAACATTCCAACTTATGTGGAGAAACTTAGCTTAACTTTAACACGCCATTTTGCTTATGATCGATCAGATGGAAATGACGTCATGGGTTACATCTTGAAGTACAAGTACCCAATTATATTTTAAGCTATTTAATTTCTTGTGTTAGTTTTTTTTTAATTCATTGCTGATTGATTTCATCAACTAATTAAGTTTCTTTAGGTATCAAAAAAAAGTAATAAAAAACTATACGTTAAATTAAATGTACCAGTAAAGTTATTATTCCAAAGATATTTTAACAAGATAGAGTACTTTAGGAAATGTGCAGATTAATTTGTTAACAATATGCAGATTATCTAGGTAATTTGAGAAATGAGATAATTTTTGGTATTTTTCTCTACTTGAGAGGTAACTTATACGGTACAGCAAGGATTTAGTTTGAAACTAATACTTTAATCAATTATCCTGCACTACTTTTTTTTTTTCTATAAAAATCAAGAGAAAATAAGTTTATTGTGAGTTTGAAAGAAATTTTTTCGCAATGATTTATCTCTGAAGTTGTCCTTTTTTTGTTAGCAATGCAGTTTATTTCTTTTGAGTTCCTTCTTTCCTTTAGTTATTGTAAAGTCGTCTTTCAGATATGTAGTAGGAATTTTTTTTCTCTTGTTTTTTTTACAAGGATTGCGAATGATTAAATGATAAAAAAAAGGAAGTTTTTTCAAAACTTATGATATTTGTTGATTGATCTTTTGTTGTCTGATTTCGTTCACTTTTAGTTCATAAAATTAATGAGTTCCACAAAATCTATATAAGAAATGAACATACTTTTTGAACTCGTTTTGTAAGGTTTGCGAAAAATTAATTATTTTCATTCTCATAGCATCTGTTGATGTTGACCATCTCGTTTTACTATTTTTGGCTCATAAAATTATTTGGTTATCAAAGCGTGGTGTATAAAACCACTTTGAGATTTAAAAATTAAGGAACAAACACATTTTTTCGGATAAATTTAAAAAAAACTGGACTAAATGAAGTGAAATTTTACAAGGAAATACATCAAAGTTTGGGAAAAAACAATGATAAAATAAATTGGGAAGTTTATTAGAAATAGAGTCCTTCGTAAAATTTAAAAAACTTCTCCAAGAACTCAAAATGTATGTAAAATTATTCAGATTCACCGTCAGTTCAGATTTCATTTGTTATGGAAAAACACAACTTGGCTAGATTGGCTAACATCCTGATTTCCCTAAAGTATAGGGCTGTCATAGAGCCACACGTGAGATTGCTTAAAAGCTCATTTTCCACAAGGATTCACTATAGGCTGGTCTGATCGAAAGAAGCCTGTAAACTGAAGAAATTCAGAGAAGCTGGTCAGTCTGATCTTCTCACTTGAATTTCGTTTAGCAAGCCAAAGATGCTCGAAGCAGAGCAATTGCTGATTGTGTACTCCAGAGAAATCTTCCTGGATTGAAAAAAAAGCTTTGGTGAAGAAGTGTAATTTATTATTACAAGACCTTAGATTCATTACCTCAAAACAATTGCAAACCACTAGAGATTGGTTTGCTACTTGCATTGAAGTCATGAAGCGTCACATCACAGCATCATTGTCACCTTAACTCACACATAAAAAAGCTATCTATCTGTTCGAATAAGAAATAATTTCTTTCCTGTGGTTCTCATTCGATTAAAGACAACTTTCGAGGTAGGTATTTCAAATCATAAGGATGAAAAATTTTATAGCAACCCATGATTGAAAAAGAAACAGGAGAAAGTAGTAGATGAGGCAAAATGTCTGAAAGGACCTAAGAGAATGATTAGTTGGAAAAAAATGATTGGACATTATGTATATATAAACGATGTTATAGCTTATAGTGTTGCAATAAATGGTCGAAGTTTGCATGATTGAACGCTATACATGCTTAACACCAATAGAGTCGTGATTGCCAAATACACAGATACAGTTTAACATCCTGGAAGTTTCTATGTATGTAGCAGTAGCGTAAACAACTCAATTTAATAAAACCTATTGAAGACTCCGCAGAACAATCCAATAAACGGTAGTTTTGTGGGATTGTAGAAAAGATCAGGAGCTCAATAAAATTAGGTGAGTGCTAGGGTCACACAGTTCATAATTTAAAAAAAAAAATTCTGCAAAAGATATGTATTAAAAGTTGTCACAGTATATGTAAATATTCTGCGAAAAAAAATTGAAACAATATTTTGTTTAGATGCTGAGAAAAGATACATCGAGTTCAGTTTTAGTTTTATTGGTATATGCCCTACTGACTTCCATTATATTCTGGTTGGTTGGGTTGGTTCTTATGCCACTTGCACACACATGCAAGCCTGCTTGGTGAAACCCAGCAAATTTAAGGCAGAGTTCTTGTTTTCTTGTTTTTCAGTGCGCCATCTATGACCAAGAATTCGACTTCTGCCACATCACACGTCACACCTGTTCATAAGGCGGACCCATTCATACATCCATTCATTCATCCACAGATCGTAATTTTGACCTGAATCAGAGAACGATCGATCTCCAATCCAGTACTCCCAGAGGTATTGATTTGTTATGGGAATATGGAGGACTTTGCGACTCAACAGAATTTTAACGTGCATCAGTCACCAACTACACGGGGAGTCTTCGGCCGGCGGGATTCGAACCCCCGAACTCTCGGACATGGGCCTAGTGCTCAAACAACCAGGCTATCCCGGCCACTTTTATATTCTCAAAAATAATTATCGACTGCTTATGAGCAAGGTATAAATCTGGGTTAAAGTTGTACGCAATTTTCAAATATAAAAGTATTTTTCCATATTTTTAACCAATAAAAATACATATAGCGTGCATTGTATTTATAGATATCTTTTTATTTAAAATATATAAAATAATAAAGATAAAAATAATCTTTTATCGTTTGTTACAACAACATTTATGGAAGAAAAATTATTCATAATATAAATGTTTAAATTCGTAAAAAATTATCAACTATTTATGAGTAAGGTATAAAATTGGGTTAAAAATTTCCTTAATTTTCAAAAATAAGATTATTTTTACTGCATTTTTAACCAATAAAAATGATAGAAATTTGGATTGGGTAAAATGGGTAGCATCAAAAATATCCAGAAATAATAAATGCCCATAAGAGAGCTTTGTAGTTTTTTCTCTTTTTATTTTCATCAGCTCGCAATTTTAAACTTTTTTTCGTAATAAAAAGGAATTTAATTCAGGAAATTTAATAATATTTCTGATCAAATTATTCATAACTACCAATTTTTTTTTTTAAAATATAATATTTTTTTGAGTAGAATAGAATATATATCTATATATATATCCTCTTTCTACAAGATTATAAGCAATGTTAATGCGAAAGCTTAAAAATTAGTTTTACAGTTGGAAAAGTTTAAATTTTGATGTAATGCGTTTTTTTAAAACCGTTTTCAAAAGCTTAACATATTTTTAAGTTCTTATTCAAAAACACTAACAAGCAACATGACATTTAAAATTCGATTAACTTAGGTTCAAAGCACACATTTCAATGAATAAAAATACATTCCACGCTGTCAACAGTACACTATACATAACTACTATTAAACTAAAGCAATCCCGGAGGTTGATGAGCAGTAGTGAGCAGGATTAAAGGGGGCGGGGCTTTGCACGCAAATACGACATATTTTGTTTTTCTTTCTTAACTGATTAAAATCATATTTATTAGTAGAACAGCTGTATGTATTACATGGAATGTTTTATTTGAATATAAAATGTATTTTACAAGAAATAGTATTTCATATTGATAAAAAAAAAAAAAAAAAAAAAAAAAAAACTACTAAATGCCCGTAGCGTAACTACCACTACGAAAATTAAACATCAATTCACTAGTATATAAGACATGCTAACTTGATTCAATCTTGAGGTATGATAGATGAAGGTAGGCATTGTCGATAATTCCACCCCCACATGCCTATTAAAATGAAACATATCTATAGCGAAGGGCCTATTTTTATTCTATTGAACAACATAAAAACTTATTTGTTATAAAAAAAAGTAAATTTTTATTTTATTTAAAATCTTGCTTTCATTCTAAATAATAAAATATTATAAGTTATTTAATCTAAACATGTTTACATGTGTTGTAACAACTTAAATGCCAAAGTATTTTCATTAAAAAATTAGAGATTATCACGCAATTCAGCACAAAATTTTAATTAAGTAAGGAAATCAGAACAGGCATTGGTAATTTAATCTGGGGTTATCTTTGCTTCAAAATAAATTTTTATAGACATATAGAAAGAAAGTAAGAACCTACAACAAAAATATACACTTAGCAACCTTGTTTCCATAATAATTAGATATAATTATCTATTTTTAGCAGTTAAGTTGACGGTGATGTGGGGCGATGTTGTTTTACAAGTTTTTCTGATAAAACTGTTGCCAGATTTCATGAAATTTCTAATTTATGAAAGATTAAATTGTGTTGATATATTAATTTCAAAGTTTGATGGAAAAGTGTACGCTTGATTACTAATCAAGTACTTGAGAAAAATAATAAAAAGCTATTTCTTAAATTGAAGTATAACACTTTATCACGGAATACATGAGACTTCATTTTCTTCGGAATATAAAACTTATTTATAATAAGTTTCAATTGTTTAACAGGAAGTAATTGTGAACTTTTTTTAAATATAATTTTAGAAATCAATTTCTTAGATTATTCTTTCAATTGAGTATGTAGATGAAAATGGTTTCATTTCAGTCGGTTGTGGAGAATGCTTCGCTTAGTATGCGTGTTGGGTACGACGATTTCCAGATTAATTACCCCGAAGCAATGAGTGTTAAATTACCCGGTATTTCCTACATTGTTTTTTTTTAAAAATATTTATAGAAATTTCCCGGAATGTACTTGCCCGGTATTTCTCTCACTGATATTTTTAAGTTATTTACCATTACCTGTTACAAGCTTTCCCGATACTCCTTAAAGCCTTCTTAGATATTTTTTTAAAGTCTCCCAAACCTCTGAAAGCTTTAAATCTTCCTGCTAAGTATGAAAACTATCATGAACTAAGCATTTCAAAAGCTATTAAATAATCCTTTTGTTTGAGAAATTCAGAAAAATGTCAAAAACTCGAAGTTCCTCTTCCATTATTGTAGGGTAGCGTATATCGAATCATTATTGCGGATTAAAAGAAGTCAAAACCAGGTTTTTGCAAGAAACGACTTTTAACTATTCTGTTTTCTGCTGGGATCAGGCTTGCTTTGATTTATTCAGAACAGATCACAGTGCTGACATAAAATATCACTAGTAGTAGACGCATCATGGGTTAATACCCCCTAGCCATCGGGCTAATCTTGGGAGGTTTTCGTGGTTTTCAACTCCATGAAATGAAAACGTGTGTTAGTTTAAAAAATCTACACGAAGACAAGTTTGCTCCAATACTTGATCTAGAAGTTCCCTTGTTTTCTGGGTTGAGTTCAAAATTTTAAGGATACGGAGTTGAACAGTGATAGTCATAAACTCAAAAATTGGATCGGCTGTTCAAGGAAGGTTATGAAATAAAAATAAAATTTTAATTTCAATTTTAATAAAATGAAATAAAATAATATAAAAATACTTTCCCTTCATAACGGCAAAATCATTAGTTTTTTTTTAAACCCAAACTTTAAAATGCTCTAGTAAACAATTTGAAAAATGTTGCTTATTATTATATTACTCCGAGTCACCCCTCTTTTTATTTTTTAAATAATCGTCGTTGAACAACTGACACCATTTTATGGGTTTGCGACTACTAATGTTCAACTCGGTAGCCTTGTAATTTTGTACTCCAGCGTTTCTCAACCTTTCAGTATTCACGGCCCAATTTTCAATCATAATTTTCATCGGCCCCCCCCGCTTACAGTAAAATGTGTACAACAATAATGTATATGGGGTATTTTGAATTATTTTTAACAAACTGCCATAACAAAAGTAAAGTAAAAGCCAGCAGCAATTGAGATTATAAAAACTATGTTTGGAGATAATTTATCAAAACATTTGCAGTCCATACCTCTTTCAAATGATACTGTTGCTAGTCGAATTGGTTATATAGATGGCGATGTATAGTGTCAGCTTTTCTCGAAATTGCGTGACGAATTGTTTTCAATACAGGTTGATGAACAGGCAGCAGATACAGCAACATATATTAATAAAGCTGCTCATTTAATTGCCTATGCTCGATTTTGTGATAATATGTCAGTAGTAGAACTACCCAAAACAACAGCGCTCGCATTATTTGCTATTTCAAATGATTTTATGAATGAGGCAAACATAGAATGCAAAAATTGCGTCGGAATATGAACCGATGGTGCTCGTTCAATGTCCGAAAGATTCCAAAGTATAGAAGCACTTGTAAAACAAAAATGGCCTCAATACGGCTGAACACATTGCATGATCCACAGAGACGCTTATAAAAACGAGACCCTTCAGATCGAGAACCTTTTTCCGCACTTTATAAAGACATGGGTTCAGTATATTCAGCTTTACTATTTAATTGCGAGGCAAGATGATTATCACGTGAGAAATTTTTGCAACGTGTTAATGAATTAAGAGAAGAAATCGCCATTTTCCTAGAAGATAACAGACCGGAAGCCGAGAATTTTCGCGATTGTTTATTTGTGATGAAATTGAGCTACTTTGTCATCATATTCGAGAAATTAAATAACTTAAATCTTAAACTCCAGGGATCAAATACACATACGTTGGGTACGAGTGATAAAGTTAAAGCTTTTTGTAGAAAATTGGAATTATGGGGCAGAAATTTAAAGCAAAAAAACCTAATAATGTTTGCAAATGTGGATGATTGTACGAAAACTTATAACGAACTGTTATATTATTATGTTATATTCTGTTATATTATGAAGAAGAGCATGTAAAAGCTGTTTTAAAACCATTGAAAATCCTTTAGCTCCATGCTGGCAAAGAATTTTAAAAAGTATTTGTTACTGACAACAAACTGATAGCAAGTTACGAGTGGGTTAGGGATTCATTTCATAAGACTCCCGTAGGACTCCCAATTGATGAGGAAGAAAACTTCATAGATTTCACGACGAGTGGCGAAACCAAAAAACAATTTAGTAATAAATCACTATTTGAAAGTAAAGGATGATTTTTCTGCACTAAAAACAAGGGCATTTCGTATTCTATTACCATTTTCAACATCCTACTTTTGTTAAACTAGATTTTCTCCTGTGGCTTCTTTGAAGACAAAATATAGATCTCGGCTAAATATGGAAACAGAACTGAGAGTGGCTATTTCTAATATTAAGCTTTACCTTGAAAAGCTTTGCTCTGCAAGACAGGCCCAAAGAAGTCACTAATAATTATTACATTTGTTTTTAATTTAATATGTTTTGATTAAGTAAGGTAGGTGAGCCTAAGGTGGCCAGTGCTCCTAAAATAGCCCACCTCCAAAAGTAGAATTATTTTAATTTTGAATCACAAGATGGCCCTACTGCATTGTAAATCATGTATTTGAGGTGCACGTGGCTAAATTGGAAGAGATTTCTTTCAATGGCTTTCATTGTATAAAGTGATTTTATTTTTTGCAGTTGTCATTCTAAATTCCGGGTAGGAAGATATTGTTATTTATATGTGTTAAAATTCTTAGAACTTTGAATTATGATGTGTTTTCTGAAGATTTATTTCTCTTTCTTTAACCACATTACTTTACTTTGAATTAATCTTTCAGATTAATAGTTTTAAGTCTTGCAAATGGTGACTATGTGCATGTTTCCAAGGTGGCCCGACACCTGTGCCACTTTGGAGACACGTGGGCCACCTTTGGAAGCAAACGTGGAAATTAATAATAAATCAGTACGTAGTATACTATTTTTCAAAAAGAATTATTTAATTGAATTTAATTGAATTGATTTATTTAATTTTAAAGTAAATGTGGAACTTAGGTGTTTTTTAAATTTTTATAATATTTTGACGTTATCGGCACTTTTGAAGTGTTTGCGATATTTTGTTTCAAATTTTTTATTTTGTTTGCATTAAAAGAAATTTTTTAGGTATTTTTTGGTGTTTTCATGGTAGTTATGAGTGTTTTTGTGGTGAGTTCTGGTATTTTCTTGTAAATTTGTGTATTTTTATACTAGTTATGGGTTAGGTTAGTTAACTCTAGTATAGTTATTTTTAACTCTTACTTATTAGTTATGGTTAGTTAACCCTTTTGAAAGAACTAACTCCGTAATTCTTGTTTTATTCTAATGAGTTAACTCAAAAGAATAGCTAATGACGTCACACAAGAACTATCAATGTAAATGATATATAAACAAATTATACACTCTAAGAATAAATATCTTTTTTAAAGTCGGAAAACTTGTCCCTACCAGCTAGACACTTTAAGTGCCTTTTAAAAAGACGTTTGCCAGTTCAAGTGTCTTTTCTAAAGACAATTTGAGTAAGTGAAAAAGTGATTTCAACATATGGGCCACCATTGGAACCTTAGGCTCAGAAGCTACAATCTTGAAGTTATACTATAAAATAAATGAAATTTTATTTTACAATTAAAAGAATGCGTGATATGTGTTAGAGATAGGTGTAAGATGTTACAAAAAAATTTCAGCCACACAGACTTAACCAGAAAATTAGGAAAAATCCTCAAAGCAAAGCCACCTTTGGCTCCCCACCTAATTTTTGATTTAATAAGTTGTTTAACTTTAATAAGTTATTAAATATGTCGAAATGTACTTTATTTTCTATGAGTATATGCGCTTTACTTTAATCCAGTTAATAAATTTTTTTAAATAATATATTCTTGCGCCACCCCTCTAGTGTACTCGCTCCCCCCTAGGGGGGCGCGCCCCACAGGTTGAGAATCGCTGTTGTACTCAATCCAGAAGACAAGGGAACTCTTGGATCGAGTATTGACAGAAATTTGCCTTCGCGGAGGACTTTTTTGATGGAACTAACACGCATTTGCGTTACGTGGAGAGGAAGACCACGAGAAACTCCCGCGGTTACCCTGACGGCAAGGGGACTTTAACCTATGATCTGTCTACTACTGAGGATATTTCACGACAGCACTGTGGTCTGTGCAAGCCGGATGCAGAATTCTTATCGACTTGGATTCGAATCCGGTTCGCTTCATTGTAAGGCGAACGCTCTATCCCCTGAGCCATCGTGGGTCAAGTCATTCTTAGGTAAAATGCTCCCTATTAGTCATCTTTAATACTTTTTTGGAATTCCTGTTATAAAATTATTCAAAATATATCCATATTAGGGATCGCAAATTAATATTCAAGAGCGCTTCAACACACAAACTTTCAAAATCTGGCAACTCAGTACTCTGACGGGCGGAACTGAAAACAAAGCAATTAAACTAGTTTTGATGTTTTCCATTTCGCTTTCCACTTGCACAGTATTTAATCGCGTATTTCCTTCTCGTTTCAATAGTAAATTGCTAACCCTAATGTGTATGGAATTTTTCACATAGGTTCTAAAGAACAATCTATATGAATAATTAGTCATTACGTTTAGTAAGACATAGCTTTAGCTAATTTTGTTTAATTGTCTTGTCTCATCCTTAAAAAAGTAATTAACTGATTTTCTATCTGGGCTAGAAAATATGAGAAATATAAAAATGATCAATATTTTGATATGAGGAATTTTTTAGGTTACTCTTAAAAAATAACATTATTTTAAGTTATTCACATCATTTTATATTATTTTTATTTATATTATTATTATTATTATTATTTAATCAAACAATATTTTAAGTTGCATCTAATTCAGTTATATCGAATTTAACTATTACTAATGAAAACCATTTGTAGAAGAATCACATCAACTACTAGCTTCCAAATATTTGTTGTATCATCGTTTGTCGAAAGTGATAAAGTCACAAAAATATGTTTTTCAACAAAAGATTCCATTAAACTCTATATTTTTTTTTATAGCCTGGAGTATTTTGCAATATTTTAAAGGAGTCGACATATTGCGCGTCTTAAAAATCTATAAATTCTGAGAGGGTTTGAAGAAGGAGATATATATATACTTATGATATGATTTGAAAAAAGAAATGCTTTGAAAGAATATGGCAACTTATGAACGCAAACACAACAAACTTGAAATATTCCGCAATAAATATCGTTCAGAATGATATTTTTTGCAGTGTGTCTAAAATGAGAGTTTATATATGTTCTACTTATGAAATATGGCATTCATTTTTAAATTTTTTTTTTTTGAAAGAACAGTAAACTGCTCAGTTAGTCAAAAATTATCTTTATTTTCCTAGTATAGCTTTAAAAATTGACAAAATATTAAAAAAAAAAAAAAAAAGCAATAGCAGTAACATAAAATTTCCACCTTTAAATATTTTATACTTCTTTAACAACTTACGAATCTGGAATTAAAGAGTACTCTAAGAGGAGGTAGTAATTAACCAGGTATCATAGAAATCAAGACAACTCAACTTAGAGGTCAATAAGATTATAACGGCTAAGTGATAAATATTGCGCACCGGTCACCTATATTATCTAATAAGCTGATACCTATCGGTTTGAAGCTTGAGTGGGTTTCAAACCTTCATCCGGAATAAAAACCCAATCATTTACAACGATAGTTCAGTGCCTTAACCATCAACCGTTGCTCTGACTTATATAAATGCCATATTTTTAAAATTTGATTTCTCTGGAACAATTTGACCGATTTCGCTTAGTTTTTGAATTTTACAATGTAAAATATATACTTTATAATTCAAAATATTTCTGACCATTATTAAATAAAATAGTAAAAAGTAATAAATACTTACTAAAAGTTATAATTCGCATGGAATTATCTTTGGATAAAAGAATTTTATAATTGTGTGCGAAATCTTTTAAATTCGTTTAAAATTTTCTCGAGATATGGCGAAATACGCAACCCTCAGTATTTTTGTGGTCAGAAATCCGAATCATTAAAAAAATGTGTGCTTAGTTAGAGAAAGTACATTTTGGTGTCTAATATCGTCACTTAAAATATCATATGCACTAATTAATGTGGACATTTGTGATCATCCCTTCGAATCATTATTATTGAATACTAGAACGTGAAGATCCAATCATCAGATGAAAAGATCAGTTCACTTTTTTGCTCACTGTATATTCTTTTAGGATAAAAATAAGATTGTTAATTGTTTATAAATTTTTCAAAAATTTTTTGGCGCTTTAACTTTATAACTAATTGTTCAATTGAAGGGTTTTACTAATAAATGCAATTTTTTTCCCAATGCCTACCCAATTTACAGTAGTTATTTAGGTATTATTTGAGCAGATTTGTTGGCCACTCTTTCAAGGGCACCACATTAGGTGGGCCAACGTAGAGAATACAAACACATCCATGCCATGCCCGGAATTTGAACCCAGGACCTTTCTGGTGTGAGGTCTGCGCATAATCGCAAGTAATGGTAGGTAATTGGTATTTTTATTATATATAGCATAAGCCAATTACTGATACGAATTCATTAATTGGAAATATCTATGAACAAATTGAGAACAGATTAAAAAGAATGATTTTTTCAGGCGTGATTAAACTCCAAAGATCTTTAAAGATCAACGTTAATCTTGGTGATATTCTAAAGATATTCAAAAACTGATGTCGACTAGCCGAGTCGAAACTTTTTAGGATTTTGTGTAAAACATCTTCTGATGTATCTGGCACGCTTAATCTCGAAATTCTAAATGTAGCAAACATTTTACACGGAAAATATAATTTCTTTGGATTTTCAAATTTGCTAATGAGTAAAATCAGAGGAATTATTTAAGTTGCGATGTTGTGGATAAAATTATTTTTGAATTGACTCTGTGACGTTAACTATCACTAGGAGTTTTAAACATCAATACTCTATTATATGACACATGCTAACTCGACGAAGAGAAACGAAGGTTGACAATATCAAAAACTCCTTTTCCCACAACTCTTTCGGAGTATCAGTGTATCGAACTGAAACAGTATGGGACAAAAATTAGATAAACTTAGATTAATTTTTTGATTCGGAGAAAAGTAAGTTTGGTATAGAAGTTTTAAAAAAAAATAAAGTTATGCGCGTGTTGAAAATTTTATTTTTACGTATAAACTAAAAATATTATAAATGCAGGAGGAAAAGCATTTCTGGCATTGAAGCATTGGGTGAATTGGACTAAGATAGAAACTTACCTTTCATGAGAGATTATACATTATCGACAAAATACAAATTTAGTTTTTCATTATTTATTTCAAATCGTGTTAAGTAATCTGAAAATAAATATCCATGCGTTTATTTAAAAAGAGATCTATAGATTCATACACAAACCATTTGTTTTAATAAAAAAAACTGATTATCAACCATGAAACATAAACACTAAATAAATATAGTTGTATTTCTCGAAATCATACAGCCTATCAAGTACGAGTACGTCATTGAAATGATTATATCTTAGTTTGTAATTAGAAGGTTTCATATCACTTGATAATGACTGAAATAAATTGTTCTTACCTAAAACCTCAGAAAAATGTCCAGTGCTCAAGGAAAATATGCTCAGGATAAACACCAGAACTTTTAATTGTTGAAATTTGAGAGCCCATCGTTTATTGCTTTATTGAAATAACATGCATTTGTAAGTTGGTGTGCTCAATTTAGGCTTAGAAACCTTTGACAAATAGAAAGAAAGATGACGCAATACAGAGATGTTGTAGTTGTAGTTCATTTACGTCGCACAATGGGCTATTGGCGACGGTCTGGGAAACATCCCTGAGGATGATCCGAAGACATGCCATCGCAATTTTGATCCTCTGCAGAGGGGATGGCACCCCTGCTTCAGTAGCCCGATGACCTGCACGCGAAGTCAAGCACTTTACGGTAGAACAGTTTAATGAGGACCAATATCGCACACCCTCGGTCCCTACGCAGACTGATCTAATTGGTCACCCACCCGCACACTGACTTAGCCAGTGATGCTTGACTTCGGTCATCTGCTGGGAACCGTGTCTTAACGATTAGTCCCCTGCAGGACGTCAAGTGGAAGAACCGATTAGACAAGCATAGCATAAAGTGATACATCCAGGATTATGGTGTTACTCGAACCCGTAACTCCACGTTTCAAAACATATACTATCGTACAATTTGGGAGGAAACAACGTATGTGCATCAAAAAGTGTTCGAGGAAAGCTACTTAACAGCTATTTTTCTTGCAAATTCAATACTATTGTTTTAAAATATTTCAAATTTGTTATAAAACTACCTTGTTATTACATTAATAATGTTGTGGAAAAAAATTGCTAATTTGTTATACATAAATAGTTTGAAGCAAATTTGAAGTTACGATGACTTTTTCTAACCAATTGTACTTCGTAGCTTATAACAAATTAAAAATTAACGTAACAAACACATATTTCCCCTATTTATGAGTTGCGTATGCGTTGCAGTTTGTTGCAACGACATGATGACAGTTTTGTTTCATTTATTTACTTTCAATATTTTTTACATTTTTTTTATTATGAATTTATTTATTTATTATTTTATTATGAAATGAACTGCGAAAGTAGTTCAGGGGGTTGGTGAGCGCCAGCGAGCAGGGGGCGAAGCCTCCTAGTTTTTATTATTTCTTCTGCTTTTTTTAATTTTATTTTTAAGATTTATATCCTTGAGTTATCAAATCTAAATAAATAGGAAGATAAAATGGAGTTATGGCTAAATAAATTTCTCTCAATTATACGTATAATGTAATATATATCTGCATAATATATCTCATTACAAAGTTACTTGATATGTAATCAATTAAATCTTTGGATATTTCAGATGTTTTTAAATTGTTCCAAAATAATAATTGCGGTTCTGTAATCAAACTTCCAAGATGTCTTTTCTTTTTTTCATCTGTGTGAGGAATGTCTAGAATGCCAAGAGGTTTTACTAAAGATTTCTTCTCTGTTACAGACAGGGTTAAGAAGTCAACATTGTCCGATTGTCATATTTGAAAGAATTCTTCGAAAATTTTAATCCCCGTTTGGAACATCATCTTCACCATTTTATTCAAGTATGACAAAATTCGGTTAAAGTGTGTAATCTACCAAAATTTATAACATTTACTGGTTAGCATTAATAATTACCTATGAAATTGTAATTTTCAACTCATTTGGCTCATTGACACATGCTAATGCAAGTTTGTGGGCTCCACAATATAAGAACGACTTATCAACTGTCAATATATAATAATATAAATAGAAGAACAGACAAAACATTTAAAAGAAAGACAACACAAAATTATCTCCAGTGTAATGGCGGGGTTCGAACCCACTACCTCTACGCTACACAGCTCTTGGTGGATGATACCACTTGGTCAGGGAGACCCACATACTGTTTTAGCATACTGTTGAACACATACTGTTGAACTGATTTATTGGCTGGGGATAAGAGGATCCAAGTTACTCGTGTTTTCCTCTGTGTTTTAAAAAAGGTTTGATAAACAAACTTCTAAAAGGTCATGTAAAAATTCAGGAGAACAGGTAAAAGATTAAATACACAATAATTGGAAAGTATGTAACCTAAAATAGTTGATTTTTTCAACATCTAATGGTAAGTATGTACAACCTGATAAATTGCTTCAAATTCTTAACCAACGCATTGGGTTCCATTAGCATAAGAAGCCATATTAATTCAAGGAAAATTTCCCTGTTGTTTAATTTGTCTAGTTTTTGTGAATTGACTATAGGGTTTGTATCAGAAGGGTGTTTTTCTTCAGACGAGAGCATTAATAATTACCTTCAGACGAAATTGTTGAAGTAGCGGGTTGACTCCCCACTGTTGCTTTGTGGCATATATATTTCATTTACAATTTCGCCTTTTATTACATTATTTGAGCAATCTGTTCTGGATTTCGACAAAGGCTTATACGCCATTCGAACATACGGTAAGGTACTTTTATTTATGGTTCACTAGAGCTGCGCAATTGTTGCAGTGTTGCCCTCAGCAGTGTTGCCAGGTGCCGATAACCGTTCACCCCCAGATGGCGTTGTAAAATCCCCTAAAAAATTTTAAAAAGCCCCAAAATTTTTAACTTAAAGTATCAGTATTGAAAAATAGTACAAAAGTTAAATAATGTAAAGAAAACGTTGCTTTAACACTTTTTAATATTTTATAATCAACAAATTAATCGTGTTTAGATTTCAATCGTTACATTATCTTTAATTTCTACTAAAATATTTAAGATATTTTTTCAATACTTTTTGAATTGCACATTTTTTTCATAAATATTTTATTATCAACTATATAGTCTTTTTAATATTTTAATTCTAACATTATGCTTAAATTTCTGATAAAATATCCAACATATTTTCGTCAATACTTTCTGATTTGTATATGTTTTCGCTGTTAAACATTTTTAACTAAAGTAGGTACAAAATTTTGACAAACATTAGAAAGTTCATATGGATCGCACAAAATAACATCAGCTGTAGTTATAGGCATTTTATTTCTCAATTTTCCTTTAATAATATTTAATATGGAGAAACATCTCTTCACAGCTGCATTTGAAAACGGAATACTTAATAAAGCTAAAACAAGAGTCGAGTTAAGTAAACTTAAGTCGAGAATCGAGCTAGGTAATAAGTTACTACATTTACATTCAACAAAGGGTTAAGTTCTAAAATTAAATCTTAATCTTTTTGTTTTGGTTTAACATATTGATTTTCATATTACCATTTCACACATTCAGTTATAGAATTTGATATTAAAACGTAACTAAAATGAAACTAGTAAAATTCACAAATAACCCTAAAACAAACCCCTAAAAACAAATTCCCCTAAAAGACCCACTGAAGATAAAAAAATCCCCCTAAATTTAGGGGGAAAACCCCTAATCTGGCAAGACTGTCCCAGAGGATGATCTGGAGGCAACATACATACGTCGAATCCAATTCCGTTTTACAGGAGGACGCATTTACACACCATCCATCCGTTCGTATATTGCAATTTTGAACTGAATCATATCATTATCAATATCCAATCCAGTAATTTCAGAGGTATTGGTTTGTTGTGGAAACCTGAAGAACTTTGTGATCCCGATAGATATAGTGAGCACCAGTCACCATTTTGTACACGAGGAATTTTCAGCCGGTGATGATCAAACTCACAACCTCTTGGACATGGGCCCAACGCCCTACCATCCAAGGTCTTCGTTCTTACGAGACTGAAAATAAATTTTTTTTAACAAAAAGAGAGGATAAATTCAATATAACAACTGCGACACACTCTAATGTGTTTGTTATCTTAAAAATCAGCCTGGAACGTGTCTGCTGTCTGCAGTCAACAGGAATATCGTAATTGGGAGAATTTAAAAATCAGCCTTCTTGTTTTTAGGCATTACAGCCGGTTACCGACCGATGCTGTCTCAGGCTGTATACTTGAAATTGTAAATATTTCTAAAAAGCAAAATACATAAGATAAAATAAATTATAGAAATAGCGTTCGCTCGTTAAGATGGAGGAGGTCAACCGATCTTAAAACCAGTACTGCTCAAGCAAAATTTTGGATGGTTTTCCATTGATGGTCCAACATAATCTTGATGGTAACCATCAATAATTCCATCATGAATCATTATATTTTTGATGGTAACCAACAAAGTAGGAATTCGGACTGATTCGTGATGCTCCATAGCAACTTGTTCTGATGCTTGATGTTGCAAAGTTGATGGTTGATGATGCAACTTGTTTTGATAGCTTATTCTGATGTTGAATTGCAACTTGTTTTGACGGTTTTTTCATGCTGAACCATCAGAAATTACTATTATAGTTTCTTAGAAATCGAATATTAGAACAATCATGAACAGCCATCATCCAAATGTACGAATTCGGACTGATTTATGATGGTCCAACATTTAAAAAAAAGAATTGTTTTGATGTTATATTCATGATAACCAACTAGAATTCCCATTAAACCATCATGGACCACAGGGATCATCTTGTATTGTTGGTCCATGTAAATCAAACTTCTCTTGATGGTTAACCATCATAGTAAAGTAGCATTTTCCATCGTAGAATGATGGAAGTTTGTTAGCATATCAGAGACCATGAACTTATAATGGAAGATGTTGGATGATGGTGACCATCATGAATCGCACTGAAAGCAACATAAACCATCATAATGCTTTGATTGGACCATCAAGAATTTTAACTTGGGTAGGGAAACAAATCCACTCTCAGTAAGGTTTCAACAAGCTAAATTGGTGGAAATGAATCAAAGTAGAAGTCCTTATAACTTTATATTTACATTTTTTAACAAGCTTAATACACAATATAGCTTAATTCAAATTTACACTGTAGCAAATTTAGCATACGCAATATGTTTTGTATAATAACCGTACAATTAATTGTTAAAATCTGAGTCTAAAATGAAGTAAACACATAAAGGATAACGAATTAATATTTGAGCGAAGAAATAAAAAAAAAATTGCTAACAAAATCAAACGAATCAATAGAGATGAATAGAGAGTAATAAAATTATCGACCTCAGTCTGAAAGATGTTTATAATAATAAATTTTAAATACCACTTTCTTTTTTTAGGAAATCAAACTGGTTATAATAGTAAAAGCCTGTTTATCTCAATAATGATTTTCCAGATTTCGATGACTTTTTTGTATTTTTTCCCCTGTTGAATATTGATTTTAGATTAACTGTAAGCTTTCGACTGTATTTTAAACTATAAAATTTATAGTTATTTAATAATGATTCCAAAAATTTAGTAAAATTCATAATTACGAAGCAAATTTTCACTGCTACAATTTTTTTTTTCAATTTATTGAAGCTAAAATTTGAATTCTGCGTCAAAAAACCTCCAACTTTCGTAATGCTTAGTAATATCCCAAAATTTAAATTCATAGCTTAGAATGCGTGAATGGGACTTTTGGTGCTTTGGAAGTAGATTTTAACTTTACGACAAACTATTTTCGAAACTTGCTGAATAAACCTCTTCTACAAAAAGAAGTCATTTCCGAAAAGTATTGACTGCAGAAATATTCCATATATCTCCCGAGCGAGAACTTAAAGATATACGTGAGCGACATGCGATTGAAGAATATATAATAATAAAAAAAACTGCCAGAGATATTAAAAGAAGATAAAAGATATTTTAAACTAGAAGGGAAAAAAAACAAAATTATTTCTATATAGTAAAATATATTTTTTATGGCAATTTCCGTATATATATATATATACATACTGCGCATAAGCTGTATGTACGTAAAACCTATAAAATAAGTTAAAAATAAAGAAAATTATTATCATATATCACTTTTAGCTTTCTTTTAAAGTGTACGAAATTACTTAGAAAATTTTGTAATTTTTAAGACATCCTAATCGAAATTTTTTTATTAGTTACCAAATACGATTTACTATAGCAGTAAGAAGAAAAAAAAAATTAAATTTTTTCCGCGCTAGCGTGGTGTAAAAGAATAACTTTAATTACTCATATCTTCCTCAGCTTTGAACATTTTTTTTCTCAAATTTTATATAATTAGTTTTACAGTTAGTTTTTAATTGCTCTAAAACTTTCGTCTAATTTATTAATTATTTTTTTAATTTATAGCAAAAAAAAAAAAAAAAAAACGTCAAACGAAAAAAAATTTTTTTAAATAAAAATATCCATATTACCATTAACATTTAAGTTAGGTTTACGAAATTTCATGCAATTATTTCATTTAATAACCAAATTAAATTTTACAAGTTGCAAACTTATTGCTACATTTTTTAAGCATAGGGTGTTTAAAAGCACTATTTTTCGTTTGTAATTTCGGTCCCTCAAACGCGTCGAAAAGTTTTAAACTTCATTGATAAAGATGAGAAATCACATCACTTGAATACTTCTAAATTTATAAATTTTCTCTAATTATTTTTTGAGAAAGATCAAAAAATGTATTAGCGTAGAAGTGCTTCCATTATTTCGTCCAACTTTGTATGTTAGGAGGGTCCATTTACTTAAATTCTGAGTAAATCTTTCCATTGTTTTCAGAGTTCAACTGTCTCGAAGGTTTGTCGAAGTTGCGTACCCTGCCATTTTTCTTTTTCTTATATCTTGCACGTAAACGTTAACTCAAAAGGAAAAATAATATGAATCGTAGTTCGAATTGTATCAAGATGAAAATGTAGTATGAGGTTATGAAGATAAGATTTGACTGTATAGTTTGTCTACGGTAAGAACTCTTCTCGCCGCAATGTCTGAGGCCATCTGTGAAAATTAGAATATCGCATTTCAGGGAGGGTAGTTTCTCTTTACTCTAGGGCTAACACAACAGACCGGAGAAAAAGATTATCTTTCTCTCTCCGAACTGGGCCAAAACCTGTCTTAAACACTCCTACATAAAATAGTTATACCTCGTTACTATAGTGACCGCTACGGGTCCAGACAAATGACTAGGGGAGTTCTTACTTTAGACAAAATAGCAAAACTCGCCACCACTGAGACGGTGTAGTGGGTAGAGTCTTTACGAACCACGCTTTGGATCGTGTTTCGATTTTCGTGCTAAAGACTGAGTGTCTGATTAGATTGCACTTTTTTTTTCCCGATCGTGTCTTTATTTTCGATTGCACTTTTTATTGGTGTCTTTGGTGATTTTAGAGACGGTACAGTTCACTTGAGAGCGATGAGCGGAGGCCGGTAGATTGCTATTACAACATAACTTCTGGTTTTATCTAAATTGTTGTGGTTTAGTTCACCAGTATGCACAGTATTGTAATCGAATTAAGGTGAATCTCAGACTGTTACCTATTAGTGTAGCTATTCCATACCTGCCAACTTTTACGCATTTGGCGTAAAATTTTATTTCTATATTTAAAGTGGTAGTAAAATGTATGCGTTCTATATAGTCCTTGCATTTACAAACTTAATTTATAATACTTTTGATCCACCACTATTTTTCAAAAAATTAAGCAAATATATTAATATGTAATACTATTATATTGTTCCGTGTAAGCTTGTTCGAAATACAGCGAATGTTTCTGCCAAAAAGTGTATTTTAAATTTCATATTACTACCATTGGGGAAAATCATCCTTGAGAGGATTAAAAGTTGGCAGGTATGCGTATTCTGAGATTTAGCAATAAAAAAATGTAATATTGAATACATAGAGCTGAGTACAGCAGAAGAGGGTGTTGCACCATGGCCAATTTTAATTTTTTTATTTTTACCGCAGGATTTTTATTTATTCATATATATATTTTATGGAATTTTGTTGGAAATACATTACATATTTGTCTATTAATATGTTTTTTGTCAGAAGAATTAATATGTTTTTTGTACTATATTATCATTTTTTTTAAGTGGTACAACGTCATGTTGTACTTTGGACTATTGGAGGACACGCCATAAGAAACTCTCACTTTTAGTTCAAGTTTTCTAAAACTTTTAGTTGAAGTTCTAAATTTTTCATTAATGCTTTTGAAACTTATTTTTAATAAAGTTATCGATGATCCTATTATTATCTAAAATAAATCATTCACGTATTATCAAATAATATTATTGAAATACTTAAAAAGTTAATATATTTACTAAGAATATAAAATTTTTACTTTTTCTAAGTGTCAAAGTCCACAAGTCTATATTCATTCGTGATAACTGGCAACATTTGTGGAACCACTATCAAGAATAAAACAGTTTGAGAGACTATCAGTATAGAAGTTATTACTCAGGATGGTCACTCTCCAGGTATGTCTCAAATCCCTAAAAAAAGACATTTTTCAAATTTTTACAATTTTAATAAGCTAATTTTTAGAACACATGGTGGGTAATATTTCACATATACAAAAGAATGATACATAACTATGTATAAATGCAGAAATTTATCTTAAAATTAAAATTGTAATTTTTTCCATCTTATAAAGTTTGTTTTAAGCTCTAGATGAGAATCTTTTTTTCAATATTTTAAGAAATTAAATTTAAATAAAAATAATTAACAAAAAGTGAAAATAGTAAGATGTTTTTTGAACAGCACAACTACAAAAACGAATACCACTGGATAAATTTATAAAAACTATTATTTTTAGATATTACATTATTTTTAAGTTATTTTACATTGTTACTAGTTTATAAAAACTGGATAATTTTAGGGGAGCCACTTATCGAGTCGTAAGGGTAACTACACAGTAAAATAAGGTATATCGCAACATTGGGACAATACCTAATTGGTTTATTAACTTTTTTAATTTGCGTACTTTTTATTTTCTCTGTTAATTTTTATATTTAAATTTTTTTATTATATCTTTCAAACATTTTCCTTTTGCAAAATTAAAATAAATTAAACAATTTTAAAGTAAGTCAAATATTGTTTTTCTTCATAATCTAATTCGTTACAAATTTTTTTTTTTAAAGTTTTATTTTGTAGTCCTAAGAGAATACTTTGCGTTTATATTAAGAAATAATTAAAAAACAATAGTTTTTTTGTGTGTAAAACTGTAAAGAAAGAGTTATTCTAGTAGATTTAACAATATTGAAATAAAACAAATACAATATTTTTATAATATATGATTATTGCATTCAACAATAAAAAGTATTTTTTTCAAATATTCATTTTATATTTCGAATACCTTAATTGAAGCTTTGTATACAAAAATATTTACTTCCAACTTCAATAATAATAATGTTTTAGTAAAATTGTAGCTTCAAAACGTCTTTGAAATCTCGGTTTTAAAACCTCCCTCTAGAATTCATATCAGTCAAATAAATGCATATTTATCTGAAAGAGTTATCTCTTACATTCGAAAAGAAATCTCGAATGGAATGTTTTTATTCAATTTAGGAAAATCCCATTTATTTGAGTCACTTATAATAGAAATAAAGCAGAGACTGAGTTTTTTGAAAAACTTTCCAGTCTCCAGAGAGTAGTTAATATTTTATATCTTGGTATTCAAT
Source organism: Parasteatoda lunata (assembly GCA_949128135.1). NCBI lineage: Eukaryota > Metazoa > Arthropoda > Arachnida > Araneae > Theridiidae > Parasteatoda > Parasteatoda lunata. The sequence goes on from OX421979.1 coordinate 29,927,200, forward strand.
GTCAAAACAATTCAAATTATTTAAATTTAAAAATATTGTTTTTCAGAAAGATTGAAACCTTTGTTTTTGTTATAATAATTTATTTCAAGTATAGGTTTTATTTTTCTTTCTACTATCTTCAATCAATAAAAAGAAAGGCAACAGATATTTTACATTAATATCAATGGACATCGCATAATTTAGCACCTATGAAATTGAAGGGACTAAGGAAGTAAAATGCTAAGTCACATTCCTGAATTGTTCATGAATACGTTATGGGTGAAAAGTATTCTGATTTTAGGTACTCCTGAATATTAGGTGGTCTCTAGTACTGGATTGCCATCATTATCATATTTGCCATGAAAGCCTTGAGTGCAAGATTAAAAATTTACAAAAGTGCAGCGCTACTCCTTCAATTACAAGTTTTCTTCCTAGAGGAGTGGCTTTTTTGCAGATATTTTACATTAACATCATAGGACATCGCATAATTTAGCACCTGTAAAATTGAAGGGATTAGGGAAGTAAAATGATAAGTCACGTTTCGGAATTCTTCATGAATACGTTTTGGATGAAAAGTACTATAATTTTTAGGTACTCCTAAGTATTAGGTGCTTCTTTGTCTTTGATTGCCATCATCATATTTTCTATGCAAGCCTAGAGAGTCAGATTACAAATTATCAAGCGTGTAGCTCTAGTCCTTCAATTACAAGTTCCCTTCCTACAAGAGTGGCTTGTCCTTAACTTTTCGCTAGTGGAAAATGTTAGAAATGCAAGTGGAAATGACTTGAAACAAATACAGTTGACAGAATTTATTCAGTATTTCTAAATCCAAAATAAAATATTACCTTTATAATATCAAAATACATATAAAAGTACTTTGACGCTTTGAGCTTGCCCCACTCTGTATTAACTTTTATTTTGTATTATTATATTCATTGCTTTTTCTTCAGTAATTGGGGTTTTGTTTTCCCAGGGGTGGCTATGAAATTAATATAATTTAGAAAAGAAAAGAATGTCACCATACGAAATCCCGGATAATAGAACTTAACCTTACCAAAACATTCTTATTTCTTATTCATTTCTTATTTTTCTGAGCCTGCGAAAGGAAGGACACAATCCATACGGAGGCAATTTAGAATTGGAGGACTAACGCTGCAGTCTTGAAGTTTAGTAATCTGTACATCTGAAGTTTAGTAATCTGTACATCTGAAGTTTAGTAATCTGTACGCAATTTGTACAAACATCCCTTTAACCATTTATACTAATACAGCTTTCTGTGAGTGGACTTAAAATATGATACATGTTTAAGCAATTCCGGACATGTTTTTGAGTTTTTCATAATAATGCTCACGGAATAGCCTCTATTTCATTTTAATTAACCACCTCTAATAATAATAGTATAATATGATTATGAACAAAAATCTATTTAAGTAAAGGTTGAAGTTGGTATATTACAGCAAAAAATAAAATGTCACACTGTTACAACTGCGAATAAAATTTATATTCAAAGCAAAAATTAATAAAAGAGTTAAAAAATTAAATTCATCATAAAAATTAAATCTCTTAAAAAATAACAAGTTTTATGCGTAAAAAGTACTTTAAAGATTCAATATTTACTCATTAAATAATTTGCACCTATTTGATTTTCACGCACTGGTAAGGTCAATTGAAGTATTTAATTAGGAAATACTCTAGTTAAATTATAAATTTAATCTTTCATGAACAAAGCAAGTTCTTGTCAACTTAAGACTTTCGCCTCATATCTTCTTTTAAAACCTTTTTTGAAACAAGATAACAGCGTTTTTTGTGATTTAAGATAAAGTTCTCCTTTTTACAGAATTTTCTTTCTAAACGAGTGCCTTACCTGACACCTGCTTTTATGATGTCAAAAATCAGTTTCTCGCAATTTTTAGAAGTATTAGAAAAATAAAGGAAACTTATAACGAAAAGCAAATTAAAAAGTTTTTGTATTTTCTTTGTTTACAAAAATTTAGGTGTATGTACTTTTATTCATTAACAGCCAAATTTTAGTTTAGAACTTAAGAATTGCAAGCTCTACGTCTGAAATAAAGATTTTATTAGAGAGATTATAGACATTATTTATATCTTATTCTACATTATTTATATCTTAATATTATATATTTGAATTTCTCACCGTTTCTCTTGTTCTTAACTTTTATTTCAGTGTTAAATAAAATAAATATTTAGATATGAATGATAGGTACCATTTCTCCTTTAAAATAAACAACAAATTGCGAAATGCTTAATGAAGATTATTTTTTTTTTAACTTTCTCTGTTTATAGTAGAATTTAGGGATTAAAATTAACAACATTAAAAATGAATATGACATAAATACTTTTTACACATTATAATATTAAGATGTAAAACAAAAGATCTGGAGTTGATAACGAAAATTTTATGCTTCTTATTAAATGCACAATAGGAAAAAATTTCCAGCACTAACATAAATTTACGTGATCTGATCTTAATTCAAAATTTTTGATTGAAATGAAGCATAAAAATTTGACGTTAAAACAGTAAATTACAAAAAATTGTGTGCTATTCATTCATTTATGCTATAAATATAATAGTAGAAAAATATGACAGAGACATTATATAATATACCATAGAGTGTAAATTTTTCACAAATACTGTATGAACTGTTTCCGTTAAATGTCGCTAGAGGGCTCTGTAGATACTTGGGTCATGAGAAGCTTCAAGAAACGTGACGTGATTTCGGCTGAGTGGATGGTCCTTAAGTATTGTAGTTCATGCTTTAAACTAACGAAAAAATTCTATATTTCAAACGTCTCTTCTGAACAATCTCAAAAGAAGTTTTGCTACATTTTTATGCTACCCTGGAGCTGAAATTGTATCTTTCAATTGCTGTCTAAATTTTCAAACGCTGGAACAAATGGTTCTGGAGTTATAAATGGAACAGGCACACGGGCACACAAACTCTTCATTTTATTATTATAGATTATTTAAGAATTAAAATCATGCTGACCCACGCGTGACGTCGCTTTCAAGTAACCAATTATATATTGTTTTCCACACTCTTTTAATGCATCTAACTCTCCAGATAAACGCTGAACATTCATTTGTAATTCTTCTATTGATTTCTTTTGAGTAGAATGGGAACAGAAAAAATTAAGTATCTCAATTTGTTTTAAAAGAAAGAAGTCAACGATGGAACTTTTTGAAAATGTCATCTATTTATCAATGTAACTTATCTCAGTTTCTTTAAAATGATGAAGAGCTATTGATTTTCGATTGCTTTGAAAAATGAATGAATAAAATCTGGAATTAAACAGTATTTTTGGAGAAAAAAAATTGGAGCATCGATCGACTCTATCATATCAGGATTTAAAGTATAAAAACATTATTTTAAGTATTGCTTCGTGGGGAAATCCATTTTCTATGGATTTTTATAAGATCTTAATATACTAATCAGCTTCATCTTTCTAAAGTGATAAGTCACAGTAAATTTTAGTTAGTAGAGATAAGTTGCACTTATTTATGAGAGAACATCTTTATGTCAATCTGTATTAAAGGTAGTTTCTTTGAATGATGATATGCAAACTACAAAAAGCTACTGCTCATCATAATGATGTCCCAGTACGTCACAAAGATGAGAGTGCAAGGGAGGGGTAACTAAAAATGGTGGAAAAGGAGTCAATTTGTTTAGAATTGTTCTGTAGCTGGTCAGTGTCATAACCGAATAGTTATGACGCAGAAGATGAATTTTTCACGTGGTAAAATTATCTGCCGTCATGAATGTGTACTTACTCAAATGGAAGTGTCCAAGGAACAAGAAATTGCCCAAAGTACAATCTCTAGGCTTTGGCAGTGATTTCAAGATGATGGAAATGTCAGTATATGTTATAGTACAGGTCAATTCGGAGTTAAACGCCAAATGAAGATCGGTATTTGGTATTAACTGCCAAAAGGAGAAAGAGCACAGATCCCATCGATCTGAAACTGGGTGGGCTTCAAGTAATCCATCAAACCCCAGCTCTTCACAATGACAGTCCAGTGCCTTAAACACAGAGACATCGTGGCTCTATAAAATGTAATGTACACAAAATGTATCCAGTAGTAATGTGTATCAGGTCTAAAGCATGTTTCATCATACGCTTATATATTAAACTTAAAATACTAACCTGATTTTATCCATGGCAATACATGTCCCGAAGACCACAAGATTCTAAAAATTAAAGTTGTTAGAAGTTAAATGAACTAAGAACATAGAAATGAATTTCTTACATAGAGAACCGATTGGTAGAATCAGACAGTAAAACTGTTTTAAGAAAGGAATTCGAATTGATTACATCAATAAAGTTCTTAAAATAATCGCAACCTTTACGTAACACTTACTAAAATTTATTGAAATGTCTGTATTTTAAGACTTGCAAACTACGCTAGGACTATCCATTAGATTTGAAACTGAACCCTATTAAAGCTTTCAAGCACAAATCTACCTTAACACTAGAAGCGCCGTTCGGATCCATTTGATCGTTTTTTCCATTTCTTATGTTATTTTTGAAGATACACGTGAACTTCGAAGCTCATACTTTTTAACTTCTACTAAATTGTTTCTAAGTATTCTCTATCTAAATTTTATGCCTTTTTTCGATTAGTAAATCAAATAATTATGGGAAATACCTGAAACAGACAAAAAGGGTCATTTTGACCCTCATAAGAAAAACGTTTATCTTTGAGGTTTTATGTCTGTTTTTGATTTTCAAAAACTGCAAACATTTGAAGAGGAATTGCAGAACCGAAATTGGGGTCCATTGTGTTAAAAAATGTCCCTCACAAAAGTTTTCGTGAAATTATATGGTATCTTAGATTTCATTAAGGAGGTAGTTTAGTTTAGTTCCTATTGAATTATAATTTCGTTATTGTGTGTGAAAGAAACCATGTGCATGCTGATTATAAACTGTTATATTTGTTGTAGTCCTGGACAAGAAAGTATTGTTGGAGAACAATTATTGTCATGTAAGTAATAACAAAAGTTCAATGCATGACGTTCAATTCATAATTTTGATTTTAACTAATATAAAATCCTAAAAAAAATTCTTTTTAATGGCGATCTTTATTTGCGCAAGTTGACAAACGTGCAAATGAATATCAGACTGGGGAAGTATAATGCTCTAATTATTGAATCATTCCTTAACACCAGGCGTAGCAGGATCACTGTCGTTAGCCTCAGTAAAATTTGCAGATAAATTTTTTTCGCAAAAAAAACTACATTACAGGGATACTACGCTTTAACAAAATAAAATTTCCTCCTATTTCACTGTCATTTCTTCGACATAACATTATTTTTTTGCACTGTAAAATAAAGCTATATACTTACTATATAGATGCAAAACAAAGGGAATTCCATAATTCTGAATAGTTTTCATGCGAATATGTTTGCAGACGATAGCACAGAGAGAATGGAAGATAAGCACTTTCACTTCAAACAATAGTACGAAATGTGACGTAGGCTTAGCAAACTAAATGCTAAAGAAATTACTCGACAAAAGCAGAAATTTGCAGGTGTCTTGCATTTCTTTTCAACGTTTCTGATATTGCTATCCTTAATGTAGAATTATTTTCACGGAATCCTTTGCTACCTCATTTACTCACTGCGAATTCTTTCTTGAGTTAATTGAAGAAATACAAATTATTATTTTGTGCACCAGATAGCCCCTAATTGATAAATTCAGTCTCTGAAGTATAAGAACCATGCCTTTTAACATCGCAAGGCATAGAAAAAAAAAAAAAACGAATACTAGCCATGAAAAATGCTAGAAAACAAATTGTCGATCTTTTATTGTTGCTTTCATGTCACGTGGTTATATTGTATGCCTGTGATGATTTTTTTTTCATGAGACTTGCTTTTTAATCTAAAATCCAAATGCAACCATTACTCGAAGAATTGGTATTGGATGGCACTTCGAACAGAGATGAAAAATTTGCTTATGCATTGAAAAACTATTAATATTTTATTTTATGCAAAGTATTATATTTAACTCTCATTTTACGTAATTGTATTTTCATTTAAATGAATAATGTACGGAAATATAAGAAAGTAAACAATAAACTTCTGACGATTAAAATGCTAACAGGATTTACCTAATTAAAACACGCGAAATATTTTAGTCAATAACCTTAATTAATCGCAAGCTTATTTAAAAAGTGTTTTTTTCTTTAATAGTAAATTAATGCAATGATTCTTTTTTTTCTGTTTCTTTTTATTTAATTTCAAATAATATTTGAAGAAAAACAATTTTGGCCTTTATCAATTTTGAATAGTAATGTTCGACTTCTATTTTCAAAATAAGTTCTATTGTATTTATTTTTATTTCTAGCTTTAATTTTTGCTGAAAGCCAATCCATACTTTTTAAGGGAACACTTTCCATTTAAATAAACGGATTAAATTTATACTCTTTAATTTGATTGAGTTAAAGCAATTTAATTATTATATTTAAAAGATTACGTGACACCCTTGAGAATATTTGATTAAGGTGATAAAGGGAAATTATGAATTAATTAATACTGCAACTTTTCTTTTTTTACTAGATGGCGATAAAGCCATATAAAAAACAACGATAAAGCTTAAAGTTTTGAACCAGTTTCTTTCTCTTCCGAGATGATTTATTATTGTTATTGTCTGAAAATTTCATGTTCATAAGGAAATCTAAATAACAAACATTGTTTAAGAAGAGGTTCAAAATTATCAATTTCATCGTCTGTTTTTAAATAATATTTTAATGATTTTATGATTTAAATAATATTTTTGTGATTCGCGAATGCAACGACCTACATGGGGCGTTGTTGTTTGAGACGAATTCCTGCTAGCAGTTCTGCTCAAGTTCTTGTGCCTTTTCCTTAGGGAAATTTTGTTACTTATTTGCTGCTAAAAATGGCATCCTACTCCGTCAATGTTTCTAATAGAGCTAAGTGAAAACTTAATAAATAAAAGCCTGAAAATATACTACCCGCTAGAGGGCGTGATCAAGCGTTGCGTTTGCAAATTAAAAATGCATTTTATCAATAAAATAGTTATTGCACATAATTTCCAAGATGATTTATTTTTCTTGTCATTATAGATTTGTCTGTTTATAAAGAAATCTAAATAAAAAAGAAAACACTATTTTTGAACACAATATTAAATGAGATTCTTTTTTTTCTCATCTGTTTTTAAATAATACTTTTGCGATTTCTTTTCAAAACTTTTTTTATTAATAAAATATTTATAACATAGAATTTTCAAGATGATTTATTATTCTTGTCGTAGTAGATTTGTTTGCTTATAAAGAAATCTAAATAATAAAGAAAGCAATATTGTTTAAAACGAGATCAAATAATTTTTTTGTCGTTTGTTTTTAACTAATACTTTTACAATTTCTATTAATATATTTTATTAATTTAATATTTATAACGCAGAATTTTAACGATGATTTGTTGTACTTTTCCTCAGAGATTTGTTTTTTCAAAAACTCATATAAATAATAAACATAACATTATTTCTTAACATGATATTAAATAAGATATTTTTTATCGTAAGATTTTGAATAATACTTTCACGGTTTCTTTTTTAAAAATGTGTTTTATTAATAAAATATTTATAACTCAAAATTAGGTTCTTGCACTTCAAGAAGAAGAAGAATATCATTGATACGCGCACATGTGACCTATTACGTCAGCATCAGCTAATCATTCATAAGAAAAATGGCGTGTTAAAGTTGAGCTATGTTCAGCCATATATAAGTTAGAATGTTAATTAACGTGAAGTTGATTAAATACAGCGCCGTTTCATGCATCGATTTTGATGAAATATAATACTTTCTCATCGTCATTTTTTACTTAATCTAAATTTATTATTTGTTTATACATTTTATTGTAACCTTGATATATTTTTATTTTGTGTACCAGGCAATTTCGATTCCTCGTTTTAACAACCAATTAGGATCGAGATATCCACACTACGTCACTTGTAGGTATCTCATTGGGTACTTACAACTGGAGAAGAAATGACGTGATCATGCCTAACCATGTGATTTTATTCATATTTAATTGGATACCTGTAAGTGACATCACGCTTATGCGTTCATCCTGATTGGCTTCTGAATAGAAAATGATATGAGTTACCTACGTATACGTCACTTGCATGTAATCTCTTTCCATTAGGATTAATTTGTTCTTATCGTCAGAGAAAAAAATAAAATATTTAAAACTCAGAAGATAATTTCTAAAATTATTATATTCTTTTGCATAAAATTCATTAAGATAAATGTATTCGAATCATTAAGATAAATGAGTTTGTCGATAAACAAGTCCCAGTCATCCAACAATTTATTTTTAACTTTTGCTATTTTCACAAAAATATTTTTCAGTTTAAGAAATAAGTTAAGAAATAAAATGTAAAACTATTGAAAAATGTGCCTGGTTTGTTTGATGCATATTTTTTAAAATTATATGTTCTCAAAATACTGGATATAAAAGGTAGGAAAATAACAAAATGTATATTTCTAAATGGTGTCTTTTCTTTTTATTCACGAATTATAATTGCCACAAAATAGAAAATAAAATAGATAAGATTCTAGTTAAACGCCATTTTATCGATTTAGTAATTCAACATATTTTTCTTTGGTTAAGTTCAAAGCAAAATAATTTGTTTTGCTATTAAAATCTATAGACATATGAAATGTACAAAAACTTTTCTATTTGCTGCAATAATAAAAAGAAAATAGCAATATAAAAGAATTATAACATTAATCCAAAGTTAACATGAATTCCTAATAATTTTCTGAGAATTTCCGTTTAAATGTTTCATAAAAACGATATTATATAAAAATAATTATTATGATTACTTCCTGCAGGGAAATGAATACTAAGGCAAGGATATATATAATTCATACTAAGGCAAGGATATTTTCCGATATTCCAGGGTTTGATTTATCACTGTATCATATAATTATATTACTGTAGAAAATTCTAACGGAAAGTTTTCTATGAGGCTAAATTGTATAAATTTCTTTTAATGCATGTTTATTCTAAAAATTTCCAATAAAAAAACTTGAAATTGAAAAACATAGTAAAATATATGATACTGCTAAAATCAAATCAAGTAATTTGTTTTATTGACTAATTGGGTTTGACATAGAAATTCAATTAAAAAATATAATAGAATATTAATGCTCTTACAACCAAAAAAAAAAAAAAAAAAAAAAAAAACTAAAAAGAAATCAATCATTTTTTACTTTGACTTTCCAAGTGCTTATTGTTATATTTTGAAAGTAATTGATTCTTTTAATAAAATCAAGTTATTATTTTTAAAAATCGCAAAAAAGAAAAAAAAATTACAAGTGCCCTGCTTAAAAGACACACGTGTTTTTTTAAAAAAAAGAGATACTATTTTTTAAAAAATTTAAACAAGCTGCATTCAAGCGAAAAACCTAGATAGGTTTTATAAAGAATTATAATGTTAGGCAAAACTAAACGCTAAATATTTTTTAAAGATCTAAAAATCTAAGATGATATTAGACTATAATTGATTTGAAAATAAATTTAATTAAAATCTTTTTCATAAATTTTTATTCCAATTTTATAGCAAACCCAATCTTTATTATTTCATGAAACGCTTCTTATTTAAATAAACGATTTCATTATGTATTCATAATTAGATAGAATAAAATAATTTCATCATTCTATTTAAATGATTTGCAAAATCTCTTGAGTATATTTGACTAAAATTATAAAACAAGCTTATGAATCAACACACTAAAGTTTTCAAATCCTGTTTCTTTATTGAATACGCAACGGCAAAATCATATTTAAAACTTTAAGATGCATAGGGTGGACAAATTAATGGAAGCACTTCTAATACATATTTTCATATTTCTCCAGAAATACTTAGATAATCATTTTATAACTTTAGAATTGTTTAGATCATGCGGTTTCTCATGCATATCAATGAAGTTTAAAACTTTAAGATGTTTAAGGGACCGACAATAAAATATAAACGAAAAATAATGTTTTTGTACACCTTATGCCAAAAAATGTAGCAATAGATTTGTAACCTGCGACAGTTATTCTGATTTTTATATGCAATAATTACTCAAAATTTCTTAAGCCTAGTTTAAATATTTATAAAAATATCGACATTTTTATAAAATTTTTTTCCTTAAACGATCTAAAATGTTTTTATTGATATAACTTTAAAAATATTCAATAGAATTTAAAAAACAAAGAACAAATAGAGCAATTTAAAGTTAATTAGAAAACTTTTGTTTTAAAGTTTGAGAAAAATTCGATTAAAATGGCGCAAGATATGAGTATTTAAAATAGTTCTTTTATAATGCGCATGCGCGAGAAAAAAAAATTCTTTATTTTCTAGTGAATCGCATCTGGCAAATAATAAAAAAGGTCCGATTTTAATGTCTTAAAATTTAAAAAAATTCAAGCAATTTTCTAAGCAGTTTTCGAACTTTTTAATAGAATGCTCAAAATAATAAGAAGTTTTTCACATATTTCATTTTGTACAATTAAACAGAATTTATTAAAAATGACATCGGAATTATAGGGGATCATACCCTGTAAAACCTTTTTTTCGACTGTTTTTTTTCCCTTATTAAATAATATTTTGGCGTAATTTTTATTGTAAGGTATTATCATTTGTTATTAAATTCTGAGTTATGATACAAAATAATATTTGTTGAAAACCCCTTATCATTTTGAGGTTTCTTTTAAAAAGTACGAAAACTACTTATAAAATTTAAAATTTCAATTAGAATTTCAAACGATTCATTATTGTTATCCTCTAAGATTTACTTCTTTATAAAAATATTTGCCCTCGTGTCCATTAGAGTTCGAAAGAAGCTTTAAAAGTATTTCAGAGTGAATAGTCGCCTGGAACAAGGCCTAGAGTCTATTCCCCGCGTCGAACTCTCAAACGGTCCACTAAATAACACCTAAAAAGCCAAAACTTTCCTGCTCTACACCTCAGCGGCGGTACGAGGGTGCAAGTCTTCGGGCGGCTAACGCAGACAGAGGGGAAGGTGGACAAGAAAGCGAACTAAAAAGGTAGAGTTGCTAATTGGGTTAAAGATGTTCGAAAGTTCGGAAGACGAGTTTGCGCCTGGTGGCTTTGAAACCTCCTCCAAAGAAAGCCAGAGAGAGTAGTCAGCCACGGCCCAATGCCTGTTGGAAAAAATGAGTAGGACCCTTGGCGAGTTAAAAGGGAGAACGCTAACAGCGGCTTCAGTCGTAAAGATAACGCGTATAACACAAGAGTTTGTCTTAAATATGGCGAAACAAAATGAAGTTCTTTCGTATACGAAAGGTATGCAGATCGAGGCTGAAAGAGCACTTACCGAGATGATTAAGCAAAATAGTAGGAAAAAGAAAGCGAAAACATATGCAGGCGCAATGAAACTCGGCCGAGAAGAACATCTTTCGAAAAAGGTCAAAAGAAACATACTCATGATCAACCAAAGGAAAACTCTACTCCAGAGGCGATGGAAGAGGCTTTGAAGGAAAAGATTGATCCAGAAGAAATTGAACTTAAGGTCAAAGAGCTGAGAAAAATACAAAAAGGAGAACTAATGGTAGAACTAGAGACTAGACAAGATTTAGCACTGCTAAATGAGAAAATCGTAGAGAAAGACCTTAACAAACGAATGACTTGTGAGGTGCCTCCAAGACACAAACCGCGCTTTTATAATATTTGAGCTATCAGAAAAGATCACTAAAGTAAGCCTCACTAAAAGCCTGAGAGAGCACAACGATGACTTTAAAGAAGGTGATTTTGAAGTCTCATTCCCAATTAAAGTTAAAAAAAGGAGTGCACTAGGTCGTTGCACTGAAGCCAATGAGCTTTAAGAAGCTCCTAAAGCGAGAGGGCGTCAACATTGGCTAGAAGTACCACAGAGTAAAAGAGTACTTAAGACCACTCAGATGCAACAATTGCATCAGACTCGGGCACATGGCCAAAGACCGCAGCCACAACGAAACTTGCTCAAAATGTGATGAGGCAGGACACCATGCTGCTTCCAGCAATGGCAAACCAAAGTGCGTTAATTGCTATGAGACGAATATCCAATTTGGCTCTAACTTGAGGACTGACCATAGTGCTCTCAGTAGAAACTGCACGTCACAGAAGCGAGCAATCCAGAGGATCCAAAGGAGAACCGACTATTGGAGCTAATCTAACAACATTGATTTGTACATGGTGACACTCAATCTGCTCTAAGACCAACTCTGTTCTGTATTTTCTTGTTCATTGGTTGTAATACTTTATAAAAGGTTCCTTGGTTTAGGACCTTCCAGGCTTGGGGCTGCTCGATGGATCGCGGAGTGGTGGTGGTCTTCTTGCTGTCGGCTCAGTTTTGGCTGTGCCTGCAGGGGATTCGGTGCCGCCGCTCGGCAGGTTTCCGACTCGTTGTCTTAGTTCCTTGATGCAGTCAATGTTTCTTGGTCTCCTTGTTCTCGAACATGACTATGGTGCTATTAATCTTGCGTGCCTCGGAGCTTTGCCCTGTGTCCGCGTATTATTGCTTGGCCCTCGGGCTGGGCTGGGTTCTATCATTTCTCCGAAAACCCAAATGAGGGTAGGGCGGAATAATAATTTCCTTATAAGAATAATAAACATAATATTAGTATTTTTAACATGAGATTCACTAACATTCTTTTTTATCGTTCGTATTAAACAATAAAAGTATTTAAAATTCTTTATCAACCAATTATGTTAAGGTAAGCATTCGAAGTTGTGGTTTAAGATCTGTTCACTTATAATTTTACTAATCTATAAATTTATCATTGTTACTTCACATGGAATTTAATATGATTGTTTTTAACGATTTCTTAAACAGTAGAGTAAAATGAATGCAAAAAATATTATTTTATTGATGAAATATTTAAAGCTCAAAAGAGATATTTCTTGAAAAATAAAAAAAGTATAAATTAATACATTCTACGAACTAACAGTACGCATTAGTTATATTTCTAATTGACATTTCCAGTTACATGGCAGCCGGAAAATAAAATACGATTTCTTTGTCAGACTAATGGAAATTTAGACAGTTTTTTCAATACCTTTTGTGGTCTTAATACTTTTTCTTTTTCGGTCTAGTATTTTGTTAATTAAACTTTATCTAAAATATAACTGTACTGAATGGAATAATGTGCTGAGTTTGAAGCTGAATTATCTTATTTACATTCTAAAAGACTAGTTTTTAAAGTTATAATTATACTCCTTTTGACACCGTGTTTTTATGCAGATTTTAGAGAGGTGAGTTTATGACATTGTTAAAACTATTTTCTTTTGTAAAAATATACTTTTTTAATAAAAGATATAAAATTACTAAATGACTTATATTAACTTAATAATATACTGCTTATATTTACTAATTGTCGATAAAAGTAAAAATTTCCTAATATATTTATAATTATTAAACTTTTGAGTTTTAAATTGTTTTTAAAACATGCTTTGAATCAGCTCAATACAAAAATATTAAGAAACATAGACGTTTCAGTTCGCATATATTACGTGTTGAACTCTTATTTTTCAGAATGCATTTTGCATTCATCTTCTTTTAATATCAAAGTTCTTCCAGTAGAATTCCTCTAACCTAACATTTTCTTGAATGTCACGTAGTGCACGTGAGCTTATAAGCTCCCGTTTGGGAAATATATAGAATATTTGTAGAGCCATTTCTTTTTTGGAAATGAGTTTTTGTAGATGTTTACTCAGCTTTTTTAAAAATAGCAAGTAGCTGTGAAGTTATGAACCTGTTTTGAGGAAGAAATATTTCGTATGGGAAGTGTTTTTATATTTTATCATTAATTTATATTTTTTACTCATTCTTTGGACTCCAGAAATACATTTGAAAACAGTTAGAATATTATTTTATTGAATGGTGTTTACATAACATTATTAAAAAGTTAAACTCAAATTTTTATTAATGTACTTAAAATTAAGTTTTTTAAAGTTTTGGTGATTGTGGTGATTTGGTTTTGGTTATTATATTTTTGTGCTCTTTAACGTTGTTTGCCTTAGTTTGTATTTTAGCACGAAGGTCGCCCACTTGTGTATTTATTTTGGTGATTGTGTTGACTCTAGCGAAATCATCATCAAGCATTAATCAGCAGCTCTTCAGAGAATTAGCAAAATCGACATCTATAATAATACTAAAAGAAAGAGTTTGTGTGTTTCTCTCATAACTCCTGAATCTCTTGTGTTCCTGAAATTTGGTTAGTTTAATTGAATTTCAGGGGAACATTTTAGCCCCGAACTTAAAAATAATTCGAAAATTTCTCTGAATAAACAAACTTTTTTTTCTAGAGATTCAGATTTTTGGCCTTTAAAATATAGGTGGTAGCCGTAATCTGGGAAATATGGAGTCAATAGTTTGGTCAGTAGAGAGGTCCAAAGTTTGAATCCCGTAATGTTTATTTCAATTTTTGCATATTCTCCCATAATTAAGCGAATTAAATAAAAGTTGCAAAAAATTATGAAATTCGTTTATTTAAGGATAATTTCAAACATAAAATAATGTTTTGTAAATATATATTATTTTATTTATTCCTTGAAAAAATGTCGAATTATAAGCTATTAAATTTTTTACACAACTTTAAAGAATGCAATTTTAAATGACATAATAGAAAATTTTAGCAATATTCGTTTAATAGTTCCTGAGAAATAGAATTTTAAAAGTACACTTGTGTCACTGTCAACTATAGTTTTTCTAGTTTTGTTTTTAACTTTTATTTTCCTATTCTCGATGCAACTTTACGTTTTATGTTTCAAATGACTTTTGTTTTTGCCTTTCACGTTAATCAAGTCTTAAGAAAGAGCACCTATTCTTGAGCTTTTGAAAGATGTAGACTTTCATTACTATCTTCCTTATTTTTTTGAAATAATGAAATTTTTTTTATATATTAAATTTTTTACTATTTTTAAGTTTTTATTATATTTAAGATTTTTATTGTATTAAAATAATGTGTTTTTATGTCTAATTTTGTAACTTAAATCTTCTATACTCATTCATTAGCATATTTATGGTGAGGTATTGGAAGAAAAAAAAGAAAAAGAAAAAGAGCAAGAAAGTAGTGACATCACTAATAAAAATGCTTTCTTGAAAACAAATCCTATAACCAAATTACACTTCTAACTACTAAGCAACAACTAAATTAAAATAGGCGAAAAAACAAGGCCCCCAGCTATTTAGTTTCTAAACTATATAGTCAGTTTGCAGTAAAAACACGATTCAAGGTTAAAGAATAACAAAAGTTCATTAGTTGTTTCAATAGAGATAACGTAAAAATTAAAATGAACAAACAAAAAACAAAATTAAAACGGTGATATGCATGAAAAAACTTTCACACCAATAACAATTCTTCAGTTAAATGGTTTCCTCATGTCATTTAATGATAATGTTTTTAGGTTCTTAGACTCATTTTTACTGGTTCAAAGGCCTAACCTTAAACTTTCTAATTAATGAAAGCATACAGTGTTTAAAGTTACGATGTAAAACCACAGAGCTGTAATAAGAATACAGCAAGCTCTCTGTTGTATTCCCCTTCTCGCTTCGTCCAAAACATCAGTCCCCACTGTTACGTGCTCCCTGTTTTTCGGCGATTTTAGAGGGGTGAGAAGGTTTTCTTTTCCAGAAGTATTTTGTACTCATACAGGTAACAGATGGAGATTAAAATCTAGAATAAGTTTTGATTAGTGGAACAATAAAAGATTGGACCAGTTACCGAAAAGACTTTGCTAGATTAAAAATTATTTTAAAATTCCATTTTTTTATATGTATAAAACTGTTTTACATTTTTATAAAATGAAGAAAATTTTCATTTTTGATAGGTTTTTAGAATGGTAAAAATTTAAATTCTCTTTAAAAAAAAAAGGATTTAGTACTTTTCATAAAACACCTGAAGATATTTCATAACAGTACTGTCTAGTATTTTTTTTATGGATTTATTGTTGTTTAAGTATATTTAAAACGCGTTTGAACTTTAATCGAACATATATTTTACAATAGTACCGCTTCTTATAAATTAATGGATATATTTCCAAGTATATGAAATTTTGGAAAACATTTATAGGAGATGATTTTAGACACGTCAAGGAGTAGAAAAATAGCCCAAAAATTGGGAATCATCTCCCTAAAAAACTTTAAAAAAAGCATCCGCTTCCCTCTTTGAAGCTTTTCGATTGTATTTTAACTTTACATGTGCGTTGATTAGGTTAATTAGCTTAGAATAAAGTGATTAATACACATAACGTAAACCGGTCCCCTAAGGCTTAGTACGATTCCTGTGTAGAAAGGAAAAAGCAACATTTAGGAGGCAGAGGATTTTGAACCGGGCTTACACCCTCCCCTTTCCAATCACTTACCCCTTTCCAACCACTACTGGGGTTAGGGAAGAGAGGAGAAGTCTTCTCTTTTATTTATTGTTGGTTTGTTCTGTATTTTTGCCCCATTTATAAACAGTACAGTACTCTTAATTAAGATATATCTTTGAGAAATACATTTATATCAGCCATGTCAATTTTAGCTGCTAACATATTTTGAGATACAAAGCAAGAATAAAATGGCGACTAATGTAATGTACCATACATGTGGAATAGTCAAATAACGTGCAGCGTTCATAAGGTTAACCAGCTTTTATACTCTCAATTTTTTCAAGAATTATTGCAATTTAAAAAACCAATTTTTTTATAGCAATTTAAAAACTTTGCCTTATTTACCGGATAATTCAGTAATAATCTGCCCTCAAAGAAAATGTATTTTATGAACTGAATTAATTCAATGTAAGCTGCTGAAATTTTAAAAAAAATACTAAAAAATTTATTCGATCAAAAGCATTTTAGTGAATAAGGAAAGAAACAATAATGTTGCCAAAACTACGCATGTAACATAGCAAAAAAATTAAAAACATGATGTTTTATTTATGAAGAATTCTAGATAATCATCACTTTATGGTTAAAATATGTTCTCATTCCTTTATATTTACTTTTTAGATGGTTTTAAAGGTATAAATTTGAAGTTTAGAAAAAATACAAGGGAATAATCGAGTTTCATATAAAATTTTAAGGAAAAGAAGAACATGATGGAATTTTCTTAATAAAATGTTTAAAAACAATTGTAATTCCAAAAAGAGATAATTTATCCTACTTATGAAATGTATAAGGGCCTCCTTTAAATTTTTTTTTGTGCAATTAAATGTAACACAGTAAACCATTATGTTTAAAAATTTTTAACTTTAAAATTTCAGATTCAATTTTCTTCTATTAAAATAACATGGAGAAGCGAAAGGTAGAAAATCTCTCTCTTGATTCGCCCTCTGGTTACATGGTTTCATTATGAGAAAAAAAATATCGTGATTTGCGCGTTCTATATACATTTACATACACAACACGCTTACATACACATAGACAAACTTTCTCTAATTAAGCATACCTCTTTTTCAATGAATTTGAATTTTCGATTACCAAAATTATCAAAATATAGAGGTGGACAGCTGCAATCTGGTAAATATTGTCATGGTAGTTTAGTCAAAAGAATGTTTGAACCCCTTAATAATAATTTCACTTTCTGCGCATTTCGGCCTATTTTGAAGTTATTTTTAGGCAAATCAAAAATATTTTTGCATAAAATTTTAAAATTCGTTTGCACAAATGTAATTCTATTTATATATTTTTTTAAATAATTTCTATTACTTTTTTGTTTAGTAATGGCCAAAAAGTTTTGACTCATAAAGTATGGTTTATTTAAGTAATTTTTAAAGACAATTTTCCTTTTTAAAATTTTCTCAAGAAATATTTGGTCGATTGCGGACAAAATTTAGATTCTCCAATTAAAACCTACCCCACAAAAAATGATATCCGCATTCCAACATTATTAAAATAAATAATTACTAAAAAAGTATTTTTATCATGGAGCTTGTATAAATTAACGTTTAAATTATCTTGTGTAAAAAGATTTTGATTCGCTTTTGGTTCCTGAGTTATTCTCGAAAAGTTAAATTTAGATTAAGAGACCCAAATTTTCAGCCGTCCTTCTAAAAATTACTGAGAATTTTGATACTATTGTTAACACCCTCTTCCTAATATTTTGATAGTTTTCAAATGTGTTCAAATAAGTTCTTAGTTAATGTTTAATGCTATAAACATCCCTTTAAGGGAAAAATATTATTGTCAAATACAACATTCTGTTTCTCAATAATGAAAAATGTAAATAAGTTTTACTTAAATGCGATTATGATTGAGCTTTAGAGTTAGGTTATGTCTGGATTTTTTTTGGACATTAGATTCAGGTTGTGGCTGAGTTGTGTTTTCTCAAATGAACTGAAAGATGTGGCTTAATTATTTTGTCAAATGGTGCCCTCCATCATGGGCTATGGGAAATACCAGATTTTTTTATTAAGAGCTCTGTAGATCCGTGATATTGACATCTATGCGTGAACGAGAGTTTCGTATTTCAAGAGTCCAGAGTAGCAAATTAATAATAGCAGATCTCTGGCAATTTTTCATGTGTTGAAGGACTGGGGGAAATAAGGTGGTGTTAGTACTGG
Organism: Parasteatoda lunata; assembly: GCA_949128135.1. Classification (NCBI taxonomy): domain Eukaryota; kingdom Metazoa; phylum Arthropoda; class Arachnida; order Araneae; family Theridiidae; genus Parasteatoda; species Parasteatoda lunata. The sequence continues at coordinate 29,945,757 of OX421979.1, forward strand.
GATTCGAACCCCGTTTAGACGTTCAAGCGATATCCTTTTCGGCTAAAGTATGTATTCAACTGCAAAGTGCCTTCGTAGGTTTTTCATCAAACACTTGCTAATAAAAGATTGTTAGGCATCGGCTTTTGTGTTAGACATCCGACGATGAAAATTATCCATATCCCATCCTCTTCGTAATCCATATCACATGACTTATATTTCAGCTTTCAAAGAATATGCGCTCGCTTTCCATTGCCTGTGGGATTAGTTGTTGCGTATAAATTTCTGACTATTTAACCGTATTCGGTGAAATCAGTCATTCAACGATTTTCTCACAGTAAACAGTTTGAATGCCATCTTTTAAATAGTCATTTGATAGTTTTGGCTGGATATTGTAAAATAACAATTGAATGAAGTATCATTTAATCATTTTTTCCATGAAATTTCTTACAGTGATTGTCACTGAAAAAAGATTGGATTTTAGCTAAATACTTCTTTGATTTAATTGTCTAACAAATATTTCTTAGTGAAAGATCAATATGAAAAATTTTTCTATTTTGGTTTACAAGATCTATAGATTATAAAAAAAGAAATATGACTTTGGATACTTGATACAACAAATAATAGATAAATTGACTGAATTCTCATGAATTCTTACTAACTTACTTTGAAGAATGTGATTTACTCCTAAATGTCACACACATATACTTTTTATATTGAATAATATTGTCATTTCAAATAATTGAAAATATTTCTATTTATACCCAAATCTGAAATTATTTCTTCATAATTTTGGATAACCTATCAGTTTTAATTTTAAACAAAAGTAGCCCTAAAAACCTAAAAGTGACTGAAATATTTAGTCTGGTGGAAAAAGGTAATTTTTTAAAAAAAAATTTCATAGTTTTAAACGGTATTATACAAAGATATAATTGTATTTACTTCTCGTAAGAAAATCTTAAGTCAGTATATTTACTTAAAATAGAAAAATGTTTCATACAATGATTTATCATTGTACTATAGAATGAAGTTCTAATAGAAAAGTTGCAATTACTTCCACGAGTCTAAATCGTATAATTTCATTTTAATGCTTATAGATAGAAAGATGTTTTATACGATGATTTATCATTGTACTATAGAATGAAGTTCTAATAGAAAAGTTGAAATTATTTCCACAAGTCTAAATGGTATAATTTCATTTTAATGCTTATAGATAGAAAGATGTTTTATACAATGATTTATCATTGTACTATAGAATTAGATTCTAATAGAAAAGTTGAAGTTATTTCCACGAGTCTCAATCATATAATTTCATTTTAATGCTTATTTACTTCATAATTGTCCACCAAATAAATCATGAAAAAAATAAAATGAATAATAGTTGAATCAATTTATTGTTTATTTTATTGTCACTTTGAGGTAGTCATAGAAACGTAATTGAAAAATGTAGATCCATAGAATGAGCAATACAGAAAGAAAGAAGTAAAAGATTTTTAGACCATCTTTCAACTCGGGACCTAGCCAACTTTAATCTTTAACAGGAAAACTTTATTGAAAAATCTAAATTTTAAACTTAGTACAAAAAAATATATAAACTTTAAAAAGCGAGAAAACTAAGCCAACCTACAAGATTGGAAACGCGAGTCAATTAAAAACTGCAAAGCAGTAGCCAACTGGCAAGATAAAAATGAATTTCAATAGGCTCATTGAGATCAATAATACAATTCATGGTAAAAATTTGTACATTGGAAGTTCTCTAAGCCACAGATATTTATTTGAACTTTTATCATATCTTGGAAATGATATTACTAACGCATGCAACAGAAGCTATACTAAGCAAAAATATAAATCTTATTCTTTTGGTATTTTTCTGTTGATAACTTATCTCATTAATATAGTATCTATGATAATATTGTTCTGTATATATCCTTTTGCATTATTTAAGTATATTTTTGGTACAATCATTACTCTAACTCTATCCATTACCTTGTGGTTTCTAGTATGCAAAAACAGAATACTAATTAACAAAGTCATACTCAAATTGTATAAATTAAAAAGCAATTGTTCTCCCAAATTATCCGGACTCTATTTGGTTAGAAATAAAATAGCAGTGTGTTTTAGTCTAGTTACTCTTGCATTTTTCATTTCTTTGGCGAGAATTATATTAGTTAAAATGCCTCAAAATGAATTTCGAAATAAGAATGGTATTCAATTTGTCTTAATTTATTTTGTAGTGTTATGTAATTATTATAGGCGATTAGGTGACAAATTTCTCTATATATTTTATCCTGCTGTACTTAATTTAACAATGTGTGCAATCTATATTGATTTTAGTGAATTACTTTCTTTGTATGAGAAAAAACTAAGAAAATGTAATAATGTGATTCCATTGAGTTATATGTTTTTTTTATCTTGAAATTCGAAAGCTTTTCCATATGTTGAATGGTGCCTTATCTGAAATATCGTTTTTGGTGTGTGCGACGCTCTTCTTCTTTGCGTGCATCAATGTAACAAAAATACTTTTTTTTGGGCCTAACGATACAGGCTAGATATTTGTCTATGATAATTACAGACGTTTTTGTGGTGTTGTGTCTTATTTTACTTTTCTTTTCGGCATCTAAAATTGAAATCAAATCTAAGAAGATCAAAAGATTATTTCAAAATGCATACTGTGAAACAATATCCTCATCGAACTTGGATGAATTTCATAAAAAAGTTTTAAAATCCATCGTAGAGAAAAAGGAAATGAAGATAATTGCCGGCGGTGCTATTGACTTGACCAGAGAAGAATTATTAGCACTGTCTGAATCAATGTTGACATATGGTATTCATTTGCTCAGTATTAAGAATGCTGAATAATTATGACACTGCAATTAATATAACCATGTTTTAATAATTTGTTTGGTTTTTGATTGTTTTAGAGGGAAGAATCTTTTAATAAAAATGTTTATTGGATTCCGAAGTTCTCAAATATCAGGCGAGGTTTCGTTCTGCGAAGTAATAGAAAACGACTTTTTTCTGGTAGTTGCATTCAAAATTATTACTACTTACGTCCAAATGAAATTTTAACCCCATTTTATTGTAAGAATTTAACAGACATAACACTAACATGGAAAAAATAACTAAACAATATTTTTTTGAACATCGAATTTTCTACTTTGATTAAAGTTGTTTTTTGTTATTCTAAAGCGAAATTTGCCAAGAAGTCACACAATCCTTTCCTTTTTTTGGGCTAACTACGGACGATATTATATATATATATATATATATATAGCACAAAAAAATACAAAGTTAAAAAAAAGAGAAAAACGAAGAAAATTAATAAGTATTATTAACTGTGCATAAGCTGCAAGTATATAGAACTCATAAAATAAGCTAAAAAATTTAGAAAAAATGGAGGAAAAAAATATTAAAAGTCCGGAAAACAAAATAAAGAAAGGATATAATCTCTTCATCAGCTCACACGATTATATCCGCAAAAAGGAGTGCTTTCTAATATTGTATCAATATAGCCAAAGCAAAATATATCAATACAATAGTGTGAGGAGCACTCAAAAAAATTGAAACGAAATTAGAACACATTAAGTAAAAAAAATAAATATATATCAAGCAAAAAACAGAAAATAAAATGTAAAGAGATTATAGAACAGTACACGACAGGAAATCTGCATAGTGAGGAGCGAATTTAAATGAACTTTTTAATTACAAACTTTAAATTACCTTGCGCACATCCATAAATAGCCCATCCAAGGTAACTAACAAATTTGACGCGCTTCAGTATTGCAGTAAGAACGTGCCATAAGATATCACTTTATTTATGCTTTTGTTTTCATAGTTTGTAATCTGGCAATCTTATTACGTAAATATTTGAAATCATTCTTGAAAGATGCCGGTACGAGTTAGTTCATTTAAATTCGCTCCTAATATGCAGATTTCCTGTCGTGTACTGTTCTATAATCTCTTTACATTTTATTTTTTGTTTTTTGCTTGATATATATATATATATATATATATATATTTTTTTACTTAATGTGTTCTAATTTCGTTTCAATTTTTTTTAGTGCTCCTCACACTATTGTATTGATATATTTTGCTTTGGCTATATTTATACAATATTAGAAAGCACTCCTTTTTTGCGGGTATAATCGTGTGAGCTGATGAAGAGATTATATCCTTTCTTTATTTTGTTTTCCGGACTTTTAATATTTTTTTCCTCCATTTTTTCTAAAATTTTTAGCTTATATATATATATATATATATATATATTTTTTTTTTTCTTTCTTTTTTTTTTTTTATTTATTTATTTATTTATTTATTTATTAGCGACGCAACGCTTTAAAAATTGCTCATTCGCTGAATGTATGGCTTTAAAAAAATTTTTTTTTTATATGGGATGACTTTTTACATTTTTTATACGGATGACTACTAACAAAATGAAAAAAAAAAAGTATTTTCAGTTAATAGATCAAAAGGACAGCTAAGAAATTTTGTGGCGAATAAAATTTTTTTTTATAAAAACAACCAAGAAGAAATATTTTAAAAATTTTGACATTAACACGAAATAATACTTGCTTGTTACATCACGTGAGTAAATCTTTCAAATTCTAATGAATCCATTGTCATTGTATGATGAGTCTTATCATTGTAGTAGACTTTGAAAACTGAATCTCATTGACAAGTCAGAGCTTTTTCATATGAATTAATCATTTTTCAGAGGCAATCGTACCAACTTTCAAACCAGTCATGCATTGAATTGAAAAGAAAAAAATAAGATGTCCTATTGGAGAATTTTTTTTTTTAATGTAAATATTTAAAGCGTTTGCTATTTTTTTACAGTTACAGTTATAGTAATACTGCAATGAGTGGTAACATTATTAACTACATCATTGAGATACGAGAAAATTTTGTCTAAAATTTGAATACTAATTATCGTTATTAATTGTGTTACTAAATTGATTGTAAAGGAAATTGACATAACTTGGTGCAACGTATTCACAAGATTATTAAATTCCAAAAGAAATAAATTTTTAATTCAAGTTAAATGAATAGTAATAAATAAAAAGCCTCTTAAAACAAATATAAGTACCTACGGAAGGGAAAAATATTTTGTTAATTTTTTCTTCTTAAATTATTTTTTTTATTTCAATGTAGTTTGTGAGTTGTGTTAAATTTTCAAACGAATTTTAAATGGGTTATAACACTCTAGTAATTATTGAAAATATTTTTTGTTTGCTACACCAGAAACAAATTGATTTCTTTTCTTATTCTTTTTATCATTTTTTTTCTTTTTTTCTTGATTCAACGGTAAAGTTAATTTTGAGATTTAAAGGCATTTAATTTTAATATAGTAAAAAAATTACAATTTCTTTATTTACTTTACATTTAGGTATGTTTTTCAATATCTAATAATATTTAGAAACTTGAAATTACTAAAATGTGTAAAAAATTGCTTTTGAAAAATACGTAAAATGTACGATAAGAAAAATAAGTTCGAGAATTATTGACTGTTAAACAATTTTAAGTGTTAAATAAACGTATTGGTCGATCAATTGGTCGCTAAAAGGAAATGAATAGTAATAAATAAAAAACCACTTAAAACAAATATACGTACCTACTGAAGTAAAAAATTGCATTAATTTTTTTCTTTTTAAATAAATATTTTTTATTTCAATGTAATTTGCAAGTAGTGTGAAATTTGCAAACGAATTTTAAATGTGTTATAATACAATAATAGTTATTGAAAATATTTTTTGTTTGTAACAGGATACATCAGAAACAAACTACTAATTTCTTTTCCCATTCTTTTTATCGTTTTTTTTTTTTTTTTTTTTTTTTTTTTTTTTTTTTTTTTTTGGTTTTGGTTCAACGGTAGAGTTAATTTTGAGATTTAAAGGCATTTAATTTGTAAATAGTAAAAAAAAAAATATTACAATATTTTTTGTGAATTTTTTTTAAATTTAAGCTCCATTTTGCTTTGTTTTTCAAAATCTTATAATATTAAAAAAATTGAAATTACGAAGATGTGTAAAAAATTGGTTTTGAAAAATACGTAAAGTGTCCGATAAAGTGAAAAATAAGTTCGTGAATTATTGACTGTTAAACCATTTTAACTGTTAAAAAACATATTGGTCGATCTACTAGCCGCTAAAATGAAACTACTGAGTTCAAATTCGACGTGATGATAGGGCTATTTTTTGAACAATAACTTTAACAAGTGTTTCCGAAATGCAATCAAAACAAAATTTTGTAAATATTATTATTATAACCAAGTTTTGAAATAAAATGTAAAACTCTTTCAAAAATATATCCGATCTGTTTCGTATTACAACTGTTAATATTGTAAATTAGGAAATATTCTTTTTAAATTTTCATTTGAAAATTAGGGTAAGAAAACAGGCAACAATACGGCTAATTCATCAGATTAACCACAAAGATACGGTTTCTTCACTTTAACGGGTTTGAAAACTGGTATGGGTAAGAAGTCGTGAATATAAATTTGCACCGATTATTAACCATTTGCTACTTGGATAATTTCAAAACTTTAAAAAGGAAATTTAACTGTACATTGTTAATACATTAGGTTATCTTTGGCTTTTCGTTGAGACATTTGAGTAAGGTGAGGTTGAGTTGTGTTTTATCAAGTGAACCGTGTGAAGGCGTAAAGTTTAATTAGATCTAGTGGCGCCATCTATCATGGAAACTAGTAAGTATTAGAAAATTTGTGTTAAGTAGCATTGTGGAGTTGTTGCCATCTATGCAGGAATTAAACTTTCATAGTCCAATCATCCAGGGTGACCAATTGAGGAGTGAAGGACACTGAAAACTTCTTATGTATTGAAAGAAGGAAGGAAATACTGTTGTCGTCAATGTTAACATCCCTTTTTTAACCAGTCCAGAGATTGTCAATTTAGCCCTCTTGGCTAAAGTGTCTACCCACCTGCAAGGGTTTAAGTGACTTCATAAAGTGTTCATAACACACTTATTAATAAAAAAAAAATAGGCATCCAATGACGAAAAATTACATATAAATTCCTAACCCTTATTACATGGTTTACCTTCCAGCTTTCAGGAAACGACAGCTCGGATCTTCTTGATTGTGGGCAAAGTTTGTGTTGATAAAGTCTGGTTTAATAACCGCATTAGGTGAAAAATGTCCTTAAATTACTTTTCTCATACTCAACAGCTTGAATGTCATCTTTTTTATAGTTATTTGTCGGTTTTTACCGTATAATTGTCACGAAATAGAGAAAAAAATTTTGATTTTTGTATTCTATTGAATTAATTATTCAGCAAATTTTTCCGAAGTATTTTCAATCATTTTTGATACTGAATACAACAAATAATTTAAAAGTTGACATAATTCGAAAGAGATCTTACTAAATTACTTTGAAGCATGTTTTTTACTTTAAAATCTAACATACATATCTACATTATTAAGTATTATCGTTAAATTAAATAGTTGAAAATCTTTTTATGTATACTCAATACAGAAATTATTTATTCATAATTAAAGGTTGCTTATCAGTTGTAAATCTACACAAAATAGCAATAAAAAGCTAAAAGTGATTAAAATATTTAGTCTTTTTATACATTTATTAAAAAAAATATTGTACTTATAAGCAATATTTTATAAAAAGGTAATTATATTTGAATCCTGTAAGAAAAACTTACATCAGTTTATATTTTCATAATCGAAAGATGTTCTATACAATGATTTGTCACAGTACCATAGAATTATGTTACAATAGAAAATCGAAACTGAAATGATTTCTATGAGCCTTAAATCATATAATTTCATTTTAAAGCACGTTTATTACAAAAGTTTGAAAAAAATCTTGAAATGGAAAACGCATTAAAATGATTAATGGTTTAACTACATTATTCATTTTAATATGTTTACTATTTCATGAGTTTTTGGAAACTTTTGAAATAAACGTGCATTAAAATGAAATTATAGTTTCAATATTCAATAGTTTCAGTTATCAAATAATATTATAGTTTATTTTGTTGTTCCTTAGGAGTAGTCATTTAGTAGGAGTAGAAATTTAACAGAAAAATATAGATCTATAAAATTAGTTATACAAAACTAAAGGAAACTTTGTTACTGTATGAATTACTTCCGACAAGACTTGTAGTTTTTTGTTAAAGATATAAACGATGTTGGTTTACACATTTTAATTATCTTAGAGATTTTATAACTAAACAAATTTGATTATAAGACACTGGTTATAAAGACTGTATATATAATTTTATGTATATGACTCTGTTGAAATTAATAGTGCACTTACACAAGAAAAGAAGGGTATTCGACTAACTACAATGTTCGATTCAGAATGTAAATTGAAATTTTTATAAGGAGAATAATGCAAACAATAAATTATGCATATACTACAAGACTACAACTAGTTGTAATTTAAACATGTTTAAGTTTGAATGCATAAATATGGTATTAAAAAAAAGTTGATACTCTTGCAGTATATAAGTTTTTTTAAAAATAAATAATGGTGATTCGGAATAAACAATACTGTGTTTTTTAAACAGTAAATTAACTGATATTTTTTAATTATTCATTCTAAAACTGAAAGTTAATTGGTTATAATAATAAAATATTATTAGGATTTTCGCAAATCATGAAACAGAAAAATTATAAAATTGCGGAGATTTAAAATGCGCATGCTTATAATGAATAATTTTAAAATCGTGATATTTTATAAAATCAAACAAATAAGCTAATAAGCTTAAAATAATTTAAAATAATGTTTATAGAAAATTGTTTTATATTTTGAACATTAAAGTGTTGAATAAAAAATAAATTACTATTTTTATAAATAAAGCGAGTAGGATAAGTAGCTAAACAAAAAGGGTGAAGTTTAAAAAGCACTATGGAACATCTGAAGCAATAGTATAAAAAAGTCAACAATAAATCAGTAAAAATAATCCTAAATCAAAAATATTTTCATTATTCGGTACACACAAGAATATAATGGACATTAGAATTTGAAGAAGAAGTTTAAAAAAAACAGACTTGGTATTTAAACTTAGAGTATGAAGATGAACATTTCAACAACATTAACCAGTTTGTAAAATTAGACAATAAATCATTGCATTAATTTAAAAGTTTAAACAATCGAAAGAATTATGTGATTTGCAAAATGCTTGAAATAATTCAAAGATTTTCAGATGATCCAACAACTCAAGACCTAGTTATCTTGAATTTCTAAAATACAAGTATGCATGATAAATAAATAAATAAATAAATAAATAAATAAATAAATTAATTAATTAATAAATATATAAATATATAAATAATAATAAATTTAAAAAAAACAACTTTTTATTTGTACAAAAATTTTAATAGATAGATCTTATCTTATTAAGCTTGGAAATATGAACTAATTTGCGAAAAACCTATAGGAATTGTAAGCAAAATTTAAAAAGCAATACACTTAAAACTGAAGAGCACAAAATGGAATGTTAAATATGAGTTTAAATAGGCTCACTAAAAACAATAATAAAGTTCATGTCAGAAAATCGTAAATTGGAAATCCTCTAAGCCGCAGGTATTTATTTGAACCTTTATCATATTTTGGAAATAATGTTACTCACGCATGCAACAGAAGATATACTAAGCAAAAATAAAAATCTTATTATTTTGGTATTTTTATGTTGATAAATTATCTCATTAATATTGTATTCATATTGATGTTATTCTATGTAGATCCTGTAGAATCAATTAAGTATGGTGTTGGTACATTCATGGCTCTAACTTCATCCATTAAATTATGGTTTCTAGTGCGCAAAAAAAGAAAATTAATTAACAGAGTCATATTTAAATTATGTTGTTGTTGTTGCTTATCCCCTTGGTCTAGAGCCCTAGACCAAGTCCAGAAGATCATGTCTCATCAGCAACTCATAGACAGTCTCTCGATCACTCATTAGTTGCCTCACAGAGGCACCAATGCCATCCAAAAGATGAGATGAAGAAGCGATGGACTAGCAATGACAATAGTCTTAAGTCTTTTCTTTCGCTCTGAGAGTCAAACACTTTATATGGCCGATCCTGAGTCTTGACAAAGCTGTTTGAGCAAATCTAGGACAAGTGCACTGCAGGGATAATCCGGGGCATTTGGCGTCATACCAATCATGATCTGGTGGGTGCTTCCACGCTGAATAAATCATTATTATTATTAAGGTAAGCTTAAAATGTCCAACATTGTAGACAAAATATATTGCTTGTCAAACTTAAATAAATTGAACCGTTATTAAGAGCTTACTGCAAGAACCTTCACGAAAGCAAGTTGCCGAAACTCACATACACTAGCAGATAATTCATACAGAACAGGATGTCAAAGTAGATATAGTTCACCGATGTCCGAATAATAGACTTCAAATAAGTAAAGGATGAAAATAGTATATGATTTAAACTGTTAAAAGGTGTGCTTTCTAATACTCTATCAATATAGCCAAAGCAAAATGCACCAATACAATAGTTAGAGGAGCACTAAAACAATTAAAACAAAACAGGACACATTAAGTAAACAATATATCAAGGAAAAAACAGAAAATGAAATGCTAAGAAAAAAATAGATCAAAACACAAAACGAAATCTATAAAGCGAGTAGCAAAGTAGCGATGAAATCATGTCACATAGAATTCAAATGAACTTATATATATATATATATATATATATATATATATATATATATATATATATATATATATATATATATATATATATATATATATATATATATATATATATATATATATATATATATATATATATATATATATATATATATATATATAAAAGTTCATTTGAATAACTATGAAGTATTAAGTAAATGAAGTATTAATAAATCACTTCATTTTTAAAAATTACACTCTCGGAATAACTGGTGGTAATTGTTCAATAATCATTGCACTGAATCAACGATTAGAAAAAGTATACTTTTGTTGGTTAATTAAAAAATTTTAAATTGTCAAGATTTTTATTCAAATCTGTTAAGTTAGATTAAACGTGGAAAATACTAGTCATTTTCAAATATTTTAAAATTTAAAATTAATTTTTTCACGAATAAAACATAAATAACTTTTACCCATTTGTACTTTGTGACTAGTATAACAATCAATTAAAAACGTTTGTGTTTTAACCCTTAACGCCAACAGTCAGATGGACGGAGAAACATCAGTGGTTCATTTTAGGCGAATGATAATCTATGCAGAATAGTAAGAAAATATTAAAACGACGTTCAACTCGATAACTTTAATGACGATCATAAACTCTTAAAACCTTAGACTAATATATATTAATTCTTAAAAATATTTAAATTTTCGAAGTGAATATTTTTTCCAGCATTAAGTATAAAAGCAAAGTAGATCTGTATAAATTTAAAAATAAAAATTATTTTCCTTATATTAAGCAAATTAAAAATTAGACACTGAAAAAGTTTAATTTCTTTACCCACAACTTTAACCTTGACTATCCATTAAAATAAAAAGCAATCCTTGAAATTTAAAAATTAAATTAGATTGTCCTAAGTAGGATTTACCAGAACTTTTAACTTTTTTAATCATCGAAGACACGAATAATTAAATTTAAAATTAAATGAATATATTTTTTAACTTACCAAAAAAGGCGCTAGAGGGCTCAAATCTTCTAGCTATGATATAAGTGAACCTTTTATGGCAGAATGACCAAAAAATGTGGTCCTTATGGTGAGCTTATAATCATTAACAGTTTTCTCACCAATTTTCCATTGTCGATTTTTAAGAAAAAGAACCCCCAGAAAGTTTCCACAGGAAGAAATTTACGTCTGAAATACGGATAAAAGACTCTGAAGCAATAGAGTGACATTTCGAGTGACATCGAGTGACATTTGAATCTAAGTGTATTCTTATCGGTCAGCAAAGGGACTTATATCACCTCGGGGAGTGGGGAGTACTAAGGGACGTTTTGGCTGCACTCTACGCTGAATCTCTCTTGAAATGGATAATTTTCTTAAAACTATAAAACAGTAGGTTTATTCACAGCATTTTGCTTATGATAGAAACAAAATTGATCAAGTAGGTAAGGTGGCTGTCAATTTCTAGGAACTTACTGGTGGTTATGTTGAGACCTTCAACTTTTGCATTCTTATTGTGGTCAGATGTAAGAAAAAGAAAAAGTTTTCTTTGGGGAAAACTAAACCATACGAAAAAAGGTGAACAATAAAATAATATTTCATTACAAGTCATTTATAAATTTTTTTCCCTTAAAATCAAAACAAAATTAATATCAATTTCTTTTTTTTTTTTCATAATTTTTTTGGGGGGTAAATGTTTAAAAACCTTTCAGAAAAAAGTAATGATATCTTCCAACAAATGCTTGTACTTTTTCACAGAAAAAGTAACGAAAAAATTAATAATGAATTGTTTTCCTCGATTCAGAATGAGCTGTTGTTAAATTAAACAGTAGAGAATTTAGTTTCTTTTAATTCAAATATTTTTAAAAAAAAAAAGATATTTGCTCGCTCACAGTATCCAATCTCTAATTTATTTTCTACGATTTTTTTTTATCTTTACTTACTTTTTATTCTTAGTTTAAGATAAGCTTATTTATAAACGCAGTTGGCATTTCACTGAATTAGTATTTCTAAGAATGTCCAAAACCACGTGCAAATTGGTTTAATAATTATTTTTTTAAACCTATAGCTAAGAAATTAAATAGTTTCAAAATCAACGTTACTTAAATAAAAAAATAAAATTCTACAAATTAAAGTTAGGAACAGTAGGGTATCGCCATACATTTTGCCATAGAAGCAATGATATTGTTATTATAACGATTTTCTCTCCGGTTTTCAAGAAAATTTCTAATATCCAACCACGGTTTGGTTTTATAGTCATTTTCAAACCTGTTAACAAAATTAAATTTAAATCATTTAAATATCCTATAAGTATCGAAAGTTTCTGGGCAATTTACCACATACCCAGTCTGTGACATTAAGTCACAGTCACACTGTCAATGGGACCTTTTGGCTACAGCAGACAATTTAGACTTATCGAAGACGATAGATATTCTTCTTATCAAGATAGCGAAAAATTCTCAATTGCTGTACACTGCTGCATTCTTGGGCATAAATTCAATTGTGGCAATGAATTATTTCAACTCATGCCCCATCAGCCTATCTTGATGCTTTGGAATCTTTTTTCATTCATATGAATCCAGATTCCCTTGTTAATGACATCATTATCCTCAACAACTCACCCTAGCGCGTGGAAATGCAGTTTACCCTGATTTACCTCTTTCAGCCACAGCGTATTTTTTTATATTTTATTTTATTTTGTTTATTCATTTTTATTTATCCGCTTCACTTTCGACTTATTGGAGTCTTTCTAGCTTTAAATTTAGCATTTAGTTTCAAATTCCTTTTTTTGTAAATTTTATGTTTTATGTTTCAAATGTTTTCCTCATTCACACCTGGCAAGTGTTTTTGGGAATGGATGCTTATTTTTGAACACTTCACATATGTCGACTTTTTTGCCATCATTATATTTCTTTGAAGACAATAAAGTTTTTATCGAGTCATTGTTATTTGTGTTATTTTAGTACAAAATATACTTATATAGGTATCGCGATACCAACTATAGATACTGTAGTCGTAATAGAGAATTATAAGTATGTATCCAGTACTGTTTGTGGAGCATTTGTTTTCCTAAATAATGATTTCTGTGAAAGGTTTTCAAAATTAATCTATTATCTCAAAAATATGTATTTTGAAATTATCGAATTCCGGTTCCTACATGCAGTTACTAAACAGCCCGGTAGTATTTGCTAACTAAATTTGAAGCAAGTAATTGATTTTTTACGAGATTTAAAGCTAAAATGGCAGAATTTTGTGATCCAATGCGTTAACGTTAACGTCAATTATTGCTTAAGTTTCATAATTATGAGCAAAAAAATTTTAGATTCATAAAAATTTGATACAATATTTCGTACCGATTACTGAATAAGACAAAAAGACGAACTTTCTCTAAATAAATTTATCTTTTTGTCGATGAATTTGGATTTTTGACTTCCAAAACTTTCAAAATATAGGAGGAGGGAGGAACCAAAATCTGAAAAATATAGTCCCTATAGTTTAGTCAACAGAATAGTTGAATGTTAGAACCCCTTCATAATAATTTTATTTTTTGCTTATTTCGGAATATCTGGAAAAAAACTTTTTAAGTAATTAAAATTTTTTTGAAATAAAATTTGAAAAATTATTATTTGTCTTAACATGATTTAATATATAAAATTTTAAAATTTATAAAATTTAATTTTATTAATAACTACATTGTTGAAAATGATAAAAATTTTTAAGTTTCAAATTTAAAAAATTTCAATTATTTAATTCGAATCTAAGCAATGGCCTGGTCTATACGAATTTTGCACCGACGCTCGTACCCACCACAATGGTTACGTAAAATATCCACAGTGGTAAACGGATCATGGGTTAGAGCTCCCTTGCAATCAGGCTGACTGTGGGAGGTTTACGTGGTTTTCCCATCCATGTGAAAGCTATGCGTGTTACCGAATGCCTCGAAATGTCCTCCACGAAAGCAAATTTCTTCCAATACTTGATTCAGGAGTTCTTTTGTCTTCTGAATTGGGTTCAAATGTACAAGGAAAAAGAGTTGATCACTAGTAGTCGTAAACAGAAAATTGGTTTAGGTGCTCAGCGACGGCTATAAAATAAAGCATTATTAAATTAAATAATGCAAAAGTAATAAATAATTACTAATAATTTCTTTTTATCATGTAGTTAGCTTTGTATAAATTGATTTTATAATTAACTTGTGTCTTAAAATTTTATTCCGCTTTCCTTCCTGACATATAACGAAATTTTGAAAAAGCCAAATTTAGATTAAGAGTCCCAATTTTTTAACCGCAATTTTCAAAAAATGACCAAGACCATAATATGGATATTGCGGTTAACACCTTCCCCAGTATTTGGGTAACCAAAAATATACAAGGTATTTATGAATGAATTTAAGAATCAACAGAGGTAATTTAGTTTAAGCAATCAAAACAAAATTTTATAAATATTATTATTATAATTAAATTTTGAAATAAAATGTAAAACACTTTCAAAAATACATCCGATTACAACTGTTATGTTTGGTATCACCACTGTAATTATTTGTATTACAACTGGTATGTATGAAAATTAGATGCCTATATAGCGAGACTATATTGTAATTTTTAAAGACACAGAAGGCTCAAAAGATATCTTGAAGTATATCTTGAAATGTAATTGGATAAGTGCATATTTTTAAATGGTCCTTGTGTTTTCGCAGGAAATAAACTGTCTGAATTCTCATTCCCAACTTACTGTAAGAAAACTGGCAGCAATAAGGTTAATCCATCAGAGTAACCATAAGGATGCGGTTTCTTCCCTTTAAGGGTTTGAAAACTGGTATGGTTAAGAAACCGTGAATACAAAATTGTGCGTTTTTTTTCAACCATTTATATCTTGCATAAATTCAAAACATGAAAAAAGAAATTTGACTGAATGTTGAAGTTAGGTAATGTTAGGTTTTGCATTATTATATTCGAGTAAGGTGAGGTTGAGTTGTGTTTTGTCAAGAGAACCGTGCGACTGCGTAAAGTTTAATAAGATCTAGTGGTGCCATCTATCGAGGAAAATAGCAAGTACTAGTTAGCAAGGTGACCAATTGATGAGTGAATGACACTGAAAACTCCTCACTTGTTGAGAGAACGAAGAAAATATTATTGTGTCTATGTTAGGTTTCAAACTCTCTTTTAACCGGTTAAGAGATTGTAAAATTAGTCCTCTCATCTAAAGTATGTTCCCAGATGCAAGGGACTAAATGGCTTCATAAGTTGTTCATCATACACTAATTAATATAAAAATAATAGGCATCCGATGATGAAAAATTAAAATATGAATTTCTGGTCCTTATCACTTGGCTTAGCTTCCCAGAATGGGAGCTCGATTCTTATCGGCTGTGATGGGTATAAATGGCACGGATTAATTTCTGGTCGTTTAACTTTTTTAGGCGAAACAAGTCAATTACAATGCAAAGAAAAAAGATTCAATTTTTGCATTGTATTGAATCATTTATTCAACAAATTTTTCCAAAGTAAAGTCTAGAGGATTTTTTTCGACTTAAAAGATCAAAATAATTTTCAAACGATTTTAATACTTGATATGCAACAAATAGCTTATAAATTCACAAAATTCACTGGAGATCTCACTGAATTACTTTGGAGCATATAATTTACTTTAAAATCTCGCATGCATATCTAAATTATTAAATAATATCGTCTTATTAAATAGTTGAAAATCTTTCGATGTATACTCAATACAGGAAATTATTTCTTCATAATTAAGGGTTGCTTCTGAGTTGTAATTTTGCTCAAAGAAGCCATAAAAAGCTAAGAGTAATGGAAATACTTGGTCTTTATGTGCATTTAATTTTATTGATATATGATAAATTTTTTTATATTTACTATATCTTTAAACGATATTATACAAAAAAGATAATTGTATTTGATTCTTGGGATAAAAATCTACGTCTGTTTATTTTCTCATAATCGAAAGATGTTCGATATAGTGATTTATCACAATACCATAGAATTATGTTACAACAGAAAATCGAAACTGAAATTATTTCTATGAGCCTTATATCAAATAAGTTCATTTTAATGCACGTTTCTGAAAATTCTGCACGCACAAATTTTCTGAAAAAACCTTTAAATAAGAAACATATTAAAAGGAATAATGTAGTTAAATATAGTTTATAGTTTAAATATAGTTTATATTATTGATACTTTAGGGTAGTCATAGAAACTTAACAGAAATATGTAGATCTAAAAAATAAGTTGTACAAAATAAAGGACAATTTTTTCACTGACAAGATTTGCACTTTTATGTTACTTAAACATATAAATGAAGCTGGTTAAGATATTTTAATTCTCTTAAAGAATTCAATGCTAAACGAGTTTAATTATACTGGCACAAAAAAGTGTATTTATCTACTACAATTTATTAAACATATTAATACTACATTCGATTTATAGAAGCATATGAATTTAATGTAAAACTTGAAAAAAAAAAAAGGAAAAATGAGCAAATCGCAAGTGCAATTTGAATTTTAAAAAACTGAACGAGGAACTTGTTTTAAAATTTAGCTCTGAATGTATTTGACTACTAATTTAACAAACATGAATAACTGTTGAAACTGTGAACAAATGTGATAAACTGTATACGACTGAAAAGTTTTTTTTTTATATTTAAAATATGAAGTGTATTTAAAATAAAATGTAAAAAAGTATTGCATCACGAAGTACTGTTTATCAGGAGTTATATGCACTTTTATCAGGCATTACGAAATTTTGTGTTTAGGTGTCAAGTAATAGTGTCTTTCAGACATATAGATATAGTTTATTAGTTGTCTAGTAATTTGGTGTTTATGTGTCCAATTATTCTGCCTATCAGAATCATACGCGTTGTTTATTAATGCAACTGTTATTGTATATTATTATCAGTTCAATTATTGTTATTAAGCATCACGTAATTTTGAGCATCAGAAGTCACATTTGCACTCATGGATAGGAAGATATAATGTGTAATTACATGGTCAAGATAATATTAAAATTTTTGTCCTTTTTATAAATGAGTAGGAATGCCGAATGGAGAAATAATGTATTGATGTATCACGCACTTTAATTTAATAGTGTAAAAACTCAAGATAAGAAAGGTGTTTACGATATTCACCTTACTACAATGTTCGAAAAAGAATGAAAATGGACATTTTTATAAAAGATATGATGGAAAGAATAAATTATGCATAAACAACAAGACTACAACTAGTATTAATTTAAACTTGCTGAACTTAGAATGCCTAAATATGGCATCCAAAAAAAAAGTTGATACTCTTGCAGTATATATGTTTGTTTAAAAATAAATAATGATTATTCGAAATCAATAATACTGTGTTTTTTAAATAATAAAGTAAGCGATAGTTTTTAAATATTCATTCTAAAACTGAAAGTCAGTTGGTTATAATAATAAAATATTATTAGGAATTTTGAAAATCATGAAGCAAAAAAATTATAACACTGCGGAGATTTAAAATGCGTATGCTTATAATGAATAATTTTAAAAATCATGATGCTATTTTATAAAATAAAACAAGCTAGTCTTAATATTTATAGAAATTAGTTTTAAATTTTGAATTATAAAATGTTAAAGAAAAAATGAATTAAAATTTTCATAAATAATAATTTCTTTATAAAAGTAAGCTGGATAAACAATTGAAAATAGAAGGTTGAAGTGCACTATGGCATATCTTAATAAGAGGAAAACGTCAGCAATAAACTGTTGAAAAATAATACTAAATCTAAAATATTTTCATTATTTGGGCTACGCCTCAAGACCAAAATCTACATTAGAAATTGAAGCAGAAGTTAAAGAAACAAACTTGCTTCTTAAACTTAGAGTATGAAGTTGAATATTTCAAGCCCATTAACCAATTTGTAAATTTAGACGACAAATACGTAAAAAAATTTCATGAATTTAAAAGTTCAAACAATCGAAAGAATTTTGTAATTTTCAAAATGCCTAAAATAATTCTAAGAAAATTTTATATGATTCTACTGCTCTAGACTTAGCTATCTTGAATATCTGAAATAAAAGCATGCATAATATATAAATAATTGACAACTTTAATAAGGCATAAAAACAAATTTGTATCAGCATATACACTAATTTTAATAGAAAAATTTATATTAAGCTTGGAAATATGAACCAACGAACCAACAAACAAACAACTAATCGGAATTTTAAGAATTAAGTCAAATTTAAAACGCAAGTCAATTTAAAACTGAAGAGCACCAGCCAATTGGTATGTTAAAAATGAGTTTCGATAGGCTCACCCAAAACAATTATACAGTTCATGTTAGGAACTCGTACATTGGAAGTCCTCTGAGTCACAGATATTTATTTGAACTTCTATCATATTTCGGAAATGATATTACTCACGCATGCAACAGAAGCTTTACTAAGCAAAAATATAAATCTTATTCTTTTGGTATTTTTATGTTGATAAATTATCTCTTAAATATTGTATTTATATTAATATTATTTTGTATATATCCTTTTGAATTATTTAAGTATGGTGTTGGTACATTCATGGCTCTAACTTCATCCATTACATTATGGTTTCTAGTGCGCAAAAAAAGAATATTGATTAACAAAGTCATATTCAAATTATGCAAATTAAAAAGCAATATTTCTCTCAAACTAGAAGAACACTTTTTGGTTAGAAATAAAATAGCAGTATGTTTTAGTCTAGTTTCTTTAGCATTTTTCATTTCTTTGGCGAGAATTATATTAGTTATAAGGCCCCAATTAATATTTCAAAATGAGAATTGGATTCAATGTGTCTTAACTTATTTTGTAATGTTGTGTAATTATTATAAGCGATTAGGTGATAAATTTCAGTATACATTTTATCCTGCTGTACTTAATTTAGCAATTTGTGCAATCTATAATGATTTTAGTGAATTGCTTTCCTTGTATGAGAAAAAACTAAGAAAATGTAATAATGTGATTCCATTGAGTTACATGTTTTTTTATCTTGAAATTCGAAAGCTTTTCCATGTGTTGAATGGAGCCCTATCTGAAATATCATTTTTGATTTGTGTGACGTTCTTCTTCTATGTGTGCATCAGTTTTACAAAAACACTTTTTTTGGGCCAAACGATAGCGACTCAATATGTGTATATGATAATTACTGAAGTTTTTGTGGGGATGTTGTGTCTTATTTTACTTTTCCTTTCGGCATCTAAAATTAAAATTAAATCTAAGATGATCAAAAGATTATTTGAGGATGCATACTGTGAAACAATATCTTCATCGAATTCGGATGAATTTCATAAAAAAGTTTTAAAATCCATCATAGAGAAAAAAGAAATGAAAATAATTGCCGGTGGGGCTATTGACTTAACCAGAGAAGAATTATTAGCACTTTTTGAATCAATGTTGACATATGGTATTCTTTTACTTAATATTAAAAATAACGAATAATTATAATACTTTGCTTGTATTTCATGTAACTTTGTTTTAATATTTTGTTTGGCTTTTGATGGTTTGAGAGAGACAAACAAAAAATCTGTTACTTTCTGAATAGCTAGAGTCCTCAAATTTCAATTGCAGCTTCATTCAGTAAATTTATAGGAGCCAACTTTTTTTTTCTTCTGGTTGTTGAATTTAGAAGTGAGTATTGCGATATACTTTGAAATAAAATTTTAACTCCTTTTTGATCCAAAAATCTTTGTGTAACAAATCTAAAATGAAGAAAATAATTAAATAACTTTCTTATCACCACGTTTTCTGCGCAGATAAAAATTACATAGAAATATTGATTTTATTTTATGCGTTTTTTTTTTATTTAAAATTAGAAATATTTAAAAAGAAAGTATGTTTTCAGAAACGCTGTCAATATTTTAAGTAGTCAAACTGGTTTGGTATTGATGCAGTTCAAACCGATTTCCTCACTAGTGATTGTTTAAATTTTAATTAAGGTTTTTGTTTCTTTCTTGCTTAAATAATATCTTGGCATTGAAAATTTTTCATTTAAATTTGTGCAAGAGTTTGAAAAACTTATAGAGTGGTGATAGTAGATCATTTTATATATTCTATAGAAATTTAATGTTAAAAACAATTTCAATCATAAATGATCTGTTTGAAAATGAATATTTCTTGAAAACCAAAAACTCGCTTAGAGTCGATTCTTGCTGTCAATTGATGTGATTTAGATTCAATATTCTTTTGTATTGCGCATTGCTTATACCGATCACTGTAGTTATGCTACATTTGAGCCGTCGTAAGCAGTCGCCCTGTTTTGATGGACTAATTAGGGATGGTATTAAGATTTTTTTTTTTTTTGAATCGCACTGCTTGATTTACTAATTCCGTAACTTTCTGGGGTTGGTTAAAGGTTGGAAGACTAAGGAGTTATACATCGAAGACTGCTCTTACGTATAATGGATGTCTTTTTATATATTTTTTACATTGGATGAATTTTCGGGTTTTTATACTGACGACTAGTAACAAAATAAAAAACAATATATTTTCAAAGAATCAAGATTTTGCAGGGTTAAGAGCGCTCGCCCTCCCACTGGTTGGATGAGCTAACACTGGTTGGAATCCCAGCGATGGGAGGTTGATACGAATTCCGGTTCTTTCTCGCAAAGAACACAGTGCCGACGTAGTATATCCTCAGTGGTAGATTGATCATTAGTTACAATCCCCTTCCCATTCGTTGGAGGGTTTTGTGGTTTTCCGCTCCATATAATGTAAATGTAGGTTAAATATGTTAAAAGTGTCCATATAATGTAAAAGTTATCCATGAAGGCAAAAAAAAAAAAAACTCCTAATGCTTCCCCCAGGAGTTCCTTTGTTTGTATATGATAATTACTGAAGTTTTTGTGGGAATGCTGTCTATTATTTTACTTTTCCTTTCGGCATCTGAAATTAAATCTAAGATGATCAAAAGATTATTTGAAAATGCATACTATGAAAGGATATCTTCATCGAACTCAGATGAATTTCATGAAAAAGTTTTAAAATCTATCTTAGAGAAAAAGGAAATGACTATAATTGCCGGCAGTGCTATTGACTTAACTAGAGAAGAACCATTGGCACTGTTTGAATCAATGTTGACATATGGCATTCTTTTACTTAATATTAAGAATAACGAATAATCAGGACACTTTGTTAAGAGGGTTGAATCTTTTAATCAAAATGTCTCTTACTTTATGAGTTTTTACTTATTGCTCAAATTTCAATTGTAATTTCATTCAGTACAATTATAGGAGCCGAATTTTCTTTCCTGGTAGTTGCATTTAAAAGTATTGCTATTCTAAATGCAACTATTGTTCTAAATGCAACTATTGCAAGTATTGCTATTCTAAATGCAACTATTGCAAGTATTGCTATTCTAAATGCAACTATTGCAAGTATTGCCATTCTAAATACAACTATTGCAAGTATTGAAGTAGTTGCATGTGTCTGATCGATCTAGTAGACTTTGAAAACAGAATCTCATTCACAAATCAGTGTTTTCTTTTTTCGAATGAAATTAATCATTTTTCAGTGGATATCAAATCGCACCAACTTTCAGTTTCGTGTTACGGTATGACTTCTGTTTCGTGTTATGACTTTTTTGAGAATTGTGTTAAATAGGCATTG
The DNA here is from genome assembly GCA_949128135.1 of Parasteatoda lunata. NCBI lineage: Eukaryota > Metazoa > Arthropoda > Arachnida > Araneae > Theridiidae > Parasteatoda > Parasteatoda lunata. The sequence continues at coordinate 29,967,980 of OX421979.1, forward strand.
CAGTCATGTAAGAAACTGAAAACAGTCATGCAATGAATTGAAAAGAGGGAGAAGATTTTCTACTGAAAATGAAAGAACTTTCATATAAACATTTGAAGAGTTTGTATTTTTTGGATAGTTTGTAAAGTGAAAAAAGTCTTGTTTTACAGGAAGAAGGACGAAACGATGTATGTTATTATATTTAGACTTTATTACATATTGAACGAAACTATACGAAGCTTAATAATTGAATAATAATTGGTTGGAGAGGTGAATTGAATATACCAATTAAATTATTTCTATACTGCTATTAATATTTATGTGCTGCTATTATCCTGGTTCCAGGTAATAATAAATGTTCGACAAATGGTTTTGAATAAAATTGTAAACATTTACTTAATTTTCAATCTGCATTTCATTTATTGCTATAAATAATAGAAAGTATTGCTATTAAATAATAGCAATACTTTCACAATTTGTTACTCTAATAGTTTTGATAAATAGTATATTGTATTTGAATATATTATTTTTTGCATAAAACGCAATTAAATTTTTCACTACTAAAATATTGGCGGAGGTGTTAATCACAATATCGAAATAGTGGGATCAGTAGTTTTTTCATTAAACGCGGTTGAAAATTTTTGTCTAAATTTGACGTTTTGAAAAAGTTGTTATAACGTATAAACGTAAGCTAATCAATATCTTAAGATAGAAGCTAATTATTAAATTGATTTATTCAAAGACCACTCCATGATAAAAAACTTTTAGTAATTATTTACATTTTTCATTATTTAAAGTAATAATATTTTTTTAAAACCGTCTTTGAACAGCAGTCGAATTTAATAACATGAATTAAATAGGATTTGAATTAAAATTCGAAAAATCAAATAGGATTAAAATTAAATAGGATTTGAATTAAAATTCGAAAAAAATTTTGAACTAAAAATTGTGCAAATTATCATATCATTTTTAAAATTTTCCACCATCGACTGAGATACATTAAGATATTTAAAGAGCTTGCATTTTTTGTACAGTTACAATTATAGTAATACATTTTATTGCAATGGGATGCTAACATTATTAACTTCATCATTGAAATACGAGAAAAATTTTGTCTACAATTTGAATACTAACTATCGTTATTAATTATGTCACTAAATTGATTGTCAAGGACATTGACATAACTTGGTGTAACTTACTTACGATATTTTTTAATTTCAAAAGAAATAAATTTTTTATTGTAGTTAAATAAATAGTAATAAATAAAAAGCCACTTAAAACAAATATACGTACCTTCTGAAGGGAAAAATTTTGTTAATTTTTTCTTTTTAAATTACTATTTTTTATTTCAATGTAGTTTTTAAGTAGTGTTAAATTCGCAAACGAATTTTAAATGGGTTATAACAGCATAATAATTATTGAAAATAGTAATTTTAATAATAGTAATAGTAATGTAACAAGTGTTGTAACAAGATGCGTAAGAAACGAATTGATTTCTTTTCTCATTGTTTTATCGTTTTTTTTTTAATTCAACGGTAGTAAATGTTGAGATTTAAAAGCACTTAACTTGAAAATAGTAAAAAAAAAAAAAAAAAAAACAATATTTTTTTGTAATTTTTTATATTTACGTTACATTTAGCTATTTTTTTCAAAATCTAATGATATTTAGAAAATATTGTGTCAAAAATTGCTTTTGAAAAATACGTAAAATGTGCGATAAAATAAAAAATAAGTTCGAGAATTAATAACTGTTAAACCATTTTAACTGTTAAAAAAACGTATTGGTCGATCCACTGGCAGCTAAAATGAAATTACAGAGTTCAAATTTGACGTGATGATAGGACCATGTTTGAACAATAACTTTAATAAGTGTTTCCAAAGTGCAATCAAAACGAAATTTTATAAATATTATTATTATAACCAATTTTTGAAATTAAATATTAAACTCTTTCAAAAATATATCCGATCTGTTTGATATTATAACTGTTACGTTTGTAAATTAGGAAATATACTGTTTAAATTCTCATTCGAAAATTACGGTAAGAAAACTGGCAGCAATATGGTTAATCCATCAGATTAACCATAAAGATACCATTTCTTAACCTAAACGGGTTTGAAAACAGGTATGGGTAAGAAGCCGTGCATATAAAATTAAAATTGTTCGGTTTTTTGACCATTTGTACCTTGCATAATTTCCAAACTTTAAAAAAGAACTTTAACTGTACATTAATACATTAGGTTATGTTAGGTTTTTCGTTAGGACATTCGAGTAAGGTGGGGTTGAGTTGTGTTTTGTCAATATTGCTTCGTTTGCTATATTGCTTCGTGTGGCTTAATTAGATCTAGTGGTGCCATATATCGGGAAAAATGGTAAGTACTAGACATTTTGTGTCAAATTGTGTTGTTACCATCTATGCGCGAACTCCTTATGTATTGAAAGAAAGAAAGAAATACTGTTGTCGTCAATGCTAGGATTCAAGCCCTTTTTTAACCGGTCCAGAAATTGTCAATTTAGCTCTCTTGTCTAAAGTGTCCTCCCAGCTGCAAGGGTTTAAGTATAAAACTAATATAATATAAAAATATTAATATAAAAATAATAGGCATATAATGGAAAATAAAATATAAATTCCTAACCCTTTATTACATGGTTTACTCTCCAGCCTTCAGGAAACGGGTGCTCGGTTCTTTTTGACTGTAAGCATAGTTGGCGTTGATAAAAGTCTGGCTTTCTAACCGTATTAGGTGAAAATAGTCACTAAATTACTTTTCTCATAGTCAACTATTTGAATGTCGTTTTTTAATATTAATTTGATGATTTTTAGCGTATAATTGTCACGAAATAGAGAAAAAAAATTAGATTTTTGCATTCCATTTAATTACTTATTCAACAAATTTTTCGAAGTATTATCAAAAATTTTTGATACTGGATACAACAAAAAATTTATAAGTTGACAGAATTCACAGGAGATTTTACTAAATTACTGTTAAAAAAAGTAAACTTAGAAGTACAGAATGTGTGACAAAATTAGAAGATAAAATGTTCAATTATTTATAAATTTTAATTTAAGTATTATTTATATCTCGCACAACAACTAATCTCTCTCTCTCTATCTCTTTTTTTGTTTTTTTTTTCGTTTTTTTTTTTTTGTTTTGTTTTGTTATTTTCGACAACCACGTACAATGGAGTAACTATTGCTTAAAATGAAATAAATAAGAAAAAAATCACGAAGCACTTAAAAATGCAATAGCATTCGAACAAGTTGGAACTTTGAAAAAAACTGTTCATAAATATAATTTCAATTCTGTAGTTGCTACCCTGAAGGCTGCAGAGTGGCCTACATTTTACATTTTATAAAAATTTAAAAGTTTAGAGCACTCGAACTAATTGTCAAATGTTTTTTTTACTTCATAGTACTCTCTGTACATTTACACAGCTTTGTTATTTCAAGTTGCTCAAGACAGCGGCGTGTTATAGTACTAAAAATACTATAACGTGTAATATAAACGTGTACAATACATAATAACGTGTTTATATTACAATATATAATTTCTAATCGATTAAATAGTAAGCTAATGATAATTTTAAAATTATTTGTGAAACATTTTTTTCAAAATTCAACATTTACCTACATCATTTTAAAATGATTCGAAACAATTAGAACAAAAATATATTAAATAAGTTCTTAATATATTTGTGAAACTCAGCTTTAAAACGTATTAACGCCTAGTGTGTCATTTATAACTTTATATTTCAGCGTGTTAATATTATGCAATAAATTATTACTTGTGAATTAATTATTCCTTACGCAGGTCAAGTGTTTTGTTCCAATTGTCAAATTCAGTGATTTTCCAGCATTGTCATTTTATAATTTTATTAACGGCACAATTTACATGCAGACAGAAACTACATAAACATGCAAATAAACAACTGCATAAAAACTTTAAATTCCCTATTCGTTCCATAACGCCAATCTTTAGTTCAAATTCAACTTACTTTCGAGATGTCGTGTAAGTGCCAAATGTTGCAAGCGGTTCTTAAATTTATCCAGCTTGCAGGGTTTATAAATATTGAAGCTGAGCAACGTTGGCCCACCTCATAAGGTCCCCCTGAAAGAAAGGCCAACAAATCCACCCTTCAGATGTCTGTACTGACAAAAGGTCATTCCCCCAGATGGATATTGGAAGAAAAAACTTTTTAGCAATCAGCATCAATTGGTCGTGTTACGTATGTAAAATAAGCCTGAGGAAAAAAAAAATTAGTTTGGAAATTAAAAAAAAATTTAGAATCTCACGCTTCAAATAAGTTATAGGCCACAATAACAGAACAGCTTCTAACGATTTTTGATCAGTAATTCTTTGTGATGAAATCAAATGTCATTAAAAACTACGTTTGAAATCACAAATGGTAAAATTTTTGTTATAAACTTAAACGTGTTTCAGTGTCATAATAATACACCTTCATGAGTTGTTTAAATGGCAGAGGTGACAAAACAGATCTTTTGAGAAGTTGCATTTTGGCTGCGTCAAGAATCAAGCGTCAAGAATCGAATTTCACTGTTTATCTTATAAACCACATATCGCATAGGTCGCCAATCACATAGCTTTAGCTTTACAGAAGACCATGGGTTTCATTTTTATTTCACATGATATCATTCTTATAAATGTAATTTATGCTTGGAACTAAATGTAATTATACGCTTAAATGCAATTTATGCGTGGAATATTTCTACTTTATCAAAAACTCTATTGTTAATGGTCTTGCTACTATAAAATGCTTGTCAAACATTTAGAAATCATTAATATTTTAAATTTATAATTCCTTGTCATTTTATTGCTTTAACTATATGTTTATCTCTCTAATATGACGTATCTTCTGCCAGATTTTACCATCTCAACCATTTAACCTACTCATCAAGGTGTACCATTGTAGCACCGAAACGCTTATAGGTTTTTAATAAAAAAATTTACTATTTGTGACTTGCATTCACAAACTATTTATAATTACTAATATTATTAAAACTTTCTAACTGATAAATATTGAAAACAACTTGCTATAGAAATATTGAATGATAAATATTTAACCAGTGTTCTACCTTTTTAATGGAAATACTTATTACTAATATTCCTCGCGTTCATTTCTAAAACTAAAAGAACGTTATAAAACAAATATTTCGGCTTTTCTAAACATACGTCCCTTTAATTTCGATTAATTACCTCTTTTCATTTCACGCAAATTTACTTTCTGCAAATCGGTTATTACCTTATTAGCATGAAAAAATTTGACCAGTTTTTATTCCTGCCTCAGTGTTTCGAAACAATTCGAATGATTAATGCAGTTCTCAATGGAAAAACGATTTATCGTGGCCGAAAATCGATTAAATGTTTCATGCCGTAACACGTTATGAAATTCCTTTTTCGTATCGATTACTTCTGCATCGATTTCAGGAAGCTAATGGATGCTTTGCTGGCTAGTTTTCTGACAGTTGAAAAAATTATTATTTTAGTTAGGTATTTGAGAGTTTTGTAACTTTTATGAAAAAGACTTTACATTCATTATCATCGGTAAAAATCTTTAATTTTTGTGAAATTTTTTACAAAAAATTTTAAACGTTTTATAGTTTGTATTACGATAAGTTGTATTGCTAATTGCATTTAAAAATTTGGAATGCCATTTGAAATAATTTTACAAAATTTTCAACACTGTAACAGCAGTGCGGGAATAAATAATTTAACATTTAACATCTGTTCAACAATACGTTGTTGCGTTGTTGTATTGTGTTATCCAAACTTCATTCAATATTTTTTAAATGGAGCAAAAAAAAAATCAACTAAAAAACTATACGAGTAAATCAGAGAGGTATTGTCTACATATATATTTGTACAAAAGTAAACTTAAATATGACAGAAATACTAAATTATAAAGAGAGCAACCAGTCTATAAAGAGACTGTAGAGTGCCAATGAAGAACCTACATACGTAGGGTAATCGCGTAATGTTGATTATTTTGAATAGTCTATAACTTAAAACTCTGAAAATCTACTTAGCATATTCAAAATTGAACTGAATTTTTTAGAACCATAACTGAAAATTAGCTTAAGACGAAATTAACTTCGCGTAACTCAAATGGATTGCTCTTTCTAGGTAAACGGAATTAGCTGGACCAAAACTTGTCATCGAGTTCACAAAGGTGTATCATTTTAATTTTTTTTTGTTGACAAAATTGTGCTAACTTTTTGGTATAATGCAGACAGAGAAAAAAATCTTTGATTTGATTATTGATATTTTTTATTCAAAAACATCAATTTGGCATTCTAAAATGTTCTGAGTAAACTGGTCTATACATTGAAATATTAACTATTTAAAAATTTTTTTTTGACCTATTAGTTTGGTATCAGGTAGGAAATGGAAATATTTAAGATTTATAATTTTAAGCTTTTTGCAAGAGATGCAAATAAATCTTAACACTATATTTCTTTTATTTTTTTAATTTCTTAATAACCTCCGTCCAATTACACGAAAATGAAATTGCTAATTATTTTTTAACCCTAAGATTTCGATTGCAATAAAGTAAAAAACAACAGTACACATGTTTTTGATTGGGAAGTGAAAGCATAATGAAACGAAATAAGTCGTTTAATGAAGGGGGGAAATACTTACAAAAAGGAAAAACCCTGTACAAGAGTACTCTCTAAGAATAAAATCCTTTCATTTCAAAGAATAATGAAAAAGCACTTGTTTTCACTGTATCAGAAGATTATGGGAGTCGTATTGGCCTTGTATTCTGACGTCATCAGTCGAAATGGGAAAACTAACTGCGTTTTTGGGAACGTGTCTAATCGGTAATTTTAAATATAACTAATATACCCAAATGAACTGAAATTGATGACTATAGTCATTAAATGGCTCGAAGTTTCGTTTTAAAAAATAAAAATAAAAAATACTACGCAGTACCAACTAACAGTTGCTTTTTAGTGCCTGCTAAAGTGTCTTTTTAGTGCTGCTAGAACTGCGTTTTAGTGCTGCTAGAGTTTGCTTTTTAGTGCTGTTAGAGTTGACTTTCAGTGCTGCTAAAGTTGCTTTTTAGTGATGCTGGAGTTCTTGGCCAGTTAAGAGAGAAGAAACTTTAAGAAAAGCGTCGCGATGACGTCAGAAGAGATCATCAACTAGCTGAAAAACAGTTTTTTGTGAAAAAATGTTTTTTCATGTTTGTTTGTAAAAATGTTTGTTTTTTACGGGGTGAAAAAATGCATAAATTAATCAGTACTAAACAATACAACAAAATCATGCACAAAACTGCTAGACAAATACCGACATAAGTAATAAAGCTAAAATAATTCCAATCTTTTTACTATTTCTCTACTTTCACAGTGAATTTGCGTTGTTTGATTAAGCAAAAAACGTATTTAGTTGTTCATCCCATCAAAATAAATATTAACTATATTCAGTACCATCTGGCTGAAGACTGTTGCTCTAAGTAACTCAGGATATGAATTCTGCACCCTGCTCACACTGACCACAGTGCTGACGTAAAATATCTGCAGTGGTAGATGGATCATGGGTTAGAGCCCCCTTGCCGTGGTCAGGCTAACTACGGGATGTTTTCGTAGTTTTCCTCTTTATGTAACGCAAATGTGGGTTGATTCCATTGAAAATCCCTCCAAGAAGGCAAATTTCTCCTAATTATTGATCCAGGAGTTTCCGTGTCTTCTGAATCGGGCTCAAAATTTCAAGGCTACGGTAGCAGTAAAATCAAAATTGGGTCGGCTGCTCAATTACGGCTATAAAATAATATAAAATAACCAAAATTTTAATAAATTGTATCTGCATCATTTAAAATTTGAATTTAATTATTTGATAAAACTATAGGACCATTAAAAATTCCTAATTATTTTCAATTTTTTTTAAATCCTGAGAATGAGTGAAAAATATAAATTATTATTCTTGATTTTAAAAACGAAATATTTCTTCCTCAAAACAGGTTCATAACATCACAACAACTAGCTATTTTTAAACTTGCTGAGTAAGCATCACCTACAAAAAACTCATTTTTTAAGAAGCAATAGCTCTAAAAATGTATATCCCAAGGCAGAACTTACAGGTTTACGTGCACTACGTGACAATGAAGAAAATGTTAGGTAAGAATCCTACTGGAAGAACCTTTATATTAAAAGAAGATAAATACAAAGTGCAATTTGAAGAAGAGGGGTTGAAGCATCTATATTTCTTAATATTTTTGTATTGATCTTTGTAAGTATAAATGCATACTTTTTATTCATATAAATAAAGATATAAAAAGTGTAACTATTATATTATAAAACCTTAGTGTAACGCACTCGCATCATTCTTTTTTTTTTATCTACTGACACCAGATAGTAGAGAACCAATATATAATAAGTTCTATTTGGCGGGAAGAAACCACCATTAATGACACATAATTTGTTCGAAGTTCAATTGTCAGCTCAAGATTCTGAATCTGATTTGGTATTTGAATTAATTGGCACTGATCAAATTTTCACTACTATACCAAAATTTAATGATGAGAAAATTTATAAATTCCTCAAGAATAAAAAATATAGTTCTTAGTGATTGTTTAGTTGAAGATGCCAAAAGTACAGAAGACATTCAGATATTACTAGGCGCTGATGCTTGGACAAAAATTATTACTCCTGATATGGTTTCAGTTGATAAAAATTTATTGGCAATCCGAACCACTCTAGGATGTACACTTATTCATAGCAAACAAGATTCTACTTTTGGAATGTCTACCATACTAGCGTCCATGACATGTTCCTCTGAAAGTTCTAAATTTTGGAAGCTAGAAACATTGGGTATTTTAGATCCTGTAGGAAGAATTACTCAAGAAGAAAAAAATGAGAAGGTAACCAAGTCTTTTGAGCAAACTACCAGACGAAATAATACTGGTTGCTATGTTGCGCGTCTTACTTTTGTTGGCGTACGTCTTTCTCTAGAATCCAATCGAGAAGCTGCTTTGAAAATGACTAGAATTTACATCTAGAAAATTAGAGAAACTTGTAAGATTTCAAGATTATGATGATGTAATAAATGAGTGGTTGAATGGAGAGATAATAGAGTTATTGAAGTACTTTGTACAACTAAAAATTCTTTTCACAACAATTTAAAAATATTTAATTTATTTTCATCGTATATACAGGGAAACAGCCGGCAAAGAATTCTGCTAAACAACATTACAAGTTAAAAGAAACATTTTTCAAAGAAAAGAACGAATTCTAAAAGAAACAAAATAAACAACTTAAAGAATAAAAAATGCTGTTGCCAGTCATAAAAATTTTAGAAAGTTAACTTATCAAAATAAATCAAAAGAGCAACTAGATCATACAAGAGCAGCTAGATCAAAAAGTGCAACTAGATCAAAAATTATGATGCCTGAACGCTTGACGTAACACTCTCACCTTTTGATTAACTATAACATCAAAATATTAATCAAAACAATCAGTCAAGCTTACTATATGCACTACTAACAAATTAGAGTCATGAAAATTAAAGTTATAAGAGTTCTGAAGGAGACTATTCAGTCAAAAAATCTAGTCGGAATCTTTACAGTTCTGCCACTCCTTGTTATGACTCTTCGAGTTGAGGAATCAGTAACTGAAACGTTTCCTTCAGGAGATTCCGCTATATCATTTGTTTCAGCAGCCTCCACCGGACAAGATATCTCAAGAGGAAAAATTCTTTGAACGGGTCAAACCATCTCTCCGGTAGTGGTTTTAATAAGAGCTACTCTGATGTGCCCATCTTTTCCTACGTAGGTTTCTGTTATTCTTCCCATTGGCCAGATGACCTTCTTTTTACCTTCGGTTTCAATTAGGACGATATCTCCCACAGCTATTCGTTGATTGCCTTTAACTTTGGACGAGTGCATTACTAATTTTCCGAGGTATTCGACCCTAAATCGCTTTCTTAAAGCTTCCCTTAGATTTTGTTGATAACGAAATCTTCTCTTTAGGTTTACTCTGTCGATATTATCCAGGTCTGGAACACCCATCTCTGTTAACTCACCTAAGAACAACGCAGGTGTTAATGGAATCAAGTCATTGGAGTCTTCGGAAACATACGTTAGTGGTCTTGAGTTCACAGTACTTTCACAATCGATAAGAACACTTTGCAGTTCTTCGTAATTCAATGAAGATCTACCTAAAACTTTTCTCAAAAGGGTCTTGATCACCATGATTTGGGAAATCATGCTTCACCATGATTTCCCAAAAACCTCCCCACCATGGAGCAGCAGGAGGACTGAAGTACCACTGAATTCGATTTATCGAAGATTCTATCTCGATAGCGTTGAATCTTTAGATTTGAATAATGTTGGCTCCCACGAAGTTTGTTCCATTGTCACTATAGATGACCTTTGGTCTTCCCCTTCGGGCTATGAATCTTCGAAGAGCCAAGAAAAAACCATGTGTGGAAAGTGACTGTATCAGTTCTAGATAGATGGCGCGGTACACAGCACATGTGAAGAGGACGACCCACGCTTTCGATTGGTCATTAAGAATTAGGGGGCCACATAGGTCGACTCCACTGATTTCAAAAGGAGACGCATCTCTGACTCTATTTTCTGGTAAGACCACAGGAACAGTTTGGATTGGTCTGGCTTCGTGTCTCTTGCATCTTATACATCGGTTCAGTACCTTTCTAATTGCTTTTTTGCTCTTAATTATCCAAAACCTTTCTCTTAGTTTAGACATCAATACATTTAAACCAGCATGGCACATTTTCAGATGCAAATCCAAAATTATGCAGTCAACAAGGTCATGTTTGCTAGGTAGTAGAATAGGAGCTATAAAATCAGCGTCGTCTTTTCCTTTCTGTCAACTTGGTTTTGACGCGTAGTAGGCCTCCCTCATCTTTAAACACAGATATTGTTTTGAGCCTGTCAATGTCTCTTGGGGCAAAAACCATTTTCTGAACTAGTTTTGCCAACCTTGTCTCAGCTATCAGCAATTCAGACACTTTCAGTTCCCCAATTTTTCTCTCTCCTTTCTTGATCTGTGAATTTTTTGTGAACCTCAGCATCCACGCTATCATTCGTAGAATCTTTGAATATTTAGAAAAGTAAGAGAAAATCCATGAAAGATCTACATTAATGTCGCAAGTTGCTACTGTTAAATATTGCCGTTGGTCAGATATTATTTCTTCTCTGTCGAAGTTAGGATTCAATTGAGACCCGTCTTCTATTGTCAATTGGTTGCAAGTGGTCAGAAAACCACCAGACTTTGACCGTTCTTTTACAACTTCCTCGTCATTGTGGACATCAATCTCTGTGGTACTATTCCAAGTTGAGATAGGTTCTTTGAACCAGGCTGGACCCTCCCACCATTTCGTAGCTTTCAATGTTTTAGAAGAACATCCTCTGGAAGGAAGGTCTGCCGGGTTCAATTTTCCTGCAACATGGCGCCAAGAGGAGAAGTCGCTCAATTTTCTTATTTCGTCTGTGCGATTCCTAACAAAAACTGACCAATTTTCTGCTTTGGTTATCCAAGCGAGAACTGTTGTGGAATCGCTCCGAAAATATTGCTTGATGTTCTTCCAGTCGAGAGCTTGTACAACTGATTGTGAGAGTCTAGCTCCCACCAAGGCAGCAGTTAACTCTAACCTTGGTATGGTCCCTCCTTTGAGTGACGTAATACGAGACTTCGCTGACACAAAACTGATTTTAACGCCATCTTTTTCTTCAATCCTTAAGAAAACCACAGCTGCATAAGCCTCGTTACTGGCATCGCAAAATGTATGTAAGGAACAGTTCTCTAGATTTTCCGAATTAACTTGAATCCACCTGGGTATCTCAATTTCTTCCAATATTTTCAATTCTGCATACCACTGAAGAAACTCTTTTTTCAGATCTTCTCTAATCTCTTCATCCCAAGCAACACCCATCACCCATGCCTTTTGTAGTATGGACTTTGGGCACAGCATGACTGGAGTGGTAAATCCAACAGGATCGAAAATGCGGTGAGCGATAGACAGAATAGAACGTTTAGTGACTTTTTCCATATTGATTTCTTTTAACCAACTCATATTTACCTTGAGGGTGTCTTCCACTTTATTCCACATCAAACCTAATACATTTGATTCTGTGGGTAAGTCTTGGCAATGTGAGTTTTCCCAACTTCTCAACTCGAAACTCCCTTTTTTCATCAATTCAATAGATTTTTGCTTAATTTCTTCCATTTCAAGTGGAGTATCTACACTGGTTAAAGAATTGTCGACATAGAAACTCTGCAAGAGCCTTTTCTTGAAATCTTCATCGTTATCTTGGTCATTTTGAATATGATACCTGATGACAGATGCCAAAAGAAAAGGACTACTCGTTACTCCGAAGACAACTCTTGCATGTCGAAATATTTTACACTTTTTGTCCTCCTCATTTTGCCACCATAAGAACCTTAAAAAGTCTCTATCTTCTTTGGCGACACTTAATTGTAAAAACGCTCTTCTCACATCTGAAGAAATACCAATACTTCTTTCTCTAAAACGCAATAAGACATCCGGAATAAGTTCGATTAAGTTAGGGCCGCTGTGTAAACAGTCGTTAAGGGAAGGGTGTTCTTTCATACGGGCAGAAGCATCGAATACCGGCCTTATTGGGGTGGTACTGCTTTCTTTTATTACAGCTCTATGTGGCAAGTAATTTCCTGGTGAGTCTGTTTCATTAGAGGGTACTTCTTTGATGATTTTTTCGTCAAGCCAGCTTTTGAAGACCTTTTCATAAACATCATAAATATTCTTTGATTTCAATTGAACTGTGGTCCGCTCTCATCTCCTCTTTGCCAAGTTAAAGTTATTGGGTAAGAAAGTATCATTTTCCTGCCATGGTAAACGGACTTCGTACCTTCCTTGGTCATTGACCTTTACCGTCTTAAGAAAATGTTCCTGTGCTTCAAAATCTTTTTCCCTTTTCAATTTCTTCTCGATGGGATCTTTGATTCCTATTAAATCTAATCTCCATAGATCGGCCATCTCAGCTTCTTTAACGAAAAGTGATATCACCGACATGGCGATACTTTCGGTACCAGGCTTATGATGAGGTACTTTTCCCATTAAGGTCCATCCAAGATTTGTTTCGGTTGCAACCATGCCATTTGACAAAAACTTTTGCTGTCCAGTCATTAACTTGCCTATCATGTCTGCTCCTATGAGTATATGTACTTAATCATAAGTCTGGCTAACATCATTTAAACAAATTTTTAAACTCTTAAGTTCCTTCAGCCATGGACCTCTGTTTACAGGTAATATCTTCTCGCAAATAACATCTTGGCCCAATACCTCCAATTTGCAAGAGAATTTTCCTTTCAGCGATGTAACTCTTATTTCATATTTCTTGTGTTTTCTAACATCAGTAGTTACACCTCCAAAAAGGGAATGAGCCACATTCATTTCTTCTAAAGAAGTATACATCATCTTTTGGGCAACGGTATTAAGGATGTAGGATCTCTGCGATGCTGTATCAATTAGCAGGCGAACATTCATTTCTTTACCATTGGCGACAAGTTTGGCGACCAAAGTTTGCAGAAAAACGTCTGGCGTCTGATTTAAATTCGCCATATTAAGTTCATTTACAGATGTTTCCGTCTGCGTCTTTTCTCCCTCTTTCGAAGCTGATTTTCTCATTTGTTCTAGGTTTTCACACATGAGTGTCACATGTTTTCGACCACAAACCAGGCATTTTACAAAATTCCTGCAGCACTTAGCTACGTGACCGGGAGCCAAACAAGCAAAACACCCTTTTTTACTTCTTACAATTCCCTGCCTTTCAACTAAAGGCTTTTTCTGGGCGGAAAAACATTCGAAACTATTATGTTTGCCTTCACAAAATAAGCAACCTCTTCTTTGTTCTTTTACGTAAGAAGCTGCGTGTAAAACAGCGGTTGTTGATGGTGCTCGAGATTTATTCTTTTCATATTCAACTTTTTTCTTCTTAGCTACCTTGTTATCTTCAACTTTGAGCAGGCCAAACCCATCCATAGCTAAATTAATTCGGGCTTCACCCTCCACTTCTGCCTTTAAAAACACCATCAGTTTGTTTAGCCTTTCTTTGGCTTCTAATTTTGGAGTTAAAGAACTACTCCGATGGTAGGCCTTCAAAAATTCTTCCGGAAAACAGGATTCTACCATCGGGTAGAGAATCGATGCACACTTGTCTGTAGTAACCCCGAGAGTGTCTAATGCTCTTAAATATGTTTCCAGCTTATCATATAAGGAGGTAAGTTGAAAAGATCTATTTACCTGAACATTAATAATTAATTTGAGAAGTTCCCTTACGTATATCTCCACCAAAAGATCCTCGTTTCCAAATCTCGATTTCAGACTATCGATGGCTTTAGTATAATTTGCCCCAGTTGGCGGGAAACTTTCTACAATCTCTCTTGCTCTGGAACCCATCACAGTAGCTTGTATCAGATACTGAAATTTGTCTTCAAGGGCAATATCCGCATCCTTATCTATGTGCTGAAATTGGCTCCAAAACGGAAGCCATTCCTTGACATCGTCGCCAAACTGCCTAAATTCCAGCTTTGGCAACGTAAACTTTCGCCTAGCATTAACAGCTTCAGCATTAATTGAACTTGAATTGGCGGCATTTTGAATTGTCGATTCTCGATTTTGCGCCTGTAATCTGGCCATTTCCAATTCATGAGCCATTCGGGCTTTTTCCAATTCTATGGCTTCTTTTTCTTTTTCTTGAAGTATAGCCATTCGGGCCTTTTCCAATTCCATGGCTTCTTTTTCTTGAAGTATAGCCATTCGGGTCTTTTCCAATTCCATGGCTTCTTTTTCTTTTTCTTGAAGTATACCATTTGGGCATTTTCCAATTCTTCTTGTTTCTTTCTCTCTTTAACAGTATCTTCAAATACCTGTTTTACGAATTCTGGATCCTTTTTATATTCATCGCTAGCCAAAATCAAGTCTTTTAATTTTGCTAAAGTAGATCCAACCGGTACTGTCTCTCCAATTTCTTCTAGAACCACTAACAAATCTGCTTTCTTAAATCCGCTTTTGAAGAAGCTTGCCATTTTTTTTATCTGCTGTGGTCCCTATTCGGGCGCCAAATGAAGTACTTTGTACAACTAAAAATTCTTTTCACAACAATTTAAAAATATTTAATTTATTTTCTTCGGATATACAGAGAAACAGCCGGCAAAGAATTTTTCTAAACAACACTACAAGTTAAAAGAAACATTTTTCAAAGAAAAGAACGAATTCTAAAAGAAACAAAATAAACAACTTAAAGAATAAAAAATGCTGTTGCCAGTCATAAAAATTTTAGAAAGTTAACTTATCAAAATAAATCAAAAGGGCAACTAGATCATACAAGAGCAGCTAGATCAAAAAGTGCAACTAGATCAAAAATTATGATGCCTGAACGCTTGACGTAACAGTTATAATAGTGCCAGCGCCAAACAGGTGGAAGAAAAAGAAGCTGAAGAAAAGAAAATTGAGAGGCTCAAGATAATCCTGAAGCAAAAGCTGTAGAGGAGAAAAAAGTGTCAGAAAATGGTGCTGCATCAGTAGAAGAAAATGTGGAAAAAATATTAAAATGTTCATTCGAAAAACACGTTTTGGAAGAGAAGTTCAACCTCCTGAAAAATTCAACATAGGAACTAAGAGTTTTTTGGTTGAACTTTAAAGTAAAATTTTAAAATTAAATTTATATAGATTGCAAAATTCATATTTTGCAAGGGAGGAGAATGTAGAAAATGATACTCATGGCCACTTCGGCATAATTTATTTTATTTCTAAAAGCTGTGAGTGGCATCAGTTGGCTTGTTTATAATTTTCATGGAACGTTTGTGTCTTGTGCTTGTCATTAGTTCTTACCTGCTTTATTTATAATAAATGTTTTGTCTTAGTTGATTCTTCGTATTTTATTTCATAATTTTAAACTCAATCTTTAATATTTATAAACCCTGTAAGCTGTTAAGTAAACATAGTAAGCCCTGTAAGCATAGTAGTTCTGTTTAGTGTAAATTAGAGCCCCTGAATTAGAGAGGCCGACTTATCAGCCATTTCGGAGCAAAAGCGTTTTCTCAAATAATGAAGAACTGCAAGATTTTGAAACTTATCGCTACAAACGATGTTAACCTTAAGTATAGGATAATCAGTAAAGAAAAGCGTGCATCGATTAACATTTTTAGGAAACTTTTTTTTTATACTCATTCAAATTCACTGCAAATTTTATTACCGATTAAAAGTGTTAAATAAAAAATTGTGTATGTGCTTTATGCCAATTACATCGATCTTTTTTATAAATGATTTCAAAGTAAATTTGGCACTAAATCTTGAACATTAAAAACTATTGGAATAGCATCAGGTCTTAATTTATTGTTACCATCTTTTCTATTTATTTCTTCAAAATGAACATGCAAAATTATTTAGAATACATTTTTTATTTTCATACATTCAGGTAAAAATTTTTTTTCATTAAGGTAAATATTTGTTTTTAACAAAAAGAAACACTTAATAGAGAGTACAAAACTTAACGATTTTGAAATAAGTTTGGCGAATACTTATTCAGCCAATCTTTTGCTTTTATTTATAGGTTTAATTGCAGATAAACACTTAAAAGTGTTAAATAAATTAATAAATGTTGTTTAAAAGTCATATTTTAAATAAATATATACTTTATAAATGCAAGTTTCGATGAAAATTTCTTTATTTCTGCATAGTTAAAACTGTACCATTCAAGTAACCCTGAAAGTTATTCACTTATCTTTTTTTAAAAAAATAGACAAAAACAAGCATTCAAAAACAAATTCTAACAACTTAATATCGTTTATATACTACATATATAAGTAAATAAGTTCAATAAGTTACAAATAAATGAGCATTGACTTCACATAAGCAAGCTTCACTTCAAGGCTGCCAGTTGTACCTTCTGCAATTTATTATCCATTTCTTCTTTCTTTCAAATTGGAAGGAAATCTGAACATTCGAAAACCCTTTTTTTTAACCATTTGTCCAATTTAACGCCGCACAACTACCCATAACAATAATTGTAGGCATACGCTAATATAACGTTAACTGGCGAACTTGTTTGCTCCATAATGGCGGATAGTTCAACTGTCATAGTTTAGATGCTTTAGTGTAAATCAATACATGCGTACCAAGAGGAAGTTAAAGCGTTTTTTACTATACTGCCAACTGCTGATAATTGAGAGTACTTCCGTCAGGAATAGCATTCTAAGCATTCAATGCGATGTTTAAAATGATAAAAACAAAAAACTTTTAATTTTTTAAAATTAAATTGATGATAATTGCAATTTACAAACAATTAAATGTAAACCAAAAAAAATAAAGTTTTGTATTGAAAAGCAGTACTTGAATATATTATAAAAGGAATATCTTTTAAACAAAGAAAAATAACAATAGCTTTTTGAATAAAGCTTAAAAATAAACGTTTTCTAAGAATTGTATTTTAACAAAAACTATTTGCTTTGCATTTTTATTATTTGCTTTAGGCTAACTATAAAAAGATAAAAGCAGCTTACGATAATGAAAAACAAATTGAATAGTTTTTCAAATAGAGGAAGTTCAGTCTTTTAAAAGGTTTTCGTATGTAGGTTTTAGTCATAAAAATATATTTATTTCTTTATAAAATGTGTTCGAACATTTATGTACGAAAGATTTGCGTATAGTGTAAGAAAATCACCTGCAGCTATAGAAAATTGTTAAGTCTCTCTAAATATTGGAAATAAAATAAGTAATAAATGCTCATTTTTTAATTAAAAAAAACATTAAGTAAATAACTTTCAAGACCGATTGTACATTTTTTCAAATAATAATGAAGTGATATTTTATTGGAAGAACGAAAGAAATTTTTCAGGAATAATAATGCGATGAAATGTAATACTTTTAAGTTAAAAGCAATAAAAGCTGAAAAATTTTGACTTTTATAAATTTAATATTTTGTCACGCATTATATTTTTTTCTTTCAAAACCGTCATATATTTTTAAACTATTATAACTCTTAAGTAACTATTCTAAGTGAAAATATTTAAACTGAAAATAATTGCTTTGAAACTGGAAATAATTTAAGTATTAACAGGACAAGAATCTAAGAAATCATGGGGATGGGGATATACGTTTAAAATCATTAAATCGCGTGATTTTTCAAAAAAATAAGTTTTACAAACGACTAATACATTTCTGAGGTATTGTTTCACAAATATGCTTAAATATCACTTACATATTCTTCAACTAAACTCATAAAGTTCGAAAAAAAAAAAAAGATATAATATTTTGTTGGAAATTTGCTTTGAATACTTCGAAATTATGTTTGAATCATTATTATACAAATTTTACTTGATTTACTCTGACATACGTTGTAACAAATCGAGCAACAAATTTGTTTTAATCCTTATAACAGGGAAGATTGAAGATGCATTTTCCCTAACCCATGGGGAAATCAATCAGAATTAAAATAAATTTGATTGCGTGAACAGCATCACATGGTGTTGGTTAAACCTATTTGTAAATACTAAGGAAAACAATAGAGAATTTAATATTTTAATGCAGTTGTTTATTTGTATGTTTATTTAGTTTCTGTCTGCATGTAAATTGTGCGGTCAATAAAATTATAAAATGACAATGCTGGAAAATCACTGAATTTGACAATTGGAACAAAACACTTGACCTGCGTAAGGAATAATTAATTCACAAGTAATAATTTAATGCATAGTATTAAAACGCTGAAATATAAAGTTAAAAATGACACACTAGGCGTTAATACATTTTAAAGCTGAGTTTCACAAATATATTAAGAACTTATTTAATATATTTTTGTTCTAATTGTTTCGAATCATTTTAAAATGATGTAGGTAAATGTTGAATTTTGGAAAAATGTTTCACAAATAATTTTAAAATTATCATTAGCTTACTATTTCATCGATTAGAAATCTTATACTATAATACGAGGAATGGTTGCCAAGTCGAAAATCGCCCCAGAATTAATAAACTCCGGTAAACTTGGGGGTCTGGGGTTTTTGGCCACGATTAATCGATTGGCGCCGGTTTTGAAGCGCTACGGTCGAGCAGTTCGGAGTTACAGATAGGATATTTTCAAACTTTATTAGTTCTGTATTAGTCTGTTTGTAATCACAATATATCGCCCCAGAAGTCTCGCCCAGGCACGAAACTCGGCACATAATTGTGTTTTGACATAATGAAGAAGTATTTTTTTTCTTTTTCAAAAATTTGGATTAATTTTTTAGTTATCAGTCATTTTGTAAGAAAATCTATACTTTTTCGTCTTCAAAGTGCCATATTCAAAAAACTTATTAAAAAAATACATATCTCTTATAAATGTATGCTAATGCGAACCTTACAATTGAAATATTAATTTTCGACAACTTAAACCAATAATATACGAAGGAATTAATAATTTAATTGTAAGGTTCACATTGGTTTACATTTATCAAAGTGGAGAAATGTTTAACTTTTGTATTAAAAATGTGGCAACATATTAGATACGTAATTAGAACGCTTAGCTGTCGTTGTTCATAATTGTTATAATAAGTCTTTCCACGATTTAAATTCTTAAAATTTTCTTTGTCTATTGCCTAATAAGTTTCAAGCGGTAACGTGCTGCCATCTATATCCGATATGGCGAACTAATAAAGTTTGATGACCACACGATTATTTTTAAATCACAAAATTAAGGTAAAACAAATTTAAAAGAAAAAAATAAGGATAACTTTGATATTTTTACTAAATTTTCTTTCGAAAAAGTACGATTCTAATTCCACTGCTTTTTATTAAGGGAAATTTGTTAATGAAATTTTGAATTTAGCGCTCGTTCGTTAACTAAAAAGATTCGTTCTTTTTGATTCGTTCAAAATTCCAATTTCCAAATAATCGAATTTCCAAAAAAGCATTTAAGGAACTGATTTCGATTTCAAATCACCGTCAACAAAGTCCGACATTTCAACCTTCATCAGATTTCAAGCTACATTTTCAACATGCAGAACGCACCTCTACATGAAATTCTTCAAGGAGCCGGAATTTTGGAACAACAAGCGATCAACTCAATTCTACCCGCAAATGGACAACTAGAAGATACCGTCATTGTCAGAATGCTTCTCCATTACGCCGAACAAGCTTACCCGACCGTCAAAGTTGCCGTACTTCACCCTGAATTTGTCGCACGCTTCTACGTTACAACAGCGGATGGCGCTTATGGAGGAATGGCTCTTCTCAACGATATCAGCGACCAGCACAAGGCTTCCAACTATCTATACGGCGTTCAACAAGGATTCGACGTGCTACTCATTCCCATTCACAAGAGAGCTCAAATGGATAGAGACGAGCACTGGATGCTAGGAATTTACGAAGCAAGCTATGGAGAACGTCAACTATTAGTCTGCGATCCAGTCGACAACCCGCTGCCCATCGATGCTGTTTTGAGAAAAATACTGCGACACGTTTTGAATACCGTTGTTACGAATGAAAAGCTGAAAGGATGCATCGTGAAACCTCGCAACGCTTACAACCACCAAGATGACGCGTCTTCCTGCGGAGTTTACATCGTCTTTTATGCTCGACAATACCTCTCTCATCGACGCTGTTATGCTGTTATAGGTTTATAATATGTTTCTTATGTATGTATATATGTTTGGTTTTTCTAAATAAATTTGTCAAAAATATTGAACTTCAACACACTTCAATCTTTACACTGCTCACTTTGTACCATTTCTTTAATTGTATAATTTTTTGTTATCAATTACATTTTATTTCCTATGACTTTTCAAACTTTACCTTTGTATAGAATAGTTCCCTTTCCAAACTCTAACTTTGTTTAGATAGTTTACAATGGTGCACTTTAACCTGTTATCTTTTCACCAATGGTTTCACAAATTTTCTTATGGCATGTATTGTTTTGATAAATCACAATTGAAAATTTAAATCTTCGAGTTAGCTTCGATACCTGTTTTCTCCGAGCCGAGCTCGGTAACCCGCTGGTGATATATTGTAATATAAACGCGTTATTATGTATTGTACACGTTTATATTACACGTTATAGTATTTATAGTACTATATCACGCCGCTGTCTTGAGCAATCAACGTTTCGAATAATTTTGTTTTGATGCGAAAAAAACCCATAAAATTTAGAAACTTGAAATAACAAAGCTGTGTAAATGTACAGAGAGTACGATGAAATAAAAAAACACATTTGACAATTAGTTCGAGTGCTCTAAACTTTTAAATTTGTTATAAAATGTAAAATGTAGGCCACTATGCAGCCTTCAGAGTAGCAACTACAGAATTGAAATTATATTTATGAGCAGTTTTTTTCAAAGTTCCAACTTGTTCGAATGCTATTGCATTTGTAAGTGTTTCGTGATTTTTTTCTCATTTATTTCATTTTAAGCAATAATTACTCCATTGTTCGTAGTTGTCAAAAATAACAAAAAAAAAAAAAAAAAAAGAGAGAGAGAGAGAGAGATTAGTTATTGTGCGGGATATAAATAATACTTAAATTAAAATTTATAAGAAATTGAAAATTTTTTCTTCTAATTTTGTCACACATTCTGTACTTCTAAGTTTACTTTTTTTTTTAAAGACTTATGGTTATTTTTCAAATTCAGGCAATCTTTCATTTTGTAGCTATTAAACATATTCACAACATGTTTTTACATAAAATTATGATAACTATAGAATTTATAAACAAAAATGATCTTTGCTTGAGTGAAAAATATCTTTTAAGAGAAAAACAATGATAAATGTCAAGCAATCACAGGAGTTGGTGAGAGGAGCATTAAGGGGTGAAAGCATACAAGTGCACGGAAAATTCATTTCATAAAGAGCTTTGCAAATCCAATAAAAATACAGATTGCATATTTTGGAGAAAAGTGTTTCACATATTCTACAATTATAATTGGCACACTAAAATAGTATTGTAAAATAAATTATGTACTAGTATTTTATGAACGTATATTTTAGCTTCTGATTTATTACTTTCAAGCCCGTTTCTTTGGATCTATAACTATGTAACTTTTCTTGTGGGTCAATATATGGATTTCAGTACGTCAATGGGACTATCATTTTAAACTGAATGCATTGAAAAGTTTCAAGGCTATAAAACATGAAATTTAATGGCATATTTTGTTGAGTAGCAGATTTTGTGTGTGGTTTTATCACTTGCTACCTACGAGGAAATAAAAATATCACTCTTTGGCGACTTTTTCATTGATCTTTTGAGACTGAGCTAGAAAAGATGAGGCATAAAGACCAGCAAAGAGAGGTCGAAAAAATGTATCAGAAGACATATTTTCTAAATATAAATAGCTGTTTTGCTATTTTTAAAGTTCAGAATAATTCGTTTTAATATAAGGGTATATTTAATTCATATAAGATTCATACATTGTGTATTTTTGTAACTCTCTTCTTATTTTTATCGTTTTTTTTTTTTAAAAAAAAAGGAAGAGAAACTTTTTTAAATGAATAGACGACCATTTAAAATATGTTCGTTATTTGATTAAAGATTGAGCTAGAAAAGTTTGCTAGGAGAGATGAGGTAGAAAAAATGAGGAATAAAGACAACAAGGAGAAATTGAAAAAACGTATCATGAAACATATTTTATATATATCAATAGATGTTTTGCCGTTTTCAAAATCCATAATGCTTCTTTTAAATACAAGGGTACATTTCATTCATATAAGACCTGTACAATGTGTATAATTTGTGCAATCTTCTTGTTTTATCCCTTCTTTTTTTTAAGAAATAAAGAAGAGATAGTATTTAAAAATGAGTTGATGACAATTTAAAATATGTTTGTAATTTTATTAGAATATCATTCACTTTTAAGATTATATAATATTGATTAACTTTAAAAACCCATTCATGCTAAAAAAGCTGTAAATTACATTAAATGGTAATGAATTTTATATAATAATGAAAGTTATGGCAATGAAATTTTACTTAGAAGACAAGAATAATTTCATTATTAAAAATGTACAATACAGTTGTAAGATTGTTAACAAACACTTTTAAATTTTATGTATTTAAGAGGTATCTACAGATGATATGCTTTGGAGAAAGAGAGAGGGGAGCTTCATGAAATTATAAAAAAGAAGCAGTAAGGGATAACAAAAAGTGTTGCAACATACATATGATTTAGAATAAAAAGCATATAAAGTCAGTAGATTTTATACGTTTCAAGTAAATAAGTAATGCAAAAACTTTTATGATTGTTACTTTTATCTATATCTTTAATTTTATCTTTTAATCAAAAAAAGCACGCATATATTTGTCTGGTAATTTTGAATCTGATCCCGAAGACAAGTCCCATCTAAGTTTTCTTGACCTTGTGTTCTGGGAAGTAGGAGCATATGTTCCGGTTAGGTGGTCAGCCGAACGCGAAACCCCCAGTGTTTAGTTCCCAAGCATTTTTGGTACTCATTTACCGACCCACTAAAGGGATGAAAGGCTGAGTCAACCTTGCCCGGCTCGAGGATCGTACCCAGGACCTGTGGCACGAGAGCGCGAAGCAGTACCACTCAGCCACCGGGCGTCGGAAAATACATTTATGTTTATGAAATATAGTGCGATATGTGACAGGAAGGGTAATGAGCATGGTCAAGTGTGATACTTTGTGACAGGGAAGAAAGAAGTAATAAACTTTGAATAAAAGGGACCACCATTTATGAATGATCGGTTATTAGAAAAAAATAGTGCGTGGAGTCCCTCCGCGCGGAAGAAGTGAAACTTCGTAATATGGAAATGGAAATAGGAAGGGGTAGAAATTGATTTTTAGTGAAATCATATTGTTTCTTTAAGACAAGCTTTATTAACATTGCTTACAATTCACAATTGATCGCATCTTTTAATTATCATTTTCTACGCGCATGCGTTCGAGTGCTACGCATTCACTCTCGCTCTGTCTCTTTCTATTCCCCATCCTCAGGAGCGTTGAATGTTTAACGCAACAGTGCTTTCATACCCCCTCCATGGTAGCGTTAAACGTTTAACGCAACCTTGTTGGAAGTCTCATTAGAAGTTTCACTTATAAAATAATAACCGGCAAAAATAAAAAAAAACCAAGAAAAATAAGTATCTAAAGCAGAGTATTTATGTGCATCAAAGTATTTTTTTAATTGTATTTAATAAAAAAAATATACTTATTAACTTTTTAAATACAATACTTTGTTTCATTTAAAAACTTTTTCGCTTAGTTAAAAAATATTAATAATAAAATATATTTTGAAAAAAAATTATAATAAGAAATCAGCTTATTTCTAAATGTTCTAAATTTCAGTAAGGTATTCTTGGTGAATTAAAAAAAAATATCGCTTTGTTTTCTTTAACGCCAATATTACCGACTATGTTTTTCTCTTACCTCGTGCGCTCAACGAACGTAAAGAGAAATCTAGTTTCCATGACAATGGTAGTGTTAAACGTTTAACGCAACCTTGTTGGAAGTCGCATAAGAAGTTTCGCTTCAAAAAAAGTACGTTTGGTTTCTTTTTAATTTGATTAAATAAGTTTATAATTGTTCGGTCTTTGAATGGATTTCTTAAGGTATATAAAAGAGAGTATGTTCAAAAAGTAATACAATCGACTTTATTGTGTAGCTTATAATGCTGTGCGCTCTGATGGTTGGGACTGTTAAAGAAGGTGGTCAATTTATAAGGTGGTCACTCAGTTGACCATCCTCAGAATTAGGACAAATATTTTATCGCGAAACTCTCTTTTGTTTCTTGTGCAGGCTGTCATGCAACTGCAGCAGCTGTATATTGTGAAGAAATGGGGTTTAATGGGGGTTCCAGGTACCACTAGATGGTCCTCAGACACATATTAATGGGGAGAAGCATGCCAGGTAAATAAAAATGGTCGCTGCACGCTTGTTTTATTCATGCCGTAGCTCACGAAATTGTGAAATCCCAACCTTTATGACCCTCTTGGGTGACAATGAGCTGCTGCAGGAATGCTTTACTTCTTTAATAAGGATTGCTTATTTAAGCATTAAGTCTACAAGTAGCTGAAGGCAGTTTTTGAAAATCATTTAGAGATCAGCGTTGAAGCTCGCCTTGGAAGACCATCGTCGACCAATAGCAATGGAAATTCGTATCATGCGAGTGACTTCATTATTGGGATCGTCTTTTGAGTGTTTGGTCGTTAAATGGCATAGAGAATAAAATTTTCACAAATCCAAGTCTCAAACGGTTGAAAATTTTACCATAACTATGAGTTAAAACACCAATGGTTTTAAAACTAATTTTTTACCGAATAGAAAATTAGTGATACTCATACATTTTCGTACAGGACAAATAAATGTAATTTTTTAACCGTTGAAAGCTCCAGAATTCTCATATTTAGCTCTCTTGAAATGAGTTCCATATTTAATTATCAAAAACTGTTTATCTAAATTATCTATTGGATATAATGATTAAAATATTCGTTTATAATTAATTTGGACAGGGAAAGAAGCAGCTACATGCACCTATCTTTATTTTTTATATGTATTTTATCAAAAGTTATAAGTAGTACATAGATACATTTAAATCAAAATAAATTTATAACATAGTAAATAAAAAAAACATTAACAAGCAGGGGTGATTCTTCATTGAATTGGTTGAAGATGAGGCCTAAGACTCTCAAAGAATTACAAATGATAATAATAATATTAATAAATAAATGAAACAATATCAAGCTAATTTTGAAACCTAAGGCTAGGACAATTAGGTATTAAATTCTACCAAATAAAATTAATGGCTACTCTATATTTTTTAATGAATGCAAGAAAACAGCATAATGAGCATAAATGAACTTAGACGGAGACTTATCGCAATTTCGAAACTTTCGGCACTCGTTTGAAATGCTTATTGATTGTAAAAACACATTGAATGCAAATGATGAAATATATGTGTTCTTTTTTCGAATAACAGTCACAGATTCTGAAATAGAAAGAAACCCAATATTTCAAAGGAATTGAGCAAATAATAGTTGCTCAAGGGTGCTAAGAAAAATAAATTTCTGGAAATGTTTTCTTTCCATATCCATACTTCCAAAATCATATCAATTTCAGAGATCAAATATTAGGATAAGTGTAGTGTTGTGGACGAAAATTGATTGTCTGCATTTTGAATTGTTGTTAAAAATGGAACGTAATAAAACTACGAAGCCTTATGACTATTGGGAATATTTGAAAGCCGGGTATCGATTGTCTGAGAACACTGAATTCTGTAAAATGGCAATATTACTCCTTCCATTACTGCTACTTGCTTTGAAAATAAAAGAAACATTCACGTTTCGTCGTTATTGCAAGAGTTACGAAAACTTTTACCCGAAGCTAAGCATGGATTTTGGCTAAGTAAATGTTATGAGTATTTTTTAAATTCAAATTCTAATTCAAATATATTGTGCATTTATACATTATTCAGCGAAAGAACTATTTTTTTACCATGATCTAATCGATAATGAAGTTAAAACTATAGTGAAAACCTGATAAGGTCTTGCGCAAATGTGTTTATGTAGTGTCTCTAGTATAGGCGATCGCAAAGTTCGAATACGCCATCTGGGGAGAAGACCGGTTCCATGCCTTCCCCTTTCCCTCTCCTCCTCTTTTCAATTGTATATTAATGTATTGCGATATTTTTCCTTTTCTTAATATTTTTCGTATACAATTGTAAAAAATATTTTTTTAAATTTCCATGACGCTTTCTTTTAGAACTATGTTTTATGCAGTTTTCAGTTTCATATAGTTTCCCAACTTAAAAGATTTTAATCTATTTAGAAATCAAGACAGAAACTAAGGTACTTTCTTCTTTTATGACTATCCCCACGCTAATGGTAAAAGCATGCGAAGTGTTGCCATAGGTAGAGAGTTCTGCTCTACGCCACCTGTAGCCATTTCGATCGCGATTACCAGCTGATTTCATCGCGTTCCTCTTGAAAGCTTTAAGCTCAGTGTGAGTACCTTCAAATGATTACATCAATTGAGTCTACCACCGAGTTCTTCATGCCCAAGAGTGCAGTGCAGCGGAAATTTATCTATGAATAGTAATGTGTACGGTGAAACTATCAAGAATGACAGCTAAGAGTTAAAAGAATGCAAGAATTTTGAAGCAGTACACACTGACGTTTATAATATGGGCAATCAGTTAAAGTAGTTAGTGTCAATCGATGGTCTTGTTCAAAATGTGTGATCAGCCGATTCGAGAAAATCAACAATTCCTGTGTTAATTGCTTCCCAATTTTCATTTTTTTACTCACATGGAACTCTGGCTATCAGTGTAGGATATTGGCAAAAGCAACAAGCTGCAGACCAACTTAGAAAATCAATTGGAACCACAAGAGGCTTGTATGACGAGGGTATTGGAAAGTTTGTCTGAAGCCAATATTTATATCGGTGTGGTGACTGAAGGTACCAGAATCTGGGAGGTGTAGCTAAATGTTGTAATTAATATTTGTTTTTCCCTATCATCTTTATTTCTTAACCGGTCGGATCTTGGAAATAGAAAATAAACAAATTAAAGTAAACACTTAATTTTCAATCTCTATGAAAGTATAGTCAGCTGTAAGAGCAGAGTATTAATTCAGTCGGATGGGAATTTTTATTCCTTTAATATATGACGTTGCTTCTAAAAGCCACCTTCTCTGCAGCTCTGATTTAAAATACCAGAATAATTTAAAAATTCGACTGTAAAAACTCTTACATTATTATTTTTTACTTATTTAAATTAAACTAAAAATTTAACGAGCCAATTCTACATATTTTAATATTAAAAAAATTAAAATGTTAAAACAAATTACGTGGTTCAAAGTTCATATTTCTGGAATTATTCAATTATAATTCATTTATAAACTGTGAAAGAAATCTAGTAAGTATGTTGTAGCATAGCCTTTACCTTTGACCACTGCATGTAAACGCTCTTGCATGGAATAAACAAGTCTTTGGTAGTTTCTTTTGTTTACATTAGCCAGAGTAGAGGTAATGCATTGCACTAGTTCAGCATCGTTTGTAAGACCAACTTCTTTAATTTTGTGTTTTACTATACCTTATCAATTTTCAAAAGGATTAAGATTTGGAGAATTCACTGACCATGATAACATTGTAATTTTGCGTTGATTGGCTCGACCCAAACTTTACTTTATTTTGATGTATTCGATGAAGCTAAGTCCTGTTGAAAAATAAAATTATCCTTAAATGCTCAAACAAGTCTTCCGATGATGGAATCCTATCAGGACTAAAGAGAAGAGAGAAGGGCTAGTTCATTCCACTCTTAGAGCTGAAGCTACGATTTCTCTCCTCATGACGTCATTGTGTACACAGATCTCAAAGATCGCTTGCAAAGATATTATGACAACTTTGCACCTTTCTCTCTGTAAAAATAAGTTAGACTTTTTCTGGTTATTAGATATCAAACTTTACATAATTAACACATTATTTCCGTTCATAAACAAAGTTCAAAAAAACTTTCTTGGCCATTATATTAAAAAAATACCATTTTAAACTTATAAAAATATTTATTAGTTGGCGAAAATGGCACTATAAATACTTTATTTTAAAAAATTCAGTTTTAACTTTAATTATTAAGAAAAGCATATATCGACACTTTTTTATCTACATAATCTTTGATAACTATAAGTTGGGTTAAATTTAGAATCCTGATTTTAAAATATGCCGTTAATAGCAATTTGTTCATACTTAATCATCAGGAAATATCAACCTTAAACGCTAATTACTGAAAAAAATAATAATTTAGGTTCATAATGATATTTAAAATTTTACAATTGTTTATAGATATTTAAATTTAAGATAACATAATTTATAGATATTTAATTTTAAGAGAATATAATTAAAAAAAATCATAAATATTTAGAATAACTACATAAGAAAATATTTTATGAAATTAGGAGAATTTTAACTATATACTATATATTTTATTTATACTTTTTATTTACGCTTTAATTTTCTTTGACTTCATCTATTTTTTATTTTTTCGCCTACCTTTCTTTTTGAAGTAACGAGGCGGTTTCTATTTAGAGGGTGAATTTTTATAAAAGTTCTTAACGATAGAATAAACGTACTGCTGTTTCATATTAACTGTGTCATTTCGTTTGCAATTCGTTGAATCCATTCTTTACATAGTTGTTCATTTACTTTAGGGAAAACGTGGAAAATTATATTTTTTCCTTTTGCGTTTCTATCAGAATTTTTGCAAGTTGCAATCGCACAAACTGGCATTTCATTAATTGTTTTAAATTTTTGTAAAGTCACTGCAATAAACTGAGGAAAATCATTTTATAAAACAAATGTCTTGGAATATGTCACAAAAAGGAATGCTCCAATATTAGTCAGAGCTAGTTAGACCGAACGCTCCGTTCTTGAAGTAAAAGTGTGCGCCACAGTGACACCACTGGAGAAAATTGGAGGCTTGGCGCGGCGAGAGTTTCTTCAAAGGAGTGAACCAGCCCTTTTATTCTCTTAGCCCTGGAATCCTATAGTGTTCGAAAATATCGTGATAAGTATTTGAATTGACTTTTTCTTTGAGGGCGTATGCGACCCTTCCCGGTTCATTTACTCTTATGCAACTATCACACTAGCTGCAAATGTCACATTAAATGCTTCTTATTTTATTCTCACAACTCGAACGCCTTTATTGCCATAAGATACACAGAACATACTTTCGTCACACCAAATAATCGCTATTTTTCCAAACCTCCAAGGCCGATAACAATCTTGATTTGCTCCATCTCATTCTTGCAAGATTTTGTTTTACAGTCATAAGTGGTTATGATTTTGAAACACAATATTGAAACTTTATTTTATGAAGACATCTTAAATGTTGTCGATTTAAAAATATTTATTCCTTTTTGCTTCCATTTCCGATGCAAATGTCGTACACTCTGTAAACGATTGTTTTTAAACCATAGCCTTCACGTTTCTGGCATCTCTAGCCAAAGTTTTTTGGTTTTCGGCAACCAATGCAATGTTTATTTCTAAGTATTCCATTTTTTCGATACTGTTATAAGATTCTGTTAACGCTTAAAGAAGAACAATGCAATCTATATATTGTAGAATTTTAACATGTCAATGAAAGTCATTAATTTGTAGTTTTATTGACTCTGGAATATCACGTAAACGTCTCCTTTAAAAAAATAATTCGCAAAAGAAGTTTTTTTTTTTTAAAAAAATAAACGTCTGCAATAAATCTAGAATTTTTACGAGCCATTCGTAAAACTATTTAAAAAATGGGTTGCAACCAGCAAGTGACGTTGTGTAGGTATCTCTATCCTGAAAGGCTATTGACACGTTGTCTTTGTTTATGTTAGCAACTGTTCTTTCCCTTCTATTTCGAGTAAGCCAAGCCTGCCCAGTACCAATTCTCTTAAATAACATAGCATATATCATTAAACAAAGATTTTTTCACAAAGATTTCAATTCTACCACTATATATTTACACAAAGACTTAACACAAAGACGGCAAGAAGCCATGTAGAACATAAACAAACTTATCATGCCAGGTACGCAAAAAAAAATCACGGTTGCAATAAAATACATAAACAAATACAAAATATAAGTTCAGTGAAAGAAGTAGACTATAAAGAATTATATTTCAACAAATTTGATGTGCTCTACGGCTCTGGATTTAATTAACATAATGTTAATTAACATTTTAAATTACGTAGAGAAACTTAATACTCCATATTGCTGATAAAGATTTGCTGGTGTTGACGTCATAGATCACATGTGTGGGAAATTGTTGTCTTCTTCTTAGAAGTGCAAGTACCCAATTATTATCGTATTATAATCTAGCAATTTAAACCAATTTGTGGGGGAATACTAACATGAATTAAAACTAATATGAGCCATCGAATAACGAAATAAAACTAAATTGCAAAAATAAACTATTTATTAAAAACTATAAAATAAAAACTTAATAAGAACATACTTCAAACTTCCAAAGTATTTGGGAAAAAGGCTCTGCGCTCTGAAACTCTTAAAGCCAGAGTAAAAACATGCTGTCGTGAAATCGCTAATTCAACTAACTGGTGAGCTGGCAAAAATATTCGAGTTAGCAAGAGTTTCAGAGCGCATGCGTAACAAATTAACAAATAACAACTAAGAAAAGTTCTCTCCTCATAAGTGATTGTTCGATTATTCAACTACGGCTGAACACAATTAAATTAAATATTCTAGTATTTTGCGATTTAATTATATATATTTTTTAAATAATTAATTTCTTAAAAGAAAGAGTAAATTTTAAGTTTGTGTCGCAATTTCATTGAAAAAAAATTTAAAGAAAAATCTCGTTTCCATATAGGGATCGCATAATATTTAAGAATAAAGTATTTCCTTTCATCCGATGAGAAAAATAGATTATTCTAATATTTTGAATCAGAGTTGTAAGTTTTAATCTATGTTGTAATTCGTGTTTTCTTTGTTTTGCTTAAAATATATATTTATTAGTATTTATTCAATAAATAATAACCTTTATACAAAGTTGGGTTATACATAAAGGAGTTTTTCTTCTTATTTTCCAGTTGTGACGTGCAATATGGAAAGTAATAGTTCCAATAGTCAGGGGTGGGGGGGTATGAAATAATCAAATTTTCTTTGAACAAGGCAATAATGCCTCTAAAATGCAAACTAAATACAGTAAAACTTGTGTAAGTTGACCACTTGTGGTGCATTGTCTTAGTGGTCAACTTATAGAGGGGGCGGTTGACAGGTTTCACTGTATATAGGAAAAATTCCGTTCTTGATAATTGAGGTCAACTTATGCAGGTGCCCAACTTACAAGGGTGGTCAACTTGACAGGTTTCACTGTAACAATTTTTTTTGAATCTTATGAAATTCTCCCTTCATAAGCTTCTGGATAACTTCGATGGTACGGCTAGTTTTTGCCAAGATGATTTTTTAGCATAGAGTCCAGATTTTTTCTAAATTTTTCAAAATATCTGTAAGGGAAAAAGATAGGCTAGTTATTCCTCCTTTCTAAGAATATAATCGTAAAATTTCAAAAACCTTCTAACTTTTGCAAAAATTTAATATTCATCAGTTATCGACTTATCCGATTTGTTAAGGAAGAAATTTTAAAACGAAGATGGAGATCCTTGGCCACATACTAGTAACAGATAGAAACAATTCTGCAAATGTTGCGAGCTCATGGGAACCTGACGGGAAAAAAAAAACGAGGGAGACAGAGACTAACAAGGCAAAGATGCATTAAGGAAGATCTTAGTCGAGCAGAATATCCTGGATTGGAAGAATCACGCTGCCTGGCCAAATGGCCAAAGACAGGAGTGTGTGGAGAAAAAGATTCAAGGCCTTATGTGACAGTTCGGCACGAAAAGGTTAAGCAGTAAGTAATTATCAACCACAGTTAATGATGCATAGTAAATGAACTAGAAATTATTATGATCATTAAAAGCCTTTCCTAATCATCCTGGCAATTTGGAAATATACCCTTCCCAGGTTTACGCTTTCTATGAACCATTTTCTTTTTTTTTTTTTTTTCGAAATAGTGTTTACTATTATTTTTTACCTACTCATTTTTTCCTTCGCCAAGAAAAAAAAAAGAACGAAAAAGAAAAATAGTTGTAGGGCTTTGTTTGCAATTCGAAAAGTGCTATTTATGCATTCCTGTCAAAAGTAGAACACAGCTGGTTCAATAGATTCAATGCCACGTAAAGAAGACTGCTTTTTAAAATCACATTTTTCGGAGAAAGACTAAAAAGAAAAAAAAGAAAGAAGGAAAATGTAGAAAACCTTTTCAAGCGCGTAGAATGATTGAGTATCTATAAATCAATCTTTGGAGAAGAAATGGTATTTGATTCCGAAGTATTTCTGAAGCACGTAAGAAATAAAAATAAGAGCTATTAAATTGCTCATGTTTTGCTTTTTTTTTAAGGAAAAAAAAAATAAAACTATGATATTGATCCGTTTTTTAAACACCGGAAAATATTTCTTTTCATAGCTTCATTTTCATTTTTTTAATTAT
The DNA here is from genome assembly GCA_949128135.1 of Parasteatoda lunata. NCBI lineage: Eukaryota > Metazoa > Arthropoda > Arachnida > Araneae > Theridiidae > Parasteatoda > Parasteatoda lunata. The sequence goes on from OX421979.1 coordinate 30,000,938, forward strand.
TGTTTACTAGAAAATTTTAGTGAACGAGTGGGCCAGTATGAATAAAATAAAGATTGTTACAAAATTGTGTAAATTATAAAGTTTTTTATAGATGAAAATTTTTTATTTAAAAAAAAAATATTCAGAATGTGGTGATTTAAATGCATTTATTTCTTCGATTTCTATGAATTTACAAAACGTTTATTACCTCAATCAGTTTGTGTGGCAATCACTTGAATTGATTATATACATAAAAAAAAGCTCATCAAAAAGCTAAACGACATATAAATGCTTCAATTCTATATCCAAGCACCATAGAACAGGGACAAAATTGTTTGCCGCCACAGCTGTTCCATTTTACAAATTATATGGTTCTGTGGTGATGGGTTCGCCGCTCATCATAAAATCAAGTGTATTTCATTTTATTATCTGTTTGTCTTTAATCAATTGTGTTTTTACTTATTTTGGAAGTGAACTGAATTAAGAGTTCTGACGTCATCATATTCTTAGAATTGTATAAATACCAGCACGCATATGGCAGCCTGCCCAATATCTCTCCCATCACCTGCTGTGGTGATGTTTCTTGTAGTTCAACCCAACTTGTATATATTGTAAATATGTTCAATAAAATATTAGTATTAAAAAGGAGCTATCTTCGCTTACTTCAATGGTGACCCGAACGTCTGACGATACAAGCAACTTTTAGTTTTCATCTTTCCTGTTTTTGCTTCTTGTATTAGTCATGGATTAATAGGAAACTGCAACTATGGCGGAATCGTCTGCAGTAAAAATTCCCATCTTCAATATCTCCGATCCACACCTGTGGTTCCATATGGTCGAAGCAACTTTCCAGCTTGCGACACCGAAGCCGATTACAGAGAGCAAAACAAAGTTTAACTACTGCCTCGCCCATCTTCCTCCCGAAGTAGCCGCAGTTATAAGGGACGTCATTATAACTCCTGACGTAGACGATCCTTTCAAAAAGCTGAAAGAAGAAATTATTACACGCTGCGGAGAAACAAAGTCCCAGGAAATTCGACGTTTACTCTCCGGAGAGCAACTAGGAGATCGAAAGCCTAGCGAACTCTTGCGCACTATGCAAAGACGGGCTGAATCTCACGAAATCTCAGATTCCCTACTTTTGGAATTATTTCTAAATCAGCTGCCGCAGCATGTTCAGTCAATATTGGCCGCAATTCCTTCGCTGAATGCAACAAGAGCTGCTGAAATTGCAGATAAAGTAATGGAAGTGTCAACTTCAAGTGAAGTTAGCGAAGTTTCTTCAAATCAACAATGCACCTTTGAGCTTTTAGAAGAAGTTAAAGCACTACGAAAAGAAGTAGCAGCATTGCGGACACGCAGTAGGTCTCGCAACCGGAACTATGCACAATTTCGTAATCACCAAAGCCAATTCTCATCTCCACATCAAAACTCCAAAATGTGTTTCTATCATCGAAAATTCAAATCGGAAGCTAGAAAGTGTGTCAAACCCTGCATCTACCAGAAAAACCAAGAAAGGCAAGAGTGAGTGCGACTAACATCTTGCCTCCAACAAATTGTCGCCTTTTTATTAGAGATAGACAATCTAACAAACAATTTCTAGTGGATACCGGAAGTGACTGCTCAATCATTCCAGCAAATAAAGAAGAAAAAACTCTTTCTCCGATACAGACCTTTAAAGCTGCGAACAATACCATTATAAAAGTATACGGTAAGAAATTATTAACTTTAGACTTCGGTCTTAGACGAAAGTTTAATTTTCCATTTTATATTTGTGATATAACTAATCATATTATAGGTGCAGATTTTTTATACTATTTTAATCTAAAACTTAATATTATAAAACGTTGTCTAAATGATATTAATACTAATTTAAATTCTCATTGTATTTTTAAAACTGCTGACATTATTTCAATTAAAACTGTTCTTGGTGAAAATGATTATGAAAAATTGTTAAATGAATATCCTGAAATAACAAAACCTATTTGCTCAGACCAAATTATTAAGCATAATGTTGTACATCATATAGAAACTTTTGGTTCACCAGTTTTTGCTAAACCTCGGCGTCTAGCGCCCGATAGGTTAAAAATAGCAAAAATGGAATTTCAACATATGTTAGATTTAGGCCACATGCGCCCATCCAAAAGTAATTTTTCATCACCTTTACATTTAGTTCCCAAGAAAAATAGTTTGGACTGGCGTCCAGTAGGTGATTATCGAGCTTTAAACGCTCATACTGTAAAAGATAAATATCCAATTCCTAATATTATGGATTTTACTAGTGAATTACATGGAACTAAAATATTTTCTCACATTGATTTAATTCGAGCTTTTCATTAAATACCTATAGCCAATGAAGATGTACATAAAACTGCAATAATAACTCCTTTCGGGTTGTTTGAAAGTACTCGTATGCAATTCGGTCTTTGCAATGCAGCCAGTACTTTCCAACGCTTTATTGACGAAGTAACTAGAGGCTTAGAAGGCGTTTACGCTTTTATAGATGATATTTTAATAGCTTCCGAATCTCCCGAAGAGCATATGACATATTTAAAATCTCTTTTTGATAGACTGCAGTATTATGGTTTAACAATAAATCCCTCTAAATGCTTATTTGGTCAAAATAGTTTACAATTTTTAGGTTTCAAAATTTCCGAAAAAGGTATTGAACCTTTAACTGATCGCGTTAATGCAATTCTAAATTTTCCAAACCCAAATACGATTACTCAATTACGTAGATTTCTAGGATTATTTAATTTTTATAGACGTTTTATTCCTAATGCAGCTCATATTTTATCACCTTTAACCAAGTTTTTAGAAGGACAACGAAATATTAAGAAATGTAACAAATCATCAAAAAAATCTGATTTACCGTTAATTTGGACCGATACTTCAAACAAATCTTTTTCTGATGCAAAACTAGCAATAGCCGATGCAACTCTTTTAAAATATCCTAAACCTGGTGCTAATTTAAGTCTGTGGACTGACGCGTCAGATTTAGCAATCGGCAGTTCTTTAATGCAATATCATAATAATGGGTGGGAACCAATTGCATTTTTCTCAACAAAATTAAATAAAAGTCAGCAAAATTGGTCAACATACGATCGCGAATTATTGGCAATATACGCGTCAATAAAAAAATTTCGTCACATGCTAGAAGGTAGAAGTTTTACTATTTTTACTGACCAAAAACCTCTAATTTATGCGTTTAAACAAAAACCTGAGAAATGTTCCCCGCGCCAATTCAGATACCTTGATTATATTTCTCAATTTTCAACTGATATTAAACACGTAAAAGGAAAATCTAATTCAATTGCTGATACTCTATCGCGAATAGAAATAAATGCAATTTCAAAACCTCCATTAATAGACTTTAAAAAACTAGAACAGGAACAAAATGAAGATTCTGAATTGAAAGAAATATTAAATTCCAATAATTCATCTTTAAAATTAGAAAAACATTACTTTTCTTTGGAAGATGTTAATTTAATATGTGATTTTTCAACTAAGTACCCTAGACCTTTTATTCCAAAATCATACAGGCAAAATATTTTTGATAATTTACATTATTTTTCTCATCCTGGAATATATTCAACTACAAATTTAATATCTAAACGATTTGTGTGGCCCAACATGAAAGTGGATATCAAAAATAAAGTTCGTTCTTGTGAGAAATGTCAGCGAGCTAAAGTTTTCCAACACACTAAAGCTCCTTTCAGCACATTTGCTCAACCCGACGCAAGATTTTCCCATATCCATCTGGATTTTATTGGCCCACTTCCTATTTCTGAAGGGAAGCAATACTGCCTTACAATAATAGATAGATTCACGAGATGGCCAGAAGTTATCCCTACTACGGATATGACTGCCGAGACCACCGCAAAAGCACTTATTCACGATTGGATCTCTAGATTTGGCACTCCCGTTACTATAACTACCGATCAAGGCCGAAATTTTGAATCTACTCTTTTTCGAAATCTCACTAATATCTTGGGCAGTAACCACATCCATTCCACTTCATATCACGCGCAAAGTAATGGAATGATAGAACGCTTTCACAGACAACTTAAAAGTTCTATAATAGCACAAGAAAATAATAAATGGACTGAAATTTTACCAATTGTTTTATTAGGTATTCGCACAGCTTTAAAAGCTGATATTAATGCAACTTGTGCACAACTTGTTTATGGTACTTCCTTACGTCTACCTTCGGATCTTTTAAACGCTAATTCTTTATCTCCACCAGTAACAGAAAATTATGTCACAAATTTAATGGCCTCAATGAGAAAATTAAGTCCTGTAGCAGCATCAGCACACAGTAAAAATAAGTTCTATATTAATCCTAATTTAAAATCTTGTTCTCATATATTTTTAAGAGTAGATAAAATTCGTCCTCCACTATCACCTGCATACACCGGACCACACCGGGTAATAGAACGTTCTGATAAAACCTTTGTTATTGATTTTCATGGTAAGAATATAACTGTCTCCATAGATAGACTAAAACCAGCTTTTCAAATTTCTGAGAAATTAAAAATAAATACAATTCCAATGGTCGAAAAACAATTATCTCCAAAAAAGGAAGAAAAGCCAATTGTTACAAAATCTGGTCGCCGTGTGCATTTCCCAAAATATTTAGTTAAAGAGTATGTAATATAAAAACATCTAAATATTTTGTATCTATTAATTGTATTCCAATTTCTAAGTTAGAAATTTTTTCCCAATTAAGACATATAGTTCAATTTACTACTTTGTATTTTATGATTGTTTTTAAACAATCATTATTGGTATCGTGACTTTGTCACTGGGGGGATACTGTGTGGTGATGGGTTCGCCGCTCATCATAAAATCAAGTGTATTTCATTTTATTATCTGTTTGTCTTTAATCAATTGTGTTTTTACTTATTTTGGAAGTGAACTGAATTAAGAGTTCTGACGTCATCATATTCTTAGAATTGTATAAATACCAGCACGCATATGGCAGCCTGCCCAATATCTCTCCCATCACCTGCTGTGGTGATGTTTCTTGTAATTCAACCCAACTTGTATATATTGTAAATATGTTCAATAAAATATTAGTATTAAAAAGGAGCTATCTTCGCTTACTTCAGTTCCTTCTAACTGATATCAGGACAAATGCACCATTACTAAATATTTTATACATAGTTTTAATCAACAAAGAAAACATTTGATGAATAACATGTTGTGAAAAATGATTCATAACACACATAGGGTGGTATACTGTCTCCTAAATGGTATTGGTTCCTGGAAATTTCAAAACTATATAATTGAAATTTGTCTGAAAACATATCCATGTTTAAATATCTAAGTATAGGAAGAACTCCAGGAAATGTATTGTTCAACTCTGATGCATTTCAATGTCTCTTGTGTTGTTTGCTCTTGAAAAGATACTAGCATTTCTAATAAACGCCAAATACAAATACTCTAGCACAAGTATTGTGGAGTAAAGGAATCGTTTTCTAAGATCTTTCTTTGTTCGAAGAAAAGGGTGTATAGTACCTCGATATGATGTTATGCTTTGTTGAGGAAGTGATGGAGTGGCTTTTGTATTGGCTGATCGTCAAATGGGTACCTGGTATTTGATTCCAGCGACTTATTGCTTCACGAACGAACGAAGAAACTGTTACAATAAAGAAATAACACTAACATATAAATGATACTTCTGCTACAATTCAAAAGTGCTTTAAATTTAACTAGTTGATAAATAAAGGGCTTAGTAAAAACGTTGGAAATATATTTTGAGAATAAAATATACAATTTTATTATAAATATTTTATTTTGTTTTATATAACGCGTATGGACAGCTGTGGCAATTATAAGGTAACAACTATCAGTGTGCAACTTGATATTGTGCAACTTGATATTGAGTCTTGTAATTTCGAACCTAATTTTGAGTCTTTAAATTTGTGTTTACATAAAAGGATCATATCATAAATTAGTTGAATTACTTATGCCTTCGTTCATTCATTGCTTAATATGAATTCAACCACAAATTTTTTTTTAACGTAGTTAAATATGGGCACATGTCGGAACATCTGAATACATCTGAGTTTTATAACCGGCGTTTGAGAGCCGATACATTTGTGGGCTTATGACTATCAGTGTACAACTCCGTAGTCTTGCAATTTTGAACCTAATATTGAAGACAAGGCAATTCCGGGAGCAAGCTTCGGAACAAACGAGCTTTTGTGGAGGAATTTTTGATGGAACTATCTCTCATATGCTTTACATGGAATAAAAAAACTCGAATACCTACCACGGTTAATTCGGTGGCAAGGGAATGATAAGCTTTGAACCGTCCAACAATGGGGATACATTTTATCTCAGCTCTGTGGTCCTCGTGAGTGGCAAGCAGAACAGCCAACGCTAAGATTCGAACCTGGATCACCTTAAAAGGAGAGTGTTCTAGCTCCTGATCCATCCCGACTCTTCTTATAGCAGTTTTATTTTATTTTATTTCATTACCGGCGTTGAACTACCGACCAGATTCTGAATTTACAATTATCAGTGTTTAACTCCGTAGCTTGGTAATATTCAACCTAATCCAGAAGACAAGGAAACTTTCGGGTGAAGCATTGAGGCAAACTAGTTTTCGTAGAGGACATTTTTGTGATGAAACTGATTTGGGTTTACGTTACATGGAAAAGAATACCTAAAAACCAACTGTGGTCTATACGACGGCAAGTTGATTCCAACCCTTGATCTGTCTACTAATAAGGATATTTTTGGCTCACCTCATTTGGAGCAAAGGCTCTTTAAATGTAGATTCACAACAATCTAACGATCTTAATTTTGTTCGAAATATTCACAGTAGACGAAAATATAATAAAATAGTTCTGAATTTCAACGCTTACAGGATTTAGTTTCTGGCTTATTCATTTCACTAACATATTGAGTAGAAAATAAATTCCTAACAATAGCAGAACAGTAACAGAACAATAACTGGAATAGTATAAGTATGCAAAGTGGAATTTTGTTGCAACAAACATTGATATTAAAAATGATGGAAAAATCAATCAACCATTTCTCTTTTACTTCTTGTATAGCAACCAAATATTTCAAAACATAATTTAAGCTTTCTATTCAAATTCTATTTTAAATTTACGAAACGGTTTCCTTACAAATGATAAGAAGTACTATAGTTTGCTATGAATTTACAATACATAAGAAATAAAATGCACATATGCATATAAATCGAAATTTAGAAAGATTCACCCTTGGAATTATTCAAAAATATCCTCATGGTAATAAAAACACCGCCATTGTTTTGTTCAAATTTCGAAAGCTATACTATTTTAGAATTCTTCCAACAAACATCACAACGTAAAGCATCTACACTTTGGAGTGAAATTACTGCATTTGAAAGAAGCTAAAACTTGTTGAAAGGTTAAAATATTCTTAAAAAAAGGGATTTAAATAACTCTTTTCTTTGAAATTGTTGTATTTGCCTCATTCTAATATTTTAAGAGAAACCCTGCGGTAATTGAGTAAAAAAATAAATATTTCTAAACATTTAATTTATATAATATATTCTATATAATAACGTATTCTATATAATAACGTATTATATGTAAACGTATTTATTTAAGTAATGGAGTGTTACTAATTCCATTGGTTGTAATAGAACTTTATTTACATTCATTAAACAACAGTTGACTAAAGGTTAAAAAAAAGATTCATTATTCTTATTCATGGATGTATTTAGTCTACTTGCGAAAAAAACTTAATAATTTTACCTAAAAATTTGATTACTAAATCTAACATTAAGAGAATAAATTATTTAACCCGACAATAAGACAATTTAATTATTTGACCCAACAAAAAGTGAAATTAATCATTTGACCTAAGAGTAAAAGGTTTTAATTATTTGACCTAAAAATTTGAAGAGATAGTAAAAAAAAATTGTCAATACTAACAGAATATAGTAAATTTTACCACATTCATGGCTCCATGGTAACACCGAACTGATAATTATTTTGTTAAGGTAAATAAAATATAGTGTTATAATATGCGATAAAATTTGGTAAATACGGCAAAATTTTATAATTTTATCAGGATACCTTGTTCAATTTTGTATTTTTAATTAATGTGTGGTAAAGGAGTTTGAAAACCAGAATTTTCGGTAAATCTTTACTATATGAATGGAAAAATTATTACATGAATGGTTTAAATATCGTATATTTTTGGTTTTATTACAAAAATTATGTATTTTTTTGCAAGAAGTGTTCTTACGATACGATACGGTAATTTTGCCATTATGTTTTTTGCCATGTAGCAATACTTTTCCAAAATTGACATTTTAATATAAAGTGGTTTCTAAGTGTTTTTATCAAATAGGTGTTTCAGTAACTTATAAAACATGGCAACGCAATATAGAAAAAACGACATATAATTGTCTACGCACGAATTTTTTTAAACAAAAACGCTTTCACGTACAATTTGAAAATGATGTTTATAATTATACTGCCACAAGACTTTAAGTTATAATGATGGATTAATGTATAACATGGTAATACAAACATATAAATCGCTCGTAAAATTATTCAATGATAATAATTAATCTGTGTTCCAATTAATGTAGCCAAAAACTCAAAAACTTCGTGAAAAGTGATAATTTTTCAAAAAGAAAAAAATTTGAAATAGTATTCTGTAATCAAGATGAGTTCAGCTGATGATAAATTACTATCAAACTCAGTATAGAACAAAAACTTAGCAGAATTCATCAGCAAAGTAGGTGGGATGAAATGTCAAAACCGGTATGATTACCTGATTAAACACGGATCAAAATAACTTTTTAAATACTCTATGCCACCTCCAACAACCAAATTGGTTTTGATGTTTTCAGTCATGCCTTACTCATTTGCTACTAACATTATTTCGAAAGTTTCTTTTTTAAATTCTTTTATCTAGTATTTAATCCATCTTATCTTTATACTTCTCTGCTTTCATTTTAGATGAAAATCTTTGTTTTCACATAAAGGGTGGTCAGTACTAAACACCCTAGACATTTTTTAAAGAAAATATGTATGGTGATGAAATAATTTGGAAAAAAGAAACTGTTTTCTTGTATTAATTAATAAATTAATAGATGCAAAGCATTACATTGTTCGTTTTTCTGAAAATGTTTTTAAATAAGCATTATATGTATGTACATTAAAGGTGACCAATGATAAACACCTGTGCAATATTCGTCACCATATTTTAGAAAAATATGTATGGTATTGAAATAATTTAGAACAAAACCTTTCTTTTTCTCTATCAATCAATAAATTAAGACAGAAATGTACCCTAATCATTATTTTGCTTGTTTTTAGGTTAGAATTGTCTTTAGATAAAGATTCTACGCGTGCAAATTAAGGGTGACCAGTATTAAACATCCTTTACAATATTTGTCCCTATTTTTTTTAAGCGAAATATGAATGGCAATGAAATAATCTCGAAAAAATCCTGTTCTTTTTCTGTTCCTGCTCCTTGCTATATACAATCAATAAATCACGAGAGGAATGTACCCCAAGCGTTATTTTGTATGTTTTGTTCAATTACAGAGACGCCTAAGAAACTGACTAAATAAGACATTTGTCAGAAAAGAAAAATAACAAACCTGGTCTTGATTGACAGCCGAAATACAAACAGGGAAAAGTCGGAGAGAAAGTCAATAAGCGACTGGAAATGTGACAAAAAATACTACGATAAATAAACTCGAAAATGTTATAAAGGAAAAAAAAACTTGAGCAGCTACAAACAGCTATTTGATTTTTCATTAAATTTCTTCAAATTGATAATAAATAAATAGAGTAAAAATAATCCATTAAAGGGATTTGTTACGTTATTTTAGTTTTTAAAAACAAGAATACCATTATCAACAATTCAACAAACAACGATTAAAAAAAATGGCCATTATGCAATTACAATGTAAAGAAAGAGCGTTTTTTATCAACTTAGTCTCAGTTTGTTTTACTGTAGCTTTCTGGAATGCCGGTGAGATTTACAATATAGTAATAAGTTCGTCAGACATTCATGGGTATCTTAGTGAAATAATTCAAAACCATGTCTATATCGAGTGCTTTATTTTATATATCTAGCATAAAAACAGCATCCAGAACCAAAATAAGAACAATACATTATAAATACGAATTCCGCATCCGACTTGCACCGACCACAGTGCTGACGTGAAATATCTTCAGTGGTAGACGGATCATGGGTTAGAGTCCCTTTGCCGTCAGGCTAACCGTGGGAGGTTCTCGTGGTCTTCCTCTCCATGTAACGCAAATGTGGTTTAGTTCTCTCAAAAAGTCCTCCACGAAGGCAAACTTCTCCCAATACTTGATTCAGGAGTTCCCTTGTCTTCTGCATAGGGTTCCAAATTGCAAGGCTACGCAGTTGAACATTAGTAGTCGTAAACCCAAAACTTGGGTTGGCTCTTCAACGACGGTTATAAAATAAAAATTAAATACATTATAAAAAATAAAGTTCCTGGAAATATAGTTCATAGACATGTCTATACTGACGTCATTTCACTTACTTCACCACTTGCAACCCAATAATGATCAATCCATCTATACAACCAATAGGAATAAGTTTCTATTGATTTAGGAACACGAACCGTCCAATCAGAATGGTGCAACCGGGAATTGATCGAATGATAATGGAACACAGATATAGTTCAGCTTCTGACTTGAACATCTCTAAGTTCTGTACAAACTTAAAAAATAATTATAAACTAAGTTATAACTATGCTAAACGGACACTTTAGTATTTTTCTAGATTTCTTGCATATTTCCATAGGATATGATGTCATTTCGTGATAGTATTTTGATTAGCTGATTGAATTGAATCTTGATTAGCTGGATATATGATCTGAGAAAGAAAAAAAAAGATCGAAACTGCCTGAATATGGTAAAATTTGTTGTGCTTCTGGTTTTATGAAAACTCCTGAAATCTGGATAATTTTTAAATAAGTACTTTTGTAATGATTTTGGTAAAATTAGCAGTAAAATATGTTTTTATAATATGCTATAAAATTTTATAAATGTGGTAAAATGTAGCACTTTTATCATACCTTTGAACATGGCATAAAAACCATTTGTTCGGTTAAATTTACTTCTCAATTTTGCATTTTGTATTAAACATGGGGTAATAAGAACTATAATTGAGAAAACCAGAATTTTCGGTAAATCGTTGCCATACGAACTTATTAACTACCAAATGAATGGTTTATATACGTCTTTTTTAATTTTTAATAGAAGAAATATGTTGTTTTTTTAAAATCAGAAATGTCAGTACCATACGGTACAATAATTTTACCAGAATATTTTTCAACATGTGCAGAATATTATTAGTTCCAAATTTGAAAGTAGTAAAGAATCTCACAACACTGCGATATGTATTTCGCTTCTTAAAATAATGGCTTTCTCGTCTTGAAATAATTATTTCTGTTCTGTTATAAAGACATTGATTAACAATACTGATAATAAAATGCATGATAATAAACTAGTATAGATAAATAAAATGCCCGAAAGTCATATTTTTTTCTTATTGCTGTTTCACGGGAACCTGTTTTCGATCAGAAAAATTCACCTTCAAATTATATTAGAAAGTTCTAGTGATCAGCAATATTGATATTTATAATTACAAACTATTCTCGAACTATTCCATGAAAAGTTCTCTTTTAGTAATAATATTCTTCACAAAAATTCTCTGAAAAATTTGATTTCAATTATAATGCGTATTTTTATGAGGAATTGAGGCATAGTCACGAGATATTTTTACTGATTATTCATTTATTTTCTATTTTCACAATTTAATTTTTCTATTTTAAAATATTCCAGCTTGTTCTCTCCACTAACCTTGCGGGATTGCTTCTCATTTTTAAAAAAAACTCATTAAAAGTTGATGCATCAACTTTTAATAAGAAATATAATAATTTTATTCCAGTTTGATGTCAGTTTTGGAAAAAAAGGCCATTTATAACATACCAGAGATGCCAACTTCTCCGGATTCAAAAAAATATTTTAAAAAACTGCCGAGAACTGCAAGCCAAAATTTGCGAATTTTCGGTTAAATTTGCCAACTTTTCAATTGACTCAACAACAATTGATTGGCTGTAACAAAGTGGCATTTTACATAAGCCTTTGAATTATTTAGAAGTAGTGGTGAAGTGGTGAATTGAAACCCTATAAATCAAATTTACTAAACCTAGAAACATACATTAAAACTTCACTAGAAACTATTTATGTGCAGTTCAGAAAAATTTGACATCTTTGACAAACTAATTCAGATTTAAAATTCAACTATCTCAGGGCTCATACGCACCTGGAAACGTTAAAAACGGTATAAATTTTGTTATAAAGAAGCTGAAAATTTCTTAATTATCAGCTTCTTAATATCGAATTAAAATTTCATGCCCGCCACCTTCGGATCTACATATATTTACTTAGAAAAAATAAAATATTCTGGTAGCAACGAACAGAATAATATAAAGAAATTCATATTAATTTTGCTAGCACTTTTTAATTTTTTTCCAGCTGCGTATGAAACCTGTATTCAGAATCAAATAGATAGAATGTTATTTTAATAACCATAATTTTTGATAATACTGTCTATATTTATACAGTACTGAATTGATTAACTATGCTAAACATTGAGTAAATTTCAATATAGCCTAATATAGCAATAGTAATTTCTCTATAAGGTAATAAATTGTTCTAACTATGCAAAACATAAGTTAATTTCTATATAGTATAAATATTTCCATAGAATACAATGTCCTATCTTGTATCATCATTCAAATGTTAACTGTATCATTTTTTCTTTCAAAAGTAAAAAAGACACTGTGAGATCTATTTCTGTTCTTGAAACAAATACTTTCTTGGACTGCAATAGTTTTTCCTACACCGCAATGAATAGCAGTACGGATCTGTAGATGAGCACTTTAAGGGTAATTCTATAACGGTTTTGAAACTTTTAGTATTGAACAATAAAATACAATTATTGTGAATATCACTTACTGAGAATATAGTTTATATTCTGTACCAAATTGTGAGCTCATTATTTCATATGTTATAACTATGCTAAACAAACTGATTAAAGATTTTCTATTTAGCTTGAATATTTTAGTAGGATGTAAGGAAACCTTTTTCTGAATTAATTTTAAAGTTCAATAAATCTATTTTTCAGTTTGGAAGAAATACATAATTGTGCTACACTGTACTCGAAGCAATGTTTTTCTTGGCTTGTAATAGTTTTCCCTCCATGCATTAACTACAAGTATGCGTTCGTAAAAAAGCACTATAAGTAACATTCTGTAAACAGCTAAGTAAATAGATTTTTTTTGCCTAAACATTGAAACGAATGTCTAGCATCACACATACGCCAAACTATCCAGAATAGAGAAAGACAAAATATGACTGGTAAAGGTATATCGTTCATTTTTTTAATGAAATCAGGCATATTCGTAAACAAAGCGTTAATTTTTTGTAAATTAAATATATCCTTCAATACATTGTTATATCCCTAATATAAGTTTTGGGTTAAAAATAAAGTATTCCTGCAACAGCCTAATAATGAGCCGGGGGTCATGGAGGTTTAGGTTCCACAATTTCGTGACGAACGGCATGATTGTGGCAATGTAGTCAGCACTGCTCACAGACCGCCTTTACCTCCCAGACAAGAGGGTACCTATCGATCTGAAACTGGGTAGGCTTCAAGCCGCCACTGGGGATCGAACCCCAGTTCTTTAATGACCTCTCAGTGCCTTAACTACTGAGCCATTGGGGCTGGGATTAAAAGTTAATCAAAGTTATATAAACACGACTGTCTTGTTATGGTGTGTGATAGATAAAGATAAATCATTTAAAGATATTTCAATAGCATGTTTTTATAATAAATTTGGAGTGATTAGCAAACAAATCTTAATCCGAATGTAGCTTAATAAATTGCTAATCCTGTATTTTTCGAAATAAATGAATCGAAATGCAAAGAGTGTAAAGATGTCTTCTATCTGAATTATAATTTAATCTTTTGTGGGTAATTCGCTGATTATGTATTTTATGGACTTTCACTAATATATTTAGTATATAGTTGTTTAACTAGCAAATAGCAGTTGGGCTAAAATATTTTAAGCATAATAATATAGATACAAACGAAGAATTGATATGAACTATTAAATTATGAAAAGTATTTCTTAATAATTTGAAAACGTAGCTTATCATTTTAGAGTCCCAAAACCTTCAAGTACTATACATTCTAATAAGCAAATAAAATCTGATTATAAGACGAATTTGTTTATTTTTCAACAACTAAATCCCCTGAATCTCAATTCATTTCCTGTTATCAGAAACAAAGTCTATTTATATAAAGAGAACAACAGGGGAAGATACGTTGCAGATAAATTTGGAATTAATTGGGAATTGGGTTGTTTACAGACATTTTGAAATGAGTAGAATGCTACAAAGGCTGTTTAATTATGTTTAGATGGAGAATACATGGACAAGATAAGTTTTAATAGTATCATTGTTTAGAAATATATTTACTTAAATCAAGTAATGTGATTTTATTTGTTGATTTATTTTTACAAAAGTATCTTTTATTCAACGTAAGTAAATTTTAAAATTGTCATAAATTGACCATTGATTGAGAAGAGTTCGTACAGTATAATGATAAGTCACATTTTAAAACTTTTTAGAAGCGTGAACTGTCTAATATCAATTGTTTCAAATTTTAAATCGTTTTTTCTGTAGGAACCGTATCTTCAAATTGTAGCTATTTCCCACATTTTGAGGTTCACAGATTAAAATAAGTTAAAAAAAAGTATATTTATTAAAAGAAACTTAAAATATCGTCTGCATTAAATAATTGGCAGAGTGCTGCTTGGAAAACAAGCCAATTTGAAGACATATCGTTTGGAAAATAAGCCAATTAGTTGAAATTCTTCAATTCCTAAGTCCTAGTCCAAATTCCAAAACCTAAATAAATTTATTAATTTTAAAATTTTATACAGTGCGCAAAAACAATTTTAACATCCTTAATACCTTTTGATCTAATGACCAATGTTCCACGTAATAAAACTCAATCTTAATGCTTTGAAGGTCTAATCAACTCTGCCAATTATTTAATGCAGACGATATTTTAAGTTTCTTTTAATAAATATACTTTTTTGAACTTATTTTAATCTGTGAACCTCAAAATGTGGGAAATAGCTACAATTTGAAGATACGGTTCCTACAGAAAAAACTATTTAAAATAGGAACCGTATAGTATAGTAGGAAAAGTATATTTATTAAAAGAAACTTAAAATATCGTCTGCATTAAATAATTGGCAGAGTGGATTAGACCTTCAAAGCATTAAGATTGAGTTTTATTACGTGGAACATTGGTCATTAGATCAAAAGGTATTAAGGATGTTAAAATTGTTTTCGCGCACTGTATACAATTTTAAAATTAATAAATTTATTTGGGTTTCGGAATTTGGACTAGGACTTAGGAATTGAAGAATTTCAACTAATTGGCTTATTTTCCAAACGATATGTCTTCAAATTGGCTTGCTTTCCAAGCAATAACGAATCACCAGAATTTAGCAGCTTTTTTGCAAAAGAATAAGTTAAAAAAATGCAATGAAGTGCAGTAAATTTCCGAAAAATTAAAAAATTACTAGTTTTTAAATCAAGCCCAAAATTAATTAAATAAAATGATGAAGAGTGGACAGACCTAACATTTCTATAATAGTCTTATCTTCAAGAGAATTTCTTGGATTAAAACAACTTTAAACGCTTTCAAACTTCTTAAACCATTCATGAAATGTTCTCTTTCTGTAATAAGATTCTTCACAAAACTTCTCTACAAAGTCTGATTTCAATTATAATGCGTAACTTTATGAGGAATAGAGGGAGCACTCACGAAATATTTTTATTTATTCATTTGTTTTCTTTTTTAAAATTTTATTTTTTCTCTTCTTAACTATTCTAGGATGCTCTGTATCCCCGGGATTACATCTCATTCTCAAAAGAATTCATTAAATGTTCATATATAATAATATAAATTTTATTTATTTACTTAAATAAATCATATAATTATTTATTTAATTTTTTTAATCATTTATTTTTTTAATCATTTATCTTTTTAGTAATAAGGTAATTTTTTTCCGGAAAATAAATACAATCGTAATTAAAGTGGTTACGGACAAAGTATGCATGTTAAATCCCAGAACATTAAAACTATTAAGAAGTTTAGAAACTTGTTTTTCATAGGTTTCAGCTGTGCTATTGCCAAGAACTTTGAATTATTTTAAAAATAAATAAAAAGGACATAAAATAATTTGATTTTATATGATTTTTACAATAAACAAAAAATAAATAAATTAAAAGCCTCCTGAGCAACTTTTACGATTAAAGTATGATTTAGCATAAAAAATTGCATGGAAAACCGATACATTTTTCTTTTTGATAAAATCAGCCAGTGAATTGGTCCACCTGTTGGAATTCTAAATTGGAATTATCAAATGAATTGGTGTAAGTATCCATTAAATTGCATTTATTTGTAGAGATCTCAAAAAGAAAATATTTATTGTTAATTTTAAAACAAAAAGTTTAAAAAAACGCAAAATATATAAATTATTGCATCAAAAAAAAATTAAAAGCTTACTTCGAAAAGCAGAAGAATCTCAGAAATATGCCTTTTATTTAAATATCCAATAATTTCACTTTTATAATTGAAAAACAGCCAAATCACAAAAAAAATATTAGAAATTATTTTTGATTCAATATTTTTTTTTTTTTTTTTTTGTAAAATCACTCAAAAGATAAAAAATAGGACGGTTTTAAGGAAATAAAGTCGTAAGCACCATTATTTTTCTAATGTAGCGTTTTTGCATTTAAACTTAACTTTCGTATTGCTTTTGATAAGTATTTTGCAAGTTTCTAGATTTTGTACTAGATGGCAAAAAATTACAGATGAACATCTTAACCCTTTGACGAAGATGAGACACTGGTGTCCATTTTATGCATTTTTCTACTCCTTAATTACAAGCAAAACTATATATTAGTTTATTTGATTAATTACAGAAAACAGTTTAATAGTTACTAAAAACATCGGTTTGACTATCGGAATTATATTTGTGTTAAAACAAAAAAATTCCGGAAAAATATAGTTTTAATTTTTTTTCTCCATTCATGTTTAAAATTTATTAAAATTTGATTTTGTAAGTAAAAGAAATTTGAATGCTGAAAAATCGTTTCTATTGGATCGTAATAACTATAGTAAAAATTCTGCATAAGGGCATCATAATACGAAGGTTTCTGGTCAATGGAGTCAGAATCTATATTTTCATGAAAGTAGGATTTTTTTTAATTCGTGTAGGAACAATACGAAGGAATAGTTTGCAAATTACACGCCTATAACCTTTTCTTTCTTATTGTTTTTTAATACTTCACAATTTTCCAGAATTTACACTAGATGGCAGCGCACTCCAGAGAAACATCTTATTGTCTACATGAAAATCTTGGTATTTTAATATAAACACGTTTCCGAAAACTTTAAAATTGTTGCTTAATCTTATATTTTAAAGATCCCTACATATTTAAAATGGTAAAGAACGTACGCAGTGCAAACTACAATAAAAATAACAATAAATAGGTAATATATAAATCAAGGAACTGATAATTACAATAATAATATAAATCTGAGATTGGAATTATAAATTGGGAATATAAATATGTATAATTGAAATACAATAAATATAACAAACACTTCTTTAAAAAATTTGAAGCTGTTGCTTAACCTTATATTTCAAAGATCCCTTCTTATTTAAAGTAGTAAAGAACGTACCCAGTTTAAATTACAATAATAATAACAACAATAAATAGGGAATATATAAATGAATTAGCTGATAATTACAAAAATAATATAAATCCGAGATTGGAATTATAAATTGGGAATATAAATATATATATAATTGAGAATTACAATAATAATAATAACAATTAATTGGTTCTATAAATCAAAGATATCTGTATAAACTTTTTTTATAGGCTTTACAATAAAAGTAATATGCATATTATGAAAGTCTTGACTGAACTAATTCATAATAACTAAATAAACATTGAGGAATATTTTTCCTGGTTAGTTACTAATATTGCCTAGAGCTTTAATATCATGGCTACTCATAACAAGTCCCAATCTTTGTTTTGATATCCACAGGAAGAAAAGACAAGATGGGGAAAATTACTGCATAGCAATTTCCTATTTATCCATCCTATGAAGTTATATAATATCATATCTCTCTTCTTGATAAATGCTTGCGTCAACTTTACTTGGGGAATAAATATTAGGAATTACTGAATGTAAATATAGTAAGTTGGATAAACTGTTCATTAACTGCTTGCTTGATATTTTTAAAATGATTTGTATAAGTGCTGAAATAGTTGCACATTCTTGTTTAGTAGATATAGCAAGTAAATAAATGTAGTGTTACTTTTTTATACTTTGTTTTATTTAGAGTATAACAATGTCATTATACAATCTCAGAAATAAAACTCATTTTTCTGATTATTTAATCGTTTAGAGGTATTTAATTTTATTTATTAGTTTTTGACAGACATTTTATCAGTGATTTGAACTGATCTTTAATTTATACCGTTAAACAGTATAAATCAATTTAAATTCAAACTAAAATTGTTGGAACAGTGATTTGAAAAATAAGCAATTTGAGAATTTCGCTTCATCAAAAATCTAAAACTTTTGCATCACAGTGTGAAATTCTCTAACTTTTGCATTGTAGTGGGTTTTTTAAAATCACTTTTCCAACAATATTAGTTTGAGACTAAAACGATTTACACTCTTTAGCGGGATGGATCAGAGGTTTGTGCTCTTCCTAGTTGATCAGGTGTTTTGAGTCTGATTAATAACGAATGTTTAAGTATGCATACACTCGCAATCCTCATATTTTCTGTTGCATTTTCAATTATATTATACATATTTGAAAATGCAACATGCTTATGTTACATTAAGCTCAATTTTTTTAAATGAATTCTTATTCTCTTTAAAAAAGTAGATAATTATTTCCTGAAATGGAAGAAATTTTAACTAAGACCATTTTAGAAAATCCAGTGCTAGTTTTTCTGAATTTCATGCGTCCTATTTTTACCGAGTAGACGACCATAAAAAATTCGTGTTAAAACTACTGTTATCGCACACATATGATTTTAATATTAAAAATTTACCGTGAGTAAAATAACGCTCAATGAATTTTGTATAAATATTTGCTTGGAGTTCATTTGTGTAATTTAAAGAAAAAAGAATAATTTTTAAATTTAGTGCAAGGAATTTTAAGTTCGTCTTAAGAAATACAATATTCTTTAGAAAGCTTTGAAATCAGAATAAAAACAAGGAATAAACAGGAAAAACTCAGAAGATTAAGTAAAAAGTCCTAAAAACAACCTCAAGAAAATTGTCTAGACAGTCTAGGGATCATAAAAAATAATAATCCTTCAAAAACCAGACATCATTTACGAAGGTTTTAAAAGATCAAATTATGGAAATCATTAAAAAATGATAAGGTCTTTTCCATATATTAAGCATTCATAATAAGATTAAAAAAAATGCTTAGAAAATAAAATAGTAACTTTGCCCCAGATTCATATTGCACAAATCAACTAACAACTGAAATTACATTTAACCAAAACCTGCCGTTATTTATTTTTAGATTTTTTTGTTTAAAACTTAAAATAAACACCCACCCAAACGGAGTTACAAATTAAAATTTATGAAAGAAAAAAGGAAAAAAAAAACATGTAAAATTATCAGTTCTGAAGAATAATTATTGAGGTTTATTTAAACAAAGATGGCATGAAACTGTATATGTGCATGTTTTTATATTACTTAACTTTTGGCTAAGATTTATTTAAATGTCTTAAGTTATTTAAGGAACTCCATGTATAAATTCATATGCAGCTGTGTCTTAATTGATGCCCATGAATTTCATTTTTGAAGGCAGCATATTAAATATATACAGTAAAACCTGTTTTTGTGCGGTGGCTAGGGACCGCATAAAAGAAATCGCACAAAAAAATATTCGAAAATTTTATGAATTTTTACATATAATAAACAACTTTGTACGATATACAACCTAAAATTTTTTTTTATGCGGTGGATAGGGGCCGCATAAAAAAAGTCGGACTTAGAAAATACATCAATGATTTATGAAACAGATTAGAGAATGCTTTCAATTAAATGAAATAATTAAATTAGACCTAAGGAAATAGTAAAAAGATTTAATTCTTCATTGTACAGTCAGCAAAAAAAAAAAGATATCACCCTGAATAACTTTCGTTCTAATGATCGGATTTTCACGAACTAAGTGTCAATCTTAATGGTTCCTGGGGGTGACCTCAAATATGCTAATTAATTAGTGCTAACTATTAATTAAGTTACGAAATCAGACACAAAAACGTACTTTCTCTGAATAAACATATAATTTTTTTTACATATTTGGATTCCTTATCTTCAAAATATAGGGAGTAGCCGCAATCTGGGAGATGTGGTCCCCATAGTTTGGTCAGGAGAGCGATTCAAAGTTTGGACCCCTTAATGTTAATTTCACTTTTTGCGTTTTCAGTCATATTTTAAAAACTAATGAAGCAATTAAAAAAAAAATTACACACACTCATAAAACTCATTTACCTAAAGATAATTTCATGAAAAAAATAATTTTTAGTAATTATTTATTATTATTTAATTAAATTGAGGATGAAAAAGTTTTGAATTATAAGGCATGGATATTTTTATACCATATTAATCTACATATTTTTCAATTGAAAAATCTAAAGTTTCAACTGTTTTTATTAATTAGAAAGATGAGGAAAATTAAAATTAAATATTTAAAAAAAAATAATTTGGCGACAATGAAGAAATAATTAAATGGGGCGATAAATATTAAAATGTGATAAACTGACGAGGAACTTGTCTTAGCGCGCGTAGCGTAAAATTTCATTCATATTTTTTTTGCTAATAATCGTTTGGTAATCTTTTTATTTTTATTGTTTTTAAACTATAAAATGTGATGTTTCTTTTTTAGTCGTCTAAAAATCTATTTGCAATTTAGTAAAGAAATTTGAATAAAATATTTTATTGAATAAAAAACATTTTATTCAACGAATGTCGCGTTTTATAAAAGCATGCTTCTGATAGAATATGATTATACAACAGATTGTGCTTATTTAATGAGATTATTTTTTATTTTTTAGTTTTTCTTTCTCCATAACTGATAAAATTAAATAATATATATACGTATGAATAGATTTGGAATAAAATATTTATCAATATCTTGAATATATATTTTATAAATATTAATAAAAATACGTAGTGAACATTTTTAAGCATCTCTCACAACATCGCAAATTTCTCATCATCTTATAGGGTAAACTAACCAGTGAAAGAAAACTTAAGTTTAGCTTGCCTTTAAAAAAAATCATAAAAGTTTCAAAATTTGTAATTTTAGCTAAATGATGATGTCGACATATTTGTTATTAAATGCAAATTATGTAAAAAAAAAAAAAAAAAATTAGATAACTTACATAATGTTGTTTTTAGCGTTTGGTGGTTTAAATAATAAGTAGTAAGATAACCAAGTGAAGGAATAGTTCTTACCAGTGAATAAACACTAAATTTTCTAGTGAATGAACACTTAATTTTGAGAATGTTTGATGCTCGTTAGAAATCCATAGGCCACACAAATGTCTAAAAACAAGATTTTTCTTGGAATTACAACATACAACCACATTTAACGTGGAAAATTTTACTTTTTTTCAGTCATGGAATGGAAAGTAAAATATGTTTGAATACATAATTTAAAAAAAAATGTTTTTCATTTTTTTCTCACAGTTTAATAGTCCGTTCTAAATTATAAATGTTTATCATTGTGTAATCCGATGATGTTTTTATTATTATTATAATTAGATCACTTTTTTGTTCACTCTTTTCTCCATATTTTTTGAAGCTTTTTTTTTATCTTTTAAGTATTTTTTTTCTCTTGGACATACTTTCTTTAACTTTTTTTTTCAGCTCTTTCAATCTCTTTAAATTTTCGTTTTTTTTCTGAAGTTAATGCAAAAAAGTCAATTATTTCTTTTTCTTTTGATTTAACCTTCCTCTTTTACCAAATTTTTGGCCAATGTAAATGTATCTTCGAAATTTCTTTTGATTTTCCAGTACCATTTCTGGAATTCCTCACTGGATAATAAATTTGAAAAAGGAGTTTCGAAGTTTGAGTAAAATCCATCTCTCATTGACTTATATCTAGTGGATCTTCATCAGTACTTACCATTTACTTATGGAACCAATTGTTTTTGCAACTAACAATGACTCAAGAGGACTTATCTTAAAGTCAGTTTTCAAGATACTTTCATTATCAATGTTAGTTGTATCAGCTTCAGTGCCAAAATTTGACTTAACCAAATGTTCTTTTTGAAATAAATTCTTCCATATTGAGAAAAGCACAAGCTATTGGATATTTGGGAGATTGAACTTGTCTGTCAATGATCCTTTAAAAATTTACAACATAACTTGTAAAATTTCTTTCTCAAGCTTCTGAAGAAATAGTGCATTGTTATTCTCGAAGTATGTGCTTTGTTGATAAGTTGTCTTGCTCCTTAATTCTTGGTGTCAACTTTGAATGCATTTGTTAAAGTCAACGTTTTCTACATCGAATGGAAAAATATCGCATTTCATAAAAGCATTTTAACTCCATCAGTTGATGCCTCAAAATCTTATTTAAAAATGGATGTAAAATTTTCTCGACATATTATTTTACAATTCTTTTATTTTCAAGATCCAACGGGAGATTTCCATGAATTAGATAGAAAACTAAACAAGAAAATTTTTTTTGATGAACAAAACTTGCTCAGTTTCAAATTGATATGAGATTTATACCTATCCAGAAGAAGCAAAATAGGGAATTTGATAGCATTTTTAATTAGCCATGGGTAGAAACATTTGCAATATATTTGTAAAATGTTGCTGCGGTCATCGTTTCATTTCATGAATCGCTTTTTCCAATGAAATATATAGCAGAGACTGATTCTGTAATAACTCAAAGAATTCTTCAGTAAGGAAAAACTACCAATGGAGGTACTTTTTCTTTCCTAGGTACTTTAGAATATAAATCTTTATAATTTTTAGGGCCAAAGATTATTTCCGTTTTGGGGCAGTATTCAACTCTTGTTTCGTTCGCATTGTAAATGCAATCACTTTCTAAAATGATGCCAGGGCAACTTCGCTCCTAAAGATCTTAAAACCAGTATTTCGAATATTATTCTCTAAGGGAAGTTTTGCGTTTTGAAATTATCTTCGCATTAAAACTGAGTTATCGGTGGATGTCGCGTTAAAAAAAAACTTCACCCATTTTTCAACTGGATGATTGTCTTTAAATGGATTTTTCAAACCAGTTCCCGTCAGGACGTTAAAGACCGCAATAAGATAATAATTTAGCTAATTATTGGCACAAAAGCCTGCAAAGAAATTTTCTATTCAAGCTTTTATTATTATTTTTAGTTGTTATATTTAGTCAGTAAACATAGTTTATTAAGGTGTCTAAGGTATGATGTAATAACTAATCACTACATTTATAAAGATAAATAATAAATAAATTAATATTATAATTCTTTGAATAAATTTAGCAATCAAATTTGCATTTTGAAATGAAATTGTTATAGGAACTATTCATACAACATTTAACTGAATTTTAGGTGTCCTCTATATCGCAGAACTACTAATTATCCATGTAAAATCATATTTCATCCATACTGTTCATTCACTGGGAAATCTATTCCCAGTGAAAGAACATGCCTGTTCCTTCACTGGTTAGAAGTTGTTTTTTGTATTTTTAACAGAATTTTGATGTATAATATGACTAAAGGTACAAGAAAATTAAAAAAATTCTTTTATTTTCGTTAACTTGAAAAAATCCCAGTAAAGGAACACTTGTTTATTCATTAGTTTCTCATCGTTTGGTAATCCAGTTAATAAACACCCCCTAATCTCAGTACTTGCTTATGTTATGATGCTTAAAATAAATAAAGCATAACTTCAATAACCATATTTTGAATTCTCTTTTTCACAATGAGGAAGAAAAAAAATTATTATATGCAATTAATTGTACTTTTAACGGATAACTACAAACACTGACCTTATAATTTTGTCAAAGAAACAAAGCGTTGAACAGATACTAACAAATTCAAAACTTTTCCCAGAGAAGACTCTAAGACCAGGTGATTCAATGTATTGTTAGATGACTTCCTATTGTTAGGTAGTAAGCTACTGTTACCAATCAATCTAAATTAAAACGTTTAAAATCTTATGTTTAAAAAAATATCTATGAAAATGTTCCTTCACTGGGATGTGTTCTGGTTGGTTTACCCTATATCGTCTTAATATTAAAAGAAATTTCTGAAAGTGTTTCGCAAGTGTTTCGCAGAACTATTGTACCAACTATTTAATTAAATTTTAACATTTTTAAAAATCTTATTCTTTACCCTTTTACGTTTATTATTTCTTCATTAATATACTAATCAATTTTTTTAGTACTTTAATTTAGGTTTTCTTTAAAGTAAAGTTCCTTTTTAAATTATAGTCAAGTTTTTTTTTAAAAGAATTATTGTCTGCTAGCTAAGAATAAAACCTTGTTAAGAAATTAAAAACATTCCGCTGCTTAAAATTATTTAATGCAAAACTGCTGATTATTTGCTAAGCATACTATTTTCTTTCGAGAAAAGGAATATAAATTATTGATTGTCTTTTTTGTTGTTGTTTTTTGTTTTTGTTTCGTGTGACTTCAACAGAGATTATCTAAAATAGTGTTGATGTCACTACACTAATAAGTCACTACAAAGAGCATAAAGATACCGAACAAAAAAAGCTGTCGAATACGTAACCAAAATTTTTAAGCGTCTTAAAATATCACAGTATCTTAAATGTCGTCCTAACATCTTAGCTGTAAAATTAAATTTTTAATTATCTGACCACGTGTGATTCATTAATTATTTCATTATAACTTTTACTCTTTCTTTATGATACCAAGTCGATTTTTTTCCTGATATTATACTAAACTATTTTGTTTAATTTTTTACTTTAGCATGATTCCCAAGATATTTTGTAGTAGTATAATTTGTTTTTAGGAAAATGCCTTATTTGGTTAAGCAGGAAATACTAAAAACTGAAATTTGTAAGAAGATTCCGAAGCCGTGCCAATTTTAGAGTGATCTGATTTTTAAAAAAATGCTATAAGAAAATACGCAATTTTAATAAAAAAAAAACGTGGCAGGAAGACTAACATACTTTTTACAGAAACTGTGAAAACCAATTTTTCCTATATTTCGTCAAAAGAGGATAAGAATGATATTGCTCCAAGGGACCTACACAATAATTTCGCTATTTCCAGAATGAAATCTGTTTGATCAAAACATATTATTCCTTGAAAATTAAAACAAGGAAAAAATTAGCTTTTATTATTTTTTTAAGCTTATTTCATTTATTTAATGATAGCGGTATTAAGGGTAATGATATGCGATGGAAGCACCGTTTACTATTATACTATAAATGTATTAAATCATGTAGCTTGAATAATTTATTTTAACCAAATTATTTAATAATTTTAAGCAAATAAGGGTGTAAAAATAAACTCGATCGAAATACTCCGAAAGTATATCCTAAAATATATGTAGAATTAACTTTGGAATCGATATATAAAAAATACCTTTTCAAACAACTTTGAGTAGAACGGAAACGCTAACTTGTTTACGCTAACTATTTAATTTCGATTCCTGGTGCTAGTAGACATTCCATTTTCACATTCGACTTTTGAAATTTCAATTATAAACGGGATTTTCTTATGTCCTTAAATTAAAATGTTAAGGCTTGCAGCAAAAAAAAAAAAAAAAAAAAAAAAAAAAAAAAAAAAAAAAAAAACTTTTACTGCATTGATTTTTTTACAAAGTAGTGAATTATTATTTTTTTCAATCTAAGAATCTGTGCCTATAACTTATGTAAAACTTATTTTAATATCGAGTGAAATAATTTAATATGTTGTGTAACTAAATGGATAATCCCAAGAAACTGAATCGAAAATATGAAAACTTCATTGATTTAAAAAAATAGTAGATAATAAAAATAGACATGTTTTGAGCGTCCAATAATAAAAGCCACAAGTTTTTCAAGCCAGACAAGTCTTGAGAATGGGCAATTATATTTGAACGCTCGAAACATGTCGACATTTACTTCCCTCTTCATATGTTTTGAAGACAGTTGAGTTTTTATCGTCAATTATACTGTTTTAGATTTGGGTCTTGATCATTATTTTAATAAGGATTTTACAATCGTTAAAGTAAGCATATACATTTTAATATTTTAACAGGATTCACGTGGTCAAAACGTTCAAAACGTAAGAGCATCAATATTTTAAAAAGTAATATTTAACTTAAAAATTAAAATTTTGAGACCAGATATTTTGAGTTAATGAAATTAAATATTTTATCTTTAAGTTTTTGTGCCCCCATTTCAGTATCTTAAGGACCTTATTGGCTCTGTTTAAAAAGAGAGTATCAGATATATATAAGAAAACAAAAATAATCATAGTAGCAGTATTTGGTGGTAAATGTAGCTTATCGTAATTAACATATTATTTCAATATCTTATTCTTAAATATAACATATTTCAATGTTTTTAAAATGCCACTAAACATTCAGCAATTCCTTGAGTTATAGAAAAAAAATATCGTAAATTATAGAAAACCTTGTGAATGTGCATTAGAATTACTATACAATCTACATTTTATTTTTCAAGCTTTTTATTTTTCAAGATTTACATTTTTTCCCTTCAAACTTTCTTGCCTAGAAGACTCGATTAAAGCTGTAAAAATTATTATCCCTAAAATTTTGTATATAGCTATAATAAGTTATGTTAATTTGATTTCAGTATGAAATCCTCGAATAAATATAGCAAAAACAACATAATCTAAGTAATATCAGAAAAAAAGTTCATGCATTTAAATTCTAAAAACTTAGAAAATCATAAATTGTTTATAAATCGATTCAAATTTTCCTTTCAAAGGAGATTAAAATAATTTTTTTTTTTTTTTTTTTTTTTTTGCTTTTTAGACAGAAAACAGCTTAAAAATTGTCTATTGCCTAGAAACTTCGAGATATTTTCTATTAACAATTAATGAAACCTCTCCCAGCAATCACAGAACATAATTTCAATTTTTTTTACTGTCAGAGTTTGGTTGCCTAGCAACCTAGTTAAATTACGCATTCCTCTTTTGAATTAGTCAATGGGTTATCTTAAAATATTCATTAGCGCTGGCGACTTTTTCTTAGCGGTTTTCTGGACTATCGCCAAATATATAAACCTTTATTGCAGCCCAATTTTCGACCCAATTTTTTTAAAATTTTGCCTACCCCCCTAATTCAAGTGTCTAGATTCCATATATGTAAAAAAAAATATATGTTTATTCAGAGAAAGTACGTTTTTGTGTCTGATTTCGTAACTTAATTAATAGTTAACACTAATTAATTAGCATATTTGAGGTCACCCCCAGGAACCATTAAGATTGACACTTAGTTCGTGAAAATCCGATCATTAGAACAAAAGTTATTCAGGGTGATATCTTTTTTTTTTTGCTGACTGTACATATACATGGAGAAGTTTTCGAGTTATACATTAAATAGTGGAATTGTCTGTCTTTTTACTTTCTTTTGGCTATAATTATTCATTTTAAGTGAGTACTTATATCTAAAAATAAAATAAAAATCATAAAAACTACATATAAATAGAAAGAAAAGTGATTAATTTATTTACCTTTAATCTCACTATAAAATGAATCCTTATCCACGTGAATCGTGTATAAAACTCTGAATACGAAGCGTATACTGTTCGCGCGTCGAGTGGTATTATGAACATAACTGACTCTGCCTTGTCAGGAAATTGTTTAAAATAAATGAACAGAGCATCGCGAAGACCAGATACATCGTTGTCAAGGAGGCCACATAATCAGAGTTCGTCCACAACATGCATATGTACATTGATAGGAAACATAAAACTGGTGCTAACGCTATGCTAAAACTCATATATCGCATAAAAAGAAATCGCAAAAAAGAAATCACAAAAAAATAAAATCGCATAAAAAAAACCGCACAAAAACAGGTTTTACTGTGTCACAATAAATAAATAACAAGGCAGAAGAACAATCACAAGGGACTGATATCTGTCGATTTTTTGGTTCTTTGGCGCTATGTTAAGTGCGATTGATGTATCTGGAAACGTTTTTAAAAGCTCAGAAAGCACTAGACTCTAAAAAAGATCTACCGTAGAAATTCGAAGGGGAAGTTCTGAATCATCCACTTTATTCTCCAGATCTGTCCCCATGTTACATATATGATTAAAACGTGCCTGATGGTAGATCGGTTTAAAACGAGCAATGAAATAAAGGTGCATGCGTCTAACTGGTCGAAACAACGGTGCGACTAGTGTCAGAATGAAGTAAATGTCCTAATGATTGTAAACTATGTTTTTGAAATTTATTAAATAATTTGTATGAAAAAGTCTTCGAGTCGTTATTTATTGATTAAACCAAACAATATTTAGTTTTTTTTGTAGATTTGCTAATAAGAAGTTTATTGCTTTTACTTTTTCCAATTTAAAGTTTATAAACTACGGAATATTCTAAAATTCAAATATTTGGCTGATGCTTGTTTATTTGTTTGTTAGTTTATTTCCTCTTTAACAGTTGTAGTTTCTTAAAAGATTTATTTCAGTACCTGTTTCATAAACTAAAATTTAAAGTTCATAAACTATCGAATATCCTAAAATTCAAATATTTGGCTGATTTTTGTTTATTTGTATATTTCCTTATTAACAGTCATATTGCATTTCTCATCCTTTTATAACATCTTTTATATATTAAAAACTATATATTAAAAAAAATGTCCTCATTCCTTCATTTAATTAATGCTTTCTTTAATGCTTAAAAAAACAATGAATAAGAGAAATTATAATTTTCTGCATTCATGCAAAATTGGAATATTCCTCAAAATAAATAATAAAGAAAATGTATCGAAGGTATACTGCATTGAAGGAAATTACAAATTTATAAAATATTGGAACCATTAGCTAATTTATCGTTGTTATAAGCGTAATTAAAGCATTCTAAATTATCAACAATGTCAGTTTAGTTACTTCCATTTGTGGTTGCGTGAACAAAATACATTTCTAGAATTAATTGTTATTTTCCATTTAACATACTCTCATCGATTAGTTGTCCTGCACAGTACACGTCAAGTTATGTTATTCTAAACGAATGTTTAAAAATTGAATCCTGTTTTACTTTAGAAAATCTGATTAATCTTAAAGTAATGCGTAAAACTGCTTGAATTGAGCTACTTAATTTAAAATGAGGCACGGAATGATTTTGTTCAAACTAAAAATTTATTTTCATGCAACGAGATATATTTTGAGTAAAGATATAAACTCTATTTGGTTATGTTTTTAAAAATATTTGTATCAGATTTGCGCCGATAAAATTATTAATTCTTGCAACATTGAGAGTATGTATTATATTCTTCATCTTTTAATGCATTAAAAGAGTATTTTTACATTTATGTATTATAAGTCTTCAATAACAAACATTTCAAATTATTAATAAATTTTGCTTGAACTTTTGAAATTTACTAATAAATAAATGCAAAATAGAATTTGCGATAAAAAAAACTCCAATTAATGTAGTTGCGTTTTACTGCTGTTGTATATATGCTGAAGATATCCGAAACCAATACTAAAAGAAAACAGTATTAGAAAATAGTATTAAAAGTACAAGAGCCGTAGTTGCTCAGGGGATAGAGCGTATAACTTCCAATGAAGTGAACCGGGTTCGAATCCCAACGATGGCTGATAGATTCGAATACGCACCCAGCTTGTACCGAAAATAATGCTGACGTAAAATATCCTCAGTGGTGGACGGATCAAGGGTTAGAGTCCCCTAGCCGTGTGAGGGTTTCGTAGTTTCCCCACCATGTAACGAAAATACGGTTTATTTCCATCAAAAAAAGTCCTCTACGATTTGAAAATTTACCTCGATTTTTGATCCAGAAATTCCCTTGCTTTCTGGATTGGGTTCAAAATTGCAAGACTACGGAGCTGAACATAGTAGTCGTAAACAAAAAATTGGGTCGTCTGTTCAACGACAGTTATAAAGTAAAATAAAATAAATAAAGTACAACAACTGCTTTGCTATCTAACAAAATTCCACAAACTATATGTAAAAATCGACGATGTTACCTAACTGTTTATGAAAATCAAAGAAATTGCGATGTCACTTATTAGTCAAACGTGTTGTTAATCAGCATTTAAATCATGAACAAATCATGTTCAAATATTAAAGTTTTTACCCAAAATAAAAATAAAAATTAATAACTTCCAGAAGAGGAAGAGAGGAGAAACTGGGAACTAACATTTTGGGCCCGATTTAAGTCCAAGGAACATATAATTTCTGTATATAACTATTGCATTAGAGGAAACAAAATATAAATAAATATTACTATATGCATTCATGTCAGTTACCTATAATAATGTTTTCTATAGACCAGGGGCTTCCAACTTACATGAGGCCAGGGGCAAAAATTAAAAACACCAGTCAAATGGCGGGTCGCAACTTTGTCAAAATTTTACATAGGACTCTTTTATGTAAAATAATAATAAACATTTTCTTGGATGCAAAACCTGAGAAATAAAATTTTTTGCGCCACTGGTAAGTTCAATTTCACATAAACGAAGAAATTAGCTTTTTTTTAACGAAAGAAAAGTATTTTAAACCCATATAGATTTTACGAACACTGCCTGCAAAAAAAATCACAACTAATATATTTCTGTTGGGGGGGGGGGGGGGGACAAAAAAGGCTTTGGCTACCAGTTGGTAAACACTAGCTGATATAGACTATAATATAGTTTCTATACTAATTACCGGAGAATTAAATATTGTTATGTTTTATTAAATTTTATCGAAAAAGAATAGTAAAATGCTTCCGTTAATCAATAAACACTCAACGTCTAAGACTAAAAAGTGACTTCGAATAAACAAGACTTCTAATAAAAATTATAACGGTTTTTAGAAGGTTATCAATGAATACCATTTGGGATGACTCTAACGCATCTTAAAGTTCACTCAGGAGACGTTCGTCGGTTAACTACTCCTTTTAGCGATACATAGGATATAAGATTGACTGTATCGTAGGGGACAGGAAATGATTGAAACTCGTATTGTCATAAGACATGGAGCTCCCGTTAAACTTTGAGTGCTCTAGCTAGTCGGAAATTTTTAGGAGTTATGATCAAAAGATATCACCCATACAGAAATGATATGGAGTTAATAAAAACATAGCTTTCCTATACTAGCTACTTGAAAATGTACCAACCGAGTTCTCTTCTTATAATATTTATGTTATAAATGTTTCTGAAATAGCACAAATGAAACGATTAAAATCAATGTTTTGAGAATAAATTTCCCATTTAAAAATTTATAATTTAACTTGAATTTGTCGTATCTCATCTTTAAGTTGTGTTTATTCAGACATATTTGTACAAAAATACATATCCAAATCAACAACAGTAAATAAATCAAACGATTAACAAAATTAAAAAAAATAGCAATTTAAAAAAAAAAAAAAAAAAAAAAAAAAAAAAAAATTAGCAATTTAAAAAAAAATCCGGTTTAACTTATTCAGAGCACTTCAAATTGAAATGCCAAATACATTATTTTGCGTTTTATTCCATATTTATTCAAAATAACAGTCATAAAAATCAATTTAATTAGTAGTAGCCATTAAAATTTTAATTAGATTTTTCTTGAATAAATTTGAATGGGGAACTCGAAAGATTTATCTTTCAGTGCATTTAAATAGCATAATTTTTTAATTTATATATCATTTATGTTTTTATTCGTAAAATGCATTTTCCACTTAGAATACCTGACTTGATCAAAAGAGATTATGCTTCAAATAGAAATGCTTTAATTAATTTTTTCGCTAACCCTTTTGTTAAAAAATAAATTTCTTTTGAAGTTTGCTAAATTTCATCTAAGGAATACTCTTACAAAGAATATTCTTACATTCGTGATTTATTTTGTGTTACGGTTCTAATTATGAAATGGAATGAGTCATTTGGCATACATAATTAATTATATTTTTTTAATTCTTTACTAATCGATCAAATTATTTTTGTTTTTTAAATGATGGATTTTAACAAATTTAGTACCATATTCTAGTAAGTCATTTTTAATAACCTATAAAAATACTGAAATATTAAAAAATATTAAATTATCATTTTGGTGCGAATTAGTTAGTATATTTTATAAAAAGAAGAAGTTTTTTTCCATTTCCACCTTCCCGCTCCTGTCAATAAGAAGGAATTCCTGCCGTACCATCTAAAGCAACTGGCTCTTGAAATTATTCACTCTATTCCAAAACAAGACACAAAAATTTTCACTGACGGCAGCAAAGCAACACCTCCTAGAACAAGGAAGGCCTCAGCACGGATAAATTTAGTAGTCCGATATGACGAAGTTAACTGCGCAGTGGTTGAAAATACGAAATATGTCATTACGTTTGGACTATTACATAAAGGATATTTATGGTAACCCGTGCTGAGGCCTACTCTTTCTAGGAGGTGTTGAGCAAAGTCGATAGTCATGCTGGTAGCGGAGTCTACATCGAGACTCCTGATGAAAAATTTTCTCTCTGCCAGCGTAATCCAGACTTCTGCTCCGTTTTCAGAAGTGAACTTCTTGCTATCAACAGGGGTCTGGAATTTGTTATGCAAAATGACCTTTGTTTTAAAGACCTTTGGATACTCTCTGATAGCCCCAGCTCTCTGCAACATCTCAACAACTGGACCCAAATTGGCAACAAAACCAGTATTTCCATCCTAAACAAACTAAAACTCTTGTTCCTTCAACATAATATTCACCTGCAGTGGTTTCCTTCTCACGTCGGTCTCTATGGTAATGATTTAGCGGACAGCCTTGCTAAAGGGGGTTGCAGCCAACCGCACCCTACCTCTTCTGATCTTACCTATCTTGAACTTTACTTCCTGAAGAAGTCCCAGCTTCTCAGAGACTGGCTGATTCCCCCCACCCACTATTGGTACAAGGGAAATAAGCCTGAAGCTTCTTTGACTCTTCCCTTTGAAATAAGAATCTGCACCACCATCTCCCGCCTAGCTACCGGCCATCTTAAAGGTTTTCTATTTTCCGAAGGAACTGAAATCCACCCCATTTGCCCTAAATGCCATCTACACCAGGCTTCCGCCGATCACATCCTGAACTGTCTTAGTCTTCTCTGGGAAGACATTTACTCTAATCCTCTTTTGGTCTTTGATTTTCTTCAGGTCAACGGGCTCATAGATCTGGTCTGACTTCGTGAGGCCAGAAAGGGATAAGCAACAACAACATAAAAAAAAGAGAGTAGAAAACGCAATTAAAAAAATCTTTAAAATGGATAAAATGAACAATTTCTTTGTGTTTAGTTTTACATCATTTTATTTTGGTTGCAAAAGTTATGTTTAAAAAAATGGAACATATATAAGACGTAAGTAGTTTCAACAAAATATGTCTAAGATTTACGAATCAGCAATAGTTTTGAACGAATAATTAAATAGTAAACATATAACTCGATACCCCTTAACTTATTATTATAATAGAAATACATTTACTAAAAGTTATTTTCTGCACTCTACATTTACTAAAAGTTATTTTCTGAGTTATCTTTGGATAAATGAATTTGCTTAAAAAGTTCGAGATACACAAAAAGTAAAGCTAACAAAAAGGAGTACAAATTTTAGAGAGCTCTCCTGACCAAACTATAGGTGTCATATTACCCGTTTGCAACAACGACTCTTCACATGCGATTTTAAAAACTTGTATAAAATAAAGAAATGTCCAAGATATGAGTGACCAATAATTAATATTCAAGCGAGAAAAAAAAGATTCTATAAAAATATACTAAATAACTATTGAAGAAAACGTTATTTGAGGTATCAGAGGCAGTTTGAAAGATTGAAAAAATTTAAAACCATATCTAATATTTGGATTTCTATTGAAAAATCAAGCAAATTTTGATATTGTTAATCTTAACTTCTTCTGTAATGATTCGTTTCATTTTGGCAGTATTTTTGTTTTTCCCCTTTTAAAATATTAACTTAATATACTTAAAGTGTATACTTTTTGCTCCCAATTTTGACAAATATTCTAAAAATATATAACCTTTCCGTTGTAAACTGGTTATTTATGATTAAACTTATATAGAGAGTTTTGAAATGCCAAACCTGATAGCTTTACATTTAATAAAGCTTCCCAGTAGTTGATTGCACTAAACAACTGCCAAACTAAGACAAAACCTTAAAATAAAACATTACATTTTTACCATTACGTTCTATTTTAGATATTCAAAGTTTGTGACGGATGCCCATCGAGTTTGTGATGGATGCAAAAATTTTAAACTCTAAATATATAGTTCTTAACGATTTTACTTATCTAAAATAATATCTTTTTAAAACAAATTTGCAATTACTATTTTACAGAAAACATGAAAAACTTTCAGAAGTTTACCTTTATTTTCGAAAAAAATTAGTTTTCCAAGAAAAAGAATGAAAAAAAAAAAACCTTAACGTCTCTTAAATCTTTTTATTAATGACATTTATTTTGCAATCGTTTGCATATAATACCGAAGAAAAAAAAGAAAAGGCTTATAAAAATGTTTAACACTAAAAAAATTCGAAAGTGCTTAACAATTTAGCTTTTCTAAAATGGTATTAAAAAAACAGAAATAAATATATCACAGAAAGCGTAAAACTTTAAAAATTTAGTTTTTGTTTTAGAAAAATTTTAGTTTTCCAAAAAAACGGATAAAAAACTCTTAACGACTTTTAAATCTTGTTTTTTTTTCAATGAAATCTATTTTGCAATCGTTTGCAGAAAATACCGAAAAAAGAAGAAGACAGAAAATGCTTCTAAATCCAATACCTAATCTTAGGGAATGTGATTGATTGGAAGGTCTTTCAACTTTGCCCTGTGGGATAGGATCTCCTCTTATACGGCCATAGCTTTCAATCTGCCTTTCAATTCCCTGATGATATTGCTCTCAATCTGCTATGTCGCATAAGAATTATGTCCATCCCAGAAGAAATTAATCAGAGTCTATACCACGGATCTTTCCGGGCAGACTATTTTAGAAAGTAATTTATATTAAAATTTCTGCCCCCTTTTACCGCATTACGATTTGGCAAGTTCTTGAATTTAATTGATTTCGTGCCTCTTACTATACTATAAAAAATGGATACTCGTGAAACTTTTTTCGTTTTGGATGAAACACTTTCCTCCGAGCAAACATTTCGTCAAAGTGACGGAATATCTATCATCACTTCTTTGAGATACGAATTTCGACATAATTAGAGAAATATTTAAGCATTCTATTTTCTAAAAAAAAAAAAAAAAAAAAAAAAAAAAAAAAAAAAAAAAAGAAGAAAGAAAGAAAGAAACTTGTAGTACTTATTGTATCCAAAGATGTAATGCAAGTTTTACAATGATCTCTTTATTGTTGGCACCATATAATTGGATGAATGCAGCTTTAACGTCACAAAAGGGATCGACTGAACGGATATATTAATTGAACACTTGCTCGGAATAGATTTCGAACCCAGGATCTTTCTGTTATGAAGCCAACTCTTTAAGCACTATACAGGCTTATTAACTTATTTAGTCTCTTTGTTTTCGTTAGTCTAATCTTAGTCCAAGTTTCGAAATTCTAGTTACCAATCTCCCAAAATACGCTACGATGAGGTTTCGTGACGAGGAAACATTTTCGTCCTATATTTGAGAGTGCGCGTTTTGTCACAAATCTCGTGATTTCATGATGAAATAATTCTCAAAATTGACGAACTACAACTCAAGGATTGCTGTATTGTAAAAAAGGGAGTTTTTTTTTCTGAGAGTGCATGTTCTGGATTCCAAGAAGTTGGAAACTGTTGATAGTCAGTACAAATATTAGCACCTCCCCTGATTTTAGTTTTCCCTCCACTCAAATTTCGTTGGAATAAATCCATGCATAAAACCAAATGCTTGGAATGCCTATATCAAAATTAATGGAATACTTATTACAACATAAAGTATAAATTATTCTGAAGCAAAAACTAAATATAATAAATATCTATGTGTAATTTCAAAATATTATATTTTTACAATTAAATATTTATATTTTCTGTGAATTTGTGGTTACTCGCTACAAAGCTCACTATAGCATTTTTTTGATGTAAATATATTGAGACGAAACTTTCGAGTCCGTTGGGAGCGAAATAATTCGAAGGAAGATTCAAAAATCACTAGGATTGCACCGAAAGTAAGTTTTTGCTATCGATAAAAAATAAATGTTTCTTCTTAATATTACCATCGCGTTTGAATATCGCGAAATGGAAAATTGAACGGGGTTGTGATATGAAATGAATGCGACACGGAAACTTCAAATCACATATTTATGACCTTCTGACAGGCTCGATTTTGTGAAGATAAAGAAATATATATTTTTTTTCTAGCAGGATTGTTGAAAACACAGGCAAAAACTAGAAAAAATTTTTTAGCTAAATTCGCAAACCGATTTTATTTATAGGAATATTAAAATATAAGAAATGGCAGGCCGCAATTAAAAATTTAAGCATATAGTCCCCATTCAAAATATATCGGTCGCCACTGCGACTGCGTGACTATATCTCACTAAGCCTGACTATGTATTATTATACTCTTTGTTTAAACTAGTTTTTGCGTCTGTGACGTTGACATCGTACATTCGATATTTCTACCATTTTCTTTTTCACTCAAATCTGTGTTGTATCTCCATGTCCGATGACGATACAATGCTCATCTTTTCCTGACAGATGTAAATAAAGTTTATCATGGTATTATTATCAAAATAAATTTCTCATCAAGTAAAATTTTAAAAACTTTCCGGTTTGTGCTCAATCTCTCATGAGGTGTCCTAGGCTTTAATTCCAACAGTGGTTTGGTTTATACGAATTCTGCTCCCGACTCGCACTGACCATAATCCTGACTTAAACTATCCTTAGTGATAGACGGATCATAAGTTATAATCCTCTTGCCATCGGTTAGGTTTTCGTTGTTTTCCTATTCATGTAACCTAAATACGGGGTAGTTCCATCAAAAAGCCTCCACGAAAGCTAGTTTGTACCAATGCTATATCCAGCAGTCCCCTTGTTTTCTGCATAGGCTTCAAAATGACCAGGGTACGGAGTCTATTATTAATGGTCGTAAACTCTGAATTGCGTTGGCTGCTCAACGCTGGTTATAAAATATAATATAAAAAATCAAAATTTCAAGATCAAATAAAGATTAACTGGAAGATAGTTAGGGATAAAAAGACAAGTTTCGATGGTTTTTCTAACGGCTTTATATCTTTCATTCAGAATTATAAGTCGTTAACATGCAGATGGTTCAGTTTATATCGTCATTTTATCACAAATAAGAAGTTTCAAACGTTCAATCCAAATTTTTACCATCTTCTAAGAAGTTAAGTCAATAGAGTTACTGACTGAACTGACTTAACTGAATGTCAACGAAACCCTTAATTGCGAAAGCGAGATTTATCACTAGACAGCGGATTATATGCACGAAAAAACGGACAAAATATGCATGCAAATATGCACTAAAAAACTTGAATATATGCTCTTAAAACTAGAAATATGCATTTAAAATAGAAATTAAAAGTTCAACTTATTTAAATACTACTATTTTTTTTCTCCAACAAACACAGCTAAAACATTTTTTTGTTAAAAGGAAGAAAATCAAAATATTTTTTACTTGAATCTACACATTTCTGAAGAAAAAGCCTAAAACTGAAGTATGATAAATGAGAGAAGAAAAATCATCGCATTTTCCGGAAAGATTTTCTTAAACTGAATAATTTTTGTTGCAATACACAACTAAGTGTTTTTCCAAATTTTCAAGGGTGAATTGATGTCGTCGGTCATCAAAGATCATTTTGAAAGCAGAAAATGACCTCTCCACGTCAACCGATGTTATTGGACAAAACTGGTACAATTTCGTACTCATTGGTTTTACTTTCTCTGGAAGTTCAGTTCCGTTTCCATTAAGAAAATCATTTATCTTCTTCACTGCTGCAAAACCCGAATTTTTGTTTTGAACGAAACACCATTTTTCTTTTACTTTCTTTCCAACTGTGTCTGGAAGAGCATTGATGCACTGTTGAATTTTTTCAATTTCGGATATGGCCTCAGCCAGGGGAAGACCTCGTGTTTCGAGCTTTCTTATTGCTCCACTTAAGAAAGAAAAGTGAGTGTCAATTATGGCCAAGTCCTTCTGCAAAGAGATATCCTGTAGTTATTCTTTTGTGACATAAACTGAAGAAGCACAGGAACTGTCAATTGCATCTACAACTGACTTTATTGCATCAAAATTATTAGCGTAAAAACGTGCAGCTTCAATCCATGTACCCCACCTAGTTATCACAGGCTGTGGAGGTAAGGGCAAATCAGGATACATTTCTTTATACAATTTTATGCGCACAGGTGCCTTGAGAAAAACTTTCTTGATACTAGAAATTAAATCATTCACAGAGGAGAATACTTCTCGAACAGTCTCAATGATTGACTTTTTCAAGGGCTTTGCTTGCTTGAAGATGTGGTCGAGTAGGAATATTATCCATTTTTCCACAAATAAAATGAGCAATATAGCGACCGCACTTATCTGTCGTCTCATCGACTTCAATCCATATGGGGCCATCTCCATTATCTCATCGAGTATCATCCAGTACTTCGTTATATATTGGTTGAAGGTAGTTCTTTCTTAAAGTCGATTCATCGGGAATGATCTGATTGGTACAATATTTTTTTAAAAACTGTCTTAAGTTTGGATTATTTAACTTTTTTAAAGGAATATTGCTGCTTACTAAGGCTTTGCATAAATCACTAGAAAAATCACTTTCCTTTTTAGCTGCTTGAACAGGAATAGTTAATAAACTTTGAACAAATCCTTTTGTATTCTGCTTTTTCTTCGCGGAGTGAGCATTAGTCTTTATATGTTGATCGATTTGGTACTTTTTTTTCACAGGAAATGTGTTTTTGACAAATCACACAAATACTATTTCCCCATCGGTCGTAAAGTCCTTCCCATAGTCCGAAATCCATGTCTTCATTAAATTTGATTTATTCGACTTAATTTTTGGCATATTATAAAATTCAGCAGTCAAAAATCACGTTCGAAGCTTCACTAACTACGTATTCAACTGATGGATGTCGAAACTATCTATCTATCGGATGGACTATCGAAATATGTTAGAATAGCAGCTCTCTCCGAAAATGTATTCAATCCACCTTTTAACTAATCAATCACAGGAAAGGGAGGTCATTTTCTACTTACCACAGAAGCCTTATTTTTCCCACACAGATTGACAATTATTTATTACAGGAAAAGACATCCCTTCATAGTATATCTGACCATCCCTTTCTGAGGTTTCTATGACGAATGTCTGTTTGGGTGGGCCCTTTGTACCCCCCTTCCCGACACACACCTCATTTCTACATCTTTTTCACGTGATTGCAATCACCCCCAGCAACATCAATCCAGCTGACCTTTTCAGGTGATAAAGAACGACAAAACAAAATTTAAAGTGTTCCTTATGCTAACATAAAAAGAATAGTAATATGGTTTTAGGAGCGAAAAGCCATAAAATGCTGAAAATATGCATTTATAAGAGCAAATATACCTTTTTATGCATTTATATGCACAAATGGCAAAAAGTGCTAAAATATGCAATTGCATATGCACGTATGCAATTGCATATTATCCGCTGTCTATTTATCACCAATGAAAATTTCGTTTACTTTCTGACGCAAACTTGAGTTAGACGCAAACAAAGTTAGACACAAACATAAAATTAATGAAAATTAAATAAAAGTTAAATGAACTACCTCTTTAAATTGAACTAAAGTGAGAAAATACTTATATTTTATTCAGACCAAAAACATATTGGTGCATTAATTTCATAAAAAATTTATCACTATCCAAAATTCTCTTCATGCCTTTTGAAAGTGATACATCCTGCGTCCCACATTCTGTCAAGAAAAAATAAAAAAATAAAAATAGAAAGCCAGAAAATAGACCTTCGTTGTCCACTTTATACGAGTAGTTTTAAGATATTATTTCTTACAAATGAAACTTTCGATATTTTCAGGCTTGCTAAGACACTCAGATATCTACAGTTTCTTGCATCGTTTTCAAATCGCAATAAGCAGAATATATTGCAATTCTATCGTCATTAAAATTTCGAAAACTTTCCAAAAAGCCAAAGCTTTTATAAGTATAATTTAAGCTTTTTATTAGATATTATTACAAACAGAATTTATGGTGATATTATTATTGAAGATTATCATCGCTCAAAATTCTAACCGTTTGCTCAATAGTCTCATATCTGAAATTTTAATTGGAGCTTTCTATTTGATGGTAATATTAGGTTAAACAGTTTTATGAATGCTACAAGCAGAGTTTATTTCCAAATACAATTCGTCATCAACATTCAAAATTTCAACACATTTTCGATTAGCTGGAGTGCTTAAATTACAACTGAAACTCTTTGACTTAGGACACTAAAGAATAGAATTGCTTTCTAAATGTTTTTCCATCCTATACCGTTCCGATTGACACTAGTCTTTCAGGTATCGGTCGGGCTGGTTTTTGTTGGCCACTCTTTCAGGGGCACCATATTAGGTGACCCAACGTTGCTCTCACAGTTAAGACAAATAGTACGGAGAATCAAAGAACATCCTTGTCTTGTCCAGGATTCGAACCCAGAAACTTTCTGATGTCAGGTCAGCTCCCTGACCACTACACAGTCCAGTCGACTGTTTTCTAAATATTGTCTGTTTTCTAAATATATAATCTTTTATCGTCAAACGATCCTTATTTTATTCGACATGAACGAATTAACAAGTACTAAACTAAATCAAAAATAATAGCAAATAAAAAAAATTCAATATCTAAGCTTTACAAAAGAAAATTTTTATTGTATCAACTATTAAAAGCATAGGGCACATCACTTCTGTATTAAACACCTATCATCTTCGAAAATCCTTTCCCCAATGTATTTCGAAAGTGATGCGCCATTCGTTTTGAGTGCGACGAAAATAGAATTATTTTATCTTTTTTTGTCCATTTGGTGAACGCAGTAAAGTTTTGTACTTATTTTAATCTTTAAATTATGCTCTTATTTTAACACAATTTCAAATATTCTTAGCGTTATTCACGAGGTTAAATCCTTATTCGCTTAATTTTATTCCATTTTCAATTTCCATTTATTTTAAAAAAAGATTTTTTTTTTCTAGTTCTGTTTACTTTTTATACAGATATAACTAGCATAATACTCGATACTCGGTATAAATAATATTCGAGCATTTTTCCTATTTTGTTTCGAATATTTTTAGAAAATATTTGCTACGAACCTTACAAACTAGTAATTTTGATACTTAACGTAAGCCAAATTGCTTAATTAGGAGGCAGAGTTATGGACGTCTTCATAACATTTTGACTTTGAGTTTTTCTCGTTTCTTTAAAGCTTTTTTCGCGAAAGAAATTTTCTAGCTACCTACAAAACTAACTTGCTGGATTGGAATTTCATATGAAGACATGTTTTAGTAATTTTTTATTGTTAATATTGTTTAATTCAATCATTACCGAAAATATTATGAATTTTAAATAATACAAATTTTAGACAACTATTTCATTAAATAATATTTTTTTAGCTTAACAAATTTAATATTTTAATATTAACAGAGTAATTCATTTAAAGAATCATAAAAAATAAATACAAATAAATCCATTTTTTTAAGGAAAAAGCAAGCATCTCTGGGATGTAATTAAGTAGTTGAAACCTCAATGTTATTTGCTTTTACAACATTATTGCGAAAGCTACAATTGTTAAAGTTATCAAATCGTTGTAACAAAAAATAAAACAGTATTTCTTAAATCGATATATTTGAGATCGATGCTGAAATTAGAATTTTTCCGCATTATTACGGGTTATCATTATTAAATTACAGGTTTCGATTAAGGATAGAAAACGATTACTTCAATTGCAATCGCAGTAATATTAGTGGTTCTCCAGCAAATGACGTCATATTAAAAGAGGGAAGAAGAAATTAGAAATTAACATACGTTTTCCATTAGTGTTTTTCATTTCATAAGATTTAAAGAAAAGTGAATTGCATATAAATTAAGATTAATTGAAAGAAAAAACGAAATTGTACATAACATAATTTATAACAACCGTTTGAGTGATTGACTTTGGTAGGGGGAGGAGATAATTTGCCAAACTGATTGGTTTGAAAGTCAATATCGCAAGAAAGTTCAAACATTTTAATATAAAAAAGGGATATTGTTGGATAAAAATTATTAAGTTCGCATATTTCGCAGAATTATATTAATTTTTAAATAAATTCAATTATAATGTACAGTACGAAAAATAAACAAGTGAACAATCTGGATAACTAATATTGTTTGAATTTTTACGTGCTAGTACTCGATGGTTCAAGATAATTAGCTTAAATACTAATTAATTAGTGCAGATAGATCTTTGGATTAAAACATTTTATAATTGCGTGCAAAAAGTTTTCGATTCACCTAAAACGTTTTCGAGTTACGGCAAAATATTCTAAAAGTGAAATTAATATTAATGCGTCTAAACTTTCAACCTCTTTCCGGCCACACGATAGGGCCTATATTTTTCAAATTGCTGTTAGCGGCTTAAATTTAGATGATCAATAAAAAAAAATAGTACGTTAATATAGAGTAAATGAGTTTTTGTGCCGAATTGAAATATCAACTGCCCTAAATAATTAGTATATTTAAGGAAAGGCTTTTGAATAATTAAGAAAGTAGTA
The DNA here is from genome assembly GCA_949128135.1 of Parasteatoda lunata. Classification (NCBI taxonomy): domain Eukaryota; kingdom Metazoa; phylum Arthropoda; class Arachnida; order Araneae; family Theridiidae; genus Parasteatoda; species Parasteatoda lunata. The sequence goes on from OX421979.1 coordinate 30,043,925, forward strand.
CCTAATTATTAGATCAAAAGTTATTCGAAATTTTTCCATTTTTATATTGCATACTGTGCAGTTTGTAGAGGCTAGTGTCACAAACTAATACAAAATAAGCTTCATTAAACTGTTTTGAACATAGCTAAAAAATGAGCTTTTTTTTATGAATATCGGCATAGTTTGAGACGCACGCAAAATTTAATTTTGATTTATAACCGTCTTTAGACAGACTACCCAATTTTGTGTTAACGACTACCAATGTTCAACCTTCAGTAGCTTTGTAATTGTGAACCCAAAGCAGAGGACAAGGGAACTCCTAGATCAAGTATTGAGAGAAATTTAGCCTTTGTGGAGGACTCTTTGATGGAACTGAACAGCAGTCGCGTTACGTGGTGAGAAAACCCACGAACACCTCCCACGGTTAGCCTGACGTCAAGAGGACTAACCTATGGTCCGTCTGTCACTGAGGATATTTTACGTCAGCACTGTGATCGGTACGAGGCGGTTGCGGAATTCGAATCAACCAGCCATCACTGGGATTCAAACCCGGGTCACCTCATTGGGAGGAAAGCAGCGCTCTATTCCCTGAGCCCTCACGACTTTACGCACGCACAATTGCAAAAATTTAATTTAAAGAAAAGACGAGTGAAAAAATGCCCCCCCCCTCAGAATACATGTTTACGAATAACAACATGGTTTGGCATGCACGTTTGAAAAAAAAAATTGCCTCGTTATAAAATGCGTTGTACAAGAAGTCGTTGAAGAAAATAAATTCTGATTTAAATGCGTGTGAAAACATGAGCACCGTTTTAAATGCATGTTGAAAAATTGAATATATCTTGAAATTAGAGTGTGAAGAAATGGCCAGAGCCTTTTGTTTCTAACTATTATGATTACTATTTTTTAAATAAGTTTTTTTAAGTGACTAACATAAAATAATGAATATTCGTAGTTAAGGCTTAAAAAAACGTATTTTTTTATATTTGTTAGGTATGAATCTGTTTTAAAAGTAATATGAATCGAATGGACCTTCTCGTGGACGTTAACAAGTTACGTTCTTCTATATCAAAGGCAAATCATTTGCTGCGCACAGTTTCATAAACGCGGTATTTAAACTATGTTCAATTTTTCAAACGCGCATTACAAGCAATGCCTATTTTCTTAAAAACACAAATAGTTATGCAGAAATAAAAGATTGGATGTTTGCGTTTTGAATTCACTGAATTACCATATCGCTAAGTGTTAACATATCAAGCGCTCTGCCGCAAAACTAAAATGGTAAGTATTAAAATATGGCAACAAAAATCCACATTGCAAAAACAAGATCTCAAATTTCTAAGAAAGAACCGATATTACATAAAACCCCATTTTTATTATTTCTTCTGAGTGGAGAACTTCTAATTATATATATATATATATATATATATATATATATATATATATATATATATATATATATATATATATATATATATATATAATAGCACTAAACGTGTACAAAACTTGAAATTAATTATGATTATAATGTTATTTATAATAAGAACAGTGCCAAGATGTAACAATTGTGTTATGGAACTTACGGTTTTATTCATGCTTTATTAACTTAATGTACGTAAACTTCTTCCAATTTATGAAATAGCTTAGAGCTTTTTACATAATTTTAAATAGATTCATATTTTTTTAAAGTAACGTTTTAAAGCAAGTTAAACATTTCTTGAAACTAGTTTTGAATTCCTATTAATTAGAGATTTGTAATGAGGTGAAAAGTATGGAATATTAAAAATATACCAAGAACATTGTCTGTAATAAAGAAGAAAGACTCTAAATTCAACGTTATAAAATATTCTGTTTAAAAACTAGTTATTGCATAGTGTTTAGTAGAAAAGTTTAAGAAAAATCAAGCCATTTAAAAAAATGAGTTACTTTTTTCTGGATAAAAAGCAATAAAGTTTCTCTAAATATTTTATTTTTTGACATTTTACTTTCTATCAAAAAAAGCAGAAAAATGAATAGTAAAATTTTGCCTGAAGCACTTTTCATTGGAAATGAACGCTCTAATTTTTACAATTTGTATCTACAAATCAACAAATAACACTTACAAATTTACAATTGCAATTACAAATTAATTGAGTTACAGTGAGTAGTACAATTGCTTCGTTGTCATTTTCCTAAACTATCGATCATTGCTTTTTCGACATTACAAACATCAATGATATAAAACTTCTGTTTAGAGAGCAAATTTTATCCTACCTTACGACAATTTCATTTTATTTATCATGAATGGTAAATGTGGTACAAATCTTTTGTGGTAAAATATCCATTTGTCCTATTTCTTCTACTAATTTGCTTCGTCACCGGAAAATTGTACTTGAAAGGTACTATACAGCTTATTAAATTTCATCACTGAGTACATTGTATAGTACTGATTTGTAGTATAATACAGAGTTTTGTTTATAGTACAACTAAATGCTTCACATTGATATATATATATATATATATATATATATATATATATATATATTAGAATACTTTTCAAACAAGTTTTGATTTCAGTCCCACCTTTTTTTAGAAGTGATTCGTTGCATTTGGATTGCGTTTTTGTTTCTCACTAGCAATTTTCCAGACAGTGTGTAATTTTAGAACGACATTCTACTTATGTATATGTTGCAGTTATTCCGGAACACGCAGCATATACTTCTGAAAAACTTATGAACCTCTCTTGGAACATAAAAAGTTCTATGTATCTGCATAAATATGTATTTATAAAATAAAATAAAAAATAATACTCATGTCAATAATTTAGGATTTTTGAACCCACAGCCGGTTCCGGTTCAGCAAATGGGTAAAATTGAGAGAATGTTTCTCTTCAATTCACTATTTCCGTATCTAATAACGTAGAAAAAACAGTTTTGCTATGTAGAGAAGAGTTCAGGTTAAGTTTCAACTTTTTACGGTCAGAACCATCAGTGGTTCATATTGTTATAGAATTTCTAAGACTATGATACACAAGATTGCCCAACACATATAAAGGTTGGGTATAAAAGTTTTGTAAAAATGTTCTCCCAAAAAAATTGGATCTGTCAAAAGCATTCACAAATTAAAATATGTTTGTATATTCGCCTGTATTTCTCGCACCCCGGCAAGAAAAGTAACACAAGTCAAAAAGCAGCAATTCTGAAGTTATGTCAATAAAAAAAATATAGGAAGTGCCCCGTCATGTTAAAAAAGTTTCACATTTCCAACTCGCAATTTATCCAGTTGAGGTCAGTTGTGTCAGTTTTGCGTCTATTTTAGAATAAGTCTTATAGTATTCTTTAAGTCTATTTTTCTCAAATGCTGCATTTTAGAGTTATGATACTATATATATACATGTATATATGTATGTATATTTGCATGTATATGTTTGTAAGTTACAAAAATATCACAAAATTCACAGTCATACAAAAAATATTGATATCCTTTATGTATTAAACATATTATCCATTAAGTATAAATATATTACTGATGAAATTAGTATTAATCTTAAAATGAAACTTTTAAAATTAAAGGAATCTACATTGCTTGAGTATTTTTTTTATGTAATTACAAGACTTTAAAATTTTCAGAAATTAATTTCAAATAGGTTAGTTGATAACTCAAGCTGTTCAATTTTATTTATAATGAATTTATTTATAATTATGAAATATTTAAGGGAAAAACAGAGCATTTTAATACCCTGAAGAAGCCTACGTCAATAATTTTACATACTGATCAGTTTTTTCCATTTATAATTTATTATATCTATATATTATATCTAATTATAAATTACTAAAATTTATCTTCTTTGTTTAAAAAGAAATTGCGATTTGAGCTTTAATGTTGGATGGAATTTTCAAGTTGTTACATTAAAGATAAAACAACAAATAATAGCCTAATACTCTATAATTACCAGTTATTTTTATTTATAACATAATTTAGTTTATGTGGAAATTAGAACAAGTTGTTTGAACTAATATTTCAATCTGGAAAATTAAGTATGAAAAACATATTTGAAAAACAAATTAAATTTATAATTTTTGGTTTCTCTTTTGAAATACAAAAGAGGATAGTTTTTCAAACTTGTTGATAGTTGATAGTTACTAAACTTTAACCTGATGCATCACTTATATTAAGAAGTTTTATGCTAAATTAGTAGTGCATCTTAACTTTTTCGTTAAAAACTAGCAGTTTCAGTATCCCAGTTATTTATGAAGAACACCAGATTTGAAAAACACAATTTTATATTTATTATATTTCAGTCAACCATGAAAACTATCTTTATTACATATTTGTCAGTTTTGTTGTAGAAAATACATTCTAATTTAAAGAACAATTGTGCCTTTATAAAACGCAGCCATTTTTTAAATTACAATGTAAATTTAAATTATTGGTTTGAATATTTCTGAAAATATTGACGCAGAAGTGACTGCACAATGTTGTTACTTTTGGATAACTGTTCAAACGATTTAGAATTTACTACGGCCTCAAAATTATTGTTCAAAAAACTTACTATTTCATCTTCCAAGAGCTGATCGGTATGCTGATACGCAAAAACGAACAAATCACATGCATTATCGATTTGAAGATGGCACAGCAAATCCTTCCTGCAATCATCCATCAAGCATTTAATTTCATATTTAACAGATGCGTAGTAGAGATCTAAGGTATCTCGAAACCCCAGGATATTTTTCGATCCAGTGTAAATGTAAGACACAAGCTCTGTCACAGCTGCTGCACTTATATCTTTAATATCAATCACAATCTCTTTACCATCCACTTGTGCAATCATATTATTGAACACTGGAGACCTCATACGAAGTATATATTTATGAGCTTTGATGATACTTTTGCCCTTGATACGAAAAATGACATCTGCATCCACCGGATTGCAAAGTCCAACTTTTAAGTCATCAACTACTTTTTTAAGAGTTTCAAACGTAGCAACGTCACATTTCAAAACAGATGGTACAAATGATTTTTGAACATTTGAAATTTCCAACCAACACGTGATTCTTACGGGACAGCTGACAACTTGGAATTTTTTCGTGGACCATTTTAGCAAATCAAACGGAATATCGGTTGGATAAATTACGTAAGCACCGGAATTGCAACTGTGAAGAACTTTTTCTTCTAAATTGAATACAGCAGAGGTGAAGCGTAGAAACATTACTTTATATCGATGAGTGTTGTCGTTACATAGATTTAAATACATATGACTGCAATTAGATGGCTTTAACTCGAGATACCAGGTATCCGTACCTGCTGCAGAAAAATTTTCACTATATATAGAAGTTCTATTTACCATCTCTGGAATGTTGAGTCTCAAGTCGATGATAACCAAGTTTTCTGTAGAGGTTTGTCTTATACGCTGAAATACCCTATTCATTTTTATAGAAGGAGTAACAACTGTGGTTTTCTCTTCAATATTAAGCCAATCTAAACGTTGTCTATGATTAGAGTACTGCATGTTTTCCTTTTCTTTTAGAGTAATACTTCAATAATATTATTTGCAATGGCGTATTTTCGTTGAGCAATTGAAGTTATATTGGATTGAAGAGGTGCAAATGAGATAAAAGTTTGAGAAAAAGAATGTCTCAGGAAGCAAATTTGCGATACAAGCAAAAGATATACTTAAATGGTACTGAAAATAAAATTGAAGTTAAGACAGCATTTACTCTCTGCGCTTGTCGTCTCTTTGAATTAATGTTGGTGTTCTGTTTAGCTAAAAAATGAAATGCTCCGGCTCAAATAGAAGAAGTGTCAGTTTCCGGTCCCAAATAATTAAAAAACTCCAATGCTTAAAAACGCATATAATGCAAGCACCTATTTGAAATAGTAGTAAATAACTGGAAAATAAAAGTATGAAAATAGGCGAGAGGTTATTAAAGTATAGTTAAGCGTGTAACACCTTTAGTTCTTGCACCGAAGATATTGAAGACCCACATTTTTTTCTAGAATGAAAAAAGAAGCATATCAGATAGATTACAGTTTGAAACATCGACGTGGAAGGTTTCAGGTTCGTACACCGGAGTTTTCTCAATGAAGAAATTATTCAGAAAAACCCTTTTATTGTAAAAGCACTTTTATTGGAATTACATACGATTGTAAGCTCGTGTGCTCAATTTAGGCTTATAAAGTTTTACACAATACAGACAGCACAAACAGATAGCGCAATACAGAAAAGAATAGCCCGTAGATACGTTCTGGGCAGTAACAGGTATCGAAACCGCTACCTCCACACTTTGCACAGCGTTTGGCGGGGGATACCGCTCGGCCAGGGAGGCCACAAGCACTGTTATTTATTCATTTATATTTTGGAAATTTGAGTTCTTTGGAGCTAAAAGGTATAGCTCCGAAGTTAACGCTTGGATGTATGGAGACATCAGGCTGAATTCCAACCGTAGCTCTATAAATCTCTCCGAATTCCAACCGTGTCGTTGTAACGTACCCTTTAGTTCATAAATTTGGCATGGGCCACCTAAGCGGGCACAAATTTTTAACGATGCATTTATGAATGGAATTGAAATTTCAAAGGGTTACGGCGTTAATCCAATTCGTTACATTCTTGCTTTAGAACATTTGACGTTCATTCAAAAGGCAGCTGTAGTGTCTGAATAAGATTTTGGGAAATGGTAAAGAAAGTGACAGGCTTGTGTTCAGAAGTCCCGGAATAACTTCAATGCATATAAACGAAAAGCACACAGTTCCTCGACTTAAATCGCAGCAATACAAAAATGAAAATCGAACCCACGACCTTTGCGTTCCAGATACTCTACTCGAAAAGATAACCCGTGACTCCATTAGCAGATACCCAACAGCACGGCAGAGGGTGCTGTAAATTATTACAGCATTTGCAGATAATTTTTCATCTCAGATTAGTACAAAAATTGTCGTGACTCTTATTTAAAACAATTCTAAGCTTGCTTCTAATCAAAATAATAAATCTGGATTGAGAGAACTCTGCAAAAAATAAGAAGGAAACTTTTTTTTCCTTTTAGTTGATAACAAGAATCCATTCCATTTTTTTAATATCTTTGTTTATCCAAATTTATTTCAGGCTAAACAAAGTTTTTATAAGACCTTTACAAATTTACTTTATAATATTACTTTTTTTCATTATAATTTTTCACTTAATATTTAGTATAATAATTTTACAAATATTGCTATTTATCTGTTCATTTAAACTGAATTTTTACAATAATAATTTCTGTCTGACTGTGTTGGGGTCCCAGAAAAAGTTTGATAAATGAAAATAATGCTGCAGTTAAACTATATAATCTCTGTTACCAGGCTCGTGACCTTGATTTTAAATATTGAAACCTAAACGCTGGATTTTAAACTTGTCTAATAATTTTTAGATCTCTTCAATTGATTGTGAAAATGTTTTAAAAGCAAATAATCTTAGACTGGCACATATAAAAGTGTATTCCAGCTTCAAAGTAAATAGTAACCCTCATTTCTTAAACTAACAAGCCGTCATTTCGAATTTGAGCCCTCGTTGAAACTTGAAGATTGTAAAATTTGGACAATTTATGTTGAATACTCAAACACCAGAATTTCATAAAAACTTTGTCTAAAAACTCAAGACATTGAGGAAACAAATTTTTATTAATTAAATTGAGGGAAGACAATTTTACAATGAAAAACAACTTGATATTTCATTAAAGGAGAACAAAATAGACTCAAATGAGCATCATTTTCAAAAATTTCTTATTAAACACAAACATTCTTAATATTATGAATTTTATTCAAGATATATTTGTAAGGCTCTGGTACCCGATATAAATTTGCCCAATATACCCTACACTGATTTTATTTTAAGATCATGTACCACTGCCTGGTATACTGTACGCTGATTTTTTTAATGTTTTGTATCACTACTTAGTATATCTAACAGTGAGTTTTTTTTTAAGGTTAATGGTTCCGTTGCCCAGTATACATTTACCCGGTATATCCTAGGTTGACGTTTTATAAAGGTTAAGTGGTTAAGGCTAACAAGGGTAGTCCCAATCGTTTGAATAACATTACCCGCTCTTGTACAAATCCCAGATATTGATTCAATAATATTACTGCTACTTAACAGAGCTTATGTTCGGATTAGTTCTTGTTCAAGTTGCGTTGTGGTCAAAAGCCAGCGAAATAGCGGTGAAGATATTTTATCTAATATGAGTGCAATAACCATTGCTTTTCAATAAATTCTGATGTTGCGAAGATAAATCCCACATTTTTGTTTAATAAATTATTCCAGAAACAATTTTAATATGGGATTTAAGACACAAAATCTTCTGAATCTATTCATCAAAAACAACACTTCATCAAATCTTCCATCTCAATCAAAAAATAACCATTTGAAATGCATTAATTTATCCAATAGCATTTAACAATACGAATCAATTAAAACTGTAGATGAATTAGGTCCTTACATAAAGCACTTATTTATTGCTGAAGAAAGTGACAAAGGTTGTTAGAAGACGTAAAGAAACATTAAGCACAATGGAATCCTTAATTGAGCTTAGGAGCCGAAGAAGACTAATTAGTGTTTTCTTGCTTCATTGCATTTAATGGAGAAGCCAATGAAATGATCATCAAGATTACAGAATTTCTGCGTTTCTACACTGTAACTTCGATTTTATGTTCCAGTAACAATCATGGCATATTTAAGAGAGATTTCGTTTTATGCTACATTGATGTTTTATCGATGGAATCCACATTCATTGTTTACATAGAGAGTAATTTTAAGGTTCAGTACACTTTACTAGCTATCATTCTTAACTATAAATGTTAAAGAACATTCATATTGAGTTTTTAAGTACTCGTTTTGTTAATTCACAGGTTTTTGTTTCAATGTGGAGTAAGATAAGTTTTTTTTTTTAAAAAAAGGAAAACAATAGAGTTAATAAAATAAACAAAAGGTAAAATATTTTGGTAAACATGTTACGAACGTCTGAATCCGACACAGTGTTTCCTAATAACTTCTGAAAATAAATGTAGCAATCACGAAGCATTATTGATGTTGATCAGAAGAAAGATCTGAATACGACACAGTGTTTCATAATAACTAATAAAAAAAAATAGGAAACAATAATTCATCATTATTGAGGTTGATCAGAAGAAATATCTGAATCCGTCGCAGTGATTCTTAATGACTATTGAAAAAAATGAAACTATGACGTATAATTATTGAGGTTCATTAGAAAAAGAGATAAAAGTAGAAGTCATCAAAGAACAAATGTCTAGTTGGACCAGGATGCATTCGTCATTTGTTGGGAACAGCCGAAAAACTTTATCGCCTTATAAACTGCTTTTAAATCTCTCTTTTGCTCTTGATCAGTGTATATGACAGTTTATAAAGATTTGACAACGGTTTATTTATAAATTGCCAACTCAAGGATAAAGAAAAATTTCAAAATTTCAAACATTAAGGGCATTAGAAAATGGGTCTGATGTAAAAACAGGAAAAAAAGCAAAGATTGGGACTAAGTGTCCTTAGTCTAGCGATATATTTATATATTTTATAAATAAATCATACACTTTATAGATCTATCATGGGTTTTAATTCTTTGGGTTTTTGACCAGGAAATTTTCTGCTTCTTCTTACATAAGAAAAAAGCTTTCCTTTACGATATTCATTACAAACCTGATGATGCTGATGACATATTCCTTATGTCATGAGCACAAGAATCTTCATAAAGTAAATAAACGCGAAGGGGTCTAAAATTTATGCTATCCACGTCAGGCATTTAATGTGTCGAATTGCAAACCTACTAATAGTGGACTGGATGATTCTGTCAGCTTTAATGGTAGGGGCACTTCCTGGAGCCAAATTTATTATTCAAAACAAAACGCCTTCTCACACTTTTAAATTCACACCCTGTCCTTTAATCTATTTTTAGCTCAAGTGTGCATTAATTAAAAGTAAGTCGTTTTTCCCTTTGCTCTTTGTGGGAATCGCGCGACCTTTTTGATAAACCAATTACAATTACAAAGATTTCCCTTATTCCCTATAACGAAGCCTTTTACGGACTTACTTTACAAGTTTTTCCCTAACTTATAATGGGGAGCACAACATTTCGCTCTCTATCTAATAATTAACAAATACATTCTGTACCCTCCTTCCCTGCCTAAGACCTGTTTTTCTCCTTCCACTCGGTAACGACGTTATATATATGTGTGTGTTTATATATATATATATATATATATATATATAAACAAACACAGACGAGAACCCTTTATTTATTAAAGTTATGTTATTTATATCTTTTAAAGAATATAATTCTGCACCATTTCAATTTTGATATTTGTTAGGTTTTGTGAAATTATGAAAACTCAGTAAAGAAGCAGTTGCATCGTTTTGACTTTTTTAAAACCGAAAACAACTGGATGTTGTTTAAATTGGTGCATAGGCGTGTTACAATACTAACTAAGAAATATAAAACCCGTGTTTACTATGTAAATGTACTTAACAAGTAAATTTTGAAACGTAAATTTATTTAATATGTTAATACGTTTAATTATTAGGAAACATTCAGATAATACTAACTATTCTACGAAGATTATATTACAAATGCTATACATTCCTTGAAATTGGAAAAAGAAATAAATAATTTAGCCGAAATTAGTGGTCTATTGCTGCAAGTCCACAAAATTTCTTTATAGGAGATAGCAAAAGCAATTAAAAAATTTAGTTTAAAGATTCCTTTTGAGATTCAAAAGGTAGTAAAATATACATTGAAACTGTTGCGCACGAAATTTTATACTCAATTAAATATTTCTTTAGAAAGTAATTAAAAGTTTCCAAACACTTAATAAATCAACTGAATTAGAATTATTATAATTTTAATTAAAATTAGTTATCTTTTAAAAAGTGTGCTTAAAAAGTCAACACATTTTCTGATTTTATTCATGAATTTATTACTTTATATGAATTATTCATGCAGTAAAAATCTAGAAAGTTCTTTTGTTAGGACTGCAGCAAATGAATGAACATAAAACCAATAATTAAATATTCTGTTAATTAAATGTAAAGAATTTAATTACTTGAATAGAATTAATTTTTTCCTTAATTTCAGTAAAGACTTATTTTGCTAATTGTTTATTCATTAAGTTTAAAGAGAGAATACTAATCATTAGGAAGTTTCATTAATTAAAAAGTGTTAATTCTAAATAATATCTCTTTTTGAAAAGGAAATGGATAATATTAAAAGCTTGATAATTTTAAAATTCAATATAAAATTGTACCATCATTTTGAAATAATATTGATATTTAAATAATTGAAATTGAAACTTTCAAGCTAGAATTTTAGTTAATTACAAAAATATTTTTAAGATTCTTAAAACATCGTGAAAGATTGTACTGGTTTTTCAGAGAAAAAATAATTTATTTCTTATTTTGATTAAAAGCTTAAATTAGTTTTTTCTAACCAAAAAGAAAATTTTCATGATTTGTAAATACGATTTCTACATACTATAAAAGAATAAAAGTTTTTCGGAATTAATATACTGTTTTGAACTGATTCAAAATTAAATGTTAAGAATTTATTAATTTAATTAATTGTTAAGAATTTATTAACTTAATTAATTATGAAACATGTACCCATCTGTTGGAAATTTTTATTATAGTGTTTATTATAATTTAACTTTAAAATTAAACTTTTATTCTGTAAATGATTATTAAAATTGCTTCAATTCAAGATCACGAAGGAATGATTTAATAAGTCTTCCTTTTTTATGTGTGGAAATTTTATATCAAACTGTTTTTTTGTTATCATTTCCTGATAATTACTTTAAAATGTTCACAGGATAACAGTACTAGATTTAGTTTAAAAAAAATCCAATTTCTTGCATGGAAATCATAGTATTTTTTGCTCAAACGATTTCCTGATTAATTTAAAAATGTGGTTTATGATTATATTGTTCTAAGCCTTTTAATGATAAATCATTTGAATTGAGAAAATTTTATTACATTGATTTATTAAATAAAACAAAAATATGAGGTGGAAAGTATATATTTTATAATGATAATCCTTACTAAAATAACTAAACTTATTTTCAATGTTACTTAAATGTAATTAAAGTACTTATTTTCTTTCCAGGATGATTTTAATAATACTTCTCATAGCAAATCAAATAGTGTACTTTTCATAATGTACTAATCAGTAGTACACCCACATTATAATTTGCTGATAACTAATCAATATATCTAGTGATAAAAACGATTAATATGACCACATATACTCTTCAATGGAACTCTATTTGCTTTAGAATTAATTTGAAAAATAGTTAAAATGATTGGAGCACTCGAACGCAGCGCTCATTCTCAAGACAACAAAGCGTGAATGAAAAGAAAACTGTCTTAAATGTTGTCTTTCCAATCTACACATTATTTTAAATTATGTGGATATTAAAAAGAATTTAAAACGTATCAAATAAATGACAAAATATCTAATAAATAAAAAAATAGTCAATAAAGATTGAAGTAAATAAATAGTCGAAAAAAGGGGATATAAAAAAATATTATTTTGAACGTATAGCTTATTTAGATGTTCTAAATTTTCCCATCAAGAGAAATTTATGAAAATTTTTAATATTTTGTGTTCTGTACCAAACCTTCATGCGTTCTGTAAAAAGGCTGAAAGAGCTTCTCTGGACAGGTTTAAATCAATCTATATATATAAAAATGAATGTCTGTGTGTATGTCCTTTATAGACTCCTAAACCATCGGACAGAAAGTGATGAAATTTGTCATACAGATAGTTTCAATCACGAGGAAGGTCACTGTCAACATTAGAACATTCTGCGACAAATCGTTCTTGTGTGATGAGCGAAAAACGAAATGGAATTATCTGATTGGTTAAGCGTTAGCCATTGTTTTAAATTGAACGATTCAATTTTCACATATTTTAAAGATAACATCAGTGATAATTGCTAACTTATAGCCCTGTTTGGTCAAAAAATAGTTTATTGCACGTATTTAAATATTTGATAATTTTATATTCGCTATGTCAGATGAATTCGATGAACATTACGTGGTAGCACGCGTGGCTTACGTCTTCAAATTTATACTTTGTCTGATGCTACGCGATTTTATTTTATTTATATTAATTCTTTTAAACGTGTTTCTAAAAAAATACATATTTGAAATCAACGCTAATGAAAATAGAAAAAATGATATTTATGTATTCAAAATGCGAATATTAATGGGAAAGTGGTACTAATTCGTTTAGGAGAATCATAAAAACTCGATGCCAATGAGGCTTTATTATGCCAATGATGTTTAAATTAATTAAGGTAATATATGCATATTGAAATAAAAGAAATAAGCTTTGTACTAGAAAGAAAAAGAAATGGAGTAAAAGTATTTATTTGTCTAGAAGAACCGTAAAAAGTCGTCTTACTATTATTGACGCCAATGATGCTTAATTAATGTTGGTAATATGTATTAATTGAAAAAAAAGGAACTTCTGTTCTAAAAAGCAAAAATAAAGAGAAAAGCGCTTTGGGTAACTGTAAAAAATCTGTATATTATTATTGACACTAATGCTCAATTAATATTGACAGTATTGATTTTACCCCGGATCACATTCTCGAGTGCCCAGCCCTTACCCCATATGTTTTACAACTGGGTATGGTGCCACTGGCTTCAGAACTTCGTGAGATCCTCTATAGTAATGATGTATTGGAGCTTGCGGATGCAGTTTTGGAAGCACACGAGGCCATTTAATTGTCCATGGACACGATAAAAAAAATAATTTAAAAAAATGTATATTGATTGAAATAATATAAAATAAGCTACATGCTAAAAAGCCAAGCCCATGGAAGAAAGATTAATAAGAAATTCGCTTAAGAAAGCATTAAAATATCACCATTCACAGATGACGCTTAATTAATATGTATGCCGGACGGAAATATGTACTACTGGTACTATGGTAATTGGCGATTAATTTTTGATAAGAATTCTATTACAAGTTTTCCGTACTTTCAGAATATATTTTTTCCAGTGGTAACTAAGATAGTGTATTAAATTTTTAATGAATTATAATTAAAGTAACTTTTTCCCATCACTACTTTTAATTATTTTAACAGTAAATTTATTATCAGATAGACAAATGGTCATGCTCTAAAATCCTTATAAAGTTCTGTTTTTTCTTCTTTCATTTTTCAATTAATGCGGCCTTAGTTGGGGGCCACTGACAAATACGTATAAACTTAAATGTTGAAGGATTATGTGCTAAGTACCAAATATACTTATGTAGGTATAAAATATATTGATATATTTGGTGATTATTAAAACTGCAACTATCTGTTTTAATACCAAAAAACAGGACCATTGACCTGAGAAAATCACTTAATAGTGATAAATTTTAACTATCATGAATCGGTCGCGAGCAATATCATCATGCCAAGAGATGCTAAATACATTTTATATTTATTCCATCGGTATGAATTATAAACAAAGAGCTTTTCTTATTTCAATAACGTAAGGACACCGAAGATTACAACATATAACATTCAGTAGAATGAAAATATTATTTTAGCTATACTTAGTGGAAGAACCAGGTAAGTGCCATTTTCAGAAAGAAAAAAGAGCACACGCATCCAAATTATTTTATTACCAATTTATAAGAAGGTGGGACTAATAATTCTTTACTTTATTTTATTTACCACTGTCTAATCTAAGCGAATCTGTCTTATCTATAAAAAATAAATGTCTCTGTGTGTGTGTGTCCTTTATAGACTCCTAAATCATTCAAATGAAATAGACGGAACTTAGCATACAGATAGTTTGAAGCACGAGGAAGGTCACTGTCGATATTAGATCCTTCTACGACGAACCTTTCGAACGGAATGGAATTTTCTGATTGATCAAACGTTAGTCATTGCTTTACATTTAACTATAGTTTTAAGTATAACATCAGTGACAATATCTGGCTTATAGCTCCATTTGATAAAAAAACTTATTGCACGAATTTAAATATGGAATTATTTTTATGTCAGATAAATTCAATGAGCAACATGATGTGGTAACACGTGAGAGCTCCGTCACCAAATTTATACTTTTAACGTTGTCTGATACCACACATTTTAAAACATTTTTCCAAAAAAAAAAAAAAATGAATTTAAAAGTCAACAGTAGTTGAATAGAAAAAAAATGTATGTATTTAAAGGCAAAAATAATGGTTATATTGTATTTATTTGTTTGGGTGAAACGTAAAAAATCGCCACATTATTATTGATGCCAATAATGCTTAATAAATTTAAATAATAATATATTGAAATGAAAGAAATAAGCTTTGTACTAGAAAGCAGAAGTAATGGAGTTAATTTATTTATTTGTCTAAAGGAAGCGTAAGGAATCGTCATATTATCAATGACGACAATGATGCTTAATTAATGTTGGTAATTTGTTAATTGACATAAGAAACTGATTAAAATTATAGCAAAAATATAGGAGAAAAGATACTTATTCATTTTTAATCGATATCTTATTACTGACACTAATGCTTTATTAATATTGATAATATGTATTAATTGAAATAAAAAAATATATAAGCTATGCTCTAAAAAGCAAAGTTAAAGGGAAAAAAAAGTTAATAAAAAATTGCTAAGAAAACCGTAGAAAATCCCCATTCACAGATGATGCTTAATTTATATGTATCCCTGACGGTAATATATACTACTGGTATTATACTAATTGGTGCAGTTTTGATAAAAATTCTACAAGGGTTTTCCGTGATTTCAGAAAATATTTTTCCTGTGGTAGCAAAG
This sequence comes from Parasteatoda lunata, assembly GCA_949128135.1. Classification (NCBI taxonomy): domain Eukaryota; kingdom Metazoa; phylum Arthropoda; class Arachnida; order Araneae; family Theridiidae; genus Parasteatoda; species Parasteatoda lunata. Next base: position 30,059,690 of record OX421979.1, read on the forward strand.
ATAATTTATTAATATTTTAATGAATGAGAGCAAAAGAACTTTGTTCTTTCACTACCAAATGTTTTAATAATAAATTAAAGGTTAGATAGAGAAATAGCTATTCTCCAAAATCCCTATCAAGTTTTCTAATAAGAATTCAAATTTTTTTTTCAATTTCGGCTTTAGTTGGCTGTCACTGACAAATATATTTTCACAAAATTTAAATGTTGAAGGGTTATATAATAAGTACCAAATATGCTAATACAGATATAAAATATTATAATGATATATTTATCTATGATTAAAACAGAACCAATACTAAGCCGTTTAAATACCGATACTTTAGAACGGCCCCTCGAAAAGGATATGTACCGGAGAAAATTATTTGATAATGGTAAGGTTTATTTATTATTGGTTTAGCTGCGAGTAATAGCATCATGCCAAGTGATGCTAAATACATTTTCTCTGTAATTTAATGGGACGAATTATAAAAAGCAAGTTTTATTTACTTCAATAACGTAAAGCCATCGTAAATGGCAACAAATAATATTGAATAATAAAAAAAGTAATTGTAGGTATATTAATTGAAAAACTTAGTAGAAGAAGCAGATAAGTGACATTTTCATTATGAAAAAAAAGTTGTATCCGAAGTATTTCATTACCAATTTTATAGAAGACGGGACTAATAATTCTTCGCTTTATTGTTCCCAATTTTAAATAAAACCTAACTACTACCTAGAAAATAAAACATTATTGCTTAATTTGAAATAAAAAATCATACTAGCATTCTAAAAATTTATGTGATTAGTTGTGTTAAGATGAAAGGCAAAACCAGTGATTTATCAATTCCCCTAAAAATGTCACTTTCCTGGTTCTTCCATTAAGCTCTTTCATAGTGGTCTCTATGTGCTTTTCAGTTATGAGAATGATTTCGTTGTGTTTCTCAAATGTGATTTATTGATACTTAACTTATTTTTTATTCACCCCGTGCGAAGAACGGGCATTCAGCTAGTAAAAATATAAATCAAGGCCTTCCTAACAAACTTTTGTTTCTTCCATCGGAATCTAGCATATGCATGTTGTTTTTAATTAGTCATCTTTTATATTTTCAAATTTCTGAGCTGTGGTGGCTCAGGGGGTAGAACCTTCGCCTTGCAATAAGGTGGCACAAGTTTGAATCCCAGTGGTGACTGGTTGATACAAATTCTGCTCCCGGCTCGCACCGACTCCAGTGTTGACGTAAAATATCCTAGGTGGTAGACAGATTATGGGTTAGAATTCCCTTGCCATCGGGCTTACTATTGGAGATGTTTATAGTTTTCCTCCCCGTGTAACGCAAATGTGGGTTAATTCTATTAAAAAGTGTTCTACTATGGCTAGTTTGCCCCAATCCTTGATCGAATCGAGGAGTATCTTAGTCTTCGGGGTTGCGTTCACAATTACAAGGCTACGCAGTTGAATATTAATATTAATAATCGTTGGAATTGGACCTGCTGTTCAACACCGGTTATAAAACAAAAAATTAAACAAAATCTTTCTCAATGTGAATTTTCTCCCCAATATGAATCTTTTTTTTCTAATCTTCATCTTCAATAAAGTTTCTAAAAATGTATCTTAAACCATAGTCGAAATCTTCGAAAACTAAGACTTTGAAACTATAATCTTTTTTTAATAAATCTGTGATATATATCGGAAAAAGTAGAACGAATTAAATTTCTCTTTGACGTCTTTTATACTTTTGAAAGCCTATCTGTATAATTTTGCTACGAAATGAAACAGAACTAAAGAAACGAACGAAATGATACAGAAACGAAGGTTACTAAAATCCTTTACTGCAAAGGTCTTTTCTAAGCAGAGTTAGAAAAACAGAGTATGGCAAAAGAGTATATCTAGAAATACATCATGTAAGAGAAACATATTTTCGAATAAATTGGTTTGTTTTAAGTTTTGACGATCAATAATTGATTTAAATATATAAAATTTGGCTACTATATTTAAATAAATAACTAGGGGAAATACTAAGTCCATGAGATATACTTCTTCTAAATCATATTCATCTGTGTGTATCATTATCATCATCTAAATCATTCCATCTACTCATATGTGATGCTTTTTATGTTTTAAAGTAGCAATCGGAATTCTGCTGTCATCTTCATTTTGAGTATATTCTTTGGCTGCAGGATCTGAACTTGTTTCTAATTATTCCAAAACTAACAAATCGATAACCTTTTGCTACCTTCATTAAAATTTATTGCTTTTAAATAAGTTGTAATTTCACCTATCTTTATTCAAAGTACCCTTAATCCATTTTCTTACAAAAAAATTTTTTTCGATAAAATAATTAAAATGCTAGTATTTTGCTAAAATATTTTGATAGGAAGGAGCAAATACATTAATCCACTGGACACACAAATTTACTTGTTCATACATGTCATAACGCGTTCTACACGCGTTCTACGTCAACATATTACGCTGCAACTAGTACAGATTTACGAAAATCAATTGAACACTTTGGTACAATATTCTTAAAAAGATAAACAATCGAAAATTGTAATTATTTATTTTTTTTTCATTTTCGTGAAACTTTACTGTGTTGTTCCCCTTTAAGGTGAATTTCTAGAAGATGAACTAATTGTGGAAAAATACGAACACAATTAAATTTTTCAAAATCAGTTTATAAATCACTGGCATCATGTAGTGTGCTGGCCTTTATTTAAGATTGCTTACAAAAGAAAAAGAAGCTTTTCTTTCCTTTTAATTATCTTTAAGCGAAATAAAATAATTAAATTATACCTTTCTTGTTTTAATCTTCATGGACTCGCCTTGTCTCATAAAATCCCCCTATAAAATTCCTTACATGCATTATTTGGATGTGTTTTCAATTAATGAGCCTAGATAGAAGCCGCTTTGATGTTATTGGATCGTGAAAAAAAAGGAGTTGGACTTTTTATTATATAATTTACTCGCTTAAGACTTTGATCATACGATGATTTTAGGAATGTTGCATTGGAACAGATGTGTCATAAAAATTACTTTATTAATTACCGAGTTTTTAATTATATATTTAAAGTTTGAAACTAAAGATGAAACATAGTATAAATACACTAAGCATAGTATATTTTACTCAAGTATATAGCTAAAATAGTTATATTAGCTTACTCTAAGACTTCTTCAATTTATATCGAATTTATTTATTAGTTTAACATACTTTTTATAAGAGATAGAATATAAAAAGATATTTAAGCTGTTAACATAATAAGTAAATCTGATAAATATTAAAAAAGTTGCAATTTACCTTTTTTCAAATGTTTCTAAAGGAAAATTTTAAATGTATGATCCTACACATGTTATTTATTCGTTAATAGTTATGCCCACTTTCTTAAAAACGCATCATGAGCTATGTTCGTTTTCTTAAACATGTAAGTGAGCTATGCCCAGAATTAAAAGCACTTCGACGATTTTGTAAGCTTTTTTTTTTTTAATTTTTTGAACTCTTGTTTTGCAAGGTTTAATTATTTTTACAGTGCAATTTAAACACTTTTCATCGATATTTTTTGGTTTTTATGTTATTAAAAATAATTTTAATGAAACGAAACTTAAACATAGCTGGTGAATCAAAAATATCAAATAAGAAATCTCTATATGACATAATGGTGTGACAAAGTTTTCCATTGTTGTGGGCACATTTTTATTGGTCAGAAAAATCACATGATGGAATCCTTTTTTACCACATTGACATCAATATTGTTTTGGCTGTCATCAGCATATAATTAATAAAAGTCATAAAGACATTGTTTTTCCTATCAATATTTTTGCATTCCTGATTTGGAAGATATTTACCAGTGTTTAAAACTAAGAGAAAAGTTTTTCTTACTAAAGCGTTATTTTACTTCACATTTTAAGATAAGTTACTTAAATTGGAGTTCAATATTATCAGCCGTTTCAGAAGTATTTATTTTTCAAATTAGATTAATATGCTTTTGTAAATTACATTAAAGAGATTCGTTAAAAGATTTAGAACTTAACGATCAACTTCATGCTTAATGTGATGCATGAAAAAGTTGTATTAATTGTATTATTGTTGCATCCATTTGATATCCATTGAAAATATTAAAATGCGGTTTTGAACTCACTAAATGTGTTGTAGCAAAACGGTTTTAATTTTAAATATATGATTACTTAGGAAAATTACTTATGTTCCCTACTATATCTTACTAGAATCATAAGATAAATATTTAGAGGTGAAAAGGGGAGGAGGTAGTAAGCAAACAGAACTCTTTATAATTCATATCTTTTAAGTTAATAATTTCAACTTACGTTAAACAAACTGTTTTATACCGAGAAACAACAATTATTGCAAGGCAACCAACGGGGTCGGTGAACAGTAGTAAACAGGGGATCAGCCTCCTAATGTCATAAAAAAATCGAGGTGTTGAGTTTTCAACATAAAAATTACGTATTATGCAACGTTTAAAAAATCAGACAAAATGGTGAAACTTTGCTCAAAATAAACTTTTGAACTTAAAGAAAAAAAATAAAACTATTACATTGATGTTTACTGCTGAAAAGTAGTGAAAATTCTTAATTAAAAACTTTCACTTATTTAGAAATTAAAGGTACCTAATAAATTGTACGAAGCTTATAAATCATCTTCTACAATACATGGAAGTATTAAGTAGTAAAAGATCACAAAAAAGTAATAATTATTTCAGACACCATTCTTTTTGACTGTCAAACATATTTCTAAGGCTTGAAAAAAATATTTTTAAAAAAAAGAAAGCTCTTTTTGTTTAAGAATAAAGTTCTAGAACACTAATGAACGCCTTTGTAGAAAGAAAGGAATTTTTAAAATTCTTCCGATTTACGCTGCAGTAAAGAGAAGAAACTGAAAGTAAAGAGTAAAAAAAACTTTTTTGAAGCTTCTTTATTGCTTGTTTTAAAGTCAAAGCTTAATTTAAAGCTGCTTTGGACATAAAATTCTTGTTTCATGAGCTACTACAGACTTCCGTGAAAGATTTTAAAAGATATTGTAAAATTTAAGAGTCCGTAAATTATTTAGTCTTACTTAAAATTGAAACTTTAAGTACCAATTAAATTGAAACAGTCCTTTTTTACTCTGTGATTTCTTTCAGTTTTTTTTTTTACTGATATTTAATTTAAAAAAGGGCTTTATAAAGAATTATGTTGTTAAAATGATATATTATTAACAAACTAAATTTGTTAAAAAGAGGATTTTCATTTATTCCAGTTATATAAAGAGCAATTTTTGACGCAATTCAAACTTTTATTGATATTTAAGTAACCTTTTATTGACGAGTTATTTGTTGATAGTGTAATAATTATGTTGTTAAAATTGTTATTTTACCAACAAAACCAAGTTCGTTTACCATATGATTTTCACTTATTTTATTGATGTGAATATTAATTTTGGACGAAATTTATTCTACGAGGGCTGTTTTTTAATTGAGGTCCGTTTTGTTGCGTACACTAATAAATGGCGCATGCATCGCAACGAGTACTTGCTGCGTATCTCGGTATTCCTTGGGAACAACTGTGCTCAGTTACACCTGCGTATATATCCTGTGCGGTAAGTACTGTGTCTTTAAAATGTTAAAATTTAACAAATCACCTGACGCGTATGAGGTACAGTCAGTGATGCGTTTTCATTTGGCAAAAAAAAAACCTGTCTGCTACATATATTCACCGACAGATTTCTGAAGCTTACGAAACGTCCTACTGACATGCAGACAGAAAAATTTCGCTACTCTATGACAATGAGTCTCTCCAGAGCTCAGTCCCAAGCCTTATTGGCTCTTTCGGCTGGGAAGTTTTGGACCACCCCTCATCAGCCTAGACCATGCGCTAAGTAATTTTCATCTTTTCCGATGTTCTAAACATCGTTTTGCCAGCAACCAGTACAACGTTTACGAAGACGGGAAAACGGTCGTAACCTCTTGGCAGGCGGCAAGTTACTATGAAGAGGGTGTTATAAATCTAGTTGAAAGGTATGACAATTGTTCAAGCAAAATTGGCAATCATTTTAAAAAAAAGAGAAACGTATGTAGAATCAAAAAATAAATTTGCTTCATGAAAATTTTCTTCCATTTGGGGTTTATTTTCAGGCATAGTATTTGAAAACTAGCCCTCGTATTATTGATAGTTAAGTAAAACTGTTTAGTATCGATGACTGTAATTACTTTAATATTTTATTATAAAAACTAGTCTGTTTAAAGCAAAATTAGAAACTAACATAATCAATAATTTTAAAGTGCTCCAGAAATTTTTGGAGCAGTAGTTTTGCTCTTAGAAAATTGTAATTTAGTACTTTTATAATAATATTATGCTCTTTACTAAGTTTCAATAATTCACAGATTTAAATTGATTGTTAAAGTCGCAGTCGATTAAATACTATTGAATTATTGGAAACGTCAAAAACTCTTCAGAGATTATTCGTAGGTTTTACAGTGTCTCAACTTCATGAAAGCGTACATTGCATTACCACAACTTAATTTAGAAGAGAAGATACTTGTAATAATCATCTAGTCTCTGAAACACGCACACAAACTCCCAAAAAAAGTCCTGTTATTTTTTCTTTACATGTAATATTTTTTCGATTTGATAAATTTACAGCCAACTACCCCTTTATGATGGTAAAAGTGTTTATTTGGCAAATTTTCTTTTTTTTTTTCTTCTTATTTTAATGTCCTATAAAACGTTTGTTTTTTACCATGTTTGAAAAATTATTTTCTTCACTCGGATCACTATAGAATCCTTCTAAATTGAAAATACTGAATTAGAAGAAAATGAAGGAGGTGTCAGTTTTTTTTTTCACTTGTTCACCAAAAAAATATTGAATAAATTGAAATATGTTTAGGTCTCTGAAAAGAACCTAATGTTTATTTAAAAAGGAAAAAACTAATAAAATATTTTCAAAAAACATTTAAAAAATGTTCGATATGATTTATTTTGAATATATTTCTTAATTTGTTCTATTTAATCTATTTTTCTGTTTAATCTAATTTGTTCTGTCATTTCTTCGGTGCTCCTCATACTATAGTATTAGTGTATTTTGCTTTGGTCACAATTATACAATATTAGAAAACACTCTTCTTTGCGAATATAATCGTGTGAACTGATAACATTATATCTTTTCCTTATTTTGATTTTTTGTTTTTTTTATTTTTTAAATTAAATATTTGTGAAAATACTACATTTTTTTTTAAAAAAAGCTTTATATTTCCCAATATTTTTAATATATTTTTTAACTTATATGTAAATTGAATGTTACAAGTTATTTGAATCAATAAGGCAAAGATTAATAGTTTAACTGGATTAGGCATATAAATATTCAAATAGTCAGTGAATTATATTTAGATATAAGCAAAAAATCAGATGATCATTGAAATATATTTCTACGTAGAAAACTGCCGATAATTATTGAATTATTTTTCTTTATAGAAAAATGATGAAAGTCATAAAAAAATATTTTTGCATGAAAAAAGTACAGATAATAATTAAAATATATTTCTGCATAAAAATTCCGTTTATATTAGAAAAGAATTTCTTCCCAGTAAGATACAAATAAACATTGAAATATATTTCTAAATTGAAAAGTTCATATAATCATTGAAATATATATCCTAATAAAAATACAGATCATCATGGAAATATATTTTTGCATACAAAAAATAGAGATAATCATTGAAGCACAATTCGAAAAAAGCGGACCAACCTCAACAACTTCTGATGTTATGATCGGATTTTCACGTTCTAGGACTCAATCTTTAGGGATCAAGGGGTATACGTCAAATTTATGCTAACTATTAAGACCAGACGATATTTTAAGTTACGAAATGTGACACAAAACGTATTTTCTTTGCATAGATAGATCTTTTTTTCGACAGATTTGGGTTTCTGTCCCCAAAATGTAAGGGATGTCCGCCATCGGTGAAATACGGTCCCATTGCACACAATTAAAAAATTCGTTTATCCAAAGATAATCCCATGCAAAAAAAAACTTTTAATAAATATTAATTATTTTATTTAATAATGGTAAAAAAAAATTGAATTGTAAGGTATAGAATTTTTAGCATCAATTTTTAAGAATATAATTTTATATAATGAAATACAAAATTTGAGCAAAATCGGAAAGAGAAATTGAATCCTGAGAAATTGAATTTCAAAAAACTCAATTTCAAAATTTTTTTAAAAAGTTGTATTTTTTAAATTTGATTTCTCCGAAACTATTACACTGTATTTCACTTAAATTTTGTATTTCACCATGTAAAATTACATATTTTAAAGTGGTGTAAAAATTTATATACCTTAGATTTAAAAACGTTTTGGACTATTATTTAATAAAATAATTGATTACTAAAATTTATTTTTTGCTTACAATTATCCGTGGATAAACGTATTTCACAAATATGTGCCAAAATCTTACAACGCTCTCCAGGTATGGTGAAATACGCAAAAAGTAAAATTAACATTAAGCACTTAACAATGACATATTTCAGAAAAAAGAACCAAAAATGGAAAATTGTTTTGACTCAAATTTTGTTCTTTATATTATTAAAGTTAGAAAATGGTTTTTCATTACAAAAATAAAATTTAAATGCAGTAACTACAGTATTTATAATTTTTACATGCAAATGAAAAAAGTAATGGATTACACACACATCTTATTCATTTAGAGCAAATTAAACAAAATTTTGAAGCTAAATATAATATAACTAGTATAATATAATATAAAAACACAACAATATTATTTTCAATACATAAATTTTACGAATCTTTTGCAGTATAGTATATCCATAAACCCCCACCCACATTTCTCTCCCTCGACTGAAGTCGTAATCAGTGAAAAACTAGGACTGCTATTGCCATCTATTAGGAAAATAGTGAATTAAGTATCCTAAAGTAGAAATAAACTCATCTAGGGCTTCACAAAATCGAAACGTTAATTTTTCTCCTGCCCGAAGTGAGTTCGGGCATTACAAATACTGCACGAAGTAGCTGCCCGAACTGGATTCGGGTGACACTGGCAAGGGGTTAAGGGGTCCAAACTTAGAATTGCTCTCTTGATCAAACTATGGGGACCATATTTCCCAATTCGGGGCTACCTCCTATATTTTGGGGGACTTAAATCCGAATCCGTTGAAAAAAAGGTATGTTTTTAAAGAGAAAGTACGTTTTTGTGCCTGACTTCGTAACTTAAAATATCGTCTGCACTGATTAATATATTTGACGTCACCCCCTTGAACCAGTAAGATAGATTCCTAAAACGTGAAGATCCGATCATTAGAACAAAAGTGTTTCAGGGTGGTCCGTTTTTCTTGGAACACTGTACATAAAAATAATAAATATATATATAATTATATCTATTTTTATAAATAAAATCTCAAAAGAAAAAACGATTTCATTAATTCTAAACTAGTGCATATTAACATAGATAAAGTTCCATGATTCGGTAATAATGTAGGAAATATGTTCAAAATTTATTTCTCTACTATTCATTCTCCAAAAAATTACTCTCACATTTATTCTACATTCTCTAGTAGCTAAAGATTAAAATCTCCCAAAACCCCAAACGCAACCTTTTCATGCTGAAGAAATGAGAATAAGCCAGATTCTGAAGTAATAAAACGAAGGTGCGTGACCATTTATCACAATGAGTGTAATATCCATCCAAAATGATGAGTGTAATTTCCCCCAAAGAAAGATTTTTGATGGTTTTTTGACGACTAGCGGTGTAAAAATATATCCATTACGCTATTTTTCAGCAGAAAGTCATTGTACGTGAGGTACGCTTCTAATTTTGTAGATCAGGGATTATATATTAGTAAAAATATTACATTTAATTATTATATATTGAATATAGAATAATGTAATTACAGATTAACATATATAACTGAACTCCCATTATTTCAGTTTTGAATGCAAAGTAACATGATAGATAGATTCTTGACGTCTAGTGGTGTAAAAATATATCTATGGCAACTAGTGGTGTAAAACTATATCTATTATGCTATTATTTAGCAGAAAGTTTTTTTTATTATTTTTTTACGTGAGATACGTTTCAAATTTTTCAGAGCAGGGATTATACTTTAGTAAAAATTCTAAATTTTAATTATAATATTAAATATATTGAATATAGTTTAAGATAAATTTGTTTAATTAAACTCCCATACTTCAATTTTGAATGCAAAATAACATAATAAATAGATTCTTGACAGCTAGTGGTGTAAAAATATATATATATTATGATACTAATAAAAAAGTCCTTGCACGTGAGGCGCGTTTCTGAATTTGTAGATTAGGATTTATATATTAGTAAAATTACTAAATTTTAATTATTATGTATATAATATAGATTAATTATAGATTAACATATTTAACATATTAATTATAGATTAACATATCTCCCATTACTTCAGTTTTGATTGCACATTCACGTGATTCTTGCGAACTATTGGTGTCAAAATCTATCTACTAAGCTATTATTTAGCAGAAAGCAATTCTACGAGAAATACGTTTCTAGTTTTGTAGATCAAGGATTATATTTTAGTAAAAATTCTAAATTTCATTATTATATATTAAATATAGAATAATATAATTACAGATTAACATATTAAACTGAACTCTTCAGTTTTGAATGCGAAATAACATCATAATAGATAAAAGTTATTATTTAACTATAAGCAAACAAGCATTTCTATATTATTTCATGTAATTGATGTAGTTATAGATTAATACAATTTACTAAACTACTAACCATTACTGAAGAGAGTCACATAACTATGTACAGTGCGTAACAAAAATATAAATAAACAAAATACCCTGAATAACTTTTGATCTAATGATAGGATTTTCGTGTTCCAAGACTCAATCATAATGATTCGAGGGGATGACCACAAATATGTACTATTTAATTTAAATATTTGATTTTTTAAAATTTAATTTCTGGTGCACTATTTGTGCAATTTCTGTCAAATTTTATATTTTGTCATATTTTATTCATATTTTATAAATTTACATTCTTTAAAATGGTGTAAACATTTACGTATGTTACAATTCAAAAGATTTTCAGGCATTATTAAATAAAACATCACATAATTATTAAATTTTTTTTTTGCATGGAATTAACTTTGGATAAATGAATTTTATATTTGTGTTCAATGATTTTGGATTCGCTTAAAAAGTTCTAACGATATGGCGAACTATGAAAAAGTGATATTAACATTAAAAGGTCTAAACTTTGGACTGCACTTTTGAATAAATTATCGAGACCATGTTTCCCACATTGCGGCTACCCCCTATGTTTTGGGTGTTATGAATTTAAATCCGTCGAAAAACGTCTTGTTTATTCAGAAAAGGTACCGTTTTGTGACATCGTCTTAAATCATCGTTTGTGTCGTAAATCATCGTCTGCTCTAATCAATTTACACATTTGAGTTCATCCCCTTGAACCATCGAGATCCAATTACGTGATAATCCGATCATTCGATCAAAAGTTATTCAATGGGTTTTCGTTTATTTCTTAGTGCACTGTACGTGCATGATGTAGTATTTAATGCAGTTTCATTCAATGTTGTTTTTGTTGTACTGTCAATTTGAGTACTAAATATTTTTAAAACTTCGGAGAAATAGTTTTTTGAGATCTGACCGCAATCTCACAATCATGCGATTAATCATGAAATTTTTAGAGCTTTAATCTCCATGACCCCTTTGAACTGCAACGGACTGTTGCGGGAATGCTTAAAACTGGTTACACAAAATACTAGATGTAATTCACATAATAACTAGTACAAGTAATATTTAATACATACTATAATAAAATAATAGGCGTTGCAGAGTATGATTACAGAACTTAAAAAGAAAAAGTAACAAACCTATGAATGCAGAATAATTATATTCAGAGTGATTTATTGTACAACGGTTGCATATTTGAAAGGAAGGTAGGTTAGGTATGACATCTTAAGGATGAAGAAATGAAGCACAACTTATGCCAGGAAATGTCAATTCTTCATCTTTATGGTAGTGTTAGCCTTAACGCTATGGGTATTACTGCTAAGGTAGCCTCCTTATTATGTAGAGGCTGGTTGTGAACGTTTGAAATGGAATTTTTCTTATCTAAATTTCATATAAACCTTTAGTAATTGTTATCGAAAATCGTGTTGAAACTGGAACTGGAATGCCATTCTATCGCAGATTAATGAATTGGAGACCAAGTTCTTTATCCCAACAATTTATGGCGAAATTATTTAAAATACATAAAACAGCTTCAGTTATGGACCCAATTTTAATTTAATTTTGGACAATTATTACTGGTAAACGCATAAATAACATAAAATACATAGTGCAACAAAAATACTGCGTCATAAACAGATATAAATAAAATACTAAATGTAAAGTAATATATGTATAATATACCAAAAATATAAGTAATGTAAACAAAGGTTTTTACCGAAATAGCTGATTTAAAAATAGAAACTACAGTATTGTGCCTTCTTGATCTATACCAGTAATCCAGTTAAGACTTACGAATTTGTACTAAAATGAAACGTGTTCTTACGGCTTGGGTTAGTTGCTTAATTTTTAATTGGATACCTGGACGCAATGTCATCGTATTTAAATCGTGACATTTGTCGAATTAGAAGCAAATCAAGTTCGACCCACATGTGTTATATCGTTTGCCGGCATGCAATGAAATCTGTTGGAATCACATTGCTAGGAATAATCGCTTTATTTCTTTTCTAGTTTAATGTACTCAATTGAGATCTGAATTCGTTTTGTTTATAAGATTTTTTTGTTTATTTATGTTTTAGCTATTATTTTTTCAAAAAATATATGAAAAAAAAAAAAATGAATTTAGAAAATATTGAAATTTGTGGATACTAACAACAAGTAGTTATGTAATCGAGGAAATCAAAAGTCATTCGGTGGGCTGATTAAAATCAGAGGTGATTCTATTAATCACCTTTGAAATTCATTCCGTTTTTCGTGGAAGTTAAATAGGTTTAAACGTTTTCAGGATCACCTCCCTTCTCAACTGATTTCACAACATTTCAACAGGATGTATATCTCTTTCTAGCTTAAATTCTAATTTAAGACCCCTTACTCGCATATTTTTTTCATAATATTTTGGCAAAGAATTTAAAAACATACGTTAAGCGTAATCATTGCAGAACTATTCATTCAAATATTTATAATAATTTTATAAAAAATTACTTATAAAATGTTTATTAAAAAATTTCAAAATATATTTGGCAATTTTACAAATATGTGTATATTTAATATTTGTATACATTTATGTAAACATAAACATTCAAGGATTTATGAATAAGTATGTAAATTTATAAATATGTATATATCTATAAAAAATTACTTCGGCAAAATTGTTTAAAAATAATAAAATAAAAAAGAGGAAAAGTACTTAAAAATATATATTAAACATACAAAAAACTGAAGAAAAAAAATTGGAACGAAATTTAATACCACTAGTTTTCAAGATAAAAGCCTATGATACATTCTTTTCCAATATATTTTATGTTTGACAAAATTTTAGAAAGTATTTTAAAATTCTTAAGTTGTATTATCAATTCTTGAGAATTTAAAGCACAAAACAGAAACTTAAAAGTGATACTATTATGTATGCATGGATGAATTATCTCAAAAGCCCAAAAATATCTTTTTCAATATAATTTCAATACATTTTAGCAAATTTAATAAAAATGGAAATTTCCTATTCTGATCAGAATAGAAAGTGATAAAGAACTTTTGCCAGAATAAAAAGTTTTAAGCAACAGTATTTTGCATGAAACGTGACATTTTATTAATAATTTCTTGAATAAAGTTGAATATCAGTTAAAACATTCCTTATTTTAAATAATTTATTATTCGAAAGCCGTATAAGCAGGACGCAATAAATTGTTATATCTTTTAAGTGATAACATACTTTCGTAAACTTTCATGAAATGATGTGTTTTAAAGCTGTTTAATGCCAATATTTTAAATATCAACTTAAACTTTTAAAATCTGTGTATTTTTAGAACAAGTAAGTGTAAAAAATTGCTACTTTCAATTTTGGAAATTAAATGAATCCTGCAGATTCATTATAACAATTACAACAGAATGCATTCTGATTCATGATGTATATTTGAAAATAATTTATGCTCTGGTTTTTATTTGTATTTTTTTTCTTACTGGGTGTTTCAAAATTATGTGCCGAAATGTAAAGGCACTTAGAGAATAGAATCATTTAATCGAAATGTAGATACGGAAGCGCAGATGATAAAGCGCCTGCCACGTAAAGCAGTATCAATCCCAAGTGCGCACTGTGGGCCAGAAGACCATGATCTTTGGCCAATAGTCAAAAATTAAATTTTTAACTAAAATATGTGTAGGCAGTTTTAATATAGAAGTATTCATAATCATTCCAAACATTATAAATTACTTTTTGTACCGACAAGAGTACAATTTAATGAAAGATATGTTTTTTTTTAATTGTTACTTTTACATTTTTATTTCAGAAATATATATAAGAATTTCCCCTTACTGTTACATTTTTATCAGAGTAATTAGTCTGAAATTATAGTAGAATTTTTCAATTTGTTAGATTAGTTAATACTCTTGACAAACTTAAAGTTTATATCTTATCATTTGACATTTTACAATGTGTGACTCACTTTCGAAACTTAGTTCCAAAAAGTTCCACGAGGTAATTAGTTAAATTTTTTGTTGTTGTCCTTTTTGATGTTTCGTCGTTCAAAAAAACTTGCCACATTTTACAAAGGTGGACTAAATATACCGAAAAACAAAAAAAAATTTTCTTCATGTTTTCGCGTTATTTTGTAATATTTCTTCGGAAATACAATTTGCTTTTCATTTTTAATACAAAATTACAAAAATTATTATATTTTCATTGCTATATTTAATTATTTAAACGTACTATATTATTTTTTTAAATTTTTGCTCGCCGTATTTCAGCCGCCATTTTTTTTGTGGGTAATTTTAGTGTATTTCAAAATTTCAACTATGAATTCAATTTACCTGCACATATTAACCCCTAAATAAAAAACCCAAATTTTGAAACAAATTTTATCGAAATACTAATTTTGGCCACGAAACCTTGATTACTGGCCCACTGTGTTGTGTAAAAAAAGCTAGTGAAACAAAAGAAAATAACATTTTATGAACAATATGTACTAGTTTACAATCAAATAATTTTAAATCATATTACAATGAATAATAATTTACAATCGCTGCTCGAAATAGCGACCTCCAACAATCCCAGCAGCGGAGTATAGATTGGCGGTTATCAGAAAAACACAGGCATTGCTCCACTCATTTTTAGATGATCGGGTAATCACACTGTAAAAAATTCCGGATCAAATTATGATATTAAGTATTGGCACTTAGGATGCATCATCCGTAAGATCTTTTTTTACCGTAAAATATTATACCAGAATTTTTATAGAAATATTTATTTAATTTGAGAGATTCAGCGATTCTAAGGTAACTGTTACTGTAAAAATTACGATATATCTGATTTTTTGTTCCGCAAATGGATTTTTCGGTAAAAAGTACCGCTTACGATAGGGCAAAGCTAACACTGATTGAATTGCTTGAATTGGTAGACAAAAGAATTTTCACTGATAAATTGCCAATTGAACTTTTGCGATTGGAGAAGTTGGGTAAAATTATATATAATTATTCCCGATAAAATTCCAATTATTAATTTTAAATAAATAAATAAATAAATAAATATATATATATATATATATATATATATATATATATATATATATATATATATATATATATATATATATATATATATATATATATATATATATGATAACAGGGCTACATCCCTGTTATATTAGTTGTATTTAGCTCAAATAATTAAGTCGTGAACCAAATACTTCTTCACAAGTTTTATTTAAGGGTAGGCTGATGGCTGTAACAGTTCACACCCATTCTCCACCCAGGAAGGGGGTGGACAGGACTCCGAATAATTCCGGCACAGCTTACATTGGCAATCTTACACAGCAAAAGTCATACAAAAACTATCGTTCCTGCATTTTATACTATAACTAAAAGAGGTAAAAAGGCCCAGTCGTGCATACCTTGAATCCCTACGCATCATCGAAAATCGTTTAATATTTCTTAATATGGAAGTGAAAGAGGGAAAGATTTTAAAATTAACTCCTCTTTTGAAACGTAAATATAATTATAATTCATTGGTATGTTTTCAGCCTTGAAGCCCCAAAATAAAATATCTCTACACCTATTCTTTACCAAAGGCATTTTATGAAAACGAAAGAGTTTCAATGCTTTAATTAATACAAAAATATTCTTTATAATTTTTTATTATATATATATATATATATATATATATATATATATATATATATATATATATATATATATATATATATATATATATATATATATATATATATATATATATATATATATATTGGTTCATAAGTTAAGAAAATCCCACTGATAAATAGCCAATTGAACTTTCGAAGTCAACAAAGTTATTAAAACCCTATATAATTAGAACCAATTTCATCTATATTTAAAAAAAAATGGTTTACTTGTTAGTTTTTTTTTTTTTTTTACATATAAATAACTAAATTATCACTTTGCTGTATGAGGTCAGACAGAGCCATTGTACATAGGCTGGTTTGCTTGTATTGGCAGGTAAGAAAATCATGCTGATAAATAGCCAATTGAGACCATGGGAGGTTGTTTTATTTTCCCTCTCCATGTAATGCAAATGCTAGTCAGTTCCATTAAAAAATCCTTGACGCAGGCTTGTTTGTCCATATTCTTCATCAAAGAGTTCTCTTGTGTTCTGGGTTTGGTTCAAAATTACAAGGCTGAGGAGTTGGACAATGATCGTAAACTCACAATTAGAGTTGTTCGACGCCGGTTATGAAGTAAAATATGCTTCCAGTTAATACAGTTTTAAGCATTTTAATCAACAGACAGTATACCGATTCTTGTTTTATTAAAAATATTGTTGTACTTTTTAGTTTTTTTTTTTTTCCTTACTCACAAAGTGAACCTGCTTCCTTTTTGCGTAAAATCGTAATAAATCGCGTTGTTTTACTCCTAACCATCCGAAAGTATTTCAAGTTTACTTACATCAAGGTAAAGTTAGAGTGATTATGCAAATAATTAAAATTAAATTGATTGCAAATATGTCAACAAAAAGTTTAATAAAAATAATAAAATTATTTTAGACATCAATTGTGCAGTATTTGACCCAATAAGTGTGTAAAAAGACTGACGGTTATAAGCTCATATCTGGAACATATTACGGAAAAAAAAACCGGTGGCACTTTGGGTGTATCATTCGTAAAATATATTTCAACGTTAAATATTATACCATAATTTTTATAGTAATATGTATTTTAATTTAAATAATTGTATTACAATTAGAATGATTCAGAAATTTTGCAATAATTATAACTCTAAAATTACAACATGTCAGAAGTGGTAATCCAAAAAAATTTCTAGTGAAAATGGATTTCACGGTAAAAAGTACCAACATCCTGAGTGCCGATATTTTTTACAGTAATTTGATAAAGAATTTTTGCAGCTTACGGCTGCATCACTTCGTCAAGGGTTAATAACGAAAGCAAAGTTACGACCAGCAAATTTATTTCTATTTAAAAACAGACTGAAAGTTACGATCAGTAATTTTTACGACCAGCAAAGTTATTAAAAAAATCTTCTTCCATTTACTAATTTATTTCCTTAATTTTTTCCTTATTAAATACAATTTAAAACTCATTCAAACTATCAGTGCTGTATTTATGTTTTAAATTAACAAGGAATTTTTCCGAATCGTTAAACAACTAAGTTCCGAATAACATTATATTCTATCTTATTATATTTTAGCAATACTTTTAACTAATATTCTGAACTATTGTTAAAAAAACCAGAGCATGTGATTAAAAAATTTATATTCCAGGCTTTAAGTTATTAGTTTTTCTTTAAATTGAAAAAATAAATATTAAAATACTCTCACTGATTCAAAATTTATCAATGTTTTGTGTGAAATCAAAAGCTATTCAAGTTGTAAATCTATCATATTATGTGAAGCAACAAAATGTGGAGCAACCTCAGTTTTATATTTATCTTAGTTTTCAAAACAATTCTTATCGCAAGTACAAATATGAGAGATTGGAAGAATATAGCCATGTTATAAAAAAAAATTCTCTTTGCACAATATCCATTGTTGGAAGAAGAAAATACTTCTAACAAATGTTCCAGGTTTTATAAGGAATATTTCGCACTTTTTCATCGTTTTCAAAAAGTTTTTGCATTTAAAACAAGAAATCCAAAGATGTTTTTCTTGCAACAAAAGAAAACAAGAAAACAATTTTTTTTCTAATGGCAACATGGAAAATTTTTTTTATTTTATAAATATTCTATTTTATTAAGACTTTTCTAGAAATGTTGATAAATTTAAGATTTTACGAAGTCACATTACACAAAAATTAAATCGAAAGCAATATCAGAGGGCAAAGTTTCCTTTTATCAGCTTGCAATTGGCGGCATAATATTTTAGGCTGGCGAATAAGTAACGGAGTTAGACTCTAGCGTAACAAAGATTGACTCTAGTGTAACAAAAGTACAGAATTTTGTCACGAGGGCTGACAGTTGGTACTTTAGTGTTCGTAAAGAATGAAAAGTTAAAAGTATGGGAGCATTTCAGACATTTATATTTTCAAATATTTTTCTTGTTTTAATGGCTTTTAATGATAATTGGAGGAAATTAAATCCATTGAAACCTTATTTCATGTTCATATTATTATTACTTTAAATAAACACGTTTTCAATTTTCAGTCAATGGTTTGTGGTTACTGGTACATTTTTATGGTTTTGGTCACAGAATAAGTTCTTTAACTGCATCTGTTAACTTTATAAAATTATTCATAGTTTTCATGAAAATAGTGACAAGCCAAAAGATTATAGCCTGGTCTTCGAAACCCTAGATGTATCTTCGTGATGTCTTTCTCTAACTAGTGCTGTCTGTTCTTCAAATTGGCCAATTTAACCTTCTAACCAAATGACGATAGAGACTGTGAAGCTATTTAGCTGTAAATTTTTGCAACTTATGAGTAAAGCAAAACGATTTGAAGAAAGCATAAAGGCAAAACAGAAACATATATCTTATACAGAAATGCATATAATATAGGTGAAATTTCATTTCCTGTTTGATGAAATTTTATTCTCTGTATCATGAAATGTCATTCTCTTTCATAACGGTACAAACATGCTGAAAGAAATTCAACGATCTATCTAGGTTATTTATAAATGAGAGAAACCAAGCAAAAAAAGAAGTTTTCCAAACACGAAGGAAAAAATTAAAGCCTACGTGAATGATTTGGCCCCACAGTGGACTGATCGTTAAGACAATGTTCCCAGCAGATCATCGAAATCAAGCATCGCTGCCTTTGGTCAGTGTGAGGGTGGGTGACCACTTGGATTAATATGCGACCGAGGGTGTGCGTTATTGGTGTTCGTTAAACTGTTCTACCGTAAAAGGCTCGACTTCGCGTGTAGGTCGTCGGGCTACCGAAGCGCGGAAGACATCCAATCTACAGTGGATTAAAATTGTGATGGCATGTCGGATCCTCCTCAAGGATGATCCCCAGATTATCGCCTATAACCCATTGAGCTGCTTCCGTGTGACGTAAATAAACTACAATTATAACCACATGGATGTTTTTTTGGTAATTTTTGCTATTTAAATAAATAAGAATTTTTTTCCTGCTGCAGAAAAAGGATGACGCATTGGAAAAGGGTGAAGATACTAACACTAGAATACTAATATTAGATACTAGACAGATCATTATGATCTTTTTAGTATCCAATCTCTCCGGCACCATTTTTTAGTTTTAGCTTCTTTTTTTTATAGTTTAAGTTTTTTAAGTAACCACCAGTTTAACAGTTGGAATATCATTGTGATTTGGCCACCAATCGTCTTCTTACGGCAAACGGACGATGCGTTTAGCGACAGTCTTTCAATCTTTGAAAAAACCTTTAATGTTAAAATATTAAAAAATTCCAGTCCTTAAAATATTTGTTTTATTCAAAAAACATAAATTCAATTGCAATTTTTTCTAAAAAAAAATACGTGTTAAAGTGGCATATAAGAAATATTTTCATGTTAGGTTTTTTCGCAAACACAAAAAAAAGAAAAAAAAAAAACTTTTTATTTTATTAAATTTTTTTTAATCCAATTAAACTAAGCCATCGAACATCTTGCAAATTCTATTCTTTATTATGAGAATACATAATAAAATAATTAAAAACGTTTGCAGATTATCACAATAATCATGAAATAATACACATTAAAAGGAATCATTAAAAAAAAATTAGTTTTTGTAAATGAATACGGGAATTATTTAATTTTTGCTTTAGTCTTTAAACTGTCTCGTTCAATTTCTATTTCAGTTTTGAGACAGAGAGCTGTTTCAAATGAAAACGATTTTCGTGAAGAAACAATTAAAAATATTTGCTCGATAATTAGAAAGAAGCTTATGGAAAAGAATCTACTAACGACTCCTAAGTAACAAAAAATAATGATTGTGAATGATTGTAAGGATAAAGGAAATTAGCATCTCTTAAATAATCTTCTTTACCCAAAATTTCACAATGAATTATCTATTTAATTTATCAGAATTTCATTTCAATGAATCTATGAATTACAATTATTACAAATTCATTCTTTCTTGATAATAGTATTTTGGCTAATCAAACAAAGTTAAAATAAATCTATAATAAAAAAATTAATGTCTATTTGTTTTTTATAGACTCCTAAACCATCCCACCAAGAGTGATGAAATTTGGCATACTGGTACTTCAAAGCATGGGTGACATTAGAACAATGTACGACAAAGCGTTCGAGCGGGATGAGGGCAAAGCAAAATGGAAATTTCTAATTGGCAAAGCGTTAGACATTTCAAAGTGTTGTTCAGTATTGAATTATTAACTATGTCTTTTTATTCACCCTTCCGTTATTTAGTTGCTAAATATCAAATTATATAAAAAAATTTATTTATTTAGTGGCTAAATACTAAAGCTAATACTTAGTAGTTAAATACTTAGTATTCAGTATTCAGCTACTACTTTAATTAGTAGCTAAATACTGAATACTAAATAAATAATTTTTTTTATTTATTTAGTAGCAGAATATCCCTTTTACTTAAGAACGGATATTCAGCTACTAAATAAATAAAATTTAAAAAAATAATATTTATTTATACACTTTTTGTAAAAGGTGTTCATTGTCAACAACCTTAAACACATAGTTTCACAAATCTTGTAAGAACGAAGTTAAAAGTTTAAGGAATCACAAATTAATGTTTAGACCAGAGAAGAAATAAAAATGTTATAAAAATCTAATGAACTACAAACCATAAAAAAAGAGTGAGCGACTGTCAAAGAAGACAGAAAAGAGTTGCAAGATGTTTATTAGAAGTTCAACTCCGAGTATTGTAAAGTGCAACGGGAACGAAAGTGCTCAAGATTAAAAAAAAAAAACTAAATATAATAAAAACCGCAAAACAGCTGTTAAAAAGGATATTTTGAATGTTTTTTACTGCGAACATCTAAAGTGATATAAAGGATAATCTGGCAGGAAAGCGCAGTTAGAAAAACGTGGAAGGCAAAATTATGTTTTAATTTAGCATTTTACGATTGTTGAAGAATAAAGAATGGCTGTGTTTTGCTTTTTACAGACGGGATTATTTGGGAAAAGAGTTACAAGGAACTCCTTAATTTCGTCATATCGTGTGTTAAAAAGGATATATTGAATGGTTTTTACTGTGGGCACCATAATGCTAAAAAGAATAGCCTGGTAGGACAGCGTAGTTATGAGTAAGGCAAAATTATCTATTGATAATAGATTATTACGATTGTTGGAAAACGAAGAATGGCTGTGTTTTGCTTTTTACAGACGGGATTATTTGGGAAAAGAGTTTACAAGGAACTCTTTAATTTCGTCATATCGTGTGTTAAAAAGGATATTTTGAATGGTTTTTACTGTGGGCATCATAATGCTAAAAAGAATAGCCTGGTAGGATAGTGTAGTTATGAGTAAGGCAAAATTATCTATTGATAATAGATCATTACGATTGTTGGAAAACGAAGAATGGCTGTGTTTTGCTTTTTACAGACGGGATTATTTGGGAAAAGAGTTTACAAGGAACTCTTTAATTTCGTCATATCGTGTGTTAAAAAGGATATTTTGAATGGTTTTTAATGTGGGCATCATAATGCTAAAAAGAATAGCCTGGTAGGACAGCGTAGTTATGAGTAAGGCAAATCTATTGATAATAGATTATTACGATTGTTGGAAAACGAAGAATGGCTGTGTTTTGCTTTTCACAGACGGGATTATTTGGGAAAAGAGTTTACAAGGAACTCCTTAATTTCGTCATATCGTGTGTTAAAAAGGATATTTTGAATGTTTTTTACTGTGAACATCTAAAGTGATATAAAGGATAATCTGGCAGGATAGCGCAGTTAGAAAAACGTGGAAGGCAAAATTATCTTTTAATTTAGCATTTTACGATTCTTGAAGAATGAAGAATGATTGTGTTTCGCTTTTTACAGTCGGTATTACTTGGAAAAAGAGTTACAAGGAACTCCTTAATTTCGTCATATCGTGTGTTAAAAAGGATATATTGAATGGTTTTTACTGTGGGCACCATAATGCTAAAAAGAATAGCCTGGTAGGACAGCGTAGTTATGAGTAAGGCAAAATTATCTATTGATAATAGATTATTACGATTGTTGGAAAACGAAGAATGGCTGTGTTTTGCTTTTTACAGACGGGATTATTTGGGAAAAGAGTTTACAAGGAACTCTTTAATTTCGTCATATCGTGTGTTAAAAAGGATATTTTGAATGGTTTTTACTGTGGGCATCATAATGCTAAAAAGAATAGCCTGGTAGGCAGCGTAGTTATGAGTAAGGCAAATCTATTGATAATAGATTATTACGATTGTTGGAAAACGAAGAATGGCTGTGTTTTGCTTTTTACAGACGGGATTATTTGGGAAAAGAGTTTAAAAGGAACTCCTTAATTTCGTCATATCGTGTGTTAAAAAGGATATTTTGAATGTTTTTTACTGTGAACATCTAAAGTGATATAAAGGATAATCTGGCAGGATAGCGCAGTTAGAAAAACGTGGAAAGCAAAATTATGTTTTAATTTAGCATTTTACGATTGTTGAAGAATGAAGAATGATTGTGTTTCGCTTTTTACAGTCGGTATTACTTGGAAAAAGAGTTACAAGGAACTCCTTAATTTCGTCATATCGTGTGTTAAAAAGGATATATTGAATGGTTTTTGCTGTGGGCACCATAATGCTAAAAAGAATAGCCTGGTAGGACAGCGTAGTTATGAGTAAGGCAAAATTATCTATTGATAATAGATTATTACGATTGTTGGAAAGCGAAGAATGGCTGTGTTTTGCTTTTTACAGACGGGATTATTTGGGAAAAGAGTTTACAAGGAACTATTTAATTTCATCATATCGTGTGTTAAAAAGGATATTTTGAATGGTTTTTACTGTGGGCATCATAATGCTAAAAAGAATAGCCTGGTAGGACAGCGTAGTTATGAGTAAGGCAAATCTATTGATAATAGATTATTACGATTGTTGGAAAACGAAGAATGGCTGTGTTTTGCTTTTTACAGACGGGATTATTTGGGAAAAGAGTTTACAAGGAACTCCTTAATTTCGTCATATCGTGTGTTAAAAAGGATATTTTGAATGTTTTTTACTGTGAACATCTAAAGTGATATAAAGGATAATCTGGCAGGATAGCGCAGTTAGAAAAACGTGGAAGGCAAAATTATCTTTTAATTTAGCATTTTACGATTGTTGAAGAATAAAGAATGATTGTGTTTCGCTTTTTACAGTCGGTATTACTTGGAAAAAGAGTTACAAGGAACTCCTTAATTTCGTCATATCGTGTGTTAAAAAGGATATATTGAATGGTTTTTACTGTGGGCACCATAATGCTAAAAAGAATAGCCTGGTAGGACAGCGTAGTTATGAGTAAGGCAAAATTATCTATTGATAATAGATTATTACGATTGTTGGAAAACGAAGAATGGCTGTGTTTTGCTTTTTACAGACGGGATTATTTGGGAAAAGAGTTTACAAGGAACTCTTTAATTTCGTCATATCGTGTGTTAAAAAGGATATTTTGAATGGTTTTTACTGTGGGCATCATAATGCTAAAAAGAATAGCCTGGTAGGACAGCGTAGTTATGAGTAAGGCAAATCTATTGATAATAGATTATTACGATTGTTGGAAAATGAAGAATGGCTGTGTTTTGCTTTTTAGAGTCGGTATTGTTTGGGAAAAGAGTTACAGGGAACTCCTTAATTTCGTCATATCGCGTGTTAAAAGGGATATTTTGAATGGTTTCTACTGTGGACATCACAGTGCTAAAAAGGATAGTCTGATACAACAGAGCTGTTAGAAGTAAGGCAAAATTATCTGTTGATATAGCATTTTACGATCGTTGGAGAACGAGGAATGGCAGTGTTTCGCTTTGTGCAGTTAGGATTATTTGCGGAAAGAGTTCGCAAGCAACTGTCTAATCACGTCTTAAAGCATTATAAAGACGAAAAAGTTACATATTCTGAATGATTTTTATTGTTAACGTCATGCTGCTTGAAAAGATAATCTGGTTGGACAAAACTCTATAAAAACAAGTAGGACAAATTTATCTTTTCATTTAGTATTTTTCAAATGTTGGAGAAAAATGCAATTAGCACTAAATTGCTGTGCTGAGCTTGAATAATTCTCTCATTTTTTCTTAATTGGAGTCATAATTTGAAATGTCCTAACAGGCAGAAGTAATAACAGCAATTTGTCTTTTACTCAAACGATAAAAGGATGATAACTGACAAAAAATAGATGAGTTCTTTCCGGTTTCAAAATCGCGAGTTTGCGTATTTATTATGAATTGCTTGCATTTATATTTATTTGTAGCCAGAATTCAAACAAAAATTTTAAAAATTTTAAGTTCATCCTAGTTCCAATTTATAAGCCTTTTTTTTATTATTCATATCACTTTAAAATAATGATTCCGTACATTATTCGAAAAAAAAAAAGTTATAACAAATTACTTTGAGAGAATAGGAATTTTTTTAATAATAAATTTTTATCGATTTTCGTTAGTTCAAACACATATCTTAATTAACTATCAGGATTATAAAGTATAAATGAATAAATACTTTCCGGATTAATGGTGATACACTTTGTAAGACTGGTTTAATTATCAGTAAAAATTTTAAATATAATATAAATTAAATAAAAATGAATAACAACAAATTAATTTTGGAGAATTAGAATTTTTTAATTGCTTAAAATTTACACATTCTTAATTATACTTATGAAATGATTTTAAAATGGAAACTAAGACAGATAGTTTCTAGTTCTTTCGAGTTAAATAATTTGCCTCAATTTAAAAATGTTTTTAAACGGCAATTATGATAGTTTATTTTTAAAAAATCTTTTGCGTAATTTTTTTCAAGAAAGTCTTTCTACGCACTTGTTTTTATCGTAACTCTTGTCGTTAAAGGTTAAACTTTAGAAAGATTATCATATTAATTCGCCACCCAATTACAAATTCCAATTTTGTTTATAGTCTGTTCTTAAGTAATATAAATCGAATTCATTAAATCCTAAGTTTAAGTGCTTCTTAAGACACAGGGACTTAAAAACTTTATAAGAAACCTAAAAAAAAAAACTGTAAATAAAAAAATAAAAATATTCTTCTCTTAAATCGAAACTCAAAGCTAATTACCTTCGAGTTAATCGTATTCATATATTTAAATTTAGGGATAAAATATTGCGAAAAAGTAAATGTAGTTGAGAAAAAATTCTCAGTTTTTTTCAAGGGTATTAAATAAGTTAGTTTTAAGCAAAAGAAAGTAGGTTATTCTAAATTATTTAAGTTTATTATAGGTTTAAATTCATTTCAAACTTAGGAAGTCAAACTTTAATTGCAAGACAGAGACACAAATAATATTCACTTTTTGGCCATGCATTTCATAATAAATATTAGAGTTACGTAATTTGTATTACTTAATGAGAAAAAAAAATATTACTAACTACATTAATATCTTATTATTTTTCATTTTTTATCGTGAATGATCACCAGGAAAAAATGGCACGAACATAAAAATAATGACACAAATTAATTTTTTTATGCTATTGGTTTGTAAGAGCTCTGATGCTCACCAGCAAAAAGTAAAAAATGGCACGCATATAAAAATTAGGACACAAATTTTTATTTTTTTGCAATAGGTTTGTTAGAGCTCCGATGATCTCCACTAAAAAGTTAAAAATTGCAGGAATATTAAAAAAAAATACACTAATGTAATTTATTTATATGCCATTGGTTTCCAACTACACTGCCGAATGTACCGTAAAGCATTTTAGTTTACCTCAACACCAAAATGGTAGAAACTTTTAAAAAAGTTTTTTTTTACAGTTTGAGTATTAGAAAACCATTTAATAGGAGGCATGTTTGATCAGGGAAAGTTTTTTTTTGCGTTTTTAATTTTGCTATTTATTATTATTTCACTAACTATCATACACTTAGATAAAAAGTATGGTCGAAACTATCAGAATATGGTTATGGTAAAATTTATCCTTTATACGAGGACTTAAAAAAGTTTGGTAATTTTCACTGAGGCACTTTGTTTAAGATTTTGGTAAAATTTGGTAACATTTAAATAAGGTTTTCTAAGATGTGTTAAATTTGCCAAGATGATAAAATTTGGTAATTTTATCCTAATACCTTTGAGAATGCCATAAAAATCACTTATTCGGTTGAAATAATTTTTCAGTAATAATTTCTAAAACCAGAATTTCCTGTAAACTGTAATTAGTTGAACGGAAAAGTTATAAATTGAATTGTTTATATACAGTAAATTTTTAATTACCCCGCATATTATTAATTATAAGAATTATTGTTGTTTCACCAGAAATGTATTTAACATACAGTGTGGTAATTTTACCAGAATTTTTTTCTCCGTGTATGCTAAGCTGCGCTAGAACCATAAAGATTGCAAAATGGAGAAATACGATGATTAAATAAAAGGTTTCCACTGTGCATTTTAATATTTTTGTTGAATTTTTTCTTACTCAAAACAACAAAAAAATTCTAAATTTTTGTTATATTTACGTAAATACAAAATTTGAAAATTAGAAAACGATTAAAATAATTATTATTTAACGAATTATTTTCAATTGCTTGAGTTCTTTTTTATTTTTAAATCTAATATAAAAGAAGACCTGCATTAAGAAGATTTTAATCAAAAGATTTAACAGCAATGGTATAAGTTATAAAAAAATGTGAGATTTAATTTCAACACATTCCTTCAAACAAGAATACAGAATTTTTTATTACAGCTTAAAAAAAAAAAAAATTGAGGAACGTGAAATTAAGTTCTGCTTTAAGTTTTAACTCACTTGGTTCATAATTAATTTTTAGGAAAAATACTGCAATTATTCTTTAAAACGAATTTTTTTAATTTCTTTTTATTTTCTTACTTTTTTTCAAGGATACAGTTAAAGCGAAGAAATAAATTATCATAAGATTTCAAGTATTTTCTTTTAATTTTTTAAATATTTTTTCTCATTTAGTACAAATCGAATTGATTGAACTAATTGAAAATTTTTATTTTTATGAAGACATGAAGTTTTTTTTAAAAAATTTATAATGAACGCACATAGAAAAAATGTATGCAAACAACGGAAGATGAAAATATAAAAAGTTTGAAATTTTGGAAGGAAATTCTAATCGTAATTACAATTCGGATAATTGCAATCATAAATTTGAACTTGGAAGAGTTTTTCTGAGGAAGAAGAATAACTAATTAATTTTAAGAACTCAAAATAAATCATAGTTTTCAACTCTAATTAGACCCTAGTACACCAAAGAATACTTATAATCTTATTAAAACTTTATCCACGTTAAATTAATTATGTGAATTGATTTAATAATTTTAATCAGCACTGTTATTTTTTATAGTATCAAATGTTAATATTTTTTTTTTAATTTCAGCAACGGAAGATTTTAAACCAATGAATCGACATGGATGGTCACATAGTTTTTTACAAGGATGGTCACGTTTTAGATCACAGGAATGTCACATAGTTTTTTTTGCAGAGATGATCAGATTTTGCGTCACAGAAATGTCACAAAGTTTGTTTACAAGGAAGGTCGCATTTTGAACCACAAGAATGCCACATAGCTTGTTCAAAAGATAGTCACATTTTGAATCACAATAATGTCACATACTGTTTGTCTAAGATAAGTACTCTGCCAGAGACATTCGTCTGGAGCTGTGGCGGTGACTATGGTAACGAGGTATGATTATTTCAAGAAGGGGTGTGGAGTCCCTCTTTAGGACTGGTTTCGGTGAGAGAAAAGGAGACCTCTTCATCGAAGCTACCCTCCCTAAAATACCCTCTTCTTGTTTCCATAGCACCAGACTGCCGCAGACTTAGTGGCGGTCAGAGTACCTATCTTAGACAAACAGTAGTTTGTTTACAAGGATGGTCACATTTTGAACCACAAGAATGCCACATAGGTTGTTTAAAAGGTAGTCACATTTTGAATCACAATAATGTCACAAAGTTTGTTTACTTGGATGGTCACATTTTGAACTACAAGAATGCCACATAGCTTGTTTGAAAGATAGTCACATTTTGAATCACAATAATGTCACATAGTTTGTTTACAAGGATGGTCACATTTTGAATCACAAGATAGTCAAATATTGGTTCACAGGAATGTTTGTATAGACGGTCACATCTTTCAGAGGAATCAAAAGAATGTAGCAAAATATATTAATTTCAAACTGTGTGTATATTGCTACTGAAAATATTTGAATTTTCTGTAGCAATATACACACACAGTTTGAAATTTTGGAGTGTATTGAACCATAATATTGTTCCAATTTTCAGCAAAATTAAATTGGTTCTAAGTTGATTTAAATTATTAAACATTCTAAATTTCTAATTAAGTAAATATTTTATATTTTAGGAGTCAGAAATCCAAATTTATCATAGAAAAAGTAAGTTCATTCAGAGAAAAAACGTTTTTGTGACAGATTTAGCAATATCGTCTGCACTAATTAATTAGCTTATTTGAGGTCACGCCCTCAAACCATTAGGATTGAGTCCTAGAACGAACCGATCATTAGATGGAAAGTTATTCAGGATAGTCCATTTATTTTTTTGCTCACTGCATAACTAAAAAATCCCATTGTCCTAACAGTTCTTTCAGAACATTAAATTAAAAGACGTTATCATTATTTTGATTGAAACGTTTACATGACAGTGTCACCATCCCTTACATAACCAATCATTTACTGTTACACAGTGACGAGGTCTTTAGTAGAATCAATTGGAGTGTAACTAACAAGGCCCTTCGGATATGCCATTAATAAGAGGGGATCAATAAGGCGAAGAAGGGGGCTCGTTCGCTGGCTATCCATCACGTCCCAAAATTGACTCCCATGTGATTACACAAATAAATGATGAAGGCGACTTGCATACAAATAGAGGTAAAACTGCTCCCGATTTAGGCAGCTAACGAAAAGACTTGAAAAGATATTACTCTATAGGTTACATGATAAGTAGCCGTGAAAAAACAAAATTGCATCCATGATAAAATTGTTATAAATTTTACACTGTTTTCACAAATAAATATCAGATTGCAAATATTTATATTTTCGAAACTAGTGCATACATTTTAATTCATAGCCGGCGTTTAACATCTGACCCGATTTTGGGTTTACCACTACACCGAAAAGAGAGTTCTGGTAAAATAACCGTACTGTATGGTAATGAGATTTCTGTTTTTTTTTTTTTTTAATATTTCTGGTGATAAAAACCAAAATATGAGGTATTTAAACCATTAATTTGATAATTTCTTCATTCATATGGCAGCGATTTGTCAGAAATTCTGGTTTTAAAAATTCTACTTCTAGTACCACACATTTAGTGACAAGTATAAAATTGAAAAGTAAATTTAACCAAATAAATGGTTTTTAAACCATGCTCTAAGGTAACATGATAAAATTATACAATTTCACAATATTTACCTAATGTTATCACATGCTATAAGGCCATTTTATATTGTTAATTTTGACAAAATAATAATCAAAGCGCTTCGGTGTAAATTACTGAACCTTTTAATGTTAACGTTGAGAGAGAAACACAGAAAAATATGCCTTATTCTGGTAGTTTTGACCATACTTTGTCTTAGAGCATCAATTTGCTACCATCAATTTTGCCGTAGCCTTATAAATTTGAAACAACCCAAATATCAAGGGAGCTCTTGTATCAGCCATTATAATAAAGTCTTAATGGATCATTTTCTGACGCAGAAAGCGTGTATTTTCATTACATGGAAAAGAAAATCACGAAAATCTCCCACGGTTAACCCGACGGTAAAAGGATTATAATACATGATCCATCTACCATTGAGGTTTTACATCAGCTCTATGGTCAATGCAAGCAGGGAGCGAAATTTGTATCCATCTTCAATCTCTGACACTCGAATCTGGATCACCTCATTGGGAGGCAAGAGCTCTATCTCCTAAATAAAAGATACAAGAAATTTAAAAAAAAAATTAAAAATTGGGAAAGTTTTTTTAGTTTTTTTTAATGTTGAAAATGTTTAAAGTATGTCCTTTTGGTAAGAATACAAATATATAATATGCTATCAAGTTTATTGCACGTTTTCTAAAGTATTTTCACTCCACCAATTTCTAAAACTACACAAAAACCTTCATTTAGTTTTTGCAGTTTTTTTTTCTGGCATCGGCATTTCATAAATAAAGCCCTTGCACTGAAATATGGTTTACATGAACCAATCTTTAGGAGTAATGCATATTGATTAAATGCACTTCAAAATAATGAATGTAAAACTAAATAAACAAGTCTTAAAATCCCGTGGAAATTCATAAAACAGGATAACAAACGAATTTCTGAATATTTTTGGAAAATATTCAATAACAAAAACAAATTATTTTACTGATTTAAAAATTATTATAAAATATGAGTATAAAATAAATGCATATTATTCACGACATTATTAGTATTCCCTTTATATTTTCTCTATTTTTATAAATACTAGGAAACTTCATTCATTGCTCTCTTTTAAAAACCATCCACCAAAATGTAAATTATATTCGAAGCATTTTCTATGTTTTCTAAGTACGAAATGACATATAATTACATTCATTCACTGCTTCAATTGGAAGTTGTTGTTGTTGTTGTCGTGTCTATGTTAGTGCAAAGATTAGAGTCCTCCAAAAGTCTTGATAACAAGATTTGCAAGTTCTGGAGCCCGATGGCCATAGAGAATTTCGATGGGAGGTGCTCCAAGTTAAAAGAGGGAGCCGATAATGGCCTAACAGTCAAAAACATGGACTGGAGTTAGTTGCAAATGAGGACAGTATTTGCAGATGAGATAGAATTTTGTATGGGTGCGTGAGATCTTCATGCCCTTGAAATGTCTAGTACGTAGTCTAGCTATTGTAGAGAAGTGGTTTCTTGGGCAGTTTAGATCGGGAATCGTTGCCTTGCTAAAATGCTGGTTGTATATCCTTCGTCTGGCGACAGCATTAGCATCTGCACAGGTGACAGCTCGAGGTTGATCTTCGTCACGTGCTTCCTTTGCATGGGCATCTGCACATTCGTTCCCCTCGATTCCAACATGTGCTGAGATCCACTGGAGAGTGCAACAATTGGAAGTTAACAAAACGAATAAAAATAATCGTTTTTTTAAATTAGAAGTTAACAAAACGAATAAAAATACTACCATTACAATAAAAGAAGCTTATGTTTTCAAGGTAGTGCAAACATACAATTTATTATCCAACTGTATGTAAAGTATGGATGAAACTACCAGAATACGTTAACATTTAATATATTTCTAGGTCTGTGGTAACACCAAAAAGCTCGGTAATTTTCACCGAAACGCTTTGGTAAAATTAACAATAAAATAAGGTTTTATAATATGTGATACAATTTGGTATTTTTATCATGACACCGTAGAGCATGGCATAAAAACCATTTAAAGCCCTCGATAACCAAGTTTTCTGTAGAATTTCAAGTTTGTCTTATGCGTTGAAATACCCGATTCATTTTTATAGAAGAAGTCACAGCTGTGGTTCTCTTCAACATTAAGCCAATCGAAACGTTGTCTATGATTATAATACTGCATCTTTTCCTTTTCTTTTAGAGTAATACTTCAATAGTATTATTTGCAATGGCGTATTCCTTTTTTTCGTTGAACAACTGAAGTTATATTGGATTGAAGAGGTGAGAATGAGATAAAAGTTTGAGAAAAAGAGTGTTTTTCAAATTTACGATACCAGTAAAAGATATATTTAGATGGTACCGAGAAAAAAAGAAAAGCCATTTTTTATGTTAAATTTACTTTTCAGTTTTTTTTATTTTATTAAATATGAATTGTACTAAGAATTCTAATTTTAAAAACTATGTGAATATGAATGAAAACTATATGAAAACCATATGAAAAATTTAAAAACAGTATATTTTGTTTTTATTACCGGAATTATGATGTTTTTACTACAGATATGTTTAACAGACATTATGGTAATTTTATCAAAATTCAGTTTCCATGCACATA
Source organism: Parasteatoda lunata (assembly GCA_949128135.1). Taxonomy (NCBI): domain Eukaryota; kingdom Metazoa; phylum Arthropoda; class Arachnida; order Araneae; family Theridiidae; genus Parasteatoda; species Parasteatoda lunata. The sequence continues at coordinate 30,092,406 of OX421979.1, forward strand.
TTTATAACAATATGCTTTAAACGAATTATAATTGTACAATCAGAAGTTGTTTCTTTTTGCAAACATCAAAAGCACTGCAGTTGTAATTATTTTACCCAAAATCAGTTTATCCCCAATGTTTTTCGGAAAATAATTAAATATTTCCTTCGAAAAGTTATGTTTGGTTACTGCATTTCATTCTCTACCAAATAAACCTCCTAATATATTTTCCATGATATAACGGTATTATTTTGAGTGATCAAATATATTTATACATTCTTTTGAAACGACTTTCGCACTTGTTAAAAAAACATCATTTTTCAAATACAAGGAATGTAATTGAAACTTTTGATTTCAAAATCAAATTCATCAGGTAAAAGCAATCGGACAAAATTTATTAGACCTTTTCAATACTGCTGAAATGATAATGATTGCGTATTCTGAATTTTAATATCTAATGCATAACTTATTTGTGTATTTTATTCATATTTCACACAGTTTTGAATTTTTCCTATAGTATGCATTTATATTCGAATGAATTTCTCTAAGAAAGCATAGAAATTGTAAAATTCAAAACTAAAGACTTAAACATATTACGCGGTATTGTTCTGTGTGTACACAATCTTACAAATTATATTTCATAAAATTAAAGAAATGTTCTACTTCAGTTTCTAATTTGATATTTTTATTACTACTGCAATTTTTCATTAGGCTATTTCATCTAGATCGTATTAAATTTTTGACATTCTACAAATACTTTGTAATTTTTCATAGTGCATAATGCGTAAAATAAAACAATCTGTTACATTTTTGACTTCATCATCAGATATTCTAGTACTATGACACAATCAAATGATTCAAAAGATAGACTTCAAATATGTTAATTATTTAGAGCGGATGATATTTATTCAGATACGAAATGTTCTTTGTTGGAACATACCTTTCTCAGAGATTCGATTATTAAATGAAAGAAATAAAAATTTGAATGCATTGTGACAAAGTTTTTTCGATAAAAAAGTATTGTTCAAATGCTGTTAATCAGATCTTAATAAATTTTTTGATTTTTTTTCAAATAAAATTATGAAATTTTAAACATTTTAAGAGACGGTAAAGGTTAAAATTAAAGCATACATTTAATTATTGTCAACATTTTGTTATTAACTTAAAGTTTTATATTTTAAATCGCTTTTGCTTCTTCTCATTCAGGTCTTGAAAATGGATGCCTATTTTAAAACGCTTGTAACACGTCGACTGTTTTTTCCAATTTGTATATTTTTGAAGTGAATTAAGTTTTTAATCAATACACATTAAATTATAAAAATAATTTGAATAAATTATTAAGGAATTTAATTTTATTATTATTAAATTGAATAATAAACTATAATAAGTAATTTTGTAGAATTTCTTTTATAGAATATTTGTTTGATAAGTGAGTTTTGTAATTTTCTGTAATTATTTTATCTTAATTAATTTCCTGCAATTAATTGTCTTAAATAATTTCTTAAGTATACCGAGATATGCAAAAATGTCCACAGATCACTAGTTCCAAACTGCTCTTCCGACAAAGATATAGGCATCACATATTTCATATTGAAGCATTATTTAAACACACGTTTTAAATTGTAAGGGCCTAAACACCTAATACATGTTACAAAGGTATATTTTGTTCGGAGAAAAGGAGTTTTAAAGCGTGATTTCAAATATTGTATGATATCCTACTTATTTTATTCTATTTATGATCAAATTTACAGCACCAATCTAACTATGTTATGATGTGTGAAAATCCGATCACTAATTCAAAAGTTATCTGGTTTTTTTCGTGCTGATAATGCAACAAAACAATTTAAATCATAGTTAATGATAATCAGTATTAAGATAATGTTCTTCAAAGCCTTTTATCTTTTAACATGAAACGATTTTTATTATAAATAATTTTAGAGTTTGAATAGGAAAAAGGTGAGAAAAAATATTAAATAAAAGTATATTAAAATTAAAGGTTTTAAAACAGAACTCAAACTACAGAAAATTGTATGCTCTTCAATTTCAGAAGTTTACGATGATTTAACAAGTATTAAGAAGATATTCTTCAAAGCCTCCTATCTTTTAACATGAAAGATTTTTATCTTAAATAATTTTTCAGTCTAAATAGGAAAAGATAAGAAAAAATATTAAATAAAAGTATATCAACGCTACAAGTATAATAAAAAACTTAACATTTTAGAAAACTGTATGTACTTCAATTTCAGAATTTCATAATGATGCGCTGTTTTATGATAATTTTCTTCAAAACGTCAGATCTTATAAAACGATATTTTACTTTGAAATAATTTTTTGGCCAAACAAAAAAGACAAGATAAATGTTTTAAAGAATGCTAGCTTTTTCATAAAAATTCTTTAGTGAAATTGCTTATTTAAATTCGACTCTTGTTGGAATAGTTACTGAATTTCAAGCAGGTTAAAAAAGCCTTGTCTGAAATATTTATCATCTACATCTAAGTTCTTTAACACTTGTTAGAATGGCGTACATCCAAAACTTAAAAATGTTTTCGGCAAAAAAATAAATGAAAGTATACAATGCTCCTTTTTTCGTTAAAATGAGATAACCTTTTAACTCTGAGAAATTTCTTATAAGCAAATATTTTAAATGATATACAATAAATAAATTTCAAAATTAAAGCAAAAAAAAGGCGCAACTCATGGCTTATTTTTATAATTATAGTTTGATTTAATGCTTAAAAACAATTTTTAGAAGCTTAGAAAGGAATTTTTTAATGCTTAAAAATAATTTTCATTGCATAAAAAATCATTTTCAGTGCCTAAAAATAATATTTAATTCTTAAAAAAATATTTTCTAACGCGTAAAAAATTATATTTTAATCCGTGAAAAAAAATTTGTAAAGATTTTTCGGAGATTAAAATTATTTATCAAAATTTTCGATTTTGTTATTTCCTTTTTAATTAATGTAATTTTCACGTTTTGAATAGGTAATTTTATTGTTTATTTAAAGTCTTTAAAGATGGCAAAGGATTCGATTTTATTATTGGAATGTGATCCGTTAAGTTTGGCTAAAAATGTATAAAAAAAATTTGAAGGCAATGATTTGAATGTTTGTTAAATCATATTTTATATTTGTTCTTAATGCTATAAACAGTATATTTTTTACATTTTGAAACAAATCATTTTCATTACAGAAAAAAAATTACAACATTTATAGACAAAAAAGAATTATAAATTTATTTATCCGATTGTTACATTTCACTCAATTCTATTACTTCCTAAGCAACAAAAACTGAAAATGTCAATAACTAACAGCATCTATCTATACAACCGTTACCAGTCTGTTTACTAACAAAACATTTTTCATAGAATTTATTTTTGTTTTTAAATAATTATTTATTTAAAATGAAAAAGTGAGATATAGATAAAATAAAACAGTATCAGCAAAATAAAAATGCGATAAAATCACAAATAAAAAAATAATTTTGAAAAATTAGTTATAGTGTTGTTTTTTTAATAATTCATAACGTTTTGTAATTTTAATATTAAATCTGCTCCTATTTAAGTGGACATACCTTAATTACTAATAGGTCCTAACGTCAGAAAAGTCAATGATATTATTTTATTTTATTTTATAACCGTCGTTTAACTGCTGACCCAATTTAGGGTTTACGGCTACTAATATTCAACTCCGTAGCCTTGCAATTTTGAACTTAATCCGGAAGACAAGAGAACTCCTGGATTAAGTATTCGGAGAAATTTGGCTTCCTGGAGGACTTTCTGATGCAACTAACCTGCATTTAAGTTACACGGAGAGGAAAACCACGAAAATCTTCCACGGTTAGCCTGATGACAAGAGGACACTAATCCATGATCCATCTACCACTGAAGATATTTTTGCGTCAGCACTGTAGTCAGTGCGAGCCGGGTGCGGAATTCGAATCGACCAACTATCGCTGGGGTTGATCCCGGATTAACTCATTGGGAGGCGAGCGCTCTATCCCCTGAGCCACCACGGCTCAATGCCATAATTTAAAAATATTTCGAGTTAAATTCTTATCTTTTTTTAAAACAATGTTGCAATAAACACACAGTCAAAAAAATCGGTTTAAGGTTAAGTCATAATACGGTTCTAGATATCTTAAAATTTTAACCGTCTGCTCTATGCCTATGACACAATACTTGCTCCTGGCAAGCAAATTTCTAACCCATTACATTTAAGTGTCAGATGCCTTCTTCTTGCTGATACCTTCTTCTTACTTTAATATAAAACAAACTGGGTATTTTGCCTTCTGAGAATAAATTATTTTCTTTAAGTTCTTTTTTTCTAACTAAAAATGTATTAATGTTCTTTCAACTTGACGGGACGCTTCTTAGGCTGCTGTTCTGTTTAGAGCATGACGCGTTGGAGTATGAAATGTTCCCTGATGTTTTTAGCATGGTAAGACAAAAACCATTATTTAAATATTAACTTATGTTATGCGTGTCAGAACGCTGTTTGCGACGATGGTGGTATTTTATTAACTTTACAAAGGCCAATTTCAATCTTTCCTTTATTATCGTCTGCTTTTGAATGATGAAAAATAAGAACTAATGAAACTATTACAAAAAAGACTTTCGCTTGATTTTTACTTCTTTTTAATTGGTTATGTTTTTTCAATTGTCTTTTTTTATTATTATTATGGATTTTTTAAAGATTTTACATAATTTTTAGAATTATTTTTAAAAATAAATTAAAACAGTTTGAAAATTAAAAGTCACAAATTAATATTAAGACGACGAAAGGAAATTATCTGAATCTAGCGAATAACGACAGCAGAAAACAGGAAAACATCTAAACCTGTTTTTTGGAAAAAAATTATATGAAATAATTAGAAGCATCTTAACTCAATTCACTGAACAATCAAACTGGTTTCGATGTTCTTCAATCCCAACTCCTAACTAGTAATTCCATAGATTCTGATATCATTTTTTTCCTTTCTTAAATGTTAGTTCGCCAACCATGCTGCGCAATCTTTTTTCACTTCCATATTGGCAAGGGTTCTGAAATTATCTGAACGTACGGGTGATGAGCATGGAACAGTTTTTGTGAACTTTAGTTTGACTTTTCTTTTAATTTTTTTAACAAAAGGAATATTTAATTTCCATAATAAGGGAAATCAAATTTTATGCCGAAACAATTCTGTCAAAATTTCCAAAATATGGTAAAATCTGCGTGTCACTGATTCTATGGAAAAACCAAAAAGCTTGGTAAATTTTACCAAAATACTTTGGTAATGGTTTTGGAAAAATTAACAACAAAATATGGTTTTATAATAATTGATAAAATTTGGCAAATATAGTGAAATTTGGTAATTTTATCATAATACCTTGGAGCATGGCCAAAAAGCCATTTATTTGGTTAAATTTCACTTTTCAGTTTTCTATTTGTTACTAAATGTTCTGTAATAAGAATTATAATTTTGAAAACTAAAATTTCCGCTAAATCGTTACCGTATAAATAGAAAACTGACAAAATTAATGGTTTAAATACCATATATTTTCGTTTTATGAATCAGAATTTTGTGTATACTTATTTTACCAGAAATGTCATTACAAAAATGGAGAGTAATTTTACCAGAATGTTTTTCTCCGGGCTCCAATTGAAATATTACATTAAAAAAGGTAAAAATTGATTTTATTTTAATTGGATTTTATTTTTGAAATACATAATTAAAAAAATAACCCTTACAACTTTTTAAAAGTGCCCTTTGTTTGAGAAGAAACTTTAAAAATGTTGAGCTTCATTATCTCTAATTAAATCTATATTTCTTTTCTTACTCTTGACGATAAGAAAAACACTTAACATGTAATCAATATTTATAGCAAAAGAAACTTTAAAAAAAAACAATCAAAATACTACAAAAAAAAAAGAAAAAATACGAAAACACTTTTTTTAAATTAATAAATAAAAGAAGAAATAAATAAACAAAGATATTTTTGTTGGGTACCAAAAAAACTCTAATAATTTTAAATAAACTCAGTTTTCGAGACAGTTTTTTTATATAAATAGGTAGCTGTCAAACATTTTCTTCTCTTCACTAAATAAAATATGCAACTATTTTGTAATTTTAATGATTTAATCTTCACTATTTTATCTGATTTATCACTTTGCATAAATTAATACTAATAGGATGCACTGACACTTTTTTAAGAATATTGGGACGTCGGATGAATAATTGTTTTTTTATTTTAGCAATCAAATAACTTGAAATTTACCTATTGTTACCTATAGGAGAACTATAATGGAATACTTAGTCTAAATTTTAAATAATGATTTATTATTATTATTAATATTTAATTTAAATATTTCGCAATTATTTTCTTCTTCTAAGAGTTGAGAAAACAAGAAAAAGTTATTTTTAAAGTTAAAACAAATTAAAAATTCAAACGCATTAAAAGTTTTATCAAAAACTAATAATAATTAATAAAATAATTTTAAAAAACTAAAAAAGTTAAAAACAAATACAAATTTTTAATGTCACTTAAGAAATTAAAAGATGAAAAGAAAACATTAAACATATTATTTTTTAAATATTTAGTTTGTAAAAATAAATTAAAGGAAACTATTATCTACATTACTTTAGTTTAATCTATTTTTTACAAACTGGCTGTTAGCTAGTTTATTACTTGTTCTATTAATAGAAAAGCAACATATTTACAAATATTATAACTTTTTATAGACAACTAAAAAGACTAAAAAAAGTATTTGTAAGGCACTTTAGCCAAGAGAAAAAATTCCAGGTGGTGGAAATAATCCCAGCATTAGGAGATGCCTGTTCTTTTTCGTTGACAGGCTAACCCTTTAAACTTTTTTTTTTACTGTAAAAGCATGCTTTCTGTTCTGTCATTCCTGTGAGAAAATCTGAATTTTATTTTACAGTCTGACTTCTCTCCTGCACTTTATTACTGAAAGTATATTGCTTTTAAAATTGAAAGTTTTGTAAGAGTCTGGTTCAAACGAATATCATTTTTGATCTTTCAAACAATTTTCAACTCACCTTCCTGCTGGAAACATTAAAACTTTAAAGAAATATCACTACATTTGAATTTAAAATGTATTGAGTTAAAAAAAAAGCATTCTATTTAAAAAAAAATTCTTTTAATAAATACAACCACTTTTTTTTAAATTTCGGGGTAAAAAGTAATACGCGAATAGATTTTAGAAGAAATGTTTATTAATATCCATTGTTTCGGTTACAATTTCTCTCTGTTGTATCGATTATTGATGTATCTATTGTGTCTAATACTTTTGCTACTGCTGCGTCTCTTACTATTATACTTTTTGTATTTAAAATATTGTATGTATAGAGTCTACAATGGGAAACATTTTTGATCAAATTACGGTGAAAAGTACTGGCACACTGTGTGCAGCATCTGAGAAATCCATTTTAACGCTAAGTCCAATTTCAATGTAAAATTTCAAAGCGTAATTTTTACAGTAATATTTATTTAATTGCAGTAATTCCGTGACTTTACAGTTAGTGTTACTGTAAAAATTATAGTGTATCCGATTCTGTATTACATAAATATTTATTGAAAAAATTGATTTTAAAGTTTAAATTACTGGCACTGGGTGTCGGTACATTTTAGCGTTCCTGATCCTGATTTTTTTGCAATACATTATTATTATATTTATTGCAACTATTATTGTGAAATCGAGAATGTGAGTTCGAATCCCGCCGGTCGGAGAAATACCGTGCATTTAATGGTGACTGGTGTACATTAAACCTGTCGGGATCACAAAATCCTTCTAGTTCTATTGAAAAACCAGTTTCTTTGGGGGCACTGAATTGTAGATGATCCTTCTTTGTTTCAGATCAAAATTACGAAGAAAGGATGAATGAATTGATGTATGAATGGGTCCACTCCGTAAAACGGGCTGTGACGTGTGTGTATGGCTGAATCGTATTCTTGGCCGTAGATGACGCCACTCAAAAATAAGAAACGCACTTTCTGCTTTAAACTCGCTTGGTTTTTCAAGCGGGCTTGCTGTCATTGGCAAGTGGCAATATAATCAGCCTACTGTTACATTGTGTATATTGATATTGTACCTAATGCATCTATAAATAATGTAGCTATTCCTGACTATTACTATTAATTTTTATCTATGTATTATTATTGTAAATAATATTTACCATTACTATTACCTATTATTATCATAATTAATATTGTATGTATATACTGAGTAAATAATATTGTATTTATTATATCTGTAATATTTATTTTATCTACAATGTGTTTTGTCTACATAATATTAATTTCTAAAATTTTTATTAAATGAGTGTTGCCCCATTAAATACTTGTTTTTTTCCAAACTAAAAAATATATATCTTTTCAAATCATCGTTTTATATCTTTTTGGAAAATGTTTTCTTCAACAAGGTTTTGAATATATCACAATTGATTTTTGAAAAAAGTTTAAATTATGGCTATGTTGCATGAGTGCTTTAGCGCGACGGTGCTAAAATATTTTTTTATTTTCATAAGATATTTCAGTTGGAGATAAATTTAAAAAATCAAAGTTGCTAGGCAGTATTTACTTGCAACAAAATTATTATCGTTTTAAATGTAGTTAGTATGTAAGAAATATTAAAAAAAAATCTTCTTATAACTTCAGATTTTTTCTCTCTGAAAATTAGCAGTTAGTAAGTTTATGAAGCATTCTATTAAACATACTTTCTGAAGTTACGATATGTATAAACAACACAATAAAAAAATTTGAGAAGATGAAAACGATATTTCATTAGAATTTTAAATTGCATGAACAAAATTCCATCTCAAGCTTACTAAACTTGCAAAAAGTCATTCATATATTTTTACACTTAACACATTTCTAAAACATTCTCTTAAGAGTAATTAAGGAATTTGTAATCAATACAAAATATAAATAAAAATCATTTCAAAAGAATAGAAGCCATGTATAGAAGCCATAAATAGAAGCCATGTTTTCTATTGATTTGAACCTCTGTTACAAATAAATCGTTTGCGTAGCTTTATGCTCATGACTATTTGATATCGTAATAGTATATTTCTATTGTTTATTTGATATTGTTTATTCGATATTGTAAAAATATACATAATTAGTGGAGTTTCAATTACGCTTAGGTTTCAAAGTTGACAAAGACTTGTTAAAAAAAAAAAAACTAGTGTCATGTGAATGTATATATTATTTTATGAAGTCTTCAAATAGAAGTAGTTTAATTCAAAAAAGAATAAACAATTCATTGGTGTTTCTTGATGTTCTAAAACTATTTCTCAAAAATTCACCGAAAGAAAATTTAAAATTTTTTTTTTAAACAAAACTCTTCATTTTAAACTGTTTTTTCAGTTCTCAAACTCTTGTATAAAAACGTATCCTGTATGATATAAATTTTGAAGAATATAAACTCAAAATTCACATTTCTAATCATATTTCGACTAAAACAAACGAATTTGTTTCTAACGTCCCTTTTATATTTTATCTCGGGAGACAAAAATACTGTTAATTACAAAAAGGAACAGACATGTGTTTACCGTAGCCAAAACCTAAGTATATTTATTTCTTCCTGCTTAGCTGTGTTTATTTCCCACAATGTCGTAAATTCTAGAAGCACACATTTAGTTAGATCTAGTCCCCGTCAGGACTTGTTAGCGAGCGATTCCCCGGACTATTAATCTAGTGAGTGTAAGGCAGGGGATAAGGCCAAAAGGGCTTCAATGTTCGCAATATAATTGCAGTGTAAATCCAAGGCAAAGATGCCTTTCATGTGAGTTTTAGCAGAAAAGGACCACATTGCTATACTTAAAGATTAAAAGTAATCTATGACTTAATTCATGGATTTAATATCATGGTCATGGGTTTATGTTGATTCAAAGAATTTTTATATTTGAATGTGGATAATTCAGGAAAATAATTGCAATGTATGATAATTTCCACCAGGTTGGCAAGTTATGGATTAAATACTGCAAAACGATTAAATTATGTTTTTTGATGAGTTTCGTTTGCACTCTGACTTTTAGCCAAGACTGGGTCAATTTTTAGTTCTCACTAAGTTAGTTACTCACTACTTAGTTGTTAGTTTTCACTAACAACTAGTTCTTACAATTTTTAGTTCTCACTTTAGTTCTTCCCTCAGTTGTCAATTTTTAGACGTATGTTACAAAACAAAAAATGTTAGTAAACATCTTAATGAATAAAATGGAACATGAATTTATTTGTAAATTTTTTCACTATTAATTTAAGGTTTTCATCAGCAGATACTATGATAATCAGGGCTAAAATGGTTAATGACCTAAATATTCTGCAAAATGCAAGAGTAACTAAAAACTACAAACTAAAAACTATAAGCCTTATAATGAAAATTAATAGCCTTCATAGTTTGGAGAATATGTTTAGAAGAAATTTTTTTTTCAGAAAAAAACATAAATATTCACCTCTCTTCATAAATTGAATTAAATAATTAAAAATTAATATAAATACATATATTTGGAATAAAATAAAATGTAAATAAATACCATATATCAATTTAGAAGAATTTATAATTATTAGAAAAATCGGAATTATATTGCATTATTTAATAATTCTGCACATTCTTCAAATCGAAAGAATACTTATTGTCCTAAAGCAAACTCTTAGATTTTGATAACATCGGTTCAAAATTAATACTAATAGATAAAAAAAATTAATACTAATTAATGTATTAAGCATATTTAAGATAATAATGTTCGATTCAAAATCTGAAGTAATTTATAAAGCAAAAGACTAATTCAAGAGCAAAATACTCCCAAAATAAAATTTAAAAAATCAATACCAATTCATAAAAATGACTAAAAAGGGAAAATAAAATCTGAAACATGAAAAAAAATGACCAATTAAATAATGAATAATAATTGTTTTTATAAGAAAACAACGATAAAAAAATGCAACAAGACGCAAAAGTGGCACCCAACCTTAGTCTGAGAAAAGAAATAAGGCCAAAACTACCACAATATGGTAAAATATACCAAGTTCCTGGCTCTATGGCAACTTAAAATGCACGGTAATTCTTATCGAAGCGCTTTGGTTAGGAATTTGGTAAATTAACCATAAAATTTCGTTTCATGAGTGGTAAAATTTGGCAATTTTATCATGATTCCTGAAAGCATGAAAAAAAAAGACATTTATTCAGTTAAAGTTACTTTTCGGTTTGTATATTGTACTAAATGTATGATAATAAGAACTATAATTTTGAAGACTAGAATTTTCGATATACCATATGAATGGTTTAAATACTGTATATTTTTGTTTTCACCGGAATTATGGTTTTTTTTTAGACAGAAAAGTCTTTAACATTCATTACAGTAATTTTATGCGAAAACCTGTTCCATTCATTTGTGCGTCAATGCATTTTTATCTTGCAACCATTTAAAATATTGTGCGTTGTCGTTAATTAATTTCAAAAGTCTCAATATTTCACAGAAAAAAAGCATAAAAAATTAAAACCATGCAAAAAAACATTTTTAAATTAGATATTTTAGCATACTCAACAGAATTTAGACTTCCTTTGATTTAAGTTACCACTCTTAGAAGCAAACACCACCTAATAAGCACTAGGGCCATTTTAGTGGTTAGCTTGTCCAAATGTTTGGATCCAATATTATTCAAAATTCTTAGACTGGCCTTTTACCGATGTTTCTGGTGCTCTTGTCTAAATAATTATTTTGAGCCATGGTGGCTCAGAGTATAGAACGTTCACCTAATCCAGTTTCGAATCCCAGCAATGTCTGGTAGATAGAAATTCACAATTGGCTTGAACCAACCACATTGCTTGACGTAAAATATCCTCAGTGGTAGACGGGGCATGGGTTAGAGTCCCCTTGCAGTCAGACTAACCATTGGAGATTTTCTAGGTTTTCCCCACCATGTAGCGCAATCGCGGATTAGCTCCATCGAAAAGTCCTCCCCGAAGGCTAGTTTATTCCAATGATTGATCCAGGAGTTTCCTTGTCTTCTGGATTGGATTCAATATTACAAGGATACGGAGCTGATCATTAGTAGTCAAAAACTCAACATTGCATCAACGACGGTTTTAAAATAAAATAATTCGTTTAAAATCATGCATATTTTAAGTAACATTATTAAGTGATCATCTGCCTTAATATTTTTGATTTCGGGCAAAGGGCTAAAAAATTTTTTTACCCGATTTTACCCGTTTGAAGAAAAATGAATAAAAACAGTTTTACACAAATTACTTTAATATTATATTAAGAAACCATATTTTTCATGTATTTGATGATTGATAAAAAAAGGTATGAGTATGAAATTTTTCCATCAGCAGTATAAGTTATCGTTTTAAATTAATCTGTTATAGTTATTTATAAGTAACCTTGTAGCTGTAAGCTTAAATATACTTCCGTTAATATGGAAAAAAAATTCTTTACATTGTTTCTGAAATATTAGATAATATTACATTCTAAAATATTAGAATATATTATCAACCATACATAATTATCGAAATGTTAAAAAACACACTAGAGTATTTAAAGTGGTTCTCTAATACAAACTTGTAATAAGAAATTAAAATTTGCTGTTGCGGTAACCTTTAACATTTGAAATCCACCTGTTTTAATGCGAATATATATACAGTTTTTTTTGTTCCTTTTTGGTATATTAAATAAACCCAAAAGGAATAAAAAATTGTTCGAAATTTTCAACACTTATTCCGATCTGTTGTTTGATTCAGTCTGTATTGAAATTTCATATTAAAATGCAAATTTTATTATTAGCTTATAATTTTAGGAAAATGTTTTCAATCAATCATAGCAATCCAATTGTGGAAAAAAAAAGAAAATAGAAATGAATTTTTTTTAAAAAGTTGCATGCTGTGCTTTGTTTAATTCTTTATAGTAAGTCGTTTCCTTATGTAGAGCCTTTTGTTTTCGATTTGACGTACAAATATGTTGTTTTAGTCTTCTTTATTTGATTTCTTTATCTGATTTATTTTTAACTCTGTTTTTTTAATCTCCAACACGTTATTTTTATTTGATCTTCATTTGTCTAAATAAAGAGTCTCAATTTTTTTTTTATCTACTTTATATTTTATTATATATATTTCGCAATTAAAAAGTGTATTTTTTAATTTCTTTTTAATTCCCTCTATTTATTTTCCTTTACCATTTTTTATTTGCTCCTCATTTGGCCTAATAAAGAGACAATATATATATATATATATATTTTAAAATTTGTTATATTCATTATTTTTTTATTGATTTTTCATACATATTTTTACAATTGAATCCCTTTGTTTGAATTACAATTGAATTACTTTGTTCTTCTTTGTTTGATCTCTTTTTATCCTACTTTTATTTTATTTTTATTTAGGCTCTATTTGCCTTAATAAAGTAATTCAAAATTTATTTAAAACAATGGGATGCATTTTTCCCTTATAATTTTTTTAATTCTTATGTTACACACTATTTGAAAATTTTATTACTAATCAAACAAATATTCTTATAACTATAAGTCAACTTTTAAAAATAAATCATTATAGGTACAAAATGTTTTGTTTGATTAATGTTTATTTTTGGATCCATTATTTATTCTTCAATCATGGTAAGTAAATTACAGAGAATTCACAATGGGTAATCTATACTTTTATTTATTGTGCTTATTTTTCCAGAAATAATTTCGAAGGTTTCTATACGTTGGTAATTTAGAATACATAATTTAAATCATCTTCATGAATATTTAATTGCTCTCTCTTCTGAATAATATGATCGTTAGGTACTGTGAAAATGGCAAAATGTTTATTTTATGGTAAATAAATTTTGCACGTCAGAGAAGAAAGCAAGAAAAGATGAAATGCACCTTTTATTTCATCTTTTCTACTGTTAGTGAATAAAGAAACTAAATTTATGTGAGCAGGTATATGTTGGAGTGTTAGCGAATGAGAAAATAAAATAGAACATCGAATGAAAAAAAATCGCTCTATACAGGGTGATTCTAAAAAGATGGGCAAAATTTTAGGAAGTGATAGTACACACCCAATCAAACAATTTTTATCAAAGAATGCATGGTCGAAAACAAAACGCAAAACCGCTAGAGGGCGACAAAGCTTACGTTCTTATATAAGGCAAAAACACACAGAGAGCGATGAAGTTAGGTTATAAAAGAAAATTTAATGGCATGTGATTACAATAAGTGTTCAAAACAGTGGCCGGCAGCGGCTATGCACGCAGTACAACGGCGAAGAAAAGATAGGCGAACATTCTGAAACACACCAGGCAAATCACGAACTTTCCCTGCAGCGGCCGAAAGCTTGGCGACAAGTTTTTCGGCAGATTCAATGGGAGTCTCATATCAGCTGTCCCCACAAAAAGAAATCGAGAAATGAAAGATCTGGCGAGCACGGTAGCCAAGCTATAGGATCACCTCGCCCAATCCATTGGTTTGGAAAGGTTACGTCCAGATAGTTTCGCACTTTTCGTACATAATGAACTGGTGCTGCGTTCTGCTGGAACTAAATGCATCGTTTGAATCAAACAACTTTCCAAATGAGCCAGCACCTTTGCGTTTTGTTTTCGAACTTGCATTCTTTGATAAAAATTGTTTGCTTGGGTGTGTACTATCACTTCCTAAAATTTTGCCCATCTTTTTAGAATCACCCTGTATATAACAGATAAAATTAGTTTGAGAACGATATTGAAATAAATCAAACCGTAAAAAATTCCGAATCAAATTACGGTATAAAGTACCGGAACTTTGAGTGCATCCGTAAAATCCATTTTACGTTAAAATAAATAACGCCTTAATTTTAGCAGTAAAGTTTATTTAATTAGAGCGATTCACTAATGTTACGGTAATTATTGCTAGTAAAATTACAGTTTAACATTTCTTCCCGTAAAATGCTCTTGAAAAGATATATTTTCCTGTATTTTGATCCGGAATTTTTTGCAATGCATAATCTTGTGTAGCAATATTTACAGTTGTGTAATCATGCTAGAGTAGTGTCCGATGTAACATAGTTACGACAAGATTCAAATCACCAGAAAGATAAAATCTAAGCTACTTACCACATTTGGCGAAGTTTGACTCAAATTTAAGTCTTTTACTAAATTCGAAGAGCTGAAAGCTAAAATAAAAATAAAAAGTTATTTTTGTAAAAACTAAGCATCTCAAATAAACAAACTTTAAAACTAATTAATTTTTATGATATAAATTTAAATGCAAACTCAAAAAGTCGCGCCAACGCAAGTGGCATTTTCACTCCCCAAAAAATGACATTAATTAAATTTAAAATCGTTTGCGAAAAATCATGTATGCCTTACATAACTTTTTAAAACCAATGAAGATAAACCATAAGAACGAGCAACCTCCATTAACAACCATTTTGCGGTGGAACAGAGAGCGGTCGCTCTTGAGAGGTTTCACTGTACATGATTATTTAATTGTATAGTTTTGCATTACACAGAGAATTTGAGAATTTATTTTTTGTCCAAAAACAAAATAAAATACATATTTACAATTTTAAGATTCTAATGAATTGCAATATCGTGACAATTAACCAATGTTAAGTCAATGAGAAATGTTTTGTTGCTTTCCTTTTCGATAAAATTGGCTTTCTAATACGTATTCTTTAACTACATTATAATCAAGGACTCTATGTTAAACACCATAAAATTAAAAAATAAAGTAAATTTATATTTTTATACACCTGATTATTATTGCGATATATAAACGTGTATGGGGTATTTCATAAATGAAGGCATTTTAATAGTATGCCTTCATTTATGGAATTTTGTAGTTATAAAGTATTTTTACAAATAAATATAGACTATAACCATTATCCCTACAAAAAACATGCTATTCAGTTGAGTGCAAAGTTTAATGTCTTGAGAGCTAACTCCGTTGTTTTTTTGCGAGAAATATCAATGCTGCTTCAAACACTGACATTATTTTCTATTTAAAGTGATGGAACAAATGGTGTTATACACTTAGGAATACAAATCTTATCGAAATTTAGAAAATAATCCATTAGAAATGTAGAAAATAAAGGTACAAATTCTGAATGCAATAATGCTGTATCATGCTGTAATGCTGCTGAATGCAATAATGAATGTAAAGTACAAATACTTACGACATTATACGAATACCCAAAGAATTGTCTTTACATTGTTTTGCACGATTCTGAATAACTTTTGCTTAAATTATCAGAATTTCTAATACAAACATTCGATTGACCATAAACTTTCTAAATAATTAGTTCAGACAATATTTAAAATAATTTATTCGGGACAAAAATTATTCTGAATAAACGGATCAACTAGTGAAGAAGTTGCAATTAGGTCCTTCAAAATATGGTCTGAATGGTTTATTTTACGAACTGTATATTATATTTCAAAAAATCATGTAGGAAAATATATATTTCTATAGATGATTGCGGATTTAATATGTTTACCTTTTCAAAAATGTTAAGCGAATATTATCATTTTAATGAAGTTCAATAAAAATTATGGGGTTCTTTTAACACAATTTAAATATGAAAATCAAATCTGATTCATAATTCACATTGTAGTATGTCACATTGATAGATAAAATCCATCTCCCCAATCTATATTCACTAAGAAAACATCATTTTTGTACGGAAGGACAAAATCTCCAATTCCATTTCGCCTCGCACAAAATAATTTCTCGGGAGACTTCTCTTTGACTGATGGTCCCAAGCGGCAAAAAAATGTCAGAATAATCAATTTTAAATCAATCAAAAAAATTGACAGATTTTATTTATTTACCTATTCAAAATTCCTACAACTACAATTTAGATTCAATTTCTATCAATGTAAGGAGGCTTTTCAACAAAGTTTAAATATAAAAATCAATTCTCATCTATGATACATTTTGACATGTAATCTTACGATGAATTGATCGATAAAGTATAAATTCCATTTTTTTTATCGAAGAACAAAATTACCATTTCAACTTTACTAAACATAAAATAATTTCTCTGGTGTGTCATCTTTAATGGTCCCAAACAGCAAAAAAAAAGAAATTATTTTCCTTTTTAAATTAATCTAAAAATATCCGGTCGTTGTATATTTACCTATTCAGAACCGACTATGAAAATAAAGGTGGGAAGCACAGTTTCGATAATCTTAAGGAGTTCGTTTAGTTTAGTTTAGTTCGTTAGAAGAGTTTAAGATAGTTCGAAAATAAAAATCAATTCAAAATTCTTAATCCTTACTGACACGTAACCTAATAACGAATTGATAGATAAATTCCCTCTCTCCAATCTATCACCTAGAAAACATTATCCTTCACAGAAGAAAAAAAATGGACAATTCCATTTTACTCCATATAAAATAATTTCTCTAAGAGTCTTCTTTAACTGATGGTCCCAAATGGCCTAAAAAAACATTTTTTTCCAGGTCTATGAGTGATGATGAAAGGAGGGTTTAAGAAAGAAGTCATCCCGATTTCCAAACATCCACTCCATATCTGGTGAGGTCCTCCTGAACTTTCTGTTGAAGAAGAAAAGGAACAATGGATTGACGTTGTCCCTATGACAGCCATCGAAAAGGAGTACAAATGTGATGGATTAGCCATTAGCGGTCTTCTGACAACAGCCCATACAATGGCCCGAATCGATAGAGAGCGATGTGGGCGGAATTTGGAAGATCGCGTGGGTGGATCGGACAAATTACCACGATATTCAATGCATTTTGATGCAGAGGACGCGTTTGTGTAATGAAGAGGATTTTTAAAAACGTAATCTTTGAAATTTCCGTTGCAAAGAGTGAAACAGAGAGATGTTTAGTTAAGAAATTAAAGTATCGTGTAATGGAGCTCTCAGTTTAGAATTTTCAGTTACACTGTTTTTAAACTAACTTATGGTAGTGATATTCGGACTTTGGCAACTAAAGATAAAAATAAGTCATTAATATTAGAAAAAGAAATTAAAAAGAAATTTTTGGACCATTTCAAATGAAAATATAATCAGTGCACTGAGAAAAAAAGTATGGTCAAAACTATCAGAAAGTGGTAAATTTTAGCATGTAGTCTATAGGAAAAACAAGCAAGCTCGGTAATTTTTGCTAGAAGTGCTATGATAATGATTTTGGTAAAATTAACTATAAAATATGCTTTTATAGTATGTGATAAAATTTGGTTAAGGTGGTAAAATTTTGAAATTTTATCATGATACCTTAAGCATGGTATAAAAACCATTTATTCGGTTAAATTTATTTATCAGTTTGTACATTCACTAAATGTGTGTAATAAGAAATATAGTTTTGAAAATCGGAATTTCCGGTAAACCGTTATCATATGAACGGAAAAATTAAAAATTTAATGGTTTTAATACCGTATACATTGGTCTTATTCACCAGCATTCTGTTGTTTTTATATTTACCAGAAATTTACCTGGTAATTTCTTCTTCTTATAGAGGATAAAAAAATAATCGTAAATTTGACCATTTAATTAAAAAAAAAAATGATTTATAAAATTGAGACATTTGGCAAGGCAGGGCCATATATAAAGATATGAATGGAAGATAAAAGTCGTAGTGAATTGGAAGAAAATGGGAAATAAATGTTCTCATGATCCCAAAAAGAAATGGTTGGAACAAAAACAAAATTATTAAAAGTCTTAGAGAATCAGAAGAAAATTGGAAATTAAGAGACACTTCAGGCTAAAAATGATTTTTTTTAAATATCAACTAATTTTCATGAAATTTTCAGAAATGCTGACTTATGAACTCAGAAAGATGTTCTTAAAATATGAAACAAAGATATTGATTATATCAAAAGTTATAATTATTTTAATATTTTATCCGAACGTTAAAAAAAAAAAAAACTTCAAAGTGTTCCTTGCGCATGAGTTTTCACCAAGTATAATTAAAATTGGATTTGTTTGAACAACTTAGTACTTAATTCTAAGCAAATAAAAAATCAAAACAATATAACCTTTATATATTTTTCAAATTCGAAATTTAAAAAACAAATTAAACTGATTTTAAAATTTTTTTTAATCAGTATACTTAATTTATTTATATCACATTTGTTGACAATCATTCTAACATTCCAACGATAATTTAAAAAAAAAAGTAAGAAGATTCATTGAAAACTCATACGCAGGGAACTTTTCGAAGTTGGAAAATCATTGTCACCCTAAAAGTTAAGTTACGTTAGAATAAGAAAGTTAAGGTTAAGGTTAGTTAAGTTAAGGTTAGAACAAAAAATATGTTTAACAGTCTTAGAGAATTGGAATAAAATTGGAAATAAATGTTCCTTTGAACCCAAAAAGAAATGATTGGAACAAAACCAAAATACTTAAAAGTCTTGGAGAATTGGAAGAAAATTGGAAATTAATGTCCTCATGATCCCAAAAAGAAATGGTTAGATGGTTAGAACAAACAAAATGGTTATGCTTTTAACAAAAGATCTAACCGTAATGAAGATTTCAATTTGGAAATAGAAAAGTTAGGAACAACAGAGTCCAGTAAGTCAGGTCCCACTATGAGTTGTAAAACCGTAAATGTAAGAATTGTTTTTAAATAAATATTTTTAAAAAATATGAATAAAAAAATCAAGTGTGGTTTTCATCTAGATCTTACAGAGCACGTTCGATATTGTTTCTATTTGGTGCATTATATCTAGTGCGAAGTTGAAGCCTATTATCGTACTTCCTAAAATTTATTGCCCCCACTATGGTAAAACTTGAATGGATACTCGATTAAATTAGGTATTTTATTAAATTTGAACCGTATTATGATTTAAGGTACCATTTGACCTTTTATAAAATTATCTTTTCTAACAACGTATTTATATGCAACTTTTTTCTTTCATTCAACTTTCTTTCCATTGGCTTCAGTTATTTTGCAACGTTATGTTTTCCAATTGTGTTCTTTAAAAAAAATTTCCGAATTTACCAATTACGGCAATGTTTAAAACTGCAACCATCACTCTGTTTAGTTCAGTTAAATATGAATTAATCATGTATTTAAAAATGCAAGATATGATGTAGGCTTTCTTTATATAATTTTGCAACCCAAAATTTCACTTCATAATAAATTTAAATTTTTAACATTTTCATAATTACTTATACTTTTTACATTCATTCGGCATTCTTTGCATAAATTTCAACCATCTTTCTTAATCATTTTCTCCAACAAATTTACAATTAATAAATATAACATGAATGCTTTGCTGTGTTTAAAGATTTGATCGTAATTTAAGGATCACAATTTAAACTAAACAGTTACAGAGAGACATTTCGTTTTAAAAAAACCTCCTACTTGCTGTTTGAAAAGGTTTCAAACTTAAAAATCAGTTAGGAATGTTAAAAATTCTGATTTAGTCCTTAAAATCCAGCATAGCAAAACATTTGTAATCTAAAATTAAGGATTCACAGTTTATATTTACTTATAACGGTTTAATTAATTTTGCCGTAGTAGCACACATTTTTGCGTTTCTGCTTAAATTATTTTTGCCAGAAACTATTGTCTGGTGCTTAGTATAAAGTATAAATCAAATACTTTAAAATTATTAAATAGTTAAAAATATATAATCACAAAACAGAATATTAAAATCTGATTCAAAAAGATAATCTACTTAAAATTATTCAGTAAATTAATATTCAACAAGAACATAAATCGAAAAATGTATAAAAAGACTCCATAGATAAAAAAGTAGATAAAAAATAGAAGACAAATCATATCAAAGAAATGTTAAGCATGTATCGAGAAAGAATTAGTTAAAAATAAGTATAAAGCACGAAAAGAATTATGCTAAAAACATTGTATCATAAGTTATTGAAATTGGTCTATTAAACAGATTATATAGGATGTAAAAAAGTATATTTGGAAAATAATATTTTGAAGAATGAGATCAATACATTCAATATTTTTAAAAGCTATCCAACGATGCAAAATTTGATTTTACACTCCCCCCCCCGAGGATGGGGAGGGCAAATTTCAAATTTGTAATATGAACCCTTATTTTTTTATTGCAGATTTGGATTTCCCAGAAAAAGTAGCCCTATTCGGTACTAACTGCTTAAAATGATGGAACTGTTTAAAACGATAACTGTTCAATCTCATGACACACCAGGTTAAAAAATAATAAAAATATTTATGGAATAATTTTTGGAAAAAAAGTTACAAAATTCGAAAAAAATTCTTGAGACTTTGTCTATAATTATCTTTTTCATCTGATGGAGCCGTGATTTGCCACTTCAAAAATGTTGTATCCTATTTTAGTTTTCTCAGTTACACCATTTGTGAAGCAATATGCATAATCTTACAAATCAAATAGGGTTAAAAAAAAAAAATTCTAGAAAATCCAAATCTACAAAAATCGGAGATTTATAAACATGATTTCAAAGTTGCCTTTATCCCAACCCCAACGGAAAATGGTGGAAAATCGATTTTGGTATCACTTCAACCCTATGAACATTGAATAGTTTTTTCGAACATTCAGATACAGGTTTTCCTGCTTCAAAAAGCCAGTTTCACCACGTTAAGGAATAGAAAAATAACGCGCAGCAGGAATTCAATTTTACCCGGGGCACAATGCTTGGAGGGTTAAAATTAATTTAATGTGTCTTCACTTTTTCTACCTGATGTATTATTCTCATGATATTTAACTGTTTCCAAATTTTTATTTGCCCCCTGTATATTATTTAATAAATTAAAATATCATTATTTGAATAAATTTAATAAGACCTCGACAACTATTTCAAATAAATTTCATCTTTTCTTGTTTGAATTAATTCTTAGTTTATTTCGTAATTTAAAAATAAGCGCAATTCACTCTAAATAAAGAAGATAATACTTATTTTATTTCAACGAGTAATAATTACTTCATAAGAAAAATAATCTTATTTTTATTCAAAGCTTCATCGTGTTCTTTGAAATTGATGAAGGAGATAATGGCTTTTTAGAAAGAACAATAAAAAATAAATAACAGTTTTCAACATGGCACTTTTAATGATGTATTTAAAATTCTGGAATCCCATTATATGTGATCTACTATTTTTTAAGAAGGAAAATGAAATTGAGCACATCTGAATTTAAAACCTTTTTTTTTTATCTTAAAATAAAGATATTACTTTCTATAAAATTTGTAATAAAATTGAAGCGATTACGCTTCATTTGATATTCCATTTACACACGTCAGTCATTTTTTGAGATATTAAGAAAAAATTCTCACTTTACAAATACCTCATTCAGTTTTATAATCGAAATTCGGTTGTCAAAACTGGCAACGATTAATTATTCGCCAAGCTAGCTCATAATCAGAAAATATTCCACCTGACATCCACTTGAAGATGAATGGTTATTAATGTCACGTAATCGATCATAAACGCAAAAGATAACTTAAAAGCAGACGATGTGTGATATTTGTTTTTCGTTTTTATAAAAAATGGCAACAGAATTTATTCGATCCATCAAGTCGTCTGCGTTTTTCCCACCGCTATATTCTACATAAATGAGAAAAAGTCAAATAATAAAAAGGGAAAGTGGTATATGAAAGCATATGACGTCATTCAAGAAAGGGACAAATAAAAGGAGTATAATGCTGTTATGCGACTCCATAGGGAAGTGCATTTTCACTCCATTATAGAAAAATTCGATGTTCACTTTCATATAAGGATTTAAGACGTTGTGGCAATGGCTTTTAAAAGAATACTGAACCGCCTCTTATGCCAATATGAAGTGAAAAAATAGAAATAAATTCCACTTTGAAGGAGAAAGTTGAACCGGATTTCCATACATATTGGTCTTCTCTATGAAGTGAAAATAATACTAAACCGCATTTTCCTCACAAATTCTTATCATCTGTCAAGAAGGGTTCATGTTTTTTTTTATTTTTGAAGTTCCGTTTAGAAATATTTGCTTTAAATTTTGTTTATTTCCTTCAGCTAACAATATTATTTCTATAATTTCGTCGTAAAATGTCAAATTTTACGTCGTGATTAGTTTTGTTTACTGTTTAAAATAGAAATGCTTTGTATATAATATATTTTCTCAGGTGATTATTTTTTTAAATTTACATGAATTCAAATTTGAATAAAATTGTTATCGAAAACAAAAACAAAAAAAAATATACGAACATTTTTTCTCATTTCAAGATAGTCACTTTAAAAAAAATACGAAAGAAAATATTTTTCTCGTTTAAATAAATCTATCTAGTTTGCTTTTTAATGGATTTTAAATATAAATTTTCTTCAAATAATGTTTTTTATTTCTCAAAATCCTTGCATCATTGAAGTTCTTAATTCTACAGTTCTCAAAAAAAAAAAAAAAAAAAAAAAAAAACCGGACTACCCTGAATAATTTTTGATCTAATGATAGGATCGTCACGATCTAGGATTCAATCTCGGTGACCTCAAATATGCTAATTGATAAGTGCAGGCCATATTTTAAGTTACGAAATATGACACAAAAACGTATTTTCACTGAATAAACACACTTTGTTCCGACGGATTCGGATTTCTGATCCCCAAAATATAGGGGGTAGCAGCAATGTGCGAAATATGGTCCCCATAGTTTGTCAAGAAAGCTCTTCAAAGTTTGGACCCCTTAATGTTAATTTTACTTTTTGCGTATTTCGCTATATGTAGAGAACTTTTTAAGCAAAACGAAAACTTTTTTTGCACACAATTATGAAATTCGTGTACCTGCAGAAAATAACTTTTAGCAAAAATTTATTTTTATTTTTTATTTCATTCAATAATGATCGAAAAAAAATTTAATTGTAAGATATACATATTTTTGCATCATTTTAAAGAATATAGTTTTACAAAGCAAAATACTAAATCTGAGCAAAATCGGTCGAAAAGCTCCTGAGAAATGAAATTTTAAAAATCTTACTTTTTTGAAGTTCAATTTCTGAGGAACTATTCAACCGATTTTGCACAAATTTTGTATTTTTCCATGCAAAATTATCTTCTTTAAAATGATGCAAAATATTTTATACCTTATTATTCAAAATTTTCTCAACCATTATAAAATGAAATAATTAAAAATAATAAATATTTACAAAAAAGGTATTTGTTGCATGGAATTATCTTTGGATAAACGAATTTCATAATTGTGGGCACATTCATTTTTGATTCGCTTAAAAAATTCTCAAGATATTGCGAATTACACAAAATGTTAAATAAAAAATAGGGAGAAAAAATTTCGGAGCACTCTCCGGACCAAACTAAGGGGACCATTATCCCAGATTGTGGCTACCCCTTTAAATACCCCCGAATCTGTCGAAAAAAAGTTTGTCGATAATGTTTATTCAAAGAAAGCACATTTTTGTATCTGAATTCGTTACTTGAAAATATCGTCTACACTTATTATTTAGCATATTTGAGATTACACCCTCCAGACATTAAGATTGATTCCTAGAACGTGAGGATCTGATCATTAAATTAAAAGTTATTCAGTGTACCCCATTTAATAATTTTTTTAGCGCACCGTACATTATTAATTGGAATTTATTTATTGGAATTTTACTAAATTCTATAAAATTTTTAAGAAATAAAAGAAGCAGTTTTTAAATCCATCATTTTACATACCAGACTAGAAAACAATTTATCCTACCGTATAAAAATAAGTATATTAAATATTCACGATTTATTATTATTATTATTATTTATTTATTTATTTTTTTTTGCGAAATGTCCTCCTAAATTTCAATAATGGATTGAAAACTTCGTTATCTGAGAAAATACTATCTTCTCTTATTTGAGGACAGGAATTTCGTCAAATGCATTAGGCGTGAGGCTACATATCTATTACGACAATACAAGAAGTGCGGATGAATTAAATCAACAGACAACAACAAGACTCGTAACCGAGAAATCAGCTTTACAGGGAAGCTTATTAATCCCTGTGCCGTCATGTCATGCAGTGAGAAAAGTTTTAATATCAGACAAAAAAAAAAACAAAAAAAAAAAAACACGTTAGAGAGCTTTCAAAATTTTCTGAGTAGACCCAGAAGTGACGAAGCAGTTTTGTTAAATATGAGAGAGTCCACACTTAGTTAAGATTCACTTGATTCCGTCATGAAATGCTTATCTAACACGACGAAATGTAGCTGAAAATTTGCTGAGTCTTCAAAAAATTAGGTTCAATTCCTAAGGGTTCGTAAAAGGATCAGGATTTAAACAGTGAAGGAGCGTAAACTGCAAAAAAAACACCAAAAGCAAAAAACAATATGTGGCTAAAGTTAGATTTTTTAAGATTCTATAACTTTGTTAGTTTGCATCTTAGAATTAACAACCTTATTTACAAAACTAATTGTTAGAAATATCGATAGGAATAATACTTTGTGTGAAATGTTTTTATATTTGTGTTACGCAGGGAGAAACACACTGTTAGAATTTTCATTCTATAATTGCGGAAAAATAACCGGCGGCAGTTCGTCCATCTAAATAACATTAAGTTTACGGTTTAGAACATATTTTATGCTAATGGTTTTTATATTGTTTGCAATTAGCTCTGCTGTAAACCGTGACTATACGGTTTTGCAACCATTTACAATTATAAAATGAAACTTAAAGGGACACAGCTCTGTGGTTGCTGAAGCCATTTATGCGTGAATGATAATTTTGTAATCTAATAGTCCAGAGTCATAGATTGAAGATAACAGGGCACCGGAAACTCTTAAAGTATTGAAGGAATTTAAGAAATATTGTAGTATCAAGGCTGGGATTCGAACCCCTGTTCACCCGGCATGTGAGTGATCAATTAGCCCTCTCTGCTACAGTATGTACCCAGCAGCTTGGTACAAAATGGCTTTATAAGGTGGGCCTAGTTGGCGCGGATTGAATTCTGGTTGTTTAACCGTACTAGGAAAAAAACATTTAATATAAACGTGTTTTCTCACACTAAACAGTTGTTTCCAAACTATTTTATTATCAATTTATTAGAAGTCTGGACTAATAATTCTTTGCCTTATTTTATTTGCCACTGAGTAATTTGAAATTTATATGGTATACTAAAAGCTAAAGTGTATTAGTTACGTTAAGATTAAAGTTAATGCAAAAAAGTTCTGTTACATTAAACAGTCCCGTATTGATGCAACCACTTAATGTTATTTTCTCTGATTCTCCTAAAAATTTCACTTACCTGGCTCTTCCTTTATAACTGTGTTGGTATATGCTTATGCTTTTCAGTTTTGAGAAAAATTTCGTAGTGTTTCTTAGTATTAATTTATAACTTATAATTTATAACTATTTTTAACTTATTTCATATTGAACCCGTAAGAAAAACGGTTATTAAACTAGCTGAATTTTAAAAAAAAATTTGTTACTTTTTTTGTAATACTTCTTATTAAGCATTAAATTTCTACTTCTGTACAAGTTTTCTTCCTTAATTTAAATAGCCTCAATTATTTTAATGCACTTAGCATTTTTACAAGAAATTTAAGATTTAATCTAAATTTTTTCTTCAAACCTAAAAAAAAAAATTAACTTTGCAGAGAAAATATTTTATTTATTAATATTAATATTTTATGTAATAATTACATAAATAATAACATAATAATTACATACCCTGTAACGCATAAAATATTAAATATATTATAAATATTTTATGCGCAACATAAATTATGTTTTTAAGTAGTTGTTGAGTAATCTATTAAAGCCAAATTAAAGAAACGAATAAAAATTGGCTAAATACAAAAACACTAATTTGAATAACTTTTTTTCAGACATAATGTTGAGATCAAATTTTGATGTTTTTTATGATGTAACAAAAATTTTCCATAATAAAAACTACTTAATACCAGATTATATTCTAAATTAAAATTTCCGAAGCAATTATTATGAATAAAAAGTTTTGACAATAAAAAAAAAATATTATCGTTTTGAAAGGCTTCGATAAAAAGCTCATTCAACTCAATTAAATTTTCTACTTTTAATAATTATAACTCTAACATACTGCGGTTTTTGTTACATTATTGTCTTTTATAATTGTCTAATGTGTAATCCTTCAATTTCTTTATTTTTTTTTCCCTAGATATTCTAACGGTTACATGGTCTTTGTTTCCAAATGTTCTTCGCTCGGATATGGGCGGATAATTAGCTTCCTTTGTTGGTATTGGAGTCGAAAGTTTTGACAAGAAAAGATTCTCTCTTCTGTGAAAAATCCCATTTGTCCTTTGGCAATTAGCATCTGTCA
Source organism: Parasteatoda lunata (assembly GCA_949128135.1). Lineage (NCBI taxonomy): Eukaryota > Metazoa > Arthropoda > Arachnida > Araneae > Theridiidae > Parasteatoda > Parasteatoda lunata. The sequence goes on from OX421979.1 coordinate 30,119,559, forward strand.
CATTTTACTTTTGTAGCATTTTTTTTACTGTATTTTTGTACCCCACTAAAGCGATGTTAAACTGTTTCAATTAAACTGTCATAATATTACTATTGAATATCAACCTCCAGTTTTCTATTTTAAACACAAACGGAAAAGAAAGCAAGTTAGTTTATAAATGGAGGAAAGTTTGTAAAGCAATAATAAGTCACAAAACTAATAGCAGAAATATTCCATAATAATTCAGTACTCAATTTTGTTATTTACTTAAAGCTGTCTTAAAATAATCTTCTATCGATTTATTTAACCATAATAAGAGTAAAAGAAAACTAGCTTATTTATAATTGAAGGAGCAATGTTAATCTACAAAATTTAAGTACAGAGATGTTATACTGATTCTATATCATTATCTATATTATTAACTGATTCTATATTATATATTCTATATTATATATTCTATATTTAATTATAATATCGCAACAATACCATTGAATCAATGATATTCATCAATTTTCAATTTATCCAAAATAATAGTAAAAGCTAACAAGGTAGTTTAAAAGTTATGTAAAAGGAAATTATGTAAGACAATTATAAACTACATAATTAATCGTAAAAATATTCCTTTTTTATTCAGTATTCAATAATAATGACAAAAAAAAAGATACTGTTTAATATATTGGCTCTCTGTTTCACTTTTCTCCACAGTAAAAATATAAAGAAACATGTCAGTTTATAATTAAAAAGATATTTGTAATATAGTATGACGTCCGGTGGCTGAGTGGTAGCGTTCCCATGCCACAGGGCCTGGGTTTGATAATCGGGCCGGGCAAGGTTGACTCAGCCTTTCATCCCTTCAGTGTCGATAAATGAGTACCAAGCATGCTTGGGAACTAAACACTGGGGGTTCCACGTTCGGCTGACCACCTGACCGGAACACCTGCTCTTGCACCCCAGAGCCCAAGGTCAAGAAAACTGAGATGGGCACAGTAGGCCTTGGACCTCTATGGGCTGTCGTGACACTGAGTTTTGTTTGTAATATAGCATAATTAAATGTGAAGTTTATTACAGAAATATTTTGTAGACTTTGTATCATCTTTCCACATGGAGAAAATAGATTCTGGTAAAATTTCCAAAAATTACTGGTAAAGAAAACCTTAACTGTGATTATTAAAATTAAAATATACGGTATTTAAATTATTAATTTGGTAATTGTTCCGTTCCTATGGTAACAGGTTATGAGAAATTCTTGTTTTAGAAATCATATTTCTTATTAAAATACATTTAACACATAAAATGCAAAACTGAAAAGTAAATTATATCGAGTAAATTTCAAAGAAATTTACTTTAATTACAATTGAAAAGTAAATTATATCGAGTAAGTTTTAAAAATTCCTAAGGTAAAATACGTTATAATGATAGAACTCACATCAAATTTTCTTGTCAGATGAGGTCTTCGAAATAATTTTAACACAATTTATAATAAATTTTTTTTCTAAAGTTAAAATATATGCTTAATCCACATAAAACTGACAATATATACTGGCATATATAAATGTATTTGATTCTTAAAAAACGTCTATTTTCACTTAAAGATTATTCAAAATATTTGAAAAAGTTTCCAAAAATGAAGAAATATTTATTCTTTTTTCGTGTTAAGAATCTATAAATAAAACTAATACCTAGCAGACTCGTATTTTATCTTAGAGGTTGTTCCAACTAATTTTTTCTCTCAATTTATAAATTGGGGAAGAAAAACAAAAATAAATTAATCTTTATTCGCTTTTGGAAAAGCATCTACAAATAGACCGCACACCTTCTGTTTCTATTTAAAGATCCTTCAAATTACATTTTTTCCTTCAAGATATACATTTGGGAAACTAAGAAAAAAATTACTTTTTAATCAATTCTAGAATGGAGTTTTTAAAATCCGAGTTGTTTACTAATAGATTTGTCTTTTCTTTTAAATAATATTCAAGCCACTTTATTGTCTTAATATATAAATTGGTGCACTCAGAAGAATAAGTGACTATTTATTCGCTTTTAAAATAAACTATCTAAAAATGAAACAAATTCCGAATAGACTTGTCTTTCTAAAGATTGAACTATTTTTTTCTCTCAATATGTAAACTTGGGAAGCCTTAAAAATACATTACTATTTCAACGTGTTTGGAATAAAGTATCTAAAAGCGGAAGTGATACTTATTAGACCTGTCTTTTCTTTTAAATAATATTCAAGTTATTGTCTCAATATATAAAATGGGATAGTCCTAAGAATAAATGAATATTTATTCACTTTTAAAATAAACTATCAAAAAATGGAGCTGACACCTAATAAACTATTTTTTTTTTATTTTAAAGATCACTCAAACAATTTTTTTTTCTCCCAATATATAAATTTGGGAAGCCTTAAAAATACATAACTATTTCATCGCTTTTGGATTAAAGTATCTAAACACGGAATTGTTACTTAGTTGAATTGTCTTTTCTTTTTAAGATTACTGGAGCTAATTTATTTTCTTAATATATAAATTGGGGTAATCCTAAAAATAAATGACTATTTATTCGCTTTTAGAATAAACTGTCTAAAAATGGAGCTAATACCTTATATCTTTCTGTTCAATATCGCTAAAATTATTTTTTTCTCAATATCTAAACTTTTTATAAAGTCCTAAAAATATATTACTATTTCAGCGCTTTTGGAATAAGGGAGCGCTACATAAAACCGGAGTGATTCTTAATAAACTAATATTTTCTTTTAAAAATTACTCAAGCTAATTTATTGTCTCAATATATAAATTTGGGTAGCTCTAAAAATAAATGACTATTTAATCGCTTTTAGAATAAACTGTCCAAAACTGAAGCAAATACCTAAGAGACTTGTATTTTTAGAATGGTCACTCTAGCTGTTTTTTCTCTTAATACATAAAATGGAGAAGCTCTAAAAAATGAATTAATCTTCATCCGCTTTAGAATGGACACCTTATACAGCTTTGTCTTGTAAGGTCACGTCCTTATAAGGTCATTTAATTTTTTTTCTCCTAAGATATAAATTTGGGAAGTTCTGAAAATTAAATTACTATTTAATCACTGTTTGAAAAAAGTATCTGAAACTGAAGTCATTATCCAATAGACATGTCTCTTCGTTTTTAGATAATTATTAAAGCTAATTCCTTTGTCTCAATATATAAATTGTGGTGCTCCTAAAAATAAACAATTATTTAATTGCTTTTAGAATAAACAATCTAAAAATAGAGCTGATACATAATAGACTAGTCTTTCTATTCAAAGGTCAACTCAAGCTATTTTTTTCTCTCAACTTATTAATTGGTAAAACCTAAACATAAATGAATATTTAACCACTTTTTCTATTTCGGTATACCTAAATAAATTAATTAATTTCTTCCTAACTTTAATTTTTCTTCGAAAGATATAAAGCAAGAATACCGACCTGTTATTTCATTAAAGACGAAGTATCGTAAAAAGTAAACTAAGTATTTTTATTTAAGAGGCAGTAAAATTAAATAGTTTATGTTATAACAATAAATTCTTCATACAAGTCATTGGATATTTATGGATCGTTATTCAAAAGAAACACAGGCCTACACATTTTTAACAATTGTAATAACTGTTATTTATGGCTTTTTTATAACTTCGGAATGACTTCGATTTATTAAACTGTTTGAAGGCCCTGTCTCATCTTGTTACATGAAATAAATGTCAAATCAATACAATGTATAAAACTGTGAGTCTAATAAAATCTTTTAGTAAAATCAATTTACTATTCGATTTCTTTACAGATTTATTAATAATAATATGAAAAAGTTTTTTTATGTTCGAGTAGATATGTATTAGCTTAATGGAAAATCTTTTCAGGAATGGAAAGTGACTAGAAATAACGTATATATAATTTATATGCATATGCATATAATTTATATTGAATAAAGAATCCAATTTTTATATAAAAATTTTAGTCTAGCTCATTGTCAAAAAAAGTCTAATTTAATTAGGTAAATAAAAATCTAACGTTGCACTGTTAATTTTTTTTTATTTTTAATATCGGCAGGCACTGAACTTTCGTTCTTCGCCATAGAAGATGCCGGAAGTGTTGCTCATTTAACGTTACCCATTGGGCACCTGTGAACTAAAGTCACGGAGGCGAGCAACGTTACCCACGCCACATTGCCACAAACCCGTTCATACGGTGGGCCACATTCACTCATCAGAAGACAACACAGAGAGAGAGAGACATCCATGCCCAGAGCGGGATTCGAACACGCGGCCATTGGCATTCGCAGTCGGACACGCTAACCACTCGGCCACCTAGCCGGCCACTGTAAAAACTGTGGTGCACTATCTCTACAAATTTAATGTTGGATAACCCCAAAACAACCCCAATGTTGAGCAACCTAATTTAAAGGGTGGAATTAAATCTAAAACACTTATAATGAAAAAAAAAATTAAAACTAAGCTAATGCGCCTTCATATCAAACGTTAAGTATTTTCACTTCCGAAAAAACTGATGTTGGAGCAATATTTATATCGTCTGAGAGTGCTTGGAATCGATTACAAGTTTGCGTGAGTTAGTTGTAATCTTCAATGATGTTTCACATAAACCGAAACAAGAGTTCGGTGTGTGCAGAGAGTTATGTAATGAGGAAATTTAATTTTTAAGTATCTGTAAATTGTATTTACCCTTTAATGGCCACACAATTTTAAAGTAAACGATCAATAAAGATCCGATTTTTTTTTTTATTCCAGAAAATTATATAAAACTAAATGCATGCACAATATCTGTATTAATTATTTATTTTCGAGTTAAATTTTAGACTACATATTTGATGAGAACTGGCATCCAGTTCGAAATAAACCATCTCTAAACATATTACAAATAGTCTGGTGTCCCGTAAAGGACTGATCGTTAAGACACGGTTCCCAGTAAAGCACCGAACTTAAGCATCACTGGCTGCGGTCATTGTGCGGGTGGATAGCTACATTGATCAGCCTATAAAGGGACCGAGAGTGCGCGGTATCGGTTCTCGTTAAACTATTCTATCGTGATGTGCTCGAATTCGCAGGCAGCTCGTTGGGCTACCGAAGCAGGGGAGTCATCCTCTCTACAGAGAATCAAAATTGTAATGGCATGTCTGAACCATCCTCAGGGATGTTTCTCAAACCGTTGCCGATAGCCTTATGTGCAGCTCCAATGTGACGTAAACAAAAAAACAACAAATAGTCTGGTACTGCCATCTGGTGTATAGGCTGAGAAATAAACATGAATTCGCCCATAAGAAATATATAATTTTAATTTTTTTGACGTTTTATTTTTGAACACTCCAAAATGGAAATAACATCGGCATGTTAAATAGAGGTCGAAACTTCACCCCCTTAGTTTGACGGAAACGCGTTAAATAATCTTAAAATGCATAATTTCTGTCCACTTCTGCTTTGTTACGCATGGTTCAAATTAGTCTAAAAATTCTGTTTGTGCTACGCGTATGTTTGTTTTACAAACTAATTTTATTTTAAGTATTTGTGCATATAGAATTTGTTTATCCTAAATTAATGGTTCTTACTTTATATTGTCCCTTAAAATCAACTCACTGACTCTTACGTGTATCTTATTTTACTGTAGTTATAAATAGTAGAGTTACTGAATACTAAAAAAGGTGGCAGCTACACAAAGCAGTAGCGTAAAAGAACATTCTTAATAGTTTCAGGAGTTGCACTTAGTTCTATATCAATTTGGTTAAAAGTATTTGCCACCACTTTTGGTGTTAAAATACACTACAATAATTTATAGAGTACATTATCCAGATTGATCAAAGCAGAAAGAGAAATTAAAATCATCAAAGTCAATTTTAAAATCATCAAAGTTTAATCTAGAGACTTTTCTGGTAAATCTCAACGAGGATTCGCTAGATATTGGTAACTATTTTATTGTGAATAAAAATATTGTCAACCTAATATGAGATTGTATTAATAAATGATTGAAAATATTTCAAACTGTGAGGAGCTGAAATTTTAACATCTTATAAAAACTCTATTCATAAATAACAAAACTGAACAATTGAATGAAATCGAATAAAAAGTTTCTGAGAAATAAAACTTACTTACAAAAAGAATAACTTACGTAGTAAAAATAACATTAATGGTTCAAACAAGACACTAAAGGACAACTAAAATTAAGGGGAAAATCTCAAAAACATCATTAAGGGACAAAATAAGAGTAATAATCAATATCGATCAATAATACAATAACAAAATAATCAGGTATCGATCGTTGTTTACTAACTTAGTATAATCATATTTCTTTAGACTGCATATTTGAGTTGTCACACTAATTACAAAAAAGTTTGATAAAAATTACCAAGATATGGTTAAATTTACCGTATTTCTGTTTCTATAGAAACACCGAAAACTCGGTTATTTTTACCGAAGCACTTTGGTAAGAATTTTGGTTGAAATTGACGGTAAAATATAGTTTTATAATATTTGATAAGACTTGGTAAATGTGGTTGAATTTGGTAATTTTATTATGATACATTAGAGAAAAGCATTAAGAACATTTATTCAGTTAAATTTACTTTTCAGATTTGCATTTTTTACTAAAAGTGTGATAATAAGAACTATAATTTTGAAATAAAAAAGTTTTTGGTAAACCATTACCATATAAACAGAAAAATTACTTAATTAATGGTTACCGTATACTTTAGAACCAGAATTATGTTTTATTTATTTATTTATTTTTTACCAAAAATGTCAAAACCATACAGTACAGTAATTTCACGAGAATTCTTTTCTCCGTGCAGAATTCCATATTCGTCATTAAAGGCTTATTTTTTTGTTCAATTTCTTAACTAATTCATACTTTAACAGAACTACATCAGTTAAGTTATGAATCTATATACATGAACATAACCTTATTATTACATGTATGTATTAACTAATTATCTCACTTAAAAGTGTGTCCCATCAAATATTGAGGTTAAATCTTTGCATGAGGACTTAACTTGGACTTCCGATCATTTAAGTAAAGTTTCAAAAAAATATAACCTGTCAACAAACATGGATTACATATTATTAATTACACGTATACTGAGTACATCAAATACATTAACTACATGTAGAAATCGATTACATTAATTACACGTAGAAACCGATTACATTAATTACATGTATGCTGACGTTTACATGTCAGGAATATGTTTTTTTTCCACATTTGCATGTCAACATTAGAATTTCTTATATTTTTATATTAATAGACATAATATATTTTTGTTCAAAATACCTTGACCATTTATTAAATGCGTTGAAATGTATTATTAGATACTTTGAAAACAATTTTTTTGATATTTTTTCTTAGAAAATTTATTTCTTATTTTTATTTATATCGAGTCTTTTTATTTGTGCAAAGGGCAATATGACAGGCAATTAACATATTTTTATTATTTTTTTAGTCGAAGCTAGATAATATATTTCGGGAACAAAAGAATTTTATTTATGGAAGTTCATTATAAGATGAGATTTATAATTAAGTGCTTGATTCTTCTCAGATTTGCATTATTCCCAAAGGTATTAATTAATTTACCCGAAAGTTTGTGAGTACAGCCCTTTTATGTTAAAATATTTAAGATAAAATCTTTGTAAAATGCTTAAATGACACTTTAAAATTCAAAGAACCGTAATTAATAAACTTAAACTCGCTCATATTTACTCAAGCTTTAATTTTCTTCTCTTATTTCGCTTTTACCCATGCATATTGTATAACTTGTATTTAAAAAAATTAATAAGCAAACCTATACAATACCAAAAAATAAACGTAACAACTTGAAACATACCCTTTTTTTTATGGATTTGGACTTTTGACTGTAAAACATACTTTTTTTACAGGTCACACCTATTTCATATTATATTTTTCAAAAATATTTAAATGATGAACTATTTTTAATTTTCTATGTTGAAGCACATTAAAACATTATGTTGGTTTTTGACTCTAAAACATACATTTTTATCGACGTATTTGGATTTTTTACTTTCAAACATACCTTTTTTTTGACAAAATTTTGGTGAAAGTTTTTAACTCTCAAATTAGGAGGGGTAGCCGCACTCAGGAAAATATTGTCCTAATATTTTTGAAGGGAGAGCTGTTGAAAGTTTGGACTACTTATTGTTAATCTTACTTTTTGCCTATTTCGCCATATCTTAGAAGCTTTGTAAGTCGAATTGAAATTTTTTTTTCACACTATCTCATAATAATTCCACGCAAAAATAATTTTAAAAAAATATTTATTAATAATTTTTTTAATATTTATTAATTTTTTCATATTTATTAATTTATTTTTATTATTTATTAATTTTTTAATACTTATTAATTTAAAAAAAAATATTTATTATTATTTAAAAATTTATTTAAAAATAATTTAAAAATTTTGAACTGTGAAGTGCGCAAAAATTTACATCATTTTAGAGAGTGCAGCTTTAAATGGCAAAATAAAAAATTTGAGTGCAATCGGTAGAGCAGTTCTTGTGAAATCAAATTGTAAACACACTGTTTTGTTTTTAAAAGTTCTTATAAAAGTTCACCACAATAACTTTACCAAAATGAAAGTCAACTCATAAGATCTAAAAACTCCTAAGCTGAATATTGGAAGAAATTTGCTTTCTCTGAGAGCATTTTAGATGGTACAAAGACGCATGAATAATTAAAGTTTTTAACTTAGGAGCCCTAGTATTCACTTAAATTCATAAAATATTTAATAAAGTGCAAAATACTTCAATTACGGCGAATTGAAAAATCAATTTCTATTTCATAATTTTAGGGGAATACCTCACATTCAACTGTGATGTACAGTGCGCAAAATGAAAAATGGACCACCCTAAATAACTTTTGATATAATTATCGGATCGTACCGCTCTAGGACTCATTCTTAATGGTTTGAGGGGGTGACCTCATATATGTTAATTAATTAGCTCAAACGCTATTTTAAGTTACGAAATCAGACACAAAAGCGTACTTTCTCTGAATAAATATACCTTTTTTGTCAACAGCTTTGGATTTCTAATCAACAAAATATAGGAGGGTAGCCGCGATCTGGGATATAGGGTCCCAATAATTTGGTTAGGAGAGCCGTCCAAAGTTTGGATCCCTTTATGTTAATTTTACTATTTGGGTACTTCGTTATTTCTCGAGAATTTCTATAGCGAATTTAAAAAATTTTGCACACAATTATAAAATTAGTTTATCCAAAGGTAATTCCATGTTCGATTCAAAAAAGTCGTGTAGTTCAGAAATCGAGTTTCAAAAAAGTATTTTAAAAATACGATTTCTCAGGAACTATTTGATCAATTTTATTCAAATTTTGCATTTTGCCATGTAAAATTATATTCTTTAAAATGATGTAAAAAATTTTATATCTTACAATTCAACATTTTTCGACTAATATTAAATAAAATAATAAAATATAATAAATATTTATTCAAAGTTATTTTTTACAAAAGTTATTTTATCTCTGGATAAATGATTTTTACAATTGTGTGAAACAAGTTCTCAATTCTCTTTAAAAGTTCTCGAGAGATAGCGAAATACGCAAAAAGTAAATTTAACATTAAGGGCTTCAAACTTTGGAGTGCTCTTCTGACCTAACTATTGGGACCATACTTTCCAAATTGAGGCTACCCCCTATATTTTGGAGATCAAAAATTCGAATCCGTTGAAAAAAAAGGTATGTTTATTTAGAAAAAGTACTTTTTTGTGTATTATTTAGTAACTTTAAACATCATCTGTACAATTTAATTAGCATATTTGAGGTCACCCCCTCGAATCATTAAGATTGAGTCCAAGAACGTGAAGATCCTATCATTGGATCAAAAAATTATTCCGGTTGGTCCATTTATTTCTTTTCGCACTGTACATGCTGCCCAAATTATAACATTAAAATGAAAATATGGATCAAAAGTCTTATAATTTGGATGTAATGACTTACATTGATTAAGTTCTAATAAGGGGCTTGTATAACCTGGTTGGTAGGGCGGGGGACGCATGTCCAAGAGGTTGTGAGACGAGACCACAGGACGACGACTCCCAGTGTAGTAAATGGCGAATGGTGCACGTTCTATCGGGTGACAATGGTCTCCATGTTCCCATATCAAATCATACCTCTTTTATTTTATTTTATAACCGTCGTTGAACAGCCGACTCAATTTTTATGTTTACGACTTCTAATTTTCAACTCCGCAGCCTTGTAATTTTGAACCCAATCCAGAAGACAAAGGAACTCCTGTATCAAGTATTGGGAGAAATTTGCCTTCATAGAGGATTTTCTGATTCAACTAACCTGCATTTGCGTTACATGGAGAGAAAGACCACCAGAACCTCTCAAGGTTATCCTGACAGCAAAGGGACTCTAACCCGTGATCCCTCTACCACTGATGATATTTTACGTCAGCACTGTGATCGGTGCAAACTGGATGCGAATTCGTATCAACCAGCCATTGGTGGGATTCGAACCCGGTTCACCTAATTGGAAGGCGAACGCTCTATCCCTGAGCCATCATGACTCGAAATCATACCTCTTGGGGTACTGAGCTGGAAATTGATCGGTTTCTGGTCAAAATTGTAATCTGTTGATGAAAACAGATGTATTAATGGTACTGCCCTATAAACGGGCAGTGACGTGTGTGTGACTGAAGTCGTATTCTTTGCCATAGATGGCGCCACCGAAAAAAAGAAGAAACACAACCTCTGCAGTAAATTTGCTTGGTTTCACCTAGAAATCTTGCTGGTATTGACAAGTGACAATAGAAACAACAGAGCCGCGATGGCTCAGGGGATAGAGCGTTCGCCTTCCAATGAGGCGAACCGGGTTCGAATCCCAGTCGATACGAATTCCGCATCCGGCTTGCACTGACCACAGTGCTGACGTGAAATATCCTCAGTGGTAGACGGATCATGGGTTAGAGTCCCCTTGCTCGATCCAGGAGTTCCCTTGTCTTCTGGATTGGGTTCAAAATTACAAGACTACGGAGTTGAACATTAGTAGCCGTAAACCCATTAGGTTGGGTCGGCTGTTCAACGACGGTTATAAAATAAAATAAAATAGGAACAACAACAATTCTAGTAAAGCATTTAAATTCAAGCTGTGGAATTTTGCTGCAGGTGAACTAGTTGTGACATGAGAGTGATTTGAATGGACATTAAATGAGGCTGCCTCCGTTTTTTTTTCTTCGTAAGAAAGTTGATCTTTTATTCAAATAACATCTTCGTAGGCTCTGTAAAAAATCAAACTTCGTTAAAAAGTACTGGCACTTTCATTACCTTAAATCCATTATAGCGGTAAATAAGGATTTTACGTCAAAATGGATTAAATGGATGATGCGTTTAAAACGCTGGTACTTAATACCGTAATTTGATCTGAAATTTTTAACAGTATATTACGGTTAGAATGTACAATATAAGATTAAAATTTAAAATTTCTTGATTGAAGCTCATCTTATGGTTAAAGATACCAATCACTCAAGTTTAAAAACAGAAAACGTAGTAGATGAAAATAATTTGAAAAAAAAATAAAAAATACATAATCACTTTATTTCATCATTCATCACTTTTAATAATTTTATTTAAAAAAAATTGAATTTCTTTATTTTTTGTTGAGGGATTCAATTTCTTTTATTTTTTGACAACGTAAAGCAATCTTTTCTGCAAGTTAATGCCATACTAGTCAATAAGCGCTTTTAATTGTAAACAAGAAAGATAATAGCTCCTAAAATTTAACAAACAAATACATAAACATAATGAAAAAAAGTATTTTCATAGCTGAGATTTTTTTTTTTTTTTTTTTGTTGAAAAAAAGCTGTAATTGTCTGATTTGATTCATGCATTTGTTTTTTTTTTTTTTTTTTTACTTTGATAATGTAAACTTTCTTTTTAATTTTTGACATTTTAAAACAATTGTTTTACCGAGTTAATTGTATATTATTCGCAAGTATAATCTATTTTCTATGTCACATATACAATTGAGAATAGAAAGCATGCTAGTCCTGGTAATTTAAGAAACAAACACTCAAGCATAGAAAAGGAAAATAAAAATTTTCGTTGCTGAGAATATATTTAAAAAAAAAATATCGTTTAATGTTTTTTAAGTTTTTGTTAATTTTTATTTCATAAATTATTAAAAATTGCTTTGAAGCAAACATTGTGCCTCTTTTGGTTTAAAAAAGCTGCATTTGTTTGTTTTTATAAAGACAGTTTCAAAATGTCTTCCATTTTTTGACACTCGTTTTACCAAGTAAGTGGCACGTTAATCGCATAAACAATCTAATTGTGAATAGAAAATATGTTAGTCCCCAAAATTTAAGAAACAAATACTCAACCGAAATAAAAAATTCGTAGCTGAAGATTATCTAAAAAAACGAAACAGTAATTGTTTATTTTTATGTAGATAATTTCAATTTATTTCCTTTTGTTGACAATTTGAATGAATTGTTTCATTAATTTATTGTCATGCTAGTCAAATGAACTATCTAATTAAGAAGAGAAAGACGATAACGAAGCTCTCACAATGTTTTTTTTTATAATTCTTTATATTTTATAGCATAAAATACGATATAATAATAAAAATCAAAATGATTAAATTGGGAATCTTTTGTACTGCGACTAATTTTAAAACAAATGCTCAAATTTAAGAAGAGAAAACGCATTTTCGTAGCTAAGTATAATTTTATAAACAATTATTATTCCATGCTTGTGTTTAGAAAAAAGAACTTAATTTGTTTCTTTTTATGCGTACAGTTTCAATTTCTTTAATTTTACCGACACAGTAAAACAATTCTTTTACCAAGTTATTTACACGATAGTTGCATAAACAAATTGGGAATAACGAAGGATTTCGCCCGCAAAATATAAGACACAAGTACTACAACAAAAGAATATAAAAAAAAAGCATTCTCGTAGCTGAGAATAATGTTTAGAAAAAAGCAGCAATTCTTTAAAATTATTTATATATACAATTTATATTTATTTCACTGACACAGAAAAAAAATCGCATTACCAAGTTAGCAAGACGTTAGTCACATAAACAGTTTAATTGAGAAAAGAAAAGACAGTGACGAAAGAGCATAAGGAATTGTGAAAACATGTTTTCACGATACTTTATGTATTAGAGTATAGAATGCGAAACAATATTAAAAATTAAAATGCTTCAATTGAAAACATATTGAACGATGAGTAATTTCAAATACTCAAAACTTTGGAAAAGCAAGTGTATTTTCGTAGCTGAGATTAACTTTTAAACTTTTGTTGCAGAATTTATGTTAAAAATATTTTTCATTATTTTGTAATAGCTTAGGTCAAAATAAGTAAAAAATATTATATTTAGAGTTTTAATAATTTATGGTAGTATGATACAGTGGTGTCTTTTTCTGCGTAAAGGTAAAATCTTCCACACGCGAATTACTTCCAAAGAATTTATCAGATTTGCACTTATTTATAGGTATTTAAATCTAAAAGAGACAGTTATTCATAACTGAAATTTATTAAAGTTACCCAATCAATTATTGATTAATTTTTGAATAGAAATGAAGAAAAAAATTCAAACTATTTTTGTTCAATTTTATATTTTAATACAAATATAAATTCAATAATCTAATAGATTGTTTTAGCTACTTTAAACTGCTTTTTCTAATTAAAAAATAACAAAATATATTTTTGCGTGTAATTAAAACGTCAGAAATATTATATAAAAAGGACACCGGTGTCAGATCTGTGCTAAAGGGTTAAAAACAATCATATTTTTCAATCTTTATATTTTTCACAAAAAAATATACTTTTTTAGCTTTATGTAGACAGTTTCAATTTCTCTCATTATATAAAACCGTAAATAAATCATTTCATCAAGCTAGTAACTCTTTAGAAACATAAGCAATTGAATTTAAAAAATAAAGTCTATAACGGTAACTTTCATAATGTTTTTAATAATTCATTATATATTACAGCGTAAAAATACAATTGAATATTAGAAATTCAAATGTTTCAATTGGAAATTCCTTGTACAGTCAGAATTTTTAAAAACAAATACTCAAACTTGAAAGCGCAGTTTCGATGCTGAGAATAATTTAAAGAAAGCAATCACTGTTCCTTGTTTGTGTTTATAAGAAACGGCGTTTGTTTAGTTTTATTCAGACAGTTTCAATTTCTTTCATTTTTTTTGACACCGTAAAGCAATCGTATCGCCACGTTAGTTGCATAAACAATCTAATTGAGAATAGAACAGGCGATGGATTCGGCACGCTTGGATTTCCAGAAAATTCAATTTTACTCTTTGTATTTCCTTTAACTGGTACCGATGGAATACAAGGACAGATGGAAAGAAAAAAAAATATTTCTTTTGATTAAATTCAATAAAAATGGTAGAGATACCCTTGGGGGTGGTTTCCTACCCACTGAAACAGAAGAAACTAAAAGGAGAGAAAGGATTACGAAATTGAGAAATGAAATCTTTACGAAGTTTTCTCCTTTTTAGCTCCGTTAGTTTTTGCGCCACAAACAAAGGAGAGGCCTTAGTGCACCAAAGCAAAAAGAAAGTTAAAGAGATTACAAAATTTTCAGTCACACTGACAAAGAAAATACAAACATTGTTTTCAAAGAAAGCTAATTAGGCCTTGTAAAGAGTAATTATTCTTAGAAAATATTTCTACACATATAAGAAAAAAGTCTCCTTATGCCTCCAAATTTTTAAGATTTTGATTGTGTTTTATTGTGATGTCTTCATTTGATGATGAAAAAGAAAATACAAAAATTAATTTCTAAGAAAGCTAATTAGGCCTCGTACCGAGTTATTATTTTCAGAAAATATTTGCACAATTATAAGAGAAAATGCTCTTTATGCCTCCAAATTTAGAAGACTTTGATTATGTTTTATTCTGATGTCTTCATTAAAATTTATTTTCGTTATAAAATAATCTTGAGAAAAATCAGAATTTATCAATAAAACTTGAATTGGAAATATTTTAAATACGACAATGTGTTGTAGTACAAATTTCAGAGCTGAAAATTATCTGCTTTTTCTCAATGCTTTTATTATTAAATTTTTTTTAAATATATTTTCCAGAAAATTCAATTTTTCTTTTTGTATTTCTTTAACTGGTTCAGATAGAAAACAAAAAAAGATTTCTTTTGATTAAATTCAATGAAAATGGTAGAGATACCCTTGGGGTTGGTTTCTTACCCACTGAAACAGAAGAAACAAAAAGGAGAGAAAGGATTACTAAATTGAGAAATGAAATCTTTACGAAGTTTTCTCCTTTTTAGCTCCGTTAGTTATTGTGCTAGAAACAAAGGAGAGGCCTTGGTGGGCAAAGTAAAAAGAATGTTAAAAAGATTAGAAAATTTTCAGTCGCGCCGAAAAATAAAATACTAAAATTTTTTTTCCAAGAAAGCTAATTAGGCCTTGTGCAAAGTAATTATTTTTTAAAAATATATTTATACAAATGTAAGAGAAAATGTTCTTTATGCTGCATTATTTTTAAGAATTCGATTAAGTTTTATTTTGATGTCATTGTTCATTAAAATTTATTTTCATTATAAAATAATCTTGAGAAAAATCATAATATATCAATAAAACCAGAATTATAAATTTTAAATACAATGCTGTGTTTTAGTACAAAATTCTGACTTGAAAATCGTTTGTTTTTACTCAATACTTTTACTATTAAGTTGTTTTATATTTTATTTCAACTATCTATATTTAGACTGAGAAAAAAGAACTAGGATCAAAGCTACAAAAAAAATGGAAATATTTACCAAGTTTTCACTTTTTTGGAACACTAGAAAGCTCGGTAATTTTTGCCGAAGCGCTTTGGTAATGATTTTGGCAAAATTAACAATAAAATAATGTGATTTTATAATATATATATATATATATATATATATATATATATATATATATATATATATATATATATATATTATAAAATCACATTATTTTATTGTTAATTTTAAAATATATATTAATTTTAATATATATATATATATATATATATATATATATATATATATATATATATATATATATATATATATATATATATATATATATATATATATATATATATAGTTACGTACTATAGTCCAAAAAATAGGAAAGATTGCTTTTTCCTTCCTTACAGTTTATACTTATAATTTTATTTTATTTTTGGAATAAACTTACAAACGTAAAGTAGTTTTCATGACAAAAAATTTAGTGCTTCATTTGCTGTTGTAGTCAAGAAAAAATGAAGGCCAACTATTATGCTATTATTTGCTATTAAATTTATGGAATCCGTAAAGAAAATTTGAAATACCAAATTTCCATCATTTCTTAAACTATTTCTATTTAGTAGCCTTTTCGAGTGATAAAATCCTTTTTATATACCAGTCATCTATTCAGTGCTTTTTTATGTAAGATTTATATGGAATCAAATAAAAAAGGATTTAGCCAGACAGACAATTTTTTCTATTAAGTTTTTATAACTTTTTCTTGTCTAGTGTGATCAAAACAATAGACACAAGAAGTGGGGAACAAAATTTCAATTCGCTAAATTTTCGTTTTTCCTATTTTTCTACAGATTTTGCATTGGTACCCTGTGGTTTGTTCCCCACTATTTGAGAATAAATGTGTGGTTTGACTTTTCGTACAGAAAGGAAAAAAACATTTATGAGAGAGGCAGTAAATAGTAATCACCACATTGAGCTCAAATAAACTATAAATTATTCTGAACAAAAATTTTCTAAAACTCGAATGAAAATTATTTTGAGGAATATATCTTAAGTTTTAAAATGCAATTGGCATATTTTGAGAGTCTCGTACCACTAGAGGTGCTAATGACAAATTTTGTTCCATTTTAGACTGTGCGAGTGTAAATAATTATTGGTTTGTCCTGTTTTGGACGGTGTGTCTTGAGATAACCATAACTGACTTATTTGCACCCATTATTTCTTTGAAACAAATGTCCCTTAGTTGACCATCAACGAAAAACAACATTTGGCGATCAAAGAAAAACAAAATTTGATCATCAAAGAAAAACAACATTGGACGGTCAAAGGAAAACAACAGCTCACCATCAAAGAAAAACAACAATAAATATTTTTTTTTTTTTATGAAACACAAATTTAATTTCATTTCCTATTTGGTTATTGATAATAATCGATGACTATGTGTATAAATAGGGTATAGTAGGAAAAACATCAGGGTAAGGAATACCGGGTGATGTTACAAAAAAAACATCAATTTACGGTATTCAGGGCACCTTTTAACCATACAAAGACATCAAATTAGGAACTACAAGGCAATAGCATTTAATCTTTTAAAAAAAGGGTGTTTGGGAAATGACCCTTTTCCTTAAAAAATACCTCAATGAACACCGAGCAAATGTAAATTGGGAAATAACATACTTATCACTACCTTGTTTTTGTCTGGATTAATTTGATTATATTTAATGACAAATAAAATTTATTAATGTAATCTCGTCATTAATAACCCATATGTCATACAATTTTATTTTATGTAAGTGCTTCTAAAACTATTTAAAAAAGATCAAAGTTTTAAAAATAATAATTTTAATCACTAAAGAAGTAAATATGTTGTAAAGATTAGGCATGCAAATCGTATAATCTGAAGGGTGTTATTGTTTGACTTAAGTGTGTTCATTGTTTTTAGCTACTTATAAATATTTTTGGGAATTACAGTAGATAACTATATTTTCTTGGGAAAATGTGAAATTAGTGAATGTGGCAATTAATAGTCGCATTGGTGAATCTCTGGAACATTTACTAAATATCCTTTATCTAATCAACACCTTATACAAATCATTTATATCATCAACACCTTGTTCCTCGTTCAACCAATTGTTCAAATTTAACATGCGTGGGTGCTCAAATACGAAGAGCTCAGTGGTTACAGAGTATAAGGGACATTTCTGAAAATATATTGTTATATTCAATAGCACAAATTTCATTTACTTCGCAATTGTTTTTCGACTTCAGAGTTTTCAGTGGATGAAAGATTCAAGTTACAGTTTCTGAGTGTTTTAGAGCATAAATTACCTAAAATGTTGAAGAATCAGTGGAAATTATGACGAACAAAAATGTGAAAACAAGAGTAAGAGAAAGCTGAAGCGAACAGTACGAAGGAGCAAAAATATGAAAACAACAGCAAGAGAAAGCCGAAGTGAATTGTACGAAAAAACAAAAATATGAAAACCACAATAGGAGAAAGACGAAGTGAATAGTGTGAGGATGGGAGCACAGACTGAATGAGAATATAAGAACATAATGAGACGAACTGAAAGTATGTTTCTGAACTTGACTTGAGAAAAATGATGAATGTGAAGATTGATTGTAACTCATTCATAAGCTGCTAAAAAATATTTTCACT
Source organism: Parasteatoda lunata (assembly GCA_949128135.1). NCBI lineage: Eukaryota > Metazoa > Arthropoda > Arachnida > Araneae > Theridiidae > Parasteatoda > Parasteatoda lunata. Next base: position 30,137,945 of record OX421979.1, read on the forward strand.
TTTTATTACTTAACTATTTGAAGCGGTTTACCATTTTTTAATGATTAAAATGATATAATATTTACTTCTTTTATAACTAGAATATAAGCGATAACTGTTAAGCTAATAAATTTATTTTAATGCAAACATGAATATAGTATATATATATATATATTTATATATATATATAATAGGTTTTATTTATATTTAGTTATTTTGGAGACAATAATTACACGCAGAAATTATATATTCCTTGCAAAAAAAAATGTGCATAGAATGCTAATTCCGTTGTTCTCGATTGTTCAAGCAAATCTTCATTTTGTATAAGCTTTTTACTTTTAATATGATTATTCTAGGCAGCAACTATTTGATATTCGTAGTTCGGGATTCAAACTGTGATTATTCACACGCTTTCTTGTGTTGATCACTAATAAGTGAAACAGCAAAGTCTTTGATTTTTATACACAGTTAGGATACGTCTTAGTTATTTATGCACATTTAGTGGAGTTTTGTTAGATAGCAAAGCGGTTCGTATATTTTTTGCTCAAAACTTTAATTAAAATAGTAAACAGATCGAAATAACTTGAAATGGGAACGAAAAATAACGCACTAAACTCATTCACAGCGAAAAATAAATTTATTCGTGGAACAAACAAAAAGACGCCCGGAGTCATTCTTTGACCCCAATAACTGATAAAATATCTATTGGAAGAGGAAAAATACCGAAAATAACTTATAATTATTCAGAAAATGCAGAAAAACTCAGCTGCTAATAAAAAAATAGATAAACACTTCTTTAGATTTCTAGGAATAAGAATTTCTAGTTTTATTCCTAGTTTTCCGGGAATAAGTGCATTCTGCCGGGTTAATAATATATTTCCAAGACTTTCTACTCTAACCACACCTAGTTTTTAAAAACAACCACGTGATTTAAATGGCATTTTATTTTTCCTAACCTTTTTGTTAGTCACGATATTCAATATTTTTAAACAGAAGTCCAGCGCCTGTTTTTTGTTTTAAAAAAAATAAAGGTTCTTTAGATAAAGTACCTCATTCACACTTTGATATCTGAAAATAAAAGCCATCTAACAAAAGAGCAGCAGAAACCCTATCTCCCTGAAAAGAAAAGCTCTGTCCTGTTTCTCATAAAACTTTTACGAACTACATTCAGATGATGTGGATGTGAGATGAAATCAAGAAGTCATGAGTTCTTTATTCAAGGTGTTGAAGAGTCATATAAAAGAGTCATATATTTTTCAACGGCATGGAAGAATTGGATATCTCGAATATATCTGGCATTTCGCAAGAACCTTAAATAATTTATTAGAAATACGAGAGTGTCTCTTGAATTCAAACATTAATTTGAATTAGGAGATGGCGAGTTTCAAATTTTTATGTGCTTCAGAAATAATAAGTAATTTCTCTGTGTGACACATTATTTAATGAAGTTACTGTCACTTGAAAGTTGGATTAGATTTTGAGAACTATGACATTTCTCTAAGAAAAGAATCTAAGCTGAAAATAAAGCTAGACATCGTGAATAAATCACAAAAAAATACGCAAACAGACATATAATAACTGATTAAAGTACCCGACTTGGTTTGGCACACTTATTCTTAATAGCATTAATTAAAACTTAAATTTTATTTTCGGTAAGCAGGGGTCATACCATTATAAATCGGAAGTGAAGATTAAAAAAATTTTAAAATATGTTTTTCAGATTAAACAAAAATTTTAGCATGAAAACTTTACTATATTTCCGTAACGAAACGGCTCTACAACAAATTTTAATGTATAAATAATAAAAAAATATTGTTCTTTCTAGATCAATTATATAATATACTATGTTTCGTATGAAAATCTTTAAAAATTTCAAATGTACAATGAACGAGAACAAACGGAACTAAAACTAATAGAACTAAATATATTGTTCAGGGTTGATTTTTTAAAGTAAATTCTCAACATTCTTACTTAACCTTTTGCTTACGGCAGGTACAACATGTGGACCATAGATGATGGTACAACATGGAACGCCGTAAGCAAAGGGTTAAAACGGGCTGAAAATAATACATTCATACTTAGACTTCAACTTTTAGTTCAAAACATAGCTAACATTATACAAATACGTTAGAGTAATAAAGATTTTCTGAAAATCAACTTTTTTCTGAAAATGCATCAAAAGTATATAATTGCTGTTCTGCCTCGTTTGTCAGCAAGTCAACAAATGACATCAACTTTGATTCTAAAGATCTGAGATTAAAATTTTTAAAAGATTTAGAAAGCTAATTAATAAAGGTTCAAATACTGATATTCAAAAATAGAAATTTTCATTAGAATGACTGATTTTCGCCCAATGGGAAATCTTAAAAAAACGTTTAAAAACCTGAAAGTATTTCCGTGTCACATAGTCATTATTAGCAGGACAAAATAATGTAGTGCTCTTGATTCTTGATGTAGTTTTGAAGTTCTTTTAAATAATATTTTACTGCCCAATGTACGAAAGTAATATTCACGCGAAATTTAATAAATGCTCCTTGCTGTTAAAACCAAATAGGTGGTTTCAATGCAATTTTTTTGTTAGAAAAAAAAATCATTTGAAATCTATTTTTTGAAAAAAGTTATTAATAGAAACATAATATTTTTCAGACATGAAATTACAAATCTTTTAAACGGCTCTTAACTTTTTACTATTATTCAATACTTTTTTTTCCTTTTTAATTGTACATTTACCGCACTATGTGTAACTTATCCTTTTTCAAAATATTTCATCTCGTTTTGCAATCTCAGACTGTTTGTTCTAAGGCCCTAGATTTACTTAGTTTTCAGGTTAATATATCTAGGACTTTATTTTGTTCTACCGCTGAAGGTACACTGAAACGCGTGAAAAGTTTTTAATACATTTTACTATTTCAGATTTCAAACCTTGTTTTCAGTCAATTTTGATTTTATCACTAAGTTTTATTTTGTTAATTTTATCTCAAAGGCATACAATAGTTTCTGTTGCATAATCAAAAATCTTCTTTGTGACAAAAGTAACGTCGATTTCGACTCTGAGGAGAATTTTAGATTATAATACCGACACTATAGTATGTCTGCTTTATTGACCTTATTAATGCTTTTTTTTCCTACGCAGTTTATCTTTATTTTTATATAAAGATCACAGTATACCGTTTCTTTACCTGTAAGAATTTAAATATTTACAGCTGTGATACATAATGAGCAGACATCTCTATATCAAGGAAATAGGCTTTGCGAAATTTTCTTTGTTTTTCATGAGACCATTTTCCGATTAATGATATACACAAACCTTTCGTCAAATAGAATAAATTATTATTTTCATTTGCTTGAGAACATGAATTTTGCTAAAAGCTTTACTTTTAAGGCATTATACTTCATACTGTACTTAATAACTTTCAAAATATAATAACTTGTAATTTAATATACTATTTAAATAAGGAATATATTGTAATAATTATATCTAGCTTTAATAAAGTGTTTTGGAATAAAGCATAACCATAAAAAACTAACTAATTAAAATTTATCAATTACTCAATTTATCAATTTTATTACCCTAACAGTCTGGCTCTCACATAAATGCTAAAGATAATTTCCATCCTATTAGATGGTAGTGTTTTTTATGTTGATAAATAAAAACCATTAATTAAATTAATAAACCATTATTAACTTTATTTATTTATAAGTAAAGTCAATAATGATTTTTTTTTCTAATCATTTTTCTTTGGTTTACTAATAGTCGCCATTATTTTGTTAAAAAATATAGTAATTTCAAATAAAAAATTTAAACTTTAAATGTAAACCAAAAATTGTTTCTAACTTAATATATTTTTTTCTCAAAAATAGTAGGATGTCATAATTATACCTAGATTTAATTAAGTATTTTTTGCAATTAAGGAAATACCTTACAAAACAAACTAATTGAAATTTATGAAATACATTTATCTTAATAAATAGAAACCATTAATAAAGTTACCTAAATTAACGAACTCCTAATGTTAATGAGAAAAAAAATTACAGAAATAAACTTTTTTTGTGCAAATTAATTTATTTGATTTTTCATTCAATTAGAAATAAGGAAAAAAACTCATCTTTAGCTTATTACGGAAAGTAAATTCAAGAGACTTATTTTTCTAGCATACCAATTATTTTTTATTTCTGATGATTTTCTTTCTGGTGTGCTGTCCAAAAAAATTTCGACAAATATCTAACAAGTATTCTTTTTAAGTCTCCTTAAATTCATCTTGTAAATGAAGAAATAAAAAGTTCAGAAAAATGCAATTCTTGAACTCATTTGCAATTTTTAATATTTTTTCATAAAATGCTTTTAAAACTAAAAAGTTAGTAGATTTCTAGTTTGCTTTTACAATTAAACTGTTATATAACTGTTAACTGTATTTATACAGATTTAAAACAGCAAATGTGAAAAAAATAAGTTTTCAAAAATATTATTTAAAATCTAAGTGCTTTTAATGTCTCTAAAATTTCCTTTAGATAATAAAAAAATGTTTTTTTTATTTATTTCTGGCTAATATCTTGATTAGTACGAGCTATTTTAATCATAACAATTTAAAATATTTACTATAACACCATTAAATAAAAGTAAACATATTTTGATGTTCTGTATATTGTAATTTTGAAATTTTTATAAAATAGTTATAAACGCCAAACTCTGATATACATGTTTTTTTTTTAAATTTTATAACCAGTTTTTTAAGTCTAAAAATTAAAAGAGATGCTATTTGCATAATGATTCGAAAATATGCAAAGGAAAGATAATTAAGCTATTTATAAACTGAAATGAATAATCCCTAGAAACTGAAACCCAAAGCTACAATTGAAAATTCAAAAAAATATTTGCCACATTTGCTATCAAAGGTCTAATAAATTGCTGATATGTTTCGAGTGCTCAAAAATAGGCTCTCATTCTCAAGAACCACTAGCGTATTTGAATAAGAATACTCAAAGTTGCCAACAACAAAATTGAGATAAAAGAATAAAGGTGAAAAACCAAACAAAGAAGGGGAAAAAAATGGTTTCGTTTCAACTTTTTTTGAATTTTCGTTTGCTCTGGTTTTAATTTTATACATTTATTTTATTTCCCATCTTTTCACTAAGAACTCTGTCGTTTCTTTTTCAAATCTTTTTTTTTTTATTCGCGTCTCGTATATCTTGAGAAAGGTTTCCTATCTAGAGTGCTTGAAACATATCGGTCAGTTTCTAATAATTCTAAATAAATTCTTATATTCTTACCAGTGCAATATTTGAAGTTTGAAACGAAGATAATTTTGCCGCAGTAAAAATTTTCCTAAGGCCTCTCTGTCAGAAATTCGGACCTGCAGGTCGAAAAAAGTTAAAAAAAGAGCAAAAGTCTTTTATGTTATGAAAAATATACAGCCGGAGTCATATAAAGTTGGGTGAGCAAAATTATTATTCAAAAGAATATTATGAAAATTCTTGTCAATTACTTACTTTTATAATTTGAACGTCCATAAGTTATAGAACTAATGAAAAAGAGCTCGGAAAATCCTTGAAAAACTATAACTAGCTCCATTGAAAAGTAATTTAAAATATATGCAAATGATTTTAAAGTGTCATTTGTAATAGTTTTTTTCTCCTGAATAGTCATTAAAGAATCTTCATGTAATAATATGTTTATATAGATGCACTATAATGAAATGCGAATCAAATTAATGTGCTCGTGCCTTTTTCCGTAAAATCCATTTTTCCGGAACATGTATTTGAAAAAACTATATACGGTAATCATTATAGTAATAAAAACAATAAAATCATCAAACCACTATAATTTAATAAATATTTCATGGGGAAAGTGAATTTAACGGAAAAATAGATTTTTTGGTAAAATAGATCTTACGGAAGATGCAACCAACTTTATACCGTAATTTAATATATCTTTTATAGTATTGGTGAAAGTGGTAGGTTTGATATATAGCTCTTTTCTTTGAATGATTATGCGCAACTTTAATATTTTGCACAAATATATATATTTTCACTAATTTCTTGAACTATTACGTTATAATATAAAGTGCAATTTTAATTAAGTATCTTTAACCACATTACTCTAACCACAGACAAAAACAACTGACATAGACATATTTTATTATTAACAATTAGTTATTAATAATATTAATTATTTCCTATTTTTCAAAAATATTATTTGAAAATATTTGAATAATTCTTTTAAAATTTGATGATTTATATACTTCATGTCAAACAACTTAACTGCAAAATCCATTCTTTCCATGAAATTTTATTCCATAATTTTGAAAATAAAATTTATTTATTTAGAGTGATTATATACTAAAATATTTATCGTAATTTGATCCAGAATTTTTTACAGTGAAGATACTCAATATTCTGATCGAATATTCTGATCTGAAATTTATTTTCTGAAATTTACTTTTTCAACAAGAATATTCCTCTTATCTGCCACTATAGAATATACAAATAAAAAACGGTGTTTTGATGAATTTTGCAACTTTATTGTAAGCATAAGTAAATATTTTTATTATTCATTTTTAAGCCCAATAATGATTTTGATAAATTTATATCAACTACAGTGCCGTTACTTTCAACCGGAATTTTTTAGATTGTACTACCTGTCATTAATGACCATTATAGGCTTAATTATGAAAAACCAAACCTCTGTTATAGTACACCAAAAAGTAAATACGAATTTAACGGGCATCTCTGAGCATGAATCACTAATATCATGGACTTTAGATTCTTTACTGTAAATTTATGTGGTTAACAAAATTATTCACCCAAATCTGAGTTAACCTTAGCTGTTGTGGATATATAACAGCATCAGCTTAAATTTTTTTTTAAAAAAATATGGTTATCGAGCGAACTAGTCTATTATTATTCCAAGGAGGCGAAATTTTGTAGTAAATTATTTGGTATTTTCATGTAAAAATAGCAAAGAGTTTAATATGACATTTGGATAAAAATTAAAAGCTAGTAAATAGTTTATTTTTAAAAATTTCAGATGTTTGAGCATAGTGCCAGAAACTATTATAAATATTTTTTGAATCATTACACGGGAGCATTCTGGTAAAATTACCGTACTGTATGGTAATGATATCTAGTAAAAAAGATTCTGGTTTTTAAAAGCAAAATACATGGTATTTAATTCATTCATTTGTCAATTTTTCCGTTTATATGGTAATGATCTGTGGCGGCACTACCTTTGAACTTTCGTGATCTGGCAACTAAAAAATGTTTCAGTTTAGTTTTCTGTGAAAAGAAGATATAGTTTAGCTTTTGTGTTCTACTGGAGAAAAACGTCAGCGATCTTTGTCTATAATTGTGTTCTAATATTTCCACGAATGTTATTTACTTGTTAAATGTTATATTAAAGTTGTTAAGTTTTTACTCTCCTTATTTCATTTACTTAAGGCATTAGTTTCAATTACATAGACTTATATATCTGCTAAACTGGTGACCCGGACGTGATTCAGGTTGAATCTCAGTCTTTGTCTATAATTGTGTTCTAATATTTCAACGAATGTTATTTACTTGTTAAATGTTATATTAAAGTTGTTAAGTTTTTACTCTCCTTATTTCATTTACTTAAGGCATTAGTTTCAATTACATAGACTTATATATCTGCTAAACTGGTGACCCGGACGTGATTCAGGTTGAATCTCAGTCTTTGTCTATAATTGTGTTCTAATATTTCAACGAATGTTATTTACTTGTTAAATGTTATATTAAAGTTGTTAAGTTTTTACTCTCCTTATTTCATTTACTTAAGGCATTAGTTTCAATTACATAGACTTATATATCTGCTAAAGATCTACCGGATTTTTTGCCTTTCAAAATTACAGTTCTTATCACAACACATTTAGTAAAATTTATAATAATGAAAAGTAAATTTAACCAAATAAATGGTTCTTATACGGTGCTTTAATAAATTAGCAAATTTTACAACATTCACCAAATTGTGTCACATATTATAACATCATGCATTTTTATTAATTTTACCAAATTCATTACCAAAGCGCTATGGTAATATTAACACAACTTTTTGTTGCTACCACAGAGCTGGAACTGTGTCAAATGTTATCATATTCAGGTAGTTTGATGATATTTTTTTCCTCAGTGTATAAAAATGTCTTGCTTGAGGCGAAAATGTTTTCTACCTCTGGAAGAAATGAAATGAGCAGTTTTAATACGATTTTCTCTTTTTGGAGGTAGCTTACACCACTGATATTTTTTCCCAATAAAATCAAGAAGCAAATTTTTACTATTTGTTTATCTGAAAAAAAAGCAATTTTTCCGATTTGACCCTATTAACAAAGACTTTTAACTGTTTCCTGTGCATCTGCTAATCTTCAGTTAGTTCTAAAAAGAAACAGTCGTCATAGTATCGGTTAATTTTGAACGAATTGTACTGTTATTTAATATTTGAAACAGTTTCATAGATGAGTGTCAGAAAATCAAGCAGGGAATGAATTTTAGTTCAATTCTTTAAGAATTAAGAAGGACTTGAAAATATTATTTTGATTTTCTCTAAACTTTTTAGTGTTGTGAATCTTTGTATTTTTATTTTGCTTATTTTTTGATATTTCCAAGGAATTAAATCAATATTTTGGTTTAATATTATTGCAAAAGAAATTAAGAAAAATGGTTAACTGTTCATTTAATTACAAACGTGCCATTTGTTTTATAAAAGCACCTGTATTAAATGCAATTGTACAGGTTTTTAGTACAATGGTACAATTATTTGGTACAATGAAACATTTTTGACGGGTATAACAAGAAAATCATAATTTCTGAACACTATGATGACAAAAAAGTATACTTGTAAAGTAAAAAGGGGCAACATAAAAAGTATACTTGTAAAGTAAAAAGGGGTAACATAAAAAGTATACTTGTAAAGTAAAAAGGGGCAACATAAAAAGTATACTTGTAAAGTAAAAAGGGGCAACATAAAAAGTATACTTGTAAAGTAAAAAAGGGTAACATAAAAAGTCAATTACTCCGAAGAAAGCAAAAGCGCAGATAACATATCCCCAAATGGAAAAAAACCGTACTTGTACCCTAATTAGCCCAGAAGAAGTATATCAAATAAACAGCTGTATTAGAAAAGTAAGATCCTGTAAAATCAATTGTACCAAATAATTGTATCTTGTAATTTACGCAACACTGCAGGACACCTAAATAGCAGTCGTCACCAAACCTTCAGAACTTCTTCCCAAAAACCATGAGCAGAACCTCACCCACCCCAACACGCGCGTCCCTTTGTCACCTGAGCTTGCCATTAATCTTCTTCTTCCCTAGGTAAAGCGACAGCATCCAGGGGAAGCTCAGGAAGAAGGTGGGAGGAGCAGAGAAGATCCCCGACGACGCCAGCGCCAGCCGGAGAACAAGGTGCACTCACTTCGTTCGGCAGACCCCTTCTAAGTGGGGCTGTGATCAAAAAGTGTGCTTGGTGGGCGACAGAGACCCCCAACCAAAAACCAACAGTCGTACCAGCCGCCACGTTCTTTCAGGGCCTCTGGAGCATCCTGAATTGGTGTGGTGGAAGGAAGATAAATTCCAGAAATGATGTTTTTGGGGTGAAGGATGGATGGATTAAAGATGCTGAAGATCAACAGGAGGTTCGGGTGATAGAAGGCGAGAAATGCTTAGCAGCGGGAGCCTGGCTGCTTTTCTTCTCGTCTTCTCTTCCCTTCTCATACTTGCTCCAGGTAAGGATCAACTCACTCTTCCTTGGGTCGATGCCCCACAACCACTCTGCGGTTGACTAATTGAGTGGTCAGGGTTCACTTCCCGGTTCTTTCTTACTCCCTAAAGTGTTTTAATGAAGATATATTTATGCTTTGGTGATTCTTAATGCTTATCTTCATTTACATGCCTATTTTATGTTTTAAAATATCTTTAACGCATCTTTTAAAATGCTGAATTAATACATTATTTTCAGTTTAGAGAGTCTGATGGCATTTTATACTGTGTAATTGAGTAATCAATTCACTTCACGATTGCTTCATAATCCCTAAAGTGTTTTAATGAAAATGTATTTTTGCTTTGGTGATTCTTAATGCTTATCTTCATTTGGATGCTTATTTTATGTTTTAACTTATCATTAATGTTTCTTTTAAAATGTTGCATATATACATTGCAAATAATTTAGTCGAATGATATCTTAGATTGACTAGTTGAGTGGTTATGGTTCATTTCCCGATAGCTTCATCCTCCTGAAATTGATAAATTGTATTGATGAAAATGTATTTAAGCTTTGATGAATCTAAGTGTTGCCTTCATATTATTGCTGATTTTATGCATTAAAAAGTTGAATCCTCTGATTATTTCTCACATTTTTCATGCTGAATTTGCACATTATTCATGTTGAATTCGCACACTATTTCTAAGAGAATGACATCTTTGATTGACTAATTGAGGGTCCGGCAGTAATTTCCCGTTTGATTCATAATTATTTAAGTGTTTTAAGGAAATATATTTATGCTAACTCTTCTCTAAATGCTAACCATGCTCGTACCCTCAAACGTTTGAGAATCATGCGAAATATTTTTTTCTCTTGTGGTAGACAACTTAAACGAATATTTTTATTACAAATAGAACTTTTATGAACGCTTTTTTCAGAATATAAGAGCGCAACCAATTCTCTGTAAGATCTTTTATATATCTGTTTAATTTTTTTATTTTTTACAAAATTCTATTAATTTTTATTTATTAAATATTAATATTAATACATCACATTAGCTACAAAAGAAAAATATTACCTAAAATTAAGGAAATTCCAAATAATTGAAGAGTTTGTATACTACACTAACTATTTTCATTTAGATTTTCACTCTATGAATTATTTTTATAATGAATTATTAAATTAATTACTGCGAGTTGTTAAAAAACCAACAAAATGTTTTCTATGTTTTTTTAAATATTGAAACAACAAATAGTTTATGGTTTGAGACAAATTACACTTTCGGTTCCTAAATTGAGTTCCAGCTATGAGATTATATATGACTATATGAATACATATTATTTATAGAGATGTTATAAATTTTACCTTATAATTATGAATGATATAAATTAGACAGTACGTGTTTCATTATTCATTTTTTTATTATTATTATTTTGGTATAGTGGATGATTTTGCTTCAGATGGGCAATTATAAATTAAAAGTTAATCCAGGTAGACAAATCCTACACAGACAAAACTATCCTGGTAAAATTATCGTACTGTGTGGCAATTTCTTGTTAAAAAAAAACATATTTTTTAATAAACTAAAATGTGTTATATTTAATCCATTAATTTGAAAATTTTTCCAAATGGTAACGGTTTACCAGAAAATATGGTTTTGGAAATTACATTTCTTATTACCACACATTTAGTTAAAAATACAGAATTGTAAAGTAAATCTAACTGAACAAATTATTTTAATGCCCTGCTGTAAGGTATCTTGATAAAATCACCAAATTTACCAAATTTTATCACTTATACACAACTGTATTTTAGTGTGAATTTTACCAAAATCATTTCCAAAGCACTGCAGAAAAAAATACTAAACTTTTTGGTGCTCTTATAAGATCCAGAAACACGACATATTTTACCATATTCTGGTAGTTTTGACTACCATACCTTTTTTTCTCAGTGTAGAGATGTTAACAAATTGTTCCTTGGATTTATGCAACTATAGACATAAGATTACATATGACTATAAGAATACATATTTTTCATGGGGATGTTTATAAATTCCCCCATGGAATCATACAGATATTGATAGAAATTAAGTTGTGAAAGTCTATATATTTATTTTTCTTTTGTTTAGACAACCATCTTTGTTTCGAGGGGCAATCATTCCAGTAGGTTTCAGCATGGCACAGAGTGCAGCAGATTATTACAGTAACTTCAGATCATTACTCATTTAATTTTTTTTTTATTATTACAAACCAAACAATGAAATGAGGGAAATTATCCGAAACTTCTATTTAAAGCACATCAAAACTTGATTCCAATAAAAATGAGAGAACACCACAAAGAACAAAAGCTAAAGATTTTTTTTCTGCTACTTGATTACAAGTCTTATTGTTAAGAAAGTATTTCATTTTTTTAGTATCAATGTATAAAATACAATTTAAATATTAAACATTATGAATTCTTTATGGGTGAATTTTTAGTGTCAACTTACTGATTCGCTGCAATTAAATAAATATTACTGTAAAAATTACGGTATAAAATGTTATGGTAAAAATGGATTTTACTGTAGAATAGATTTTACTGTAGAATAGATTTTACTGTAGAATAGATTTTACTGTAGAATAGATTTTACTGTAGAATAGATTTTACTGTAGAATAGATTTTACTGTAAAATGAATTTTACGAATGAGACACTTAATTATTTTATATGATCTCTATTCTTTTAAACATTCGAAAAATCTCCGGGGGTTGTTTTCTACGCACGCCAACCCCCATAGTGGCTTCGCATTTATCATAAAAAATCGATAAAAGAAAGATAATTTAGTTCATATTTTTGTTATTTTTTGCTATAATTTTTGTTTTTAAAATATTAAACTATTGTATTTTAATGTAAATACATTTTGTTATTTTGTTCTTATGTTAATCGTATCAAAATGAACGAATATCTAGTTTTTAAAAATAATCAATCATACTTGGAAAAAAAATTTTAAACTTAGGAATACAGAATTTACACTCAAACTGACTATTCAGTTTTACAGCTATCGATTGCGAAGGTACTTCCTTGATTGCTATTTCTCCGAAGATTTATCCTACAGTGTAGAACTATGTATAATTAACTATGAAAACTGTACTACTTTTAACGTCTTAACTTCAACCGATTAGAGGTTATAGCTCTTGCTATATATGTTACGGGCAACCAGGCAAATGTATACCGGTCAGTGGCACTGAACCTTACAAAAACATCAGTGTAGGATATACCGGGCAAATGTATACCGGGCAGTGGCACTGAACCTTAAGAAAACATCAGTGTAGGGTATACCGGGCAAATGTATACCGTGCAGTGGCACTCAACTAGACCTAATATGACTAGTCCTTTGGTGTATGTATGACTAGTATGACAATTAAATAGACAGTTTAATAATGATTATTAAATTAATGATTATTTAATAGACAATTTAAAAACTTCTATTTTTTATATTTTTAAATTAGAAGATTTATAAGAATTATTTTTATAATTATAGAAGCCCGCCAAAGTAAAATATTCACTGATCGTTTAAATTATCTCGGACTTTGGCCAGCCATCCTCGGCCACTTCGCGATCTGACCGGCCAATTCCCGAAATCAAGAAAATTTCGGACTTTGGCCGGACTTCGGGCCTTGGCCGTAACATATATATATATATATATATATATATATATATATATATATATATATATATATATATATATATATATATATATATATTGTGCATTGTTTACTTGAGAATTTTATGAAATTTTATGAAAGAATTTTATGCTCTGCTTCGTTCCTTCATCAAACTATTCACTTACGTTTAAGATAAAGTTCTGAAATTCTTCCGTACTGTATACCTACTCTATAGCGACAGAAAAAAAAAGGATTATTTTTGAAAAGTTAATTTCAGAATAAAACTCTATGCTCTTATATCCGATCAAAAAATTTAATATCTTTGCGAACAATAGGAGAATCGCGTTTTGACAAGAAAATTACAAGAATATAATCATATCATCTTTGATAATTTTAAACTTGAAAACAAATTTGAAATTATTAGAAAATTATATAATTTTTTCATCTTGTGTTAATCATTTTCTAAAACCTTTGCGTTGAATAATTAAAGCACAGGTAAAAAAAAATTTAAATTTTATGAAAAAGTAAATAAATGCAAAATTTCTTTTTAATGATAATATTAAATTACAAAAATTATAGTTACGATAGAAATTATAGTTATAGGGATGAGATATAAAATTTGTTTATAATTTGTGAAATTTTAATATTTAATTTATTGAAACAGCTATTTATTTTAATATTAATTTTATTTTCCAAAGCCCAAGTGGGAGAAAGTAGCTAAAATTCCATCCCTAGAACAAATTACTTTCATCATATTTTAGGTATGATTAATTAAATAGCAATAAACGAGAAATTCCGTATACGTTATTTGTATGAAAAATGACGTCTCCATGCTAATATATAATTAAAATATTCGAAATACGTAAGAAATGTAATTATGTAAATTTTAAATCAGAAAAAACTAACTATTTAAATTAAAAAACGATATATAAAATTTATTATAATTCAAAATAGATTTTCAAAGTATACTATACGTAAAATAATAAATATAGTTGTAAGAGATATAATTTTTTGATTAACAGATTCAGAACTTCTACTTTTTTGCTTGTTTTTGTGAAATATATTATTTCACATTAGAAATTTGATTTGTATTTATTACTTAAAGTTAAACAGAAGACGACTAACACTCTTTAATTTGCATACAGTCCCGTTTGCTATTATTATTTTTTATGTTGCATTAAAACATGCAAGTATAGTATTTCAAATCAATATTTATGAAGCTGTTACACTGTAAAATTGTCTGGATCAATTTAAGGTAAAAAATGTACTGGTCACCTGAGCGCTGATACTTTTTACCGTAAAATCTATTTCTACCATAAAATTTTGCGAAGCAAAATATTCTCATAAACTATAATTTTTACTGAAATATATGCAGCAAAATTACTAAATTAGTGTAATTAAATAAATATTACTGCGAAAATTACGGTAAAAATGGATTTTACGGACGCTGCACTGAATATATATTACCGTAGTTTTATTCAGAATTTTTTTTATTTACTGTGAAACTACTTCGACTTAATTCTGTATAAAACATTGATCATTGAAAAGGTTAAAATATACTTTTACATGCAATTACAAAACAAAAACTTTCATGATAAAGTTTTGGTCACCAAAACTAAATAAACAATCGTTTGGACAAGTAAGATAGGCATATAAATATTATAAGGCAGAAGAAAAGTTAAGAGATGTTTCGAAAAAATTAGAATTACATAGAATTCGAAATTACGGTCAAACTAACAAGTTTATTAAATAATTGATATAATAAAATGTAATGAAGATTATTGAATAAAGAAAAGATTAATTTTTAATCGTCAACAGAGTAAAATATTTATCCAAAAAAATTTGAGTATATAAGCCAATTATGGTAATCTTAAGACCCACCGTATAAAACAGGACAATCCAATAACCATTTTCACCCTCAACCCCTGAAATGATACAATTCTCTATAACCGCTTGGAATGGGTTCGCCACAGTCGGTGCTAAGCCAATAAAAAGAAACCATATTGTTTTTATTGAACTTAAAATTTGTCAGGCATTTACTAATAAATGTAGTACACTTACAGTAATAAATTATTTTATGTAACGATTCAATATTTATCATTTATAAATACGCTACTATTTATATTCACATCGGCATATCTGATTAATTTCAAATTTTTAGAATCATTTGTGCATTTAAATACTTATTTTTATTAAAAACATTTAAGTTCAAGACGACACAAAAAAACGAGAACTTTTTTAACAATCCAATAAAATTAAGAGTGATGGAATTTTATTCATAGTAATTGAAACCTTAAAATTTGCTATTTAAAAAACATTAATGAAATTTATCATTTTTAAAAAATTAATTATTAATTAGACATCAAAAAAATTTGAACCCAGGGTGGCACAAAAAAACGGGAACTTCTTAACAATTCTATAAAATTAAAAGTGATGAAATTTTATTCATAGTAATAGAAGCCTTCAAATTAGCCATTTTAAAAACATTAATGGAATTTATCATTTTTAAAAAATTATTAATTACGCATCAAAAAAATTTAAATGCAGGGTGACACAAAAAAAACAGGAACTTTTTAATAATCCTATAAAATTAAGAGTGACGAAATTTAATTCATAGTAATTGAAATCTTAAAATTTGCCATTTAAGAAAAATTTATGGAAAATGCATAATGTTTTTTTAAAAATTACGTCTTTTAAATAACGTCCTCCTGTACGAATGCATTCTTAAAATCTGCGTTGAAATTCCTCATTTGCCACTGCAATATATCAGTTGGGATACTGTGAATTTCATCCTGAATTCTCTGCTTGAACTCATCTAAAGTTCTTGGTCTAGTCTTGTACACTTTACTCTTCAGATAGCCTCACAAGAGAACGGACCTCGGAACATTGTAAACACGTCGGAACTCCCTCTGCGCAACTTTCTAACTATCACTGTTTTAAAATATTTTTTGGGTGAATGTACACTGTTGCCCATTCTGCTTGTTCAATGTCATTATCCCTCAGTGCTGACACCTGCTCATGACTACCACTACACATATCAAACATTCCCGTTTTTTTTTTTTTTTTTTCTTTTTTTTTCGTGCCACCCTGTACAAGTCTGGTATTGTTAGTATGCGATATTTTAAACAGTCCTTTATTCAATTCAATTGTTCTAGCCAATTTACAAACAAAGTATTTATGTAATAATTAAATTTCTTATAATTTATAGAAACGCTATAAAAATCTTCTGTGACTTATTAATGTGTGTCTTTGTCTTGATAAAATAAAATACTGACTAATAATAAAATCTAATGAAAGCAAAAATTAAATTATAATTTTAAATTCATAAATCAAAAATTATTCATTTCATTATAGATGATTATTTTAAAAATTATAAAATTGAAGTATTGTTTGAAAATACATATAAAAATCAAATATATATATTTTTTTAATTCCTCTAATGGTTGAATTCTAGCAAAATTTTCGATTGCAAAAAAAAAAATTTTTTTTAACCTATATAATTACGAAAAAGGAAATTATTATTTATTAACGAAAGATTTTAATTAAGAAACTAACAAGTTATTACACAAACTATTATTTCTAAATATATTTTTATTTCAAAGCTAAATGATATTTACATTTACTGCTAAAATAAACAATATATGGTTAAAAATTCCATCTAATGAATAAAATTAATATACTTTGTTTAATTACATAATAAATTATAATGCTTTAGTTTGAATCAAAGGCTTTCACTTA
This sequence comes from Parasteatoda lunata, assembly GCA_949128135.1. Lineage (NCBI taxonomy): Eukaryota > Metazoa > Arthropoda > Arachnida > Araneae > Theridiidae > Parasteatoda > Parasteatoda lunata. Next base: position 30,155,010 of record OX421979.1, read on the forward strand.
ATATTTATATTTAATTATTTACTAAAGTTTTTAGTGTTAAAAAAATTAATATTTCCTAACAAATAAGTATTTTTTTAATTTAATTATTATCATACGTAGTTAATTTTATTTCATGTAAAAGGGTTTCAAAAAAAATTATTCTCTTGTATTTTGTCAATATTATTATATATTGAGTTAAAAACTCAAGACATGAATAATTAATGGTTCTGCTATTCATTATGTATGCAATAATTCTATAAATGAATGCATAATCAATGTTTTATGCGTATTTCAAAGGAACTTATTTTCTTCAAATATTTATTTTATATCATTCATTAAAACTTATTACTATCAAAAGATACTCTGTTTCTAGTTTAAACATTTATTTACGATTGAAGAATTTAATCAACATCGATTTTTAATTAGATACAATTTTTATGCATTTATTTCATTGTTCTAATTTCAAATAATATCTCTCTCTTTTTTACAACACTAGTCTTCTATTAAAATTTTGCCTAAATTTTATAAAAAAATTCATTTTTTTTAATGTTTTATTTTTTTTTCAAAAGACGCAAGCAAATTTTGTAAATCGTATTCTATGATTTGTATGTATTCATAATAGTTTATATACTATTATTTATAAAACATATTTAAAATAAATAAACATTCATAGAAACAATAAACAAAGAACACTGATAAAAACATGAGCAATAACAAACATAAATTACAATTTATCGGAACACAATACATAAAGAATATTATAAGAAATGAGCTTACGTAACATTTATTTTAAAGAAATTTTGATGGAATAAATATAAACAAAGCATTAGCTTCGTCATATGCAAGGTTTCTTATAATCAGTATCATATATATGTATATTAGATTATGTTTCAAATGCGAAATTAACACAGTATGTACAGTGCGCAAACCAGAAAAAAAAATATCCTTAATGAGCTTTGATTTAATGATCGAATCTTCGCGTTCTAGGGATCAATTTTAAAAGTTCGAAAGGGTTACCCTAAATAGGCTAATTAATTGGTGCAAACGAAATTTTAAGTTACAAAATCAGACACAGAAAAATACATTTTCTAAATATGCATAACTCTTTTGTGACGGATTCGGATATGTATATATATATATGCCTTGAGACCCCTTACTGCCCAAAGTTTCAACCTTTTACTTTTTGCATACAACTATAAAGTTTGGTCATCCAAAGATGAAAAAATAACTTTTAGTAAATATTTATTATTTTTTATTATTTTATTTTTCAATAGTCGAAAGAATTTCTAATTAAAAAGTATACAATATTTAACATCATTTTAAAGAAATTAATTTTAAATGCCAAAAATCAAAAATTCAGTGAAATTCATCGAATAGTTCCTGAAAAATCCAAATTTTATAAATACGACTTTCAAAAAATTTGATTTCTCATAAATTATTTCTATGTTTGGTAAACAGGCGTCCTAAAATTATAAATTTAAAGTAAAATAGTTTTTAAAAAATTATAAAATGTTTTTCAAAATGAGGGTAAATTTAAGTTTAAAAAACTGTAAAATTTTCATGTAACGCTAACAGTTCTACAAAAAGCTGTAATGCATAAATTTCAAAATAATTTTTTTACTAGGTTCACAATATGATTACCTGTATTTTGAACTAAAGTCTTAAGCAAATTTCTAAGATACAATGAATTAGAACCAAACATATTGTTTAATATTGTATTTTTAAAAAAATTCTAAATATTCTTATCTAAAGCTTGATTAAAAAAATAATAAATTCTCACTTAGACCTTAACTTTTAATTCAAAACATCGCTAAGATCGTACAAAATGGACATACAGGATTTCAAAGAGTTTTATACTAAACTTTTTTGCAATGTTATTTAACGTAAAGATTTTTTCTTAAAATCAACAATTTTCTGAAAATACATCTGAAGTGTGTAATTTCAATTCCGTCTCATTTGTTAGCAAGATAAAAATGACTACAACTTTGATTCTAAAGATTAGGGAACAATAAATGTAATTTAGGTTAGCATAAAGATTTTTTTTCAAAATCAATGCTCCTCAGAAAATGCAAGGAAATTCTGAAATGTGTGAAAATTTCCTTAAAAAAAAATTCTTAAATCGAAAAGTTAATATCCAAAAATAAATTTTATTTGTCTCTTAAAAATATAATTTATTCAAATAAACATAGTAAATATAATCAAAGCATAGCAAAAATCATTTTAGTTTTGTTTTCAGGAGATTACTTTCGTTTTCGTTTAAAAGCTGACGAATAACTAACACAAATTCATTTCTAAAATAATACTTAATAAAACTTAAATATACATAATTTAATCCATTCATTAGGGGATTTTTCCATCCATATCGTAGCGGTTAAACGGAAATTCTAGTTTTAAAAATTATAGTTTTTATTACCACATCTTAAGTGAAAAAAAAGAAAGTAAACTAAAAAAATTAATTCAACCGAATAAATTCTTTGCCATTCTCTAAAATTCGACCGAATTCGAATCGCAATATTAAAAACGGATAAATCTTTGTGAACTTTGCAGCCTCCAAAATATTTCTGAGCAGAAAATGTTTTTATTTACCTCCTAAAACCTATAAATATTTAGCGTTGAGCAATCACCAGAAAACCTTTCATTCACATTTGTGAAGCATCTTATGAACGAAGAGAAACCATTTCTGTGGTTACGAATGCTTTGACAGAAAGTCTATTCTGCTACTATCTATTGATTATTGAATAAACTATTCTATAGACAGAATAATGACTATACTTTGTTGCAAGTTAATAAAAAAACAGTATCCCTATGGAGAGAGAGCCTGTTTGTATCTAAGTGCAAGCCATATGGATGCCAAGCTCCCAGCGCGAACGTTTATCAATAACTTCAACTCTTGAAACGACACTACAGAGCTTCCTTTTTGCTTGCTTTCTTATTAATAACAATAGCAGTTATTAACAACAATGATCAATTAGCAAGTAATAAGAATTATTAAAAAATGATAAATATTGTTTCTTGCAAAAGATTTCCTTCTACAGCGAAACAAAAGTTTAAAAAAATTTTATCTCGCATTTGATTTTTAAGAGTATGTCACATCACTCATGGGCTGTAATGGTGGCAAAATTAAAAAAAAATACACGTTTTGGACTACGAGCAGGTGTCAATATGAAAATACACATTCTTTTCAACGCAATACTAGCACAACTCATAATTCAACTTGAAGGTAATCTTCGTTTAAGCTGACTAAAGCATTTCTTATACATTTTCCTTAGCAATGAAAACTTTAAACCCACTTATCTCAAAACATGATTTTTTGAGTTGTGCCACTATTGCAGCCCATGAGCGGTATGTCGCTATGTCTAGAATTCCAGTAAGACTTCGAAACGATAGCCTTTTTTTAATAATTTTTTGACATATATCATAAAAGATAGCATGAATTAAATTTCTGCCTGACATCTTAGACTTTTAAAAGCTTTTAGATTGTTTTGAAGGCATATTTATATAATTTAATAATGAAATTAAACGGAATTATATGCAGTCGCGGGATTACTTAAGTCCTATACCGCAATGGTCTTTTCTTAACTTGTAACCGAGTATAGAAATTATATAAGACTAAGCGAGTTCTGACTATGTGTTTGTTCAAATTAAGCTCATACTTCACAAGTGAATAGAATTATACCTGAAGCAGCGTAACATATTTTTAAAATTACTTTTGTGAACGATATACGTATTTTTTTACTTTGAAATAATTACAAATTTCCAAGCAAAATTAACTATTTCATGGAAAAATCCCCAAAATGTTTGATGTGTTACCAAAATGTTTTGTTTGTAAGATAGTACGTTTAAAACGTTTTTATCGATTAAAGAAATTTTAGTGTGTTTTGAGAAAATTACAAACAAATGTTTCTTCAACTCTTTTTTTTTTTTTTTTGCATAAAATGAATAACTTCGTCTTAAAACTGTAAACTAATATTAACAACCAATAATAACTAATAATATTAATAATAACTAATAAAAATTAATGCGTTCGGCTGACCATCCGACCGGAACATCTGCTCCTGCACCCCAGAGCCCAAGGTCAAGAAAACTGAGATGGGCACAGTAGGCCTTGGCTCTCTCTGGGCTGTCGCGCCGCTGAGTTTAGTTTAGTAATAAAAATTAATAATACTTTTATGAAAGTTATCGTGATTAACAAAGCAGTAAGCTTCATTATATGTTATAATAGTTAATTTTGAATAAAAAAAACTTCATATTTTAAATTTTGACTTAATTTTCATCATTAAAGCTTCATTTATTTACTTAAATCTTACTGAAGACTCACCATTTGAAAAACTTAATTACTGATTCATAAACAAAGCTTTAAAAATATGCTATAAAGAGTATCATTAAATTTGAAGTCAATTATGGCAATATCACTGAATAAAATAAAACTAGAAATAAAGTTTGCAAAGCACTCTATACTACCTTGATCTCTGACAAACCAATTAGAAATTAATGTGGTAGTAAATTTCAATTCAATCAATGTAGTGATATAATTAGTTTTATAATTATATTCTGAAATGCTATATTTGATTGTAAAGTCATTATTAATAAAATGATTTTATTATGCAAATATTAATCGCAAGTTTAAATAAAGAACGAAGTTGATCACTTTTAAAACGTCAAGTAAAATGCTTTTTAAGAGGGATGTTTAAAATTTTTATTCGATTTTCTTATGACATAAAATACATTATTTGTGCAATAAATCACAATTTGATATGCTAATAGACTCAGCTTAAATTAATAAATGAAATTTATAAATTGAAATCAGCTTTAGACTTTAATTGTTTATTAGAAAACCAATCTTATTTTTAAAATTATAGCTATTTTAATATTCATGTTACTTACGGTATTAATTAATTTTTAATGAGCTGGTGAAATCGAGAACATTATTATGAAAAAATATTCCTTGCACTTTAATGTGGCTATTGTTATAAACCATCAATGTCGCAATTTTTTTATATGCCGTTATAAAAAAGATAGTTACAGTAATAATTACCGCAAAATCACTGAATCACACTAATTAAATAAAGATTACTGTAAGACTTACGGTATAATCTATTTCTAGCGAAACATGTATATCAAAAATATCTGATATACCGTCTAATACAGTATTATTTACCGCAAAATCCCTAAATTACGCTAATTAAAAAAAGATTAATGTAAAATTTACGGTATAATGTTTTATAGTAAAAGGATTTTTGCGGAAGGTGCACCAATACTTTTTACTGAAAAATCTATTTCTACCTATTTCTACCGAAACAAAAAATCTGATATACCGTATTTTCAAAGTTAAAACATTTCAAAGCTAAAAGAAGGTAACTAAATTACAACATATGTAAAGTTTACCGACAAAACTAAAAACTCAGCATAGTATATATATAAGAAAATTTTGCCTTCAAAGCGCGAAATGATTAATCACTGATAGGCTTAGGCATCCAAATGACAAACCGGCAAAGTAGAAAATACTTATATTTCAAGTTTTTTTTAGGTTATATTGTTATTATTTTTTATATATTTAGATTGCTTTTAGCATGATAATGGAAGGTAAGATCTTAGTGTGAAAAATAGGTTCATATTTATATCGCTTTCGCTAATAAAAAAGCTAAATTTTAGTAATCCAGCGCATTTATAGGAATTTATCAAAATGATAACGCGGCAAGGATGTATTGATACTTGTCCGGTATTCCCCACACTAATGTTTTATTAAAGTAAATATATATTACCAATATACACCTCCCGGTTTTCTCTAAACTGATGTGTTTCTCATAAAATAATAATAATAAACAAATAAGCTAGTAAAAGTAAAATTTCAGTTTCATAAGATTTCTTAAATGAACGTAATTTCACATTTCTTTTTATAACATCTAAGTAATATTTCTTTCAAAAAGAAAACTATGAACAATAATGACTATGAGAAATAAATGACAAGCCATACTATTATATTTTATCAAAAATGCATTTATCATTATATACAATATTAAGGTAAAGTATATAATGTTCGTATTTCATACTTCGTTTAAATATACCAGGCATTTTATACAATGCAACTGTTTCTTAAATTTTTTGGAAACATATAAATAACTCAATACAGAAAAATATTGAGATATCTAGTTATAGTGATAAATACATACTGTAAAAAATTCCGGAACTACGGTAAATAGTAGCAGCACATGAGTGCAGCATTCGTAAAATAATTTTACCGTTTTTACAATAAATATTACGATAAAAATTACCGTCTATCAGGTATAATATTACCGTTACGATAAAACTACCGTCTATTTCTGCGTAGTAAAATTGTACGGTAAAAAAAACCGGCACACTGGGAGCCGGTACATTTTGCCGTAATGGGATCCGAAATTTAATGAAAGATATAAATGTTTTTTCCCTAAATTCTAAAATCTTTTGTCTTAGAGTCTAGTACAAATAATATATCAGACTTAATAACTTATGTCGAAGCATTATAAATAATGAATAAAAGTACTGTATAATAGAATTCAATAAACCACGATGACTTTTTAACTTCAGACAGATATAAATCTATAATTGAAAGAAATGATAAATAAATTGATCATACGAATGCATTTTCGTTTTCATATCTGATAAATATCACATGATTACGAGAGCAATTAACAAGCTGGCACGTTAATTCAAAACATTTCAGGTATTTAATTATCAAGTAAGTTGGAGATTAAGAAAAAGAAAAGCACAGATCGTGTGCGTTGCAATTATATTGACATCCCAGAAAACATGATGAATTTTTAGTGATAAAAGTGGTTACTTTCAATATTCTGGAATTCGGATGGTTTCTAATGGCTGTTTTTCGTGTAAGGAACAATTTACTAGATTTTTACATTTAATTGGAAATTAGAATAAAATTTTTCCGCATTTTCTTAAATAGAGTATATTTATCCTCTTTAACTTTTTTGATGTTCATTTTGTTATGTTTTGGTGAACAGATGCAAGAAATATTCTGGCAAAATTAAATTATTCAATATTATGTCTTATGTTTTTCTTAATAGCTGCAACTTTCAAATTACGTTATGTATTACGTTTGTGCGTAATTCATAAATAATTCAATGTAATAAATAAAGGGTGCTCTTTATTTATATCTTTAAACATAAACATTGTGAGCTTTTCATAAATTTGAATTAGATTTAGGGTAAAATGTTTGAAGTTTAAGAAAACAAAATGTTTCTTGAGCGCACATAAATGAAGAAAAAAAATCTAAGATTTTCCTAACAACGTGACAAAGAATGAGAAATATATAATAGCTTAAATAACACATTTCACCAAATATTACTTACGCGTAAAATTAGTCTAACTTAAGAAAAAAAAACGAATATTTTTAAAAAATCTGATTGCTTACCAGACAGTTAAGCAAATTACAACTTGATAATTGACAGGATTTTTTTTTTATAAAGAAGCTTAGAGCTCAGATTGATGCGCTATTCTTACCTATTTTTCTTGGGTACTGTCGTTGCAAGATATAAGCGGATAACCTAAAATAATGACTAATAAAACCACGATGCAATTTAAAATGCATCAATAATAAACAACCTAACTTTCATTTTAGAAAAGGAATTTTAAATATGCATAAAGATTTTTATTTTACTCTCTAATACAGCTGTAATGGGCCGGCCAGGTGACCGAAATTAGTGACCAGCGGTTTGCGTGCCTGACTGCGAAGCCAATGGCTCTGGGTTCGAACCCCGCTCAAAGCATGGATGTTTCTCTTTGCGTGTTGTCCTATATTGTGTGTGATGGGTGTATGTGGCCTACCCCATGAACGGACATCCGTGCAAGTGAGGTGAGGGTATAAAGTTGTTCGCCTTTGTGACTTTGACCGCAAGGTCCTCACCAGGCAATGCAAAATGAGCAACACTTCCAGCACTTTCCATGACGAAGAACGATAAGTTCAATAAATTATTACAAAATAAGTTATTCAATAAATTGTTATTAAAAAACTATTCTTTTTAAATTTTGCTACTTTTTTTCATTAGCTTTTTATAAAAATAAGTTCAAATAAAGAACCAAAATATTAAATGTATTATGGATAATTGACTGTAGATAAAAACATTTATTCCTAGTTAAAAACAATTACAAGTTTCACCACGGATACTAGGACTCTGTGGAACACCTTTTGGGAACCGCAGCACTCTGCAACTAGTATAAGACTTCTCAGAAATACAAGTTTTACTATTATTTCCCTTTAAAAATAAAACTACACGAAAACACTATTTACTTTAAGATGGATTTATAAAAATATTTCTAACAAATGGCCCTCGATTATTTCAAAAACGGAGAATACATGTTTTATGACTATTCATCCATTTTTGCCGGGAAAGGTGCCAGCGCTTTTGCGAGTGATAAATCGTCTTTGAAGTTTGTATGAACTTGCCCACTCATCGAATTTCTCTCGAATGAAAGTTTCCAAAAACAACGTTCCCAGTATCTGAAATAAAATAAACTGCTTTTGACATTTTAAATCAGAAATTTTCTAAAGTGGCATCAGAAAAAACACATCAGACAATGTCTTGCTGTAGAAAAGAATTTCAAAGTAGGAAACACTTCTACCATTTGTTTTTGAAAATGAATTATTTATACAAAAGAACTGTCCATTTCGAAATGATACATAAATTTTATTTAAAATAAGTCCATGGAGTGTTTTGAAAAGGTAGAATTTATGGGATCCATAGATACGCAAATGCTTATTTATGTCGTTTTGCGTTCTTAGTTAGGCAAAAGGTGTTTAGTTAAAAGGCATCTTTGCAAAACATAAGAACTACGGTCTTGTTCATAAGAGAGTGAGCTCTTATCTGAAACTTTCCATTTTCAGGTGATGCCAGGAACTTTAACAAAGAATGTTTAGGATCTTTCTTTTCGGGAACCATAAAGCTCAAAATTCTATCCAAGTCAAAATTCTTGATGGTTTATGTTGGTTTCAGAGCGATTCATGATGGTCCAACATCATTTGATGGTCACCATCATCCAACATTTATCATTATGCGCTCATGGTTTTTGGTATGCCAATAAACTTCCATCATTCAATGATGGAAAATGATACTTTAGCACTTTGATGGTTAACCATCAAGAGAAGTTTAATTCTCATGGAACAACAATCCATGATGGTTCCATTTCCGAGATGAACTGGTGGGAATTATAGTTGGTTCAGCAGGATTATACCATCAAAATAGTATTTTTAAGTTGGCCCATCAAAAACCAGTTCGAATTCCTGCATTGGGGTCATGGTGGCTCATGATCGTTCCAACATTTGATTTCTAAATAACTATGATGGAAATTTCTGATGGTCCAACATGAACAAATCATCAAAACAAGTTGCTATTATTATGGACCATCATAAAGCAGTCCTAATTACTACATTGGGTTGATGGTTACTTATGTTGGTTAACATCAAATATATAATGCTTCATGATGGAATTATCGATGGTTACCATCAAGATTATGTTGGTCCATTAATGGAAAACCATCAAAAATTTTAGGATTCAAAATTTTAGATTTAATTCAAAATTTAGGATCAAAATAGTATTAATTTTTAGGATTCAAAATTTTATATAATAAAATTTAGTGATATATCAGAATAATGGTATATAATATTAATTCAAAGAAATGCTATGCAACCTTTGTAAGAGTCATCAAAACTGTTAACTTAAGCAATATCACACAATAAAAAAAATACAAGGAATGTTTGGGTTCCTTCTTTATAAGATCCCTACAACCCGTCATTGTAATTGACCATTGCCCAAAATTTCTAGGAGCTGAGATCAATTTTAATGAGTCAGAATTCTTTGGGAAAAAATTGTGAAACATCATAATAATGATATATAATAATAATGCAAGGAAATATTATACAAGCGAAATACTCATCACATAACCGTTCTGATCAAACAATATATTTAAAAAAAAACCTTTCGGTTGTAAGAGTCATCAAAAACATCAGTTAACCTAAGTAATAACAGACTAAGAAAAAAAGAGTATGGCCACAATTACCAGAATACAGTAAAATTTATCGTATTTTTCATTCTATGGGAACATGAAAATACTTGGTAATTTTTACCAAGCCGCTTTCCAATCACCCTAAGGATTCCACCACCTTTCCAATCACCTAAAGAAGCGGTAAGGATTCCAAACCGCTTTGCAATCCTTACCGCTTTGGTAAGGATTTAGACAAAATTAACAATAAAATATAGTTTTAATATGAGGTAAAATTTAGTAATTTTATTATGATACCTTAGAGCATGGCATAAAAAACTATTTATTCGGTTAAGTTTAATTTTTAATTGTGTGTATTTTACTAAATGTGTGGTAATAAAAGCTGTAATTTTGAAAGCCTAGGAGTTGCCAGTAAACCGTTATAATATAAATGAAAAGACTATGAAATGAATGGTTTAAATACCGTGTATTTTGGTTTTATTAACCAGAATTATGGTTTTTTTTCCCCACCATAAATGTCATCCCCATACAGTACGTACATTTTACCAGAATTTATTTCTTCGTGCAGTGTATATGTTACCTATTAAAACCACTAAATTTACCAGTTAATTAATTGTAATTCTCCAAAATATATAGTAACGATACTATTATTATAATCATTTTTTGGCGAACTGATATCCGCACTTATGCCGAAGATCGAAAAATCGACAAACTATTATTGACAGTGATGCTTAATTAAATGTGGTATTAAATACTACTGGTATTGCCGATATGGGTACTGTGTTTTATGGTGTTGTGTGAACCTTTTATTGGTGCCTAATGTAAGTAAGGTAGAGTTAGGTTTGACGTCATCACGACGCGTTTCTTGAAGTTTCTTCTGGCCCAACTGCCTAAAGCGCTGAACAGAAACGGTTAGTTGCTTCAGTAAATATGAGTAGTAACACTTAACAGCATATTTTGTAGGGTCTTTGTCAAATTTTTTATATACTTCTGTGCGATTATATTTGTTACATGAATGAATAATAATTATTTGTGATTTGTTGTTATAAAGTTGAGTTGTTAGGCTTTATTTCATTCAAAATTATTAAATTAAGACTGTATTGCGTTAATTTATGCTTAAATCAAAATATTTTCCTATTGTGCGTTTATGTAGAAACATAAAATTTTCTAATCAACTCCAAATCTTTTATTTTACATTTTAGTTCTATAATACTTAAAAATTACTTCTTTCACATTTTTATTTACTCCTGTCTATATCTATTCTTTTATATAATAAATTCTACTATAAAAAACGAAATGAAAAAGCGCTATGTTAAAAACACGTTTCGATATTTCTTCCATTAGTTTAAGTCTTAATGGTGCTTTTCATCCATGTTAATATACTTATTAAATTCAACTTGGAAATAAATATAAAAACAAGAAGAAGATGGGAAATAGAATTATTTAAAATAAATCACAATTTACTTTGTTTGTTTCCATTAAAAAATTAACATATAAGTATTTCATAGAGCTAATTTAAAAATGACCAAACGATTATAAAAAACTTTATAAACTAAATTAAAAATTAATAAAAGAAAACGATAAATTCATCAATCCAACTGACAGTTAAATTTTTTTTTGCCGTAGCTAAATCGGTTTGGTCCAGATTGATATTGATGCCATTTTAGCATGCATCGAGAGAAAAAAAAACACTTCGTAATTTTAAATGCTCTAGCATTATAGTGAAAACTTTATGCATATTTCTCAGTTAGGGAAACCTTATGTACTTCTCTGTGGCTCTAACAAACGTTAATAGACTAGTAACTTTATATATTTCTCTGTGATCAAATCCTATGAAAACTCTTTATTCGGAATTTAGCCCGTGCTCCGGTGGCAGAAGAAAGTTTTAAAATAGACAGGTTCATCGTCTCTTCGAACGCAGTTACACCAATCTTGGTGTGGATTGGTTCAGAAATGCGATTTCCTTAAAAGTGAATACATAGAAACATTCTGCTTTATTTATTTGCGGATTATCTTCTTGTGTTCAACGAAACATTTTGACAAAATTAGCATTCTCAAACAAGTGAAGATAGTAATTTCCTCAATTTCGCAAAATATTTACTCTGAGCATTTTGTCAAAAACAATCTAGTCAAATCCCGAAGCAAACTACATTGAATATTTTATCTTTTTATTTTTTTATAATGTGGTCTTGGAAATTAATAATTCCAATTGCACCATAAGTATTTCGGTGATGTAAATAAGCACACATGTTAAATTAATAATCCCAAAAACTGAAGCGGTATTATATTACTGTACTAAAAATTTCATTCGCTTCAAAAGTATATAAATAGGAATTACCAGTCGAAATGTTTCAAGCACTCAAAAACAGGTGCCCATTTTCCAGACGTGCTGAACGTGAATGCGAAGTAACAAAAGTAATTTGAATTAGAAAACGTAAAGTTGTCTACGAAAAATGAAACAAAAAGACGAGAAACAAAAACTAGAAAAATCACAGTTTCCGAAAGAGAAAAATTAAATACTGTTTTCTCTCTTTTTTTTCTCCCTCTCCTATATACCATGGTTTTTCTAAGTTTTGTTTATCACCTATATTTTTCCATTTTTCATTGACAACTTTACGGTTTATAATTCAAATCACTTTTGTTTCTTCTCATTCACGTCTAGCGTGTCTGGGATTTGAGCACTTGTTTTTGAGTGCTTGAAACACGATGACTGATATTTTCTATTTATGCATTTATGAAGCGAAGCTTTTAATCTCTTAATAAGCACAAACATATTTTAACTGAAAAAGCTCTATGCCTTTAAATTATTTGCTTACTATGAGAATTATATACACAAGAAAAAAATATTTATAAACATTTCAAATATTAATCTAAAAAATCATTTTATTCTATAAATGATATTATAATTTAACTATATATATATTCTATAATGATATTATAACTATGATATTATAAACTAAATTAAAATCTACCCATTGTTTGCATTACTCTTCATTAAACTAAATTATAAATTTTATTTTAGTTGCTCTTTTCAATAAATAATTCTCAATTGACAATGCTTTCAGATTCTTTAGTATTTCAAGGAAAATAGTGAACTGTTGTTGAAAGATACTTAATTAAATTGAATAGATTCCTTGAGATTACATTTCTGTACTAGTTTCATGTATTCTGTTTTTTCTTTGTTCTCTTGATTTCCTTTGAAACGCAATATTACTTCCGCTTTTGTTTTGTCAGTTCTTTAGATATTGTTAGATTCGCGTATGTCTTCTTTTTTTTATCTTCTATTTTCTTTCCTCTTTTTGACAAATAGAATAGATTCTTTTATAGATTGAATAAAAAAATAAAATGGTTAAAGAAATATTAAACACTTAAAGAGAATATTTTATTATTTCTCCTGATTTTGACATTCTGAATTAAGTTTGAGTTTGAATTCGTCTGGGAGCATGAATTAGACTCAAGAAACTGATTGTGTTTTTATTCGTATCAAACAATCTAACAGAATATTAAATTATACTTTTCTTTGAGAAATAAACATTGAAAATACTTGAAATTTATTGAATACATTGAAATTTATTTTCTTAAATAACAATTTAATTTTGTTTTATTATTGGTTTATTTACATAAGAATACAAAGAAAGATTAATATTTGCTTAGACTGCCATATTAGGTTTTCATTTACATGAGCTTCAATTTAATGAGTGGTATAATGTTGTTCTTATTTGTTCAATTATTGAACAATGAAAAAACACGTTTGAATAATAGTATTTCATATTTTATATTTCATTTTATTCATAAAATAACATTCATTCGGGGGAATTTTTATGTGTGTTATTACTTACTTATTACTATTAACTTATTACTATTAATATCAGTAATGATTAAAACTCAGTTGTAATAATTTATTAATCTCTTATTAAAACTGAAAATATTTAAATTTTAAAAACATATTTTTATCAGTTTGTGTACTGCATAAATTCATATGTAATGTTCATTTTTTAATTTTTTTTATTGAAATTAAAAACATTTTCCAATATTGTGTGATAAACAAATTTATATTATAGTATTTGTTTACAAAACTGAGATGTAATGTTTATTTATTTCATTTTATTTTATAACCGTCGTTGAACAGCCTACACAATTTTGGGTTTTCGACTACTAATTTTTAACTCCGTAGCCTTGTAATTGTGAACCCAATCCAGAAGACAAGGGAATTCCTGTATCAAGTATTGGGAGAAATGTGAATTTGTGGAAGACTTTTTGGTGGAACTAACCAGTATTTGCGTTACATGGAGGGCATATTTTACAGATAATCAACAGGTATAAATAGGCATTAAAAAAACAGATTTTTGAAAACTTTATTTTGTTGGTGTCATACATAATGATACATATAATTCAGTGTGAAACTTGGGTCTCCATATTTTCAGCTATTTTCTTATAATTGGGGATATATTTAGAGTTCTCGGTCCTTAAACAATTATCTAAATGTGAGTCATTAAGCTTTGTTCGGTATACTGATTTCAAATATTTCATATTTGAGAACAAAGTCTCCCAATTGTATGTTTTTGCACAATAAGAATAAATTTTTAGCGCACATTTCCTTAAAATAGGATACTTATTTTCATCGACTAAGTTCCAAAACATTTTATCATTACTATGCGCTTTTAAAATAATATCACTTTGCAAGTTTATTATTTCTAATTCTAGGTCTTCGATATTATGAAGCTCGAAATACACTGAAACTATTTCAAGGATATCATCTTCAGTAACATTGAATGGATTTATGAAAAATCTTAGAACGGGTTCTAATGCTGCAAAATCTTCAAGTCTAGAAGAAAACTCTTCTATTAGCTTATCTATAATTTCTAAATATGATGTAGCAGTAAAATGTTCATTATTCAAATTTAAACTCTCAACAGTATATTTTATATTTGGGAAATGAGATAATGATTTTTTCAATCGATGGGATTTCAGCAACACTAACTTGCATTTGAATGCATTTACTGCACTAATCATGTCAGTGATATGCTGATTTTTCCCTTGTATTATTAAATTTAAATCATTCAACTTTGCCGTTATATCTGTCAGAAATCCGAGGTCAATTAGCCAATCCTTATTTTCTAATTGCTCGTAAAATTCGCCTCTTGATGCAATAAATTCCTTTATTTGTGGCAAAAGCATGATAAACCGCTCAAGTATTTTACCTCTGCTCAGCCACCTCACTTCAGTATGTAAAAGAAGATCTTTGAACTGAACGTCCTCATCTTTTAAAAGTAATTAAAACAATCTGTGTTGCATAGCTCCCGATCTTATGGAATTAATAATTTTTGTTACTATCGAAATACGTGTTGAAAACCGATTGTTTTTGCGCATAACATTTCCTGATGTATGAGGCAAAGATAAGAAATAAATTTCGGGAATAAGGAATCCTGTCTACATAAGGCAATAATTCCATTTTTCTTACCAGTCATCGCTGGTGCCCCGTCTGTTGTAATTGACGATAACTTTTGTACAGGTAATTTTACATCTGTTATATACTTTTTAAAAGTAGAAAAGATATCTTCTACTCTGGTGCTTCCCTTTAATGGCAGAACTTTAAGGAATTCTTCTTTTGTTGTAAAATCAGAAAATACCATCGTCACGCAAATTGCTAATTGTGATATATTTGTCACGTCTGTCGATTCATCCATCTGTAGCGAAAATACAATTTTCCATATCATTTGCTAATTCTGCCTCCAAATTCTCCGCAATTACTTCAATTCTTCTAGTAACAGTTCGTGCTGATAATTGCAACGTGTTTATAGCTGAAACTATTTCCTTTTTATTTTTAAATTCTTCAAAAAGTGGATCAGCAGCTTCTAACATGGCTTCTTTCACTAATTCTCCATCTGTAAATGGTTTTTTATTCTTAGCTAGCAAATGCGATATTTTATATGACGTGATCGTAGCTGCTTTATGTTGTTGCAGTGGTTTAGTAAAAAAACTTTGCTGGTTAGTTATTGAAGATTTTAAAGAAATAATTTTTTTCTTCTGATTGCAGAGTTCATTGGATAGTCACTATCAAAATTGGTATGAACGGTCTTAAAATGTCGTTCAATATTACTTTTCTTGGGAATCGCAACACTATTATTACACAACAAACAAATACACTTCCCTTTGTAATCAACGAAACAATATAGATATTCTCATTCATCGTTAAAATAATATGTTCTTTTTCTTTTACATTTATCCATCAAGGGTGTTAAACACAAAAAATTAGAACTATAACAACTCTATTTTAAAAAGAAACACAATGTTATTGAACTTAACAACGTTTATTATTTAAAACATAACGAAAGCATAGCAAAGAAGCATTATACCAAAGATAAACAAACAGAAGCTCAAACATAAAAGCAAACTGAAACTAAAACGACAAGTTAACATACAGTCACAGTTAACCGAGCTGATGCGTCAGAAACTACATCAGTGGCGAAACTAGATCACCCATCCAAACTAGATCACTGGATCTTAATTTAGGAACCAGTTCATCGCTTTCAACAAAGGGTTTGAAAGAAAAGAACTATTTCGGATTACTTGGTAGTTTTAAATGCACAGTCTACGCGTGGTCTACTCGAAATACGATCACACACTAACAAAAAATACGTGCGTGTTATTAGATACGCTCAAGGTTAGCAAACTGCTAATCTATGCACAATCCTAAACTCAACTGACTACTTGCTGTATATCGCCGTTTGACAAGAGTAAGTAAATAACTCTGGCTATCATACATTTACATTAGTCCAGCGAGGGCGAATTAAAAATCGATCGGGGGCGCCATGGCGCCCGCGGGCGCCGCGTTGCCTACCCCTGCTCTATCCCCTGAGCCATCATGGCTCTATGTCTATTTATTGAAACATTTTAGCAAAATTAAAAATAATCTACAGTGTTATTTAAAAGAGCGTATTTTTATTAGTATGAGCATTGCATAAAACTCGGATGTAATGTCTATTTATTAAACTTTTTTAATGAAATTGAAAATATTTCACAGTAAAGTGTAAAAAACGTATTTCTATCAGTTAAAGGACATTGTATAAATATCAGATTTAATGACGATTTACTAAAGATTTTTTCTTAATTTAAAGATATTTTGCAGCAATGTGTAAAAAATCATTACGTATTTCAATCATTACAGGAGTAGCATAATATTTGAGATGTTATGACTATATATTAAAATATGTTAATAAAATTAAAAACATAGTACAATAATTTTTAAAATACATGTTTTAATTAATATGAATACTGCATGAAGCTCAGATGAAATGACGATTTCTTAAGATCTTTATTAAATTTAGAACTGTTCTGTAAAAATATGCACAAAAAAAAAATCGTTTAGTATGAGTTTTGCATACAACTCAGATGTTAAGTTTCTTTATTAAAACATGTTACTAAAACTAATAATAAAATTATAGTAATGATTAAATAACATATTTCTATTATTATGAGTACTGCATGAAACATATTAAATGTCTGGTTATTAAAACATATAAAAACTATTCAACAGAATTGTGTAAAAAGATGTTTCTATTATCGTTAGCATTACATAAAACTCATAGCGTTTATTTATAACTCATAACGTTTATTTATTAAAACTAAATATATTTTACTGCGTTGACATGTATTGCTCTCTCACCTCGAAGATTTATAGCCTGGCGCTGTGTAGTTTGATAGAAAAAAAAGCTCAAAGAAACTACATTTTATCGAACATAACTAAACCAGACGAAAATTAAAAAAGAGAACATCCCTACAATAAGTTATTAAAACTTAATAAAATTTTTTTACGGTTTAATAATAGAAAAACGCTAACTAAAAATGTCGCACGAAAAGGTGCACAGAGGAAAAAATTACAGTATTTTTCTGTAAAGGCATTTCGGGTTAAAAAAAACAACAACATAATTTTGGTTATAAAAACCAAAATATATGGTATTTAAACAATTCATTTGGTAATGGTCTACCAGAACTTCTGGTTTTCAAAATTATAATTTTCATTTCCACACATTTAGTAAAAATACAAACCTTAAAATCAAATTTAACCGAATAAATGGTTTTTATGACACGCTCTTAAGTACCAGTATAAAACTACCAAAATTTACCAATTTAGCAAACCAATTTGCCAGAATTCTACCCAAATTTACCTTAAGTACCATTGTAAAACTACCAAAATTTACCAATTTAGCAAACCAATTTGCCAGAATACTACCCAAATTTACCTAAAGTACCATTGTAAAACTACCAAAATTTACCAATTTAGCAAACCAATTTGCCAGAATTCTACCCAAATTTACCTAAGGTACCATTGTAAAACTACCAAAATTTACCAAATAACTAAACCAGACGAAAATTAAAAAAGAGAATACTCCTAAGAAAAGTTATTTAAAATTATTAAAACTTATCAAACGTTTAAAAATTGAACAACGGTAACTAAATATGTCGCATAAAAAGGCATACGGAGAAAGAAATTCTGTTACAATTACAGTGTTTTTCGATAAAGACATTTCGGGTTAAAAAAATTTGGTGATACTAAAACCAAAATATATGGTATTTAAAAAATTCATATGGTAATGGTTTACCGGAAATTCCGGTTTTCAAAATTATATTTCCAGTTTTCAATATCATAGTTAGTAAAAATGCAAAACTTAAAATCAAATTTAAACGAATAAATGGTTTTTATACCCTGCTCTAAAGTACCATTATAAAACTACCAAAATTTACCACTTTTAAAAAATTTTATCACATAATGTAAACCGTATTTTATTGATAGTTTTACTAATATCAATAACAAATCTCTCCAGAAAATATTACTGAGCTTTTTGGTGTTCCCATAGAATGAGAAACACGTTAAATTTTACCTTAATGTGGTAGTTTTGACCATACTTTTTACTCAATTAGTTTAAAAACTCTCTTTAGTTTAAAAACTCTCTTTAGTTTAAAAACCTTTAATTTTGAAAAATAATCAAAATCTAAAATGTAATCATAACAGAGAATAATATTATAAAGGGTTGATAAATTAATATAGCTGGTAAGTATAAAGAAACGGATAAAAATAATTCATTGATAAATTCGGATATACCTTTCATTAAATCTATTCTGGTGATAATTAAATACATCTTAATATTCTGTGTTTATTAATGATAAAATGCTAATTATCTTATTATGATATTTAAATAAAGAGTTTTTGGGAATAAACATTTTGTTATAATACAGCCAATTTTCGCTATTCAATCATTCTGCATCATAATTTAATCAATTCAGTGCTTAACTTCATTATCATCGATATAGTTTGACTGCTTAGTAACGCAATCAAACATTCTGGACTAATTTTCGGAAAATATGTCTGATTTTTAAAGAAAAAATAATAATTTTAGTCGAAACAGTTTTCTAAAAAAAGAAAATTAAAATTCATTAACCACACTTAAAAATGTTTCTTAGGAATGCATATGATGAAGGAGTACATCTAGTTATAACATTAATTTACATTAGACACATTAATACACAAGATTAAAATAAACCTTAAAAATTCGGAACAAGCTTTTCAGAAGCATAATCAGTGTCTTTTTTTTAGATACCATAATGTAAAAAATCATTCTCGAGGACATTTTTTTTCTTTTTTATATTTTATAGCAAATTAGGCTTTCATAATTTATCAGCTTCAAAAAAAGTTCGTCGCCCAAATAAGTTCTATGCGGAGTTCTTCTCTTACCTAAGTAATTAGAAGCAGCAAACGTCAATTTTTAAATAAAAAGCTAATTTATGCCAATATTAGTTTGAAAAAACACTTGTAAGCTATTAACATATTATTTTTTAACATTTTTTCTAGGTTAAGCAGGTATAAAGACCCTTTTAGACAATTTAACATACTTTCCATAGAACTACTGATTAATTTCGAATTTATCAGCACCAAATTATCACATGTACACAATTCTTTCACCGAAAGCGTTATGCCTTAACATTATTATACATGGAAATTATAATTTAGACAAATATTTTATATTTTAACACCCCAGTATAATTAATTATAAATAAATAATACTTTTGAAAAACATTTTGTATTCTAATACGGTTAATATTATCATATATACAAATAATCCTTCCTATAGGTGCTTCATATTCTATTTCCGTAATATATTTATTTGTAAATAATTTTTTTCTATAAATACATTATGTTCAAACACCAAATGGAAGTATTCTTCGAAATAGGAGCACTAATTAAACTAAATTTCGTTTCTTTGATACACTGAGAAAAAAACATGGTAAAAACTACCAGAATACGGAAAATGCTTTGTTCTGGCTCTAAGCGAACACAAATTAATTATTTGATTTTAATTGCTGACGATTTTGGCAAAATTAACAATAAAATATGGTTTTAAAACATGTAATAAAATTTAGTAATTTTATAGAGCACAACATAAAAGCCATTTATTTTGTAAAATTAATTTTGGTTTTGTAAAATTAAAACCAAAATTTCCGGTAAACCGTTACCATTTGAGGGATACTTTTTATTTACTAGAAAATATGCACAAATTTACCACGTTTAGAACACCTGATTGAAAAGATGAATCTGGTTTTAAATCACAAATACTATATATTGGTAAAATTTCCTCTGAATTTTCTGAATGCTTTCTCAACAAATGCATTGTATGATATTTATATTTGTAAAGATGATCTCAACAAATAATTATCTCCTGATTCATGGTTGGATAATTAGTTTTATTTTGTATTCCTTTCAAACACCCATTTGTTGGTGTTATGAGAAAAAAAACTATTTAATAAAGAATAATATAACTATTTCTTAACTAATTAAACTAACTAACTAACTTAACTAAACTAATTGATAAAAAGCACTGTTATACGCTTAATGAAATGTTCATTATATGCCATGTTTGTAATAGGTATATTATAAATACTCTTATTTATTTTTTAATTCTGCTGAATAATTATTATTTTTTCGCGAACTAAACATGAATTTAATAACATTAAATTCATTAATAATTTCAAAACAAAAAAAAATTCTTTTTTTCATAAATAAATAAATCAAAACGTATTCGTAACAAATTATTGTTATCCATTAATACATAAATTTATAGTTCAATCTTTCTCAAAAACTTCGAAAGCAATAAACTCAACTCAGTTTATAAAGTAGAAATAAATTGAATTTTTATCAGTTGAATCGTTAGATGTATGCGTTTATTTTAAATCACTCTCAACATTTTAAATCCAGAATTTAATTTTCTAAAAATAAATATGCAGTTTACGTATCTTTAAATTCTGTGAGATAAACAAAAAATTACTAACACACATAAAAGAAGTTACAAAAAACAAAACACAGCATTGACAAAGTTAAGAGATTTCAACTTGTAATTCTTAAAAGATTATTTCCAAGCAAAAATCTACATGCAACTCATTTCTTTCAACTAATTCCACACTGTCTTCTCAGTTTTTTTACTTAAAAAGGATTCAAAATCATTTGAAGTCTTTAGCACTCAAAAAACTAGAATGCTTTAAAGATTTAAGACCGTTTCAAGAAGTAGCAAAGAGTCACGAATTACAATGAACTTCGGTGGGATGGAACGTGCTTTGTTTATGAACTCGATTTATTTATATCGTTGAAGGGTAGTTTATTTTGAAGACGTAGGTTAAATTACCAAATAGTTTAAGAGTTCAGTTTTTTCAGATTTCCTTTCAAAATGTTTTATTTTAATATAAATTACTTTTCTCTAAATATTATAAAGAGAAATAGGCGACATTTTACAGCTAAAGTGTACAAACCAGTTAAACTACTGGATACTACAGTTTAAGTATTACATACAGAAATAGTACAGTTTAAGTGGTTTATATTATTTTTAAAACTTAAATGTTTGCAGTTTTTATCCCATTGTTCCTGAAAGGGTTAAAAAAAAGTTACTTTTCTCAACCTTACAATTTATTAAGGTTTATTTTTTTTGGCGAAAGTATTAAAGGTCTGTGTTTTTAAAATTGCAATGATTTTGTACCTGAAATTTAATTCAACAATGTAAAGTGAAACGTAAGATGATATCTTTCCAAATATAAGACAACACATCATGTCACGTAAAAACAAAAGGAGAACTTTTCAACAAAAAAGCCATCATCGTTAACCTCACAATTTATCGAGGTCCTTCTCAAAGATCGCCCCAACAAACTTCATTTTTTTTCTGCTCCACATCATCTTCCACGTAGAAAAGGCTATAAGAAGAGCCTCATGGTGGTGAAAACGATAGCTCTTAAGACAACAAACTAAAAACAAAAACAAGTAGTCCAGACACATTGTTTTCTGGTTTGGAAGTACACCGAAGAAAAAGTAGTGGTTCAAACAGAAAGAACTCTCTCTTTGGTGAAGGAAATAATGAAATAAAGAAAAGAAACTGCTGAAGTAGGCTAAAAAACGTATTTAGAGAAAGAATGAGAAAAATCCGGCCAGAAACTGCGAATCAAAAAATCGATGTTTACAGAGATGAAGATAGAACAAATAATAACAGTAAAATGAATTCACAGAAAGATAGGAAGAAATGTTTTCCTTAACTTTTTAGCAAAACTCTTTTTTTTATATTCTTCTTTTCTTATGATAATATACAACAAAAGTAAAAACCCAAACCGTGTTCTTGGATCCAGCTCAAACGGAGTAGAAAATTATTCATTTTGTTGCCCACCTCCTTCCCGTCCCTTAACTTTGGAAACCCCGTCGCCATCTTACCTATTCTCTTAGAATCCCAAATGACTTTTTGTCTTTAAATATTCCACACGTAAGAATTTCCTTTAAAAAGATCTAATGTAATTACCATAAACTCTATTATCGAAAGCCCTCTGATTTCATTGCCAACAGTATAATTTAGGTTAGAAGGTAATGCCGTTATTCTTTTGAAATCTTCATTTTTTCAAGGAAGAAAATTATGCATGTTATTTAAATTGAAACAGCCATTTTTATTAATATTAAATAGAATATGTATTAAAATTATTATTAGTTTGCAATTTGAATTGTTTAAATATAAGTCGAATCAATGACAATCCATCTAACACTATAATATTTTAATATGACAACGCAAATAATATTTTTAAATAACATCAAACAAAGTGATTGCCATTTCTGACTAATAAAATATTAGTTTGTAGTTTTTTGTTTATTAATAAACTGAGCGACAATTTTATTTGTATTAAATATAAGTATATTTACATTATTAATATGATTTGGAGGGATATATAACAGAATTAATAGCAATCCCTTAACCACTCTGCTCTAATAATATTTTTTAAATAAAATGAGACAAAATAATTGTAATTTCTGACTGCCAAATTATCCATTTAAAGGCATAGTATTTATTAATAAATTGATTCAAACATTCAATGATTCGCTGATTCGATGGAACCACCGACTTACTAATTCGCCAATTCTCTTTTTTCCTCTTCTATCTTTACGTTTTCACTTGTAAATGCATAAATTTATTTTAAATTTGCGATTATTTAAATATATATATAGACTGCAATTGTAATATTTTTCAACAAAATATATATATATATAGTCCTACGCTAGTATTTAGATATATTTCGATTTTTTTTTTTTTTTTTTTAAATATTCATTTTGTATGTCTGACTAATATGAATATTATTATTTTTTAATTTTATCACTATATCGTATAAAAAACAACCGGATTAGGTTTTAGAGTTAACACTAAACTAAATGTAATAACACTAAATGTAAATGAACGCATGTTTATAAATAAATTCTCTTTTTTTCGTTAATACTATTTACTTCTGATATTTCCAGTTTATTAACGCATATTTTATAAACCATAGCTTTAACTCGTTTGCAATTTTATTTAGTACTTTTGTGAGAAATTACTAATTACAGTGAAACCTCTTTTTGTGCGGTCCTTTTTTATGCGATTTTGTTTTTGTGCGATTGGTTTTGTGCGATTTTATTTTTGTGCGATTTTTTTTGTGCGATTTTTTTATGCGGTATATGAATCTTAGCGGCGTTAGCACCAGTTTATGTTTACTATCAATGTACATATACATGTTGTGGACGAACTCTGATTTCGTGGCCTCCTTGACAACGATGTATCTGGACTTCGTGATGCTCTGTTCATTTATTTTAAACAATCTCCTGACAAGGCAGAGTCAGTTACGTACATATTGTCGCTCGACGCGAGAACAGTATACGCTTCGTATTCAGAGTTTTATACACGATTCACGTGATTAAGGATTCATTTTATAGTGAGATTAAAGATAAATAAATTAGTTACTTTTGTTTCTATTTATATATAGTTTTAATGATTTTTATTTTATTTTTAGACATAAGTACTCCCTTAAAATGAATAATTATAGCCAAAAGAAAGTAAAAAGGCAGACAATTCCACTATTTAATGTATAATTTGAAAACTTCTTCATGTATATGTACAATGAAGAATTAAATATTTTTACAATTTCTTTAGGTCTAATTTAATTATTTCATTCAATTGAAAGCATTCTCTCATCTATTTCATAAATCATTGATGTATTTTCTAAGTCCGACTTTTTTTATGCGGGCCCTATCAACCGTACAATCTTGTTTATTACATGTAAGAATTTATAAAATTTTCGAATTTTTTTTTGTGCGATTTCTTTTATGTGGTCCCTATCCACCGCACAAAAAAAGGTTTTACTGTACTAATAAATGCTAATTAGCATTATACAGCATAAGTTTCAAAACTTAAACTTGAAAAATAAGTTTTGATTAAGAAATCTCTTTTCTCCGACTGCGAGTTTTAAAAATCAAGGAAACAAATAAAAAAAGTCCTTTAAGTTCTATACAAAATCCTTTTTCGATGTGATGTTTAACGAGCAAACACATTGCCAAAATGAAATCTCATAAAACGAAATAAGTTTCCGCGCTTAATTTCAGACAATACCAATTGCAATGTATTTTCTCAGTTGAAACAAAAATCAATCGTTTGCCAAAATAATTTCAGCATGAATCAATAGAAATACGTAGAGAAATATATAAATCTAAATAATAATTCAAAATATAATATTTTTAAAGTAAAGTATTTAGTCGTACGCGATTATTTGGATATATTTACTCTTTTTTTTAGATTACTCTTTTTTTGTGTGTTCGAAATTTTTCGGGGGATTAAGATGTGTAATTTCCCTATTATATATAATACAAAATAATTTTGTTTATTTTTAGAATTGTTACGTAACGGCTCTATGAAATTTAATGCATACTTTCAAATATAGTTCCATTTTTTCATTTCAACAAACTTTATATATTACAGGAAGTAGCGATTTAAACTCGATAAACTCAAAACTTAGAACATTGCAAATGAGCGTTATACAACTTAAGCTTTTAATACTAGCCCAAAAGAACAACAGTTTTGATTAAGAAATCTCTTTTCACCGTCTAACAATTTTGAAGGTCCTTAAAGTTTTATACAAAATCCCATTCGATGCACTCTCTTTCGAACAAAGACATTGCCAAAACGAAATCTCATAGAACGAAATGAGTTTCCGCGCTTAATTGCTGACGATAACGATCGCAATGTATTTTCTCAGACAGGACAGAAACCATTCGTTTGCAAGAATAATTCCAGCATGAATTAACGAAAATGACTAACTCAATCAACATTAAAAGAAGAAAGTACAATTAAAATTGATGAAGGCCGTTAAGTTTCTCTTTTAAATCGCTATCTGGGAAAACAGTTTTATTAGTGACTTTTCGTTATTTCTTTTTACTATTTTCATAATTTGGAAATGAATTGATTTTGGCAGTGACCCTCATCAACTGTGGAGTTCAATCATGTTATGGTTTTGCTGAATTTTGCAATTAACTTAAATGGTATTTTTGAATAAGATTTCAATTCAAATTGACTCTCAATCGTAGTTTCAATTTTTTTTTTTTTTTTTTTTTTTTTTTTGTAATTGTAATTGTAATTAAGTTTTGTAATTTTTTTTTTCTTCTTTTTTTGTAATTTGGGAATTTTAAGATTTTGCTTTCGAAAAAAATATCCTCCATCTACAGTGGTTTGAAAAATGTTTTATTATATTTTTGTTTATTTTTTTTAAATGAAATTTATATTAGGGAGAAATGTTTTAAAAAATGAAATAAAGGAACTCTATATTTTCAGTTTTCATACCTAGTTTCATGTTAAATTTAGTTATGCAAATATTTAATTATTATTAAATTATTATTTAGTTACAGGAGAAATTCCAATACAAATAATTATACAGTAATTTACTTATTGCATTTATAACTATTAAAAACGACTAAAGTTGTAGTCAAGTTAAAAAATACATCGTACTTACTAAAGGGTATAATTAAAATTATTTTCATATTGTGGATTAAAAATACTGCAAATGTTTTTATACACTCATATCTAATATACAAACATATACACTCATGTCCGTAAATTACGGTTAGTTCAGAATCCACAGGAATTCAAATCTAAATAACCTGCAATCTCACCTGACTTGAATCCAATAGAGCATGTGTAGGACATACTTGTCCGTCATTCAGAGTCCGTCAACCACACCTCATACATGTGTACAGGAACTTCGAAGAACATTGTTTGATGAGTGGAGTAGTCTTCCCCAAGATCAGCTGATGAGCCGCGATGGCTCAGGGGATAGAGCGTTCGCCTTCCAATGAAGTGAACCGGGTTCGAATCCCGGCAATAGCTAGTCGATACGAATTCCGCATCAGGCTTACACTGACCACAGTGCTGACGTGTAAAATCTTCAGTGGTAGAAGAATCATGGGGTTAGAGCCCCCTTGCTGTCAGGCTAACCGTGGGACTTTCTCGTGATCTTTCTCTCCATGTAACGCCAATGCGGGTTATATACTAGCAGGATTTGTAAAGAAAATTGCTTTAAACCTATTTTCCTATGGATTTGCAACAACCTTATCTAAGCAAAACATATTTCAAGCTTCCTCAAATCATATACACCACCACAAAATTCATATAATTTATGCAAATTATTACATAAATAGGGCACTTTTATTATTAGACAAATGCTGCTCAACGACTTCTCATTCGTGTAACTGCTAAATTTCTTTCTCTTTGAATTTTTGCTGTAAAAATTTAACAAAATTGATACTCGCTGTTTTATTTTTAAAAAGCACTTTATTATTTAATATGCAGAGAAATTGACTAGTCGTCATTAATTATATCCTTTTCATAAATATAAATCATCATCTGTACCTGAACTTTGATTTCTACATTAAAGTAATTTTATGCGCTTCCATTTTTAATTATAAATCATATAGTAATCAATTTTAAACGCACAGATTTTGAAACTTTTCTTATAAATTTCGTTATATTAATTCTCAATATTAATAAACTAACATGAAATACTAAAATCATAAATTTTAAACGTTATTTTATTTAATTTTTTATATATTTATTTAGCCTTAAAATAATTATTGATTTTCTTATTCACAATACTTAAAAGAGCTATGCTAATTTTTCTTAGCTTCAACAAGTTTATCAAATTTTTAATGAGCTAATTGGAAAAATAATTTAACCATTAAAGATTTGTTTTTTGAAGCAGTAAGATAATTGACATAAATTTGTTTTCTGCTCTAAAAGTAGGTTGTTCTTAAAATAAATACATTAAAAAAAAAAAAAAAAAAAAAAAAAAAAAAAAAAAAAAAAACATAAATATTTTTTTGTTAAGAATTTGTAATGAGAGCGGTAATTACTTTAAAAGGAAAATTATGAAAACTTATTTCTGTTAATAAAGTGAAATATCTAAATAAAATAGAGGTGGGATTGAGTTTTTCAATTTTTTTCTTAATAAATGATAATCCAGAAAACGTAATTATACCGTTAAACACAGCCGATGTGCCAATATGGGTTGCTGCTAAAGCAAAATCCTAGAAGCTTATTTATCGGTGTTCGAAGGGAAAATTGTCGACCCTAGTCGAATATTCAAACAGGAAAATGCCTTAATCTACGTTTCAAAAATTCTTAACAGTGTGATTTTTCGAATAACAGGCTGCATGCCATGAATGACCTCACCCTTACAAAAATTTTACGTGTTTTTAAGGTTCATATGACGTTGTTTTGATATGTCCAAGTTGATTTTAGGTTTATTCGAAATTGATTTCAACAACAACCTTTAAAGATTTACCTCATCAAGGTGTATAATCAAGGTGAATGAAGTTGTTTTATTCGCACTTGTGGTTGTTTTGAGGTTGATGGAAATATACTTTAGAGCAACCAGCTTAGGAAGGTTGTTTCTCAGGTATACGGATTACTTTTTCTACACTTCAAGCAAATACGTATATATGAGATATGGATAATTTTACCCGATCTAAATTAAAGTTATTTCTGAGTTATATATGAAGTTGATTTTGGGAGGTATAAATGAGGTTGAAATTGAGGTTTATTAATGAGGTTATTTTTGGGGAAAAACATAAACTCATTTTCTACCTCAGGTGTATTTTTAACATCTGCCCACCTCAAAATAAACTTAAAAGCATCTCTTTTTTTTTTGTAAGAGCAGCCCCCAAGAAAAAGTGAAGAGCTATCTTCAATAAGGCTTGATATTTAAAAAAAAAAAGCAGTTTTAACCTGTAGCAGAAATGAAGGCTGCTATCATTAAAATTTTATATAATATTGATGCTACTGTTCTCTTGGTATTGGTAAAGGGTATGCAGCATCATATATTTTGAGTCATGTAATATCATATTTATAGTCATGTTTTTGGTTATAATCAGAAGTGGTATCATTTAGACACTATTTTCCTCCTTTTTCACTAGTTCAATTTTTTATTCCTGTCCAAGTAGTGAGTAACTCCTTGTAAATATGTGTTCAGATACAGACTTTCGACAGAACAGACACAGACAGTTCAGATACAGACAGTTTGGTTTTTTTTGGTTTTATTTACGTATCGTAATGGCAAAAAATCAAAATGGGTTTGTTAAAGTGAATTACATTGTGCGTTTAAAGTTGTATACTAGAAACGAAAAAAATGCATTTCCTGCACTTTTTATTCGAACTTAGATTGTTACTTTCAGTGGGAAAAATCTAACGGTAAATTGGTGGAGGCAGAATAAGGAGAACTGTCTAAATTAATATAAAATCCTTATCGTTTATTCAAACTTTTATGTATAATGTTTTCGTTTCTGAAACATTGCTTTTTATATAAAATTGTAATTTCGTTGATCTGTCAAAAAATATAATTTTCAAAAATTCATAAAATTAACTCTAAAGCAAAAAAAAGTGTTGAATAAAATATACAGATTCAAATACAGTTATGTTAACTACTGAAATAATTAATTAACTAAATACTGAAGCCAATTTTTTTAGCAACTTGAAACTGAAATTTTATTTTAATTTTGCATAGATTAAGATTTATTCATGACATCAATTTAATTTAATGAATCCTAAAAACATTTTAAACGACGTTAAAGTAGAATTGATTTTAAAAGAAAAGAAAATCAATGGAAATGAAAGGAAAACTAAGAACCTCGCATTTGTAGGACATTGAAGTTTTTATTATTCAACGAAAATAAATTCTAGTAATTGCATGTTAAGGATTTTATTATCAAAAATAAAATCCCCTTTTCTTCTAACTCCATTATTTTTCGAATTATATTTCGTTCCGTTTTGAATTAGTAAAAGCATATTTTTTTTTTAAATCTTTAAATGTAATTTTATTCGTTTGTGTGCATTTAGTCTATTTGGTAAATACTTTTATTTAAACTTTTTGAAGTAAAATTTTTATTAAACATATTTTGTATACTTTTTTCATTAATTTGTATTAATTTAAGCCAAAATAAGAGGAAAATATATAGATTCAGCATTTTAATAATTCGGGGGCTATGAAATACAGCCCAAAACACCGGAGACTTTTTTTTTTAAGTTAAAGGGACAATAATTCCAAACACGGCTGACTTCCAAACAATAATTTTTTTTTTTTAAATATGCACTTATTTACATTCATTTGGATCTAAAAGAAACAGTTATTCATCATTGAAGTTTCTTTCACATACAAAATCAATTATTGATAAAATTTTGAATCTGAATGAAAAAAAATTAATTACAATTACTATTTTTGGATTTACTATTACTAATTACTATTTTTGGATTTTATATTTTAGAAGAAATTTTATTACGATATAACTATTAGACTGTTAATAACTATTAGACTGTTTCTTATAATTAAAAAATACCAAAATTTATTTTTGCTTGTAATTAGTCTAGGTATCAGAAAAAAAATCCATAAAAGGGAAACCGGTGTCAAATCTGCGTCGAAGGGTTATGTCTTAAATAATAGCAGCAAAGCACTCTTAAAGCATAAAAGAAATTATTAAAACATTTTCTTAAAGAAAAACTATGTGTACTTAAAATGAAGTAAGTTTGTTTTATGGCACAGAGGTCGGTAAAAAAAAGCGGATAAACAATTTTTAATACAACCTTATTCAAATTAATAAATTAAAAACAAATAAATCAACAAAATAAAATATATATTTTATTTTATTACTGTCCTTGAAAAATTTTTTGAGTTTACGACTACTAATGCTCAACTCCGTAGCCTTGAAATTTTGAACCCAATCCAGAATACATGGGAACTCCTAGATCGTCATATAACTTTTTTATGATACGCGTCATTTATGACGCGTTACGTCATTTATGATGTCATGAGAACTTTTTTATGAAACTAGTCCACATTTGCGTAACATGGAGGGGAAAACCACGGAAATTTCCCAAGGATAGCCTAACGGTAAGGTGATCCATGATCCGTTGCTACAACTTAGGATATTTTACATCTAAACTTTGGGTCGGGTGTGCAATTCGTATCGACCAGCCCTCGCTGGGATTCAAACCCGGTTCATCTCATTAGAAAGGCGAATGTTCTATCCCTTAATAGAAAATTATAATCTTAATAGAAAAGTATATTCCCTAAAAAATAACCGTAGTTTTGCTGCTATCTTAGGAAAAAAAACACGTTAAATTTTACAATATTCTAACATTTTTGACCATACCTTTTTTTTTCTCAGTGTAGAGGCTTGTTATTCTATTCATCTATTTTTATTTTCATCTACAAATACAATTTCACATTACAGCAATCATATCTTATACCATGCTGCTACATGGTATTATTTTCTTTCTATTGATTTTTTTACCCCATACGAAGAACGGGTACTCAGCTAGTAATTAATATAAACAACATAAAATAAAGGGTATATGAGTGGATGAGTATTCAGTCTTTTCTAAAAAATGTTCGTAGGCAGCCCGTTTAGTGAGCGAGTGCACTAACTGAGTGAACATCCCGCCATTAGTGTAAATAGTGTCAAAATAAAATGAAGACATTGTAGAATCAGTCATGATATCAATTTGAATGAAAAGAAAGCCGCCCTAATCTGATGACGCTAATTTGAATGATTTTTTTCGCAAATGAACTTACTAAATACGTTGAATGCTGTTTTACGGACAATATTTTTCAGTAATATTTACCTATAGCATGAGAAACAATATAAGCTCTCAATATACATTAAAATACACACAACTAAGGAAGCAGTTTCGTTAAGTGAAGGAAGATTTACGTTGCGTCAAAAAATCGCGTAATTTCGCGATGAAATGATTAAAAAAAATAACAAAATGCTGTTCAACGATTGTTTAATTTTTGAAAGAAAAAAATTTACAGTTGAAAATGTGACTGATTCTTTTTGGTTAAAGAAAAATAAGCAAAATTGTAGTTACTTTTATTGAGTTTGCCTTATTTTTTAGATAGATATACGCTTTGTTAAAATTTTATTTTATGTTAAGTAACCAAAATAATACAGAGTGTGGTTCGATTATTCTCATATTAAGCCCTTTTTTCTAATAATAAGCCCAAATTGAAGAAGCCCACCTGATATTACCCAAGATCTCTAAATAGCTAGGCAGACAACTGTACACTTTCATTTACATAGCTGAACTAGATCCGTAACTTAACTGTCTTGATCGTAGCCAACGGTTACGATCAAGTTTAGCCTTGCACTAACTTATTTTTTAGACAATGGTTTTATTTAAATATTCGAGTGTGTCTTAATTCTCACTAGCAAAACAGAAGGTTGGATAGATTAAGTAACTCTTTTCAAAATGTGAAATTTTTTTGTTTCTTTTTCCCCTGAGGCTGATTCCGCTAGACCTTTAATTTTCTTGTCTCTTTATTGCACACTGTTATACAGGGTATTTCGTTAAGAATACTTTTAACATACACTTTTAGAATCATTGTCAAAAAATTTTAAAAAGTATATGCATTTAAATGTTAAAAAACACTCTATCACAATCTGATAATTCACAGTTAAGAAAAGCGGATATACAAGAAAACAAAAACCTATTACATTGTGTGTGGAAACAAAGAGGAGTTGAAAAACGATTATTATATATATGTTTTTTTTTTTTTTTTTTTGAATTTCAACTTCAATCAAAAAGTTTTGCTGTTCCGTACTCTCATCTTCTTCAATCATGATTCCTCCTCAAATAAATATGTATTTGAGATCCCCAAATAGTTGCCCTCAGTTTGAATAAAGGTTTCTAAGAAAATATATCTCGTTACAAGCCCTGTATAAATTTGAGATATGCTACGTTCACTTAAAAGACACTGTCATTTTCATCTTTAAAGTCACATTTGCTTGATGACAAATAACGAAACACAAATACCACCACAAAATTTTTCCAATCAAGAACTTTAGAGCTAATATTTCATTACAATAACATAACACACGACATTTTTATTCTGACGTGGGCCGAAATAAGAGTCTCATTCCCCAAATATTGATATTCCGCACTCTTTTCTTCCTTAATCATGATTCGTCAGATTTCGATAGAGTTTTTTGTTTTTTCCACTCATAAACGCCTATTTGAGACCCCCAATTTTTTGCCCTCAGTTTTGAAAAGGGTTCTAAAAATATACATCGCTTTACAACCCCCTGTATAAATGGGAGAAATGGTGCAATGCTCATTTTAAAGACACTGTCATTTTTATCTTAAAAGTCACTTTTGCTTATCTGTAGAAAAATAAGAAAAGATTGGTACAACCATATAATTTGCCCAATCAAGAAATTTAGAGCTAATATTTTATCACAACAACATAACACGTGACATCTGTAATCTGACGTAATCCGAAATAAAAGTCGCACTCACCAAAGATAAAGTCATTAGACTGTCCACGGCAGGAAGAAAAAAAATTCCAGACATGCGCGCGTTGCTGTTATGAGGTGACAGATATAATACCACGAAATAATCCTTGTTTGCCTGAAGATTCTTTAGAGCTCAATACATTGCAGCAACTTGTCAAAGTAACTCCTAACTGGATTATGTCATTTCGGCTGTCACTTACTCTCGCCTGAACGACTCCATGCATCTCTTGATGTATAGAGGCCAAAGCGTTGCTTTAAGGGTGAATGGAGCTTTTCCAGCAACGTTGGCTTGCTCAACTGAAATGTCGCCATCTTTCGACGATATGAAGCTCGCCAAGGATATTAATTAAGTAGAGATCTGCTAAAGTAATTTACCAGCTGTCAAGAAGTTTTAGTTAATAATAAATTGAGCTTTTGTTTGAATGGAGCTGTATTCTACTGGGACTGTTCTAATACCATTGATATTTTTGTTGAGAAACGTGTTTAGTTTAATTAATTTAGTTTTGTGATATTAATGAATATTTTCTTAATCATAAAACATCCGACAGATTTCGTATCTGCATTGATTTCGGCTTTTCATGAAGTGAAATTTAAAGCAAATCTGGAATATCAGTAAATTAAGATGTTATCCCACTGTCGATGTTTGGCAAAACATATACTTATAATTATTAAAAGATATATTGCATTTACATTGTTCACCTACTACTTTCTGTATACAATATTTAGAATACCAAAACGTGGGTTGATATATGATGTTTTATACAGAAACAAATATTTAGGACATAAACCAAAATATGAGTTGAAATCTGATGTTTTATACAGAAACAAATATTTAGATTTTGAACTTAAAACATGAGTTGATATATGATGTTTTATATACAAACAAATATTTAGAATGTAATCCAAAACATGAGTTGATATATAATGTTTTAAGCAGACACAAATATTTAGAGTTTAAACTAAAAATATGAGTTCAAAAATAATGTTTTATATCGAAATAAATATTTAGAATGTAAACAAAAATATTAGTTGATAGATATTTTATACAAAAACAAATATTTAGAAAGTCAAACTAGAAAATAATCCTGAAATCGCAACAGTTATAAACGTTTCCAAAGCAAAGGCATATCATTAAAAAAAGTTTTATTATTGTAACAAATATTTTATGACATTAATTTGCAAATTTCTGAATTAAAAGAAACTTTTAACAAATTCCAAGATAAAGTGAAAACAGGCAATTGTTTTTTGAATAAAAAAAGAAAATTTAAATTTAACAAGAGATAATCGTAACGGTGATAGAGCATTCATTAAAAGTGTTTACTTTTCACTTCATTTTTACAAAGATTACAAAACGTATTTCAAGAATCATTATGTAACACTCTGTGCAGAAAAACAAAAAAAGTAAAATTCCTAATAACGCTGGTTACCTTTATTACAATAGGTTTTCATAACATTTCATTGTATTATTTATTTTTTCCACTGTTTTTTTTAATAATTTAAATTTTAATGCTTTGTTATTAAAGTCACATGTTTTCACAATTTTTATTAGAATACACTGAATGAATTTCCAAAATCAAATTTTAACGTTCCATTTTATAAAAGTCAGCGATTAGGAAAGTCGCACAAACACATAGAAAAAAATTCTAGTAAAATTGCCGTATACGCTTAGGTAAAGACATTTCAAGTAAAAAAAAAACTATAATTCTAGTGATAAAACTTACGATATATTTAAACCATTCTTTTGTGAATTGTAAATACGTCGAAAATTATAAAATTTTAAGCCATTTTTCATACATATTCAAGGCATTTCTTTGCTGAAAATATTATGTTGAGAGAATATATCAAAATGCCAATGTAAAAAATCCATTAAGTCCTATTAAATCCAGGAAACACGAATCCACAGATAGAAATGTTCATTTTAATCTTCGACTTCTAGCTTTCTTTATCAACTATTTACTTTCCTATCCCTATACTGCCTTAAGTAAAAATGAAACAATATGTTTTTTTAAAGAGTTATTTAGATGTATAAATTTGAGTATTTTGTAGATCCAGTTTTACTTGGAGTTATTCTATCTAAGAACACACTGCATATATTCATTAAAAAAATATTATGATCAATTGTACATTTTAAAAATCCAGCTATTAGAAATGTCGAACATAAAACGTACTTAAATATTTACTTTCTTCCAAAATAAAAACATGTATCTCGTTTCCGTTTTTGAACTTTTGGATAGAATTGTAAATACGTCGAAAATTTCAAGATTTTAAGCCATTTTTCATACATATTCCAGACATTTCTTTGCTGAAAATATGTTGAGAGAAAATATCGAAAATCAAAAAAGTAGCCTTAAATCCAGGAAACACGATTCCGCAAATGGAAATATTCATTTCTATGTTTGACTTCATGCTTTTTATCAAATATTTACTTCCATATCGTTCCATATTCCATCTTCCGGCACAAGTTTCCGCTTTTTATTCCGTGGAAATTCAAGTTTTCTTCAACATTCGACTTAGGCGTTACATAATACCTTTCTTCTCATCATTGCTATAGCAACTAGAGTTTGAAGGAAAAAAATGCTGAATTCCCACACTATTTACATGAAGATGCATGGGAAAGTAGCAACTTGCAGCCGTTTGATCAAATAAAAAAAAGAAGAAAAAAGATGCTTTTTTGAGGAACAGTTAAAAGCTTTTTTTCTTGCAGACGATTCTGATTTTTTTATTTTTCAAGTTTTTTACATTACATTTTCTCTTCGTCTGAAATTATACGATCAAAACTTGTAAAAGGATAGTAAACATACAATATTTAGTCAAAATGTTACATATTTCGTAGAAACATAGTTTGTATTTACGATAATTAAAGTAAAAATAATATATTTTTAAACAAAAAGAACATATTTCTTTTAAAAGAAGTGCAATGAATGAAAACAGTTTGTTCATTTCGACTTCATGGTAGCTTTTTTTTTAATAATAATAATAAAATCATTTAGTATTTGATTTATTTTGATTTTTAAATATATAATTTTGGAAATATAGTATTAAGTTATACATTCTTTTAAGTTGACGTAATAATCTTAAACTGTTTATTGGTTTTAGTTTTCAATAGGTATTTAAAAGCTTGCGAAATTTTTACCAGATAACAACAATATAAAAGCATAAAAACATTTTACTGCATATGTGTCATGGTTACTGCATATTACTGTAGTACTGCATTATTTTAGATTATTAAAGATAAGTCAACATTTTACTGTGAATAGAAAATTTCCAATTCGTTTTTCCTAAACAATTTTGATTTTTAGTTATAACTTAAATTTTTAAAAAAATATATATCTTGAAAGTATGCAAATTTACTTAAAAAGTTTTTCAAAGGTCAAGTTACAAAAAATACTTAATACCATAACATTTTAAATATTTTAATTACGTTCATTGTAACACATTTCAATGAATAAAACAGCACAAAATTATTTATAAATATTAATTAGTTACTTAAAGAATAAAGAAATTTCGGGTGTTTATTTCACCGTGGTTCAACATGGAGGAAGTTAAATACCTTTTCTAATCAAACTTCTGTTAAGAGACACTTATCCGAAAACCAGTTCCCGAATTGCTAAAATTTCGAATGAATTTAAGTTTAAAAGTCGTTTTTTTCTCCTTTAAAT
This sequence comes from Parasteatoda lunata, assembly GCA_949128135.1. Taxonomy (NCBI): domain Eukaryota; kingdom Metazoa; phylum Arthropoda; class Arachnida; order Araneae; family Theridiidae; genus Parasteatoda; species Parasteatoda lunata. Next base: position 30,191,793 of record OX421979.1, read on the forward strand.
ATACTGAGTTTCACCAATCTAAAAAAAACCAATTTCTGGTGTTCATATCTGAAAAATGTATCAAATTTCGTGCCAATAATGTCTTGCGTATATTGGACTAAACATCGATTTAAAGAAAACGAAATATACGTTCAAAATAAGGATTTTGATCGATTTTATATTTCTCTACATAGTTAGAATTCAAATCACGGGTTAGATTTTTATTCTACTAAAATCATTTAATACTGTTCATCTACCGAACTTGATTTTTGGGAATCATTATACATTTTGAAAAATTCCAATAATTTAGTTAATAATCTTTCGAATACATACTGTTTCTTCTTATTTTTGAGGTTCATTTCAATTTAATCTGTTACACCCTGGGGATCCCACCAAATCTCTTCACACATGTTTCTTATCTCTCCATTGTTATTTCCTTGTTCAAACTTGTTCCTTTGTCCCTATTGGTTAAATAACTTTACACTTGTTTATATCTTTACTTCTCTACCTTCATTTGACGTTTAGTTCACGCTGTTCTTTGCTTTACTTAGCACAAAGTATTACCCTTCACTTTGTTAACTTCTTATTGTGTTTAACAAGAGGCATCACCTTAAAATAAAAAAATAAAAAATAGTTTGTGAAACAAACCGAAAATGAATAAACTGAAGCTTTTCACGAGTGCATAAGTATATTGTCTTCAAACTATAACGCATTTCTATATAAATACTGCTTCCATTTTCTTATAACGATTAAAAAACAAAAATTGTTTTAACTAAGAAAAGCAATTTTTATCACAGTTTCGCTCAATTTACTTAATAAGAAATGCAAAGTATATTACACAGATGAAATCGAGTTTATCTCATTTTTTTAAATAATTTACTTAGTTTTAATTTTTTGCTTAAGCCATAAAATGTATCCTCGTGGTTTCAACAGTAACAATGTGTTTTAACAGAAGGTTGTTGAAAAACATTATGTGATGTTGATGTTCAAAGATATTACTTAGCTAACGAAAGCTATTTAAGGGCTTCTTCTTCCAGTTTTATGGTTTGATAGCCTCTAGAATTTTCGAAGTGTCAACACACGGAAATGCCCGTAAAAAAATTTCTAGCAAATTCTGTCTCGAACTTTCCTAAGTTTGTCTTCAAATAGAAAGTTGATTTGTCTTTAGAGAAGATATGTGATTATGAAAATTGATTACAACTTAGATGTACAGGTTAGCTTCTAATTGTTAATGATTGATAATTATTGATGAATGTGTTATGATGGATTAAAAAGGAACTGTAAATGATTGTTAATGATAACAATTACATTTAATGTTGCTAGATGTTTTTTTAAAGCCTGCTTGTGAATTTCTAAAACTTGCAACCCCCAATCAATATGATTTCTCTTCTGATGAGTAAAAATAATAAATAAGATTGAAATTTAATGCTTTAAAGTCATTTCTGATTAATTTCAACATTTCTGTGAGGCCAACATCCCTACAGTCAAATTGTAATAAATATTCTTATAAATAATACTTTCACTTAACTGTTTCACTTATTCACATCTGCAAGTGAACTAATAAATACAAATGAAACACACAACTGTATTCTTCACTTCACTAAATGAGAAAACATTTAATGAAGTGAAGAATACACTTGTATTACCGATAAAATCACGCTAGATATCTCCCTTCAACAAACAATTTGCTTAATTTTAAAACTAGCAACCGTGAAGGGGCTTCCTCGTGAAAACCACATAAAAATCTTATTATCTAAACAGTATGCTCCCGTGGAAACATTTTGTGGTGTAGATGACATTCCAATTTGTTAACGAAAGCTGCCCAAGAACTAATCTCATTTGCTTTCAGGTAGACATTTCAACTCAATTTACGAGTCCACCAACACCAAAGGTAAGAGTTTCAAAATAGAGACTTTTCCCCAAAAGCACTCTTCCTTATTACAAACTGCTGACATCAAAAGAAGGTGCGTGAATGGCTCTCTTACATTTCTCTGAATGAGCTCTGAAAAGGGAAGCTAATTGTCAGACCAGATTCAACTTTGTGATTTATAGCGGGAAATTAAGATTTCCAGTCTTGAGGTGACTAGGATAGAATTTAGTTGCGACGAGAAGAGCTTTTAAAGCAGCTGCGAAAAGGGAATTTATAAGCCAAAGCTTTACAAAGAAAGTAATTGGTGGCCATTTTAATAGCGTTTGAACTGTACTCTGAAGAGTTCTTGAAAAAGTTCCTTCTTAAAAGTTTAGAGAGAAATTGAATTATTTATGTCGATTTTTCCAAATTTAATTTATTTTAGCTTTAGAAAATTAAGTAGGTATTCGTGTGTTTTAGATTTCGAATACGTATGGAAAATCTTTCGTAACTAGACCATTGTTATATCGTCTTGGGGAGCACTAGTGACGTATTATTGAAAGAAAGCATCGATACTCAGCATTTACAAGTATTTGAATCCCACTACCATCTAATCAAAGTATTAATGCTGAAAATAAAAATTGTGCTTGATTGTATCCTCACTAAATTTTAACTTACCTTTGAGTTTATCGTTATCAATAGTAATATATAATTTTCGATATTGATATTTGTTTCGCTAAATCTCATTTACCGAATTCTGTAAATATGCCAGTAAAAAGTAATAGTTCATACAAAACACTTAATAAAATAGTTTTTTCTTTAAAAAGTGTCATGTCCTTACTGTTTAAAAAAATCATTGAAAGCTCTAGAAATATTAAAAATGCATTTGAAAACTAATTTTTGTTAAAAAAAAAATAGCGGTTAGAGAGTCACAGTACTATGACATACAAGTAACTACGTGACCACGCGTAAGTTTGATATTGCCTTTGGCTGCAGTGCTATTGAAGAAGCGATATCTCGAGCGTATAATCCGCGGATTTAAAGTTAAAAACGTTGCCTTGCTGTGTCAATGTGGGTAATCTTACGAAATTATTTTCTCGAATCAGATATGGCGAATTTCCTATCAACTTTTGCTTGCCATGAAAGTGTAAATAAGAACCATTCAAACTGGAGGAAGAAACTTATTGGTGAAATATATTTACCAGAGAAATATTTACCCTCGCATCCAGTGTTAATGCCCCTTAAGCATGATCACGTGTCTCCCAGGTGATCTCTATTGCTTCATATATGACACAGATTCACTCGCACATGATATAGATTATGCCAATGGAAGAGGATTGTGTATTTATGCTATTTCCATTGAAAAAAGTAAATCGCGGTGTAAACGCTCAACCGTATAATACGCGGATTATGTGGTGTGAGTTCCCCCGGGGAATTTTCATTAAGGAGCTAAAAATGCTGTATGTAGATTGTTCACCACCACAGACAATACACAGGAAATTTTGGTCTCTGAAAATATATAAGATGCAGCTGGTACTTCTCCGTTTTCTTAATACGAAGAAAAACAATCTGGCAAAACCGCCTTACAGTTTGGTAATGAAAATCCTAGTAAACAACATATTTCTAGCTAATAGTACTAAAACATACGTTTTAAAACCATTCATATGGTAGTTTTTCGGTTCGCATGCTTACAGTTTGATAGAAATTCTACTCTAACTCTTATTACTACACAATTAGTAACAAGTGCAAAATTTAACCGAATAAATGGGCTTTACGCCATGCGCTAAAGTATCAATGTCATTTTACTAAAAGTTTACCACATTTACCAAATTTTATAACATCTTTTAAAACCGTATTTTATTCTTAATGTTTTCAAAATCCACAAGCCATTTCGGTTCGAAAACCACAACCAAAGCGTTTCATTAGGGAGCTAAAAGTGTCGTCTGTGAATTCTACAGTGCGCAAAATAAAAATCGAGCCACCCTGGATAACCTTTGATCTTATGATCAGATTTTTACGTTCGAGGACTCAATCTTAATGGTTTGTGGAGGAGACCTCGAATATGTTTATTAATTTGTGCAGTTACAAAATTAGACGATATTTTAAGCTACAAAATCAAACACAAAAACGTATTTTCTCTTAATGAACATGCCTTTTTTTTTTTTGGATGGATTTGGAATTTTGACCCCCAAATCATAGAAGGTAGCCGCAATATGGGAAATATGGTTCCAACAATTTGGTCAGGAGAGCGCTCCAAAATTTAAAACCCTTAATGTCAATTTAACTTTTTTGCGTATTTCGTTTTAAATGGAGAACTTTTTAACAGCAATTTTCGCACATAATTAGAAAATTCGCTTATTCAGAGATAATTCCATGCAAAAAAGTAAATTTTACTAAACAGCTACTATTTTTTTTTTTTTTAATTTTATTTAATAACAGACACGTAAAACTTTTAAATTATACGGTATATAAATTTTTGAATAATTTTAAAGTATCCAATTTTATATGGCAAAATACAAAAATTGAGCGAAATCCGTTGAGTAGTTCCTGAGAAATTGAATTTTAAAAAAGTCGTATTTTTAAAATTTGATTTGGTTCTTCAGATTTGGATACTATATGCGTAGTTCTAATTCAATATTTCTGAAAATATTTTTTAGGAGTACGAAACATTTTTTATATCTTTTAAACATTTGTTTTAGTTTTCAAAGTTTTTCTTCCACCTTCTATACTTTTCAACATCAATTTTATTTCCAACTTATTTTCACATTGCTTCCGATATATTTTTTTAGTACAACGAATGGAAAAAACAGTATTTTGTAAAATCAAGAAGCACTAGTTAAGTCCGAATATTTAAAAAAAATTTCTAGGATATATTTTGGTTTAATCAATTTAAAGAGAATTCTTCTCAACTTTCAGTTTTAGTTTCTTTTAAAACCAATATTCGAACAGTTGTTAACTCCAAACTTTTGCCAAGAGCAGTTCCGAGTGTAAATATTGATTATTACTTTTTCCTTGAACTACTTACCTCAACTTTTTTTCGGTAAATAAAAATGTTTTTGTAGTATTTTTTTTTCTATTGCCTACATAAAAAAAGTATTATATTTATGTTTTTGTCTGGTTACGCTGTTGGGGTGAAATAAGATTGCTTCGTTAACAGAATAAAAGTAATAAAGCAAAGGTATTCATCATAATTTTTTCTCAGATTATATAAATATTTTTTTCAGATTATATAAATACTTTTAAATTAAAATAAAAGTAGAAAAGTTAATTTCAAAACATAATTCAATATCTTATTTTTATATAATGCAAAACTTTTCATTAGATATTTAAAAGATGTTTAGACTAACATGTTTAAATATTTTTCGAAATTTTTCGGACAAATATTACCGATTTCTTTGAAAAAATTTACTTTAATTAAGGCTTAATGTCTACAATAAAGTGTCTAATATCGTTCTTCTGGGCTTAGAAAGTGGGCTTTTGACTTTAAAAAAGATTTCAATAGGAAAAACAAAGTAGTTGAATCCCTTAGTCGATTGTCTGAATCCCTTGGTCGAGCCAGTTTTTATCGCTCACTCTAAAGTTTTTTCTTCTTTTTTCTTTCTTTCTTTCTTTTTTTTTTTTTTTTTTTTATTTTTTTTTTTGAGTTTAAGGCTGCAAAACTTTTTAAACTTCACCATTAAGCCCCAAGAGACAAGATCAACAAAGGCGTTATTTAAAGCTCTTTTTTGAAGACTCAGTTGTAGGTAAAAAAGCTCTTTAACAAATAATTTGCCATATCACAAAACTGTTGAGAGTTCTTAACAGTTATTCATGAATACAGGTTAAAGTTTTTTTTTATTTTTAAACAGAATCCTTTTTGATAATTAACCGGTTCTCTATTCTGACGTAATAATACGCGATATGATATTGTGTGCACCCTGTTTTAATGTTTATTACGTTTTGCCTAAATCTTTCCATTCCCTTTTGTCTTTGGCGTATCATTTTGTTCTTCACACTTTGTCTGCATTCTAGCAAATAGAGATAGAAAAACAAATAGCATAAAGACAGGTAAAAGGTTTAAAAATGGTTTGAACTTTATATTTGATTTTAAAAAAACACAGCTTTGTGAAAATTAAAAGGCATTTGTTATCTAATTTTTTTAAATATTTGAAAAGTATCTAAAACGCCGTAATGTTTGAGTGCAAAAATCGATAATTATTTATTCATTTTAATAACTCTCACCAGGACGAGAAAATCTTACTATGTTAGAGATTATTTAATTAATTTTTCAAACTACTTAAGCTATACGTTTCGTTTTTTTTTCTTTGAAATGCATATACGAGGTGCGTAAATTAAGTCATTAGACTGGCAACGTTACAGTCGATACAGCAACGCTGGACCCACGAAGCTTGGAGGGATGGTAGGTGAACATATCATACGTGTTCAGAACTCTGCAGATTTATGGGGTGATTCATAGTCATCTTGGTAAATCAGTCTTTTTAGTGCGTGCTGAAAATGATTTATAGTAATATGAAGCTACGCTGTTCAATCAGACGTAGTTCAATCAGATTTTGCTTTAGTCTCAACCACACTGCAATGAAAACGTTTAGAAAACAACGGCAGGCATAAGAAGACAGTTTTTTGTTAAAATCCCAAATTTTCTAGAGGTTAGAGGCATTTTAAGAATGTAGAGAGTTGATGGAAAGAAAATCATGCAGTGGAAGGCCTTCAGCTGTAACCACAAAATCGAGGATGTTGTGCAATCAGTTCGTCGGTTGACGGGCAAAATAATTACAGAACAGCTGAATTTGAATCACACCAACGTTTATCAGATTTTGACGAAAGAATAGAATTCAATTCCACAAACTACATACCTATGAGACCAAACATCAAGAAGAATCAACATGACGATGCTCATTGTCACAGAGCAATGTCAATAAATCTGTTTTTATCAAGTAAACAGATTCCTGTGGCTCTCCAACCTGCTTACTCACCCGACTTGAGTTCTTGTGATGTTATCCTCTTCCCAAGATGGAAGATTTATCGTAAGTCACGTCATTTTGGGACATTTAAAAACATTTAACATGCAGCTGCAACCAGATAAAGATTATTCCATTATATGAGCTTCAGCACTGAGTTCATTATCTGAGTTCCAGAACCGTATTCGCTGACTAGCTTCTCAAGAGCTTAATTTTGAATGAGACAATATTGAATTGTTATTCTATTCGAATAAAAAATATTTAAAACATTAATGTCATTTCCATATATATATGACGTGACGGTACACGCGCCAGTTACTGCAATTACAATTATTAATTACAATTAAAAAGTTAAATTTAATTATTAACATCAGTCTCATTATGTTTTTTTTTTTAATTATTGTTGTGTGAAGCTTTCTCGCTTTGTAAATTTTAAAATCTAATGAGAATAAACTGCAGTGTATCAGATTATATATTTGATGGAAAGAGATAGAGCTGCAAAAACTGTAAAAAATAATGAATAGCAAACTGAGTTTCTCTTCATCAAACTAATAATCTTTTCCATACGATAAACTCAGGTTAAAAACTTTGTGCCTAACTATAACTTTTCAAGACTGATATATTCTTTTATTGAAAGCTATTCAAATTAAACAAACGTTTGAAGTAAAAGAAACAGGTTTTAATATGGAACGATTTAGAAATTTTCAGCAGACGATATTTTGATTTTATCTTTTGTAGGAAATACAACTTTTCCTAACAAAGCGTGTGACTCAGCTTTGGTTCAAATTAGTCTCTTGTTCCTTATAATAGTTTGACAGTCTTGATCTTTTATAAAGCTATCTACAGTAATTGCATTTGATCCTAAGGGATATGAACAGTTAAAGATCTTAACCACCAGAAATGGCTTTTGTTTGAAGGAAAAAGAATATATTTTACTGTTTTAGCATTATTATTTTAAATTTGGTATTAGTTTCTCAGGCAATTGATTTAATAAAACTGACGGTAAGAAACTCATTTTTATTACATAATACAAAAAATTTGAATAATATTTATAACGAACTTAATAACTATTCTAACTTAAAAATAAATTACGATAAAAGTTTTACTAGAAAACGTTGAAAAACTGATTTCGAATGATAAGGATAGAAAGATACATGGTAAATAAAGTTTACGTTTGCTTTTATTATTCAAATTAATGCTTTGACCTCATACCCTAAAATTATCTTGAAAAATCTCGAGGAATTTTTTTTTTCTTTGTCGAAAACTGATATCTTCCTTCATCGAAAGTTATTCAAAAGAAATCAATAACAGCCGTTGAAAGAAAGTGCTTCTCAAATAAAAGAATATTGAAATTTCTAACCAGACGATATTTTATTTCACTTATTTTAGGGAACTACAACTTCTACTTTTGTAAAGTGTGTGAGTCAGCATTTGGTGTAAATTAGATTCTCGTTCTTTAAAATAATTAAACTCTCTTGCACTTTTATCGAACTATCTACAGTAATTGCTCTTGTTCCTCGGGGAAAGGATATCTGTTACTGTATTTTTTTATTATTCTTTTTTACCTCTTTTCTTTGTCTAGATAGTCACGAACAAAAATTGATTTAAGAAAAATCTATAAAAGCTTCCCTTTCCGTCCCTTGGGGTATTTTGAGGTTTCCCGATTTCCCATACTCTTTTGGGAATCTGTTTTTATAACAAGATCAGAAACTAGAACTGCAGTTTTTGTTTCTTTTTGCAATTCAAAGAAAGCTTGTTCTTTCGAAAAAGAAGCTCTCAGTACTTCAAGTTCTAAAGCAGTTGCTACAGTACACAAATTAGATCATAGATGCATCGTTTGCGTTTTCTTCGTGTATCTATAAAAAAAATGGCGCAATTAACATATTGACTTTTCAATTAGGGAATAATATCTTAGGGTAGTACTTATTCCCTTAATGACACGATAAAGTCTGTTTGCAGAGTTGCAATTTAGTTTATGCGGTTTTTTGGTTTTGGTTTTCTAAACGTAATTAGTTTCAAGGGAAAGTTTTTTTTTTCCTACCAAATTCAGATTTTTTTAAACTGGTAATCCTGGAAATGGAGTGATATTTAATTTCCATAAACATGTTTTACAAATAATGTATTTGAAAAAAAATAAACAGATTCAAAGCATCAGATAACGGAAAAGTAATTAAATTAAGAGGGTTTTTTTTTGTTAATATTAACTAATTTACTCAGAGTTACTATAATAAGTTTCAATTTTTGAATCATTTTCAGCTATGATTTTTAGACATTAATACATAATCATTAGCGAGATTTATCTATTACAGAACACTACTATGGCCTACAACAAGGTTTGCGTATTAGACGTGCGAAATAATTTACGATTAAAACTTATTACAAATTAGCAAATTAGTTGTTAGAATGAAAAAGTATTAGAAATTAGTGATATGGCTAAATTTACCTTATGATGATGATTATTGACGTTTAAATTATCATAATCAAGATAATATGAGCATTAAATTTCTTTAATTTCGTGGCATTACTTGATAAAAAAAATATTATTAAAATGGAATTTTGTGGAAAAAAAGTTCTGTATTTTAGAAATATCGTTGACAAAATTAAATAATGTTAATACTTGCTGACTAGGACAAGACATTTCAATGGGTTTATTTACTTAAAATTTAAAAAAATATCTCATTTTTAAAGCAATAATTAAATTTGCTATTTAAATTAAACGTTTAATTTCTGTTGAAATTATAAGTTAGAATACTCTTTTAAATAAACGCAAAAATATTTATTTATAAAGAAAAAATAAAATTTAACCTTTATTTGTCCGGAAGTATACCCTAACGTTCATAAAAATAAAATTTTAAACTTACTTTTCTTCTGATAAAGTCCTAATACTAAGACTATCTTCAAACTAAAAGATAAGTACAGCTCTCCGACTTGGGAACTAGTTAGTACGGGATGCTGTACCGAAAAAACAATTCTCAGGGAAAACAACGTGCTCAGATTTAACTGAGTATCATATGTACTAAGATTCTGTGGGTCGCAATTGTAAAGCAAGGTTTCATTTCATTCAAAACTAGTTATCTGAGCAAAAAAAAAAAATCAAGGATCAGGCTTTTTTTATTTGAAAAATTAGCAAACAAAAGAGCGTGGTTAAACGGCGCTGGATTGAAAAATCTCGAATCGGTAGTTGGTAGGGTATGCTGCCTCTCGCTAACTGGCCATTTTATTTTTTTCACTCTATCTCAAAATGTGCTAATAGATATAACAATATGGGTGATATAAATGAATTCTTAAATAAATAATACAGTACTTTTAATAAATAATGCAAAAATGCGACAATAGGCCAACCAATAGGGCACTGGGCCCATGTCCAAGAGGTCGTGGGTTCAATCCCTGCCGGCCGAAGACTCTCCATGTAGTAAATAGTGATTTATGCACGTTAAATCCGCCATGTCACAAATCCCTCCATGTTCTCATAACAAATCGATACATCTGGAGGTACTGATCTAAGAGCTTCCTTGTCTTCTGGATTGGTTCAAAATTACAAGGTTACGGAGTTGAACATTAGTAGTCGTAAACCCAAAACATTTGGGTCGGATGTTCAACGACGGTTATAAAATAAAAATAAAATAAAATAGAACAACCATGAGCTGTGGTAGCGCTGGGGAGAGAGTGTTCGCCTTCGCAAGAAGTGAACCGGGTTCGAATTCCAAAGATTTCTGGTAAATACAAACTACGAACCCTGCTCCCACGGTGCTGACGTGAAATATCCTCATTGGTAGACGAATCATGGGTTAGTGTCCCCTGGCCGTCAGGCTAAACATGGGAGGTTTTCCTCTCCATGAAACATAAATGCATATTAGTTCCATCAAAAAGTCCTCCACGAATGCACATTTCACCCAATGCTTGATCCAGGAGTTTCCTTGTCTTCTGGATTGGATTCAAAATTACAAGGTTGCGGAATTAAAGATTAGTAGTCGCAAGCCCAAAATTGGGTCGGCTGTTCAACTACGGTTATGAAATAAAATAGACCAACCATAAGAAATATAAAAAGAGAAAGCGTTCTTTTTCTTTCCCAATCCCAGAAGAGGAGGGGAGGGGTGGTTACAAACCGGTTTCAAAAAGATCCTCTGCTTTTGTGCTCCTAAATGTTGCTTTTTCTTTTGCACACACGAACCCTAACTGCCCTTGGGGGACCGGTTTACATAATATTTATGGAAAACAGCCTTCTTGAAAGTTTCAAATAGTATAGATGAATCCATATTTTTTCAAAATTACATTCTTTTATAACGCTTGAAATGATGTTAAAATCAATGTATTTCAAAGCAGTCTCTACTTGCATATAATATATATAACTCATATATATATATTAGATAGAACAATAATTAAAGTTTTATAAATAGAATAAAATATAAAATGGAATACTTTTTTGTCTATAGAAATATCACCGAGAGGACATAAAATAAATCTTGAAATATGGATAAACTTTTTAATTATTCCATCCGAATATACATGGATATGCATAAAACGGTAACAAAATATATGATATTCTCAAGTTGAATTATAAATAAGTTACGTGGTTTACAATCCTTAAACGATAAATATCTAAAACTAACAACTAACTCGATTTCAACAACGAAATCGTAAGCATCTAATATAACGTTCTCTAAACACTGCCCCATATAATACTTTAAATATCTACCGACTGTCTATTTGCTCTGTAACAAGAAAAACATTTTATGATATCTTAAATTTTTATAAATTACCGGTGGCAACGCTTTTGAAAAATAAACTTTTCACCCACCCGAAATCCGTTTCGAGATTCATGACATTGGAATTGAGGAAGCGCTCAGGAGAGCTGCTCGATATTCAAAATCGAAAGCTTTGCAGAAAAGACTTGAATGTAATTCCTCTGTTCCGCTGTCGTCACGTGACTCCGTATTGAATTTTATGACTGATCACCCACAACCCGTAAATCATACCCACAACAGATATTACCATCTCACAAAAGCAGGCCCTGATCTATGCTCTTATTCATCTAGAGAAGATTCCTTCAATATTAAGCAACTATGGAGCCGTAAATTTGGATTTTGAGGATTTGAATGAATTTCGAAGATTTAAAGATGTTGTTTATTTACTTTGAAAGGCTTCGCCTTAAATAAGCTGGAATAAATAAGTTTTCGAAAGACATTATTGAGAAATGTTGAAATCGAGTCACCATTAAACGAATGGTGGAGATTGAAGGTAATGGAAATTAAATAAAAATTTTAATTTTAATTTACGCATTTTGAAATCAATACGAAATTTTAATTTGCTAAGCAGATGTTTAAACATACTTTTTAATGCAGTTATTTCGATTGGGTACTTGCAACTCGAGACGAAGTAATGGGATTACGCCTAACTATGTTATTTAAATCAGTCAAATTGGATACCTGTACGCGACGTCACACGTGATTGGCTTCTGATTCGACAAATGCCACAGTTTAACTAAGGTGACGTTACTTACATGTATCCACTTGATACTACAGAGAAGTTACATTTTTGTCATTTATTTTAATATCTGAAAGAGTTAAAATGAATGACAAACCACATTGTTCCACTCTCATCACGTGACTGCGTTTTGAATTTTATGACTGATCACCTGCAGAATTATTTAAATCAAGAGTCTTCAATTACAGTGTATATTATTCTGCATCTGTATATTTCTTTTCTATTCTTTCATTTACTTATTTATTCTTTTGTTTCTATTTATCTATTTAAAGCATCGTTTTAATTCGTTAATTTATTTTGCTGTTATGATTTGTTTTTTATTTTTCAATGAACGAATACATAACGTAAAAGGATCGTAGCTAAACGCAAGTATTAAAGCTAACTATTGTGTCAAGAAAATAAATAAAGCTGTATTTTCATTACACTTAAAAGATATATTTTGACTGTAAAAACAGCATTCGCAGATCTTCAACAATTTAGAAACGTACCAAATTTTATTTAGAACATTTTATGGATTATAAAATTTGCAAAATAAATTTTAAAACATTTAATGAACTTTATGCACTGCCTTGCAGTTTCATAAAAAATTCGCCATTTCTTTTTTTCTTAAATAAATTTAAACTTGCAAACATTCTTGAATAAAACAACATTCTATTCCCAGAAAAGAAATATTTGCACTACTTTTACGAATACTTATGACTTATGATATTATTTTCCCTCTTCGCAAAATGTAGATTTCTTGAAAAAAGAAAACATTTCAAAAGAATAAAAATAGGATTAAATTCTTCTAAAATCACCATTTTATTTTAATATTCGTGTCAAATATACATAAATAAATTAGATTTTTGGACTGATTCCTATTAAATCCTGAAAATTTTATTGTTTCGGTAAGAATTATTCACGAATCGAATAAAACAAATCAAGATATATTTCGTTTATCAAGATATATTTGGAACAGCAAATGATAGTATGTTGTGCAATTTGGAAAAGCAGGTTTTTTAATAATTCTTACTGCAGTTATGAATAAGTAACTTCTTCTATAGCATCTCGATTACACATTTATAGCAACTTTAATGGTTATTTCATAATATACAATTGCATAAATTTTTCAGTGGTTATTTTTAGAGCCGTGGTGGGTCAAAATATAATGCGCTCACCCCCAAATGAAGTGTCCCAGGTTCGAATCCGAGCGTTGGCTGGTCAATACGAATTCTGATCCTGGCTCCCAGCGATCACAATGATGACGTAAAATAAACTCCGTAGTAGACGGATCATGGGCTAGAATTCCCTTGATGTCGGGTAAACCGTGAGAGGTTTCCATGGTTTTCATCTCCATTAAGAAGTGTTCTAATAAGACCAGTTAGTTCCGTTACTTGATCTAGGAGTTCTCTTGTCTTCTTGAATGGGCTCAATGTTACCAGACTACGGAGTTAAACATCGATAATCGTAAACTTAAAACTGAATTGACTGTTCAACGCCGGTTATAAAATAAAATAAAATAGTTATTTTTAGAGATTATTATACTTTAATGCTTAGACTTTTATTAACAAGTTTTATTTCTTTTTCCATCGATGTAGTTGTTTATTATTGTTAAAAAAAACCTACTTAATTTACAATAATAAAAGAACAAATAAAATAAAAACAATTGTACAAAAAAAACGCAATATCAAATGTTGACCTATCATTTCCATACTATTTAAGCAATGTATCATACAAACAATTAAGCATACAGCGGTAAAATAATAATGAAAATAAAAGAAAGTATATATTTAAAAATACGTAACATCAAAGTATTTTTCATTTTGAATTCAATTGAATAATCTATTATACATTCCAAAAAAATACGCAATTTACAACGAAAAATAAGATAATCCAACTTATAAAAAAGTAATACATTTTTAAAAAATACAACATCAAGAAATGAACTAATCTAATTCTATTACTTCTCTGACTATTAGACGATCGTGTGCACTGAATAGATTTCGCTTCATTCTGAATCTCTAAGTATCATTTTTAATTCGAATTATTTACAGTAAAGCGGTTACTTATAAATGATGTCTGTGCTTTTTTTTTATTTTTGATTCACTATTTAAATATTTACTCAGCAAATAGGCAGTTGCTTAACATTATTTGTAGAAAATTTTTATGTATAATAAAACGAAAACTGTACTTTTTGCGAAAATAATGTACTTTTCAATGAATAAATTTTCCACTGAAGTAAGCAGAAAAGAAAAATAAGTCTAAATTGTTAAACAATGTTTGTTAAATAAAGGAAAGCGAAAGAATCGCGCTTAGTTTTCACTGAATTAATTGTTTACGATCGTAAATATAAATATTTAATGTGGAAAGAATGCTGTTTTTCATACAATTTATGTTTTATTCATTGAAATCTTTTAACTGATAGAGATATTTTCACTTTCAAACGTAATAAATAAGCTCTTATTAAAATATATTTTGCCATAACGAAATCGCTTAAAAATAATTTATAAATCAAGTTTGAATATTGGCAAAGCATATATATATAATTTTAAAAAAATCCTAAAATTTTTATTATGATGCAATTTTTAATACGATACGTTATTCACGTTCCTTAAAAATAGTAAATCCTTCTATAGCAGGTGTGGCTAACTATGATACATGCAGTAAGCATAGTGCAATGAATAAATACAAGTGGCGTTTTGGTCAGTTATCGTATTAAAAAAAAACATTTTTTAAACGCTTAAACGCAATTTTAACCACAATTTTTCTAGGATACTAAGTATTAGGTGAGACTAAAATAGATTGATACTATAGTTAAGAAACAATTAGCAATGATATTTTTGAGTACAGTAAATATTTTGTACATTGCAAATTTTATTTTTTTACTCAGTGTAAGCTAACAAAACAGAATACGTTTATAATCTTGGTATTATAATATAACTGCAGGTGATTCTTGAAAAAATATGATTAATATATATTTAGATGTATAGCATATGAACAAGTCTGCCTAACAATTGGTGCATACTATGCATATTACTAGCCGCCCCTGCTCAACAGCAATCTTTATCACGTCATGCGATTTTAATGAAAGTTTTTAATGTTATTTTTACTTGCAATTATACGGCTTCAATTATACTGCTGTAATTATACGGCTGAAATTAAATTATACAACTTTACATTTACACGACTAATCATCCTTGTTCAACAGCTTAATTGAAAAGCATGTTAACTATCTTTCAATAAGTTTGAGAGAATTAGTTTTAGAAAATACAGAACAATCGAGAACCCGTTGACAAAAAAAATCTTTCATTGAATACCTCTCAAATTTAAAACTCTGAAAAGTAATAAATAAATGAACAATATGCATTGTAAAACAGTTTTGTAAAAATACAAAGAGAAGAACAGGAATGTCTGTAAATTACGGAAGTTCTTGTTCAATTGCATGCAATCGAGTTTTACGTAAACAGAGTTACAGAAAAAATCTCTTTTTTCCTGAACCTTTCTCAAGGGGGACTTTCTAAAAGTTATTTTAATGCATTGTTCTTTACTTTATGGGTAGCTAGCCACCTATTCGGAATGGTGCAGAATTTTTTAATATCACGATTCCATTCGGAGTTCGATTGTTTGTGATGCGAGCTGAGTGTCTAATCGATTTACACTTTCCCCGTTATTGCATAATATCTCAGGGGATTTCAGAACCAGAAAAGTTATAATATCTAATAACTGGAGAGAAATTTACAGAGTTTCACCCACTATATTTCAATAAAATTACTGAGTATTCAGTAATTATTTTTCTGTATTTAACAGAAACTTGGAAGTTTTTAATTCTCTATAATTTTGCTTGCAAATCCTTACAATTGATTTCCAGTTGATGCTCGTGTGAACAATTTTTTGCACTGTGATAAGCCGAATGAAACGCCTTCTTAAACCCCGAAACCCATAAATTTAAACATTTTTGGAGCATCTCTTATCAAATTTTAAGCATCTGACTTTTCCAAAAGTAACTTCTCAGAAACTATTCGACCAATTTCGCTCAAATTTCGTATTTTGCCATTTAAAATTAAATTCCTTAAAATGTGGAAAAAAATTTACGCCTTGCAATTTAAAATGTTTCGACAATTATTAAATAAATAATAAAAAATAGTAAATAGTTAGTAAAAATTATTTTTTGCATGGAATTATCTTTGGATAAACGAGTTTTTTTATAGTGTGTAAGAAATTTTCCATTCGCTTAAAAAGCTCGCAAGATATAACGAAATATGCAAAAAGAAAAATTAACATTAAGCGGTTCAAACTTTGGAGCGCTCTCTTGACAAAACTATTGGGACCCTATTTCCCAGATTACGTCTACCCCCTATATATTAGGTGTACAGAAATCCGAATCTGTCGAAAAAAAGATATGTTTATTTAGATAAAGTACTTTTTTGTGTCTCATTTCGTAACTTAAAAAATCGTCTGCACTTATTAATTAGCATATTTGAGGTCATTGCTCCGAATCCTGCCGATACCTAATGAACATCTCTCTCAGACATTTCTCTCAAAACAGCACTTTTGAGACTACGTATTTCACTCAAAAATTAATATATGCTGTTTCCGTTTTGAATACGAAGGATTTTCAAATTCGGGTGTATTTATTTAGGAGATATTTCGACACATTTTTGTTTTACTTTCAGAAACCCTTTTTTATAGTGTACTAAATATATTAATATTAGTATCAAGATAACCTGTTATATAGTAGTTACTGTGGAAATAGGTCTTTTATCGTTCACAGAAAGGGATAATTAGCGGAGAAAATTGTTCATTATGAATTTACTGATACAATATAAATTTTGAGGATTTGACCTCTAACAATAGCATTAGCCAAATGATATCAAATAAAATTAACTTTTATTTTAATGGGATGAATTTATAAAAAAATGCTTTGCTAAATCTCATAACATAAGGCCGTCGGAAAAGGCAACAAATAATAATTAAAAAAAATGGAATTGTTTTAGCTTAACTATTTTTGCATGTAATGTAGATCTTTCATAATTGTGCATGGTTTTCTAATACTGATTAATACTGATTTATTGATTATTTTCTTTTTTTTTCCACCTCTTTACGATGAAATGGTATTCAGCTAGTATAGTAAATATTTCTAATTTTTAAATCTCAAATATTTAGTCTTTGTAAGGATTTTGTTTTCCAAAACTCCATAGTTAATTGTATGCTCTGTTCAACACAAACGTTTGTTACAAACACAGTTAAAAATTTTCTCCTTTTATGTATGAAATTAGTAACTTCTACTTCTACTGTAATTTGATAAGGAGTTTTTTACAATGTAATTTTTAACTTACTTATTTACAGTGCGAAGTTAAAGATATAAAAGAAATAGAAAGATTGGATAAAGACTAGGGAGTCATAACGATGATTTGATTTTAGGTGATATTTTTTTTGACAAATAAAAGACCTAACCTCTGCACCACCCTCTCATACATTATATACTGTTTTAAAATAACCTAGAATATGTTGGATAAACCAATCATAACGTTATAATAGAGTTGCTAAAAACTACCATAAACCTCTGCTAATTTAATCCAAACTACTACTTTATCCATTCATTTCAGAAATAAATGAATAACAGTTGAGATGTTTATTTCTTATTTGTTTATTTCTAAAGTGAATGAAGTTTTAAATGATAATTTATAGCATAGAGACTAAATTTTGCAGTAATATTCTCCACAAAATATTCAACAAAAAAAATAGCAATGCACAAAACTTTAGTTGAAATGTCAGCTAAGGGAAAAGTGGTAAAAAATGCAATTAATGATAAATTTATATGGTGGTAATATAGTGATGAATTTACTTGCAGTGATCAGAAAGGGAAGTGGAGATTACAGAGCTCTAATTGAAGTTATAGCACTCTAGTTACCTAGGACGAAGTCAAAATTTTAATTACAAGATGTGTTTTTCACAAATTGAGACGCATTTAGTTAAATATAAATATGGTAATAAAATAAACTTATTTAATAACTTAACTTTTATAGCTTAACCTTCAATTTTGAATTTTCCAATAGTTAATGCATAATCTGATATATTTTTTCTAATTTTTACCTCAAGCACTTAAGAAATAAATCGACAATATATCGGAAATATAGCTGCAAACTAATAATTGACTAAAGGAATTTCCCAATAGTAAATATTTTCAATCCCTAAATCCTAAATATTTTGATTTCTCACGGATCTTGTTTTCCAAGAAACCTTAGTTAAATGTTTGCTCTGCATTACACAAACACATTGCGACAGAAAGCAATAGTCCCGAAATTCTTATACCTTTTTCCCTTTTTTTGATCACCAAAAAATGAAATCCCCTTTAGTGTTCGGAAAATCCCTTTAGGAGATTGATTTTTGGTGAATCCTCTGATATACTGTTGGTTTCCCTTCTCAAACACATTCTCTCCGAGGAGAGGGAATAGGATTTATATCCAGTTTTCCCTTTTCCTGCGGAATAGATTAGCATAACAAATACCTAAGCCTCCATTCGGATAGGTGGTTTTGTAAGAACATTTATTGTTCCGAAGTTTATGTCAGTCGAGGTGACGCTACTTTAAAGTAGCTATCTTTTATGGATTTTTTTTTAAATACTTTAATTTATTTGAAAGATTAAACTTGTTTTTGTAAATTTAAATTTATTAAATTATTTTATTTTATTACCATATTTATATTTTGCTAAATGTGGCTCTATTTGTAAGGAACACATTTTGTAATTGAAATTTTGACTTCGTTCCGGTTAGCTAGAGTGCTCAATCTTTAAGTAGAACACTGCAATGGCAACTTCAATTACTTTCCACTCACTAAAGTGAATTCATTATTATATTAACACCATATAAATCTATCATTAATTGAATTTTTTACCACTTTTCCACCTGCTAGACAGCTGAGAGCATTGCTAAAATAGTTTTAAAATTTTGGTTTTTACCACCATTTGTTCCGGAATTTATTACAGTTTACTGGCTTTGTTCTGATAGGTAATACAGTAGATTATCAGAAATTTTCTTTCCTGGTGTATAGATTAAGATTTAAACACAGTTTAAGTCTTAATCTAACTATTAATAAAATCAAATAATTGAAGTAAATTCAAGGAAATTTGGAGTAGGCCATAAAGTTTCAATTGCTGGAAATATTTAAAAAATATTAAAAAGCAAACACATTTTTGGAAGAGTGCTTTCCCATTGCGTAATCATAAGTTTATCCTCTCATAATTTGTTTCTCAATTTTGATATTTTGAAAATTTCTTTTCAGTATTTGAAACTTCGCAGTTTTTTCTAAGTTTTCCTACGAACTCACCTTTTTTATCTTTACTTAAGGTGAAAGAGAGTTTGAGATCATAAGTTTATCCCGTAGTATATCTTCCTCTTAATGAGATCAGGTGATCTCAAAAAACTGAGAACTTCACAACAAGTTGTTGTTGTTGCTAATTCCGAGTCAGACCAGATCAATAAATCCGTTGACATTTAGAAAATCCGAAACTAAAATGGGAGAGGGATGAATATCGTTCCAGTCCAGCCCTAAACAGTTCAAGATATGCTCAGGTGATGCCTGGTTTTGTTGGCATTTAGGGCAAAGAGGAAAGATCTTTTAATTAGCAGAAAATTCACAACAAGTAAATTACATATAAATTATCAAATAGCGTTCAACAATGAAAACACGTTCTTTCAATTAGCGCTTCATTCTTAAAAACCATAAATTATCATCTATTACTTTTTCTTCTTTCTTCCTTTTGGCAGCATTTTACAAATTCAAATCTTACGTAATTTTTGAACACCCTTTATGCTATTTTTCAATAAATCACCCTGCTTTTTTATTCCTTACAAGAAAATATAAAGACTTTACCATACTCTACTATTTCAACTCTAGTTATATTTCATTCATGAAGAATTAACTTCAGAAAAACGCATCACTATATATAATAAATTTTAATACTCTATTTAACTACTGGCGAAATATAGTGAACTGTTAATAAAAATATTAAAGTAAAAATCTTGAAATAGATCGAAATTACATAAATCTCCCTGTGGTTTTATTCCACGCAGTAAATTTCCTTAAAAAACTCAAATATTTCAACCCGTTAGTCCATTTACAATGAACTAACTTCAGGAAACCATCAATATCTATCGAAACTTTATTACTATATCTAACCACTAAGGAATGATTAAATCAAAAAGTTAAAGCAAAACTTTTTTTCATCACTTCCATATTTTTCCTTGTAAGATTCCATCGAACTCAATCGATAGGAGTTCCCTGAAAGGCACCGTTTAAATTCTTTGTCGCTGAACTTTCACTGTGATTTATATGGAAAACGTCCATTCATTCTATGGGTTGGATATTTGAACTTTATTTCACCAAGAAAGGAGCCAATGTATCAGTCAAAGTGTCAAAGGCAGCCAATCGACACGCGTAAATGGAGTTCCTATAAAGAAAAAAAAAGCGTTCATGTCTTATTTAAATTTTCTCCTCCCTGCATTTTACTGCATTAAATGATTTTGTGACAGCACGGTATTACGTAACAATGAAGATTTTAAAATTAATGTAGTGGTGCTTTACTCGGAGTGGTTTTAGATGTGAAGTCAATTGATATTACTATTTTTAAATACAGGATTTTTTAATTTAAGTTTTAAGGAATATTATGTCGATGTGTTCTCACTTATGTAAGATCCCATCACTGAATGGTCTTTAAAATCTACTTGAAACTAATTTCATAGTACAGACATAAGTTTCTATTTTTACTACTAATTTGAACATTTTAATTTCTGTTTCTTATGTTTACTCATTATTTAATTACAAGAGTTAGTGTCTACACAGTATTAAAGAATATTGTAAACCTGTACTTGTGTAAAAAATACAAAAACTTACTTTATCTCTATTTTTACTCATAAACTAATGCGTGTGGAAGTTAGAGGTTTTATATTTTAAAATTTTATAACCGTCGTTGAACAGCCGACCCAATTTTGGGTTTAAGACTATCAATGTTCAACTCCGTAACCTTGTAATTTTGAACCCCCCAGAAGACAAGGGAACTCCTGGATCAAGTATTGAAAATAATTTTGCCATCGTGGTAGACTTTTTCATGGAACTAACCAACATTTGCGGTACATGGAGAGGAAGACGACGAAAACTTCCCACATTTAACCTGACAGCAAAGGGACTGGTCGGTGCAAACCGGGTGCGTAATTCATATCGATCAGCCATCGCTGGGATTCTGACCCAGTTCACCTCTTTGGAAGTTGAACGCTCTATCTCCTGAACCACCACGGCTCATCAGAGTTAGATTTTGTTAGATATGGCACGAGAAGTATTAAAGGATATTAAGCTTTTAGAGCTTACGAGTTACAAAGAATTCAACTTAGTGCCCGCCGCCGACGGCGACAATAACTCATTTGATGGAATTAATTAGTCATAATATATAAAACCGATATCAATTTATTGAAATAAAGTATGATTTCAATAAATTAATAAAGTGATATTATCGTTTGGAAATCCAAATCCGAAGGATTTTATATCCATATGAATTATTATTTGGACCTCAATTAAATTGTGTATTTGAACTTAATAAAAAATACTGGCGTTATTTTGAATGATTATGATATTTTACCTTTATTCTTGGTATTTGAAGAGCTTAAAAAACTGTAACGTTGCAGAGCTATGTATCTACTATTTATGCTTTCATTAACAGCAAAATTTGTTTGATTATAAAAATGAACAGGCACAGTGGCGTGTGATTTCAACGGACCTACAGCTAAAACTGGTTTCAGGAGGTGGTGAATAGACCAGAAACTACGTAAGTTATGTTTATATCCCCCATAGCAGACAGAACAGAATAGTAACCTTTAGTGAACTAAATCAGTTCCGTAATATTTTAACTACCACTGCATACACTCAATTACAAGTCTTTCTACGAGAATCTAATACAAAAGTGCACGATGCTAAGTAAAAGTGTTAAATATCGATTTAAGCCTATATATGGGAATCTATAAACAGTTCCGAATGTCTAATAAGTTTATCAATGAAAGTCGATAAACGTTCGGGAAGTGCTAAATAATTATTAAGTCTCTCAATGAGAATCTATAAACATTCAGGGAGTGCTAAATACTTATTAAGTCTATGAATGAGAACATAATTACATTCGAGATGTGCTAGACATCTACTAAGTCTATCAATAAGGATCTATAAACATTCCAGAGGAGCTAAATATCTATTAAATCCGTCAATGAGAATCTATAAATATTCTGGATGTGCTAAATATCTATTAAGTATATCAATGAAAATCGATAAACGTTCGGGAAGTGCTAAATAATTATTAAGTCTCTCAATGAGAATCTATAAACACTCATGGAGTGCTAAATACTGATTAAGTCTATGAATGAGAGCATAAATACATTCGAGATGTGCTAAACATCTATTAAGTTTATCAATAAGGATCTATAAACATTCCAGAAGAGCTAGATATCTGTTAAATCCGTCAATGAGAATCTACAGGAAGTGCTAAATATCTATTAAGTATATCAACGAAAATCGATAAACGTTCCGGAAATGAGATTATCTATTAAATCTATCAAGAGAATCTATAAACGTTCAATGCTAAATATCTATTAAGACTATCAATAAAAAGATAAAACGTTCTTGAAATGTTAGATATCTATTAAATCTAATAACAATCTGTCAATAAGAATCTATAAACATGCAAGATGTCACAAAAAAAGCTAAATACCTCTTAAGCTTATTAGTGAGTTAAGATATATTTAACACATTTATATAGCATCCTGCAGGTTCATGTACGTATGTTCTACGCGAGCTATTAACGAAATTATCATTTAAATAAAAAAAATTAGCCGATCTGAAATTAAAATCAAAACAAATAAAATTATTAAAAGCTCTGAAAGTACACAAAATATCTAAAATACAAGTACATTAAAAAAGTAATTTAATCCAGCTAATGACAAATAATTTTCAAACTAAAATTGCCTTAGCAGGAAGTCAAAAACAGTTCTTCTCTTAAATATAATTTAGAGTTTTTAGTTACTTGCATACATTGATCAGGATAAAACTTTCTGTTAACACTTTGATCCTCTGAAAATAGCTAACTTCTTTAATCACTTTGAATCATAATGAACTTAATTAACCAAGAGGTATAAAAAGTCAAAATTGTTCCATTTTCAACCCGAAGTAAAATAAAACTTCTCTTCTCAAACTTTCATCATTTACATAAATTATTTCGAAAAACTAAAAAAGAAAATTAATTTCGTAGAATATGCGTAACAGATAAAAGAAATTGAGAAAGTTCTTGATTTATCAATCCTATCTATTTTTAATTAAAATGAAGTTAAGTAAGAGATCATGTTTTGATATTATGTTACCTTACTTAGTAATATTTTGGAATTACCAGTTTCTGCTCATTAATGAGTTAGTGATTTTTAAACTCCAGTTTTATGAGCTTAATTTTTTAATTACAAAATTAGTTGTAAAATTAAATCTTTAACAGCGGCTTTTAAATGAGTTATGCATGCGTGTGTTACTTAATCTTGGAAGATTACAAAAAAAAAAATGTGGTAAAATTAGTGTACTGTATGATAGTTGCATTTATGGTAAAAAAAAATTCTGGTTATTAAAAACGAAATATGCGTACTCAAATTCATCATTTGGTAATTTTTCCGTTCATACGGTAACTGTTCACCGGAAATTCTAGTTTTTAAAATTATAATTTTTATTACCACACATTTAGAAAAAATACAAAACTGAAGAGTAAATTTAACTGAATAAATAGTGCTCATGGTATGCTCTAAGATTTAGCAAAGATACTATGCTCTAAGATAAGATACCATGGAGAAGAATCGAGGTCCTAAACTGGCCAAGTCATAGTCGTGATCTGAATCTTACAGAAAACTTGTGGGGTTACTTGTCTAGACAAGTGTATGTAAATTACCACCAATATGACCTAAAAGAAACTACCATGAATGAATGGCACACAATTCCTAAGACTTCAATGGAAAACTTGATGGAGACGATGAAAATTCGAATCCTTGAAGTTATCCAAAGAAAAGGCGGCTGAACATGCTTTTAGTTTCATAAAAAGGTTTATTTTAAGAGATGGTCTTATAATTTTGTAACAGATGTTTCAGGGAAGAAATTTTGAAATTGTTGAAAAAATAATCATATTTAAATATATCTCTTACAAAGTATGCATGTACCTTGTTTTTCAACTCTTTGTTTTTCATTCATTTTCATTAACGTAATTTAATTTTGGAAAGTTTGTATTAGTTATAATAAAAATCATAAAAACCACATCGCTCTTATAATTTTGTTACAAGCTGTAATTTATATGATTATTACTGGTTTCCCCAGATTAAAAATCACGAAAATACAAAATCCTTCGCACAATTTTTCTTACAAAATATGTAAAACGTTAAATGAGGCTTTTGTGCCGCATGAATAGTATATTTTAAACAACAATGGACATTGAATTAAAATGTAAAGACAAACATGATTTTTTCGAGTCACATATGGCACAGATTATGTGCGTCGTAAATTATGTCGTTTCTATCCACTGCACCCAAAACTATATACTTATGTGAACTTTATATTATCATATTTCTCACACAAAAGATTTTACAGTTTCAGTTGATTCTCGAAAAGGAGGTTTATTGCTTTTGCCTAGATCACTTTTATGGTTTGAAATGTACTTTTCTGGAATTGGAATAATCTTGGGTAGCTTCCAGTTAACATAAAACTATTCCAAGCATCGGGAAAAGTTGTAAAGGGTTTTTATTTTAATAGCAAAAAATCAATGGAATAAATGCTGTCCTTTTTTACAATCTCCATCAAACAGTAAAACGAAATTTGAAGCATTGGTTGAATAAAAACTGTTGTAAAAAATACTATCCGTATGTTTAAAAAATGCTAATTTCTTCTGACTACTCAGATATTTTCATACTAATGCTTATTTTTGTTAATTCATTTTGTGGTTTTTAAGATGCTTTTGAAAATAAATTAACTCTTTATTTTTATCATATGTTCTGTTGTTTAAAAACAAAGAATAAGCAGTAACTTTACTTACAGAATCTACGCTAATAAAAGTTTAGGAAAGATTTATATAAAAAATATTCCATATTGAACATAAAATATTAGGCCTAAATTATAAAATCATTATTGATATTTTTAGATATAAAACTTATTGTATGTATTTAATTAAATTTTTATAAGCAAATATTAATGAATATGCTGATCTCATTTTTAGATTACTAATTCAACAAATAAAGAACTAAATAGAAAAATTCATCAACTCATCAATCATGAAATTTCATCAATTACATCGATGATTTTATTTTGGTTATTACATGAATTAATAAAAAGATATTAAATGACTTACTAGAAAGATATTAAATGATTTAATAAAATATATTAAATGACTTAGTAAAAGAAAATTTTCTGGAATTGGAATATTCTTGGGTGGCCTCCAGTTAACATAAAACTATTCCACTCATCCGGAAAAGTTGTAAAAGGGTTTAATTTTAATATCAAGAAATCAATAGAAGTGCTGTCTTTTTGTGCAATCTTTATCAAACAGTAAAATGAAATTTGCATTGGTGGAATAAAATTTCTTGTCTAACTGTCAGTATGTTCGGAAAATGTCTATTTCTTCTTTCTACTTGGATATTTTCTTTAATGCTAGTAATGCTTTTAGACTACTAGAAAGCTAGTAAAGCATTACTAGAAAGCTAGTAATGCTTTCTAGTAATGCTTTTTTTTGTCATCAGATTTTGTGGCTTTAAGATACTTTTGAAAATGAATTAAATATATATTTTTTATATGTTCTGTTATTTAAAAATATTTTTTAAAAAATGAACGAACTGTATGTTGACATATAAAATCCACGAATGGACATTTGAGTATAGAGAGTAAAGAATCAGTGGAATAAAAATTATTGTAAAAATACTGTCAGCCTTTTGACTTTGTTTTCATTCTTTTTTTAGATAGCGATGATTTTTTGGGTAATTGTGGCACTAATATGTGTACTAATATACGATTAACTGTATATTAGTACACATATGTATATTAGTCAAAATTTAAGTATATTTATTTTTTAAAAATAGTTCATTTTTTTTACTTTTACAAAGCAGTACGACACAACTAGAATGTCAAGTGGCAATAAAAACAAGAGAAAAACTGAGTTTTAACATTTATAGAATCTAATACAAATAATTCTGCATTAGACTTGAAAATAACCAGTTTCCACTTGCCAAATGGCGAGTCAACAAAAAAATTTAAATAAATAAACCTAAACTTTTTCCGATCATTTTTTTTATTATTTTTAATTTTTTATTGCGCATCGGATTTTTTAGTACAATGAAGTCAAGTCAGTATGTTTAATTTAATTTCGTCGCATATTTGTATTATTTTTATTGTTGATTTAATTTTTGATGAAAGCAAATTATTTCTAATATGATTTTTTTTTTCAATTTAATTTTACCAAAGCAAACAACCTCGTTAAACAACCGTTCTAATTTCGAGTTTACGGCAACCAGTGTTCGGCTCCGTAGCCTTAGAATTTTGAACCCAAACCAGAACACCGGGAAACTCCTGAATCAAGTACAGATAGAAGTTTGCCTTTGTGGGGGGCTTTTTTGATGGAGCTATCCGACATTTCCGTTACATGGAGAAGAAAACCACGAAAACCTTCCATGATTAGCCTGATAGCAAAGGAACTTTAACTTATGATCCGTTTTCCACTGAAGATATTTTACAACAGCACTGTGGTCAGTGCTAGCCGGGTGCGAAATTCGTATTTATTAACTGAAAGTTTAAATTTCCCGGCCTATTCTACATCATACTTAAATCTACATTTTTAAACACTTTCAAAGGCTGCTTATATGAGATTTCAACAAACACATTTCTTAAAAGAAAAAGAGTTCGCATCTTTTAGCCACTTAACTGATTGCGAAAAAAAAAATTAAAAAAGCAATATTAAAAATCAAATGAAATAAAGAAAAGCAGCGAGTGCAGTAGCGTTCTTTCAAATTGAGCGAAATTTTTATGGTTTTCTTCGTATTCGAAATTTCACTTCAAGAAGTATAGTACTTCAAGAAATGCATTACTTGCTTCATGGAATACAGCAATAAAAGTCTGGTATTCATTCATCTTCATGAGTGTTATTACTTTTTTCACTTACTTAACTTCAAATTTATAAATACATAGAATATTTTTATAAAAATGTGAAAACTAAACTAGTTAAATTCATGTCTAAACACTTGCTCCCGCTGAAGTTTTTTTTAGCAATGATGAAAACCCACATAAATTAGTATGCTATTCTGCGCTATGGTCAATTATTATTATTTTTTTAATTCGGTGCCTGGTCTTCCATTTTATTGCTTCTCGTTCACTTAATCTTCCACTTATTCAACAAAAATATTTGTTAGTAAACTCAAACAAAAACATATAACTGGTTAGAAAAAAACGTATACATAATAAATGTAAAATATATATATGTACATATTTAATTCAATCCTATGTCATTCATTTTATTGTTACTCCTTTATTTGTTCATTTCATTTTTCATTTATTGCACAAAAATATTTGCTAACAAAATCAGACAACAACAACAACAATATATATATACATATATATTGTTGTCTTACATATACATAATCTGACATATATACATAATCTTACATATATATATATATATATATATATATATATATATATATATATATATATATATATATATATATATATATATATATATATATATATATATTATTTAACAAGAACCACATTAACAAGTGTGATATTTAGCTAGTGTTATTTTTTTTAATTCAGTGTTTGGTCTTATCGGATGTTATTGCTTCCGATTCATCTAGTTTTTCACTTATTGGACAAAAATATTTGCTAACAAAATCAAAGAAAAACATATGATTGGTTAGAAAAAATAAAACGTGATGTAATTTCTGTGGCAAGAATATTAAGGAATATGTATATACATTTCTAAATATATGTATATATTTAGAAATGATGAAGAACCACATTAGCCAGTCTAATATTCAGGTGGCTTTAATTATTATTTTTTAAAATTCGGTGTTTAGTCATCCACCGTATGGCTTCTTGTTCCTTTATTTTTCACTTATTGCACAACAATATTTGCTAACAAAATCAAACAAAAACATATGATTGGTTAGAAAAAATAAGACGCTATGGAATCGCAGTGACGAGAATAACCAGGAACTGTCCTAATGTTTGTAACGAATTCTCACCACGTATTCAGAGCCATTATCAAGCTTGAAAACAGCACAAATATATAACTCTTGGCTTCACTTCAATTCAATAAGATCATCCTCCATTGCGCAACATCTTCAAAAATTATCGTTATTTCTTTTGGAGCCTAGAAAATTGCAGAGAGAAATAAGGAAAACAGTAATCTATAAATCACAAAGTAAAGAAAGAGAAAAAAAAAAAAAAAACATCAAGCTCTGATTCTAGAATGAAGAGAAAACCAACCACTTGTTGAGAAGTGTATTTCCAGATCCCATCGGCGCCATTACGTCCCGCGTCCTCAAAATGTAACTGTAACTAAAACTGGGGTGTTGTGGAGAAGGGTACACGAAATGAACGAACGAAAAAGCCTTCAGAATTGATGGTTGGCAATTCCGCCCTTTGGAGCTGGCTGACTCCAACATGGCTTCGAACGCAACAGGCATCAAAGATTCAAGCCTCCTAGTGTAGCAAAACACGTAGTATTCGGGTTTTAAGAAGTTCTTCTAGTAGAGGGCATTTTTGCCCGGAATTGATAAAACGTGAGGAATGTGAAAAAGAAGATAAGGTTAATTCTGTTGAGATTAGCTCTTTTCTTTTTACAATGTTAAGGTGGAATGTTGCGTCCTATGATGGCTTTGTTGTCCTGATGGACGCTGGCATTGTTCCTAGTTTCTTAGGATATTGCTTAGGAGCACGTGATGCACTTTAACCCGGCATAATGTGGTTATCTTTCTTGTAAGTGAAAAATACGAGGAATACATTTTGAAGGAAAGCTAGTTTATAAAGCAAGTAAAAACGAAAAGATTATGTGAAAGGAATGCAATGAGTAAATAAATTAAATTAGAAGATCAAAATTTGTTCTTGCTTAAATTTAAGAGGCAATTAAACTCGCTTTAACCTAGCTCAAATTCACTTTTAAAAAAGTATTTTGTGCTCGTAACATATAATTAACACTTATTACATTATAATTAGATACTTGCAAGCGACGTCATAGTGGGCATGGATCCAGATCAGCTGTTGACACGTGTTCTTTGCTTACGAAAAGAGCTGTTCTATATTCTTTTACTGAGAAAGATTTCGTTCATTTAGTACTTAACACACAGACACGAAACCAAGCAAATCATAAACTAATTATAGGACTAAGTTGCCAGATAAACAAAATGGATTACAATAAAATACATAAATAAATAATAAATCTGAGCTAAATAAAAGACGTAGAAAAGAAATAATAATAATTCCAAAAATTATATGTCCAATACCTCGTTGTATTTCATGAACTTCACGTTAATTAACATTTTATATTACATAGAGAAAGTTAACTCGACCTTAGTCAACAATATCCTGTATATTAACACGCCATCTCATTAACATTTGATCATTCGCCTATTGTGGTCTTTCTCTTCTCAAATTAAAAATATCCCATTAAACTTATTCTACAAGAAAATATTTGCTTAAGCATCTAAAAAAATACGTACATACTAAATTATTGCAAAAAATACTACTTTAGCTTTGTAGAGGTTAGTTGTTTACTTTTTAAAACGATAAGGAGGAATATTGCGTTGTATAATAGCTTTGTTGTTCTAATGGCTGCAGCGTTGGCACTAACCCTCGTTGCTTTGGATATAGAGATGTCCAAGCCAGAGGCTAGGCTACATCCTTGAGTGGAATAAACCAATACATTTTCGTAATTTCATGGTTATGATTGACACTAGCTTTTTACCTTACTCTTATTGGATACTATGTATTCCCATCCCAGTAAATACGTATCCATATATACATATATTCCCCCCAATGAGCTGCACAATCAGTCTTGCCGATGAGCAGACCTAGTGCGTTCTCCAGAAGTGGTATCCACTCTTTCAGGACCACCACAATGGGTGAGATACCGTTGGCCATGTTAATTTTGACGTCTAGTTTCTGCCACACTAGATGGCAGCACAAAGACTCTATTTGGATGCTAAAGTGCACTAGGAATTTAATTTTGCCGGAAATGCCAGGAGCCAATAAGGCACTGCAGATAACTTTTACATGCCGTATAATCATACGACATGGCCGCTGAGGATTTTCTGCATCTCGAAAATCCGGTGTCTGGGCTGGGGATCGAACCCGCAGACTTGGGCTCCGAAGGCCGACGACAAACCAACTGCGCCACCCAGCCACTACGTATCCATATTGGTTTCTATATTAGGCCGTAACTGATTGATCATTGATGGATTACCAGTGGACAGGTAAGAGAAATGACGTCAGCTTGGACATTTTTAATACTAAGAAGATCATGATAAGAAGTACGCGTTGTCCTTTAACCCAAGATAATGTGGTTATCTATTAAGTAAGGAAAAAATATAATGATAATAATTTGAGAGAAATCGAGCAAGTTTAAAAGAGTGGATTATTTTAACAAAATCCAATGAGTAAAGTTTTATTGAAAACAAATTAGTTGTTTAAAATAGCTTTCTAGTTTGAAACTCAAGATCAGTTAAATTTGTTTAATATTCACTTTAAATAGTTTTATACTCTCTTAAATATATTATGATATAACGCGGCACACAAAAAACATTATCTGTTTTCTTAACAGCAAATCGGAACAACAGCTTTCGAATATAAAACGATTACTTTTAGCTGAGCTGTAAAATAGGTATATTTCATTATAAAATGGAATACTTTACACTCCGGAAATTAAAATCAATGCCAATTTTTAACATAAAAAAGTATACCTTTAACTTTGGCGAAATAAACCTAACAGTAATTACCATTATAAAATTCGATAACTAAAAAATGATGACTTCGATGGCTCGTCGCTTGTTTATATACTCTAGCAGTAGAGTGGTGGCTTTTTATATATTTATCTCAAGTTTAAATGATGCATCATAATTACCGTGAATTTAAGGTGCATTTTATTAACGAAACTCAGCTAGCTATTTCTTATCGTTTTTTTCGGTTTTAATTCATTTTGCGATCGTATGTGAGAATTAAAGTGTTGTGAGTTTTTGTAAGAATGAAGAAAATCTTGTGCTTTGAAATTTATAATTTTGTGTTTGAAAAATCGTAATGTGCATAAATTGAATGAAAGATTAATAAAGCAACGGTTTCCCAGGGCGTATATTTTCTAATTATTTTTGAGAATTTTCTTTTAAAAAGATAATTAACAAAGCTAGACAAACTATAAAAGTATCCAAAAAAGGGGAACGACTGAAGGAAATTGCGACATTTCCGAGGTAGGCAATCGCAGCGAGCAGGGCTAAGCTGCTTCGTTACATTATATTTGTTTGTTAATAACAAGTTTTGTCTTAAAACATTTTATTCTTATGTATTTTACCATTTGATAATAAGTATCTCCTCGTTCAACTCGCACATACTAAATACTAGTCTATAAAATCTATTCACGAAACTGCTTTTAAAAAGTACACATCGTTCCACCATTGATAATGTTAGACAAATAAACAAATAGCACTTGACAGAACTTTGCAAGCATTTTAACTGGGTTAGTCACTCAATAATAAACTTACAATCCTGCATTAGATTCCAGCAAATAAACTTATTCTTTGCAAAGTGGAAAACTCCTGAAGAATTTTCTGGAAGAATTCCAAATTTTCGACCATTGTTCGAGAACCTTTCAGATAAAACCCGTGGAACTCAACAATTCTGTCACATAGAAAATCGTATTACTATTTAAGAGAACATTTTTCGTGTTAAAAGAGTTCTCAAAGCTCTTTTGTGGAGGAATTCCAAAAGGTTTCGTTCCATTATGAAACCTCTGGAGAGGCTGTATTCTGTTCTAATATTGCCCATTAGAATATTTATAATGATTAGGAAAAAATGAATTTCTTAAGTAGAATTTATAACCAGGCCATTTATATTCATTTTAGAATTTATTTATCTTTAAAATCTATATGTACCTTCTGCTGTACCTTCTTTACTCCATTAGAGGCTCCATTATGCGGTTAAATATTTTTACATATCATGAAAAGGAGTCTCAGGGGATAGAGAGCTCGCTTCCCAATTGGGAGACCTGGGTTCGAATCCCAGTGATGACTGGTCGATACGTATTCCACACCCGGTTCGCACAGCCCGGATCAACAATTGAACAATTGTATTCATAATTTTGAAATTGGGTCGGCTGCTCAACAACGGTTATAAAATAAAATGAACTGTTTACAGTGTGAGTTGCGGTGGCTCAGATAATAGAGCGTGAGCTTCCCAGTGAGGTAACACAGGTTTTAATTCTCCCGGCTCGCACTGACCATAGTGCTAACGTAAAATATCCTCATTGGTAGACGGATTATGAGTTAGAATGCTCCTGCCGTCGGACTAACCGTTGGAGGGTTTTGTGTTTTTTCTCTTCATTTAAAGCAAATGCGGGTTATATCCCTCAAAAAATCCTTCACGAAGACTAGTTTGTCCCAATACTTGATCGAGGAGTTCCTTTGTCTTCTGTATTAGGTTCAAAATTACAAGGTTACGGAGATGAACATTGATAGTCGTAAACTTAGAACTAGTTCGGCTGTCCAATGCCAGTTATAAAACAGAATAAAATGCTTACCGTGTTGTGCATTCTTATTGGAGCGAAAAATCACGTGATATTTATCGTTAGTAAACAAAGGAGATCCATTTATTTTTAACCGCCATCAAAATAAATAAAAGTTATAATGGTTTAAAAATTATATACGTAAAAATTAATACATCTTTTTTCATATTTAATGGCATTTACTATTAGTACTTATTTATCATCTCTTTTTAATATAATTACATTAATATTTTAAATTTGAAAACTAAAAAGTGAACTAATTTGAAACTAAAAAATGTCGCTAATTTAGGATCACATCAAACAATCTTGCTATTCAATATTTTGTGGTTATGATTATTCGTAACGGTTTTACAATTGTATAAAAAAAATATTAGAACAAAAGGTGTCTATGTCTCATAAAATAATTATGAACTATTGGATGGAGGCATTATTTGTTCTATACCGTATTTAGATTTATGTTTTCATCCTGTAAATAATATAGAATTTGAGGTGACATCAATGACAAATCTGTAAATGTAGATCGTCACAATACCTCAAGTATGACACACCAGTTTACGATAATCATTTAAGATTTGGGGGAGATATCAATTACAGGACTGTAAACGTAAATCTTCGTATTACTTATTAGATTAGTTATTGCGTGACGTAAGCAGTCAAACTAAGCTTAACTATTAGTACAAAATAAAAAACGATGTAGTTAAATAATATTTTACACTATTTCAATTTTTAAAATCAAATACACATTCCCAATTTTAAGTAAGCAGTATTTTTAATTAAAGCAATTCATCAGCATTTTTAAGCTGTTATTTAATAAAATTTAGACTTGAAGTTAAGAATTATTAAAATTTCATTCTAAAGCAATATAAATATCTGCCATATGAGTATCTACTATATTTTAATGTTCTTTTAAATCGAATAAAAGGATTGGATAATGTTTAATAATGCATTATAATCATGTTTTTCACTAGCACAATTTTATACTAGTTGCTGAGTAGAAAAAATTTTAACATTTATTAATTTCTCTACTAGGTAATATCAAATTTTTTCAGAAAACAATTACGAGTCTCTTTCTGTCTACCAATACTATTATAACAATTATGCTGTTTCAAAACTAGAAAATGCAACAAATTTCCCATAATGTAGCTAAAACCGACTATGTTGTTCATTACGTTTTGAAACTAACAAATACAATAAGTCTCCGATAAAATACTTAAAATTTATAGTAGATATTAATCTCCCTTTTTATGATTGCCAGAACATGTCATAAAAAATATTTTAAGCAGAACCAAATACTAAAATCATAATAACTGTAAAATATTTTCGTCGATATATTCGATTTCATACACGCACAAAAAAGAAGTATTATCATCGATTTTCCATTTTTT
Organism: Parasteatoda lunata; assembly: GCA_949128135.1. NCBI lineage: Eukaryota > Metazoa > Arthropoda > Arachnida > Araneae > Theridiidae > Parasteatoda > Parasteatoda lunata. Next base: position 30,226,236 of record OX421979.1, read on the forward strand.
AAAAAGCATTTCTTTTATTCTAAAGACATGCATACTAGTATATCTCTTCTTCTTAGATAATCTTCTGACTGAAAATCGTTTGACGATTTTATGTTTCAACGCTTGAACTCACTTTCCAACTTTTCCCAAAGTTTTTCCTTTTATATTTGATGTGTTTCTCTCAGTATTTCGAAGCCGTTAAAAATAAGCAATTCGCTCCAGGTTTCGCCACACAATGAGAGCAATATTCATTGAAGGTAATACCTTTAAACCTTCTCGAATTTTCTACGTTTTTATCGCTAAACATAAAAGCTCTTGTCGTTACAGCATGGAATAATCCACAGATAGCTCTGAGCAGAACCCCAAAAAGGCATAAAAAGAATTATGTTGACAAAACCAACAACAAATCGAAGATTATGAGAAAATCGTAAAGAAATGAGGACGCCAGTCAGAGATGGCTTGTAAAAAGTTTTTTTATTTATTTTTTTTTATTTATTTTTTTTTATTTATGTTCGCTTTGATTGGCAATAAGCCATGAGGTATGAGAGGTAATAGTTTTTAATGCCGCCATTTTTGTCTAGTTGATGATGGTGGAAATCAAAACTCCATTTATTCGTGGACTTTTCGTGAAGTTCTTCTTAAACTTTTCGAAGCTAAAATGATACTTTGAAAGAGTATTTTTAAATATGAATTAAGTATTTTTCATTTGGAAATTTTATTCTTAAATAAAAGCAAAGATTCTTTGAAATAAATTAAAATTTGGAGCAATTTTTTTTGCCCACAAGAAGTGTATTAATTTAAATACTGAATCACAGTATATTGTCAGCGTGGTTAGTTGGTATTTAACCATGAGTTTTGAAAACTATTCGTAATGAAGTGATCCGAAAAATATTTTTTATGAAGTTATTTTTTTTCCATGTTGATGATTGTCGAATTCAAACCTCCATTTTCGTTTCAACTAAGTGAACCTGCAAAAACTGCGCACATTACTATGTTTTTAACTGACTTTCAATTTAAATCTTTCATTTCTTTAAGGTAAAAACTACTTGTAAATTTCATGACTTGAATAAAATAGACATTAAAGTAGATCAAGTAAAGATCTGAATCATGGAGCGCAGCTAAAACAATACATATGAAGCAATCTGGAAACCAATTTCATTCTCTGTTTGGGCCCTGACCAAACTTCTTTACATCAAATTTCCTTTCAGCTAAAGAGTTACGACCCACAGGTAACAGTATGCAATTGGCCAAATGCCAAAGTGTTTCGTAAACAACAGAAACAAAAATTTATTGTAGACTTATCAAGCAGTGATTGACAGAATTTCTGTCTAGCAGAATTTCAAAATTATAGGTATTTTAAAGCTAGCAGAGACAGCACGGTCGAAGAGATTGCGCAGAACGACGAACTGGAAGAAAGTCATTATGCTTGTTGCGATTCCGGGTATACGTACGATGGCAGTTCTGTTGGTTCTGTTGGTATACGATGGCAGGTATACGTACGATGGCAGTGTGCTTGAATTAGTAAGTTTCTTGCACACCAAGGATAAACATAGCAACATTGTTTTGTTTTCGCAAAGCACTTGTCTGAATATTTATAGATTTTTCCTTTCAATTTTCTAAAGAATGCCAGTTGTATAAAATATTTTAAAGTTAAACAATTTCTTATCAACTGTGGATTTAGGTTAACAAGGCGTACATCAATGGTTCTTTTAGAGAGATTCGTATTTAAATAAAACACAATCACTCCTACCAAAGGGGGGAGGGGTTACGCGTTGGCAACTTAGGAAAAATGGAAAATTGTTTTTACGCTAAAGATGGGACACTGTTTCTATGCTAGGTGAAATTACACAATGTTCAGCAGCACAAAAAAAGCTGACAAAATACGGCTACTATATAATGGCCCCCAATCCTTTTCAATAAAAATTACTTTCACGATTTTATATTTTTTTGCTATACTTAAAGTTAAATAATTCTGCAATTTCATGTATCTGGCGGTTTTTTTTTGACTAATTAAACGAACGAAGCTTAGCTTGATACAGTTAACATGGTTTTGTAACGGAGTAAGAAAACGAAGCTTGAGAGAAACTTTGTCAACCATGGTAACTTACTTTGATTGATTACTCTTTTGCAACCCCGATGTGGATAATTTTGAAGCCTAACATTATACTTACATTTTACTCAATTCTGCAAGCTTCTGTATAAACAGAAATTAAAGCAGCAATTATCTTACTACTTGTTAAATAATTATAGACCATGTTAAATAACTATTAAAAATCGTATTTAATAAATTATTAGACATTTTAATAGAAATAAATCAGAGGAATGTCTCAGCATTCAGAAATACCAATCATAATTCAGACCTAAAGAAAGGCATTGCATTATAATTTCGAGGGTTAAAATCAGGGATTTTAGTCTGGGGCAAAAAAGCCAGAAAAAGACCAGTCTAATAAATACCGGTAAAAATTGAAAAAGCTATATTTTATTAGAACTAATATTTTTTAAAAACATTAGTAATATAAAAGGGATACAAAAAATTTTATCTATTACTGTATTGATATCATAGTATATTAAGAACAATTTGGAGTAGCTTACTTTGCTCTTCTGAAACAACAGCTTTTACCTTGGAGTAATAAAAATAATAATAAGTACAATAAATACAACTACTTAAAACTACAATTTGAAATCACCTTATTTAATGCAGCATGAGTAAATAACAATACAAAATTAACTGGGGCCGAGATAGCTTGGTAGGCAAGGCGCTGGACTCGCATTCGTAAGAATGGGAGTTCGAATCCAGCCGAAGAATGGAGACTGCGCGTGCGCGTTAAATCTGTCGGATCACAGAGGCATCCATGTTCCCTTAGCAAATTATGCTCTGAATTGAAAAATTATCGTTCTCTGGTCCAGGTCAAAATTACGATCTGTGGATGAATGAACGGATGTATAAATGGATCTGCCCTATAAACGAGTGTGGCAGAAGTCAAATTCTTGTCTATAGATGGCACCACTGGAAAACAAGAATAATCGCACACCTTGTCTTAATGACCTACGACAACAATTCAAAATTAATTATAACTAGTATAGTATTTTTTAAACAAAATATAATAATCATTTCTAAAAAATCATGTAAAGTTTTATAGAAAATGCCTAATTTATAAAAGATTGAGTACAATTTTAAAAAATAATTATTAAATCAATTTAATCGAATCAATTTAAAGCGCAGTTAGGAGAATTCGAACGTGATTGAAATATGTTTAGAACAATTTTAGACAAAAATTTCTTTTTTCGTAGCAAATATGGCGCAGCAATTACATCAATAAAATTAATAACACTTTATTTATTTATGAAATAAATGCCCTTTCGAGAATTTAAAATTATTATCATGAATGGTCATTAATAAAATTAATTTAAATATGCGTGTATAGATTTTGAATTACAAAGTATAAAATATTAAAAAGCCTTTATTGACCAACTTTTTTAATAAAAGCTACTCTTTAAATAAAAACCAGTCAATCTGGACTTTTTCAGAAAAGCCGGCTGTTTTGCAGCCCTGGTTAAAATTAACTTAAAATGAATCTTTTGGTTTAATGGTTCAATCACTTGGTTCAGTATGGCTCTGAAAATTTACTCATTAAAAACATTAATTCGTGTCAAACAAATTTTGTTAGAACTTGGAACATTACAATTCGGATTCGTAATTTGTTTATTCTTAAAATTTTTTAAGCTATATTAAATTGCATATAAAAAATTTTAATTTTACAATATTGTATTACAAAATTTAAAATTATCATAAACAATTCATGGAATTTAACTACTCTATTAATTTACTTCTAAAAAAATCTGAGTAAATTTTAAATTATTTTTAAAACAGTCGTGAGTTTCAACTGAATTTTAAATAAGTCGCAACTAATTTTTCTGCATCATTTTTAAAACTGTTGAAAGAAATGATTGCGTGACAGGAAATTTATATTTATGAAAATAAGGGAGCATTTTAAATCTTAATGAGTCTTTTTAAGAAAAATCTTGCAAAAAAAAAAAAAAAAAAAAAGAAACTTATCTTATTGGAATAAAAAAAAAATGAGTGCTACTTATCCCACTTATTTTCTATCCATAAAACTTTAGAAACTTATTACAACCATAATAGTATCAAAAATATAACTTTTTTACGTCAATTACTCTCTTTTTTTGAACAGCTAATAAAAGCTCTCGGTTTAGGATTTTTAAAAAAATTGCAAATGGAAATAAAAAAATACTGTGGTGTAATCTCATTAAAAACTAATACTGTTTGCAAAAGAGAAAAAAAATGTCATCATTGCTTTATTATTCTGCGCAGAGAATCAATATTTTTTTATACTAAATTATTGTAAAAGGGTCTCTTTTTTTTTCAAGTAACCCGTTGCCGCGAAATCATTCTATAACTTTATATTTTATTTCCGGGCTTGCTTTCTTTTCCTTATTTTTATTATTTATCTTTTATTATGATTTCGGAGACTATGAAAAAAAAAGATTTGCTCTATCACATCTTTTATGCATTGTAAGCAATATTCATCGAAAAAATACCTTTAAGCTTTTTCCAATTTTCAATGCTTTTATCGCTAAGCATAAACTCCTTGTCATTACAACAAGCAATAAGCCTTGATATGTAGTTATGAGTGAAACCCGAAAAACCCATAAAAGATATTATGTTGGCAAAAAAACAACAAGTAAAAACTATTACAAGAAAACCATAACAAAAATAACGACGTCAATCAGAAAAGCCATCAAAAGAGATTTCTGACTTATGTCGGATTTGACTGGTAATAATATTTGATTATATGCGAGAAAACAATTTACAAGATTGTGATTTATGCACTGCGTACAAATCAATGCCATGTCCGAATGTTTTCGCCTTGTGTTCATCCAGACTGACCGAAAAGTATAAAAATGGTCAAATATCCAGAAAAATATGCATCAGATAAAATATTAAGAAATTGTGGTAATGGTGGGGAGAATTGTTATTGACAATGTCAACCGTCATCTATGAAAAATTACCCCATCTTAGAATCGAGTTAACATGTCTTACATACTAGTGAATTGTAGTTGTAATTTTGTAGTGGTAGATACCCTACAGTACTCCCCCACCAGAATTTTAGCTGTGATAGAGTTCGATGTATGGATGTCACTAGTTGTGTCATTGCTGTTTTTTGCGAAGCCGGGAGAGCTGTATTAAGATCAAAGTACTTTAGCTGCTCGTGAAAGCTGTATTAAGTTCATGGTCACTCTGGTGTTGCCGTTAGCAGTCGAGTGTAGACAAGCTAACGTTGTGTGTGATCGATACGAAACTGAGTAGCAACTGTGCGAGGAGGTGGATAACGTTGCAGTCCCAAGTAGCAAGTCAACTGTTCAATGTGGCTCATTTAACGAAGTAGGCGTATTCAGATCGAAGTGGGCGTTGCTGTCGAGGTAGGCGTGTTCATTTCGAAGTGAGAGTTTCTGTCAAGATAGGCGTGCTCACATCACGTCCGAAGGCCACCAATGAGGGGAGTGTTGTTATAGGCCATGTCAACCTTCATCTATGAAAAGGTACCCCATCATTGAGTCGAGTTAACATGTCTTATATACTAGTGAATTGTAGTTGTAATTTTGTAGTGGTAGATACCCTACAGTAATTTTTAAATATAAGTTTAAAAGGTACTAAACTAACCTCTCCCAACCTCTTGAATCATAGTGAATATCCTAGGGGGTAGGTATATGGAGAAATATTTTGGTTAAAATTATCGTACTGTATAGAATACGTACTGTGTTTGATTACACGTGTAAAGTACTTTCAAAATATACGCTCAAAAGTACTAAACTAACCCCCTCCCAACCTCTTGAAGCAAAGTCAACATCCTGAGGGTAAGTGTATGGAGAAAAAGTTCTGGTAAAATTACCGTAATGGTATTTCTAAAAAAATATATATATAAAAAAAAACCAAAAATTCTGGTATTAAAAACATAAATATATGGTATTTTAACCATTCATTTGGTAATTTTTCCGTTCATATGATAGCTTTTTATTAACCTTAAAATTATAGTTCGTATTACCACACATTTAGCAACAAATACAAAACTGAAAAGTAAATTTAACCGAATAAACGGTTTTTATGCAATGCTTTAAAGTATATTATGATAAAATTACCGCGTTTGACTAATTGTATCATATCTCATAAAACAATATTTTATTGTTAATTTTATAATATTACCAAAATCATTACCAAAAAGCGCCATCTGTAAAGAAAACGCAAAACCAGTGTGTCATATTAGAATGCTTTTTTTCCTGGAGAATTCACATAAAAAAACAGAGAATTATGTTTTTAATTTTAATATTGACACTACCCCAGGGTTTGAAGTAGGGTGGAGTCGAGTTTAAAATTGAAATAAAACAACTTTCAAAAATATTTCACAAAAATTTTAGGATTTTGATGCTAGGCGTTATATTTCGAGATTATTGGACGATATAACTCCAAAATTTGAAAAATTAGGCCCATTCCAGGAGACTTTATGTTTTACAATTTGGCTAAAAACTGGTTCATACATATGTAGTCACAGTGACAACTTTTTAATCAATAAGATTTTTAATTTCAAAAAATGTTTGTAGTTATACACCCCTTATCAAAAACTCCAACGATAAAAACTACATGGTTTCTATTGAATTGGTGGTTCTAAGAAATGGAAAATGTATCAAACACAAACTAATTTAAAGTTTGTGTGCAATGGTGAATTCAGATTATCATAATGATTCTTTAAAGAAGAATATTTGCATATTCCCAATCTAACCTTCTACAAGCGTAAACAAAATAAATATAAAAAAAAACACATCTATGCATTTATTTTCAATACGCATCATCCATCAACTAGAAGGATCAGATATACATTAAGTATTGTCTTTTTTTAATACTTTAGAGGCTAGAGAAACTTTTCTTATAAATGACTATGATTCGTAAAAATATCTTTAGTTTAAAACGATCAAAAATTTTTAAAAAAATACCTAAAGAAATGTTTGAATAATACCTTTCTGCCATCGATATATTTCACGAAAAAAGAATAATTGTCTCTAAGATTTTTTTTTTCAAGTTAAAAATGCATTTTGTTTATTTTTATGTCACGCAAATATGTCGCAGATAATAGACCGTTGAAACACATCATTATTTTGATGTATTTGTGAAATTTTATCTCGTGTTTCCCTTTCAACACTAAAAGGCTTATTTCATATAATATTTCTTCCTCCTGCCCCCATCACTACAATCTTAATCTTGTTTTTCTCATTTATGCTAGCAAACTTCATTAAAATAGGTTATTACCTTTGTTATTAAACATTAATACATTTTAATATTTCTAATATTTATATTTACTATGTTTGCGATAAATTTAATAAATATTTTAACAGGATGCACTGTGAAAAAAATCTCGTAAAATTTACAGTTTCAAACTGGCAGCTTGGTTGTTTGCTCAAAAGTGTAAAATTTAAGAAAGTAAATCCGTAACACCAGTTTTATTTTATCATAGTAGAACAAGTTTTTCCGTGAAAACTACGAACGAAATTCATAATTAAGCTGGTTTTGTACCGTAACAAAACAAGTATTTACAACAGAAATAAATCTGTTTCTCGACAGAGTTTTAACATATGGCAACAGGGAACAAGTTTTCTCCATAAAAGTTAATAAGTAAATCTGTATTCACTCCAGAAATGAATATTTTAACACGGCTGAATTTATTTCAACAAGTTATAGTTGGGATTCAAACCAGGGTGACTTCATTAAGAGGCACGCGCTTTGTGCCCTGAGCAATCGCGGCTCAAGTGTTTTATCATGAAAAAATTATAATAGGGAGAATTTCGATTCAATATGATAACAATTTAACTATAAAGTCGAATCACGGTTTTTTTTGTTGAATATTCAAAACCATAAAGCAATTACTAAAAAGTAAGAGCAAGAACAGAAATTATCGTAAAAAAAAAAAAAAAAAATTGGAGAAAAAGGTAAAGTTATGCTACAAAACGCAAAACTCCTTGCGAAAATTTGAATTTCAACTTACGGTTTTAATTCATTTCTGATTCGTATAAAAAACAGAGAAAAACGATTTTTTCACAAAAATTAAATTAGACTAAATGGTTTGAAAATAGTCCTGTTGAGTAGTTGGAGTTGATACGTTGCTTCAAAATCGTACCGGTACGATATAGGATTACCTCACGAGTACAACCAACACCTCCTAGAAAAGAGTAGGCCTCAGCACGGGTTACCATAAATATCCTTTAGTAGTCCAAACGTAATGACATATTTCGTATTTTCAACCACTGCGCAGCTTAGTACCCCGAACGTAATGACATCTTTCTTATTTTTCTTCAACTGCGCAGTTAACTTCGTCACATCGGACTACTAAATTGATCCGTGCTGAGGCCTTCATTCTTCTAGGAGGTGTTGGTACAACTTAGACAACTACACAACGTTTTAAAGAAAAATATTATTTCAATCCTTAAACAATAGTTGGAATGCAAATAAATGAGTAAAGCTTACCAGAATAAGTTGCATAACTGCAACTACACTAGGTATTGCTACACTAAGGAACAAGTTTTTTGTTGCATTTAGACAAATACTTTATCTTTCCTAATTCGTGTTTATCGACATCAAGTTTAAAATTAGTTTAACTCCAAAAACTACAGATTTTTTTTAATGTTTTTTTTTTCATGTTACAGATGTTTTTTTAACGTTTTGTGTTTTTAGTTTTTTTTTTCAAGTTTAAAAATGTGATATATAACAAGAGGTCACATGAGTGTTGCTTCAAACTTCTAACGAAGTTAGGGCATATCATCAAGTTTTAAATTTTATGGGAACCCTTGCCCAAAAATTTTCCTCGTACGTGGCTAGGAGCACTTCCCCTATTTTGACCAGCTCGAAAGCACGCTAAAAAAAACATTCAGTCAAAAAAAAAAAATATTTAGATCCTACAGAAGTCAAAATTTTATTTGGGTGAATAAAAGAATATAAATTTTAATATTTGTAAACACAAATCTAACACAAATTTTAGTATTCAAGTTCATTGAGTTTTTATTTTTGAATACTTCAAAGAGAGTTTTATAAAAAAGAAATTATACACTGTAATACATTTCATATCAAATTACGGTGAAAAGTAATAGCCGTCAGGGTGCTTACCGTAAAATTTAGTTTTCCCCGGAACATGTTACAGAACAAAAAAAAATTTAAACACTGTAATTTTGCAGTAATAATTACAGAATATATTACTGAATAATCTATACAACGATAAAAAAATATATTTTTCGATAAATTGGATTTTCTGGATGCTGCATTTAAAGTGCAGGTTTTTTATACCGTAATTTGATCCCGAATTTTTTACAGTGTAATACTAAAAAATGCATGCAAACTGTAAAATTTCCATCTCGTGAACTCTTTATAATAAAACCCTATACAAGGTCAACAAACAGGTACTTTTAGGGTAACGCTTGCTACTTTATTCAAAAAGTAGGATTCAAACCTGCTACCTTAATATTTCATTGCATTTAGCGAAAGAACAATACCTCTCAACAAATGAGGGAGGACATAATTTTTTTATCTTCCGAAAAAATATCAAATAATTTCAATGTTCTTTTACAAAAAAAAAAACCTTTGACGAAAAACTTTCTATAAATTTCATTAAATTTGAATTACCCCTTTACTAAATTCAAGAAATGTGTTTGAAGCTTAAGCTAATCATCCTACTCCTCCATTTCGCTCAACATTTTAACAGCTTAAAGTAAAATAAAATTTTCACTTTTTTTATATTTAGGTATAACTTACGGAATGAAAATGGTTCGGGCCTACGAACTAATTTGGACAAATAAAATCATGGGAAAAAAAACTCATTTAAAACAATATATTCAAAAAATAAAATAATGTAAGAAAATAAGCTTAGTTAAAAATATCGGAAATAAAATAATTACTTTTCAATTCTACTGCTTCTATTATAAAATATAATAGTCTGCTGTTTATTTAAGATTTATAACAAAACTCAAACAAAAATATTTAAAACACTTCAAATGGTTTTGAATTAGTTTTGAAATTATTTAAATACATAAAGAACTCTTTCATAAATTTTTGAAATAGTTTGCCGACATCAAAGCAGAAAAGTACGTTTCACAATATTTCACCAAAAATTAATCTAACTTCGAAAAGCAAAGAGTGAAATACCTGCCTTAATCTCCCGACGCAAAAATATAGTCAAACACTTTCTGGATTCAATTTCTGTCGAATATATTAGACTAAAATACACATATTTCAATAATGCATACCGGTCTGAAATAATTAAGTTCGTGACTTGTCTAGCTGAAATGAGTTTTTATTCTTTAAAAATGCCTGACTATGCATTCCATTTATTCAAATGCACTGAAGATTAGAAAATAATGAGTGTGGCAAATACTATGATTAAAAGCAATTTAAAATGAATGAAAAGGAGGATTATAACATTTATGAATCTAAATAGACTGTTAAGCTCACTTAAGTACTTTAATTAGTTAAAACACGAGTTAAATATTTTGTTAAATAGGTGAAAATATATTTGTATGCTTGAAAATATTTCATTTGTTTAAATATATTGTATTGTTGACAGAGAAACATATTTGTTCGAGTTATATTTTGATAAAGTAGAGAAATTTAGTTTGTTATTATATTATATTAAAACTATAAGAATACAAATGTTTTTAATAGCATTTCATGATTGGTTGAATGAATTAAAATTATTATTTACTAATAATAGTAAAAATATTAAGAGTTATCTATTTATCTATAACTATGGAATGTCTTAAAATTATAAAACCAAAATACAAGGTTATATCCTAAATATTTATTCGGATTAAAAGGACTGTTTATTTGCATGTATACGGCGTACAACATGGGGATACATGGGAAATCACATACATTTACATAGTTTCTTGTAAGGAAAGGTGGGGCATAATGATCTACCTACCTAATGATCTACCTATAACGCATATTACTCACTTTTGCGTAGGGCTTAACTCCTGGACATATCTGCCTCAAAACGTGACAGACATCTTTACTATCCTCACGGTATGAAAGTATTACTTTCCTCGTTGTCTTAAAATATTACTTGGCTTGCAAACCAGATAGATTTTGTGGTGCATCCTATTATAACGTATATTACTCACTTTTGCGTAGAGTTTAACTCCTAGACATATCTGCCTCAAGACGTGACAGACATCATTACTGTTCTCACTGTATGACAATATTACTTGCCTCACAGTGTGAAAGTATTACTTGCCTCACTGTAAGAAAATATTACTTAGCTCGTAATATGAGGGTATTATTCGTGATAGAGTATACTTGTCTCTCTGTATGACTTTATTTCATTTTATAACCGGTTGAACAACCGACCCAATTCTGAGTTTACGACTATCAATGTTCAATTCCGTTGCCTTGTAGTTTTGAACCTAACCCCAAAGACAAGGGAACTTCTGGACCAAGCATTGGGACAAACAATCCTTCTCGGAGGACCTTTTAATGGAACTAACCTACATTTGCTTTTCACTGAGAGGAAAACAACGAAAACCTCCCAGGGTGAAAATAATCCGTCTCAACAGAAAATAATCCGTCTACAACTGAGGATATTTTACATCAGCTCTATGGAGGGTATGAACAGTTCGCCAAATTCGTATCAAACAGTCAACGCTGAAAATCAGACCTCGGTCACCTCATTGGAAAGCGAACACTCTATCTCCTGAGCCACCATGATTCTCTCATAGTATGATAGAATTTTTTGCCTTTAACTATATCACTATTATTTTTCTTATAGTATAGCAGTATTAATTTTCTACACGGTATAACATTATTACTTTCTTCAGAGGAGGTAAATATTGGTTGCCTCAAAGTGGGACGGTATTACTAACCTCTCAGAGGACAGAGTATCACTTGCCTCACATTATGACAGTATTACTAACCTCACAGTATCACTGTGTTGCTTGCGCCACAGTACAATAGTGTGACTTATACCAAAATATGATACAATTACTTGCCTCTATTTGTCACAGTATTACATGGTTTTCTTAATTTTACGTGAAATCGATTTTAAATTTGTTTACTTTTAAATCTTAAAGTTTCGTTTATCATTCATTCATTTATTTGTTTATCTAGTTTCACATGGCTACATCAACCAATATAATAGATGATTTTTGATATAGTTAGTGATTGAAAAAAAAAAAGAAAGAAGATAAAAGAAGCAAACAACTGACTCAGAAAATCAATGACTTAATGAATTGAAGAGTCAGTTATAAAACCAACAATAATAATTTATTTATTTATTTTAATTTCACACAGACTTTACTGTCATTATTATAATAAGCAAATAAGACATATTCAAATTTTTCCCATTTTCTCCCTTAATAAGCTAAGAACTTTATATTTACTACAATCTTCTAAGATAGAGAAATTTCCTTTCTCGAAATTTTCGAAAATAAGATGAACTTCACAATCTTTAGAATATTCAATTAAATTGTTTTGTACTAAGTATTCATAACATTGTACGATATTGAGAATTACTAGTTTCTTAGATAAACATTGAACAATATTTGGAAAGCTTTGCTTTCTTAAAAATATTCATTAAGTCCTTTCCGTTACTTAATATAAATGCATGTTTTCGAAGCTGCCTCAAGCTCAAAATAATTAAAAATAATAATATTATTCTATGCAACGAACATAAGAACGAAAGAATATAGTTCGCTTGTTACAAATAATAATCTTTTCTTATAAATGCGTAATTATAATTTGCATTTTACTTAATTGCTTTTAATATTTTTACGTTATTTTTAATATTTTTATTCATTATTTCTTAGTTGTATTTTTTTTAATGGAGAAGAAAATAAAACATAAACGAAAGAAATCTTCAATACACTAAAAAATTTTATTTATATATTTGTTTCACTTTTCCTGTTTTGCTTGGGCCAAACAAAAATACAAAAAAAATATTTTAATGTTTCTTAGTTTTCAATCAAGTGTTTGTTCCAATTTATTGTCCATTCCATATTTTTTATAGAAAAAAACTTTATTTCATTCAAGTGGTTTGTTCCAATTCATTGTTTATTCCAGATTTTTTCATAAAAAATCTTAAGTTAAGTGTTTGTTTCAATTCATTGGCAAATTTTTTCATAAAAAATTTTTTTCTTAAAAAAAAACTGATTCCGTTTCTGCTATAATTATTTCAATTTGAAGCAAAATTTTAAAAATTAAACAAATGAAATATCTATTTTGTTATTTCTCTGTCATTAACTAACAGGTCTCACAAAATAAGAATATTAATTGATTAGTTAATAAGCATAAAAAGAAAGATAAAAATTTTAATAAGTGAAAGGCATCATTGTGTGCAAGCTAAAAAAAAGCACATTAAAAAAAAAAGAAATTTTAGGTTTATCTATTAACATCATGATGTTGAAAGAGTTTATTATATAATTTTATATGTTATAGAAAAATTTATAAAGCAATATTACGTACTTCAAAAATGCTAAGTTATAATATATAATAATATATCTACACGAGGAAAAAAATTCTGGTAAATTACCGAACTGTATAGAACCGACATTTCTGGTAAAATAAACCAAAACCAAAATATATGGTATTTAAACCATTCATTTTGAAATTTTTTTCGTTCCCATGGCAATGATTTATCGGAAATTCTGGCTTTCAAAATTATAGTTCCTATTACCATAGTAAAAAATACAAAACTGAAATAAACTGAAAAAAAAGATAAAGTTGGTTCAATGCTTTCAATAAATATTTGAAATACTATACTTAATTAATGGAATTAATTATCTCTAGGATTGCATTAAGTTGAATTATTGTTACATTAACTTTTACGCTCCCTGATTGATGTATACAGGGTTATTCATAATTCCCTCCGGGGTTTCGAAGCGTTATAGTAAAAAAAACGAAGACGAATACGGCAAAAAAGAACATATGAAATTATTCCGAAAGTATTCAAGTTTTAATTTAAGCAGTTGCCGGTAGATGGCAGTAACATGTACCACTGAAGCCAGTTGTAGAAAAGAAAAATGGCGTTTACAGGCGAAGAGAAAGCTTTTTGTGACTTGGAGTTTGCACTTTTTTGTGTGATGTGCGTGAATACCTGAACACACACTTACCTCATCGATGGATTGGACGAGCTTCCGAAGATGACGTACCTCTTCTAAAGTGGCCTCCACGGTCACCGGATTTATCAACGTGTGAATTTTTCTTGTGAGGGTATGTGAAAGACCACGTTTTTGTATTACCTATGCCACGTGATGTAGCTGACCTGCGGGAAAGGATAACACGTGCTATCAATAACATAGTGAATATAATGTCATTTTTCTAATTGTTGGACGGTAGTAAAATTGTTCGCGAGTCTTAATATTTTATATTAATATTGTTGATACGTTGTCAGGAGTATTCAGAAATGAGTATTTAGAACATTAAGATAGTGCTCTTTATGCTAATTGATAAAACACAAAGCAAAACAATTCTAGTAAAATTACTGTACTGTATGATAAATAAATTCCAGTAAAAAAAAAACATACTTCTGTCACCGAAAAACAAAACATACGGTATTTAAACCATTTACTTGATAAATGTTTGGTTCATATAGTAATGGTTTACATAAAATTTCGGTTTTCAAAATTATAGTTGGTTTCAATACACTATTTAGTAGAAAATACAAAATTGAGAAATAAATTTAACTGAATAAAGAGTTTTTTTGACTTTCTCTAAAGTATCATGATAAAGTTACTAAATTTTACCACATTTTTCATATTTTATCACATATTATAAAACCGTATTTTATTGTTAATTTTACAAAACTCATTACTGAAGAGCATTGGTAAAAAAATGCCTAGCTTTTGTTGTTTCCATAGAGCTAGAACACAATTAATTTTACCATATTGTCACAGATCTATGATTTGGAAATGAGACTTTAAATTCTAATATCAACAGGAATGTCATATGCTGCACGTGAAAAACAATTTTGGTAAAATTACCGCATTGTATGGTAATAATAATGCTTGTGAAAAAAAAACATAATTATATGTTACTAAAAACCAAAATATACGGTATTTAAACTATTCATTTGGTGCAACTTTATTTAAGGTTCATTAAGTAATTTTTCTGTTCATTTGGTAACCTTGGTTTACCGAAAATTTATGTTTCCAAAATTATAACTCGAATTGCATCACATTTAGTAAAAAATACAAAGCTGAAACATAAATTTAACGGAATATATAAATTCCGTGCCATGTTCTAAGATACGTGATAGAACTACCAAATTTACCAATTTATAAAACAATATTTAAATGTTAATTTTATCAAATTTATTACAAAAGTGCTTCAGCTAAATTTATGGAACTTTTATGCATTCCTATAGAGCCAGAATCGTGGTAAATATTTTCATATTTTGGTAGTTTTGACCATTCTTTTTTCAAATTCTGAGCAGTCATAGAACTGATATTCAAAATAAATAATTTAATAAAAAAACGATGGATTATGATTCTGTTTTTTAATTTGGAAAATATTTTATAAGACGTTGTTATTTTTTTTATAAGATTTTATAGCTAAAAATCAAAAAAGATAAGTTTAAACCATTATTTTCAACTGATAGTTCGTGAGCTCCAAGAGAAACAGGAGATGCATGAAAAGGTTTGCAAGTACATTGTTATAATGATTAAACTTTAAATCAATGACGAAACCATAAAGCGAAATAAATTTGCTTGTGTATAATTACTTCACTGTAGCTAATTAGAAAATGTTATTTTATTTTACTTTTCTTAAATTTTGAAATTTTTGACTCCCAAAGCTTGCATACTTCAGTGAATTTTTTTGCAAATTACGAACATTTCAGTTCTTTCAGAAGCCTTCTATTATAAATTTAAACTAACCAAGTGAAAGCATTAAAATTAATATATGAACTAAAATATTTTCAATATTTTCCATTTAAATGCAATATATCCCTACCTTGTCAAACAATATAATAAGCAATATTTTCATGAAAATCCTAATTTAGAAATCTCTCTAATCATTGACGAAAGGAAACCTTTTTAGATAGTTCTCTGAAAAAAACCTTGAAAATAATATTCTTTAATTAACTTCTGACTCACTGATAGAAATGAATATATCGTTTTGTCAAAAAAATTCATTTACAATTTTAATTACATTTTCTTCCAACGTCAGAGAATTCAACATAAACTTACCTAAAAGATAAACGGAAAACCTGATACAAGACGAAATATGGAAGTTTTTAACCCTAACTTTGAATTTTGTTCCATATGGCATCTGAAAATAGCAAATTAAAAGTATTTATCTATATTACTATCTAATAAAATGGTAATCGTTTCGTGCAATCTGATTGGACAGAAAAATCACATGATGTGATCTTAAAAAAATGAAGCAGCTGCAGATATGTTAAACAGTCATAAGCAGAAAACTAATAAAAGTTTAGAATTGTTTTATATTGTTTTAAATATATAGAGTTTTACTTGGTGAAATATCGTTTTCTGTTATTTTTAAATGTTTGATGTTATTATGGAAAATTAATAGTGGCTGCTTTTTTATTATTTTACTGAATTATCCCGCTTTTTAAGATTCAAAATCACTGGTTATCTGCGAGTGACGTCATCGCAGGTGAATCGTGGCATCCGTCGATCCAGGAAATTACGTGGTTAAGAATAATCACGTCATTTCTCTTCTAGTTGTTCGTACCCAATTTTAAATATTAGTATTATTACTTTATTTACTTCTCGATTTTTTATTATTAGTAATGTTATTTTGAATTGTTAAAAAAATATCATGTGTTTTTAGAGAAACTGAAAACTGATTAAGTAATGAAAGTACAGTGAGCAAAATGAAAAATGGACCAACCTGAATAACTTTTGATCCAATGATTGGATTTTCACTTTCTTGGACTCAATCTCAACGATTCAAGGGAATCATCACAAATATTTTAACTAATTAGAGCAAACGATACTTGAAGTTACTAAAATAGGAACAAAACTTACTTTCTGTGATAAAAAACATGCATTTTTTTCAACAGATTTGGCTTTTTGACTCCCAAAATATAGGGGGCAGCAGCAATCTGGGATATATGGTCCCAATAGTTTGGTTAGAAGAACGGATCAAAGCTTGGACCCCTAAAGGTTAATTTTACTTTTCACGTATTATCTCAAGTACATCTGGAATACTTGCGTTTATCTTTTTGCTTATTATCTGCGACGCAATATCTCGAGAACTTTTTAAGGCAATTGAA
This sequence comes from Parasteatoda lunata, assembly GCA_949128135.1. NCBI lineage: Eukaryota > Metazoa > Arthropoda > Arachnida > Araneae > Theridiidae > Parasteatoda > Parasteatoda lunata. Next base: position 30,243,500 of record OX421979.1, read on the forward strand.
AAAATTTTGTACACGATTCATTTGCAAATTCGTTTATCCAAAGATAATTCCATTCAACAAATATATTTTAGTAAACATTTATTAGTTTTTATTATTTTATTTAATAATAGTTGAAATGTAAAGTATATAATTTTTACATCATTCTAAGGAATGCAATATTTAATGGCAAAATACAAATTTTAAGCGAAATCAGTCGATTAGTTACTGAGAAATCAAATTTAAAAATTCGACTTATTCAAAATTTGATTTTTCAGGAACATTTTGACCGATTTCACTGAAATTTCGTAGTTTGCATTATAAAATTATTTTCTTCAAAATAATGTGAAAAAACTACATACTAACATTTCAAAAAAATTTCGACTATCATTAAATAAAAGAATAAATATTTACTAAAAGTTATTTTTTTTCATGGAATTATTTTTAGATAAACGAATTTTATAATTGAGTACAAATATTTTCGCTTTGGAAGTTCTCGAGTTATAGTGAAATACGTGAGAAATAAATTTAACATTAAGGGTTAAAAATTTTGAACCCTCGCCAAACTAAGACCATATTTTCCTCATTGTGGCTAACCCCTATATTTAAGGTGTCAGAAATTTGTATCCGTCAAAACAAAGCGTTTTTATTTATTGAAGGTATGTTTTTGTAACTTAAAATATCGTCTGCACAAATGAAACAGCATATTTGAGGTCATCTCCTTGAACCATTAAGATTGAGTCCCAAAATGTGAGAATCAGATTATTAGATCAAAAGTCATGCAGAGTGGTCTGTTTTTTATTTTGCGCACTGTTCATAGCAATATTATGAAAACCGTATTTCACGTTCAAAATTACCAAATTTGTTAAGCTGACAGAGATGCGTCGTTTTTAAATAATAAAATCGAGAAAAGTGATTTAGTTTACAAACGGATTCCAGCAAAATTGCTTATTAAATCGTTAAGGAGGAAGTTTGATTACTTGTATATATTCAAGCCGAAGAATCTACTTAGTATATACTTTTACGTAAATAATTTCGACATTCGAATAGAAAACGATTGCTACGAGACATTCGTGGGGTTTAATAAACGATAGAAAACCCGGGTCTCTAAAAAAATTTAAGAGTATTTAAAACTGCAAAACTACGCTGCGCATTTTGTTTTGGCGCATTCATTTTAAAAACTTCCTCACAAAATACAGTAAACATTATGTTATTATTGATTGAATTTGTCTGAGTTGGAAATAGTTATTAAATGATTAAATGCATAATGAATATTTTATGTACAAAGTCATGTAAATTGCATTCGTTATTATAAGCTTATGTGAAAAGCGAAATTATTATAATATAGTTATGGACTCCACGAAATACGTTATGAAAATTATACAAGAAATAGAGGCTATGTCCCAATTAAGTTTAACTTTAGTTCCAACAATCTGAAAGTATTTCTGCGAAACCAGATAATTATATAATAAAAGAAATTAGAGTCTTCTAATTGAATAATTTTTTATTCAGATGTAACAATAGAATTCTGACTCAAAGAAACAAAATTGCAAAATTCTAAGATAAATAAACAAAAATTATTCTGAAGTGGATTTTTCTTTTAATTTTTCAGTCATAATTTTTAAAGATTTAAAAAAAGAGGAAATATGGTCTTTTTTTATTTTTTATTTTTTTAGATTCATTTTTCGCAGGGCGCTGGACCTACGTTCGTGAGAATGGGAGTTCGAATCCAGCAGACCAAAGACTTCTCGTGTAATAAAAGGTGACTGGTGCACGTCACATTTATGGGGTCACAAAGCCCTCCATCTTTCCTTTACGAATTAAACCTCTGGAAGTACTGAATTGAAGATTAATCATTCACTTATTCAGATCAAAATTACGATCTGTGGATGAATGAATGGATGTATTAAAGGGTCCGCCCTATAAAACGGGTGTCATGTGTGGGTGTGGTTGAAGTCGAATTCTTAGCCATAGATGACGCCACTGGAATATAAGAACAATCACATTCCCTCTAACTTAATTGCCGAAGACAACAGCTACGTAAAGGAGTAATGAAATTATTTTTTTATAAAAAAAATTTAAAACAGAATTAATAAAAAAAAATTTTAAAATTTCGTAGAAGAGCATGAGTTTTAATGAAACTTATAATCTTTTTAAATACTAATATCTTCGTTGTTTACATAGATTTGGTTGGTTCTAATGCCACTTGCCACACGGGCAAGCCTGCTTGGTGAAACCGAGCAAATTTAAGGCAGTGTGTGCGATTCTTGTTTTTCAGTGGCGCCATCTATGGCCAAGAATTCGACTTCTGTTACATCATACGTCACACCTGCTTATAAGGCTGACCCATTCATACATCCATTCATTCATCCACAGATCGTAGTTTTGACCTGAATCTAAGAACGATTGATCTCCAATCCAGTACCCCCAGAGGTTTCGATTCGTTATGGGAATATGGAGGACTTAGCTACTTGACAGAAGTTTTACGTGCATCACTCACCAACTACACGGGGAGTCTTCGGCCGGCGGGGTTCGAACCCACGAACTCTCGGACATGGGCCCAGCGCCCTACCGACCAGGCTATCCCGGCCCACAAATATTTACTTGTATGCATAATACTTCTGATGCTAATTGATGTATTAACTTTACTTGAATGACCTATAAATAATATCATATTGTAATATGAAAATCGTTAAGTATTCATTTCAAAATTACAAATAAATCATTAGCAAGAGTGTAAAAGAAAGAAATATGAGACTGTCTGCACTTTAATGAAAGTAGCAACAACTAAACTTTGCTAATAAGAAAACACTTTATATATAATGCATTTAAAATCAATAATTTTCATTTGCTTAAGACAAGCAAAATTTATTTATTCTGAAATTTTATTATTTATTTATATTCCTAATTTCTTATTTCTTTTTAATTTTTTATTTTTAATATAATGTGTCTAAATTCGGGCTAATAATTATTTTATACTTGAGCTTTTCTAATATTACTCATCATAGAAATTTGTTTCAGAATAATTTGTAAACAATTACGTTGAAGCAGTTTAGTGCTTAAATTACACAGAGACAATTATTTCGCCAAATCTCCTCACAGCTTATTATGAGTTCATGTAGTCAAGACTGTTAGACAGTACTTCGGACTTAATTAAAAACCGCTTTGCCTCATAAAATTGGAATTAGACTAATCGATTGCAATAACTAGTCTAATTTTCACACTCTTGTCAAAATTTCATAAAAGCATCGAGGCTTATAATAATTAGCAACCAGAATGCTGAGATTGCATTTCATTTACCAATTGAAGGGTATTTAAATTATTTTGCCTAAGGTCATAATGAGTCATAACAATAATTGGTGACTTTTCTGTTTTCATCTACAAACTAATGTAATGAAAGTAGATGCTCAATGAAAGTATGAAGTTAAAATTATAACAACCTTGTTTATATTTTAGAAAGTAATGATTAATGTGTATTAGTTGTAACAATAAAATTGAAGACTGTTTATATTTAGAGTTCAAAGTAATACAAATAATTTTTTATATTTAATATTTTAAAAAAAGGATCTAAAAAACCATACATTTATGATGAAGTCTTACATAAAATTGCAAATAAAATGAACATTGTTTATGGATATACGAAATAAGGAAAATACAAATTATCAACGTAATTTGTATTTTCAATGAAATGATTTTCTAATTAAGTAAAAAATAGTGATTTTTAATTTATTCCTTCTTTCCATCACTTTTTAACGAGTATCATGATATACCTTAGTGTACGTATTGTTCATATTTAAATTTAATAAAAACTAAAATTATTTATTACAATATAAAAAAAATCAGTTAGCTAATTTAAAAAAATTTAGAATTTTTTTTTTTCAATAATCCATACATTTTTGTTTTGTTTTTATAAATTTAAATTTTTAAAAAAAGTAGTTTAAATTTAAAAAAAAATAATAATTTATAAATTGAATGAAACATACTTAATAGTTATCCATCTTGGTAGAACGAAATTCTAGCTTCTTAGCTAGAATTTTGGTTAGATTATTCAATTTCTTTTATACTTTTTCTTATTTTATCGGTAAGATTGTTTTACTTTATGTCCTCTTTCTTTTTCAACTCATTTACAATTACGATATTATTTAATTTTTTGAAGCATTGGTACCATTAACCAGTAATTTTCATCTTAGAAAAATGATTCTTTTATTTGAAATGCTTCTGTCATAAGGGAATGCTTACTGAAGAGAATTTTTACTTTCAATCCATCAATCTTTCACTATATTCTAATTATTTATTATGCTTCAAAGGAACATTTGAATTCATCCAGAAGCCACCTCTAATGAACATAAGAACTTTAGAAATATAATGTTTTTTTCTAAAGATCTTGTTAATTACCCGAATAATTAAACATTTACCTTATTGTTTATTTTAAAACATGTAATAGTCAGTGGCACAATACTATTCTTCAAAGTTTCAATTATTTAGTTCCTAAACTATTTATAAATATAATTATCTGATAAATATTTTTTTCTGAAAAATTATTATCTTTTTCAGAGGGAAACCCGGATGCTAAACGGCTTTACGATGATCTCATCTCCCGTTACAACAAGCTGGTACGACCGGTGATTAATGTGTCGGAGGCCCTGACGGTCTCAATCAAGCTAAAACTCTCACAGCTCATCGAAGTCGTAAGTTCCATCCATTTATTTGCTCTCACCATTAATAACCAGAAAAGCTCTCTCTCCCATTCATGTAACATCAGTCGCGCGTTCGCAAATTTCGAAATCATTTCCACAGATCATTCTGGTGAACGTAACTCTGAATTTGCGAACGAGCTATGAGAAATTTATTCTCTATGAATGTTGTAACATGCACCCGGTATTTACCTGCATCGTGTTGCACAACCGAGTGAAATTTATGGTTGATAATTGAAAATTTGATGCAATGTTGGATGATTGGGAATATTGAAAGTGCATTGATAAAATAAATTCCTATATGTATCCAGTTCAAATCTATAAGGAACTACATCTGATGCTATAATTGAAAAATATATTTGATTATATTATTGCTTTAGATACTTTGCAACGCAAGATGTGTTAAACATAAAGTCAATGGTGAAAAATAATAAAACTTTTAATAAGTTTGAAATATGCAAGTTAGGGTCCGGTTCATAAATTTGTGAGAATTTATATTTTCTAGAGATCATTATGAATTATTAATAATGTTTGATTTACGTGATAATTTTTTACAAATTATTAACTTTCACCAATTCGTTTTATCATAATAATTATTCATCAATTATTATTTATAATATACAATTAGGGTGATGAAAAATTTTGTCCATGAAATAATGGATAATTGTTTACCAGACAATGGCTTTTTGCCAAAGCAATTTTATTCTAAATGCTGACTAGTGAACCTTTAACTTAAAAACCATCAGAGCATGGAATACCGGGCAAGCATATACCGAACAACGGCCTACATATCCCTACCCGGTAATTTTCCTCGTAAATCCTGCTATTACAAACAATGTAAGGTTGTTGCTAAAAGTTTGTCTTTCTCGTGAAAAAAAATAAAACAAAGTTTAAACAAACTCGTTACACCAAAGAATTATTTTCAATTAATATAAGTAAATCAAGCCGTGGTGGCTCCGGGGATAGAGCGTTCTTCTTGTAATGAGATGAACCGGGTTCAAATCTCAGCGACGGCTGGTCGATATGAATTCCGCACCCGGCTCGCATCGACCATAGTAATGACGTAAAATCTCCTCATTGGTAAACAGATCATTGGTAAACAGATCATGAGTCTCCTTGCCATCAGGCTAACCGTAAGAGGTAAGCTTTTCTTCTCCATTTAACGGAAATGTGGGTTAGTTCCATCAAAGAGTCCTCCACGAAGGCAAATTTTTCCCAATACTTGGTCCAGAAGTTCTCTTGTCTTCTGCATTGGGTTCAGAATTATAAGACTACGGAGTTAAACTTAAGTAGTCGTAAACCCAAAATTGGATCGTCTGGTGAATGACGGTTGTAAAATATAAAATAACATAAGTAACTCATAATAATACTAATTAAAAGTTAAAAATAAGCATATTTCATGTTTTGCTGCTTTGACGTTTGACCTTCTTAAAAATGCAGAGGCAATATATGAAATATATAATAATTTCATACTTTGCCCGTCAATTTATCAGATTGTTTACGATGCCGGGTACCCAACTTTGACGATAACTTCTAAATATTTGAACATAAGAAAAATAACCTGGCAGTGTTTCAAACTTTATGAAAATTATTTAAATTATAATGGTTTATTGGATCGAATTCGAGCAAAAATTTGAAATAATTGATTGTGATTGATTGATTGTGAAGAATTGATTGACACTTTGATGCACCAGCAAGCTACGTCACTCTTGGGTCAGCAAATCACACCCGTGTCGTCGCAGGTTTCAAATTAAATCTGATCGGAAAATTTATTCAGCATGATAATAGACCCAAACCTTAAAGTTGTAACCTTAACCCGTCTTGCACAACCACATAATTAGACACAACCGTGTGATTATTTGCAAGTACCTAATTGCCCTAAGTTGACAAAAATATTTATATTCACAAATGGTTCATGATTTTACATCCATTGCATCAAGGTATTCCATAGTAGTTTTTACCTCTTTAAATCCGGCAAATGCTGATTAATTCAACTAAAAGTTGTTTTAAAACTAGAACAAGAAAATGTGACTCAAAAGCTTAATTTTCGATGTCAGAAAGTCGCTAAATAGTTCTAAAATTTTATATCAGGGATAAAATCATTATTTAATATCATTAAATTAAAGCTAACTGACTACTTTTTTTTCATTTAAAACTGATTAAATTAATTTGAAATAACACAATAACTGCTTAATTTAGTAAGAAAAGTGGTTTCTGTGCTATAATATTTCATTTGAAAACTAAGAAATTTCATTGCAAAGTTTTTAAGTACTGAACATCTATTAAATTAATATTTCTGAATATCAGTGATAAAGCTAAATATCCTCATAAATTTAACTAGTTAATTTAACTCAAAATAACTCAAATACTGATCCATTTAATTTAAAAAGTCATTTTGAAAACTAGATTCTGTTTATGTGATATTAGAAAATGCCTTTGCTTTCAAAATTGCAAAGTATTTATTTGCCATTTAGAAGCATTAAAGTACTTGCACCACATATCTGACAAACCAGTCTATTGTTTAATGCTAGGGACAAAACTAAACTGCGGTAAATAATTCGTCATAAGTTATTTTTATATTTTAGTTAATTTTACCATTATTACGTGAAATATGCATGACTTAACTATGATAATTTAAATAAATATACTTAGCAGGAAGGCTAATAAATAATTATTGCTTTCTAATAAATTAAAAAAATAATGCTGTTTTACACACCAGCTTCGAACGAAAACTCTCTTTTCAAAAATTAAATTCACGTTACATTTTAATAAAAATAATAAATTACAATGTGCTTTTAAGTAGCGCAACCGTTAAAAAACCACGACAAATTATAGTTTTTTTTCATGCCTAATCAATTTTATAAGAAAATTACTTTTCATAACATTGCTAATGAAATTCTAATTCTTAAATTAAACTTTTTTTTCTATTCTCACATTTTCACTATCTTGAGCGTCAGGTACCAGAAATGAATTAAGTTTGTGCATTTTTTTTTTCGCTGAAGGTGAAGTCAAAGAAGCTCTTGAACCAAATAATAAAAAAATGGAAAGTTTCCAAGAGATCTCAATCGATAAAAAGCTTCAGAAATGTTTTGCAGCAATCTTATTAATAAATAGCTTCACGCTTTCTTACTTTACAGAATATATTTTCTCTCTATCTATCGCTGATCGTTGTGATGGTTCTTTAAAGTTGTTTTTTCCTCCTTGCTTTCCAATTTTAACGCCGATAATAGAAGTATGAATAAATTAACGAAAATCTTAGTAAGTATAAAGATTTAGTACGATCAATCTATCGGTTATTTTTTATATCTAAATTATTTTTTGAAAAAAAATTGGTTTGGTAAAATCAATCGCTTAATTTAACTTGTAATAAATGTTTATTTTTCTTAATTAAACGGAGTTTTATATTGAAAATTGGTTTATCTAGAATAAAGTTATTAACGCATAGCAATTAGTTTCCCCCCATTATTCATCATCATTTTTAATATTTAGTTATGAGCTATTTCACAAACCAAGTAAATTTATTTTGTTGAGTAAATCTTTAAAAAATTTAAGTTTTTATGCTTTTCCACATTAATTATTTCTATCATTTGATAGTTCATTTTTTACACTAAAATTCATGATATTTTATTTCTGCATAAAACAAATAAATGAGTTAAGCATAGAATTGTTTGGAGTGATTTTTTTAGATTTAAGTATCGCTTTACATGCATTTTATTCAATTACTTTAATATTATTTTAATATTAATTTAATCAATATCTTCAATATTAAACCTAAGTCGTAGAATTCGTAGTATTCTATGTTTTGCCAAATTTATTCCATATTTCATTAAAATAGCTACCTCATGCTGTTTAACTCATGATAAGAAAATAAATTATCCCTATTAATTCGTATTTTAAGGAATATTCATAAAATTAAATGTTTTTTTTGCATTTTATTCTAATTTGTGGAAATTTTTTTAATCCGAAAATTCTTTAATTGGATAAGTTCAGTTTTAAAAATCGGAAAAAAAATTAACGCACATAAACTATATTTTTATAAGAATTGCAAAGTAAAATAACAATAATATAGCATGTATATTTTTAAAAAATAATAAGAGAAAAATCACAAAATATAACAAACATGTATGATCTTTTAAACTTTCAAAGTAAAAATTCATTACAAATTTAATATGTTTAAATTAAGTTTAAAAATATTGAATAATCATGAGAAAGCAAATATAGAGTGATCAGAGGTGGCAATAATAACAATTTAAATAAAATATATATTTTATTATTGTACAATTTTTAATTACTAGAAAGTTTTCAAGTAATAAAGTAATAGTATTAATAATAATGTTAATACTGATGATCAATTAATTTTTTCCTCCTTAAATTCTAATTTTAACTTTGATTTGGTTAGAGAGGTATGATTAAATTAAAGAAAGTTTCAGAAAATATAAATTTCATAAGATCCATGTAATGGTTGTTTTTTTATATCCTGTTTCATAAAAGTTGGCTTGTTTTATTAATACAATCTCTCATTTTAACTTGTTATAAATGCTTTTTATGGAAGTGAAGTTTCACATTAAAACTTGGTTTATATGGAATAAAGTCATTAAATCCTGCAAATTACTTTTTTCACTATTTATATTTTTTCAATTCAGCTAATAGTTATTTCACAAAAGCTAATTTCTTTTACTGAATGAATCTGCAAGCAATTTTCGGTTGCATGCATTTATATTTTTTTAATACGATTTATTCATTACGCGCATACTTAACAGTTTTTAGTTTCTTTTCAAAATAATCTTAATTACGTCTAAAAGATGTAAATTAAGATTAAATTTGAAAATATTAAATGTATTTAACATTTAAAATCTCCTGCATTGTAAAATTCCTTATCAAATAACGGGGAAAAGTACTGACGCTCTGAATGCAGTATCTGCAAAATCCTTTTTACCGTAAAATTCATTTTTACAGTAATATTTTATACCGAAATTTTTACAGTAATAGTTATTTTATTATAGTTATTAAGTTATTTTGTTCTTAATATTGCTGTAGAAATTACAGTATAACAAATTTTCGTTTTTCGTAAAACCTTACGGTAAAAATGGATTTTACGATAAAATGTACTGGTAGTCGGGATACCGGCACTTTTTGTTTTGTTTTCCTTTGAAATATGTTTTCTTTTATTTTGCACCTTTATCTTACTTTAATCCAATAATTTTCTTTCATTTATTTCACTTTGTTTCACATAATTTTACTTTGTTTTGAATAACTTTGCTTTGCTGTTATTTTTGGTTTGCTTTACTTTTTGTCTTCATATTTTATTACTATACTGAGATTTACTTCTCTTAGCAAATTTTTATGTAAGTTTCGTGGAAATAGTAATTTTCAGTTTAATTCTATCGAAGTTTATAAAAACGTAAAAAAAAGACAATTGCATTAAACATTTTATTTTGCCTTGTATTGTTTCATATTTAATTACTGAACTGCTTTGTTTTACATCTTAAGTTGTTTTATATTATTTTACTGCACATCTTTGTTTTTCTTTTAGTTTCGCTTCTTTTTAAATCGTTGTTTTTTTTTTCCTTTTTTTTCATTTCCTTCCTAGTTGCATCTTAATTTTACATCGTTATCTTACTTTAATTTCATAATTTTCTGTAATTTTTTCACTTTGTTTTACTTCATTTAATTTTGATTTTCCTGACTATGTTTCACTTCATTTTGCTTTACTTTATGTCTGAATAGTTTATTACTTTACTTAGTTTTGCTTCCCTTAACTAATTTTTGTATTATTTTTGTTGAAATAAAAATTAGACTTTTCCATTAATTTATTTTTAGTTCAATTCTATCGAAGTTTTTAAAAATGTGAACTATAAAAAAATATCATTAAAATTTTATTTTGTTTTACTTTGTTTAATATTTAATTATTGGGCTGTTTTATTCTACTTTTTAAATTACTTCATTTTATTTCACATCTTTAATGTACTTTACTTTAATAAATTTAATTTCTTTTTTTTTACTTTACCTCTTAAACTGTTTTATATTATTTTGCATCTTTGTTTTACTTTATATTTTGGTTTATTATTTGGCATCGCTTTATTTTATATTTTTCATTTCTTATATTTTCCTATTTTTACATTATTCTTTCAAATTTTCATGATTTTATTCTTTCTTAGTTTGTTCCTCATTTAACTTAATCAAACCTTTCTTTGACTTTCAATTCTAGTTTTTCAAAATTCATGCAAGAAAAATCTAAAAATAATTGTTTGTTTCTAAATCAAATTCTAAATGTGTTCAACAAGAAAAATATCGTCCTTTTTGAAAGAACATTTTAATCTGACATGAAAAAAATATAACTTTAAAAGAAAAGATTTAGAACAAACATTTCACGATTCAATTTTCTTTTCTGCATGAGTGACATACAAAGATTTCTTTACATACCTCAGTCGTCATGCGACGGCATTCAGCCATCCTTTCTTTATATCTAGCTCAAAAAAACATTTTATAGATATTTTATACATCCTGATTCAGGAAACAAAACTTTTAAAATGTTTCTGAAATCGAAACTGTCAGAATAATAGTCATTCTGATGTCAGGGACACCAAAACAATTTTAAACTTCTTACTTGATTTCTAAGTTTTGAAAGAATTTATCTCGAATTTCGAACTCATTTTTTAAACAACATGCGCCAAGCAATAGCTTTAATTTTTCAGTGAATCATAATAATGAAAATTAAATTCTTCTAGAGCTTATTAAATTGATAAAATCAATAATAAACATTTTTTTTTTTACTTCCTAGAATATTCTGAATTGTTTTTAAACAAGATCTCGCATTCATTCCCAAAAAGAAATGCTTAGAATAATTTAAAAAATAAAGAAATAAAGTTTTGTTTCCTTTTATAAGACAGAATTTGAATTTCGTGTAATAATGCATATTATTGTCTATAGCTTTAAAATTAAATAGAAAAAAATAAATTCACCTATTAAAGTTTTATTAGCGTCATTTTACATATACCTATGCTATGAGAATAAATAAAAAAAATGCAATCGGCTTAGAGAGTAACCAAAACGCTACACAAATAAAAAATGCATTAAAAAAGTACAATTGAGTCAAGAACTTTAAGAAGTATATTGATTAATCACACGTTTGACACTTCTGAATTTTTTGTGTAGTAATTATTGGAAAAAACGTAGAAATATGTATCATATAATTATGTATGAAATAAACTTTATCTAAAACATATTTTATTCTAAATTCAATTTGACTTCTATTATTTAAAATATGAAGAAAGAAGAAATTTAAAACTGAAATATGAAAAGTGCTGCTATATGCATACTTGCGAGATTTAATACTTGTACAGAAAACTTCTTTACTCCATTCAGTTTGTTTAGCCGAAAGTTTTAAGCTTAGTTTGAGAAAATATCCATTGTTCTACCCAGTAAAACTCTCCATTATTCAGTTTAAACTGTTTAAAACCGTTCTTAAATGAAACTGAGATGATCCATTTTAGTCAAATTCATGTGGGTTAAGTCTGTACATTTACAAACTTACTATTAAATATGACTTCGTAAGAGTAAAAAATATTTCCTATAACGAACATTGTAGTGTCTTTAAACCGAGAAACCGGCATACTCCCGGTTTCTCGTTTTAATGATATAAAACTTTGTGCCGTTGGAGAATAAAATAACAAATAAACTTTAATACGTTTTGATCTAATCTATATAAATATATATAAATAAATAAATATATATATATATATATATATATATATATAATATATATATATATATATATATATATATATATATATATATATATATATATATATATATATATATATATATATATATATATATATATATATATATATATATATATATATATATATATATATAAAGAGAGAGAGAGAAAGTCCATTAAAATATTCTTCCATAAAGTTATATAACTCGCTCTTAGAAAACTAAATATGGTAAAGCTACCAGAATATAGCAAACCTTACCGTGTTTCTGGCTCTAAAAGAACACCAAAAAGCTTTGTAAGTTTTACGAAGGCGTTAGTATCAATACCCAAATAATTATCAATAAATTACCAATAAAATATGGCTTTTGTTATATACGATTAAATTTGGTAAGCATGGTAAAACTTGGTAATTTTAGAGTATGCCTTAGAGTCTGGCATAAAAGTTTACCTTAGTATATGGTATAAAAATCATTTATTTGGTTCAATTTATTTTTCAGTTTTTCTTTTTTTACTGACGACCAACAGCAGTTTTGAGAACCAGAATGTCTGGTAAACCGTTACCTTATGAATAGAAAATTCACAAATGGATGGTTTAAATACCATATAATTTGATTTTATTAACCAGAATTATTTTTCGACAAAAAATGTCCTTACTACACAGTATAGTTGTTTTACAAGAAATTGTTTTCACCATGCGCAAATCTGGAATAAATTTCATTTAAAAAAGTAATTATTTATTTAATTTGATGTTGAGTAAAGAAGTTTTTTTTAAATCATTAAAAAAAACTTTATATTTTGTTTAACTGCTTTAATTTGAAAGCAAAAATCCAAGGTTTAAATTAACTGGCTCTCAAGAAATAAAAACCTAAAATCGTGGCTTTTTTTCGGTTTTATTTATGGAAAATATTTAACCTGTTCGTTAAAACTCTAGGATTAGTCACTTAAGATTATAAAAACGAAAAGTAAAAATACTTTTACCCCTTGATTTTAATTAGAATCAATTTAGTTTAAAAAATAGTAAATTAGTAAAAATAGTAGTAATATTAATAAATTAATAAATTTTATAATTTTATTCACAGTTTTATGAGTTCGATTAAGTCTCGCAAAACATAAAATCAACAAGTTTCAAGTTTTCTTCTTACCATACTGTACTGTTCGGATCAAATTACGGATAAGGATCAAGTATCGGCATTCCGTATCATCCGTATCGACCATTGCATCATCCGTAAAATCCAGTTTTACCGTAATTTATTTATTTATTAAGATGATTATTTAATCAGTATTTCAACGATAATTATTACTGTAAAAATTACGGTAAACCAGATTTTTTTGTTCCAGAACATTTTCTGGCAAAATTGGACTTTGCGGTAAAATATATCGGCATCCAGAGCTGTAGCTTTAACCGTAATTTGATTCGAAATTTTTGCAGGTCCAAGTTATTTTTCGTAGGATAAGAGACTACGGTATTTTTTATATCAAGCATACAAAAAAAATTTTAATTGGTGAAAATTTATTTAAATTTTATTATATAATTAATTATAACTTTAATCATATAATTATTCATAATTTTATTATAATATTAATCGTGTAATTATTATAATTATACAATTCGTTATAACTATATAATTCACCCAATTATACATTTAATTTTAATTGAAATAATTGTAAATGTTTCGATAATCAACGTAATATAAAATAACAAAATTACTTTTGACGTCAATCAAAGCATTTGACCCAGTAAGCGAAAGTGCCATGCCGCATTTTCTTTAATAAAAGAAATTTGACCAGTTGGCGGCTACCTCCATTTTTTTATCAGCTAAAGTTATGATTATTTAAATAAAGTACATTTTTTATGTCTGATTTCGATTATGGAAATATTATCTATACTAATTAAGTTTATTTGAATACGTGATTATCTAGTCAATAGATCGAAAGTTATTCGAGGTGATTGTTTTTATTTTTAACTGCATAACCAATTCTATGTATTCATAGAAAGGTTTAACAAACCTTATAAATATTAAATTATTTCATGTGTCGTAGGAAAATTGATGTAAGTCTAAAAAGTGTTGGGATGGTTTGGAAATCTGGAGACTCTTCTAAGTAGCCTAGCCTATGTTATAGATCCTTGACACATTCCAAAGTGACCTTTATGATTAGCAAAGTCGCTCATTTTCTAAATATCTTACAGCTCATATATTGCAAGTTCATTTTAATATTTAAGCAAACCAATGTTTTAGCCTCATAATAAATGCTTTTTCATTTGAACTTTGTCTGCAGCAAGAAGGGACTACTAAAACTTCTACGATCAAAAAAATTAAGTTAAAAATAAAATAAAATAAAAATTAATTAAAAGTTACAGCTAATAAAAGTTTTAGTAAAATAAAAATATTGCTCTCTGAGAACTTATTATCAAATAAATAACAAACAAAACTCTTTATAATAATTAATAGTTTTTCCTTTTTTTCCATTCATCTGTCATTTTTAAAAATGGTTTCTAAAGTTTCTGGGTTTTAACCCTCAATATCCAATGGTTAGTTTGGCCTTTTCAATACAGCCTGCATGTAACACAGGGTTCTTTAAAGTCTTGAACAATTCTCTTAATTATCTTACAACTACAGTTCTAGTTAGAGGCGTCTGATATGCAAATGCTCCTTAATGAGTGACCCATAATTTTAGCCCAAAGAAGATGTATGCTAGACACTACCAAACGCAGTATGAAATACATGTGAAGTTTATGTGAAGACTTATAGAGAGAAAACATAATTCTTCTGGGGGAAATGCGAGCATGGATGGTTGTTGGAAAAAAATGTTTTTTGTGGAGTTTTAAGTTCGTAATGGAAATGTATAAAGCCTGCTCAAGTGCGAATCGATAGTTTGTAAGGTTTCATGGATTTTTAGACTTAAAATAGTCCATAAATAACCATGGTTAAAGATTTGAGATTCCGTATTTAATATGTTTTGTTACTATCTTGGTACTATCTCACATTAGGTAGATACTTTATTTGCATCGCATTAGAGCTGCATAATTAGCTATTGGTGGTCATCTGGGAAAAATCCTTGAGGATTATCCGAAGACATGCCTTCACAATTTTTATCCTTTGAAAGGGAATGGCGTCCTTGTTTTGGTAGCTCGATGAACTGCGCGTGAAATCGAACACATTACGGTATAACAGTTTAATGAAGACTTATACCCCACACCCTCAGTTCCTGCGCAGGCTGATTAAAGTGGTAATCAGCCCATTTACTGGCACAAGCCAGGGATGCTTAACTTCCGTGTTCTATTGGGAGTAGTGTCTTTATGATAAGTCTACTGTGGGATATTCCACATTAAGACATTTTATTTCGCAGAATTGTTATTCTTTATCTTTATTCAAAAGATTTTGAGTTTAGAAAAATTGACCAATTCCTACTGATTTACACCAATCATATGCACTTTAAATATTATCGCAATGAAAATCCTAATAATTGTTATTTTCTAATCTTTATTTTAAGAAGAGCCTTGCATGGTGTGAACCTTTCCCTATGACAATGGTGCCTATGTATAGTAAAGTAGCTACTCACCAACAAATGAGAATACTTATGGCACCACATGGAGAAAACTGTGTAGTTCCCATTTTTGAAACGGTACGAGATATGGAGAAAAGGGAATTACAAAGCTGTTAAATATTATTTATTTAGCATAAATAGACATTGTGTTTAAGAACACTTAAAAGGCACAGTTTTATGTTTGAAATGGTCTATTATGTTACGTGATGAAACGATCATACGAAAAGATATTTTAGTTTCTGTTTTCAAACCTCTCTTACACTTTTTTTTATTCGAAAATAAAAGCCTTTTCTTAAGTTTTATGCATCTTAAATTATTCTAAACAAAGTTTCTAGCTTTTAATGAGCATTCATTTAAAATAATTGAGGGTAGTTACTTGTATAGATGAAGCAATTTCAGCAGCTTGCGTAATATTAAACTGTTAAGAAGAATTAATGAAAATGTGTGACTTAAACTAGTTTTCGCTAGACACTTGACTACTTAAATGACCTTAAAGCTACGCATTCTTATTCTAAGCTATTAATCTTGTTTTAATAGTTAGCGGAATAGGAGACGAGGAAAAAGGCATTGAAGTCAACGTAATTGCTTTGCTACTGTGAATGATGATACCTATCTTAACTTAATAAATTTTATTTAAATGTATATTAAGTCAAAGTACTAAAATATAAATTAAATTTTTTTTACAGTTTCTTTATGTCTGTCTCCATTGATTGTAAATTTAAAAAAAAGAACTAAAACTTAACATGTTTTTATACTTGTTTAAGCAATACACTGTAACAAAATTCCGGATCTTCATCAGTAAAATACATTTTACAGGTAAAATCTATTTTTACCACAAAATCCATTTTTTACGGCAAAATAATACACTGCAGTTTTTACAGAAATATTTATTTAATTAGAGTGATTCAGTGACTTTACGATAATAATAACTGTACGAATTAAAGCATTTCAGATTTTTCGTTCCCTAACATGTTCCCGTAAAAATGAATTATACGGTAAAAATGAATTATACGGTAAAAAATGGATTCTACGGTATCGGCACTCATTGTGCCGGAGGTTTTTTTTCTCATTTTTTTTCTTTTTTTTTCCCCGTAATTTATTACATTGTAGAAGATGTTGAATGAAGAAGTTTGACAACAAGTTATGGTAAGTTTTAGGCGTAAAAGAGTTATCTGTTTCGCCAATGGTTGATTTTAGGTATATAACATTTGCTAGTTATTTTAAATAAAAAGGTTTTAAATAAAAAAAAATTACTTCCACATCATTTTAATTTCAAAAATGTTTCAAACTAATCTTTAAAACTAAATGTTTCAAAAATTTCATCAAACTAATAAGTTTTTTTTAAATAGTATGCTAAAGTGATGTAAGAATAACTCGTTTAGTAATATAAAGGAAATATTCACATTTCTCGGGTTTAAAATTAGTTTGTAGTCATTTTTAAGTGTTAATCACAAATTTGTTAAGCCATTGAATAGCTTTGGGTTATATATTATTGTTTTCAAATTATATTTTTTAAATTAAATTATATTATTTATTAAATTATATTTTTAATTTTAAATAAAAATTACTTATATTTGATAATTACTCCTATTTTATTATTCGTAATGATTTCAAAATTTTTTTAAAAAAATCATTTAACTAATATCTAACTTCTTTTTTAAGCACTGGAAGATATTACGTGAAAAAAATAAAACATATTAAGTTTAGCATTATTCTATGGTTAGTTTCAGGAGTAGAATTATTATTAATAATTCCTTTATTTTAGTTCGGATTTAAAATTAGTTTATAGTTATTTTTAAGAGTTAAACCCTAATTTGTAGCAATGGATAATTTCAGGAACAAATTATTAATTTTTTATTTAAAATAAAGCTTTAAAAAAAAATTTTTATATTTCATAATTACTCCTATTTTATTATTCATAATGATTTTAAAATTTAAAAAAATCCTTAAAAGTTCATTAAACTAATACCTAACATGTTTAAAACGCACTGGAATATGCTAACTGAAGAAAGAATAACCTCTTGAATAACGCACTGAAAACAGATTTTTTGAGTTTGATAGCATGTTATGGTTAGTTTTAGGAGTAAAATATTATTTGTAATTCCAGATGTTTCAAAATAAAAACGTTTTTGAGAGATAATTTTTTCTCACAAATTATTTATATTTCTATTAATTTTAAAGTATGTTTTACGTTACTAAAGTTTTACTGAATATTGTTCTTTTACTCATATCTTCCAGTAAACACATAGAAACATGTTTATTACCTGACTAAAACAAGCTGCGACCTGAATTCCAAAGTTGCTTTTTTAAATTAAAAAGGAGAGCTTATGTTACCCTTGCCTTACACAAAATTTCAGGTTGTTCCTTAAATCCATGCTTTTATCTTACATTACTTACAAATAAGTGGTTTATTCATAATTTTTACCAATAACATAATAAACTAAACAAAATAGTTTGTCACAATTTTGTTCATTATTTTCCATATTCACTTTTATACAATCAGTAAGCATTACACCATACACTGAGAAAAAATTCTGGTCAAAAGTATCAAAATATGGTAACATCTACCATGTTTCTGGCTGTATAAAAAAAATTTCGATATTTTTTACAGAAGAACATTGGTAATGATTTTGCTAAAATAAAGAATAAAATATTATTTTAAAATACTATATGTTAAAATTCGATCAGTGTTTTAACAATCGGTAATTTAAACACGATACTTTGAAGCATAGCATGAAAACCATTTATACAGTTAAACTTACTTTTCAGTTTCGTATTTTTTACTAAATGTGTGGTAATAAGTACTATATTTTAAAAAACAGAATTGTCTGTAAAATATTACCATATGGATGGAAAAATTATCAAATAAATGGTTTAAATACCGTATATTTTCATAATATTAAACAGAATTATGTTTGTTCACTTTTTACCTTTCAAATTTCATTACCATACAGTACTGTATTTCTTATAGATTTTTTTTCTCCATGTAAGATTAATTATTCCAAGAAACTTTGAATTATTAAAAAGACATTTTTGTAAAGATTTTTAAAAAAAATTCCATTATTTTTTTAACCTAAAACTAAACTATACTCAGTGGCGCGACAGCCCATAGAGGGCCAAGGCCTACTGTGCCCATCTCAGTTTTCTTGACCTTGGGCTCTGGGGTGCAGGGGCAGATGTTCCGATCAGGTGATCAGCCGAACGTGGAACCCCCAGTGTTTAGTTCCCAAGCATGCTTGGTACTCATTTATCGACCCACTGAAGGGATGAAAGGCTGAGTCAACCTTGCCCGGCCCGAGGATTAAACCCAGGACCTGTGGCACAGGAGCGCGAAGCGCTACCACTTAGCCACCGGGCGTCATTTTTTTAACCACAAACCCCAATATTTCGCAATTGGAAAAAAAAATTATGATTTTTCCTAAACAAAACAATTACATTTTGATATTTATAATTATCAATATAGTTTTTTTTTCAATATAGTTTATAAAAATATTTATATTTTTATTTGATATAAGAGAGTTCATAAGTTAAATAGAACTAATTTTAAATAAATAGGTTATTTAAATAGAATAGTTTTTAGCAAAATGAATAAAATATGTATTATTAGGTAAAAAAACATTTCTTTTTGACAAATCTATAATTTGTAAATATCATATAAACAATTTTTAGAGATCAATATTAACGACAGTAAAATACTTAGTAGAAATATGCTTGTTCGTTTCACAAATATTTACTTACATAACCCCAACGAACTGAAAATGACATTTGTATTTCGATACTTTTTCTAAATATTTTCTATACTCTCAACTCAATTGATCTAATGTGTTTGAGTGATTTTCAATTATAGAAATTCTGAAAATGACATTTTACAGGAAAACTTTTTAAACAAGTTTTTTAAGTTGCTTTCTTAAATTGAAATGTCAAAGCTTTTTCAGCAACTAGAAAAGATATCTGTTCTTTTCATAAGTTAAACGTAGCTTACATTTCTCACTCCACCCCACAAAATAGTTCCAAATACAAAGAATTAAAAAGAAACTATATCTGAGTATGCTTTTAAAAAGTTTTTTCCTATTTATATTGATAACAAGAATAATGGAAAAATAAAACTTTTGAAATCCAACCTTTCGATTGATGAAAAATTTACTAACTTTTTTCATCTTACATATTTTCTTGGACGATTTAAGTGGTAGAAAGCAATTTAGTCATAAAAATTTATTGGAAAACTATACCATTATAGAAATCGTTTATTAAAAGAATTTTTCTGAACTTATATTTAAGATAAATCAGTGCATTTTTAATCAAATATTATTATTTATTTACTTTACAAATTTCATGAAGAGTTTTCTTTAAAAAAAAGTTTAAAATTTTGTTTTAAAAAAAAAAATTTTTGGTGGAATTGCGACTTAAAAGAGTATTTTATTTATTCCTAAATAAATTAAATTAATGAAAATCAAAAATTTCCTTAAAGCATTTAAAGTACTATCAAAATATTGCATTTAATATAAAACATCATTTAAACTTTTTTGAGAGCATATAAATATAACAATACGGCTTAGAGAGATTAAGCTATCTATATAAATAAAGTAGAATGTTTGTATCTATGTGTGTATGTTAGAAGGGGGTAAGTGGAGATATCTTCTTATAACTTTAAAAAAGCGAGAAAGTGTTTGAAGGTGTAAAAGTAACTTTCAATTTTTCACTTTACTGTCTTATTAACGTATTTTAATTTCAGAATTTCAGTAAAAGATGATAATATGCGATACATTATATGTGTTTATAGTTATTATGATTTTAACTCTTGCTCTGTATAATTACAATTAACCAGCATTGAGAATAAACAAACATCTGCCTTCATGTGATTAGTGTAGACACATGGTGATGAGCAAGTGTGGACGTGTCAACACTGGCAGAGATATGAATTGGTTTGAAATTTAATGTATTTAATGTTATTTATATATATTTTATAAATTACAATTATTTTGTCGAATAATATGCCTTTACAATTAGTGATTTTGTCGAATAATATACCTTTACAATTAGTGATTTTGTCGAATAATATACCTTTGAAACTATGGATTTTTTCGAATGATATACCTTTACAATTAGTGATTTTGTAAAATAATATACATTTACAATTAGTGATTTTGTGGAATAATGTTTTTTTTAGATTAATGATTTTGTAGAATGATATAGCTTTGCAATTTCAATTAGTGGTTTCACAAGTAAATAATTTAGCACGAAGCATCAATCTCAATCAACTTTGCAAAAATTTAAAGGAAATTATTTTTTGCAATACAATAAAGTAAAATAGATTATCAGCGAACTGTGACACGTGGTATCTTTTCCGTGTTGTTCACACTGCTGTAGTGAAGGAAAGACTCCTTTAGTCATGCTCTCCGTGTGTCGTCCATTTGGAACATTTCATAATCAAGTTAAAACTGAGGTGACTATAATTGGTTCTTTGCTTTCAAATAAATCCAGTTGAATAATTTTTTTTTAAATGTATTGGTTTGAGTTTAAATCGCTTTTCTCAATATAGTGAATGCTCTAATAAAAATTAATATTTTAATTAAATTATCAGAATATTTATTCTCCAATAAGACATCTGGGGTATTGCAATTGATGTTTTTTTTCCAATGCTCGCCTGGAGAATGACTTTTGGTTCGGGCATCTGAAGAGCAGATTTGTTGGCCACTCTTTCAGGGGAACCATATTAGGTGGGCCAACGTTGCTCCCATAGTAAGGGCAGATGGTATAGAGAATGAACAACATCATTGCCTTGTTAGGGATTCAAACCCAGAACCTTTCTGATGCAAGGTTAGTTCCCTGACTCTTACACAGGCAGACCGGCCTTTGTAGGGGACTTGCAATATATAATTTATGCTGAGTTCTCCATTATATTAGTTACCTTGAAATCCTATTAATTTTTATGGGAAAATGTAACAACCACACATATACTTTTATAATATATAAAACACCATACCATGGGCTTCTTATAGTTATGTACCATAATAACTATTATTTACACAATATATTTTCATTTCAGTAACATTAACCTCCTAATAATCTAAGTAGGCTAATAATTGTGTTACAAAGTAAGTACCTTCTAATAAATAACAAAAATTTCTTGATAAACTGATGTTAAAACATAACAATTGTACCACAATCGCTCAAAAATGCAGAGAGGGGATCAGCACACTATTTTCCTAAACATACTCCATGAGTTTTAAGCCTATCTGCAATCATGATTTATCGGGGAACATGGAGCTCACCGTCTAATAGAATTAAACCGATTGAGCGTTCTCATAATCATTTCCATGGAATGACATCCGAAGTAACTCAAATTTGCAAAATTATTATGGCATTTATGGTAATACCGTTACTGATTAATGATCCTAAACTTAACAGCAGATATGGTGATAATATAATGCTATTTATATTTCCGTCATTTAAAACTGTTATCTCGTAATGTTGGAATATATACACTGTTTGAAACAGTAGAGCTCGTAAATTATTCAAATATTCGTTATATTATTCTAACTTCCTATAAACTTAATGCTGTGCTAAGTGAACCATATTCTCGTACTTTTTTTAACTTGATTAAAAGATAATAAGGTTTAACTTGAACGGAAACATGCTTTAAAATAACTCTTTAGTAAGATTGAAGCAAATTTGCACAGTATAGTTCCTATAACCGTTATTACGGTTCAAGTTTGGGGGAAATATTGTTCATATCAACACATTAGGTTAACACCACATTCGTCTAGTTCACATTACAGACATTATGATTCAACTTGAATGGAAACATGGCTCATTTCAATACTATATAAATTTACCGCCTATTTCATATTACCGATATTATGATTCAACTTGAACGGAAACATGGTTCATTTTATGACTTTATTAAGATTAAAGCAAATTTTTGCCGTCTATTTCATACTACCGATATTATGGTTCCACTTGAAAGGGCACATGGTCCATTTCAATACTTTATAAAGATTACATCAAAGTTTTACCATCTAGTTCATATTAACAATATTATGGTTTAACTTCAACGGAAACATGGTTCATTTGAACACTTTATTAAGATTAACTACAAGTTTTCACCGTCTATTTCATATTATCAATAATTATGGTTTAACTTGAATGGAAACGTGGTTTATTTGAACACTTCATTAAGGTTACAGAAAAATTTTATTGTCTAATTCATATTACGTATATGATTATTTATCCTCGAGTCAAATTTTTCGGAAGTATTTTAAAATTGAAAATTTTTATTTAAATAAATATTTGAAATTAGCAATGAAACTTTTCACAATTTGAAAAAAATCATTTCAAGATCTTTTTTTTTTTCATTTTATTTCTATATTCCTTTGCTTTTTTTCCTTAAAATTTCACTTTAATATATTTTTGTTGAAAGAAAATTGTACTTTTAAGTTCTCTATCCAATATTGAATGTCCTATGTTGATCTAAGCTTCAACGCATTAATTTAATTGGTTGAGAAATTAATAGAATTTAATTCAAGCACATACATGAAACTATGTTAAGGCTCTTCAGACCGTGATCATGCATTGGGATCGCGTGATTTTTCTTCACATCCCACGGTATCATATACGAAACAAACCTTTCTGACTCTGGTGGTCCACGATCACTCAAACGTGATTTCATTCGGTATACTTACGTATTGTATCCTGTATTAGTACGTTATAAGTACCCTTTAGTGTCTCCAAACTCCTAGGTCTGGGAGGGGAAGCGTTTCGTTCCAACGGTATTGAAGGGGTTAAAGCAGAAACAGTTACAGTTATTGTACTGAAATCATTTTATCATTGAAATTTGAAATAGTATTTTTTTTATTTTATCTCGTATTAATTTCATTCTGATTGATATTTAATTAATTTTAATTAATAAGAATTTAATTTTTAAACCATGATATTTCAACCGTAAAACAAAGTATCCCAGATAGTAGGCAATCTTGTATCAAACGTTGTATTTTTATTTTCTTTTATATTATTTTTTAAACTTAGTAGAAATATTAGTATGTCAGGTTTTTTTGGGGGGGAGGGGATTTAATATAGGCAGGTAAATTTCCCTTTTTAGCTTTTACTATAAACCTTGTATTTGAAATTTTCTCATTCTTGCTCTGTCCAGGTTCTCAAATGCAATATTTTGGTTTATGTTGAAAACTTAATAATAAAATATGAAATAAACCTTGAGAAAGTGAATTTTTCCTCTTTTTGAGAGCGCTTTCTACTCTTGATTTGCGAATAATGATTAATCCTTGATTTCAAAAGGTTTTCCTAGCCTTGTTTCGTAAAGATAAATCCTCTCTCGATATAAAAGAGTTTTTTGTGCAAGCTTAATGTGAACCTCATTGCGCATAAACAAGCATAGTTAAATTTAAAAATTTTTCAAGCTTGCACGATTTATTTGCAAATCATTTATAAATCTTCTTGTACTTTATGTTTAAGGTTTCTGCTGACATTAAAATCACCATTACTCGTACACTGCTATCTGGAATGTTTTTCATTCTAGTTTTAATTCTAAGAAATTATTCCATTTCAATTTGTATAAACAAACTAACTCACGCCATTTATATATTTTGAGGGGTTTTTTCACGTAATAATAGTTACTTGCATTAGTAACACAAATATTATATTGTAAGAATTAATTAAATTTAGAAATTTGTAAGCCTTCCTCGGTTGAAAATCCTTGCTTTGAGAGAGCTTTCCACTCTTGATTTGCCAATAATGATTCATCCTCGATTTCAGAATGTTTTTCTAGCCTTGTTTCATAAAGACAAATTCTATTTCGATTTGTTTTTACAAATTACTTCTAAGTTTAATGCAAACCTCATAGAGCGTAAACTAACATAGTTAAATTCAATATTGTTCCAAGCTTGCATGGTTATATTTGCTAATCATAGATAAACCTTCTTGGGCATCGTGATAAAGGTTGTTGCTGACATTAAAATCAACCTTACCCTTCTATATGGAATGTATTTCACTCTTTTTTTAATGTAAAGAATTTATTTTATTGCAATTTCTATAAACAAATTAACTCACATTGTTTAGATATTTTGAAGACGTTTTTTTTTTCACGTTGATAATAGTTGCTTGCACTAGTTACACAAATATTACATTGTGAGTAGAATTAATTAAATTTAGTAATTCGAAAGCCTTGAAATTGATTGTTTGTCATTCTAATTGTTGTCAGGCCATTGTTCATCAAAGCCTTTTCAATGCCGTATGTAAACGCTTTCAAACTTCCCCAAGCTGAAATTAATGCATTCTTGACATGTTATATGATTTCGAAATGTGTCCCAAAGTTTAGATTCTATTTCCATCTTATAAAGCCTCGGGAGTGTACAAGTTTACAGACAACTTTGCTGAATTTCTAAGCGAATTAAATGGATTTTATTTAAATCTTTTTAATTTCGAAATTGTTCGCTATACTAACCTTATAATTATTGAAATAAACTACAATACAATTATATGTTATATGTAATGTTTTTATCTTCGAAATTAAAGTTTTTGTTTTTGTAAAACAAATCATGAAGTTTGTAAAAATTAAAGATAAATTTCCAGAATTTAAGGTTTACGTCTGGATTAGGCAAAAAATTTTTAAAAAAAGCTCAATTAAAATTCTAATTTTATACTTGAAACGCAGGTGTTTCTAAAGTAAAGTTATAAAATTATGAGCAATTTAAAGTAAAGTTTAAAAAATTATAAAATATTTTCCAAAATAAGAGCAAATTTAAGCTTAAGACTAAATACGAGTATCTTTTATGTCACGCTAGCAGCTCTACAACAAATTGGGATAAATAATTTCAAATAATTTTTTTTCTAGATCAATAATGTAATTACCTGTACTTTGAACAAAAATATTAAAAAAATTTCAAAAAAACACAGTGGAACTAAATATATTGTTTAATATTGTATTTTTCAAGAAAAATTCTAATCCTTCTTACTTAATGCTTTAAAAAAATAACTAATTCACCCTTAGATCTTACCTTTTAATTCAAAACATTGCTACAATTACACAAAATCTACATATCAAAAATTTCAAAGAATTCCATAATGATTTATTTTGTATATCAGCGTATAGAAATTTTATAAAAATCAACGTTCTTCAGAAAATAAATTTAGAAAGTTAATAATTTGAAAATTAATTTCTGAAAGGAAATTTTATTTGTCTCCTAAAAGTATAATTTATTCAAATAAATAAGCGTTAAAATACTCACAGAAAAACAAAAACACATTTTAGGTTCGTTTTCTAGAGTTTACTTCCGGTTTCGGTAAAAACATGGTCTCAATAGCTTAGTAAAGAGTGTTGGTAACTATTATCTCTTTTTTTGCTGCTCTATTTGTTGTTATCGTTGTCAATAAGACAAAGGGGTGTGATTGTTCTAATTTTCCAGTAGCGCCATCTATGGGCAATAATTCGATTTTTGCCACACCCGTTTATAGGGCGGACACCTTCATACATCCATTCAATCATCCATAGATCGTAATTTTGCCTAAACCAGAGAACGATCAATCTCCAATTCAGTACCACCAGAAGCATAATTTGTTTTTGGAAATGGGAGGACTTTGTGACTCGACAGATTCAACGTGCATCAGTCACCATTTACTACACAGGGAGTGTTTAGCCGGCTGGGTTTGTCCCAGCGCCCTGCCACTAGGCTATCACGGTCTCTTTCTTTGCTAATCTTGCTATATCTTGAAAATAATTCAACGAATGGAATTTGTGTCATTACAGCAGCCACTATATAAATCTTCCTTACTCTCTCTGGACTGGGATTTGCAACTATGGTGGTTAGAGCATCTTATTACACACCCGTAAGTTCTCAGTTCGAAACCTGCCAATGAACATCTCTTCCTCATAATTCTCCTGAACAAGCATTTTATTCAATAATGAGTATATAGTGCTGCAATTTGAATACATTGGGTTTCTTTTTTCGACTATTACTTGTTTCGGAACTATTTTGGAACAATTTTGAGAAATTTTTGAGTGTATATTTTTTGTATTTTTAAACACTTTATTTTTATATAAAAACTATTGAAAAGTTGTTACAAAATTCGCAAAAGTACTAAAGATAAAAATTTTTAAAGTCATGATAAAAATTTGAAACTTCTGTTCCCTAATATCAGACAGACAAAAAAAAATTCTTTAGTTTATAATTTTACTCAAAGTTTCGTGTCTCAAGCGTTTATTTGGTCACATTAAAATAATATTATTTTGGTAATTCAAAGTAGCCAATTGCTAATTTTTACAACAGTTTTATTGTAATTTATTGAATTAAATGAAATGCAAATTTTCCTTGATTGCATTTTTTGTGTTACTAACTTGTGCAAGTGATTTTATAATAATCATTATTTACAGTTATTATTTACAGTTATTATTTACCATTCTTAAAATGAATATGTAACGTATGCTTAGCTACAATTGGTGTCAAAATCAGCTTTCCTATTTGATGTAAAATAAATAAAAGTAAATAAATTATTTTGGTTGTAATAATATAATTGGTTGGATATATAAATCGGATATATCTATATTGGATAATCAGAAAAACAAGTTTCGTGATACCATTTTTGCATTTCATGGAAGAAATTTCAAAATAATATAATCAATTTAGAAAAGAATAATTGAACACATTAGTCTAACAGTAGAAAAACTTCGTAAACAACGTTATTTTTTTTTTTTATTAAACACAGACAATTTGTTATAAACAGAAAATAATTTATCTGTATAATGTCTTTTAACTTGGAGTGAAAATTACAAGAGAAATCTGTATTTAAAGAAGAAGAAAAAACGAATTGCATTTACAAAGTTTTGCAAGTGGGTGACTCATATTTAAAATAATGATTGTAATTGTAACTGCGATTGAAAAAGGCAAGTGTAGTTGGCCAAAAATCCGTATTTAATATTAGTGTTAAGAAACAAATATTACGCAAAATAAAATAAAATAAATTTCTTTGTAAAATATTTTTAACACCACAACAAGAGCCGCAGTTGGTCAGGGAATAGACCGTTCACCTTCCAATGAAGAGATACAGGTTCGAATCCCAGCAGTAGCTGGTTAGTGCGAAGTCTGTTTCCGAATCTCACTGACCACAGTGCTGACGTAAAATATTCTCAGTGGAAGATGGATCATGAGTTACAATCCCTTTTCAGTCCGGCTAACCGAAGGAGGTTTTCGCGTATATTATCGCTATGTAACTCAAATGCTGATTAGTTCCATCAAAAAATATGCCCCAACGCTACATTCAGGAACTTCCTTATCATTTGGTTTGGGTTCAAAACTACAAGGCAACAACATTGATAGACGGAAAGTGAGAATTGAGTCGGCTATCCAACGCCGATTATGAAACATAAAATTTTTTTTTAAAAAACCAACATATATACATATTACCAGCATACATGCTGGCAACATAATGGGATACTTGTAAGTGACGTAGTGTGGGCATCTCGATTCTGATTGGTTGTTGAAAAGTGGTATTTGTTTACGTGAGCAACTGTTCTTTCCATTTTATTGAGTACACCAAGCCCGTAAAGTATCAATTTTCTTAAGTCACACATTCTATATTCTTACGCAAAGATATTTTTTTACAAATATTTCAATTCATTCACTCTATGTTTCTTACTTTACACAAAGACAGACATGAAGCCATGTAGAACATAAACAACCTAATTATGAATTGAAAGTGTCTGGTACGCAAAACAAAAATATATCACGGTTGCAATTAAATACAAACAAATAATAAATTTTAGTTAAGTAAAAGACGTAGAAGAGAAGAAATTATGTTTCAACAAATTTGATGTACCGTATGAAGCTGTATTTAATTAATTTTACGTTAATTAACATTCTAACTTATGTAAAAAAAATTAGCTTCACTGTTACACACCATTTTACTTATAAACAATCAGCTGACTCTGACGTTATCCGTGATCTTCTTCTTTTCAAAGTGCAAGTACCCAATTGATTTTTCTCATTTATATTGTTACGAGGGTCAGGATAGCCAGGTTGGTAGGAGGTTGGACTCGTGTTTGTGAGAACGAATCTAGTCGGTCGAAAAATCCCCGTGTATTAAATGGTGACTGGTGCACGCTAAATCGGTTGGGGTCACAAAGTTCTCCAAGTTCCCATAACAAATCGAAACCTCTGGAGGGTACCGATCCAGGAGTACCCTTGTCTTCTCGATTGGATTCAAAATTACAAGGTTAAGGAGTTGACCATTGGTAAGCGTAAACTCAAACTTGGGTCGGCATAACTCAAATTTGCTCGGCTCTCTTATGACGGTTATAAAATAAAAATATATTGTTGCAAGTTAAAATTAGAAAAAAAATTCTGAGTCACTTTCTTTCTACATTTTTTCGATACCATTATTAATAACTAGAGCCCGGATTTTGATGACCTAAAAAATCTCAATTAATGCCCTTAAAAAGTGCAAAAAATGCCCTTTAAAAGTGCAAAAAAATGCCCTTTAAAAGTGCAAAAAATGCCCTTAAAAAATTCAAAAAATGCCCTTAAAATGCGAAAGTTGCCCTAAAAACGCCTTATGACGTGACTTAAATAAAATAAAAATATTGAACTAAAAAAATTTTTTACTCTTTAAAATTATTATGAGTCATTTCAAAAAATTTAAAGCAATGCAATACTTGTTCTACGTTCATTAAAGTTTGAAAAATATGTTTTATATCCTAAAATAACAAAAAAAAAGGAAAATATATTGACTCCAAAACATTTTCATTTTGTATAGAAACTTTAATGAATATAACAACTTCCATCTCATAATATTACTAAATATCAGAATTACATTGAATTATTAATTTTTTTTTAATATTTTGAAATGTAAACGAGCGTTTCTTGTCTGAAAGTTAATTTTTATACCTGAAGAAGCTTCTTTCAACGTCTACTGATGTTATTGGTGCGTACTTGAAAAAGACGGTCTCAATGGCAATTCTTCTTCAATTTGAAAAGATGTTGCTTCACCTGTTAATATCCTAGAGATTTTCTTCATTGTTTGGAAGCCAGTGTAATAATGAAAAATGATAAAAAATAATAAAAATTGGAAAAAATTAACAAAATATTTAAAAAATGCTTTAAAATGCAAAATATGCCCCAAAATTTAAAGAAAAATGCCCTATAAATCTAAAAAAATGCTCTAAAGGACACAAAATGTCCAAAAATGCAAAGAATGCAAAAAAAATGCAAATGTCATCAAAATCCGGGCCTTATTAATAACTAATGACTTCAAAAATAACAAATGTTACAGAAACTTATATTTCATACAACAAAGTAATAATCTTCTCTAATTTTTGAGCAAAACATAGGCAAGTTAAGTGCCTTTTACTAAGATATATGTAAACAATATTTTTTTATCTTATTTAATATATTGGATGATTAAGCTGGGAAAATATTTCCAAACCATCCTGTACTGAGGATTTAGCTATTTAAATTGCACTTCAATAAAACAAAATGACACCCCAACGTATGCTTTAAAATATCAAAACATTTTTCTTCTACCTTACCGCAAAACCAATTTAGGTTCTTAAATCTTTAAAGTAAATATAACAGCCAGACCGCTGGCTTCTGTTCAAAATATAAATATCTCAAGACAAACAAAAGATTATTAGCATTGTTTAAAATAATAAATCTAAAATTTTAAACTCATTCTCCAGTGCAAATCGTTTGAACAGAATAAATACGCCAGTTCATTTAATCCAGTAAATGTCATTATCTCCTACTCAAAGAAAAATGTCACTTTTATGATAAAACAAACTGAAAACACTGAAACACTACTTGTGGGAGAGAGAGAGAGAGTGAAATATGGCTTTTTTCCGGAAAGTTTTTATGACGGAAAAGCCTCATTTCACGTTTTAACTGATTAGAGGGAGATAAATGAATTACCCTATTATAGCATTTAGCAGAAGGGTTTTTCTTTTATGCAACAATTGACTTAATGGGTTTTTGTCATTTTCTGTCGAGCATTAAATCGCGGCGACGATTATGGTTTGAAGAAGATTATACGAACGAATGGATATAGTTAAAGGAATGGCTGATTCAAAAATAGCTGTTCTTTTTTCGTGGGTATTATGAATAGCGATTTGTTATTTTCGTTTGGAGCTGACAGGCATGCATTTGATGGATTGGTTTTATGTTGGTGCTTATGTAAATGACTGTATTTATCACCAAATAGCGAAATCCTCCTTTAATTCAGAATAACAATTAGTAGTTTATTTTTTATTGCATAATTAGTAAGATAGTTCTTAATTTTTTATGACCGGCGTTGAATACCCGACCTATTTATGAGCTTACGACCACCAATATTTAACTACGTAGCCTTGTAATTTTGAACCTGATCCAGAAAAAAAATTAAAACCTGGATCATTGCGAGCCGAGTGCTCTATCCCCTGAGCCACCATGACTCCTCAATTTCTATTGTTCATTTTTGAAATAGCTTGGTCATGTTTCTAGTAGCAGATTAAAGTTTATTGCAGTAGAATCCATTGTAATAGATTATTTAGAACTAACAGATACAACCATGGCTTAAAATATTTATTAAGATCTAAAATACTAAATTTCAAGACAAAAATAAACATTTATACAGCAACACTTATTATACCTATGAAACTGTGTGGTAATGAATGATGTCCACTAAAACATATATAAACACATTATAAACACATCAAAAAGGTCACAGCTTAATATTTTAAACATTATATAATATCAGTATTTTAAAATTAAAAACGTCGTTTTGGTTGAGCAAAGTGTTTTTGCAGTGCAATAATTACTTTGTACATTGCTTTAGAAGCTGTGAAAAGCTTACCGCTTTGAAAAAACTCTTTTAAATAATATTCTTTACGCTATTTTGAAATTCGAGATTCTGCATTAAACTACAAACTTCATCAAAATTATTATAGTTTAAAAACGGCAGATTTTAAAACAACCTTTCTTTTCGAAATTATTCAGGATGGCAATACGTTCTTGTCTTATGATTCTGACAGAGTCATATTTTACGAATTTGATGGATTACTTTTGTAAAATTTTATGGAAATGGTTAGATTTATCATTCAAAAATGGAATGAGTGCTATGACCAGAAGAACAATTCACTGTTTGATTTATTTCATTGTTAAACCATTTGTAAAGATTGATTGATTTTCGTTCTTTTTATGAAGGATACCAGATTTCTGATGATTTTATTAAAGTCTGATTTAAGACGAATCAAAGTTACATTAGTTTCAAGTGATTGATCACTAGAGCGTTTATGTAAACTATTTACAAAATTAAATAATTATTCAATGTAGAACATTTTTGCTTACATTGTTACTAATACACTAAAAATGGGTAAAAACTTCCATAATAGGGAAAAATTTACCGTGTTTATGGCCCTCTTTGAACATCAAAAAGCTCGGTTATTTTTACCTAAGCGCTTTGGTGACGATTTTGGTAAAGTTTACAGTAAAATATGGTTTTATGATCTGTGATAAAATTTGGTAAATATGGTAAAATTTGGTAATTTTATCATTATTCCTTAGAGCATGACATAAGACTATTTATTCGGTTGACTTACTATATGTGCCATAATAAAAACTATAATTTAAAAAACTAGAATTTTCAGTAAATCGTTACCATATAAACTGAAAAATTACTGTATATTTTGGTTTTGTAAGCAGAAATATATTTTTTTTTACCTGAAATATAATTACCATACAGTACAGTTATTTGAATAGAATTCTTTTCCTCATTTCATTGATGTTTAAAATTTCTGTCATATTACAAATTATTTATAAAAAGCAAAATTCATTTGAAGATCTTATTTAAAAAATGAAATTAGCTTCAATTTTATGTAGAGTTACGGTTTACAAAATATAATTTCTTGATTTTAAAAAGCTAACACCTATTTGTTTTCATCGAATTGTAATTCTGGGAGAAAAAGAATCTCAACAAAGAGTTGACAGAACTAAAAAGATAAAACTGACGACAATTTAATAAATAAAAACAATCCAAGTAGAGATAAAGAAAAGAGTTATGAATGTTCGATGGGTAAGAGATTCAGCTCGGCTGAATGTGTTCTGATGACGCCAAAACAAACAAAAAAAGGGGGGGAAAGCGAATATTGTATGCTTAATTATTCCCTCGTCATCTCTGTCTAGTGTCACCTGTATCCATGCAAACACTACAGCTCCTACTCCCTTTTCTTTTGTGAAGATAATGCTATAATGATAGTTGTCATTTGAAAATGTTACAATTCTGTCAAAGCAACCATAACCGTTAAGGCTGTGTAATCGTTTTTAACATTATTATTGAGTGCACACTTTCCAATATTTTAATGCAAAATTTTATTCTTCCGAAGAATATGCTCGCCAAAGGGTCATACGCGAGCTTACTTATTTTACAATAACCCTGTAGGAGCCGTTGTGGCTGAGGGTATAGAGAGCTCACTTTCCAATGCGGTGAAGCAGGTTCGAATCCCAGGGATGTTTGTTCGATACTAATTTCGCACCCATCTCGCACAGACCACTGTGCTGAAGTGAAATATCCTCAGTGGTAGACAGATCATGGGTTAGAGAAGTTAGAGTTCCTTAGCCGCCTGGCTAACCGTGGGAAGCTTTCGTGATTTTTCTTCCAATGTAACGCAAATGAGAGTTAGTTCCATCAAAAAGTCCTCCACAAAGGCAAACTTCTCTCAATACTTAATCCAGGAGTTTTCTTGACTTCTAGATTGGGTTCAAAATTACAAGACTACGGAGTTGAACAAAAGTAGTCGTAAATCCAAAATTGGGTCCGATGTTCAACGACGGTTTTAAAATAAAAGAAAATAACCCAGTAGATATTAAGTTTTAAGCTAGCTGAGAAATTGATTAATACTGAAGACTTCTTTTCAACTCTTTTTACACGAATAGCTGTATTTTCTTTCTAACAAAGTGATAAATTTAAGCTCCAGATAGAAACACTAAAGCTTAGTTTATATAAAGTAGTTTAGATAGAAGTTATATTAGGACATTGATCAAGAGAATAAAAGCAATAAAGCAAATTCTGTGAGGCGTATCGAAATAATTGAAACTAATAATCTCTTTAACCATATTTAACGATTTGATCTATCTCTAAAAGAAGATAAATAAGACCGGAATCTATCAAATGGTTGTTACATAAGCTGTTTCATTCGATGAGTTTAAAAACAAAATCTGACAACGTTTACTTTTCAATTTCAATTATTGTCTATGTGAGATAAATAATTTAGACTGCGTCTATTTCTCATTTTGATGGCATTTTTTTTAAACTCAATTAGTTATTTTCTGAGGATTTAAGAGATACACTAAAACTCTTTTATAAATAAGTTTTTACTCAGTTTTCCAAGCAGCTTAAGTAGCATAATATATTGATATTATAAACATTTAAAGAATATTCCAGTCTTCCTAGGCGGAGAAAGAAATTCTTGTAAAAATTGCCATACTGAGCAGCAATAATATTTCTGGAAAAAAAATAATTTTGGTTTTATAAGACAAAAGATAGACGACAAATTTTACCATTTTCTGGTCGTTCTGATCATACTTTTTTTCCTCAGTGCACGGTACGCCAAAAAAATGGACCATCCTCAATATCATTTGATCTATTGATTGGACCTTCACGTTTTAGGACTCAATAGTTCTAGAAGGTCACCTCAAATATGTTAATAATTAATGCAGACGATATTTTAAGTTACGAAATCAGATACAAAAACATACTTTTTCTGAATAAACATACCTTTTATTTATTTTTTTTTTGACGGATTTAAATTTCTGACCCACTATATAAGGTAGCAGTAATCTAGGAAATATAGTTCCCATAGTTTAACCAGGAGAGCGATCCAAAGTTTGGATCTCCCTTAATGCTTACTTTCTTGTATTTTGCCATATTTCGCGCACTTTTTAAGCGAATTGAACTATTTTTGCATACAATTATGCAATTTATTTGTTCAAAGATAATTCCATTCAAAACATTATTTAGCATGTTTGATGTCACCCTCTCAAACCATTATGCGGTGAATCCAAGAACGTGAAGATCCGATCATTCTATCAAAAGTTATTCAGAGTGGTCTGTTTTTTATTTTGAGTCAAGGAAAGAATGGGTATGCCACTAAAACGAGATTCCGCAACAACAAAAAAATTACATCAAGTAAAAAAAAATCTGCATATTTCTGTAACGAACAGCGCATAAATCAAGTTTTTTGTGCCAAGAGTAAAATCGACAGATATCTGAAAAGAATTGTGCAAAAAATATTTTACATTGAGAAGTTAAATAACTCTGGAACAAATTCTTCGAAAAAAGCTTTTAATATCAATTTTAGAATCAACACGTTATACAAAGATTGCAAATAAAATAGCTTTCTGTTATTTATTTTACGTAATTAAAATAATGTAAAATCTTTTTACCTCAAATATTATAAGATAGTTCCATAATTTTATAAGAAAAAATTAAAAATGTATGCAAAAACGTTAAAGTATTTTCCAAAAATAAAATAAATAAATATAACCTTATGGAATCTCTCAGTAATTATTTAACTGATTTTATTCAAATTAAGAATTCTGATAATTAAATTGCATGAGTATGAGAACAAATGTCATACTTATGCTCGCACTTTGTATAAGTATGATATCGGGTGTACCTTAAATTTCAAACTTTTTTATCATTATTAAAAAAAATTCAAAATGATTATAAATTATTTTGTTTTTAAAATCATTTTTAGGTAAGCAAATCATATAAAACTTGTAATGTCTAAGAAAAATAGGTTTATCTTTAAACCATAATAAGAAAGAAATTTCCTTTATTTTTTTTTCAAATATAACTTTGAATCTTCTTCAAATTGAACCATAGTATCATGTTATCCAGTTTGAGAAATACGTTAATATGCACTTTAACATTGTAAAATTAAATCAAATTTAAACGATATTATGGTTCAAAAAGCTCCAAATAGTCGAACATCTGTAAGTATAAGACCTATCATTAGGTCAAAATTTCTTCAATGTACTGAATATCTGTTTTTGCATCTTTCAGGGGTCATTTTATTTATTTCACATAATAAATATGCTCATCAAAGCATTTTAGATTCCACATATTCATCTCCTTCTTTGAAAAATGCAACTTCAGAGTAAGTCAGAATATCAAGAATAACAAATGAATTTTAATATGAATGATCCAGTAGGATTTCCGATAAACAATGAGAGATAGATCCTCTAGATTTATGGTCGAAATGATTGATTTAGACTAAAAAGATTTCCATTAGAAGATCATATAAAGATATCAAAGATCCGCAGATCACTGCTATGATTGATATATAATGTTTTTTCCTCTGATCATTTGCACGCTAATAGTATCTCAGGTCATAGTAAACAAGCAAAAATTATTAAGGATGTTTGAAAAAAACAATATTTCAGTATGTTCTTTACTGACTGAATAATGTGACTAAGTACAATTTATAAATGATTAATTACGTACTTTATTTCTTTTTTAGAACCTCAAGAATCAGATCATGACAACAAATCTTTGGGTGGAACAGGTAAGAATCCTTTATGAATATATTATAATTATAATATTATTATCGCCGTTAAACAGCCGACCCAATTTTGGGGCTTACGACTACTAATGTTCAACTACGTGGCTTTGTAATTTTGAACCCAATCCAGAAGACAAGGGAACTCCTGGATCAAGTATTAGGAGAAAATTGCCTTCGGGGAGGACTTTTTTAATGGAATTAACCCGTATTTGCGTTACATGGAGAGGAAGACCACGAGAACCTCCCACGGTAAGTCTGATGGTAAGGGGACTTGTGATCCATCTACCACTGAGGATATTTTTCGTCAGCACTGTGTTTGGTGCAAGTCGGATGCGGAATTCGTATTCACCAGCAATCGCTGGGATCCGAACCCAGTTCACCTCATTGGAAGGCGAACGCTCTATCTTTTGAGCCGCCATGGTTAATGAATATGCAATCACGTGAACATCTTTACGTAAGTTATCTAAAAATTAAAAAGAACCAATGTAAGTTACGTGGACTGATTTCCGTGAACTTTTATCAATTACCAACTTAACATACTAAAATTTTAATGAAAAATTATCACACGAGTGACAATTTTGATACTAGGCTAAATATTACAAACCAGGTTATTAACATACATTTTTAAAAATTAAAAAAAAATTTTTTTTTAGTTTTTAAACATCATTAAAATTTGTTAATTGTAGATTACCAAATCACAAAATTTCAGCTGTTAGGTATTTTGAAGATACCATTGCATGAAAGTTAAAAAATCCGAACTTAAATAAAAAAAATAATAACTTTTAAAAAATCTCTTTCAAGCAACAATCATCTCTTAAATATTTTTTTTTTACTTTACTTATAAAAGGTTGATTTACATTGTTCCTCTAAAACAAGTTCGATGTTTAGCAATCATTCATTAAAAAGCTTGTATCAATTACACGAAAAGAAATTTGAAATAAATAAATCTGAGAAAGGAAAAAAATCCTTTAACTCATTTTCGGCCAACGGTGCGCAAACATACCACTTCAATAAATATTTTTTTATGAACACTGTGACGTATATTTTTCGCTAATTTTATTTTTCTGCGGTTGTCAAGGGTTCTGAAAACATCCATAAATTATTAGTAATTAAATTTGATAAATATTTTCTGTTGAGAAATTTTTAAACTTTTCAAATTTTTTAACTTAAAACGGTTATTGTCAAATGAAATTTTTTAAAAATGTATAATTATTCCTTTTGAGGTTTTTCATATGTTTCATATGTATGATGGATTAAAGTTCTAAGTCAGTAAATAAAAAAATTAAAATAATTTCATTAAAAAACAAGCGTTCACCAAAATGGTTTATTTATTGGTTCGGTGAATGGTGCCTATACGCAGCATTTTATTTCTTATATAAAATATAATTTTTCATACACGAAATCGAATTTTTTTTTGCGTCTTAATGAATGTAAAGTAAGCATGTTTCAATGAAAATAATACCAAATTTTATAAAATTTCTATGCTTGGCTTAAAATAGGTTAATTAATGTTAACCTAAGTAACCTACTGCCTGGCCGTTGCTAAGAAAAGTTTCAATGAAACTAAGCAATAGGCTTTCATTTAGTTAAACACTAATAGAACAACGGAGAAGGCTTCATTAACAATGCTGAGAATTTATTTATACAATAGTATATAGTTTACTAACTTATTTAATGAAAAAAAATTACTTTTAAGTAAACTGTTTTAATATAATGGTATTATTCACTCAATCATTTTTTTTCTAGTATTGGAACGATTACAAACTGACTTGGGATCCGAGAGAATACGGAGGGGTGGACATGCTCCATGTACCATCTGATCATATATGGAGGCCTGACATCGTCCTCTATAACAAGTAAATATCAACCAATTCGTTTTTTAAAATCATTGGTACCAATATGTTCGAACCACCAAAGATCAATATATATATACACAATATTTATCCTCGCATCATCAACGATGTAAAATATCAATCACGATCTAATTTAATAATGTAAATGAACGATGCAATATAAAGACACCGGTGAAAGAAAATTTTATAAAAATGCTGAAGTTGTGGATAAAGTGCCATTTCGCAGGGTTAATTTGCAACAGGATTTTAAAAAAAATAATTAAAATATAAAAAGATAAGTTTCTTAATAAAGCGTGTTTATTGATGTGAATTAAAACTTAATAATGTAAATTCATCGGAAAGAAAAAAAATCAACAAAAAGTGGAAGTCATGGTTAAAGTGTAAATTCACCGGGACAAACTGTTTAGTGATTGAAACGAGTTTTTATTCAGCTACTAAAGTAAATGCAATGAAATGGATAACTATTAGAAAAAGAAAAAAAATGGAGGTAAGTATTAAGTGCCAATTAACCTGAATATTATGTGGCAGGACTAAAAAGAAGTTTCTAATATTTATAAAATTGATAATGCATATTGTAATGTATAAGGTAATTGATATTTCACGTCAGCACTGTGGTCGGTGCAAGCCGGATACGGAATTCGTATCGACTGGGATTCGAACCCGGTTCGCCTCATTGGAAGGCGAATGCTAGATCTCCTGAGTCATCGCAGCTCTATTACTTTTTTTTATTATTTTAATTAATAACAGTTGGAAAATTTTCTGAATTGTAAGGTATGCAATTTTTTACATCATTTTAAAGGACGTAATTTTAAATGGCAAAATGCAAAATTTGAGCTAAATCGACTTAGTAGTTCTTGAGACATTGTATTTAAAAATACGACTTTTTCAAAATACGATTTCTCAGGAACTATTCAACTATTTTTGCTCAAATTTTGCATTCGGTATTTCAAATTGCAATATTCAAAATTATGTAAAAAAAATTGTATATCTTACAATTCAAAACTTTTTCAACTGATATTAATAAATTAATTAAAAAAGAATAAATATTTACTAGAAGTTACATTTTGCATGGAATAATATTGGGATAAACGAGTTTTCTAACTGAGTACAAAAATGTTTCATTTCGCTTAAAAAGTTCTCTAGATATCGCTGAAAACGCAAAAGGTGAAATTAACATCCGGGGGTCCAAACATTGGTCTGTTCTCCTGACCAAATTATTAAGACCATATTTCCTAGGTTGCGGCTGTCCTTTATTATCTTGAGGGTCAGAAATCCGAATCTGTAAGAAACGAGAAATATTTATTTCGAGAAAGTAGGTTTTCGTGTCTGATTTCGTAACTTAAAATATCCTCGAAACTTTAAGATTAAGTCCTAGAACGTGATGATCCAATAATAAGATTAGACTTATTTAGGGGACCAGTTTTTCATTTTGCACTGTTCATAATAGTCCGTAAATGTATTATTACGATACAATATTAAGTAAGAATCATTAACTTTAAATGGTGTATGTACTAATTTTCAAAGTAAGATTAGTTTGTAGATCAAACGAGTGCATAGAGATAACATGAAGAATACTCAAACAAGGCTTAACGGAACGAAAGGTGATAGAAAATATGCATGTTAAAATCTCTTAATATAGTTCCGAAAGATTTTGAAAATAAAATGCAAACATACTTATTACTCAATTATAAACATACATGCCTATTTTAACGACGAACATTCAAGCAAATCACTACAAATCATTAACAACAAGAAAATCTCGCAAACTAGTTCTCGTTTGTCTGCGGGTTCGACCCCCGGCCCAGACACCGGATTTTCGGGATGCAGAAAATCCTCAGCGGCCATGTCGTATGATTATGCGGCATGTAAAAGATCCCTGGAGTGCCTTATAGGCTCTTGGCATTTCCGGCAAAATTAAATTCCTAGTTTACTTTAGCATCCAAATAGAGTCTCGGTGCTGCCATCTAGTGTGGCAGAAACTAGACGTCCAAATTAACATGGCCAACGGTATCACCCTGAAAGAGTAGATACCACTTCTGGAGAACGCACTAGGTCTGCTCATCGGGAAGACTGATTGTGCAGCTCATAGGAAATAAAAAGTTCTCGTTTAAAACCGCTAATTCTGGCGATAAAAAATCCCGCCAACACAATAGTGTTTTCTCATGGGGAAATAATTCTTGTTTGTTGACAATGAGTGATAATTTGGTGTAAGCTATTAAAAGAGTTAAAATTTAATTTACACCGTTTAGATGGTATATAAACGTTCGATTTGGTATTACCAGGAAAAGAGTGTAATTTCACACAATTTTTTGCGTTATTCAAAGTCATATTTGCAAAGATATTACGCCACAGATTTTGTAATACCCTATTATTAACGATTACTGTTTTTTTTTTTTTTTTTTTTTTTTTTTAACTAAGCCAATTTCCATATTGATGTGATACATCATTTTTTCTTCAAGTTTAACGTTGGTGTATTACAAACTTAATTTAATTTAATTAACGTTAGTAATATGACTTACCTTAATTATACTATTATTATGTGTGTTTTTAGATAAAATTTAGCATCATTGATAAAGTTTTTAAATTAAATTATGTGAAACCAGACACATTTGGTGTATAATATAGGACTTTTTATTGCCAACTTCGAGTCAAAAAGTAAAGTAAAAGTTAAAGTGTTTAAAAATTAAGAGAAGTTACGGCTAGGAAAAGGTAGAAAATAGAGAACTCACATGAAACTTCAAAGGCGCCGATGCAGGTGCACACCCTACATATTTTCCAGGAAAAGGGGAGAGTATCACAGGGACATACCAAAACAGGGAAATTGTATAAATTGCGAAAGTGACTGCAGGGACGAAATAATAAAGCGCTCAAGAATTTTGTGCGTGACACTATGTCACAATTAGGAAGATCGGAAAGTAATGTCGTTTCGGTGCATTTGATATTTGTTATCGAGATTTTATTTTTAATCAATAATTTATACACCCTTGCTAGCAACAACCTTTAAATGCCGGATCGAAAATTAATTGAAATGAATCGAAAAAAAAGGTTTTGGTCTTTAAGACTAACGAATATTTAATGCGCCGAAACGACATTATTTTCCTGTCCCCCTAATATTCCCTTTCAATTTTGTATCACTTTAAAATTTAACATCATTTATATTATTGATGTGATTTTGTGGGCTCGTTTAATTTGTGTTAAAAGAAAGTGTTTTTTATTAACATGCTGATATAACCCTTAGGAAAATTTGCCATAGGTTTGCCATAAAAAAATGCCTAAGCATATTACTATGGGGTTTTGCCTATGGCAAAATTTTGCTATACACTTTTACCATACATGTATGGCAAATATTTGCCAAACGTATATGGCAAAAGTGTATGGTAAAATTTTACCATAGGCAAAACCCCATAGGAATATGCTATGGCATTTTTTTATATTAAATTTTGTCATACATGTATGGCAAAAGCTTGCCATACGTATATGGCAAAATTTTACCGTAGGCAAAGCCTCATAGGAATATCCTATGGCATTTTTATGGCATATTTTTGCCATGAAACTAAGGTATGCTATAGCTTATAAAGAAATTTTTCCATAAGCTATGGTATACCATTGCCATACAGCTATGGCAACATTTCTCCATTGGTATTTAACATAGAGTTATGCATCAAAAATAATCTAATTTAATCTAATAATATTCTAAATCTAATTTTTTAATATTAAAAAATTTGCACCATCACTACATTATATGGTCTCCTAAAAATGTTTTAAAAAAAATTGAAATTACTCATTGGCGATTCTTAATATAACAAAATTTTTCTGTTTTTGTTAACGTCATTAGAGTAAATATTTTGCGATTTTTAAAAAAGTTTAATAACAAAATATTTCAGTTATTTGTCCACTTTGAAGTCAAAATATTTATTATATATATTTTCCATGACAAGATGGTATGATACAGTGTTTAAAATTACATAGTTTTTCCCTAATGATATAAGTCACTTTAATTGTGGCTTTTTTATTTTCCTTGGCGAAAAAGCTTACTCCTAACTCGTAGCTACTTCTTAGCAAACAACTGCATACTTTTTTTTAAAAAAATCGCAAGTTTTAAATCAATTTGGCACCTTGGTGATTGTAGTTGGCGAGACAGATCACACACACAATACGGAAATATCCCCGAAGATAATAACTAATAAACACAATAAGCAAAGGGAAAAACAAAGATTAATAAAGGAAGGTTGACCATTTTGAGGGAAAAACGTAAAGTCCAGGCAGGAAAAAGGTAAATACGTGAGTAAGAAGTGTTTTTTTTTTTTCTTTTTTTTTTTTCTTTTGAGTAAAGAAATATACTAACGAGTGGCGTGGGTGAGTCCCCCTCAGACCCCAGAGAGGTTCATACTATGAGCGCACAAAAAGATGTTAGAAGTGTTTTAAATAGAGGGGATGTTCCATAGGATTTAGGCAAAGATAATATCGTCACAATAACAAAAGGAACGAGTACTAATCAAATGAAGGATGGGCAAGAGACATGAATTTTAAGAATATTAACTTTATAAACAGTAACAACTGATTGCTAAATCAACAAGAGATTAAGCAAGAAAATGGCGAGAAAAAGATAAATTGTACTTGGCCAGGGATAGTAAGCAAAAGAATAATGTTAAATGGGGCTGTTATAGGAAATCGCTATGTTAAAATCCATATTACCTAAAAAACAATGTAGTACACAGTCAATGTAAGAAGTATACGGATAACTAGAAATGTATGGCGCTAAAAAGAATTTAAAATAAATTAGTTACAACCATGGAACAACTTGACATGTGGTTCAGCTTCTATTTTGAGATGTGGCCCATCATAATAAAAAGATAATGTCTTGAACAATCTCTAAATAATGGTTATAGCGTCGTTGAAAAATTAACCTTAAGATATGTTGGATATTTTCAATTACATTGTACCAGGTCAGGTGTAAATAGAAATGAACAGAGACAATATATAAAGATTTTTTATGAGACACACATAATAAAATATAATATAAAATAATAATACCCTAATATACGTAGATTGATATCAATAACATTGCCTGGGCCTATGTATAGCAAGAAAACATTTAGCAATATAATGTAAACACTGACTTTGATAAAAGTATGAAGCAACATTAGATTGAGATTATAACTGGAGAGAATAAGGTTTATTCAAAACATTATTAATTAAAAGAAGATGGATATGGCGTAATTGGAGGCACTTAACTGTATTTGTATTCATATGTTTTGATTTGATTTTGTTATGGGAAATAGAACGGCAATTATAATGAAAAGTGGATCAACTTTAAAAAAAGATTAAAAAAATCACAGGGTGGGTTAAAAAATAAAAGAGATATGCCGTTATATTAAGAACAATTGGTAAAGACGTATAGAAAAAATGTAATGAGAATTAAAACGATAAGATATTATTAAAAGTATGCAAAGTCAGCGTTTACAAATTGGCGATCATTAACATTGCGAAATCCTATACCCGAAAAAGACACATTTCGAAAAGATAACTGTAATAAAAATATGAAAAAAATAATTATATATCAGATATGAAAAAATAATTATATATCAGATATGAAAAAATAATTATAGATCAGAATCGCAATCGCATAGGCGAATGCAAAGAAAAATTATTATGTAGAAATTAAAATTAAAAAGAAGTAAAAATTTAGTCAAAGTTAGCGATGAGTATTCTAATTGAAATGCGTGTTAAAATGGCGGTCTGGTACTCTAAGCCGAAATTCATGGAACGTCGGATTTTAAAAACTCATAAATGAAAAATAAACCTCTCCAGAGGTCAAAAAAGACTCACCGGAGATGCCTTGAGGGGTTATGTCAAAGAAATACTAGGTTTTAATATTAAAAAAAGGTATTAAATGCTTTTTTGAAAAATATTTATCAGGCTACTTAAGAGACGTTGTAGCAGTGGTGGAAGCTAGTAGATCAAGGAGCCATTGGCCTATGATGTCATGCCATATAAATGCCATACAGGTATCTATGGTTACCATTGGCTTATGGTATCCTGCCATACAAATTTCTATGGTAGCCATAGGCGTATGGGGTTCTGCCATACAAATCTCTATGGTAACCATAGGCGTATGGTATCTTGCCATACAAATTTCTATGGCAGCCATAGGCTTATGGGTTTGCGCCATACAAATCTCTATGGTAACCATAGGCGTATGGTATCTTGCCATACAAATTTTTATGGTAGCCATAGGCTTATGGGGTTGTGCCATACAAATCT
Organism: Parasteatoda lunata; assembly: GCA_949128135.1. Taxonomy (NCBI): domain Eukaryota; kingdom Metazoa; phylum Arthropoda; class Arachnida; order Araneae; family Theridiidae; genus Parasteatoda; species Parasteatoda lunata. The sequence continues at coordinate 30,288,094 of OX421979.1, forward strand.
CTATGGTAACCATAGGCGTATGGTATCTTGCCATACATATTTCTATGGTAGCCATAGGTTGCCATAGATTACCATAGGTCTCTCTATGGCAAATTTTCCTAAGGGAATGAACAAAAAATGCGATTAATAAACGAAATATGCGATTTAAAAAAATCCATTATGTTGAAAAGAAACTAAATTAGTTAAGTACATAAATACTGTTGAATTTTCAGTTAAATCAGATGGAAATTGAAAACGCTGTCAAATCCGTTAAAAAAATATAATTAGTTCACGAAATCGTCCTTTAAACGTAATATCTGCAGTGGCAGTTCTTCCACAAACGACATGAATACTCATATCAAAATTATAATGGGATACATCACTATAAGAAAATGGGAATAGGGCTATACAAAAGCCATGTAAAATTTGAAAATCGAGCATGTTGAAACTGGCAAAAGTCAATCAATTTCAAAAGGTATTTTCAATATTACAGGTATACCACCATCTGAAAATATAAGTTTAGCAAATAATTTTAGTAATATTTTAAAATATTTTACAATAGTTATTAACCCTAAATTTCTTTGCTGTGTAGTGCGGATGGGAACTTCGAGGTAACTTTAGAGACTAAAGCTCAACTGGACAGTAGGGGAACTATCCAGTGGAAACCTCCTGCTATCTACAAGAGCTCCTGCGAAATAGACGTCGAATACTTTCCATTCGACGAGCAGACGTGTCTCATGAAGTTCGGCTCATGGACCTACGATGGTTTCAAGGTAAGTCTTCATTCATTCTATACTCAATATAGTAATAAAATAGCAACATGTTCACAGAGTCCTACTACTAGAAATCAACTGAGTCAAATACTGAGTCAATTGAAACCCATTGAGTCAAAACTGTGCGGTGATATGTGTATAATACAACCCATTGAAATACCAAACAATGTAAAGAACCGTGTTAAATACAATCCATCGGTAAACAAAACAGTGGAAAGAAACTTTCAAAGGCAATCAACCAGTAAACAAAACAATATTATACAACGTATAATATAACGTGTATAATACACCTCATTGGTGTACAGAACAGTGTAAAGAAACGTGTTAAATACAATTCATCTGTAATCAAAACGGTGTAAAGAAACATTCAAAGGCAATCAACCAGTAAACAAAACAATATTATACAACGTATAATATAACGTGTATAATACACCTCATTGGTGTACAGAACAGTGTAAAGAAACGTGTTAAATACAATCCATCGGTGAACAAAATAGTGGAAAAAATTTTCAAAGGCAATCAACTAGTAGACAAAGCAATATAGAAAAACGTTTATAATACAACTCATTGAAATGCAAAACATTGTAAAGAAACGTGTTAAATACAATCCATCGGTAATCAAAGCGGTGTAAAGAAACTTTCAAAGGCGATCAACCAGTAAACAAAACAATATTATACAACGTATATTATAACGTGTATAATACACCTCATTGGTGTACAGAACAGTGTAAAGAAACTTGTTAAATACAATCCATCGGTGAACAAAATAGTGGAAAAAATTTTCAAAGGCAATCAACTAGTAGACAAAGCAATATAGAAAAACGTTTATAATACAACTCATTGAAATGCAAAACATTGTAAAGAAACGTGTTAAATACAATCCATCGGTAATCAAAACGGTGTAAAAAAACTTTCAAAGGCAATCAACCAGTAAACAAAACAATATTAAACAACGTATAATATAACGTGTGTAATACACCTCATTGGTGTACAGAACAGTGTAAAGAAACGTGTTAAATACAATCCATCGGTGAACAAAATAGTGGAAAAAATTTTCAAAGGCAATCAACTAGTAGACAAAGCAATATAGAAAAACGTTTATAATACAACTCATTGAAATGCAAAACATTGTAAAGAAACGTGTTAAATACAATCCATCGGTAATCAAAGCGGTGTAAAGAAACTTTCAAAGGCAATCAACCAGTAAACAAAACAATATTATACAACGTATAATATAACGAGTGTAATACACCTCATTGGTGTACAGAACAGTGTAAAGAAACGTGTTAAATACAATCCATCGGTGAACAAAATAGTGGAAAAAATTTTCAAAGGCAATCAACTAGTAGACAAAGCAATATAGAAAAACGTTTATAATACAACTCATTGAAATGCAAAACATTGTAAAGAAACGTGTTAAATACAATCCATCGGTAATCAAAGCGGTGTAAAGAAACTTTCAAAGGCAATCAACCAGTAAACAAAACAATATTATACAACGTATAATATAACGTGTGTAATACACCTCATTGGTGTACAGAACAGTGTAAAGAAACGTGTTAAATACAATCCATCGGTGAACAAAATAGTGGAAAATATTTTCAAAGGCAATCAACTAGTAGACAAAGCAATATAGAAAAACGTTTATAATACAACTCATTGAAATGCAAAACATTGTAAAGAAACGTGTTAAATACAATCCATCGGTAATCAAAACGGTGTAAAGAAACTTTCAAAGGCAATCAACCAGTAAACAAAACAATATTATACAACGTATAATATAACGTGTATAATACACCTCATTGGTGTACAGAACAGTGTAAAGAAACGTGTTAAATACAATCCATCGGTGAACAAAATAGTGGAAAATATTTTCAAAGGCAATCAACTAGTAGACAAAGCAATATAGAAAAACGTTTATAATACAACTCATTGAAATGCAAAACATTGTAAAGAAACGTGTTAAATACAATCCATCGGTAATCAAAACGGTGTAAAGAAACTTTCAAAGGCAATCAACCAGTAAACAAAACAATATTATACAACGTATAATATAACGTGTGTAATACACCTCATTGGTGTACAGAACAGTGTAAAGAAACGTGTTAAATACAATCCATCGGTGAACAAAATAGTGGAAAAAATTTTCAAAGGCAATCAACTAGTAGACAAAGCAATATAGAAAAACGTTTATAATACAACTCATTGAAATGCAAAACATTGTAAAGAAACGTGTTAAATACAATCCATCGGTAATCAAAGCGGTGTAAAGAAACTTTCAAAGGCAATCAACCAGTAAACAAAACAATATAATACAACGTATAATATAACGTGCGTAATACTCCTCATTGGTGTACAGAACAGTGTAAAGAAACGTGTTAAATACAATCCATCGGTGAACAAAATAGAAGAAAAAATTTTCAAGGGCAATCAACTAGTAGACAAAGCAATATAGAAAAACGTTTATAATACAACTCATTGAAATGCAAAACATTGTAAATAAACGTGTTAAATACAATCCATCGGTAATCAAAACGGTGTAAAGAAACTTTCAAAGGCAATCAACCAGTAAACAAAACAATATTATACAACGTATAATATAACGTGTGTAATACACCTCATTGGTGTACAGAACAGTGTAAAGAAACGTGTTAAATACAATCCATCGGTGAACAAAATAGTGTAAAATATTTTCAAAGGCAATCAACTAGTAGACAAAGCAATATAGAAAAACGTTTATAATACAACTCATTGAAATGCAAAACATTGTAAAGAAACGTGTTAAATACAATCCATCGGTAATCAAAACGGTGTAAAAAAACTTTCAAAGGCAATCAACCAGTAAACAAAACAATATTATACAACGTATAATATAACGTGTGTAATACACCTAATTGGTGTACAGAACAGTGTAAAGAAACGTGTTAAATACAATCCATCGGTGAACAAAATAGTGGAAAAAATTTTCAAAGGCAATCAACTAGTAGACAAAGCAATATAGAAAAACGTTTATAATACAACTCATTGAAATGCAAAACATTGTAAAGAAACGTGTTAAATACAATCCATCGGTAATCAAAGCGGTGTAAAGAAACTTTCAAAGGCAATCAACCAGTAAACAAAACAATATTATACAACGTATAATATAACGAGTGTAATACACCTCATTGGTGTACAGAACAGTGTAAAGAAACGTGTTAAATACAATCCATCGGTGAACAAAATAGTGGAAAAAATTTTCAAAGGCAATCAACTAGTAGACAAAGCAATATAGAAAAACGTTTATAATACAACTCATTGAAATGCAAAACATTGTAAAGAAACGTGTTAAATACAATCCATCGGTAATCAAAACGGTGTAAAGAAACTTTCAAAGGCAATCAACCAGTAAACAAAACAATATTATACAACGTATAATATAACGTGTGTAATACACCTCATTGGTGTACAGAACAGTGTAAAGAAACGTGTTAAATACAATCCTTCGGTGAACAAAATAGTGGAAAATATTTTCAAAGGCAATCAACTAGTAGACAAAGCAATATAGAAAAACGTTTATAATACAACTCATTGAAATGCAAAACATTGTAAAGAAACGTGTTAAATACAATCCATCGGTAATCAAAACGGTGTAAAGAAACTTTCAAAGGCAATCAACCAGTAAACAAAACAATATTATACAACGTATAATATAACGTGTGTAATACACCTCATTGGTGTGCAGAACAGTGTAAAGAAACGTGTTAAATACAATCCATCGGTGAACAAAATAGTGGAAAAAATTTTCAAAGGCAATCAACTAGTAGACAAAGCAATATAGAAAAACGTTTATAATACAACTCATTGAAATGCAAAACATTGTAAAGAAACGTGTTAAATACAATCCATCGGTAATCAAAGCGGTGTAAAGAAACTTTCAAAGGCAATCAACCAGTAAACAAAACAATATTATACAACGTATAATATAACGTGCGTAATACACCTCATTGGTGTACAGAACAGTGTAAAGAAACGTGTTAAATACAATCCATCGGTGAACAAAATAGAAGAAAAAATTTTCAAAGGCAATCAACTAGTAGACAAAGCAATACAGAAAAACGTTTATAATACAACTCATTGAAATGCAAAACATTGTAAATAAGCGTGTTAAATACAATCCATCGGTAATCAAAACGGTGTAAAGAAACCTTCAAAGGCAATCAACCAGTAAACAAAACAATATTATACAACGTATAATATAACGTGTGTAATACACCTCATTGGTGTACAGAACAGTGTAAAGAAACGTGTTAAATACAATCCATCGGTGAACAAAATAGTGTAAAATATTTTCAAAGGCAATCAACTAGTAGACAAAGCAATATAGAAAAACGTTAATAATACAAGTCATTGAAATGCAAAACATTGTAAAGAAACGTGTTAAATACAATCCATCGGTAATCAAAACGGTGTAAAGAAACTTTCAAAGGCAATCAACCAGTAAACAAAACAATATTATACAACGTATAATATAACGTGTGTAATACACCTCATTGGTGTACAGAACAGTGTAAAGAAACGTGTTAAATACAATTCATCGGTGAACAAAATAGTGGAAAAAATTTTCAAAGGCAATCAACTAGTAGACAAAGCAATCTAGAAAAACGTTTATAATACAACTCATTGAAATGCAAAACATTGTAAAGAAACGTGTTAAATACAATCCATCGGTAATCAAAACGGTGTAAAGAAACTTTCAAAGGCAATCAACCAGTAAACAAAACAATATTATACAACGTATAATATAACGTGTGTAATACACCTCATTGGTGTACAGAACAGTGTAAAGAAACGTGTTAAATACAATCCATCGGTGAACAAAATAGTGGAAAATATTTTCAAAGGCAATCATTTAGTAGACAAAGCAATATAGAAAAACGTTTATAATACAACTCATTGAAATGCAAAACATTGTAAAGAAACGTGTTAAATACAATCCATCGGTAATCAAAACGGTGTAAAGAAACTTTCAAAGGCAATCAACCAGTAAACAAAACAATATTATACAACGTATAATATAACGTGTTTAATACACCTCATTGGTGTACAGAAGAGTGTAAAGAAACGTGTTAAATGCAATCCATCGGTGAACAAAATAGTGGAAAAAATTTTCAAAGGCAATCAACTAGTAGACAAAGCAATATAGAAAAACGTTTATAATACAACTCATTGAAATGCAAAACATTGTAAAGAAACGTGTTAAATACAATCCATAGGTAATCAAAGCGGTGTAAAGAAACTTTCAAAGGCAATCAACCAGTAAACAAAACAATATTATACAACGTATAATATAACGTGTGTAATACACCTCATTGGTGTACAGAACAGTGTAAAGAAACGTGTTAAATACAATCCATCGGTGAACAAAATAGTGGGAAAAATTTTCAAAGGCAATCAACTAGTAGACAAAGCAATATAGAAAAACGTTTATAATACAACTCATTGAAATGCAAAACATTGTAAAGAAACGTGTTAAATACAATCCATCGGTAATCAAAGCGGTGTAAAGAAACTTTCAAAGGCAATCAACCAGTAAACAAAACAATATTATACAACGTATAATATAACGTGTATAATACACCTCATTGGTGTACAGAACAGTGTAAAGAAACTTGTTAAATACAATCCATCGGTGAACAAAATAGTGGAAAAAATTTTCAAAGGCAATCAACTAGTAGACAAAGCAATATAGAAAAACGTTATTAATACAACTCATTGAAATGCAAAACAGTGTAAAGAAACGTGTTAAATACAATCCATCGGTAATCAAAACGGTGTAAAGAAACTGTTAAAGGCAATCAACCAGTAAACAAAACAATATTATACAACGTATAATATAACGTGTATACACCTCATTGGTGTACAGAACAGTGTAAAGAAACGTGTTAAATACAATCCATCGGTGAACAAAATAGTGGAAAAAATTTTCAAAGGCAATCAACTAGTAGACAAAGCAATATAGAAAAACGTTTATAATACAACTCATTGAAATGCAAAACATTGTAAAGAAACGTGTTAAATATAATCCATCGGTAATCAAAACGGTGTAAAGAAACTTTCAAAGGCAATCAACCATATAAAAAAAACAATATTATACAACGTATAATATAACGTGTGTAATACACCTCATTGGTGTACAGAACAGTGTAAAGAAACGTGTTAAATACAATCGATCGGCGTACAAAATAGTGGCAAAAATTTTCAAAGGCAATCAACTAGTAGACAAAGCAACATAGAAAAACGTTTATAATACAACTCATTGAAATGCAAAACAGTGTAAAGAAACGTGTTAAATACAATCCATCGGTAATCAAAACGGTGTAAAGAAAATTTCAAAGGCAATCAACCAGTAAACAAAACAATATTATACAACGTATAATATAACGTGTATAATACACCTCATTGGTGTACAGAACAGTGTAAAAAAACGTGTTAAATACAATCCATCGGTGAACAAAATAGTGGAAAAAATTTTAAAAGGCAATCAACTAGTAGACAAAGCAATATAGAACAACGTGTATAATACAATTCATTGAAATGCAGAACTGTGTAAAGAAACGTGTTAAATACAATCCATCGGTAAGCAAAACAGTGTAAAGAAACGTGTTAAATGCAATCCATCAGTAAACAAAACAGTGTAAAGAAACGTGTTAAATACAATCCATCGGTAAGCAAAACAGTGTAAAGAAATGTGTTAAATACAATCCATCGGTAAGCAAAACAGTGTAAAGAAACGTGTTAAATACAATCCATTGGTGAACAAAATAGTGAAAAAAACTATTCAAATGCAATTAACTAGTAGACAAAGCAATATAGAAAAACGTGTATAATACAAATCATTAAAATGCAAAACAGTGTAAAGAAACGTGTTAAATACAATCCATCGGTAAGCAAAACAGTGTGAAGAAACGTGTTAAATGCAATCCATCGGTAAACAAAACAGTGTAAAGAAACTTTCAAAGGCAATCAACTAGTAAACAAAACAATATTATACAACGTATAATATTACGTGTATAATACAACTCATTGTTATACAAAACAGTGTAAAGGATCATGTTAAATACAATCGATCGGTTAACAAAACAGTGTAAAGAAACTTTCAAAGGCTGAAACAAACCAGTAGACAAAATAATATAATACACGTATAATATGCGTGTATAATACAACTCATTGGTATAAAAAACAGTATAAAGAAACGTGTTAAATACAATCCTTCGTTAATCAAAATAGTGTAAAGAAACTTTCAAATACAATCAACCAATAGAAAAAACAATATAAAGAAACGTGTACAATACAACTCATTGAGATACAAAACAGTGTACCAAATACAATCCATCGTTCGAAAAAAATGTTTCAAAGTCTATTCAAACGTATACAATCTGCCTACCTATGGATCAGTACTAAAGGTATCAGTTTAAAAATTTATCAAATACATAAGTAGGTAAATCAGTATATAAAATAGAGTCAAATACAATAAATAGGTAAATGAAACATAGTAAAAAGTAAACTTGGTTAGACAATGTAAAGAATATAATAAAATGTTTTAAAAAATTACGTAATTGTTTCTTTCCTATCATAATTATATAATTCCATTTTAAAGTTTCTTAAAAGTTTTTCTACATAATAAAAAAATGTTAAGACCATTGCCCCCAATTGTTAAGACCGCAGCTTTGAGTGTTCTACTCATTGTTACATTTTGTTTTGTTACGTAAAAACTAAAAAACTTAGAAACTGGAAATTACTAAGGTGCGTAGAAAAGTTACAGGGATTTTTATTACCGCCTTTGTACAGTCGACCCAACGTTTGGGTTTACGACTACTAATGTTCAAATACGTGGCCTTGTAATTTTAAATCTTATCCAGAAGACAAGAGAACTCCTGGTTCAAATATTGGAAGAAATTTGCCTTCGTGGAAAGACTTTTTGATGGAACTAACTCGCATCTGCGTTACTTGGAGAGGAAATTCGCGAGAACCTCTAATGGTTAGTCTAACGACAAGGGGACTCTATCCCATGATCCAACTGTCACTGGGGATATTCCACGTCAGCACTGTGGTCGGTGCAAGCCGGATGCGGAATTCGAATTGACCAGCCATCGCCATGATTCGAACCCGGTTCGAATCGGAAGATGAAAGCTCTATCCACTGAGCCATCACGGCTCAAGTTACAGGGATTACGATGAAATGAAAAAGAAAAATTACATTTCGATAATTTGTTCGAGAATAATGACTGTTAAACCTACTAGCCGCTCTACCCGCCGTAAGAAAACAATTTGTAATATGGCATGCTGAAAGCACCTTGTTTGTTTATGAACTAAGAGGGTTTTTTTTTTTTTTTTTTCAAAATCTACTTTGAAAAATATTAAAATTTTAAGTTCTGTTGTGGGAATTTTTCTCACTTTTTTACTTTACGTTGCTTTTTATTTTGTTGCTCAAAATCTATAAGACGAAAGTACAAATGTGTTTAGGAAAATGTTCAAAGAGTTTGATGGAATGACATTACGATTCCATTATTAGTTCGAGAATTATCAATTGTTAAACTTTTAGTAAATAAAAACCATGTTTATCGATCTACTGCCCGATGAAATGCAAACTACAGAATTGGAAATTTGATGCTCTAATAGGGATCTTTTTTTTTATAATTTTAACGAGATTTTTTTAAAGTAATAGCAAATACTTTTTCATGATTGTTTTCGTTTTTTTTCTTTTTTTTTTTGCTATAAATATTGACTGCTTATCCATTGTTCTAGAAAATTTATATTTCCATCACAAGATCGTAATTTCTTTATTTCATAGTCTTAGTTTGAGTAGATGGCAATCAAAATACGAAAATTAGAGAGAAAGATTATATGTTTCCATATATAAATCTTAACATTCATACATTCATAGTGAAATTTTTAAAAATTAAAAAACTGAATAAATAGGCGATAAAACCGGGTTTTCTTTACTGTTATAAATATTTTCAACGAATAAAATTACTTCGTGTTTATATCTTATTAATTCTCACAATCTGTATTCCTTAGGTAATTTTTTTTTTCAAATCTGCGCAATCGTCTATCTCATTTTAATTACCCCATTAACAAAATGTACGCACATAAAACTACAGCATTTTAAAACCAAAATGTTCAGTATTTTTGTTGGAAGTATTTACGTTTGAAACGAAATAAACAATCATGAATGAGAAGTAACTACGGGAGTTGGAAAGTGAAGAACCAAAAGACGGATCCTACTATTTTTTTTTTTTTTTAAGAAAAATTAATCTTTTTCATTGTTTTGATAAAATGTAATTTTAATAGTGATAAAAAAAATTTTAAAAAAACGAAAAAATCGAAATTCCTCTAAAAAAATCGAAAAAGTTAAATATATAATTTATCTCTGGTTCAGTATAGCTGAAATACTTGCTTGCAATACTTAATGCATTTTTGTAGTATTTCTCAGCCAATTCATGACGCAATGGGATACCTGCAAGTGACGTAGTGTGGGTATCTCGATCCTAATTGGTTGTTGAAACGTGCTATTTGCAACTGTTTTTTTCCATTATATTCCGATTGAGCCGAGCCCGTCAAGAATCATTTCTCTTAAGTGACACATACAATATTCTTTCACAATGATTTTTTCATGAAAAAAATTCAATTCTTTCAATATATATTTCTTACTTAACACAAAGACAAGCACGAATCCATGTAGAACATAAACAAACTAATTCTGCATCGAAATTACCAGGTTCAAAAACAAAAATATATCATGGTTACAATAAAATACATAGACAAATAATAAATCTAAATAAAGTAACAGACGTTGAAGAGAAATAATTATATTTCAACAAATTCGATGTGCGATACAGCTCTGTATTTATTTAACTTCACGTAAAAATGTTAATTAACTTCACGTTAATTAACATTCTAACTTATGCGGAGAAACTTAGCTCAAGTTAAACACGCCATTTTGTTTATGAACAATCATCTGGTGCTGACGTCATAAGTCACGTGCCTGAGTTTCAGTGATTGTCTTCTTCTTGAAATGCAAGTACCCAATTGTCTTAACTTAATGTTATCTTTGAAATCGAACGCTTTTTCAAACAATTTCATATTTTCAAGGAGTTATAAGAAAAGTAATTCTATGAAAAATGCATAAATTCAATAAAAACAGTACAGAGGATATCTTTAAGTTTTCGGAAAAACCCTGCTTCTACATTAAGCTAGCAGTACCAAATATTACAATGCGCTATTGAATTCAGAAAAGCAGTTTGGAGTATTTTCAATACAATTTCCCTGCAGTAAAAGTAAATGAGATGTTTATAATCCGATGTCACAATTTAGTATGGAAAGAAATGACTTGAAACTGTACTGAGAACATTTGCCACGAAAATTATTTCAAAGTTCAGGGAGAAAATATTTCGAATGAAACATATGCCCCTTGATGTAAAAATAGCTAGCCTATATATACTTCTTTTTCAAAAAACACACGATCATTTAAAAATTGTTTTTGTTTTTTTTCCTTTTCTTGTTGTAGTGCATACTTTAATAGTTCTTTTATGTTAAAAATTTTCAACCGTTGATTTTTTATGTACAGAGCAATAACAAAATGGAACCTCAGTTTTGTTTCAGGATGACATAAACAGTTAAAAAAAAACCTTTTTAAAAGAAAGCTAATTTTAGATCCGTCTTTCGAATGATCTGTAGATAATGAATGATGAAATAACGTTGAATGATAGATAACTAAGACAATAAAATGACGTTAAATGACAAATAATTGAAAGGATAAAATAACAATAACTAATATATAATTGAAATGATAAAATAGCGTTAAATAATCGATAGTTAAAATGATTAAATAATATTAAATGATCGATGATTGAAATGATAAAATAACGTTAAAATTTATAAATTATTGTTTTTGTAAATTACATAACATTTATAAATTACATTTTGTAAATTACATAAAAATGACGTAAGAAATAACTAAACGCTAATAACGTAATGACGTAACGTAATGACGAAAAAATAACGTAATGACGTAATTAAACGCTATTAAAATCTATTGAATCAATAGTGAAAAATGTTGAATGAAATACAAATAAAACTAGGTTTGCCCGGTTGAAAATGGGGCTTTTAATAGTTACATTTCAATTTCGTTCAGTTTACTCACGCAATCAAACAGGTTTTGGTGTTTTTAGTTGGCTTCTATAATGATTCAACTGATTTTGATATCGTTGTTGTTTCTTCTTCGCTTTAAATATCATAAACAAATCCTCTCTATCAAACTCAACTCTCGAATGGGTGAAGACGGGGAGGGAAAATTTTACAAATATGTTTTTAATCCTCCTAATTTCTTGTAATAGGCCATTAAGGTAACGGGTGCGATTGTTCTTGTTTTCCAGTGGCGCCATCTATGTCCAAGAATTCGACTTCCGTCACATTCATATGTCACACTCGTTTATAGTGTGGACCCATTCATATATCCATTCATTGCACAAATCGGTACGATCAATCTAAGCTTTAGTAAACCCTGGGGTATATTTTGTTATGAGAACATAGAGGACTTTGTGACCAGACAGATTTAACGTGCACCAATCACTATTTACTAGACGGAGATTCTTCCGCCGGCTAGATTTAAACTCCCCTTCGCCCTACAAAGCCCTGCCAACCAGGCTATCCTGGGTCCAATCCACTTTATTTAATTTTCACAAATGGACTAATGGCGTATATTTACTCTACTGGGCAGTATTTTCACCCAATCAGAATTTGAAATATTTCGGGCATTTACCAAAGCGGTTATATGATTGACAACATTCACCGGTAGAAGTCAACAACCACCAATTTCAGTCATTCACAGTAGCAGCATAATAATTTAAAGTTTTTAAATCCCATCAAGAATTCATGTTAACCAATTATTTAGCTTACATGGTATTATAAGATATAAGAATTAAAAACCATTTCCCTTAAATTTACGATCCTAAATGTAATGAAACCAAAATAATGCACATGTGCTTCCTTTGGTAAAATATTGAAGAGAACAATTTATTCGCAGCAATTCCAGCCAATTTTTATAACGTTAAAATGAATGAAAAACACGTAACCACTTTCTTTTTGCTTTCATGAGAGTCTGAGACGATCGAAATATTTCATGAGCATTCTAAAGCATAAAAATGAATTACAACGCAAGTAAAAAACCCTAAACGATGGGATTTTGATCAAAACGAGGTTTTGAGTAATAAAAAATTCTATTTAAAAAGTAGATATCGATCGTTTTAGCTATTTAGAACAGAAAAAAAGCCTTAGGTACTTCATTTTTAAGGGGGGAAATAAACGAATTACTCGGTGAGAAATAACCCCATGGAAATATTTATTCAGTACGCAAGACAGTGTAAAAGTGCCTTTTGTGTAGTTATGTTATAAATGAAACTATCTACTGTTAAAAAATATATTTGAGTAGTTTTTAGATAATTTCAAATGTAAAATGGAAGTATTTATGCTGTAATAACCAAATTGTTAAATTAGTTTTGAACAGCAGAAAACGTTGTTAAATATTTTGTTTAATAAATTCCTTATTCTTAACTTTTTCTGAACGTTCTTTTTGGGTGAAACATACTTTGATACTATATATAACAAATTTTATTGATAAAACATACTTTTCTTCCCCGTTATTAATCTTATTATGCTTTTACATATTGCTTAGTTAGGAAATCAATCTATACACTTCAAACAATCAATAGCATTATTTAGATTCATGAAACAGAACAAAACAAGTAAAATATAACAAAATTAACAATAATTAGCTGAGAAAAAGGAATGAGTTGCGTGAAAAGAATGAATGAATTCAATATACAGTTCTGTCGTTGAAGGTTCATAATGCTCCTTGCTTCCCAATATAAGTTACAAATGTCTCTCAATTGGATTTTAAATTTGCACATGGGTTGAAAATTGTGTTTACGAAAATGGATAGAGATCGAAATAAGTGTTTAATAAAATGTACTTAGCTTGATAAGCATGTTTACAAAAATGGACACAAGTCGAAACGAGTGTTTACGAAAATGGATAGAGATCGATATAAGTGTTTAATGAAATGTACACAGCTGAATAAGCATGTTTACGTAAATGGACACAGATCGAAATGCGTGTTTACGAAAATGGTCACAGATCGAAATGATTTTTTTAATAAAACGTACACAGCTCGATACGCATGTTTACAAAAATGGACACAAGTCGAAATGAGTGTTTACGAAAATGGATCGAGATCGAAACAAGTGTTTAATAAAATGTACACAGCTTAATAAGCATGTTTACGTAAATGGAGACAGATCGAAATGCGTGTTTACGAAAATGGTCACAGATCGAAGTGATTGTTTAATGCAATGTACACAGCTTTATATACATGTTTGCGTAAATGGACACAGATTAAAATGTGTGCTTACGAAAATGGACACAGATTTCTATTAGTGTTTACAAACATAGGCACAGCAAAATATACGCCTTTTAGTTAAAACCAAAATTTAATAACTAAACGAGGAATTACGTGTTTAATTTTCCTTACTTATTTAAACATTAAGCATAATCATGATCGGCCAAAATCCCGGACTTATTACAAGTAGATTACAGGATATCCGGCTGGTTAGGTATATTACAGATATAGCCTTTCAAGCGATGCCTCCGTATTCAGAACTCAAACCGATAATGTGAGTATTAAAACTCTACATTTCTATAACTTAAATTTACTACCACTATTATAAATTCAAAGCATCCATGTTAACTTTGTAAAAAAGCTGATGATTTTTAAAATCTTTTCACAAAAAAAAACTAATTAAGTCAGACTAGTTTCGACAATTTTTTTTCAAATATTAGTATAAAATTTTTAAAAACTATAGTTTATATGGTTTATTGTGTTTAAAAACTTATAAAACTAGCAAAATATTATTATTAATTTATTTTAATATTTAAATGGTCATTTTCAGGAAAAAATAAGACTTTTTTTTTTGCATATACGCTAACTAATGTAAAAAAAAAAATTCTAACGTCGAAAAGAAAAATTCCTTTGAGGAATTTATCCAGAAGGCTATCAATTATGTTTTGAGCTATTATCTTAAAAGCAAGTGCACACACTGAGTTAGGGATCAATGTAGTTAAAAAAGCACATTTTTACAAATTTTCGCACCTATCTTTGCTAAAAATATGCATACAAAACAAAATTCTACTTTTTTTCTCTTAGTCTGTCGTCAACATGCGTCTATAATCATAAACACTCCTGAAAAATTGCAGACAATTATTTTTTTAAAAAATATGAGTTTTTGTGTTTAAGATGGAGCAAAATGTGAAAAAAAAATATTTTTTTGAGATAAAAGCATTTAAAGACATTAATCACTAGTCTATCCAGTGTTATCATATTACACAAAAACTGCTATAACTTTATGAATAATTAGCATAAAAGCAAAATACTTTAATAAAATGTACCAAGTCACTTATGCAAATGGATGATATTAAATTACGATTTGGATTCATCAGTTTATTCTTCAAAAAAGTAAAAATTAACGCATCACGCATGATCAGTTATTTAAATAAATCAAATCCGATTGGATGCAGATCATCCTATGTTGAAGATAATCAAAGATATCTTTAATAGAAACATAATATTTAATACAAATATCCCTTTAATTTTACACGCGTAGGCAATTTATTTGAATAACAACGTATGAATTTTCAAGTGATTGTTACCACGTCTTTATTCTATAAAAATACTGATGAAAATACTGATTATAAGCTCTCCCTACTCAAAAAATACCGTAACCATCTGTTCCGCAAGTACCACTCTTAATACGCGTTTTTAACAACTTATCATAGATAAAAATACATTGAGAGTCTCAAATTAAAATTTATCCGAATAAAAAAAAGCAGAATCACTATCAAAAGTGAATGTAATAAACAACAGGTAACGGTTCTAACCCCCAAAGATATAATTTTAGACTTGTAAAAAATTTAAATCAAAAGATTATACATATTAAGGAACTCAAAATTATGTATTTAAGAAAGGAAAAAATTCCACACTCAAATTCGAATGAATTACTTCACTGGTAGCCGGGATAAAAGACAAAATAAAAACCAGTTTGATAACCCGATAATAAATAATCTTTCTCCTCCTGTTTTATTTTCAAGCAATCAATCACGATTTAATTTTTCTAGACCCAAAATGCTATGAAATTTCGATAGTGTTCTGTTTTTTTTACCTTGCTGAAGTATTAATTTTAAAACCTTATTTTATATGCTTTTTATCGGAGAATAATTCTGATATAAACTAAGCGTAGCGATTATATAACATCTTCTATGTAATTTCCTAATTGCATTATAGGGATGAATTTTCGAATGCGCATTCAACTATATGTAAATTAAAAACTATCGATTCCTTCACTTTTTTTTTCAAAAAAATTAACTAGGAAATAAAAGCTGTATTAAATATCTCTCTTATATTACTTTTAATGACTACTCAAACTTTTTAGAACATTTTATAAAAAAATATCTATAAATATTTTTCTAGCAAAAAAATTCCCGGTTCGTACATTAATATTAGCTTTTAAGAAAATATTATTTTTAAAATATTCGTCTTGAGTTTAAGAAGTCATAAACGGGAACTGAAGCCTAGGTAGTATCAAGTATCATTAAAGAATTTTATTTTTTCCGATGTATGGATTTAAAGTAAAATAAAATGACAGAAATATAGGTGAATAAAAAAAGACATCAAAGCCAATTTTTATCTTACTGAAAAAAAGCTAACTCTTCAAAAAAAAGGAAAGCTAGATTTTTCTCTAAGATTTTATTTAACTTGACGTTTAAAGAGCTGCAGTGTTTATAACATGAATAAAAATCTTTTAACTTTCATTTTTGATCTAAAAAAAACTTTGTCAGATTTTGAAAACACTTTCAAGTTTTAGAAACTACGCTGAATAAGCAAAATAATGAAAAGAATAATGTTTAATCCAGATGAGAAATACTTTTTATTTTGGATACATTCCAAATACTCAATAATTTTACGATTGCTTGAAACATATTTTTAAATCTGTATTTATGTTATTAAAGTAGATCTTTTTATTTAACATTTTTTATGAGACACAATTATGTAATTGATATAAAATGCAAAATAGTTCCATGTAATAAACAAACTATAATTTCGTTAATTAATATAATGTAAGAGGAAGGCAGAAAAAACTTTTTTTTTTCCTATGAGCTGCACAATCAGTCTTCCCGATGAGCAGACCTAGTGCATTCTCCAGAAGTGGTATCCACTCTTTCAGGACCACCACAATGGGTGAGGTACCGTTGGCCATGTTAATTTGGACGTCTAGTTTCTGCCACACTAGATGGCAGCACCGAGACTCTATTTGGATGTTAAAGTGCACTAGGAATTTAATTTTGCCGGAAATGCCAAGAGCCAATAAGGCACTCCAGGGATCTTTTACACGCCGCATAATAAAAACTTAACTTAAATATAAAATAAAATATAAAAACTTAAAATATAGTATTCGTAAATCGTTAAAAATATTTATTTTTTAAGTAATTATACAGAATTTAAACAATAACATTCATTTATAAACATCAAAGGAATTTGATTTTATTTAATGAAAAACATTAAAAAAACTAATATATAATTATACAATGTTGTAAACTTGATAAAATATAATCCAGATAGATCTGGTTGTGTAAATTGATAGATGACTATCAATATTTAGAGCAATTCAAAAAGTATCAATATTACTTAACCAAACTTTTCTGATGCTTCCTTTACTAGTATTGAAATAAAAGGCTTTGAAAATCATAAAGACCTTCTGCGGTTAGCCCGATGGCAATGGAACTTAAAACTGCAATCCGTGCCACGGGAATAAGCAATACGATCACTGAAGTTACTTTGGGTCATGGATCAAGCAGTAATTAGAAGGAGAAAAAATTTAATATTCTAAATATAATGTTATTTTAAACTTGATTTTTTCATAATTCTTTTTAGCTTCATAATTCTTTATAGCTAAAGTTGGCTAGTTTGTTACACATTATCTTAAACACATACCGTATATTAATTGGAAGTTTCAGTGAGGAGAAAAAGAAGCTTTTACTATTCTTAATTATAGATTCATTACTATTTACTTTTTCTCGAGTAAAAATATGCCCCGTATATGTGCAATAACAGGTAAAAACAATTTGGTAGTCAAGGATATTTTAATTTACCCGACAACAAGCTATAATAAAACTATTTACTTACCGATTTTTACTCTTATCCGTCTTTATAGATAGAAGCTTTTAGTCTTGCTTCAAACATTCATTTATTTCTTTGATACAATGATGAAATATAGTTTGCACGAGTATGCTGTCATATTAAGGTGATCAGATATCTAAACCATGTTGGGAGCGTCTTCGAAAAATTCAACTATTCGAAAATACCTATAAATTTATGTAAAATATTAATTTATAAGTCCAACAATGTTTTTTTTTCTAATTGATAAATAATAACAGGTTTAGAAACATTTTCATCTGACTTGATTTCATTCATAAGCTGTTTTGACATATTTTATGATATTCTGCATTTTAAGACATGTAAAATAAATGAGTGCCTGATTATTAAAATTAGTTAATTGTTTGAGGAAATTTTTTTCAGGCGAGCGTGGTGTTTTTTTTTTTTTTTTTTTTTTTTTTTTTTTTTTTAACTGAAATTGAAAATTATCTTCAAAAAAAGAAAAACGAGCTCTTTTATGATTTTTTTCTTTTAAATTTACTGTTTCTAAAAAAGATTAGAAGTTTTTGGATAAATTCGAGGGCATTTGTGTTTTGTGTACACATGTTAAGATTTGAGTACATTTTCTGTCCTCAAAGAGTTTGAAGTACAACTGCTTACAAGTTTTAAAATAATAGAATTACAGCTACTGAAATTCGAAAGCCTTCCTCAAGATTTTAAGTCATCTGGTCACCTTAGACATACCCTTAATTCCAGAACCAATATTGGCTGGGATCTGCTATTTTTAATCAAACACCTCAAACTTATTCTGTCATATGTTATTTTAATATTATATTTCGAAGATATCTGAGAACATGTTGGGAACATTTTCTGTCCTCAAAGAATTTGAAAGTTTTTGAGGACAACTTCTGAAATTCGGGAAAACTACTCAAGATTTGAGGACGTCTGGTCACCTTAGTCATACTCTTAAGTCAAGAATCGATGCTTATTGGAATATGCTATTTTTAATCCAAGCCCTCAAACTTATTTAGTCATATGTTACTTTTATATAGCATGCAGTTGTTGAGATTTTCTTTAATTTTACATTTATTTTTAACAGGTGGATTTACGGCACAAGGATGAAGTGGAGGGAACAAACAGAGTCGACATTGGAATCGACCTGAGCGAGTTCTACTTGAGCGTCGAGTGGGACATACTGGACGTTCCCGCCATCCGCAACGAAAAGTTCTACACGTGTTGCGAGGAGCCGTATATCGACATCACCTTCAACATCAGTATGCGCCGAAAGACCTTATTCTACACGGTCAACCTCATTATTCCGTGCATGGGCATATCCTTCCTGACCGTCCTCGTATTCTATCTGCCCTCTGATTCGGGCGAGAAGGTCTCTTTGTCCATCTCGATCCTGTTGTCACTCACCGTCTTTTTCCTGTTGTTGGCTGAGATTATACCGCCCACCTCTCTGGTGGTGCCCCTTCTTGGCAAGTACTTACTCTTCACCATGATACTCGTCACCCTTTCCATCTGCGTCACCGTGGTCGTCCTCAACGTCCACTTCAGGTAAAGTATCCTTCAACTTTTGAACTGTTTTTAAAAGCATTCAGCACACAAAGTGAGAATACTTCAAATTCCAGCAACGCACTAATTGTAAACTTTATCTAATATATAGCTAAAAAAAAAAATATCGGGACTTTAAAAACGAGCAAATGGCTTCAATATTTAAATGTATTTTTAAATTTCGAATTAGGCGTGATTTTTCAACCTGGATAGAAACCTCTAAAGTCAAATCAATTCTCAATTTTTCTTAATAATTGAACATTGGAATAACCTAGAAGTCATTGAAAAATTATATCGCAGACAGTTAGAGAATAGTTAGAGAATTAGACTGCAGTACGGAGAGACTGGGGTTCGATCCTCGACTCCACTAAGACCCACCGAGTACATACGATGTATATGATCGTAAAATCTGTGCAATCAAAAGTCCTGTGTTCGGATCTGAGCAGTACCATAGGTGGAGGGATCTGGAGAAGTTTTCTTTCCTCGACTTATCTATGTCTAAATTGAGAAATTGGCTTCATGAATGAGTGCTTCTGCCATCTATCTGTGAGTTTCTGAGCTTATATGTACTTTCACCCTTGTGGTGCTCTCTCATCAAACAAAAAGTGCATCTTCCTGGCTTAATTCGCAAAATTCTAATAGCTGACGGGCTTGGCTTATTGACCGAGTGTCATAAGAAACAACAACAGCATAACTGTGGTTTTACTTCATATTAACATTTAGCAACATTTTCGCAATTAGCATAAAGAATGCTAGCAGGAAACGACAAAACTTAACAGTTACAAGCAACTATCTCGAACCCGCTACAGTTATGAAAATAGCATATTATTTGCCAAAAAAACGTTTTTTCATGCGATGGCAAGACTTCATAGCAAAACTATTGGCTTCGTTAAAATATTAATTGAAGAAGCTGGCACAACAGATAGAATAAGCAAAATTAAAATATTCTATAATCGAAATAATATCTCTTTCATCTCACCTTGATTTGCATTGCAACTACCTAGAGTTTCACCAGGCTATAGCTGTTCAAGCTCCATCCAACAAGGGATTATTTCCCAAATACGCATTTTTGATCTAATTAAGTTAAAAAATGCAGTAGAGATCGTAAAAAGGAAAACAAAATCTCCCCATTACAGAGTAAAATTTACAGCCCAGTAAGTATTACCTATTTGACTAACTAGGTAACTAATCATAGCTTAGACGTAAGTCATTACTTGTTGGATAGAGCTAGCGAAAATTAGTCTAAGTTAAAAGAAAGAGTACGAAACTGACAGTAGGAATTACAAAACTTCTCATCCATTGAGGATAAAATAAAACAAATGTTCAACTCAACGAGAATTTACGTAAACTTGCTAACGCTTTGCATAAATTTGAAATCGTGTAATATGCATAAACTTGTTATCGTATAATTTGTATAAACTTGCAATCGTTTAATTTGCATAAATTTGCTAACTTATGATTTGCATAAACTTGCTAACTTATAATTTGTGTAAAGTTTCTAACTTATAAATGGCATAAAAATGCTAACTTACAGGGAATGGATAAAAAATGTAAACACTTCAATGCTAACACATTTTTTTATCTTGCTCAAACAATCCTGAGAGAATCAGTTCATAAATTTAGAAGTGTTTAGATCATGCGATTTCTCATACATTTCAATGAAGTTTGAAGCGCTTTGTGGTTTGAGGGACAGGCAATAAATTACGATACAAACGGGAAAAAAACGTTTTTGAACACCCTATGCCAAACAATTTAGTAATAAATTTGTAATTTATACCTATTATTTTGGTCATTTTGAGCAACAATCGCACGTCATTTCGTAAACCTAGCTTAAAATAGTTTTTGGAGATATGGACACGTTTATGAAAACGAATTTTTTAGTCTTATGTTTTTTAGCTATATATTTGAAAATATTCGATTAAAATAAACCAAACTTTTGCATACATTTTAAATTGATTACAAAATTATTGCGTTAAAATTTGAGAAAAAGTAACTGAAAACTGCGCAAGATATGAGCAATTAAAGTATAGCTCTTTTAATACTGTGTAGGTGCAGGAAAAATTTAAAAAAAAAAAAAATTCGTCTTAATTTCCTAGTGAATCGTATTTGGCAACTAATTAAGAAAAGTCCGATTTGAATATGTTAAAAACTTTCTAAATAGTTTTCTTACTTTTTAAAAGAAAGCTCGAAATGAGTTTTTTAATAGTTGCCAAATACATTACAAAATTAAGAAGAATTTTTTTAAAATTTTTTTCCATGCATTCACAGTATAAAAAAGCTACTTCAATTACTCAAATTTTACAGATTTTGTAACGATTTTTTCTCAAATTTTAAAGCAATAATTTTGTAATCAATTTTAAATTTATCCGTAAATGTTGTTTAATTTCATTGAATATATTCAAAATAATAGCAAAAAACGTGAGACGAAAAAAAAATTGTTTTTTTATAAAAATGTCCATTTTTCCATAAATATTTAAGCTAGGGTTACGAAATACTGTGCATTTATTGAATATAATAACCAAATTATATGTTGCAAATTTATTATTAGATTTTTGGCATAAGGTATTAAAAAACATTTTTGTTTCATTTCGTAATTTATTGTTGGTCCCTAAAACCTCAAAAAGCTTTGTACTTCATTGATATGTATGCGAAATTGCTCGATCTGAACACTTCTAAATTTATTAACTTATTTTTTAAATATTTTTTGAGAAATATTTAAAAAATTTACTGTTATCAAAGTGTTTCCATTACTTTGCCCAACCCCTGTATCATCTACATAAACTTGTTTTATTATAATTTTGCATAAACTTGCTAATACTTCCGTTTAAAGCTTATAGCTTATAGCAATTGATTGTTGATATAACTTGTGAAAAGAATTCAATTCATTCGAAACCAACCAATGCAACCCATTGTGAGCTTATCAATTCGCACTCCTATCAAACGATGTTCCTATTCGAATAAAAAACACGTTTATTGAAAACAATTACCATTGAAAAGATTTTAAACCAGCTAGAGTAGCAGACAAATGCCAATTGAGTGCGAAAATTAAAGTATGGTTAAAAAGAGTTAAGTGTAGAACCGTATTGCTTTGTCCGCCAGAAATTATGCAGAATACTCATATTACAAATACTTTGAAACCAAAATTTCTACTTTTCATATAGTTAACTTAATCAATAATGTAGCTCTTTTACCCGGGCAGCGCTGAGTAAAGCTACTTACTAGTATCTCGTAAATTTGAAATACCTAATAATATTCCATATTAATAAAACATAGTCAAAACCCTTCATATATTTAATCAAGACCCTCTATCAGTTTTGAAACACAAAAAGATGGCCCATTTGTTTTTTTAGACTATTTGTTTTTTTGGAATTCAACACTGAAGAAGCTGTTTCGTGCTTTATTGTTGAAACCGAAAAAGTCATGAGCAATGTTTCTGAATCCCAGATCAAGGGCCTAAAAATTATTTTTTAAAGGTATAAAAATTTAGATGTTTTAAGATATTCGTATCAACTAATAATTATTTTTTCAATTTTAAATATATATGTATGTTTAATAAAAATTTCTTGAAAATATTCCTGCGATGCTTACGTTCAAATTAATTTAAAACATTTTTAGGAAGCCTTGGTACCATTTTTTGATTTTTTTTTCCCTCAAGCCATGTCAACTCTGGTATGCCTATGTTATGCAATTTTGTGTGCTTTTTTTTCACTTTCTTTAAACTTTCGGTCACTCAATAATCATGTATTTTAATTCATATTTCTTTATAAAAAAGTGTGAAAAATGTAGAAACAATAAATAAACTCAATTTCTGCTGTATCACTATAAAACCTGGTATTATTTTCATTGTAACTAGTTTAAAGTTGTTAAAAGGAGTGAAAAATGGAACGTAAGAAAATGGAATGGACAGTTTAAAAAAAAATAACACCCTTAAACTGTTAGATTCGGTGTCTACCAAGACTTAAGAAAATCGAGGCTCCATTAATCAAAAGACGAAGAAATCAATTCCGTTTGTTTGTTTTCAAACAATTCTTGGAAACTCAAACTCTGTACTAGAAAACAGGTGGTGAAAGAAAAAATACTTAAATAAATCTTACTTCTTGTTTTTTGTTAAAAAGGAGAAAAAAACTCTAACTTGAAATGGATTTTTCGGATGTTGTTACAATGTCGTCTAATTTTTCCGTTGTTTCTAAAACAGATCCAGTGAAAATCCTTTCTAACTCTGTTGCAAAGATTTAAGCTCTGAGAAAATTGTTTTTTAAAGGAAAAAGCTTCTGCATTATTTTAATGTAAATATTTTTAAAAAAAATAGAAACGGTGATACGTAATGACCACCCTTAACATTATATATTTAAAAAAGAAGGCTTCGTCTCCACTTGCTTCTTAACCATTATTTTTCTTGGTGATAACAGATTAAATCAAAAAAAAAACTGTTGCTCTTGTCGTTGTCTCTAATGGCGTTTAGACAAGCCAAGCTCGCTATCTATTGGCCTTTTGTGACTTTAGTCAAGCCTTTCGTTTGACAAGAGAGCACCGCAAGGGTGAAAGTAATTCTTAGCTCTGGACCTCACGAATAATTGGCAGCACCACTCATTCATGAGGCCACTTCCTCAATATAGACATAGATCTAATGGGGAGAGAAATTTTTTCCAGATCCCTGTACCTATGGTGCTTCTCAGTGACCAACCGCAGCACCTTCGATTCCACAGATTCTATGAGCACGTGTGTACTCAGATGTACTCGATGAGTCTTGGCGAAATTGAGGATGAAACTACACCCCCTTCACTGTAGCGGAGTTCCATTTAAAAGCATCGGCCCATTCCAAAAACTTTTATTACATTAACTCGAATTTAATTTCGATATGTTGAAAGTAAAATTTGAACCAGAAAATTGTGTGGTTCATTCTAACATCGTCCAAAATATTTTGCATAAAAATAGATTAACCCATAGACGATTGTACCAAATTTACAAATTCAAATCAAACTGAAATACAAAACATTAACCAATTATATCTTGGAAAAATACAATTATAAGACAAAACTTAGGAATTTTCTATATTATGCCCCAATGCAATCCATTTCCAAGTCATTAATTGTATTCTTTTCAAATACTGAAGTGGCAGGAATTTGCCCTTTGGCTCCTATGCTAAAGGTCGAGATCTCAATTTGGAGAACAGATGAAAATTCCTTAGTAGTAACTAAAGCTACATCTTTTGTCACACTAATTTGGCGACTCATATCGGAAGTTCAGTCTTACGATGAAAATGCTTAGTCTCAGTTTCCTATTCACCTTTATTAAAACTGTTAATTATAAGATATCATTAATGAAACCGATAATTGTAATCATTTTCTCAAGAGCACTTTAAAAGTAATTTGAAATGAAGTAACTACTCTCTTTGTATCGAGCAATTATGGAGTATCGATTTGGAAAGAATAATTATTATTCGATACGCCTGAGTCAAGAATTAAATCACTTTTGCTACTCGTAATCATCTTTTGAGCTTAACTCCATGCTGAGGTCATGAAAATAAGTTTATTAAACGGAAAGAATTCAGGCTTTATCGATAGCTTAGATTTTAGTTGACAACAAGTGCTTATTGCTGTACTTCAGAGAAAAGTGTTTAAAACAACAAAATTATCATACGCGTGACGTTGAAATGTGTCATATTTCATGGGTATTTTAAAAAAAGTAGCAAACACATACAAGTATTAATTCTTTCTAGCAATAGTTTTACTTTTTTAATAAACTAAAGAAAACTTTATAAAAAAACAATCTTAAAATAATATTTTTTTTTAATGTATTTGTTTTTTCAACTTAGAAGAGTTTGTTTTGTTCCTCTTAATGTAATGCGCATTTTATCTTGAGATATTCTGTCGTTGATATTTGTTTACTTTTAAAATTTATTTAGTTTCATTTTCTGTCAAAAAATATTCTAAAATAGAGGAAGATTAAAAAAAAAGGTTTTTGGCAATCGATTTTTCAGAAAAGTGGATCATTTTGCAAAATCAAAAGTGAAAGATCTGACTCAAATTAAGTATGTTCAAGTATATTTTCGTGTTATGCTCGTCGAATTCAAAAATAAGCATTAAGAATTCCTGTTGGATATTTTTAGTTACATAAAAAGTAAATTTTTGTCTCTCTGTGATTGCTTACTTAGATGCCGAAAGTAAAAGTTTTGTAAAAAGAAGTACAATACGCTATAATTTGAAGATTGCAATTGTCAATTTAAAATTTTTTATAGATTTTTGCTTCGATTTAAATCTACAGATAGTATTATTAAACAAATAAATATGTTCATTTTATTATGAATTATTTTAATAATATAAGAAGTTTGAATATCTAGTGAATGATTTCATGATTTTCTTCTCGTGTAGCACCTGTACATTTCATTAAAGTATTCTAGTACATAAACTAAAGGATGATATTCAAGTAAAATCCCTTTATTGGATTGTTCGTAAAGTAGTTTCGTTTTTTTCCTGCAGAAAACTTTTCACAGCCAACTTCACTCTTGAGCCGCATAATCATTATGTATTTTGACAGCTGATATGGCAACACTTGCTTGTGAAACAGTTCAATTGATTCTACGCAAATGATTTGCCCTTTCAAATATGAAAAGTGAAAAGGAGAATTTTCGGTATATTTTACTATCGGAAATGGATAAATACTGTTCAAGCAAGAAAAAAAAAATTTCCGATGTGTATGGAGAAGATGTATTGAAATTGCGCAGTGCCAAATTTGGTATGAAAAATTTCGAATCTTCGACAAAATTTAAGATGTACGAAAATACACTACGCCATTTTAAGCTGATGAGGACACAATGTTGTTGTCGTAGGCCATTAAGGCATAGGGAGTAAACACCTTCCCTTTTCAACAAAAAAAAATTACTGTACAAAAATCCCACAATATCTTTGTAGAGGTAGAGAAATTAGTAGATATAGAGATAGAAAGTATTATCAAGTATGATCCTTAATTTTCTTAAATCCTTGTTTTTACAAAAATCTCTTTTAAGCGATAAATTCTTGAATAGAAAATTTGTTGTTATTTTCGGTGAATTTATGTAGTAAAAATGTATTCAAAGAAATTAAATTTTATTTTTCTCCTTTTTTTTATTTTATTTATTATTTTTATAATTATAGACTTCCTTATATTTAAAGAAAAACTATTATTTTCATATAAATCAAACAATGGATAAAAAAAATTCTCAACGCAATGCTGAAATATTTCCTTCATACAAAATTGAAATTTCGCATTAAACTTGAAATCATCAACATCAAGTAGATGCACGGGATATGTTTACTATATTTTCTCATTAATATTTTCTAAGAACTTGGCTTCTTGGCGAAAACAATGGCTTTCTTTTTAAAAAAATAAAAATAAAAACACAAAAGCGTCTTATTATGGCTTCATTATTTCTTTTTTTATTATACGAAGATTCTACTCATTTTGAAAGAGTCATCAAGGAAAGTAAGGAATCATTTTCATTTTTTTAAAAAAAAAAAAGTTTAGTGACACCGAAGACAAAAAAAAAATGAAAAAATCCCTCCTTGAAAGCTCTAATAATTTTTTTCATAAGCTCTATTTATATGGCGCTTGTTTTTCTTAGAGTAATCAGTTTTTGGTGAGTCACGTAGGACAAAATAGCTAGAGATAAAGCTATTGAAAAACAGTTGCTTTCAACGAAGTAAATGTAGCAGGACGTGAAATTTATCTATTATTATGGAATTTGATATTTTATTTTAACTGAGTTTTTATTTGTTCATAGTCTTGTTGCTTATTGTTATTGAGTTTATATTTTGTACAGTGTTTTTTGCATATTGTTATAGTATCATATTGTTTATTTTTATAATGGCTACCAAGATATATAAAACCTGGAAAAATACCTCCTCGAAAGTTCGAATAATTTTTTTCATACGCTATATTTATATGGCGCTTGTGTTTCCTGGAATAATCAGCTTTTTGTGAGTCACTTGGGACAAAATAGCCAGGGATAAAGCTGTTGAAACGAAATTGTTTTCAGCAAAGTAAATGTAGCAGGAAGGGAAATTAATTTATTAATATGGAGTTTAAAATTTTATTTTAACTGAGTTTTTATTTGTTTATTGATTAGTTTTATTTGCTTGTTTATTGTTTTGATTTTTATCTGTATTTTTCAAAAATTAAATATTGCTTTAGTTTATTCAATTTTCATATTGAAGTCGAATGTCTAATAGCCTAGATCGTCTCTAAATATTACGCAAACAGATTCAGGTATCATCAAAAGGTTCATTATTTTATTCTTCAAACTTATTTCGCTTTTCTTTTATCCGTTAGTTCTGTTTCTTGAATAGAAAACTAATTTTACAACATCTACTACGCGTTGTACATATTTATCAGAGACATCATTATTTTAAAGTCACTAATGTTTAAAATGATTTTTTTTAAAAATTGAGTGCTAAAAATAAAAAATTCCACCAACAAAACTTTTCTACGTAAAAGAAGAAGAAAAAACGACTTGATAATTTTTTTACTTGTGAGGAAAAAAATAGTATTAATGCATGATTAAACTCAAAAATGCATACATAACTTTTCAATATCGAACAAAATGACTGAAAATTATAATATCTTGATAATTAGTTTAATTTCGTGCCTCGAATTTAAAATAAGAGCTGAATTTAAAGTGTCCCATTTCATTTGAAGAAAATGTAAGTGAAAAGTGCAAAGAAATAAATTATTTTGTCGGTTAAAATGCTTGTTTTTTTTTTTCACAAGCATCAACCGAAATATGAACACCACCCAACCATGCCCATTTTTAGGGCTATATCTTTTAACTGTCACGGTAGGAATTCCACGTAATTTTTACTCTAGTCAGATGACATGGACAGTGTCTGAGCCTGTACTACTCACCAAACTTCTATACAACGTCCAGGCCTTTCAACAAGAGGCCTTTCAGCCACTATAGATTTAACGTGCTCCTTGCTATGCATACACGCAGGTTATTTTGTCAGATTGCAAGATCGAACTCACTACCCTCAGCTTTCCAACTAGCGGTGTAATCGTCGCCTTTACCGAGTGAGTCAATGGAGCATTATAACCGAAATATCCGAATTCCGGTTAAAATAATTTATGGTGAACAAAAAAAAATACATTTATGTTCTAATGATCGGATTTTTGCGTAATCAGTGTCAATCGTTATGGTTAAAAGAGATGACTTCAAATATACCAATTTCAAGTTACAAAATCAGACTCAAAAATATATGTTCTCTGCATAAAAATACTTTTTTTTATTTGAATTGCAATTTTGTCCATCAAAATATGAACTTACCGCAATCCGGAAAATATAGTTATTGAAAATTTTGGATCTCTCTTAATGTTAATATCTCTTTTTGTGCTAAGCTAAGTGCCACAGCTAGTGACACTTGCCATTCTGTATAGTTTTGAAACATTGATGAATTTGTGAAAGTTAGCGTGCCACAGCTAAGTGAAAAAAAATTTTATGACACTATGAAATTTGTTCAGCCAAAGATAATTTTTAATAATTAATTATTATAATTTTTGTAATGATAAGGTATACAAAATTGTACACTATTTGATACTATGGAATCTTAAATAACAAAATACAAAGTTTAAATAAAATTTGTGGATCTTAGTTTCAATTTTAAAACTGAATTTAACCTCAATAGTCTTCATTGAAAATCATATAAAAATAATAAATAAAGTAATCCATAAACGTTCTTCCCTTATAAAAAAAAAAAAATAATAATCACAAATAACTTATATTCCTTGAAAAATTGAATTACATAACTTCCCCAATTGAACAAAAAACAGCAATTTTAACATTTTCCTCTCAAACTTTTATTACAAGTCTATAACTAAACTTAAAGATTTAGTTCATGTTTTTCTATTTTCAGATTACAGTTTTGATGGAGATCTTCAAACAAAGCTTAAAATACAATAAGATATTAAAATGATTCACGGAGGATATACATTTACCATTCCGGTAGTTTGTAAAAGTATAAAAATCATACAAAAATGAATTTTCAAAAATACGCCGGTGCATTTTCTAAAAATTTAAAAACAAAATATTATCGTTTTCTAAGTGCCTTTCAAGTAAATTAGAAAACTTAGATGCCTCGGAAAACTTTTGATAATGATAATTCCGTCTGTTATCGTCATAAGCTTAGATGCCAATTTAAAATACTGAAACATTTTGGTTTATATTAAAAAAGAAACATATTTTTTTTTACTATTTATAAATCGTTTTCAAAAGTAATAGTTTCAGTATAAATATTTAAATCTATATTTATGATGACGGAATTAGGTGTTGTTGTGAGTTATATGCTATCATTGACTAATTAAAGATTGTGATGAAAAACAGAATAATGAAAAATGACAGTTGAAAATAAAAACTGAATCGAAATTATAATAATACTTTTATTTAGTAGTATTTGTAGAGCTCGAGATACAAATTATAATTTTATCCATAAGACTTTCTAAGTTAAATAAATTTTGCTCATATTAAAAAAGAAACATGTTTCTTTTTACTATTTATTAACCGTTTTCAAAAGTATTAGCTTCAATATAAATATTTAAATATATATTTATGATCACGGAATTGGGTGTTGTTGTGAGTTATATGCTATCATTGACTAATTGAAGATTGTGATGAAAAACAGAATAATGAAAAATGACAGTTAAAAATAAATACTGAAACAAAACTATAATAATACTTTTATTTAGTAGTATTTGTAGAGCTCGAGATACAAATTATACTTTTATCCATAAGACTTTCTAAGTTAAATACATTTTGCTCATATTAAAAAAGAAACATGTTTCTTTTTACTATTTATTAATCGTTTTCAAAAGTATTAGTTTCAATATAAATATTTAAATATATATTTATGATGACGGAATTAGGTGTTGTTGTGAGTTATATGCTATCATTGACTAATTGAAGATTGTGATGAAAAACAGGATTATGAAAAATGACAGTTGAAGATAAAAACTGAATCAGAATTGTAATAAAACTTTTATTTAGTAGTATTTGTAGAGCTCGAGAAAAAAAATATAATTTTATCCATAAGACTTTCTAAGTTAAATAAATTTTGCATAATATTAATAAGGTCAGACCATGGGAGATAAAAACCCCATGACCTGCCTAATCAAAAGCCAATTTTAAAAGTGATTGTTTCCAACGGATAGTTAGGAGCATGAAAGAGATCCAAGGTTGGTGATTTATCGAAAGATAACATCACCAAAATATAAAGCCAATCCCCCATAATCAATGTTGGGTTTGAAAATACTTTGGCGATCTCGAATCGCCAACAAGACTGTAAGAATTAGTATAACCATATAACTCAAGCATAATTGTGGTAAGAATTAAGAGTTATAAATAGATTTTTGTTTTCGATTAGGCAAGACAGTTAATTAATAAGTCTACATTAGTATTAAAATAAGAAGTTAGCCGTTACATTGATCGATAAAAGAATAAAATATTTTATGCTCGCTTTTTGTAAATTTTAAGAAAAATTAATTAATTGATTTAATATAATTATAATATGATTAAGAATGATTAAAAAAAATAAATTTAGGAAATTAAGGAAATTTTAAAAGCTAGGAAATATGTAATGCCTATTGCGGCATCACAATATTGAACTACAAAAGTATCTTTAACAACAAAATAAATTAATAATTTTAATCAATAATCATAATTTTAATCAAATCGAACCACGAATGTAATAAATATAGACAAATAATTTTGTAAAAAAGAACTATTGTCAGCGTATTACACAACAAGAGTAATCGAAAATTAAGCATTATAAATTAAAAATATATTTTTTGATTTCAAAAATGTAATCATGATATCAGAAATATGATATAAGATATCAGAATCACGAAAATGATATTTAAAAATACTAAAATATTTCGTTATAAAGCAAATTATTGATAAAGTATTAAACAAAACGTTTAATAACACGTTTTGTTTAATAGTTGTTTATTTAATGATAAAATTTATATTAAAAATTCTTTCACTAATTTAGCATTTTTATAAATATGAAGGAAAAAAATTGAGGAAACTAAAATAAAATGTGATTCTAATAACTAAATTATGTTATGTAACTAAATTATTAGAATAACATTTTATTTTTAATTTCTGATATACTTACGTAGCGTTTTATTTTTATTATCTCACATTTTTCATAACATAAAAGTGTTTCTTAACGTATATTCTTTCATAACGCTTCATTTTTGTTATCTCATATTCTTCATAACATTTAATTTTTGTCGTCCCATATTCTTTATAACATTTAATTTTTGTTATTTCAAATTCTTCATAACTTTTTTATGAAACAAAGTTATTAGAATAACATTTTATTTTTCTTATTTCACATTACTTATAACATTTTAATTTTTTTCCCATATTCTTCATAACATTTCATTTTTGTTACATCACTTTCTTCACAACATTTAATTTTTGTTACCTCTAATTCTTCGTAACTTTGTTATGAAACGAAGTTATTAGAATAACATTTTATTTTTCTTATTTTGCTTTCGTTATAACATTTCATTTTTGTTATCTCATATTCTTCACAACTTTGACACTATTGAAATTACATTTTATTTTTGTTATTTCATATTCTTTTATAACTTTTTTATGAAATGAAGTTATTCATAATGTTAAACAGCATATAATATATAAAAAAAAATATGACGGATTTTTGTCATATGCCTTAAAATGTGGCACTTCACTCTCCCATATTAGCATTTTGAACATTTCGAAAACTGTAAGAAATTACAAAATTAAAGAATTTTCGTTATGAAACAATATTATTGTCATCAATTAATAGCACATAAAATAAAAATAGTGCATTACGATGCTAAAACCCGTCTCCAGTTTTAAAGATTTATGTCACTGTGATTGAAGCACTGATCTTTCAATTGAAGGATTAATCTATCCCTAATAGCAGTTGGAAATTTATCAGATCGATATCAAGAAAATAACGACGGCCGGTGCACAATAATGTCGTCATTGGTAACATCATATCATTGATCTCGAAATTATGTGTGTTGAACTACCATGATCCACCTTGGCCAACAACATTCTTTTACCAGAATATTTTTAAACGTATATGAATTAAACTTTTTGGCGCCGAATTTTTATTAATCATATTTTTCATACTTCTATCCTTATTTTATATTAATTTAGGTCAAAATAAGTGAGTAATCTTTAGCATTTTAATAATTTATGGTTATGGCATACAGTAAGAAACACCGGCGTGTTTTTCTGCTTTAAAAGTAAAATGTTTCAAATGTTCTAAAGGTAAAATGGGTAAAATGAACATTTCTCCCAGAAATGTTCATTAAAAATAAAATGTTCCAAACACGATCCCCTTCCAAACAACAATTTACACTTTTTTGCAGATTTGTAGATCTAAGAGAAACAGTCATTCGTCATAAGAATTATTTTAATTTACAAAATCAATCACTGATATTTTTTTAAATATGAATGAAAAACATATTTGTTACGGCTTTTTTTTTTTTTTAATTTTATAATTTAGTACAAATATAATTCTGTTAATCTAAAAAAATTTTTAGAAACTATTACACTGTTTTTTATTATTATAAAATACCAAAATATATTTTGCTTTTAATTAAAACATCAGAAAAAAATATGTAAAAGGGACACGGGTTTCCAATCTGTGTCAAAAGGATATCAAAAATAAATTCGGTTTCGGTTGGAAATAAATCATTAACAAAGGCTCTACAGCGAAACTAAATAAAAATAATAGTCTAATTAAAAACTCTTTAGTTTAAGATTTTAAGAAACCCTAATTATTATTTAACCTCATTATTAAAAACCTTAATTAAAACCCTTTATTTCAAAGTTTTAATGAATTTGAAAATCTATTTATATAAGAAGAACAAAGTTTTTATCATGAAACAAAACAATCCATTGTGCATTAAGAAGGTTATGTAATATGCTGAAAACAGTTGCATAAGGAATTAAAAACTCATTCTCTAATACCAACGTTTAAATAAATGCGAAAAGTAAATGGTATAATAAAAACCAAAAGGTTTTTTTTACATAAAATAAAACATCTCTGGAAGAAAATCCATTTCTAAAAACAATTTAATTTCGTAACTTCAAACGATAAAAATAACGACCATATATACAATTCCCAAACTAAAGTCTCGTAACGTTTCTCAAAATTTCATGCTTTTCTAAACAATTTATTTAAAAAGTCAATTCAAAGCTTTTAGTTTTGAAAAGAACCCACTTCATTAAATCTTAAAAACTCCTTAACAACCATTATTTTAAACCTCAAAGTTTGCATTTATTTTTCATAACAATAAAAATAAAGCATGCACAAATGGTTATTCACTTTCCACAACCGCTTAATACTCTATGCTTTTCTGAACAGGTTATTTAAGAAGCTGAATCGAAATCTATAGTTTATAAAATCCGCTTTATTAAACTTATTTTATAAGCTTCTTAAACCACGGTTCTTAAGATTGATCTATTCAAAATGCAATAAAAATGTTTTTCTTCGCTGACTGCACATTCTTGCGACAGGAAAAATTCTGCAAATCCATTTTACTAAGTTCCCCAATTTCAACTCATTTCCTTCTTTCTGAAATACAATTTCACGCCTGGCGACGTTATAGAATGCAGAAGAAAAAAAATGTTCGAAAAATGAGTCGCTTTCTTATATTTTTATGCATTATTCTTTGAGGAATACTCCGCTCTTATCGCGAATCGGAAATAACTTTATGGATAAATACAGTTTTAGGAAGATGAACAAAAACTTTTTTCTTCCCGCTGCGCCAAAACTTCGTGCTGATGCATTAGTATCACTTACGCATCTCCATGGTTTCTTGTTGTTCTTTTAATATTCGCATCTGGCAACACAAAAGAAGTCTCATTTCGAATTCTTTGTTTTTGGGAATAAAAAGATCGTTCTGCTTTGTCTCTATGGTTACAGCAAGCAATTTTGAGTGAAAGAATTCTGACGAGGAGTCTTAAGATATTCTGATTTTAATATTCATTGCACGGACGTTGAAGTAATGTCCTATAAAATTTGAATACTTGTTAAAATTTATACTTCCAAAGCCTGTTTTGTTGCGATATTTCTTGAATTTTTGAATTGATCTCCTTATAGCAAATATACTTATATTATAATTTTTAGGGATGTTAAGTTTGCACATAAAAGTATCATAAATTTTTGGAAAATTGAAAGCATAAGTATGGGGATCAATAAACAAAGTTCAAACTTAAAGTTAATAGAATTATTCTTAGCTAAATTCCTGTTAAAGGTTTAAAGAAACACAGAAAGCTTTATGCACATTTATTGTTATATTTAATAAGCATACTTAGTGTCGTCATTAAATACTTCTACTTTGCAAACAGGCTAATATTTTGCCAAAAACTTTAGGAGCATATATGGGTGATTCTCACGAAATATGACAATTCACTGTCCCTTGCTCCAAGACCTAATACTATAATACTAAAAGAACTTTTTTTTAAAAAAAAAATTATAAATAGCATAGCATTTCTGTTAGCATTTTGAAATAACTTTGCACTAGCATTGACTGTTTTGTACAGTTAAAAAATTTAATTGAACTTTACGATGTCATTTTCCTGGCATGTCCCAAACAATGTTTCCAATAATAACTAGCTTCAAAACTTCCTATAAATTTTTCAATATTTAAATTTTTTTTTATCTTAACCATTGTAAGCATTTCTTTATACGCAGAGGGTATTATTTACAAAAACTTCGTTTAAATTAATTTTTTCTGCCAATAATTTGCTTGTCCCAAGAAAATCTGTCATTTTCCTGGCTACTTTTATTTCGTGGTTTATAGCCGAAATAGATAGAGCCAGCAATCAATATCTTATGTTAATAGATTGATTAGATACCCTCCTATATGAACATGTCTTGTTGCATGAATAAAGAACCAATTTTCTGGTTCAAAATCTATTTCAAAAATTTTTTCAAGGTGAGTAGGTTTTTGTGTTGTCATTTTCCTGGCTTCTTGAAACCATTAATAACATAAACTACATAGATTTATCTGAGTTATTTTAAGAAATCCTGTTGTTTTCTACAGAATATAAAAGTCTTAGGCCAAAATATTTAATTAAAGTAAAGTTATATGATATAAAATGGCGAAATTGTCATTATCCTGGTTGTCATTTTCCTGGCTTATGAATGCCAAGACATTTTTTAACTGCTAATACTGTAAGGAGGGAAAGCAAATAATAACCCAATACCAAGTTTATGTATGATTGTAACATGCTTGGATGTAATCAAAGTTATTTATTTATTTAATGATTGATTATTATCCACAATTTTATTCTGTACTTATCAGCAACAAAAAGTTTTTTGATTCTGTTTACAGTGGATAAAAAGAATTAATTTAAGCAATTTATGGTTCATCAACATAAAGGCTTAAGTTGAGTTACTTACTATTAACTTAAAATGACTGTTTTTTAAAACTTTTAAGCTAATATGTCATTTTCCTGGCATTCAAAATTTAGTGAATTTCTATTTTTTTTTTTTTTTTGCGAGCAAATGTCAATAAACTACACTGCTGTCTGTAAGATATTAATAAGTGTAACTAAAGAAGTATACAAAAAAAATTTCAGATAATTTTGACGACTTTAAATTTGAAGAAATTTTTTTGTCCGAATTGTCATATTTCGTGAGAATCACCCATATACCAGCTTCATAATTCTTTTATTTTTTATATGGCGATTTATCATAAACTAGTTGAGCGATTATTTTTAAATTCTTGATGAAAGAAAACACATTTATTTTTGCATCGTTCGGAATTTTTTTATCTTATAATTTAAAAATTTTTCAGTCATTATTGTTGTTGTTGTTGTAGTTCATTTACGTCGCACTAGAACTGCACAATGGGTTTGATTTGATTATTAAATGAATAACAAAGTGGGAGAAGGGTATAAACAGCATTTCCGAAAAAATAAATTATCAGGGAAAACTCTTTTCCAAATTTAAGTTCTTGTGTGTTTTTAATGTGAAAAAAATAATCAAATTTTGAAAATTGTTCTTCCACTCTACTTTTGAAGTTGAAGAATCATTTGGCAATAAACAATCTACTTTTAAAGCTGTCTTTCGAATGCTTTATCGTCATATGAAATTATGTTTTTTTACGAATAATATGCCATTGTCATAACTGTTATGAGTATACAACAGTTACTCACGACTGTTAGATCTTGTTTAGCCTATCTAAAGCTCTAAAGCTAAGTTTATTATGAAAATGGTGCAAAACGTCAATATGCAAAAAAGTCACAACTTTGAGAGAATGAAAAGCGTTTTAGGTCTAATTTTTTAATATAGAAAACTTACTCCAATGTTGCATAATCTACGTGCGTAAAAATTTGCAAAAATTAGAATATAAGCAGTTATTTTATTAATTTTCCTCTGGGTTGAATAATGTCACAGAATTGGAGATTTTTGAAAAACAATTTAAATGATTTTTATAATATTTAAATTATTTGTCTGTTCTAAAGCCCAAATAATTTTTCACGGCCAGATGATACATGAAGTTTCAAGTATAAGGCACTTTTATTTTTCTGTGTTTTTTTTTTTTTTTTTTTTTTCCTTGGCGACAGAGCTTTAAAAAAAAACATGTTAACCCTAGTAAACTAGTCAATAGGCAGGAAATCGAACGCCAAAAGGCATATAGTCTTAATGAGCATACCAAAGCATACAGCCTTAATGAGTGTTAGGGGTTAATAGATATCGCCAATTAAAGGTTTGCGAACAAAATACAAAGACAGATCATAAGCTGAATTTAATCAGACCAATTAATTAAATTATACCTCATTGACTCACTAAAATTTCCCTTCGAAAATTCATCCAATCAGTTATTTAAATAAATGTCAAAGAATATAACAATTTTGTAATTAATAATAATTATATAAGTTTGTGGATATTTAAAACTTATTTTACCAAGAAAAAATATTTGAGTGAATAAGTTTAATACTTAATTGTAAAAATCTTTTTTTTTTCTTTCTTTTTTTTTTTTTTTTTTGATAATTATTTTAGAGATGTATTGCCTAATGCAAAAATTTAAAATAACATTAAAGTTAAATAAAATAAATAAACCCAAAAAGCTGAAGTGGTAGTTACTTGATTCAAAAATTTCATTATCTTTAATCTGGCAAAATCATAAAAATGGGGCTCTTTTTGAGGGACGCTTCAAATATGTCGACTATTATTTTCAATCTGTGTGGCTGGGTGGCGCAGTTCGTTATTCGTCGGCCTTCTGAGCCCGGGGGTTTGATCCCCGGCCCAGACTCCGGATTTTCGGGATGCAGAAAATCCTCAGCGGCCATGTCGTATGATTATGCGGCATGTAAAAGATCCCTGGAGTGCCTTATTGGCTCTTGGCATTTCCGGCAAAATTAAATTCCTAGTGCACTTTAGCATCCAAATAGAGTCTCGGTGCTGCCATCTAGTGTGGCAGAAACTAGACATCCAAATTAACATGACCAATGGTATCTCACCCATTGTGGTGGTCCTGAAAGAGTAGATACCACTTCTGGAGAACGCACTAGGTCTGCTCATCGGGAAGACTGATTGTGCAGCTCATTGGAAATAAAAAAAAATTAAAAAAATTTCCAATCTGTTTATTTTTGAAACGAATAAAGTTTTTTAGTAAAATAACATTAAAGTGTTCAAAATTTTTAACCAGACTAAGCTACTAATAGCATATTTTTTGATAATTTAGCCTGTCACTTTTCAGTGATTTCTTTATTTTGAGGGTTAATGATTCTGAATCCGCCGATAAAAAAAAATATGTTCTATTACAAAAAGTATATTTTTAATATCTGATTTCGTAACTTAAACAATTTTTTGCACTAAAATAGAATGCCCAGAAATACAAAAGTAATTCATTCAAAATTTAATAGTTTATACATTACATTTTAAACACTACTAAAATTTGGACGATATTATATTATAAAAGATTCTGAGATATATATTTTCATAAAAGGTGTACTTTAAAAATTTCAATTTCTCAAAATCTATTCAACTAATTTCTTTCAAATTTTGATATTTAAACTACATTGTTAAAAAGTATCCATTTAAAAATCTTTGGAGCAATAGAAAAAAAAATTCCGTGAAAGCAAATTTTGTGCGTGATTTCTTAAACTTAATTAAAAGTTAGCACTAATTAAATAATATATTTAAAGTTTACCCTTAGAAGCTTTAAAATAGGCATTTAGTTGATCATGAGATTAAAAGTTATTAAAAGTGATATAATTTTTAAGCCAACTCCACATGAATAAATAATTAAAAACTTTACATTCCAAAATAATTTTCGGTATAAAATATCTGAGCTTATTTTTAACACCTATTATTAAAAAAAAATTCTCAGAATTTATTTCAAATTATTATAAATAAAACATTCTGTACTCAAAAGCTTTTTTGCAGAAACTACTACTCGTTTCGGAAGTATTTGAGTATAACAAATTGGAAATAAAAGACCTTTTAAGTCCGTATTTAAATTTAATACTGCATCAATATTAAAGATGACTGATTCTCATTCAAGAATCCCTATTCGAATTCCTAATCTGAAAATGACAGATGAATCGTTTACACGATGAATGTCGAAATACCCTTGATTGAAATCCCAAAATAGCCTTCGATGACAAATTTCGTTGATGATAGTTTGAGCAGAGAGAGATGCCAACTCATAAAACGTAATAATACCTTGGGAATCGAGAAGGCAAAGTAATACAGATGAGGCTCGAATGAAGCCAAATAGGCCCAAAATGGAACTTCCAATTTCGCGTTAGTGAATGGACGGATGATATTTAACTTAAAGTAAATAGATGATTTCTGTGAGATTTAACTATGCATGAAGATGCACGTTTGAAATTGAATGCGGTCGCGTGATCTCAGATTTCAAATTGCGAAACAGTAATTTAATCCTTAAACATTCGGTTTCATTATTAAGTATATAAAAAATGAAAGGAAGATTCTTTCTAAATTTGAAATTTTGAATCAATATTTAAGACAAAAATTGCTTTAAATAAAACGGATTTAAATAAAAAAAATTAGCACAGCATTTAATTAACCATGTTCTTATTATTTAAATACAAAAGAGAAGATACCATTTAAAAAACATCTACGACCACGAGAATTTTTTATCGGAAGTCATATTATTAGACTTGTTGCAGAAAATGCAGGGTGTTCCGTATTGCCCACACATAATATATATTTTAAAATCCTCGTCAAAAATAAAATTAATTTATCTATTAAATATTCGATGTTATTGTTTATCAAGTAAAATGTTAAAGAAGGAATTATTTTATATTTATTTGTTGAATAAAAATTTAGGATAAAAATTATTTCAAATATAATGGATTTAAATTTTGAAAAGAAAAAATATCACAAGTCTTTATTAATAATATCCTAATTAATTAATTAAAAATATGGAGCAAATTTGTTTCAGAAGCCAATCAAGAAAATTCTACGACCACATCATCATTTTATCATCAGTCATTTCAGTTATGCAGTGGAAAATGCAGGGTGTTCCGTATTGTTCACCTTTAATATATTTTCCTTTAGAATTCTCATCAAAAATAAAGTAAAGCCTTTTGTGGGTAGAAAACTTATATTTAAACGAAGAATCAAAACAACCAAAATCTAACACCAAAATTGCTGTAAGGAATGGGGACTCACTCAAAGACAATTATTAGAAAGACCTCCAAGTTTTACCAGGCAATCAAATTGGTTTTAATGTTTCATGATCACCTTTAATGTATATTTTTATGACCTTTGGCAAAACTGAAGTTAAACTCATAAGCCCATTGAAGGTAATAAAATATTAAAGCGAGTAAGGAAGAAAAACTCTTTAGAAACCAAAAGAATCTCAACTGAGAATGGCGGGAACATCAAAATATATTTGATTGCCAGAAGAAACAAAGAAAGGTTTTTTTAACAATGAATAAAAACACGTCTAAATTTCATCAGGCATTAAAACTGATTTTCATATTTTTCATTCCTCGTTCATTACTAGAGATTCGAAAAATTTGTATAGTGTTTTTGTTTCTTATTGGCTTAAATATTAATTTACAAGCCATAATATGCCTATTTTTTTATTTACTTTATTTTCAATGATGATTTCAAAATTGTATATTAAGGAACTTTATATCTAATGCTAAACCAGACCATATAATTTAATTTCTAAGATTGGAATTAACTTTTTAACAGTAAATATTTCATTGGTATATGGTGTTTTTATAATTATTTTAATTAAATATCAATTGATTATTGATATCTGAGCTGATATAAAATATCCTTAATGATGAACGGGATACACGATTACTCAGTGGTTAAGGTACTGGATTGTCATTGTGAAGAACTGAGGTTCGATCCTCAGTGGCGGCTTTAAGCTTACTCAGTTTCAGCTCCATGGGTACCAGCTTGTCTGAGAAGTAGACGCGGCCTGTGTGCAGTGCTGACCACATTGTCACAATCATGCCGTTGGTCACGAAATTGTGGAGTGTTATCCTCCGTGATCTCCCTGGCCCACAACGGGCTGTTGCAGAAATGCTTCACTAAATGATGAATGCATCAAGACCTATTATTTTTGGACTAACGATAAAGTGTTTGTGGTTTTCTTCACCATGTAGCGAAAATGCAATTAGAAGTTACTTTTATTTAAAGCAAAGTTGTTTCTTTTCTGGGATCGTGAGTTAGCTTGTGTCTTCTAAGCTGGACTCAAAATAAAAAAATTATGGAAACACATTTTATTGCTACGAATCCACAATCTATAAATAAAATTGAATAAATTGTTTATCAACGGAGGTAAAAAAAGTAACAAAATTTTATCATTATATTTTTATTTAAAATGTTATTTTTTAGAATTCAAATAATTTATCTGGTGAAATAATTATAACAACTACTGTTAAAAAAAATTTATTAAAATGAAAATGTTTTTTTTTAAATTTTTGACTTTTAATTTAAAGTATTACCAACTGGTAAGAAGTTAAATTTTTAAAACTATATCAAAATATTGCCCTTAACACATTTCAAAAAATCTAAAATCAAATATATTAAAGAAATGTTTTCACAATTTTCTTTTTCATTTTTATGCATTTATATATTAACTTTTGTTTAAATCCTCGAAACAAAAGGAAATTAAATTAAATTCATCTAAAATCACATATATAAAAGAAATGTTTTCACATTTTTTTTCATTTTTATTCATTTAAATATTAAACTTTTTACAAATCCTCGCATCAAAAGTTAAATTCAAAAGACAATCGAATGGTTTCTTGATCTGAAAATCACAGGGGAAATTGAAAAGTGTATTAATTGCAATAAGTTTCTTTTTATAAAAAGAACTTATTGAAGTTATAAGTTCAGTTTTTATAAGATCTTTTTTTCCTCCCAATATTTTGCTTTCAATTCATTTTGTCATTCATTCTTTTTTAAATTAAGCTTTTTTCCAAAATTTGAATACAAGAATTCAAAATTAAATTAGCAGTTTAATAAACCTACGAAATTCTCTGTAAAATATTTTATGCATTGAAAATGCACAAGATTGTTTATTTACTTCTATTATATCACACCAAATTCCTATACTAGTTAACATAGGTCAGTCATTAAAAATCCCAGAACATGAATTTCTTGTGACCTACTCGCTTGACCATTCGAAATATATAAAAAAAAATGTTACCGTCTTACTTAAAGCTATATGCAGAAGATTGTGATGATGAAATTTAAGTAATTTTGGAATTTTCAAAAGTAACACAGTCTTTACCTTATCAAAACATTATCCTCAAAATAAAAAACGTAAATGGGGTTTCAACCATATTTTTAGCGTGAATAGGGACACTAGACAGAGATGAAAAAAACAAGATGCAACATACAAATTAACATGCAGTGGGCAAAATAAGGCGAACACCTTTAAAGTTTTTGATCTAAATAACAAATATTCACATAGTTTGAGAATCGAACACTAAAAATGCAAATTTATTAAATCCATTTGTGCAGACGTTATGTTAAGTTGTGTAAGTTCATTACTGAGAAGCTCCTTTTAACTGCTGCAGTACTCCCAGACAGAGAAAACATCAATTCCACCAAGCGCAGTATGTTGCTGTATTTCTAGATTAGAGGGTCATTATAGAAGTGAGGCTATAGACTCTTGTAAGATAACAAAAATTGAAAATGTATCACGAATTTTAACGGGAAAATGGCCGTTCGCGCGGAAGTCGGATTCGAGAAATTTGTTGTCCGCGAAGAATTTTTGACCGCCGAGGACGGGCGGTTTTTCGAGCCCTGATATTTTAAGTTATATATATATATATATATATATATATATATATATATATATATATATATATATATATATATATATATATATATATATATATATATATATATATATATATATATATATATATATATATATATGTAACTTAAAATAACGTCTGCACAAATGGATTTAATATTGTTAAATAAATTAAGCTTAATGATTTTATTTCTTATCATTCGGCGTTTTCACCAACCCCGTAAAAATCACCCGTTATAATGAGTGGAACTGTAAACCAATATTAATGGCTCGAAAAAGTTTCATTAAATATAATAACTAATTTGTACTTACAAGTAAGTTACGTAGTCAAACACAAAAACGTACTTCCCAAAAAGAAAAGAAAAACATTTTTTTTTAAAACATTTTTTGTTTTTGATGTTTTGGGAGCAAAAAAGTTTAAATTCCGATAAGAAATTTTTCCATGCATGGCAAAATATACAAAAAGTGAAATTCATATTAAGAGATTCTCATTAGACCGTTGTCCAGACTAAACCATTATAATCATTTTTTCCAGAAACAGGAAAGCCCCTCATTATCATATTCAAAAAAACCGAACTTGCTAAAAGAGGAATTTATTCCTTAAGATGAAATATGTTTTTTGTGTTTGTTATCGCAACTTATATAATAATTAGCACTAATTAGTCACCATACTTACGGTAAACTCTTTAAACCACAAAGACTAGCAACAATTAAATGAAAATCCGGTCATTAGAAAAAAATGTCAGGAGGATTTTTTTATAAAGGATTATTAGGAGGATTTTTTTAAGTACAAAAATAATCAGTTGCATTTTATTTTAAATTAAATTAACTTGTAAATAAAATTTCTAGTTTTCAGAGATAATTATTATATTTTTATTTCAATTTCAGAACGCCTTCTACACACAAAATGGCACCATGGGTGAAAAGAGTATTTTTACATCTTCTTCCACGACTATTACTAATGCGACGTCCTGCTTATCCTGACGACAGCCCGAAGGTATTCTCTAAAATATTAGTTTATTTTTTGAAATATAATTTTATGATAAATGAGATATACTTACCTCGCCTTAACCTTACCTAAAATATACTTACTTATCGGACCTTAAATAGTGGCAAATATTTATTTACAACTGATACAAAAAAGATAAATGATGTCATGTTTTACTGTCATTCAATTTGCTTAACATTCACTAACAGAGTTCATCCCATCGCTAGTGATGTGTAAGTTTTACGTTACCTATAGCAATGATATTTCAATTGATCTATTGATATCACACACAAAGCGGTCAATAGCCCGGACAATGTTGAGATATTGAACCGTGATGGCTCAGGGGATGGAGCATTTACCTTCCAATGAGGTGAACCGGGGTCGAATCCCAGCAATGACTGGTCCATACGAATTCGCATCCGGCTTGCACTGACCACAGTGCTGAGTTAAAATATCCTCAGCAGTAGAAGGATCATGGGTTAGAATCCCCTTGCCATCAGGCTAACCGTGGGATGTTTCCTTGGTTTTTCTTTCCATGTAACGCAAATACAGGTTAGTTCCGTCAAAGAGTCCTCCACGAAAGGCACATTTCTGCCATTACTTGATCTAGGATTCTTTTGAATTGGGTTCAAAGTTACAAGGCCACGGATTTGAACATTAATAATAGTAAACCCAAAATTGGGTCGACCGCTCAACGACGGTTATAAAATAAAAATAAAATGTCA
The DNA here is from genome assembly GCA_949128135.1 of Parasteatoda lunata. Taxonomy (NCBI): domain Eukaryota; kingdom Metazoa; phylum Arthropoda; class Arachnida; order Araneae; family Theridiidae; genus Parasteatoda; species Parasteatoda lunata. Next base: position 30,332,664 of record OX421979.1, read on the forward strand.
GGATATTTCTGAAACAATTGCTACGGACTGTCTTCATCTAACACGTTATTTACACGAATACTGAATAAAAGGCAATAGAAAGTAGTCTTCTAACGTCGCAAGCCTGAAAAAAGGCTTGACAAATTTATACCATTTCTTCCCATCTTGCAGGGATTGGTAAAAAATAACCACGTGACGCATAGAGCCTGAATTTCAACTCGACTCGACTCCGAAAGCAGGTTAGCAGAATTGCAGGGGAAATATCAGATTTTTGTTCATCTTGTGACGTCACGAGCCTGATGTCAGGTCTCGTGTAAATGGTTTGTAAGGTTTCTTCATTTAGGGAATCAAATGAAAAGCATAACGTTAGAATAGTAGTAGTGTACCACCCAAACTAATGAATCCACTTCTTTAACACAGAAAAAATGTCTGTGCATGCTTGCTTCATTTTGACGTCCTTCGTTAAAGATTCTTACTCACTATCATTACTGTTAAGGCCAAACAGTTTCTCCCCAAACCTCTTTAAGATTTTGATAACACTGCCGTGTTCTCTGACATAGAGTTTATTCAACACCTTTGTTAGACCGCTATATAAAACGATGCTTAATTCTTCTTGTTAGTGCACATGCCAATGTTGGAATTGAAAGTCTATTCGCCCTACGGTAAGTGTGCATATAAATATATTTACGTGAAGTAATCTGTGGTATACGCGACATTCTGTTCCATTATATGACATCTCTATTAAAAAATGAAATTTCGATTTTTCAAATATCGCGTATGTACGCGTCCTTCAGTCGTCCTTTTGTTCATTCCTTCCTTTATTTTTCGAGTCTTACTGCGCATGCGTTAATGACTCATCATGGTCTTTGTACGATGTCTATCTTATTTGATTTATATTTTTTTTATTTTTTATTCTCTTTTAGTACCTATATTTGACACCAAACATGCACAGTTTTTACTTTCATTTTTGATAAAGATTCTACAAACATGCATAATGGGTGGTTATTACAAAACACCTTATATATTTCATCAACCACCCTAAATGCATACAAAGTAAATAATATGTTTTAAGGAATAATTAAAATATCATTGAATATTTCTATATACAAATTAAACTTTAACCCAATCTCACATTTGATCCAAAACAAAAACAAATATATTCGGTAAAATTGTGCCAAAAATCCGTTCTTTGAAATCCTTCGCTGTACGTGGAGATTTAGCATTCATTATTCAAACAGACCCTAATCTTCTGCTGATAAATTATACGAAGAAACTTTAATGCGAAACTTTGTTTTTTCTATGCAGCGAGGCTTTTATTAATGAGATGTTTAGATCTCCACAGCATCTTGTTATCATGAAGGAGGAATGTTCCAGTGAGAATAAGCTTTAAATGAATATTGACTCAAAGGAAAGTAGATTACTTGTTTCTTCGTAGAAAACTGCAACGAAATTTAAATGTGGTATCGTCTTTTTTTCGATTAATCGATAAATGGTTGAGTGCTTAAATTTATGCTCTCCTCTAGACTCAATGAGTGAGTAATGCGTTTTTAAGGAAAAATATTTCTGCGTATATTTTTATGCATTTTATTGATTGCTATAAAAGTTATACGCTTTGTAGAATATTTTTCTGGCAATGAAAATTTTACATTAGCTTTCCAAACTGGTCGAACTCAAGATGACTCTAACTTCGCCCAAGATCTGCATTGAGCGCAATTTGTGCAAAAATTTGTTTGAAATGAAAAGCTAAGCAGCTGCCAATTCAGGATTATTAAAAATCAAACGCTACTCGCAAAACAATGCGTTATCATTGTTGAATAAAATTTTCGGTATATTTGAGATAATTAAGCAAAAATGCAATATCAAGATTTTTGACAAACCTATATGCGTATTTCTTAAAAAGAATTAAAGTATAGGGCTGTCAGTAAATAATGAAATTATCAAGATTTTTTTAGAAACCTATATACGTATTTCCTTAAAAGAATTGAAATATGGGGTTGTCTATAAAAAAAAAAGAAATTCTCAATAGTTTTTACAAACTCTACAACTTGGTTTTAACGGGCAAGAACTTTAATATTTGGTCGAGATCTGTTTCGATTCTGACACTGTCTTTGCTTTTTACCACAATACGAGGAATGGTAGTTTTCTCTTGCTCAATAATAGCGTTAATAAGCTCTTTTACGTGATGGTTCTCTGTTTCGTCTATGTGAACCTGATACTTATCTTAATTAACATCGTAATAGTGTTCAAGGAAGTGAGCAATTAGAACTAATGTGCGTAAAATATGGAGCTCTCCATAAATAAGGAAATTATCAAAATTTTTCCCCGACCTACATTCGTAAAATATGGAGCTGTTCATAAATAATAAAAATATCAAGATTTTTCACAACCTTACATACATATTTCTAAAAAAGAATTGAAATATGGGACTGTCCGTAAATAATGAAATTATCAACATTTTCGCAAACCTTCCTATGTATTTTTTAAAAAGAAATTTCTTAGAAGACAGAGTTGTTCATGAATAATGTCACACTATTTTTTTCAATTTTAACTCACTCCCCTTAATTTTAACATACTTTAAATTTAAAAACTTCTGTTTTCTCAGCTAAATGTCTCAAAAAGGACAAACTATTCACTCAAAAGAGAGAAACATCATTAAATTTATGAAATATTTAATATTGAAAAAATGCACATGAAGATTGAAAAAATAATTTTTTTTCTCATACGATCACGAAATAGCAACCTTCTTCAGGATTATTCACATCCTTCACCCAAAAATAGCAAAATAGTATCGTCCGATAACACGCGATAAAGGCGGAAGCAAGTGCTAACTCCTGGTGAACGAACTATATATTTCCATGCATTTCTTATTTAAGTATGCCATATACTTGTTGTTGTTGTTGTCGTTTGACAAGTGCAGAAAAAGTACAACCAAATCGGACCGAAGGCATGTAGCACAGCCCTGGCCACATCTCCGACTTTTTCGGAATAAAGGGTGTCACGGCAGCGGTTGAGGTCGATGTTGAGGAGAGTCGAGGCAACAGAGACACAGTTGAAGAGATGCTTCGGATCCAGCTGAGCACCCGGGCAGTGCCTGCAATCTGCGTAGGTTCTAGAGCCATATACTTATACCAATTAGTACTTAACAGTTTATTGAAACTGTGTGAATCATTTGGGCTCACCCTGTTAAAGGTTACAAACATTTTTGACTTCAAATGCCTGCCCTTTATTATTGATTGGTGGAGTTTTAGCGCGCTTTCATAGTATACTATAGACTGGTTGGCCACTTTTGTCTGCATAAACAGCTAGTGAATAATGCAATGAACTTTTTTTTAAAAAAATCAGAATGGGTTAAAATTTTTAAAGTTGTTTTTTTTTTTTTTTTTTTTTTTAAACGAAACTAAAAATAATAACTAATACGAGGCACTAAATGAAAGGAAAGCAATTAAAAACAACGAAGCTAGAAGGAAATAAAGAACAAACATTTCAAAATATTTCAATAGGTATCAAACCAAGTAATAATAAGTTGCTCATCGAGTCAATTTCGGATTAAATCCTCTATTCAACCGCAATTGAGATGATGTGTTCTTAATAGGCAGAAGAGAATTTCATTAAATGTTTGCCGTTTTAAGAAATACCAAAAATTTAGGTGCTAAACCTGTTTAGTTAATAACAATCTATTCTTATTATTTGCACTCGATCTTAAAATTACTGAAATAATTTTAAAACTTTTGATTTTCACACTAAACGCAATGTATAAGAAAATCACTACCCATTCCCCCCTCCCCCATATCTTTTTGACTACAGGTTTGCGCCTGTACGAAGATCTCAAACCCATCGCCTGAAATGGGAACGTTTACCAACCATTTTCTCTACCATTATCTGAAATGGGGAAGTTTCCCTTTACCATCTGAAACTGGAACGCCAGAACAGTATTAAACCCAAATTCATTACGGTGAAATATTGCCAAAAGGGATCCAAAATTAACAAAAAACAACTCAACTTTTTTATCAATTTTTCGATTTTTAAAATTATTAAAATAACTGTATTTGTTATTAAATGTTTCAACTAAGAGAAAAGCTGCACTTGGATTAATTGCTATTTTGTTTTATATAAGAATCAGTGAATCACTGAATCTGCAAATCAGTGAATTAGCACATTAGCGAATCAACTAATCATGGAATTGAATTATCAGTCAATGAGAACATAATATTGATAACAAATAGATATATAAGCATATTATTTTTATCATTACAACTCATAAGCCTATTATAAGCCAAATAACATTTTTAATCCATGAGTTAAAAATCGATCATAGATAAATAGTATATGATTTTATTTCTAAAATAGTTTAACTTCAAAAGTAAAATTTGTTATAAGAACAAAATTAATGTGTTACTGCAAACAATTTTTAAAAAAATAAACTCAAAAAAAATAGAAATATTCCATTGAAAATTAAGCTTGTTTAACATGAAATGTATCTCAAAAATCCCTCTTCTGAACGGCAGAATGATTTGATTATGGTTTCATTCAATTTTTCTGATCGTGAATAAGCTGAATAAAAAAGCCAACTTAACAATCATAAAACCGTTTCATAAATTTCAAACAATCATCCAAAAATATACGCTCTTTATTAATCCAAACTCTTTCACTTTATTTCCTAATCTTCCTATTCCAAACAACCCTTAACAGTTTCGACTTGGCACGAAATTTGGCGTGTGGAGAGGGAAATAGTGGAGAGATAGGGAAATAAAGATGCCTTCTCGTGCTATTGAGATGTTTAAGACAAAGGAGGATTTTCCCTCCGTGTATCCCGAATAGTTACATCAAAGGGAAAGTCCCTCGCATGTGGGCTCAGTTGGTAAGGGAATTAGTTCATGGGAAATAATCGGATTCCGACTGGAATCCCTCGTTAGAAAATTGAATGGCTATGCTGATGCGGGGAAATGAGAGGCATGCTTGGAAATTCCGTGGTTTTCACCATACTGCTGCTCAAATATGAAATAATTACGTAGTTTTGAAATGAAATTAATCCATGTTCTGACCCTTTGACTGCCTAAATATATTATAGGTAACTTTTTTTATTTAAAAAAGGAAGAAAGATATTTTGAGAAAAAAAAAAGCTGTGTAATGTTATTTTTGAGACTATACGTTGAGAAAAATTAGATATCTCTTAATGAAAAATGCATAACAATGAATTATGTAACCTACATAATATTTAAACGAAAAGTCATAGAAATTTTAGTATACATGTTAAATATAAACTTATTTTAGTTTCGGAACTAGGAATCTTGATCAATCATTCTTCAATAATTTCTTTATTATATTTCGTATACTACTATATAAGTATTCAGTTTGTTTGTTATTTTCGGTGTCCTTACAATCAAACTTTTTTTCACTTGATTATTTTTAATATTACTTACTTTGAATTTTTTAAATATATTATTGTTTGCATTTATTTCAAAGGCAATCATTTCTATTCATGGTTCTTTATATAGCGATTGAATAAAGAAAAACAATAACAGATTAAAAAAGAAAGAAATTAATCAGTGAATCTGTGAATCAATGACAATAAATTACAAAAGGAAAATAGTGTTTTTGAACACCTTACGGAAAAAATAATTTGTAACTTGTAATAATTATTTTAGTTATTATGCGCAAAAACACAATCGCACACGATTTCCTAAACCAAGCTTAAATATTTATGGAAATATAGACATTTTCATAAAAACAAATTTTTATCTTAGGTTTTTTGCGATAACTTTCAAAACATTCAACAAAATTAAACAAAATTTTTGAGGCAATTTAAAATTAATTACAAAATAATTGCTTTAAAATTTGAGAAATTTTTTTTTTAAAACTGCGCAAAATATGAATAATCAAAGTAGTTTTTTATATCTTTAAAAAGATATGTATATATATATATATATATATATATATATATATATATATATATATATATATATATATATATATATATATATATATATATATATATATATATATATATATATATATATATATATATATATATATATATATATATATATATATATATACAGAGAGAGAGAGAGAGAGATCATCATACATCTCTTAGTATCATAGAGCATTATACATCACATAAAGGATACTCATAATGTCATTTAATCTTTGCATTTTAGCGTGTTGATCATTGTCATTGTTGGTTGCTACTTTTTTTTTAAAATTTGATTAATAAAGACAAATATAGAATTTGATCTTTTCTTATAATCTTATCAAGCAACTTTAGAAAACATTAGTTTTCACTTCTGGTCGCATGGAAAATAATTGTTTTTACTTTCATTAACGCTTGAAAAAATAAAAATATCGAGTGATTTTTCTCTTTTTAAAAAAAAAACGAATCAAAGAATGTAAGTACAATGCAAGGAACACATACAACAGACACAACTTGCAAGACAAACTAACCGAACGTCCAGGGAAGTTTCAATCTTTTTCATCAAATTCGTGTTAGAACTTAAGCTTTTCTTCAAAGAAAACATTTGAAGAAATTGGCTCTAACATCAGAGCTAAAAATGCATCAACGATAAAGAAAACTTACAAGTTTCATTTTTCAAAAAGATCTGGCACAATTCATTGTGCTACATACGTCATATTATAATAACAGAAAAACAAATTCAATTCTTTAATAATTAGTGGACTTCGTCCCCCTGTTTGCTGACCCTTAAAAATTGATATACAATCTTATATGGTATGCTTTGTAGAACATGCTTCCTTCACTCGCAACTAACTTTTAAACCCATTTGAAATGTGTAATAACTAACTTCTATCGTAAAATCTTAAGAGTTTTAATGATTACGATCTTTAAACCTAATTCCTCTTTTAAAAATTGTTTAGTTAATAATAATTTATTGAAATAAAAAATTTTAAATAGATATAAATGGCATGCATTAGAAAAGCTTGCAGAAACAAAACAATAATTATGCTTTTAAGAAAATAACATAAATGACGTCTGCGCATTCTTTAAATATTACGTCTTTAATAATTGTCATCAACTTCTGATACTCCTCGACACGCTTTTTTGAGTACACATAAAAAGCGTAACCGTATCAAAAATACTCATTTTTTTTATTTTAATAACAATGAATAAATTTATTATTATTGGCCTTGCGAAAGTAAAATGAAACATAACATAGGAACACTTTGTTGATATGAACTACTATTGGTTTTTAACCTTTTCAGTTTTTCTCAACTTATAACTAAGTTTGTTTCAGCTTTTTGTTGTCCAAGCTAGATAAAAGTTTTCATTTTGAAATTTTTAAACATGTACGTATATACTTATGACAGCTCACACGCTTGATATTTCAATTCTTTGTTGCCAACGCAAAAAATAAATGATGACTTCCCTTGTCTTCTTGTAGGAGAAATATATATTTATATAGTAATTGTTAACTAGAATCATTAGTTCTATAATTCTCGCTAGGAGCTTGCCTTCTTTAGTTAAACTAAAAGCTTTACGCTCTCCTGCGCTCCAATGACCTTTCCCACCAACTTTTTTTTTTTAAATTATCAGTTCACCTAATTCAATATTGACCGTGCTTTACATTTAACATCATTCACTTCAGTAATCATGAATTATTACTGCTACATGTTTTTAATCGCCATACTCTTTCAAAATTTACGAGCAAAATAATTTTATTTTGCATCGATTGATAATCACTATATACACTCTCGTATTGTCTCGAAAAAAATGATTTATTATATTTGTAATCTGCTTTGAAAACCCAATTCATTTGACACCCGAAAACAAAATTGTTTTCTTTTATAACCGGTTTTAAACAACTGATTCGTAAAATACTCAAAAATTGTTTTATTTAATATAAAACCAGTCTTGAACAATCAATTAATGTAAAACCAAAATACCGCTTTAATAACAGACATTGAGCAACCAATACATATCAAACCAAAAAGTATTTTTTAATCAGCAGTTTATAACAGCCAATTCATATATAGTTCCAAAACTTTTTTAATAATAGACATTAAACAGTCCATGACGAACCCCCCCCCCCCCCAAAAAAAAAGAAACATGTCATTTTATTTCATAACCAGGTTCAAAAAACCGATCTATATAAATTCCAAAACCTCCTAACAATTAAATAAAATCTAAATCCATTTTATACCTAATCCAGAAGTTTTTATTTTATTATAAATAGTTACAAAATACTATCAGCAATAAAAAGAACAATCTAGACTTTCTTATTAAGCAACTAGGAAAAAGCTATATGTTTAAGAACTAATCTTCTTTTATTAATTCTGAGAAATCTAAAAGGATTTTTAAGTACCATGATCAAATTAAGGTAGATAATTTTAAATAATGGTTTCACTTTCTTTTCAACATTAACAGTAAAAAACAGTCTTAACTTTTAATTAGATTTCTCGTTTTAATTACAAGTAGGGTGACAAGTTTCGTTATCTTTTAACTCTATTTATAAAAATGGGAAGGTATGAAAAAAAAAAATTAAAACTCTTCTTGCCGTAACGCAACAGCATTAAGGCTCCTGTCATTCCAAATACGCTTTCTGAGGAAGGTTTACAGCTTACTTTCATTTTAAATAGCCTTTGGCGACGAAAAGTTTTGTCGCCTAGCTCATTTTCAAATCTCGGCTTAACGCAGTGGAAATCGTAAAATGGAAAACGTAATTAAACCGGTTCAAATATTTAAACAGAAAATAAATTGCTGGCGCTGAGAATTGTCCCGACTTTTGCGAAGTTTCTTATTCTTATAACTGTGCAGGTTTTGGATTTAAAATAATTTATATCTCGCCAAGAAGTAATCTTCAATGTTTAAAAAGCTCCTTAATTTGAGAAAATATTTCAATTGAAATACAGGGTGTTTATAAAGTCTCGGACCCATTTTGATGTTTAATAACTCATAAAATAATAAAGATAGATAAAAATTAATAACATAAATGGTTAGATAGACTCAAAAAGTTTCATGAACCTTGTCAATGAACTTCCTAGGAGCTTAGGAGGATGGCGTTTGCAACAGATATGGTAGGAAGGATAGAAGATGATGCTGATTTTCTGAAGCGCATAATGTTCTCCGACGAAGCATCCTTTCATGTTTCTGGCATTGTTAATCGCCATAATGTGCGCATATGGGGATCTGAAAACCCCCATGAATACCGTGAGGCACAAAGGGATTCCCCAAAGTTTAATGTGTGGTGTGGACTAATGCACGACCGAGTCATTGGGCCTTTCTTTTTTTACAGAAAAGACGGTCTCATCAGTCGTATCCTTAGACATGTTGGAAAACTTCGTATATCCACAACTAGAAGAGCTTTAGCCACGTGTCTTTTTGCAACAAGATGGTGCACCACCTCATTGGGGTATCATCTTTCTTAGTTCTTTGAATGACCGTTTTCCGGGAAGATGGATTGGGCGAGGAGGTCCAATTCCTTGGCCACCCAGATCACCTGATATAACGCCACTGGACTTTTTTCTTTAGGGATTTATAAAGGACAATGTTTACAGGAGGATCGTGTCAAACATTGATGACCTAAAAGCCAGAATTACAACTGCAATAACCTCTGTGGATGCCGACATGCTTGCCGCTACCTGGCGTGAAATTGACTATCGACTTGATATTCTCGTGCGACGAAGGGGGCACACGTGGAAGTTCATTGACAAGGGTCATGAAACTTTTTGAGTCTATCTAACCATTTATGTTATTAATTTTAATCTATCTTTATTATTTTATGAGTTATTAAACATCAAACTGGGTCCGGGACTTTATAAACACCTTGTATTATATCGTTGTAGTTGTAGTTTTATTTACGTCGCACTAGAGCTGCACAATGGGCTATTATATCGTTGTAAAATACTTCATAAACTGAGATGATTCAACTGAAACCTTCTGAAAACTTAATATTTTAGACACACAGATAACCGGAATATAATTTGAATACTCTTTAAAAATGTAGAGTATGGACCATCTTTGCATTTCATTTTTTACTCATGCTTCAAATTTAAATTTTTACTCATGCAATAAGGCAACGAATAGAATAAATATTTTCAACCTAAAATCACACTGCAAACCAGAAAAACTATATAGTTCGTATTGTAGTGATTTTAAATACAAAACAAAAAAAAATTTCCCTCTCAGAGTTTGTGAACAAAATCATCTCACAATCTAACTACATCCCGATTAGGCCCGTTAAAGAGCAATCAGACATGTTCATCATTATTTATGCATTCATTTCTAATTGTTAAAGCAGGAAACCGAATCGATTCTGAAGATAAGGCGATGATAACATGCTCCAAATGACAAAGGGAATCAGCATAATTTGTGTTAGTTTGACTTCTAAGTGTGTGCTGTAGTACATCCTAAAGCATCATGGTTATCTAATCAAGTAGACTGCTTAACAATCGTGAGTTGGCTCTTACAAATCAACACTTTAAACATCGAATTACAACGAAATATTTCAGACAAATGCTGCTATCAGATAGAGTTTTATAGTAATTTATTAAGAGTGATTGTTTTTCATATGCCTCGGGAAATTCAAGCAAGTAGGAATAATAGAATAAAATTTTAAGACAATTAAAAATATCTGGGTTTTTTACTACGTAATATTGTAGACAAATGCTGCTATCGGATAAAGGATTAAAGATACAATGAAGCGTAAAGTGTTTTGTTTTCGTACGTTTCCTACACTTCAATAAATATACTGTAAAATGTTTGGACACTTCATAATAACAGGGTCTTCAGCAACGACAGTATACATATTTAGATTATATTTTTAGATATCCTTGAAATATAATACAGATTTTAGAATTCAAACTTTAATATATACTTTTAGAATCCTTGTCAAAAAAAGAAGTTTAAAAATTAATACATTCATGAGGCAAATTCATATTTAAGTAATGAAAAAAAAAAAACAAGCGAGGAAGGCTTAAAGGAAAACAAACTGGTATTTTGATGTAGCTTCTACTTAAAACTTCCAATGCACTCTGAAGCCTTTGGCAATCAAACAGGTTTTGATATTTTAAATCTTTGGTATCATTTGATACCATATTTTGATGTCATATTTGTATTTTCATGACTCGGATATTAATTTGCGTTTCCTAATTGCGCTTTTAATAAATGCTTTTTTTATAAATCCTTAAATGCACATATTTTTAAAAAATTTACATGAATTGAAACAATCCATTATAAAGCAATCCAATATTGGCCATGTTGAATGAATATTTTCATGACTGTTATTTAAACTCAATATGTAATTAAAATAAAAATCACAGTTTTTGTGATAAATATTTAAAATTTTTTCTTATAAGATTCGGATAGTCTGGCTGGTAGGGCATTGGGCCCGTGTCTAAAAGTTCGTGGGTTCGATCCCCGTCAGCTGAATGCTCCCCGTTTAGAAATGGTGTCTGATGCACGTTAAATCTGAGTCGCAAAGTTCTCCATGTTCCCATACCAAATCAGTACCTCTGGGGGTACTGATCCAGGACTTTTGGATTGGTTCAAAGATTTGGATTGATTTTGGATTGGTACAAGGGTACGGAGTTGAACATTAATCGTGGTAAATCCAAAATTGAGTCGGCTGTTCAATGACGGATAAAATAAAATTAAAAAAAATTTCTTAAGATAACAGTTTTGCATAATTAAGAAAAACCTGAACATTCCAAAAAGTTAGTTACATAGTGCAAAATTTTAACAAAAAAAAACTACTATGAAATTCAACAAAAAAAAAAAAAGATTCAACTTCAATATGCTAAATTAATTGCTAGAAGTAAGTAAATTGTTAGTCCATTATTAAATAAACTATTTTCTCCATATTAATTATCAATTAATAAATCAATAAATTCACCTTTTATAGCATTATCCATTGAAGTAATTACTCATGTAATTTTCAGCAAAATATTTTTAATTAATTTAATCATTGAAATGAGGAAAACCAAAATTTATAATTTAATTTTCATTGACTAAACTTTTTTAACTACAAAATTTGAAATAGGAATAATTTTAAAATGTTTAATAGAGAAAATATTGTAATTGAATTTATTTTTGAAGACTAATTTTTCATCAGGGCTAAACTGGGAAAAGAATATTTGCCCTTTATTTCATTACAGTTAAAGAAATAAAAGAAATGTTTCTTTTTTATGCTACTAAATTGCAATCATTTTGATTTTTTTTAACAGAGCAAAAAAAAAACTAATACGTATTTATTTTTACTTTTTTATAGATTTTAATCTTCTGTTTAAGAAATCGATGGAAAAAAAAGGTTCACAATTTCAATTTATTTGCTTCAATAATTTGTAACAATATTGGCTTGTTTTTTATTAATTTATCTTAAAGAAAAAGGCAAGATGGTAAAATGTGATAATAAAAAATGAAGTGCCGTTGTTAAAGTTTCGCCTTTATAAAATTAATTGCTTTTCAATTAAGCAATAAAAAAAATATTCTTTTCTCGTAATTATAAACTATGAGTGGGTACCTTTTTGTATTAGCTATCGAATCGTTTTAAAGCATATATTTATTGTCTCATTTATATTTAAATTTTGGATACTGTTTTTAGATGCGAAATACTCATAAATGCTCTTGTGAAATACTTATAAAAAATGCAACAAAAGCCTGTATACTATTGGACAAAACATAGTTGTTTTGCTTTTAACGCACATTTTAAGTATCTTATTTGAATATGAAAGTATGTTGCATCAAATTATTATTAATAGTTTTTAAAATGAAATTTTAAGTTTGACAAAATGAGTTGAGTCTCATGAACTTGAAATTGAATTAAACAAAATGAATATGGGTGTTTAATAAAAAATAGTTGCAAATTTATAAATTGATGGTCGCATCTAATTCTGTATTTTCCAAAGCGTAAAAAAATACACGGAAAAAAGCTTCTGTAATGCGTAGCTTGAACACTGCTCTTCCTTAATGTTTATTATTATTTTTGTTGCTGTTTTATTTCCTTCTACTTAATTTTATTTCTTTTAAAAAATTACAGTTTTTTTAAATTTCATTAACTTAATTAATTTATTTCTTTTATAATTTTTATATAATTTATTTATTTTTAAATTTATTTATTTTTTAATTTATTTATTTTTAAATTCATTTTTTTTTAAATTTATTAATTTTTTAATTTATTTATTTTTAAATTTATTTATTTTTAAATTTATTTATTTTTAAATTTATTTATTTTTAAATTTATTTATTTTTAAATTTATTTATATATTTTTAAATTTATTTTTTTAATTAATTAATTAATTTAGGCAATTTATTCACTTTATTTATTTTTAAATTTATTTATTTAAGTAATTTATTTATTTAATTAATTAATTTATGCAATTAATTCACTTTATTCATTTATTCATTTATTTATATGCTTAAAATTTAAATTTGGTTTAATTTAATTAAATTTTAAATTTTATTTATCGAATTTTATTCATATTCATTTTTATTTATTAGTTTATATTTATTAATCTGTCTATTAATCTTAGATTTTATTTAATTTTATAAACGACGATGAACTGCCAGCTCAATTTTGAGTTTATAACTATCAATGTTCAGCTCCGTAGCCTTGTAATTTTGAACCCAATCCTTACGGTACCCTTATGGAACTCCTGGATTAAAACTAAAACTCCTGAATTGGGAGAAACTAACCTTTGTGGAGGATTTTCAAAGGGAACAAACACGTGTTTGAGTACCACGGTCAGCCCGACGGCAAGGGAATTCTAACTAATGATTGGTCTACCACTGAGGATATTCTATGTCAGCACTGTGGTCGGTGCGAGCCGGGAGCAGAATTCGCATTGACTAGCGAGCAACCAAATCTGGGATCCGAACCTGGGTCACTTCATTAGGATGCAATTGCTCTATCCTCTGAGCCACCGCAACTCACTTATTTTAGATTTTATATTTTATTTTATAAACGCGTCGTTGAACAGCCGATTCAATTCCGAGATTACGACAATCAATGTTCAACTCCTGAGCCTTGTAATTTTGAACCCAATCCAGAAGACAAGGAAACTCCTGGATCAAGTATTGGGAGAAATTTGTCTCCGTGGAGGACTTTTTGATGGAACTAACCCGTATTTGCGTTAAATGGGGAGAAAAACCATGACAACTCATCACGGCTAATCCGATGGCAAGGGAATTCAAACCATGATCTGTCTACCACTAAGCATGTTTTACGTCAGCACTGCGGTCGAAGTGAACCGGGAGCAGAATTTGTATCAACCAGCCACCGCTAGAACCTGGATCACCTCATTGGGAAGTAAAAGCTCTGGTCCCTGAACCACTGCGGCTCACTTTTTTTGGATTAGTAATAAATCCTATTTTTATGCAAATCTTCACAAAAATTTAAGGGCTCGTTATTTCGTACTGGATGTTTCGTAACAATCATTTCTAATACATGTTTTTAGATTTTTCACCGAAAATAAATGCAAACGATTAACCCCGTTGGAGGTTACCAACTAATATTTAACCAAGGAAGAAAAAAGTATCAAAATATGGTGGATCATTAATGAGACAGATAAAAACAGCAAAAGTTGTTTGAATGTCGGAGAGAACTACAAAAAGAAAAGAATGCTATTATCAGAAACACTGACTTGCATTCTTCTATTTGGTTTTAATGATTCGAATGATTGTACGAGAGTGAGTTGTTAGATTTCGATTACTTTTTTTTTCTATCTTCTTCCCTAAAATATTAATTAATGACCCCTAAAGCACTTTCTTGTCATCACTAATTGTAAAAGATACAAAATAGCATGCGCCAAGTATTATATTTAGGGGAAAAAAAACATCAAACACCCATCTTTATTATGTTTAGAAAAATTTCGACAAAAAGAAAGAGTTAAAAACAAAAATCGACGGGGTCGTTTCGTCGACTGAGTCATTTGGCCAAAGGGATTTATTATCAGGATTCAAATAGACAAATGGACCATTTCGGGTACTTATCAATCAAAAAGTCACTGCAAATTTTGGTTAGACGGAAAAACAGTTTCGCATTTTCATATATAATTACAAAACAATAAATTGTAAAGAAGTAAAACAAAAAAATACGTTCTTGTTTTGGAAAGGTAATTTCTTAATTTTTACTTTAATTTTAAGCCTTTTTTATCGCCTTCAACAATCGGAGGTATTATATTATGAATAAAAATGCTTATTACCTATTTTAATAGACACGTGTGAATTGTCGTTTTTCAGTAAACCAATAATGAGTTTAAAAGATCTATACTGGGCTATTTTATGCACAAATATGTAGGGCTACTGTGGAAATGTCAAAAAAGTATTTTAGTGGTAGTGAATTTACGTTAACTCTAGCAAGAATTTTTTTTAAATACCATTTTAATGTTTAAAGAGGTCTGGTAGGAAACACTCTGAGAGGTTGAAAAGAAATTATTTAGAACAAGTCCATTACTAAGCAACCACTTGTAAATTTTAAACAAGTCCATTGGTAAGCAACCACTGGTGAAAATTGACATGAAAATATCGAAGAATTGTTTAACCTTTTTTAGTTGTCTAGCAACGAACAGAGCAAGAATTTTTTTTTTTTCAATTTCCCATGAATAGTGACAAAAATTTCCTCTAGTTTACATAATATACGCGAGCTGTTTGGTTAAAAAGAAAACCTAGTTTAAAAGCTTTTTAGCGTGAATCACGATTGAACTATACTGTAAAAAAATGGACACTCAAATTTCACGAAACCTTCTTCTTTTTTTATTTATTTATTTTTTCTTTTTTTTTTTGACGAAACAATTTTCAAGTTTTTCAAAAAAGATATACCATCGGGCACTAGTGCCTCGTGGTACCTAGCGGGAGGCATTGTTTTTCACTTTTTCTTGGACGCCATATTGGTCGGTCAACGTCTCTCCAACACAAGAAAAACAGATAGAACAAAGAAATAAATTACATTCCTGCTCGTAGTAGGATTTGAGTCCGGTATGTTTGACTGGATACCTGGTCATACCCGGTATGTACCTGGTATGAAGCCAACTACTTGACCACTATTTAGCCCGGTCGGCTTATGTCTTCATCTATGTCGTCTAGTTTCGAATGCCTAGTCTTCATTCTAGTTCTGTCATTTTAGTTAACAATCCCCCACAATGCACTGAAATGAAGTTCTGAGTTGAGGTGATATACTTGAGATTTGGTGCTTCGTCACAAATTACGTGATTTCGTGGCAAAATGATTCTCAAAATTAACGAAATACAGCTCAAGGAATCGTCAAAAGTTTTATTTCTGAAAGCATACTTGACATATATTACCTCTAAACAAAGTAGAGTGCACGTATCAAAGGGTACCCATGTAGTAGAACTCCATTACTTTCAAATTGTCACATTGCTTTGTATGAGAATCATTGCAACAGTATAAAAATGTTAACTTTTATCATTTATTAAATTTTGAACTTTCATTTATGAAGTATTTTATTTCTGATAATATGGCCAAAAAACCATAAGCCTTACAGTGATTTTACTCGGGGTTCATGTAATTCTACTCATGCTCAAAGCGAGCGGACCACCAGCATTTTCCCGGTACTCATAACGTCCAATTCAAACTTCAAAAATTACCAGAATTTTATTTTCGTTCCAGGTGATGGTTCGTACCTGTAACGGTACAGAACTGCAACCGCAAGACTATGTAGGGAATGGGAGTGGAGGTCGCTGCCCCAGCTACGACGAGCTGCCTCACTACAGTGGCTGTCGAATACATGGTCCAAAGGAAGAGGACGTTGCACAAATGCATGAACCACTTCGCAGATTGCATTTTTGCCCTGATTTACAAAAGGCAATGGAATCCGTTCATTACATAGCTGACCACACAAGGCGCTATGACGACCAAATGGGTGTAAGTATAAATAAACTCCTATCACTGTTGTAAGGTGTAAGGATTCCCTATATACACTGTATAATTTGTGAATCTAAACGTATAAATTAGATATTGATTAACCATAGATTCAACCATTTTCCCAGTCGGGAAAAACTCTTAGTTTTTAAACATAACGCAAGCTAATTGGTGAAAACCGGAACCAAATATAAGTATAAAATTTAATTAAACAAAAATGAAGACCAGAATTTAAGTAAAATAAGTCACAATAGAAAAGCGCTATAAGCAGCTTAAACCAAAATTGTCTTAAATAAACAATTTAAATAAAAATGCGTGAATTTAAATAAAAAAACAAACAAATTTTAACGACACGCATGCTAGCAAAAACAGTATAAGGGACACACTACCACGCTTCAGCCTTTTTGTAGTCAGTAGCTAAACAAAAAAACTGACTGTGCCTCGAGGCCTTTATAATGGAAATCAAAACAAGAATATAATACAATGCCTCAAAATGAAATTGAATATCCGGAGAAGCGCATTTTAAAACGAAAATAACCTAAATCAAAAGTACACTGATTTCTACACGTCTACATCTGAAATCTACAAAGAGAAAGTTACATTTAAAATAACCAAAATATATTAATTGCCAGATCCTTAAAGCAACTAAGCAAATTAAAAAATTCCAGTGCTGTCCTCTTTCGAAAAATATGAAAACAAACTAAACTCCCGAATCAAGAAAAAACAAATTGAACTAATATCAATCTTTAAAATTTGTTTGGTTTTTATTTAAATTCTCAAATTTTTATTTAAATTGTGAAAAGGGGAACCTAATTGAAGAGGATATTGATCGTTCGCTTATTGGTGTGAATCACCAATAAACGGAACCTTAAAGAAATTTCCTTAAAAATCTCTCAAAAGAAATAATTTTGTTTTATCAGTAAATAATAAAAGAAGATAGTATTTGGAAAAAAAATAATAAAAGGTTTATAACGATTATATGATTTTATAGTTGGAAGATTTAATTCATACGAAGCGCATGGCGTCATATTTTTACTACTATGGTATATAATACCAAACCTTCAAAACTCATGCTCCTTTATTGAGCCAATTAGACTTAACTTTAAATATATGACACAATAAAATCTGTTTAATTTATTATAATTAACTTGATTATTTCAATCCGCATTTTTTTTAATTCTCCTGAAATTTATTTTCATTAGTTAAGAGCAGTAAAAAATTATAGAAATTAGGGTAAGATATTGGAGTACATTTTACTCTAATAAAATATTATTGATTTGTGAATAAATCAGTACATCGATTTTATATAATTCCTTTCGGGCACTTGGCAATTTACAGCAAACGGTGGTTGCAGGGCATCATTTAGAAACTCAGCAAAAAACTTTGCTCGGAGCCATTGCTTGAAAATGAGAAGCATTTTTTTAGATGAGTTGAAATTTTTTTTTTTTTTAATACATCCTTTTTTATTTTAACTTGAACATTTAAAAAAAAATAATAGTTTGAGTTGATATAACCAATAAACGTTTTAAATTAGTACCAAATTACTTATATTGATTTGTCGAGTGTTCCACGAAAATTTCGAATTTTATAAAAGAAAATTTCGCGATATACTCGAATGTTTATAATTGATAAAAAAAGGTTATCAATCGCCAATTTAGACAAATACTTTCTTGCTTAATTTTCTGAAAGTTTAGATAACTATACAAAACAGTAAATTATGAAACAATAATTTTTATGTTAATAACTAGAAGCACTTTTAAGATAATATATGAAAATTTGAACTTTTATATACTAAAACTGATTAAAATAGTAATATTTAAATTAAAATAAGTAATAATGATGTTAAAAAAATGCTATCTAAACAAACGTTGTTAGTAACCTTATAGCGCTTTTGAAATTAAAAAAAAAAGATAATAATTATTATGCAATTGAATTCACTAACAAAACCATGAGTTGTACATTTTTAGTTTCTTGATAATTCTTGTTTTCTTCTTTAATATTAAAAATAACCAATGAAAGTACAAGTATAGTGTATCAATGTAATCATGAATAAATCAAAGCATAGTAAAAAAGCAACTATCTATATTATTTTTAAGTTTTTAAAAAGCAAAATAAAAAGTAGTTGAATGAAAATATTGTACAAAAATATAACTATATTTAATATCAAGACTTTTTTTTTATTATTATTTTTAAAAAAAGCCCATTTTTGCTGTTGAAAACTTTATTTTAAACTTTTGGCACAGACAGGAAACCAGTGTCCATGTCGTATTTTTTTCTGATGCTCTAATTACATGTAAAATGTATTAAGGAATTTTTTTAATCATAAAAGGCAGATTAATAGTTAATAAAAAAGCGTGTTAAATTATGAGAATTATATTTGTACTAAAATATAAAATCCAAAAAAAAGTAGTTTGAATTTTTTTCATTCATATTCAAAAATTTATCAATTATTTCTTTTGCAAAAAAAGGAAATTTCAATAATGAATAACTGTTTCCCTTAGATTTAAATAGTTGTAAATAAGTGCAAATTTGCAAAATTATTGTTTGGAAGATTTTGCCTTTAACGCAGAAAAAGACGCGGGATTAGCTTATGTTATATTTCATAACTACAAATTATTAATAGGTCAAAACATAATATTTTTCTCTTACTTTGACCTAAATTACTAAAAAATAATCAAAACAGTGTAAAAAGTATGTTTAATGAAATATCTGAGTCGAAGTTTTAACGGTTCTCCTATTTTAAAAAAGTAGCAATAACGATGAATTAAAATAAAAAATTGCAGAATTTATAAACTTTTTACTAAAATAAAAATCTTCCTTAAATGATTATTTGGAACAAATCTACCATTTTATGACAAAGCTATTGCATTTTAAAACGTAAAATATTATTTTCAACACAATTGACAAAAATTCAAACTAGAAATCAAGATTAGTTTTTCATATAGGAAAGGAATAGAAAATGGAAGCTTAAGAATTTATGCATTACTATGCATCATAGGGTTTGTAAGAATACGCTGAAATGAACATCGACAAACTTGAAAGATGAAGAATAGACGGGACAAAGCAAAGAAGAGCGTTGGAACGAGAAAAGTGAGAGATTGAAGGTTGAAAAAGAAAATTCTATAAACTTTATTCGGGAAAGAAAGGCTGAGTTTTGTTTTCACAAAACTCAGCCGCTTTATATAAATTTAATATCTCTCAGAAGTCTTAAAATACTCTTAACATTTTCTGTGTCCTAATTTTGCGACTGTTAAAAATTATAAAAATAAAAATGGTTACCAGGGAATATGTTAATTTTAATAATAATCCACAACATTTAATTTTTTTATGTTATTTAAATTTTTTCATTCATCAATTTTTTCATCAAAATTTATTTTTGACTATTTTCTGTACAAGTTTTTTTTTCTAGGTACAATTCGAATTTACATTTCTTTTAAGAGCACCCCTATATACTTTTTAAACAAATATACTTTCCAAATTATTTTAATTTCATTTATAACGCCTAAAATGCTACGACGTGTAAAAACATAAAGCAATGCAATAAACAATTTGATAGAGAAACAAAAACTTATTAAAATAAAAATGAAATAAAATTTTTAAAAAAAACGGTTGCGTTGATGTTGCATGTACAGCGCGCAAAAAATAAACGATCCATCCGAAATAACTTTTGATCTAATGATCAGATCTTTACGTTCTTGGACTCACTCTTAAGGTTTCGACGGGGTGACCTCAAATATGCTAATTAATTATTGCAGACGATATTTAAATTACGAAATCAGGCACAAAAACGTGCTTTTTCTGAATAAAATTACCTTTTTCACGAATTTGAATTTCTGACACCCAATATATAGGTATGTGGTGATCTTAAGTTTGTATCCCTTAATGTTTATTTTTTTTGGTATTTATCATAATCTCGAGTACTTAATATGTGAATTGAAAAAATTTTCCCCGCAATTGCAAAATGCGTTAATCCAAAGATAATTCCTTGCAAAATATAACTTTTAGTAAATATTTATCATTTTTTTATAAAATTCTATACAATTTTTACATCATTTTTAGGAATGAAATTTTGAATAGCAAAATACAAAATTAAAGTGAAATTGGTAGAATAGTTCCTGAGAAATCGCATTTTGAAGAAGTCGTGCTTAGTCTTAGAACGCAATAATTTGATCAATAGTCCTTTAGAGAGGGCCGTTAATTTTTTTTCTTACTGTACAAGATGTTATACCATGAAAAGTGATTAATTGATTGTTAGTATACACTGGATCATCCGTAACTATCACAACTGTCAGGCAAAATTTAGGTAAAATTATTAGAGGTCAGGTAAAATTATTCGAAATGAAGTAGAATTTAGAATTTTCAAACTTGTTAAAAAGAAAAACGTAGAAAAATTTATTAAACTGCCAAGAGATTTTATTGATGTCAATCACAGGAAAAAAAAATCATAAAGATTCAAAATCTTTAAACCAGTTTGATTATCAATTTCTAATAGTTACTTTGCATCACTCTTAAGTTTCAAAAGACAATTTAAT
Organism: Parasteatoda lunata; assembly: GCA_949128135.1. Taxonomy (NCBI): domain Eukaryota; kingdom Metazoa; phylum Arthropoda; class Arachnida; order Araneae; family Theridiidae; genus Parasteatoda; species Parasteatoda lunata. The sequence continues at coordinate 30,354,000 of OX421979.1, forward strand.
TTTATTGATTTTATATACTAACTTTAAACTTCACCAGATTTTAATTTTTCTTTCATCATATTTTTGTTTCGTTTTTCTAACTAAAATGCAAATCTGTTACCTCTGATATATATGTTACGGCCAAAGCCCGAAGTCCAGCCAGATCACGAATTGGCCGGCCCTCTTGGCCAAAGTACGAATTTTTTTTTATTTTGGGAATTGGCCGGCCAGATCGCGAAGTGGCCGAGGATGGCTGGCCAAAGTCCGAAATAATTGAAACGATCAGTGAATATTTTACTTTGGCGGCCTTCTATAATTATATAAATAATTCTTATAAATCTTCTAATTTAAAAATATAAAAAATCGAAGTTTTTAAATTGTCTATTAAATAATCATTAATTTAATAATCATTATTAAATTGTCTATTTAATTGTCATGCATACACCAAAGGTCTTGCCCGGTGTACATTTGCCCGGTATATCCAACACTGATGTTTTTTTAAGGTGAAGTGCCCCTGCCCGGTATACATTTGTCCGGTATATCCTGCACTGATGTTTTTTTAAGGTCAAGTGCCCCAGCCCGGTATTCATTTGCCCGGTTTGCCCCCGGTATAAAGATTTTTTCTTCCAACTTTGGCTGATCTTCCCATGCCAACTCGTGATTTGGGCGGCCAATTCCCGAAATCAAGAACAGTTTCGGACTTTGGCGAGCCATCCTCGGCCAATTCGCAATCTGGCCGGCCAATTCCCGAAATCAAGAAAAATTTCGGACTTTGGGCAGCTAATTTACATCGTTCTTGGCCAATTCGCGATCTGGCCGGCCTGATCGCGAATCGGCTGACTTCGGGCTTTGGCCGTAACATATATATATTTATACTTCAGTTTTTGACAAGAATTTAAAGGAAGAAACATTAAGAATTGTGATTATGTACATAAATAAATAAATCTAAATCATTTCTATTAAATGAAATTATTTTTAAAAATTAAAATTTTTAAGTCAATTCCACACTGAGAAAAAAAAATCAGGTAAAATATCGTGCTGTATGGCAATAACATTTCTGGTAAAAAAATATATATAATTCTGGTATTAAATACCAAATTATAAGGTATTTAAATCATTCCATTGGTAATTTTTTTGTTCATATGTTAACGGTTTACCGGAAATTCTGGTTTTTAAAATTATTGCTCTTATTACCACACATTTGGTAAATAATACGAAACTGAAAAGTAAATTTAACCGAATTAATTGTTTTTGTGCCATAAAGTATCTTAAGTATCAAGCTCTAAAGTATCATGATAAAATTACCGAATTTTACAACATTTACCGATTTTTATCAAAGATTATAAAACCATATTTTATTCTTAATTCTTCCAAAATAATTACCAATGCACATCCGTAAAAATATCAAGTTTTTTAACGTTCTCAAGCAGCAAACTCCACAGACAGGATTTACCATATATACCGATAGTTTTTTGACCATGTTTTTTTTCAGTATACTATATTATTAAATCAAAAATTTTAAAAAACTTATAGCGGAATAAGTAAAATAAATACGTGATTGAAGCATTAGCTCATCATTATAAGAGCTGAAAAAATTAGAAATAAATGATGAATAAGTCTTCATTTGCTACTCAAACATTTTTTAAAAAAAACATAACGCACAATGCAAAAAGAGCATTAACATGTCAATTTCGAAAATCGCAACAAAAAAAAAAAAGAAATCTAAGCTTTTCGGAGAGAAAACTGAATGTCTTGATACAAAATGAATATCTGTAAAGAATGTCAACAGAAAGAAGCAATGAAAAATAAGTTCTCGTCCTATTTAAGATTTACCACTATGATTGCCCTTGGTAATAATTCACTAGAATTAGACAACGTTTTTGCGTTTTTTTTTTCTCACTTTAATCCTAATTTGTTACACCAATTATAGACTCTTTTGTATTCATTTTTGACACGGATTATAAATATATATATTAAGAATAGTTTCATCACATCTTGTACAAAAACAGATACACCAAAAAGAATCCTATTTAAGAAATAATAGTTTTTAAAGTTTGATATTTTCGAGTTGATTTTAATGACTAAACAGGATAAGGATGTGATATGCTTTGTGCATAAAACAACATGAATAAAGCACAAATAAAATTACAGAAATAGGCATAACATAGTATGCCTATTTCTGTACTTTAAATTGTGCGTTATTTTCTTTTTGCTTTAATTCTAATGCATTATCTTTAAGAAATCAGAGCAAAGCAAACAAGTGACATCAACAAGCAAGAGCACAACTAACTCGGATTAAAGTATTGTCTTATCAGTTTTAAGGTGATAAAAATTGAAAATAAACGACGAATAAGTCTTTGTTTCCATCCTCCGAAATATTTTAGGAAGTTTTATGACGCAAAAAGTGATACGCGCATTTACCACGCTTTCTCGAAAGTCACCCAGAAGCAAAAAATCGAAAGAGAGCAACTTCTGAAAAATCACAGAATGTCTGGAACACAAAATGAAGATCGATTTAGAATGTCTCTTTTGATCAAACTATCTGAAATCACTGTGATTGACTTTGATAATAATACGTTAGACTCTGTATTTATCTTTTTTTTTCTCTCTTAAATACTAGTTTTAGGAAATATCTTGTACAAAAAGCAGCGAAAACAATCCTATTAGAAAAACAATTTCCAAAGTTTGATGTTTTCATGTTGATTATGTGTATTATTATATGTATCATGTTGATTTATGTACCCCTGTATTATTTTAACGAAATCAGAACAAAAGAAACAAGTGACAGCTACAGCAAGACGAACGCAAACTGTGATTAAAGTATTGGCTCATCAGTTTTAAGGCGGTAAAAAAAATGGAAATAAACGATGAATAAGTCTTCGCCTGCAATCTCCCAAATATTTTGTGAAATTTATGACGCACAACGCGACAAGAGCATTTATCACTCTTTCTCGAAAATCGCTAGAAGCAAGAAATCGAAGCAGCGCACCTTCTGAAAAAGCACTGAATGTCTGGAACACAAAATGAAGATCGATTGAGAATGTCGGAGGAAAAAACTAAGAAGAATAAGCTCTCTTCTTCAAACTATCTAAGATTTACCAACTTTCCCAAAAACTCTTCTTCTCCTTCAAAGAGATATTTAAGATTATTCTAGATACACTGAAGTGATTTTATATTGAGTGGATTTTCGTCTTGTTGAAATTCTTTTCGTTATTGATGGCTGTGGTATGTCTGAGGCATCTATTAATAATAATTTTCATGAATAGGTTATGGAAATTGATACACTGTAGTCGGAAATAAGATTAGATGAACTTGCTTAGCTACTCTAACAAAACTAAAGGGGAAAATCTTTCATTCTTTTGAATGGAATCGACTGTATTTTTTCGAATGATTTTAGTTTCTAAACTAGATTATTTCGGAATTATTAATTGTTTATGTTCTTAAGGTCATTCCAAATTAATCTAGACAATTCTGGACTTTATTTTATCTTTTATTTTATTTCTGTACGATTATACTTCAGTTATAGAATAGTTCTTCCAAACAATAAGCTCATTTTTGATTTAAAGTGTCACTTTTAAATGTAATTTTTTAATAATACAGAACAGAAATTTTCCTTATTATATGATTTATTAATAATAATCACAAAGACAGAACGAAAAAGGTCTTGATTTACATTATTTCATTTTTAGGCAAAAATATAAAATTTAGAATTAGAAAACGATTAAAAAAATTGCTCTATTTATACATAATCGTTTTCTCAAACAATTATATTTTATTTCACTTAAAAGCATTATTTTTAAATGGAACATTTTATAATATAAAATCGAAATTTATCTTATTATATGTTTTATTGGAGTAAATAATCACCAAGACAGAACGAAAAAGGTCTTGATTCACGTCATTTAATTTCTAAACAAAAGTTAGTTTAAATTTAAAATAAAAAAAAGTTTAAAAAAATCCCCTATTTACAAAATCGTTCTCTCAAACAATTATGTTTATTCATTATTTTTAAAAGTAACATTTTATAATACAAAACCGAAATTTTAATGATTATATAATTTATCAAAATAGATAATCGCATTATTGGGAAAATGAATTTATCTTCTTTGGAGTAGAAATTTATTGAATGCTGTCAACAGATTCAAGTACTTATCATTAAATATCTCCACTGAACTTACGCCATATTCACAAATTTTAAACGTCATTCATTAATTATCGATGCTGATCTACATTCGTAAACCTTTTGTTGTGTTAATAATTTACTTGAAGTAGCAACTACTTTATCTCCTTGAACTAAAATGATATTAATCTCCCTGATTGTCAGTGCCTTTAATAGCTTTAAAATATATTGCTAAGTTAAACGTAATATACTACTATGTTACGTTAAAATTGTGAAAACTATTTTATTCTTTCAAATGCTCTCTGTAAGCTTTACTTGTTTTAAATAATAATATTTGACATTTCCAAAATCTACGTCTTTCGAACAATTTAAAATTTGAGAGATTAATAAGATAATTTAAAATTGCCAGAGTTGTGAAAGAAAAGAAAATTAAATAACATAAAAAAGGAACAGTTTCTTCTAAAGTTATATGTAAATTTTTGCAGAATACAGCATCAATATTTAAAGAATTTTTGAGAAAAATTGATTAGGAATTTAGAAATTCACTGCAAAAGAGAATCTAATGACAAATTAAATTGAGTGAAAAAAAATGTTAAGTGTATTTCTTATGACGTTCCATTTGTGGAACATTGGGGTTTGACCGGGGCTTTTTTTACTGGACTTGGTCATGATTACTTCATCTGTGTTTCTGTACATGTCTTCAGTCGGAACAGAACAGTGTCCACTTTTTATACTTTGTCTTTAAAATTTTAAAATAAAATTTGGAATTTGGTACCTAACAGAGGTTTACATTATCCCTTTAAAAGCTAATAAGTATTATAATATAATATTATAAAAATTGGATTTTTTTTTTTTTTTTTTTTTTTCTTGTAAATTACATTGCAAGCGAGAGGAAATTTTTTAAATTATATAAAATTTCATAAATTCTTAAAAAATCAAAAAATTGCGGAAACGAAACCAAGCTAATTTTTTAAAAAAATACTTAATAATGTAAATTCTAAATGTATGTAAAATAATATGATTGGGTTTCCATATTGCTTATTAAATTCAAACTCTAAGTCCATTATCGATTTGTGAAAAAATGGCAGGTGAAAGATTTATGTAAACTTAATAAAAGGATAGACAGCAATTGCACTCGTGTAAAATTTTGCGAATAAATTATTTATATTTCATTCCAAACCTCTATGCAAGTTAACGCATAAACAATCACAGGTGAAATTTCGAGAATTTCAAGGGATATTTTAGAGTTTTTAACCATTTATGTATAATAGTTTTTTAAAAAAAATAGTGGTCATAAGATTTAGAATCAAAAAACAACAACCTTAAAATGCCTAAAGTGAAACAGTAAGCATTTCTTAAGCTATTATATAAAATTATAATTTTATATAATATTACATCATTAACTAACTGAATACCCGCTCTTCGTAAAGGGTTGAAAAAAATCAATACTGAACAGCAATCCAAAATCGTGCACAAAACTGTAAGACAAATACCAACACAAATAATAAATCTAAAATAATACCAACGTATTTTTTGTTTTTTTATTTTTTATTATTTGTTGCCCTTCTCACAGTAGTTTTATGTTATTAATTTAAGTAAAACGTATTTAATAGTTTATCCCATCAAAATAAGATTAACTGTATTCAATATCATGTGGCATAATGCTGTTGCATGGGGTATAAAATGTACTATAATAAAGCTACTTTCTCCTGTACTTATGTCTTCGAGGTGCTGTAAAAAATATATCAGAAAAATTTAGATTATTGGGGCAGCTGTAATCGGCATCACACGTAAACATAAAATACTATTAATTTATATAACACTAAATAAAATACCTATTAAAAGTACACATATTAAAACTACACCAAGGTGCCAGTATTATTATCAAAATTAAGAATCATGTAGGTCAATAATTAGTATGGCACCTTTTTATGATTCTCCAGGGTAGACTATATTTGAGGGTGCCCCTTGATTCTCGCCAAGTTGTGATAGCGGGTGATCGCCGAGCTGGGCGATGTTGAAACCCAATCGTGATTCTGATAGGTTTAGATTTCAGCTTTATTTTTTAAATGTTCAACAGTATATGTAATTTCAGAGGTCCGTTAGTTCTACGTTGGATACCGGCTGGTATGGGTACTTTGGCTTATGGTCAATAATGTATGTGGGCAGTCATAAAAAGGGACTATAAAAAAAAAAAGTCACCGCCAGTCCGGTACCACGGACTCCATTTTCGGTTCGTATTTCGCCTAATTTATGTGGCGATGGAGGTACACAGATTCTATTCATGATAAATTTAGACAGTATCTAAATGCTATTAGAGAATTCTGTGCGCCTAAATCTGAGTATATTCAAGCTTAATGAAGAAGTTAGTTTTTTGTTTGTTTGTTTGTTTTTTTCCTTTTCTTTCAGTGCTTACTCCATTAATTTTTGTTTCGATTCAAAATTCCTTTTATTGTGTTAATTAATTTTGCTTATATTGGGTTCATTACAATTTTATAAAGTTTTACATTTCTATGTAAAACTTTAACGTAAGTCGCCAGTTTCGCCAAGGGGCACCCTCAAGTATATTTTTACCAGTACCTATTACCAAAGAAAAGTAAGCACCATTGACGTCAATAACAGTTTGACAATTTTTTTCATTCTCATAAACGAATTATTAACATTTCCTCATTAATTTTGCCTTTTATTACATAACTAGTTATTTTACTTCAATTAGTAACCTTACCAAAAACTATTTAACATTGGCATCAATAATTATATTGGTGTTTTTTTACGTTTATCCTCAAAAAATCAATTACCCCCATTTCTTTATTAATTTTCCTTTTTGCTACAAAACTTATTTTTTTGATTCAATTGCCATTTACTTTCATTGAAACAGGTTTTAAAAGTAAAAAGTTTTAAACATAATTATAAACAGAATAATCACGTGATTTCAGACAATATGAGATAATAGTTTGGTTTCGTAGTCCACTTATGCAACCCCTATCACATTAATTATTCAGATAACCTGACATAACGAATAAAAAGTAGAGAAGTATTTTAGTGCACACATTAAACAACTTTTTTGATTCGAGCTATAGGTTGGCAAACATAACTGATGTTATCTTTATGTGACAAAACTTAATCGCCTGTAATTTATTTTAAGACAATGGCTTCTGCTTAGTCAATGACAAAACTCTTTTTTTTTAAAAGTCTCTGTATTAAAAATATCATTGTTAACAATTATACTCATTTAACTTAATGTTGAATGTCGTTTATTTTAGAGCTTAAAGTATACTCGGAAGGTATACTGACACACGCAAGTTCTTTGTTTTATTATATGTATAAATTTATTAGATAAAAGTTTCCGTACTATAAACAATTACGTAATGTCCCCAGTTTAAGACTTCAAAATCTTGTGCGAATAGAAAAAAAACATTTCCTTTTATTTTACTAAATTTTACCAATAAATGCATCAAATTCAAATCATAGATCAAAATTTTTGAATTAGGAGACTACAACCATAACAAGCCTATCGTAATACAATCAGCATTTCTAAGCTATGAATAAATAATAGTTTTCCCACTTTGTTCTCAATAAAATACATAGCGCCCACAAATGAGAATTCCAAAGCACTATTTTTAACGAAAAAAACTATTTTAACTGAAAAAAAGCAACATTTCATGATATCTAAAAAAGAGGTCGTTTTATTTTACGTCAAAGGATATGACAACTTCAACACAATCGAACTTCAGCTTTCTACTTTTTATTGTAACTTATATATATAATTCTAGAAAACTTTATTCTAGAAAATAAAAGGATACATTGAGATAGCGTGAGAAAATCCGTAAGGGATTTTTCTCTAAGGGTTAAAGAAATATATTTCCTGTCGAATTGTGTTCAAAATTTAAAGAAGACATTATATTCTTTCCCTTCTTCGAAAATATGAACTATAAAAATCGATTCAAAAAAGCGGATTATAAATAAAGAAAAACTCAATATTTTATAGCATTCTTATCAAGTCCTTTTTGAGAATTTGAGTTTATTCTGTTTTTTTTTTTTTTTTTTTTTCTCCAAACGATCATAAAAAACGACATATTCTCTTTTTCTATCGATGTTTATACTGACCAAGGTGCATATTTTAGAACATAATAGTGCTAGTGACGTAAGATGAAATATCGTGCTTTTTTTCGAGTCGGAGATGCGATACACTAGAGGATATGATATCCTATCTGTGTTTTTGAAAGTTTGTTTTCGAAAGCAAATAGCTTCATTTTTTTTATTCGTTAAAATTTATATTTTTCAAGCAAATGGAACTGCATGCTTGAAAGAACTATACAAAATGTTACCGTGTGTTAAACAACAGTCTCATAGTCAAAAACAATATTTTTTTGATATTGCAAAATAATGATGCAAACATTAAAATTTAAACGTTTCCATAATCTATAGCAGCGGTTCCCAATTTTTTTCGACTACGATACTCAAAGTAATCAAAATTGTTTTGGAGAAACCCTGACTTTATAAATAAAGTTTATTAAGGTAATTTTGAACGTTATTATCTATAAAAAAAAAACTATTTTTAAAATATTCAATTACTGAAGAGAAAATTTTTCATCCTTTTATCAGTAATAATCTTAAATTAGGTTTTTTTCCGTGACTTAAATTGTCAGTCCTTGTTCTAAAACTAATCTAGTTAAAAATTACGTAGGTTGTATCTAAATTTAACCAGAGGTTTCCAAATTTATCATTGGTCATAAAAAGTACTAACTCGTGGAACCCTAGGGTTCCCTGGAATACAATTTGGGAACCACTGATCTAATGAATTATTATCTAAAAAATTTATTTTGTTTTATTGCTTGAAACAAGTGGTCTAGTTAATAGCTGCAAGTCTAGAGGCAGTATAGTTCCAACATATATTTTCTATATTTTCCAGAGTGTACATTTCCTGTATAATAAGTAATACTTTTTCCAATCATGACATTCTTAGATCAATCTATGCAATTGTATTGTTTCCAAATAAGTGAATTTTATTTTATTCTAATAAACGTCATTTAGGACTTTTTTCGATTTCATCAGCAACTCAGTTAATTCTGTTATTTCTTTTCATTCTGTGTAGTTCTAATGACAATACTTATTTGCAGAACAAAAAAAAAAATGTCTGATTATTTGTGTTATATATCACAGGATCTAGAGTAGTTTTTTATTTAATGTTGTTTAAATTATGATCAAGACACGCTATATTTGAGATTCTCGTCATTTAAATATTTCTTTCTTGTAAGTTCCTGACTAAATATTTCATACCCATATGAAATATTTAATCATTCTTCTGAAGTTTAGGCTTATGCTAATGTTATTAGTAGTTATTAAAGTAATCATGATAGTCAAATAGTCATGCCAACAGTAAAGCTGGATTCTTGTTGCTCTGAAATCAAGTCCCATTCATGTAAGCTTCCATCCATCACCCGTCCTTTGTAGCACTTTTATATGCATCATGCTTTGATTTGATCTTCTCGGCTACTGCAGTTTTTCTAGCTTTGTTTTCACCTTTATTTTATTTTCCTTTTTTTGGGGGGTTAGCAATTTTATGTCTGTTTTTCTCCTAAATCTTTTTTGATTTTCCTCATTCCCATCTGGTGGAATCTTGAGAAGGCGCCAATTTTCGAACATATCTATTTTCTTCCATTATAATTTTTGAAACAAATGAAACTTTCACATTATTCAATGTAGTTGGATGTTTAAAAAAAAGATTTCTTTTTATTTTGTGAAGCTACCAGTACTCTTGTAGAAAGTAAATGCATGTCCTCGCTCATATATAAACTGCGTAAGCATTTACGTAAGCTTTTCTCTTTATAATGGCTTATAATTAAATAGCTATAATGGCAAGATTAAAAAGTACCTTACATTAACGCTAATGAACGATATAAAATTACTAATTACTGAACTGCACGCTGCATATTTGAATACGTTTAATCGATTTTCATCCTTTAACTTCAATATGGAATTTCATGAGATATGCAAGAAAATCATTTACTTTATATTTTTCTAACATTCTTATACTTAGTCTTTCTTTTATTCTTTCTTTTATCCTTACCTTCTCCCATTCTCTTTTCTTACTCTAATTTCTTCTGTAAGACAATTCTGTTCTATTTGATGTTTTTTTTCCCTTCCGAGTAGTCATTTATCCACTTTTACCGTTTACTTTTGGGATTAACATTTACTCAATCACTTTAGAGTTAATCACTAAAAGGGTTAGTATACAATTTAAACCATTTATCGCAGCTGTAAAAATTATTAAATTAAATCATAATCAACTTAAAAGCGCAGTTAACTAAAAATAACTATGAACACTTAACATTATGTTTATATTTATAATTGATAATAACTCAATCATCTGAGTAATTAATCACTAAATAAAATAGTATTTGGTTCCACCACATATTGATGTTTTAAGAGCAAATAAATTAGAAGTAACTCTAAATTGTTAAAATATTGATTATTCTTTCAATAAACTGACCGAAAATTTCTTGAATTTCCAAATTGTTGAATTTGTTTGAAATTCCAAAAAGACATGTAAAAGCTGTAATTACAGAATACCCTGTATATCCACTAAACTGAGAACAAATTTAAATTAAACAACTGTACTGTTTCAACTCAAAGTTCTTCTATTATAACGCAATTACAAGTTACAAAATACTCGTTAAAAAAAGAATATTTCGTTTCAACGGTTAAAATGAAACATTTAAATTATGAAAAGGAATTTACATTGAAGAATTCAATTTCAATAATATGAAACTTTACTATAACTAAGTATTCTTTAAATTCCACTTTTTATTCTTTTTTGTAATAGTAAAGCAAGCTAATAGGAATAATTTCTTCTGTTTTTAATTCAACAGTTACTAACTTATTTGATCGAATAAAAGAATAAACACTAGTATTCAAACAAATTTTTAAAAAATGTTTCAAAAGGCAAAAAGTTTAAAGAAAAACTTTTATGAAATTAATTTTATTCGAATGAAATTTTTTTGAATGTATACTTAAAATTTCCTTTTTTGTTCCACTTTAATAAAAGTATTTATTCGTAATAGTTTAACAAACTATTCGTGGTAAATTTTTATTAGTCAAACTACCACTTAACTGGTCAAACTTATTTAATCGCATAAAAATACAAATGCCATTATTATTAAAGACAATAAACAAAAGTTCTTCTATAATACGAATGACAAACAAAAGACTAGCAATCTTTTTCTTTCGAGTTGGTTGAACCATCTTAGCAAACAAAAATAGAAATTTTCTAAGAGTCCTTTTATTTCCTTTTCCTTTCGTTAGATAACAAAGAACTTGGGTGACAATCGGCCTTTTCTCTACAATTCCTCTTTTATTTTGCCCACGTTGCCAAAGTCAAGAAACAAACTTTCTTATTTCATCAAAAAGCAAAATTCAAAACATGAAAAATTATTAGGGCTTCCTAAAACATACGGGTGGATAAATTTTCTTGGAAAATTAAATCGTTTTCTGGAGCGGAAGCAATCGCACTCAAAGGTTAAAATGAATGTTAGGCGATTCAATTAAATTCTCGTCTGCGAAATAAGAATTTTGTTTAATATTTTATAAAAGTCAGTGGCAACAGCTATGCATCGAACAAGCAAGATTAAATTGTTCCACAAGTCTTGATTTTATTATTGTAGCAACTGACTCGTTAAAGTTTGAAGAGATAAGTTTTGTTTTTAACACTCCATATTACATCCCGTTTTTCGAAAAATAATTTAAGCAAAACCACATTTTTTAAACAATGAAATTTTTAGAAAGAAAGGTGCAATGCTTTATTTTATTTTATTCTCTGCAAAATAAAAGCGGAAAAGAGTATATTAATGAGTAGAAAATAGTAAAAATCTTTTCCACTTTCTAATAGGTTGATGAATGGAAAAGTATTTTTCTTGTAGCTGTAGCTTGCTACAGGTTTTAAGGAGAACTTTTTTAACTGTATAAACTTTAATATGCTGACTAATTGAACAAAAAATTTGTTTCATCATAAATTAAATGCGAAACTTTTATAAAGTGCGAAAATTTGTTTAAAATGCACGCTCTATCCTTTTTATTTTAGAATCTTAAGAAAGACATTTCTATCTTTAGTTGTTATATATTTCTTCTTCATGATAGCCCTGATCTTGTTCCATATATTTTCAGTATCAATTAACAAACAAAAATAATTAAATTTAACATGAGTTTAGGGTTATTTTTACCTAATTTCAAATAAAATTATTCTTTTTGTATGAAAATATCTTTGTTTCGGATTTTTGAGAAAGTTAAGACATTTCGCTTCTTGTTACGTATATAGATAATGAATGAGCTAATATTAACACAAATAGATTATGAATAAGCTTATATTAACGCAAATGAATTATGAATGAGCCAAACACATCATTCCATATAAATCTATTTTTATGTATTTTTGTATACCTTTGTTATGGAATCTTGAGAAAGATCGATGATATTTTCATCGTTAATTGGAATATATTTCTTTATATAGTCCTAATCTTTCTGCATATACTTTCAATATGAATTAATAAATAATGATAACAAAAATTTCTACTAACTTTTATTGAGCTTAATGGCTCCCTCTCAATGAAAAAAAACTAACTTTTCGCGTGAATAACCGTTGTTTTAGTACCTATAAAAAGAAGAAATTTGTATTATAAGTTGGGAGGCATTTTCTTTTTTTAATCGGGCAAATCTTCTTGCATAGATTTTCAGTTTCCAGTGTTAAATAAATACTGTTAAGATTTATATAATATATGAATGATTCAAACTGCATCCTGCCCAATAAAGTTTTTCTTTTCATGTGAATAACATTTATTTTAAAATCATTCATCAACTAGCAGAAAGCATTCCCATCAGTAATTGGAGTAGATTCAGTATTAATTTTGTAAATCTTAACGCTCATATTTTCAATTTCAGTTACTAATTATATACTATATGGTTTATATGGTTATGGAATCCCTAATGTTTATGCATCATTCACAGCACCAATATTCTTTTTGTGTGAGAATATATTCCTTGCAATCTAGTGAGGAGGAGAAAAACATATGCATTATTATTTCAGATTTATTTTCTCTCACTTACAATTCAAATCTTGAAGGAAAAAAGCTCAGTTAATAAATAAAAATAATAATGTTTATTATAGACAAAGGTTGATTCTATAGTAATGCGCTATTCGTTCGGTGATTGTTCTTCTTGTGTGCGATATTTAAATTTTAAGTTAAGGTATATTAACTCTTCTTTATCGTACAAATCTTGCTACGCACATTTTCAATTTCATTAGAATAAAGTTCTGTGTGATCTGCCTATTAATGCATCTTTCCCAGTGACACCATTCTTTTTGTGTGAGATAATCTTTGTTTTGGATTCTTGAGCAGGTGAAAGAGGACTGGAAATACGTGGCAATGGTTCTGGACCGACTTTTCCTGTGGATCTTCTCGGTGGCCGTTCTGGTCGGCACATGTGGAATCATCCTACATGCCCCAACGCTGTATGACACACGCGAGCCTATCGATATGATAATGTCAGAGGTCGCCATAGCCACATTTCACCACCATAGAGGCCTCACGTGACTTCTATATCTTGTGGTGCCAGAATAGTCCTTTCTTGCAGTCATCGTCGCCAACCACTACTCAAGACAACGTCGTCCAGACTGATATATCTATATATATATTCAGACTACCGGGATCATATTGCTTGCTTTGCCTAGTTGGGTGATAAATTCTTCGTCATGATTTAGCCATTTTGTTTTTTTAAAGCTTGTTTCTTAGTTTAATCCTAGTATTGTTAAAAACAAAACTATATAACTATCAGTAATGAAGAAATATAAGAGATAAATACTGAATTATAAGAAAAATAAGTATATTTTAATATTGATCGAACATATTGATCATAAGAGTTCTGTATAAATGTGTCACAATACAATTAATGTCTATGTGTAATTCTTTTTTTTTTCACTTAAATGCAGAACATAAATGCATAACTATAATATTTTTTCTTATGGCTTACTCGCTTTAAAGCTTAACATGCAATGTCAAATATTTATTTCTTCTAGATCCGTTATTTCTTCAGTTTAAGTCAAAATATTCTTGAACGCATCTTGATAAAATTCTAATATTCATTTTGTGTTCTTTAAGGTCACGTAATTGTAGCTAATATGTAAACAAAAACTTTTAAAAAGTCATTTAACTAACTTTCAATATTTTTTCAATGTATTTCACAAAACAGATAACCTTTTATTATGTTCAAAAAAATTATAAAAAATTATGGATACCTTCAAAACAAAAGTTCCTATAAATATACCGCCAAGTAATTTTAGCATCTTATACTAAACCAATTTCGTAAAAGTGTCTTGTTTTTCTCAAAAAATTTCAGAAGAAACTGACGCACAAAAAAACTTCTTTAGCATAATTCAGTTACAAATTAATTTACGAGAGAGAGAAGACTCTTCATAATAAATATCACCATCAATTTTCAATGTTCTCAAAATGTTATCAAATCATAAGCAGTTTTTGAAGTTTGAAACAAGTATTAATATTGACAAATAACTAAAATTTCATACGAATTTTATATTTGACGGCAGATGGTTGGAAAACGGAATCCGCCCAAAAACTTAATTATCTACTTTTTATAGGGAAATGAATTTAGATTAGATTTAAGATAATCGAGCATCGTAATCTTAATGTTGAGTTAAATTTTTTTTTCAACTAGATAAAAAATTTCTTGAAAAAATTATGCGAGATTATTATTTTAAAGTAGCATTTATTAATGTATAACCAATAAATATTTACGTCTAAAAATCAAAGGAAAAAGTCAAAATTCTTTCTTAAATCGTTTGCGTTTGCTTTTCCTTTTACGTTAGTTTTATTCCCTTAATGAAAGGAATACTATCTAAAAATTAATTTCTAAATTGTTTTAAGTTTTTTTTTATTTCACGAAAACATTTTATAAGAAGCAGTTAAGTATTCAAGTAATATTTTCCTGTGTTTGTAATTTTTAAAAGCCAAACTTTTTCTGATATTAGCAGACGATATCTGTATCGGTTAAATTATTCAAACTAAAAACAAAATGGCTGATTCATTGCATATCTTTTCTTTCTTCTTTTTTTGTAGTTATAAACCACAAGAGAAAAAAACAAATATTTTTTTATTAATAATTAATAATTGTAAAAAGAAAGTATGGTGTTCTTCATTTATAAAAATTACAGCATAAGATGTATAGAATTAAATTCGGTTATTCAATTAACTTCTCCATCATGAAAAATACTATTTATTTGATAAATAATAAATCGCATTCTTATCATTGATAAAAAATTAACAAAGTCACCTTCTACCCTTTCAGTTTTTAAATGGAAAGAAGAGAATGATATGTTTATCAATCAAAAATATCAGAAAGAAAAATATATTAAATTTGAAATTATTCTTTCCACACAACGATTTTTAGGAAATTGCAATCAACCTTGAAAAGTGGCTTGTTACAATGATGCCAAACAATGTTGAGTGTTCTGTCTGCAGTTCACGCTTTGCGCATTAAAATTTGAATTAAAAAGACAATTATTGGCCAAAGATGGAAAGCTTGTGTCACAACTGGTGACGAATATTCGTTAGAAGTGATTGGTTGAAAAAAATAATAAACATGTAACATAAAAATAAACATGTAACAAAAAATGAGTGAGGATTTATTTAAATTAAATATACGGATAGAAAATGTTTTTAATCGTTTAAAAACAGAATAATTTTTAAGTCAGTAAATTTAACAAAACTGTCAGAATACTTTTTCATGCTGTTTTTTAGGCCTAGAGCATAGGAAAACGAATCATATTGAAATTTTAAATGTTTAAAATTATGTAAACTATGTTATATATTAGAAATAAACTATGTTAAAACTATGTTTTTTCTTATCCCACTAGATAGAAAGTAGCATCAAGTCCATAAGCCCGGGCGATTTTAAATTTAGAATAACTTCACTTCACGGGCTGGAGAACAGTTTGTTTTTCTGACGAACGATGCTGGTCAAGAAATGAGCAGGAGCGCCTTGAGTTATATTGCATTTTGTCAGAGAAAAAACGCCTTAAATTCTGACACTTTCCCAAAAACGCAAATAAGGTTTTTTAAAGCAGTAAAACTATATTTCGTTAGTAATTCGAAGCCCAATTTAATGGGGGGGGGGGGAACTATAGAGTGTAATCGAAAAATGTTTTTTTTTTATTCCTACTAACTGTGCCGAAATACTCTGCATTACACACTTAATACGTGGAAAAAGTTAGTCAAATATCAATTGTTTACTATGGTAAAACTTGTTAAAATAAATTTTAAAGTTCTTCTTTTTAAAAGAGAAAAATAATTTTTTTTAAATGAATAATCATTAAACTAAAACTTTATTGCAACATCGCACTGAAATGACTTAAACTTATGGTAGTTCACGTGGAATTCGTGTGGATCAAATTTTTTAAAAAATATTTTAATTACCTAATGTGATCAACTGACATGCACCATTAATACTAAAACAAAAATGAGCTTTAAAAGATATTCTACTACTTTCTAATCCAAACTATTTGCTGGGAAATATTTATTTAATATTTTGTTTAGAAAAGGAGAAAATATGAAAATATAGTGGAATGGAATTTAGAAATTCGATTAGCTCATGTTATTCAAATATGATAGAAATTTTGTATGTTTAAACCGTTTCAGATTCAAAAATATCATCGTTAACTTTTAAGTTCAAATAGTCTCAAAATTCTTTTTAATAAAAAGCGTGATTTTATTTTATAACCAATAATTCATGATTTTACGTTTGTTCAGCCTCGAACACCATCTTATTAAATATCGAGCACCGTAATAATACTCGAAATTTTTTTAAACAGATAAGGCACTAAAAACCATAATGAAAATACCTTAATTGAATTCTGCCTTACACGTTCTCTAATTGACACTAAAACTTAGAAAAAGTTTTCGCTCTACAAGGTATTTAAGAATATTTTTTTTTCTCTTGTGGTTAAAGTACAACAACTTTTCAACTACGCCAAAAAAAATCAGAATCGTGTGAAATAGGAAGGAAAGAAGGTATGTTTTTCTCGTTTTGAAACGACTGAAGATTTGCTTCCTTAATAGACATTCTTCCATTCCATGAAAAATGCAATAGGCGATGAATGGCGAGCTTATTATCTCTGAACCAATCTACTCTTACATTCTATCGCCAATAGAAAGAAGCACTTAAGGATTTACCATGAATAATGCATAACTCTTATTGTTACCAGATTTGTGCAAATACTTTCTTTTTTATCGTTTGGCATAGTTGAAGAGTTGATCTACGAAACGAGAATCATTAGTTTGTATTTTATGTATTTTTTCTCTCATTTTGCAACAATGTTAAGCTTATAGAACCAAGGGTCCAAGGATATATTTTTGCAAGCTGTTGAAATGCTCTTTGGAACACTAATGCGTCGTATTAAAATCATTACAGGTTCTTACCACCATGCTAATGGCTCAACCGTTTCATGTTATTCCTTATAATTACATTTTACCTCATTACCTGCTATAATTTCTTGATAATTTACCGGCTGTTATAAATAAAAGTTCATAATATCAAAAAGATTTTTTTCGCCTAACTAATAAAATTTAAGACAGTTAGAAGAAAATGTTGGAACATATACCAGAAAAGGTATTATGTAAGATTATTTAAATAATACATATTCTTAATAGAATTTTTAATACTTATTTAACACATAAATAATGTTTATTCCTTATTTTATGGCTTTATATATGTTTACCTATGCGAAATTAGTTTGCCACTGCTTCCAAATTTGTGCCATATTGCATTCTGTATTGCACAAAAATATTCCTTAAAATGTTATGTGTTGTGTAAAGAATGTTAATTGATCATTAATTTCTAAACATTTGAATTTAAGATGTATTCATTATTTATGCTTATTAAGATCATATAGCAAATACACTGAAAAAAAGGAAATTATCTAACCGAAATGAATAGCCATTGCTTTAACAAATCAGAAACAATGTTCGATAAAAAAAAAACTTGATGCTATGGTGTGTTTAACTCCAAAAAGGTCACTTTTATAAGTAAAACATGTCTAAGTCACTGAAAACTTCATGCGTCTGTTATTTATTTTATGTTGCATTTTGTTGAGTTTTTTCTTTTTAATTAAACCATCTAAACTGTAAAAAGTTATCTCATTTCATATAGAAAGTTCTTATCTGTTTTAATTTTAACCTTTTACTGATGAGTTAATCTAATCTTGTTTTAGTTTCTTATGTTTATTGTTTAGTTTCTTTAGTTGCCTATGCTATTTATTGGTATAGTGAATTGATCATTTAAAGAACGTTCTAGTTTTTTTAAAGTTTAATTATTTACTTTTCAATGTGCGTACTAAGTGTTTACTTACAGTGTATAGCTGTTGATTAATTATTATCTATTTTATTTAGATATATTATTGTCATTTCGATGGTTGATACGGTGGATGCTAATAAATTTGATGCACTATCTAGGCGACGCTGATTTCGTACGCCCAAAAGTAGATGAAAAAGAGATTCCAAATTTTATAAATTCAAACCTGTCCTAAATTTGATTGATTGGTCATAAATAAAACGTTGGCCAAAGATGTCTGCTGCACTTCTCTTAGCATTAGCTTGCAACGTATGCACGTTTGAGAAGTAGGAAGAATTTAAATTACGCGCACCAGTTTCTTGAGAAACGATGTTACATTTTCACAACTCCGAGTTCGTAGAGGTTGAAACACGATTTTAAAAGTCACAGCACACTCATCATTTAAACGTATCACTTTTCATATTAGTATTTGGCAACGGTGCGTCATTCAGTTTAGCATCCATCGATATCTTTCATCGTTATCGTTCTTAAGAAACAGACGATTTCTGTCTGAGATTTTTCATGAGAAAATTCTCCCTCAAATAAGTTATTTGCAAACGACAAATATTTACTAATAATTGAATATGAACTGGATATTGCGAATGTTGCATTTAACTGCATTTTCCTATTGGATTTCTTTGGTGAAATGTTACTAAGCTTAACTTCGTAAAATACATGTTAATCAAGGATTTTTATCTTATGCATTTTCTACAGTACTTAGAGTGTACTAGTTAAAAGGAGAAACATTTTTTTCATTACAAATAAATATAGTTCTGATTTATTCTACGAAAGTGAAATTAAGTAAACTAACTTTTGTAAGTATAAACTTATCATTTTATAATAAAACTGAGTATAACATTAATTTTTAATACTTAATTTAGGTCTAGAATAATTATATTAGTCATCATAACTAAAATTTATATGAAATCATTGAAAGAATCTTAATCTTTTCTACTATCATTCTAATTGTAGACAAGTAACTTTCTCGAATAGTTACAAAAAATTAGAATTTTACATATTTTTTTATAAATTCTCATAGAAATTTGAAAGTTATTTTTTCATGCCAAAATATTTCATTTTATGTAATCATTTGTCTTCAATTGCTCGTTTTTTATTAGCTTTAAAAAAATTACTAAAACTAAGTCTCTGATTTTAATGTTCCTTTACGTTGCCTCTAACTTATGTCTTCTTATATAAATGTTTATATAGTCTTTAACATAAGAAAAAATTATCTAATCTTTATATGATCTTTAACTTTTTCGTGATTTATTTCAAATTTTAGTTCCTTTGTTTAATTAAAAATTCAGTTATTACGCTAATTCGTAATCTCTGTAATAAATCTCAAAATAGTATAGATGTATTGCGACGATAACAATTACACCATTTCATAATTCTTTAAATATGATTTATGTTTAGTACTGTATTTTTACTTTCTATTTTTGAACCTTAAAAACAAAGACTTACGTTTAACAAACATTGCTGTTACAAAACTTATAATTGAAATAATAGTATACTACTTCTCATTAATTTCAATACAACCATGTTATTCACCAAAAGCATGCAAAGTACTGTACTTCAATGCAGTATTCACAAGCCACTTTTACTTGTCATTAACATCTGTATTAAACATTACTCGTAAAAATAATAAAAATATCTTTTTCAACACATTTTCCATAAAAGGATAGTTTATTATGACGGCATCAGAATGATCAAAATACTTGTGTTAGGTAAATCATTTTAATATTTGTATCCGAGATACAAAGAAACTTATGTAAGTTGACCACAAGTGATACATTTCTTAAGTACTCAACTCACATAGGGATCGAAGAATAATTATATTTTTAATTATTTATCATATTATGTTATTTTCATATACATCACGTTATTCATGCATTTTGTTTAAATTACCAATTAATGATGTATAGTTTTAAATAATTTCTTAAAGAATATATGTGCAATTGAAAAATTTATATCATCATTTCAACATTTTAAAGTTCATTTTGTTACACTTACAAACC
Source organism: Parasteatoda lunata (assembly GCA_949128135.1). NCBI lineage: Eukaryota > Metazoa > Arthropoda > Arachnida > Araneae > Theridiidae > Parasteatoda > Parasteatoda lunata. The sequence continues at coordinate 30,374,511 of OX421979.1, forward strand.
ACTTTTGTTTCAAAAATCTTTAATAGTTTTGCCATGTGCTTCTCACGAAGAGTTTTAAGGTAGCTTATAATAATATTTTACCAATTCAAAGCTATTGCCAATTCCATGCTATTACCAATTCAATCCAAATGAATGACTGGTGGGTCAACTTAACAGATTTCACTGGAAAAATATTAAAAAGACAAAATCTTCTGTGGGAGGTAATCCAATGCAATTTGAATAATATTGGGTTCATAATTTTGAACAAACTAGCCAAAACAATCACCCGAATGAGAGAGGCAGTAATTGCTTAAGGGAATTACTTTGTAGTTACTTGAGAAGTTTTAAATAAAATTTTGTTGTTATCCTTGAAGTGCATAATATAATTTGATAAAAAAAAAAGGTAAAATCATCAATGAATGCAAGAGGTTAATACTTTGCGCATCTCTTGAAAAACTTGGGTATATTGAAGTCAATGAGCGGTAGGGTATCCAGGTAAAAATTCACCTTTTGCACAATTTATTTTATTTGTATATTTTTGTTTTAAAAAATATGTTTATTGTCAAAATCAATTTAACTCAGGCTGTAGTGGTGTGTTCAAAACAGAAGAGTATAGAATAGAATATAAGTACGAATAATTTACTCTTTTCCTATTTCGAAATTAATGGGTGGATTATGCTAAAGTAATAATTTCGTATAAAGCACATTGTTTTTCTTTTTAAAAAAATTTCGCTGTTTTGCAACGTCACGTTTGATACTTTATTCAAATGATAAAAATGAATCCAGATAATTACAAAAAGACTAATGAAAAAACTAATAATTTGTTAGCACTTCAGATTGATAAAGAGTAATTTTAGTTTTCTTAACTACTTATGATCATTTTCTTTGTACTATGTTTTGTTACAGGACAAAAAAAAGTAGCCATTTGTTTTCCCGTAGTTCTGTTTCTCTCTACTACAGCCTTTGTAAAATATTTATTCATATCAAAGAAAATTGGATCACTGTTGTTCATTTACTGTTCATATATATATATAGTAATTGATTCTCTTTTTTCTATTGGAATGATCATTTCCATGTAGAAACTTTTTTGAAATAATGCGACAAAGCTCCATCAAAGAATTATGCATTTCAGTACTCATACGTACTTCACAAGCAAATTCTACTTCACAAGCAAAACAAAATAATACAAAAGTAAAAACAAAATTTAAAAGCTACATTTCCTAACAGTTAATGCGAATCAAAAGTAATTGATTCTACTTCTTGGCGTAAATTACGCTGTAATGGAACAGTTTTACTTGTTTTTGGTTTTAGTGAAGCATAGAGCGTAATAAACACGTTTAATTTAGGTTGCTTGATGTTTAGAACAATCTGTGTTTAAACTGACGCCATTTGTCAGTAATGATTTTGGCAGGAGTGGGACCAGTCATTTCAAAAAATTTCGTGCTGTGACTTTTGGACTAAAAATTTCTAACCCTAACGAAATCGGAACTCTTCAAAGTGGTACGCGTGACTTTCAAGAGAAGTGTCACAGAACTTTGGCCAACGGATAATTAATCTATTCAAATCGTCTGCGTCTCCTCCTGTTGCCAAAAAAAGCCTTATAAACTTTAGGCCCTACATTTTAGAACTTGCGTCTACAATATGCTTACTTTGTTGAAAACTATGTGTTAAGAATATCTCTTACCGAAAGGTATGATAGTTTTCAAAATAAACAAATAAAAGAAAATACACTGTACGCGTATTTTTTGACAATTAGTTATTGGGAGCTATAGTGTCGTTACGTGATGTGTGCTTCATCGCAGTTTTATCCTTTATTATATTGATGTTCACTAACAATGTGTAAAGTTTTTTAACACTTTATAATCTATGTGTGTTTAAAATATTTTGCAGTTCATATTATTCTGTTTCTTTGTTGTTCCTGTTTTGTGCACTAATCAATTTAAACTGTTTATACTATTCAACTAAAACACAGTTTAAAAAAATGAAAAGTAATTTTATATTTGTCATATTGTTTTGACTTTATATTTGAATGTGTAACTTTAATGTTGGTTGCTGAAATCTTTTGATATTTTGTTAAAGCAAATGCCACACGGTAAGTACTTTTTTAATACGTTTTAAAATAATAAATAATCAAAAAATATTTAGCTGAAATTTTTATCATTTGTTACCGAATAAAAAATTAATTAATTTCCTTTCTTATTGTAACTCTTAAGACTAAATAAACAAATGAATACTCTTGAATGATAATTCTCTTATTTGATCAACCAATTTTGATTTTTCTAAATTAGTAATTTTTAAATTAACATTATTACTAATACTTCATATTCGGAATTGTAATTGAAAAGGTCTTTAGTCCGCAATATTTATTTTACAGCTTTATTTATTCATATTTATTTTTTTAAAAATATCTGTATTTATATTTTTTTATCGTTTAAAAAACTTAACTATTTTTATAACATAATTTAAATGACTTTTTTACGTTTAATATCTATTATTTAAATTTTGGAAATCGAAGAATTATATCTAATTTTAAAAATTTATTTCAAAAATAAAAATAAAACTTTTTATTATATCCTATTCCAAATCGTATTTCTAAATCAGTACTTTTTTGAAAACTAAAATCAATTATTGTGATTTATTTTTCTTATGGAATAATTTACGAGAAAGGATTTTTCAACAGCAAAAACTTAAACCCTTCATTGATAAGTAAGCAACCAACATAAAAATCTTGTAAGTAAAATTACTTAAAATAAAAGAAAATAAGATTTTTTAATGAAAAAAACTCTTTTATTTACTTCTAAGTCTTTTATATCTTGAATTTCTTTATTTTAATTTTGATCATGTGCCATTTAATATATGTGATTTTTAATTTGTAAATTCTTTGAATAAAATAATGAAATTAAATTTCTCTACTTTTTTGTACATTCTTTTACATTTAACCCTTAATTTCACAAAAACTCAACATTTTAATTTATAAGTTATATTTAAATGAAAAGGAAAATTTCAAAGAAACAAATTTTAAAAATAGCTTTCTTCTATGAACAGCATAAGATTTCGTTTCCTTTCTGAAGCGTTCACTATTTTCTCTTTTTAGTTAAAACTACTACCTCATAATTTCTTAACAATTTCATGAAATAGAATTTACATATATTTTTTGTCTCATTTTTCTTTCATTAAGTCGAATAATTGTATCTCTTTTTTTTATCTCTAATTCATTTTAATACTTAATTTCTCTTTCCACTATTTTTTTAAACTATTTATCTTTATGAAAAAAAGATTCATTTTAAGGATAAAAACGGACATCTTTTACGGACTCAAAATTTATTGAAATTAAAAAGGCTTTTAAAGCTCTTGTTTGATACACTCATTTCCAAAAGTTTAATACGAGGAGGAAAATTTTAATTTCTGAAAGCCAATCTAAATTAGAGAAGTTACGATTCGTTTCAGATATAAAAGGTAATATGAAAGGTAACAGTGAATCACGGTTTCGTGTCAAAAAAAAATATGCAACTATGTAAAATAACAGCCAATAGCTGTTTCGGATCAAGAAATATTCAAACATGTAAGATAACAACAAATCACGGTTTTGTGTCAACAAATATGCAAATATGTGCGATAACAACCAATCATGGTTTCGAATCAAGAAATATGCAAAAACATGCAGTAGTATATGAATCTGGCTTAGTGAACGTTTACAGGAGTTGCATTAAACAGAAAATAAAAGATATTGAGAACATCCATACAAACGTTGCTATTATAGCTAAATAACACTCATTTTAAAGACGGTTTTAAATATTATTAGTAACATTTAAAACAATAAACATGTCTCACTTATATCCACAATTCGTTTACATTGAAAAATTAGAAGCAAAGTCCAAAATTTTAACTTTCGTGTACAAGAATTTCATTTGAACGTAAATTAAAATACGGTCAAGATGGCGATTTTCGTGTAAAGCAAATATAGGCTAATTTCACTCAGCAAGTCATCCACGGAAGATGAATTTGTCCCAGATCTTGATCCAGAAGTTGTATTATGAGTTGAATTCAAACTTACCCGGAGACGATTTTGGACATTGATAAAGCCAATGCGAATTGGCTTTTCAACGCTGATGATAAAGTGTCAAAGTTAATGTTCCAATTTTGAAATGCGTGAAAGAAATGAGAAAATTGTCAGCCCCAAAAAGAGTCGAACACATGCAAAAATGGGTTGTCCAAACAAGTAAATAAATATTTTTGAGTCTTTCGTAAACTTGTCTAAAAGTATTTGAAAAGATGCTAGGAAAAATAAAGCTCTTTTAAAATGCTTCCTTTGACTATTCCCCTGAATAAAGGGTAAGAAAATGAAGGAATATTTATTCTCACAAAATAGGTAAAAGGGGAGATAATTTTCCATGGTTACAACAAATATTTAATTTGAATCAATGAGCAATGTCATTTGATATATGCAGCATAAAAGTGAACTACACCAAAAATTTTAAAAATTTCCCTTCGAACAAAACCGTAAATTTGGGAGTCAGAAAATATCATATAGGTGCATTTAGTTAATTTTGATGCATAGGTAGTAAAAATAACACTAAAATTTATTAGAAAATTTATTCACGCTATCTATGACAAGCAAAAATCTTCCCAATATAAGTAATTGCCGAATATGCCCCGTGTTTACCTGGAATTTGCTTAAGTTGGCATAAACATGGGGCCAGGTGAATAAACTTTCTCGAAACAAGAGGTGCGATTTCGTCTATGGAGCCTCAATATTGTACGTAAGATACTAGGGGTGGGAAAGTAGAGATAAATCGATCGGGGCTGGTGCCACTAGGAAACACTCAGTCGCGACATCTTTGCTCCAGTACCTCCTCTTATCCCTCCCACACTCCCAACGCCCCCTTTGTTTTATCAATTTTCCAAGAGCGAAAATCTCTTCGAGACACTACAATGCAGAACAGCAATCAATCAGGAAAAGCAAAATTCAATTTTCAGCCGAGACTGTTGCTGATTTCGATTTTCGGAATGAAAATTTTGCTGATCTAAGTGATAAGTCATGTTCTCCGCTTCTTCAACTTTGAAAAGTTGATACACTGCTTTAATTTTTGCCTTTTTTTTCTTTTTTCGTCTTGGAATTTCATTTTGACTAAGAATATATTTGCTTTGTTTTAAGACATTTTAAGGTGAATACCACTTTAACTATTAATTAGCTTCAAATGAAACACACTTTAAACTTTACTTTAATACTAACTGATATCCCGTTGATAGTTTGAATACTGAAAAAAAAAGTAAATAACTAAATCTATATTGATCGACATTAAAAAAAAAACATGCACAAAACGGAGAGGCATATACCGACATGATCGATAAAGCTAAAATAATTTAGGTTGTTTTTCATTTATTATTATTGGATATATTCCTCGGGGACTTTACGTTATTAGATTATGGAAAACACATTTTTAGAATTTCATCTCATCATAATATGGTTTAACTACACTCATTTGGTACACAGTTATTGCTCAATGCCAATTCATGATCGGCAATTTTTACACAATCGAGAGTTTGTTTCGGTACTCATCCCTTTTGAGAGACCATTAAAAAAACTTTAAAATAAATTACCTATATTAGATACTTTTGTACCATTTTTAAATATCTTCATTAATATATTTGGTTTTAAAACAACACCCATTACCACAATACCAGTAGCACCTAATGCTTAAACTAATTAAACATCACTGGAGTAAATAATAGCGTAACAATTTTATTGCAGATTCCTCATAGAAATCACCTTAGTAACTTTTTTTTTTTTTTTTTTTTTTTTCAATTACCGTTGATTTTAAATTATTTTGTTTTATAGAAACGCTTTTTAATGCTTAACTATCAGCAAAATAAGGTAACTTTAGAACTTCAAAATTTCAGATAACTCTGGGATTGCTAGTTCTATGCGTTGTTGGCATATTCTACCACGCATACATTGGTCATTCTATTTTTTATTTTATAACCGTCGCTAAACAGCCAATTTTTCGGGTTTACGACTACTAATGTTCAACCCCATAACCTTGTAATTTTGAACTCAATCCAGAAGACAAGGGAACTCTTGGATCGAGTATTGGAAGAAATTTGCCCTCGTGGTGGACTTTTTGATGAAACTAACCCGCATTTGCTTTACATCGAGAGGAAAACCACGAAAACCTCTGATGGTTAGCCTGACGGAAAGAAGATTCTAACCCATGATCCGTTTACCACTGAGGATATTTTACGTCAGCACTTTGGTTGGTGCAAAACGGATACATTGGTCATTGAGCATATCTGGCAGATCAAACAAAAATAATTAAACAAAGAAGGTTCGATAAACTGATTTTTTAATTAAAAGAACTGAAGGCAAGTTAACAGCATCTCTGATGTAATTTTCAAATAAAGTTCTAAAAAAATTATACATATTATTCAAAATTCTAAATATCATTGTTTATAGACACAGAAATTGCTTCTTTATTCTTAGATGAACTCGTAAAATTCACTAAAACCAAAGGGAAGGGTAAGAAAATGAAGGAACATTTATTCTCACAAAATAGGTCAAAGTGGTGATAATTTTCCGTGGTTACAACAAATATTTAATTTGAATCAATGAGCAATGCCATTTAATATATGCAGCATAAAAGTGAACTACACCAAAAATTTTAAAAATTTCCCTTCGAACAAAACCGTCAATTTGGGAGTTTGGATACACAGCGATGACAGAATTATAGATGTTTTCATATTACAAATATATTTTCATACAACAACCTCCAAATAACTGACTTCTTTCAAAATCATCTCTGGTGGATCTACGTTGGTTCCGTTTTTCTATAGTTTCATTGAAAAGTCTCTTTCTTCACAATCACCAATTATTAAGAACATTATTATAACTAAAATAATATATATATATATATATATATATTAAGAAAAAATTATATCGTTTTTGTATTTACATGCACGCATACGTGCAAGCGTTTTACACATTAAAGATGTTACAACTCTTGAATAATAAAATGAAATGTGAACAACCTTATTTTCTCCACATTTCTAAATGCACAGAAGTGAAACGGTTTTACAGAGTCTCGAAGAAGAAGAAGAAAAAAATCACTATCGAAAATCGAGGGTTTTCAAGTTGTCGCATTGTTCATTCACATAAACCCCGAAACTCTTCAAATGAACTTGAAAGCTCTTCAGCTGGACTTGAAAGCACTTCAATTTAACTTGAAAAGTTCTTCAAATTGAATTTAAAGAAATAGCTCGTCTTTTTAAAATTGTCGTTGAAACTCCAAAAACGTTTGCAGTGCTCTAACGTTGGCTCTCACAAATTCTTTTATATAATACCTCTAATGCTAAATAAGTTGTTTTTTTTTTAAAGCACGCATAATTATTTTAACTTTTATTATACTAGCTAAATATCCGTCCTTCGCACGGGGTAAAATAATTTCACAATCAATAAATCAATACTGAGCTGCACTAATGAAATCATGCACAAAACTAAAAGTCATATACCCACACAATTAATATAGCTAAAATAATTGCACGCACATTTTTTTATTTATTATTATTTTTGTACTTATTCGCTGCTTTGCATTATTAGATTAATCAAAACTCGTTTTTTACATTTCATCTCAACAAAATTCAGTATCTTTTGGAATGCTGTTCTTTCTCGTGGTTACTCACGATGATCACTTATATATTGCCATAATAACAAAATTACCATTCATTGATACATCCTTACATAATTTTAAAGTCTACACGTATTACCTGCATTCATCGGAGGTGGCTGTTCATAAACCAGAGCCCATTCCATTCTTACAAAACAATTATATATATATATATATATATATATATATATATATATATATATATATATATATATATATATATATATATATATATATATATATATATATATATATATATTCCGATATTGGCCCTATATAGAATAGTCCGATTCACCCGATATTTCTTTATAGTCATTATTCGGCGGCTAACATAAGCCCTATATTGGTTGTATAAAGGCCGATATTGGCCGTATATAGAATTCACCTCATCCAATATTTTATAGTCATTATTCGGCGGCCAACATAAGCCCTATATTGGTTGTATATAGGCTGATATTAGCCCTATATAGAATTGTTCTATTCACCCGATATTTTATAGTCATTATTCGGCCAACATAAGCCCTATATTGGTTGTATATAGACCGATATTGGCCCTATATAGAATCGTCCTATTCAACCGATATTTTATAGTCATTATTCGGCTGTCAACATAAGCCCTATATTGGTTGTATATAGGCCGATATTGGCCCTATATAGTATTGTCCTATTCACCCGATATTTTATAGTCATTATTCGGCCAACATAAGCCCTATATTGGTTGTATATAGGCCGATATTAGCCCTATATAGGACCAAAATTAAAAAATCTAGACATCCCAATATTGGTCCCTCGGTGTATGTTCATATAGGACCGATATCGAGCCAATTTTGAGCCCAACTGTTTTGAGCCCAAAGGTAAAATTGTTGCTAGGGATAGTATGGTGATATTTTCTAATCCTCCTGGAAGAATTAGTAGTATCAAAAATAATTTAACATCATAGACGCCAATAATAACATGATAATTTGTTACGTTTTGCCTTAACGAACTAATACCATTTTCCCATTTATTTTGCTTTTCAATACCTGGCTAGATTTTAAAATATTGATTGATTTTAAAATATTTAGTTTTATAAAAAAAAGTTTTCAAAAAGTCTAATAATGTCTGAAAAACTAAACGAGCGTTTTCGTATTTCTTATGGGATACTAATTGATGAAATAGTCCTCCTATGCAACCATACTCACGCTGATCATTGAGTTTATCAGACATGAAATATAAAAAAAATAATTAAATGTCTTAAACCGCGTAAAAAGCTCCTTTTTCGATTAAAGAGAGTTAAACGCAAGCAAACTCGAATGACGCTATCTGTTTAAGAGCAAACAGTGCGTACGCGTCGTCATTGCATGCATTGCTATGGCAACCGTTGCTGTTTATCAATTTTTATACAATTTTGTTTTTGTTTATCAAGTTTATTATGCATTTATATTTTGGTGAGTTTACCTCTAGAAATGTCGTACCTACAAAATACTACTAAAATTGTGAATAAAGAGAACTTCATCCCTTGAACGATGTTTTCATTTGCTTGTTTTTTAAAAATCCAACTAATTTTCTTTATTTAACCAACTAATTTAAAAATAAAAAATAAAATAAGAAGTAGAAATTTAAAAAACGTTTCTTCATTTCCGAAAACTCAAGTTGCTTGTTTATAGACTGAATACGGATTTATTATATACTTCATCCATTTAAAATATTATTAAAAAAAATAGTAATTGCAAATTTTTCGCAGCATTTTTTTCCTATAATTTTTATTTACCCTATATGTTTTAATTTTGCTGTACAGATGTTAGATTGAACCTAAATATTACAATAATAGTCTCTATCTTATAATTTTTCTTGGCAAAACTTGTAGTAATTTAACGTAGAACACCAAAAAAAGCGGATGCGGTGATTGTGATTTTTTAATACAGTTTAAGGAAATTGTAATTTATGGATATGTATATTTTATATAAATAGACTTAAAGACCCTAACTATTCAGCAATAATATCAACAAACCATTTGTCAGCTCCAATCTCTTTTAGTTTAAGAAACCTCTCTGTCCCCATTATCTAGATCTGTTATTTTCTTCAAGGTCATCTTGTCTGCCATCTACCTTTCTGATGCCTAGAATTCATCTCTCCTAGAAATCCCCCCCAATCGATATTACCTGACGAAGCGATTTCTAAACCATATATTTCCAACCGTAAAAAAAGTAATTGTAATAATAAAAAAAAAATATCTTTACCTGCTGCTCCGCCTTGGTATTTCGAAGTTATTTTTATTGCCTGGCAGCATTTCGCAGCTTGAAATCATTTATTTGAAGTGATGTATGAAGTCGTACAGGCGTTAATAAAATCATCAATTAATAGTTTCTTTAGTTCTGAAATGGTTTAAAGAAGATGGTTTGGAAGTCCTTTTTATATACAACAGCTCTTACGATGATTAATTCTTCAACAAAGACTTTCATTTATCGAAAAGAAATGTAACCCAGTTTTGTAAGAAAATTGTTGTGAAAGTGTTTTTGAGCGAATGAAATTGAACATATTATTTATACTCAATCAATTTATAGTAGAGTTGAAGCTAAGAGTATTTGGAAGGGAAAAAAATTTTTGATAAAAATTTTTTTAAGTCTAGGAGCTCCCTTCCCCTTTTGTTCATTCCGGTCACTAACCCTCATGATTCCTTCACATTCCTCACTATTTCTTTCTCAGCTTTTTTTTACGAAATGCAAATAAATCTCGTTTATTAAGTATAATTATTAATTAATAAATCTTGTTTATTAAGTTTTATTTTGGAAATATATTTATCCGTAAAAGTGCAATTTGTTTATAAAAATTTCATAATATACTTCTAATTCAAGTTTTTATTTAATGTACACTGTAAAATATTTTGATGTATAGTTGCCAACATTTTTGGTATTGAGGTAAACTAAAATTTTTTACGGGGCGTATATTCACATTTTTATTTACTTTGTCACAGTTATAATTTTGCTTATTTATTTATTAATTTCTTGTTTGTTTGTTTACTAACAACACATATTTTTATGCGCATTAGAATCAATTTAATGCTTTCATTGCAAAAACATTTCGTTTAAAAAAAATAAGCATATTTTTAGTAATATATTCTCACTAATTCTTTCAGACAGTTATTTTTAATATTATTTTTAGCACGTTAACTATAGTTCTGTACATAAAAATGTGCTTCAGCACCAAATATATTTTATTTTATAACCGTCGTTGAACAGCCGACCCAACTTAATGGGTTTACGGCTACTAATGTTCAACTCCGTAGCCTTGTGATTTTGAACCCAATCCAGAAGACAAGGGAACTCTTGGATCGAGTATTGGGAGAAATTTGCCTTCGTGGAGGACTTTCTGATGGAGCTAACCCGCATTTGCGTTACATGGAGAGGAAGACCACGAGAACCTCCCACGGTTAGCCTGACGGCAAGGGAACTCTAGCACATGATCCGTCTACCACTGAGGATATTTCACGTCAGCACTGTGGTCAGTGCAAGCCGGATGCGGAATTCGTATCGACTGGGATTCGAACCCGGTTCGCCTCATTGGAAGGCGAACGCTCTATCCCCTGAGCCATCGCGGCTCAGCACCAAATATTTTATTTTATAACCGTCGTTGAACAGCCGACCCAATTTCATGGATTTACGACTACTAATGTTCAACTCCGTAGCCTTGTAATTTTGAACCAATCCAGAAGACAAGGAAACTCCTGGATCAGTACCCCCAGAGGTATTGATTTGTTATGGGAACATGGAGGACTTTGAGACTCGACAGATTTAACGTGCATCAGTCACCATTTACTACACGGGGAGTCTTCGGCCGGCGAGGATCGAACCCACGACCTCTTGGATATGGGCCCAGCGCCCTACCGACCAGGCTATCCCGGCCTTCAGCACCAAATATATTTTATTTTATAACCGTCGTTGAACAGCCGACCCAACTTAATGGGTTTACAGCTACTAATGTTCAACTCCGTAGCCTTGTAATTTTGAACCCAATCCAGAAGACAAGGGAACTCCTGGATCGAGTATTGGGAGAAATTTGCCTTCGTGGAGGACTTTTTGATGGAGCTAACCCGCATTTGCGTTACATGGAGAGGAAGACCACGAGAACCTCCCACGGTTAGCCTGACGGCAAGGGGACTCTAACCCATGATCCGTCTACCACTGAGGATATTTCACGTCAGCACTGTGGTCAGTGCAAGCCGGATGCGGAATTCGTATCGACTGGGATTCGAACCCGGTTCGCCTCATTGGAAGGCGAACGCTCTATCCCCTGAGCCATCGCGGCTAGCACCAAATATAGTGGCAACTATACACCGAAGTTTTTTACAGTGTAGTTTATATTTGATATTTTATGTAATTTTGAATCCAAATATCCCACAAACTCGCCAATGGTTAAAAAAAAAAAAAAACTGAGATGGGCACAGTAGGCCTTGGTCCTCCATGAGCTGAAACGCCACTAAGTTTAGTTTGTTTCATCATTGGTGGAATATCTATGACAATATTTTGGAAGTTAAGCAACAACTTCTAATTACGGTGAGTGGCAAATCAAGAAAATTTCCCATCTTTTTTTTCTACGGCAACAGGATTTTAACCTTCGATGGGAAAAGTTTTTATCATCATTGTGGTTTTATTCAAATTCATTCATTTATGGTTACACAAATTTCTGTAGCAATTTTAAAAAAATTTACAGATGAATACTTAAATGAAACATTTTCTATTCTCACAAAGTGCTTAATAATTCCGGTACTTAAATTTTTTTTAAGCGTAATTTCTCCATTTCGCAAAAGAAATGCCCTACCTTTGTTACCCTCTCAACACATAGTTAATCGATACTTAATTTATAATACAATCAATGGCTATCAAAACTTTTTCTTAAATTAGTTGAAAATTAACATTTGTCGTAGGCCTTTTACTTTTTACTCTCAATTTCAATAAAGATCGAGCTCATATAAAATAAAAATTTTAAAAGAAAAATAAATTTTATAAATTTTTTTTTTTTACAAAAAGATATATAATCATTCTTTAACGCTAAAAATTTGGGAATAAAGCAGTAAAAATTGCAATAACTTTCGAACAGATTTGAATTTTGATGAAGATTCTTGTTGAATTGACAAACATAAAGGGCTCTTTCAGCAAGTCCAAAAATAGTTCGGTAGTTGCAATTCTGTAGGCTACAGAGTGGTGCACATTAAGTTTTTTATTTCAAGTTAAGCACTCTCATTATCGAATGTTTAATTATTATTTCTTCATACTCTCTGATGTTTTTCTCTATATCTTCATATTTCATTATTATAAGGTTTTATGTCTCATAGTTATTGCGTAGCATAACAAAATGTAACGCAACATTGAACCATTAAAACAACAATGGCAATTCACACGATTTTTGTAATATAGAGAGAAACATTGAAATAATGCTTTTATAATTATAAATATATGAAAGAAAAACATGAATAGTAAAAAAAATTCTCAACGGAAAAGTATCTTCGCTCTGATCAGCATATAAGAAATCCAGTTTGTTTTGCGAAGAAGAAACAAGTTTTTAGCAGCTAAATCTTATTAAAGCGCATAATATAACTACGTTTGACAAAAAGAGAGAGAGAGATCTGTTTACAAATATACTAAGCGAATCACGGATAGACTATTGATCTTTAATAGTTAAACCTATTCAATCAATCTACTTGTCCAATTTATAACAATTACCTTTATCATATTCAAATGATGCAAAATATTTCTAGAGATTGACTCAAAAATCAATAGTTTAAATAAGCTTGATTGTTTATTTTTAAATACAAACTAAAATTTTAGTCTTTCTGAAAATGTTATTATAAAACGATAACTTTTTTAATTTTTAATATAAAGGGTGTAATAAGGCAAATGGTCAGAACTATAAGAATAATGAAATTTGTCAAAACAAAATAACTTTCACCTTGTAATATGGGGTAAAAAACAAAACTGAGAAAGGCTGCCTGCTTGAAAAAAGTGGAAAATACTATAGTAAACAAAGAATCTTTATTAAATTTTTTACAAGAAATACTGCAATAAGTGATTATCAGATGCAATGCGGACATCATATCGATGACAGAGTGGATCATGCAGATTTCATAAGATATCTAACATTTCTGTATATCTGATTCTAACATATCTGCAGCTGCGATACTTAAGGAGACTATATTCTCTGATGATTCAATGGGTGTCTCGTTAAAAACTCCATACAGATATCCTCCGAGTAAAATTCTAAGTAGAAAAAATCTGGAAGGCCAAAAGACCAACCCACTACCATTAATCTATCTGCTCAGAAAGACAATGCCCTTACCAAGTTTGCGTTTATTCGTGACTCATCCTTTGCCTTGCAACCCCACATTGAACATCTAAACAGTTAATAATTCTCGAACTAAATATAGAATGTTTTATTGTTATTCTGTTGTTGTTTCTTTCGAAAGTTCTACTCGTATCTCTTTGTGCAATGTGACCTTTAGTTTTATTACACACACCCTGTATATTCTTGATACGCCGACCGGCCTGTGTGGGGGTCAGGAAACTGGTCTTGCATCAGAAAGGTTCTGGGTTCAAATCACGGATGTTCTTTCATTCTTTCTGGACTATCAGTCCTTATTGTGGGAGCAACGTTGGACACCTAATATGGTGCCCCTGGAAAAGTGGCTCACAAATCTGCCCTTCAGTTGTCTGTATGACGTAGGTGGGCATTGGAAAAAAAACATTCTTGCTATTATATAAAAGGATACTTATCCTTTCCGGAGGGGCGGGGAAAAATTACAATCACAGTATCAGTAAATTTGGCACCTATTACCAAAGTAACTATTATCATAAAATGAGTAGTATCACAATTTATTAAAGAACTCTGGCATCAATAACAGTTTGGCGATTGTAGAATCGTATAAGTAGGTCCCTATAAAAATTACAGCTCAAATAAATACTAGATTACAAAATTAGTTTTATTTTTCCATTTTTCAAAATTTGCCATTTTCAACAGTTATTCTGAATATTAAATGCGTATAAGCTATACTTTATGATAAAATCATTATTTTACGCTAGTTTTACAATTAAACAGATATATTTTCCCAGAAAATCGTTCTGAAATTTTATATATGTAACTTTTCATCTCAGAAATTGAAATTTATTTTGCATTGACTCAAAAAAAAAAAAATTGTTTATACAATCTATTTTACTATCATAAAAGAAGCAATAATTGCAAACTACCGAGAAAATCTTCCAAAAGCCGTGTTCTCAGATTTCGAGTTGACGGAGACCACAATCAGAATTTTCCACTCATGCAGGTAATGTTATCAAGGAAATTTCCATTTTCGAACTAATGGGACTTCTGTAACATTCAAGCTTATCAAAAGAGCAACTACTAGCAAAACTTAATGGGTTAATAAGTCCTTTTAAAATCTGACAATGGTTGACATATTCATATCGCTTTTCTGTCATAATCCAATAATAATGTTATCTCAGTCTCAACACCTAGTTTAAAGTCCCCCAAAACATTGATTTAAATATTCATTCAGTATAACGAATGAAATGGAAGAAATCGAGCTCTGTTAATTTTTTATATTTATTTTTGTATAACAGTATAATTTATGTTTCAGTTTCTCCAAGCTAACTGGCTCGATAATTTAAATTTCTCAAAAAAAGGTATACATTATTAGTTATTAGCAATGACAAAAGAAGTAAATTTTACTACATAAACTAAACTTATCCAATTTGTAAAAAGAAGATATTACATATTTGGTTGTCCCTCAGTAAGTTAATTGTAAAGACATGGTTCCCAGTTGAACATTGAAGTCAAATATCACTGACTGCGGTCAGTGAATTGACAGGTGACTACTTTGATCAGCCTGCGTAGGAACCGAGAGTGGGTGGTATTGGTCCACGTTGAATAATTCTACCGTTAAGTACTCGACTTTTAGTGCAGGTTGTAGAGTTACTAAAGCGGGGGAGCCATCCATTTGACCGAGGATCAAACTTGTGATGACATGTCTTCAGATCATCCTCAGGAAAAATTCCCAAACCGTCACCAATAGGCCATAGGGCAACTTTATTGCGACGTAAATGAAGTATTACTTATTCTATGCATAAATCAGCAGACTTGTATGTTTGGATCAAGGTTAGTTTGCAAGTAACAGTCAAGTTTTTACTCAAGTTCAAGTTTTTAAAGAAATACTTGTATGCCTTTGTCGGTCAAAAAGACAGATTTCACACTTTGCAATAATACCAGCCTAAAATAAGAATTAAGAAAAACAGCCAGGAATCAAACCTAGTATTTACACTCTATACCTATTTGGCGATATATCGATACACCAAGTAAAAAAGACTCACGTTTGTGGCCTTTGGTCATTACTTAAACAAATGCTGGGATAGATCAAGAAATATGAGCTTTCTTTTGCCAAAGGTGACCCATTGCACTATTTCCGGACTAACAAGGAAAATACTCGAAGTGTCACTCTCCAATAAAGCTCATTTAACTAATTTTGTAGGTTAGGAAATCATATTTAAATTTATTTTTTCAATTTGAAAGTAATTATTAAGTAAAAAATTATAAAAAATTACATCTTTTACCTTGAATACGCCACCAAGAAACTGAAAATGGACATAATAGGCTGCAAAAAGTTTCTTTACGTTACTCTTTCCTCTTGAATTGGAAACGTTTTGAAAATCTGCAACTAAAATATCAGTTTTAAGAATTAGAATCAAAATTCTCCAGTTTGAGTAAAAAATTTCGAACCTCCTGAATACTTCTATATATAACAGGTATTTTTTGCGATAACAATTCATTTTTTGAATCAGAACACTAACAAATTATTTACAATTTGTTTCTTTTCTGCTTTTTAAGGTAAAATAAACAAGCAATTATATTTCATATCTCTTTAATTTTTTTATAAAATAATTCAATTAAAAAATATGTTTTTAAAGAATATATACTACAAATAAAAAAATTAAAGGCTCTATGATGGATTTATCAAATATCGCTTATTGTCCATTTAAATCTGGATACATAAAAAAAGGTAAACTATCTAGATAAATATCTACTTAAAATGTATTTAATATAGTGATTGGATGAAGAGTTGGGCAAAAATGCAATTGATTACATTTCTCGGTTACAGTAATCAATTACTTGTAATCATGATTACAAGATAACATAATTTTAAATACAACTGTAATCGTGATTAAAACAAACACTTACAGTAATCTATTACTTGTAATCGTGATTAAACTATTAAAAATGTTGATTACAGCTGTAATCATGATTAAAATAATTTATTACAGCTGTAATCATGATTACAATAATTGATTACAGTGATCAATTACTAGTAATTCGCTACAATTTTTATTACTACTGTAATTATGATTCCAAGTTATCACAACAAAAACGATTACGGGTAGTTATGATTACAAGTAATTGATTACAGTAATTGGTTATGTAATTACGATTACTGTAGCAATCAAAATTATGAATGTTAGTAATCATGATTGCAAGGAATTGATTATTTTAATTGAGTACTGTAATCCCGATTACAGTTGTAATCAAAATTTGTAATTATGATTATAAGTACTGTAATTGAAAAATCTAATCGATTATATTTTTGCTCTATTCTAGTGTAATCAAAAATTATGATTACTTGTAATCGCGTTTACCCGCAATCGAGACTGCAAGTAATTGATTACATAGCAGTAATTATCTGTAATCAATTACAGTTGAAATCGATTACTGTAATCAACGCTAAACTCTGATTGGATGACGGAGTCAACTAATCTACTCATTACAAGAAGATGATGACACGATTCATAATATATCTTCTTCGAAAACACTGCGTTTCTATGTTAACCGCATCCAAGATCAGGATACAGTTAAAATTATCTTAGTTTCGTTATTATTCAGTTCTACTCGTCAGTACTACTTATTATAAAGCTGAACAATTTTCGAAAGTAGAAAGCAGAAACAGACTAAGCACCTTACAAACAAAAAAAATGCTTAAGAAAAATAAGGGAAGCATAAAAAGTTGGAGGGGGGGAATTGTAATTCTTAATAATATAAAATAAACACTAACCTCATTAGAATTAAAAGCACGAGGCTTCATTTAAAGCACAAGGCACGAAGCACATTAGAATAACGAGGCACATTAGAATTAAAGCACGAGGCACGAGGCTAGGCGCAAGGTTCAAACTTAGAATTTTATTTCCATAAGGATTGTCTTAATATCAGTACCAGTAAGAAAATAAGGGGTCGATCAAAACTAACCTGAAAGCAGGTGACTATTAACCGATACAATGTAACGAACAAAGTATGCATCCGATCGCATAATCTCGTGCAAAAGTGCCACGATCGGAGGCACTTTATTCGAAAACTATACCGAATTACAAAGTATATGTCCGATTGCATAATCTTGTGCAAAAGTGCCACAATCGGAGGTTTCTCTATTCGAAATCTATACCGAATTACAAAGTATGTCCGATCGCATAATCTTGTGCAAAAGAGCCACAATCGGAGGTTTCTCTATTCGAAATCTGTACCGAATTACAAAGTATGTCCGATCGCATAATCTTGTGCAAAAGTGCCACAATTGGAGGTTTCTCTATTCGAAATCTATACCGAATTACAAAGTATGTCCGATCGCATAATCTTGTGCAAAAGAGCCACAATCGGAGGTTTCTCTATTCGAAATCTATACCGAATTACAAAGTATGTCCGATCGCATAATCTTGTGCAAAAGTGTCACAATTGGAGGTTTCTCTATTCGAAATCTATACCGAATTACAAAGTATGTCCGATCGCATAATCTTGTGCAAAAGTGCCACAATTGGAGGTTTCTTTATTCGAAATCTATACCGAATTACAAAGTATGTCCGATCGCATAATCTTGTGCAAAAGTGCCACAATCGGAGGTTTCTCTATTCGAAATCTATACCGAATTACAAAGTATGTCTGATCGCATAATCTTGTGCAAAAGTGCCACAATTGGAGGTTTCTCTATTCGAAATCTATACCGAATTACAAAGTATGTCCGATCGCATAATCTTGTGCAAAAGTGCCACAATTGGAGGTTTCTTTATTCGAAATCTATACCGAATTACAAAGTATGTCCGATCGCATAATCTTGTGCAAAAGTGCCACAATCGGAGGTTTCTCTATTCGAAATCTATACCGAATTACAAAGTATGTCTGATCGCATAATCTTGTGCAAAAGTGCCACAATCGGAGGTATATCAGATAAAACTAAATTTTAAAAAATTTACTTTTAATTGCTTTTAACTAATTTTTAAACAATTATTTTTACCTAGTTTTACTATATTTTTGAAAATAATGGCTTTGTTATTTCCAGATTTTATCCATTATTTTTGGATACAGTGCTATTTAAAGCTAATTAATTAAAAGTTGGGCAAATTTTACTAAATGAAGGATAATAAGCACAAGAATGGTTTCCTCAAATTTATTTTAAAATATTTAGAAAGTTTAACTAACTTTAAGTCTTACCTTCATTCAAAGTGTGAGGCATTTATTCAACCTCTGGAAAGACCATAATCTGTCAAAATGAATTATTGATAATATCTCCCGTTGAGAACGAAAGGAATGATCCAATAAATCTCTTCTATAATTAATTTATTTCAGACCTATACTTTAGACGGACAAACTCATAAACATTCAAGTTCTATATTCACTCGTGATAATATTTAATTAAAACCTACTAACTGATTTAAATTAAGATATAAATATAAAAATAAATATTTTATTAGCTAATGAATATTTTTATTCAAAGCCCTAAAAGTTATGTGAGAGAACGCTTTTTTTTTTAAATTAACACCAAATCGAGCATTCATAAACTCGAAACACCGAAAATGCAAAACGTTTACACCAAGATCACTCGCTTTTGTATCACACGTTAAATATTTTCTCTTCGGAAAACTCCAATGATGGCCCGTTCTAATATCATTTCATCTATAATTCTATACAATAAACAACGAGTAGTCGAGTGTTTGGGCATGTATTAAATGTCACTTATCCTCTGCAGAAACTAAAGTTCACCGTTAAAAATATGTATGCATGTTTTTAGTAGTAAAACAGTGATATTTATGTTTTAATTTTCAAGTTTCCACAAGAAGCACTCACATTTCACCCATACAAAATCCATTTTGATAATGCTATCTTAGCCAGCATATAATTAATTTCTTGAAATTGCGCAATTATTTGTTTTTAAACTTATAATAATGGTACATAAGCATTTGTTTTACGTCTTAAACTTTCTATTACCATCATTTCACATAGAGAATTTAGTTCCAGAGTTTCAATATACAAAGTTTTCGATAATTTAAAAAAACTACTTCCTCTAAAGTTCGATACGGACTAGTGTATCACTCGTATTTTCAGATTTTGTTTTTTATGCATTATCTTTAATCCCCTCTAAAGGCTTAAAATTTAAAAATTTTCCAAAATCAATCAAATTTGAAAAACTTGTCGTATAAAAACAAATTACCTCTCAAAAGCTGTGTATTGAACGAAAGATTATCTGTAAATTTTTCAGAATATTTCGATCACATTTTCATTTCTCGCAATTCTCGGACAAGTTTTACAATAATTTTCCATGTTAACGCGATATATTGTAGTTTTATATTCACAATAAAAATTTAAGCATCAGAAGTCAAACAGCAAGGTATTTTGGGAAGTGCTGTAAACATGAAATTTTAAGTCAGCAATGGATTTCTGTTTTGCATAAAAAATGCAAAACACCGCCCCTTCAGTCAGCCTCTGTTGCTCAGCTCTGTTAATTAATTGAATAGCGAGATGCGTCTTCAAATCGAAATAAAGTAAAGTGGCTTTCTACTTGTAGTTCAGGAGAATATATCGGTAATTTGCAGCTCAAAAGACAAAATGTGTTACGAAATGACTGATGGATTCAGTGACAGAAGAAAAACGGTGAGCAGTAGAAAATATAAATCAGTGCAATTTGCAAAAAAGTTTCTTTCGAATTCCGAGAAATTTGTTGCGGAACTTCATTTCCAGTTCCACGTCGTATAAAAATAATCGCTTTGATAAAGACATAACATGAGAAGTTGCAGAATCTTATAAAATCCTATAGTTGCAGAACAAAATACCCACGTTTATAATTAAGACAACGTTTGACACTTTTACGGTAGAATCGAAACAACTTTTTCATATCGGTGGGTGTTAGTGTGTGAACCGCGTGCATTGTAATTGTAAAAAAGCAAGGTTTTTATATAACCAAAGAACTGTAAGACGGATTGGTTCAATTAATTTGCTTATCTCTGAAAATTTAATTAATAAAAATGGAAAGACCGAAAATGAACCCAGCTGTAGTCGTAGCACAATTTTCCAAGTTTTAAGAAACCATGCAAAATCAAAATATTTTAGAAGCAGAACAAGGCAAAGAAACGCATTCTGAAATGCCAAAGAAATACTGTATGTCTCATGCTCTCCGCAGTTTTAAGTCTCTGTCACTCCTCAAATCACTATCAAACCTGGGACATTTGCGAAAACATTGAGTGTGCGAAACATGGTTTTTGATTCTTTTTTATTTTATAACCGACATTGAATGACAGTGATCAAATTGTGATTTTCCGACTATCAATACTCAACAGACTTGTAATTTAAACCCAAACCAGAAGATAAAAGAACTCTTGGATCAAGCATTGGGTCAAACTGGCATTCGTAGAGGATTTTTTATGGGACTAACCACGTTTTCGTTAAGTGGTGAGGAAAACCGCCCATGTTCAGCTCAATGGCAAGGGGATTCTAACCCATGTTATGGCTACAAATGAGGGTATTTTACGTCAGCACTGTGGTCTTTGTAAGTCGAGAGCAAAAGTCGTATCGACCAACCAATGCTGGAATGCAATCCAGGTTCATCTAATTGGGTGGCGAACATTCTCTATCTCCTGAGACACTGAGACTCAGTGCACATAGTTTGAATGAAATTGGTCGAATAGTTTGATTTTTTCTAATCTTAAAAAGCCGTCAATGGAATCTATGAGATGCATAAGAAAAAGCCTGAACTAAATTCTAAATTTTAAAGTAAGCCATTTTTATATACGAGTGACAGTTATTCTCGTCGTTCGTATATACAGCGAGCGTCGCTCGTATATTGGACTCGTATGTACAGCAACTACAGTTATGGGGGGGGTGAGCGGAAAAAATAAAAATGGTCTAGAGAATGTCTGCTACAGCTACATAAAAACGATGATCGATGCATAAATGTTGTATTTACTTTTATTCACAAATTAATTTCTGAATATCTTCCTTATCCCCACTCCATTCTATAAAAATTCTCCATTCTGGAAAGTACTCCACTCCAGTACTAGAGCATGTCTATTGCAACGAAATAAAAATGATGCGCATCATGCTTTGATGGTAAGATTAAATATTGTATTTACTTTATATTCACAAATTAACTTCTAAATGTCTTCCTTGCTCTACTTCATTTTATAAAAGTACTCCATTCCACAACATTCTATAAAGTGCTTTGAATAATTTAACTTATAAATGAAAAATATTTCCGGAAAGAGCTTCAGAGTTTTAAATTTATACTAACATGAAGGCAAAATAACAAAAGGAAATTACTAACACAAACCAATTCAAACAGATTAATTTAGAATAGAATAGATGGAAACGGACAACAAAATTAAATGATCATATGTCCGCTCACTAATGTCATGAAAAGTTAGAAGCTGATTCATTAGGTGAGGTAAAATTTGCATAAGTAGAACATGCTCTACTGTCATACAAGGGGCACGACCGAGAATTTGGATGATCATTTACACGATCCAAGTTCCAAGCAAATCAAGCTTCCATTAATTTCAATCGATATTGGTCCCAGAACTTAGATAGTGTAAACAGGTCTTTTGGTCCCGTGGAAGAGGATTTAAGAGATGATATTTTTTTCATAAAAAAATACAAATAACTTATTTAAAAAAATGAAATAAAAAGTACAGCTCTTTGTACGCCATCTGGGGAGAAGACCGGTTCCATGTCTTGACCCTCCCCCTTCTCTCTCCTCCTCTTCTCAGTTATATAGGAAAGTATTACGATAATTTCCCGTTTCTTAATATATTTCATATTTAGTTGTCAAAAATGATCTTTTTAATTTCTACCTAAGTCTTTGTTTACTATGTTAAAGAACTATGTTCAATGTAGTTTTCAATTCCATATAGAATCCTAACTTTAAAATCTATCTGAAAATAAAGACAGAAACTAACGTAATTCTTTCTCCTATGACTCCCCACACGCTAATGGTGAAAACATTCGAAGTGTGGCCATAGGTAAATAGTTCTGCTCGACGAGACTTATGGCCCATTTCGATTGCCGATAATCATGCTTATTTTGAGTTGTTTTAAGAAGTTTTTTATAATGATAGGAATTATGTTTTAATAGTTTTACTTTTACTTCTTGAGAAAAAACGTCAAAGAATTATTTTTAAATAATGAAGTACACTACCAATACCTTTGTGCATCCACTTTAGGGAAAAATCATACATTTTGTGCTACGTCTAGAATTGCATGGGGGCGGAGGATATGCGCTATAGGGATACTACTCAGAAAAACTATCAATTAAATGCGGGGAAAAAAAATTTGATATATATTAATATTGAAAATAAAACACAATGGTTTTTATCATATTTTTCAAAAATAGATAAATGGTTCCCTTTTGGGTGAGTATCTGATGCAAACTTTCTAAATACCAGATTTGAGATCCCGAACTTCTAGGCTCAAAGAGAGACGTTGCTTTACTATTTAGAAAAAATAAATGATCCTTTGAAAATTTGAAAATAAAATTTTTAAATAAAAGATAATTTGGAGCAATTAATTTTGTAAAGGAAATTTAGAAAACAGTAATCTCTAAAATCTGTTTTCACTTTAAAGCTGGATTAAGGAGAACGGGTTCTTCTCTTCTTCTTAATTCCTCGCACCAACATATCACAGAATTCAAAAGAAGAAAAGAAACCTTTACAAGAAAAAGAAAAACAAATAGTACAATTTGTTTTAAAATGACAATATGCGAAGCTAATGAAAATTGAGCTTCGCATATTGTCATTTATTAATTACATCTCTCTATATTTTAAATGAAACCTACTTGGAACCCTGATCAAGGTACTGAGTAATCACTGCGAAAAACTAGGGTCAATCATTTGTAAAAATTTGAGGCCCACTCAGTTTCAGATCCATGTGGAAAAATTTTACTTTTATATAAACTTTAACTTTAATTTTATATACTTTTATATTAGAAGTTGCTGAGGCGACTGTCAATTTTTCTATGAAATTTTGCACATCTCTAGCAAAGTGTTTAATGGATATGAATAGATCTTTATAAAAACTAACCACGTTTGCAATAATGAAAAACCCGAAATGTCAAAAAATACTTACATTTTTTGCCAACAGACAGACTACTTTCATTCAATATTATTTTAATTAGAGACTCGGTATTCATAGTTATATAAATGAGTATTGAATGATTTTTAAAATTTCACCATACTTCATTCCCTTTTCTTCTGTTTTTGATGATAGCCTGTTGGTCAACCTGTTAAACCAGTCGTAAGCAAAATGTTAAAGCAAAATGGGTGAGTAAAAAAATCTGAAGGAAATGTGCAAGTAATTTCTGGTTCTGGCAAGTGATAGTGAGTACAAGGCTGAGGCCATCAAAATATTTAAATAAAAGTAAAAGAGAAATTAAAAGTTAGGTGTGTAATTTTTGGTTTTAATTTTATATACTTTTATATTAAAAGTTGCTGAGGCGACTGTCGATTTTTCTATGAAATTTTGCACATCTCTAGCAAAGTGTTTAATGGATATGAATAGATCTTTATGAAAACTAACCACGTTTGCAATAATGAAAAACCCGAAATGTCAAAAAATACTTACATTTTTTGCCAACAGACAGACTACTTTCATTCAATATTATTTTAATTAGAGACTCGGTATTCATAGTTATATAAATGAGTATTGAATGATTTTTAAAATTTCACCATACTTCATTCCCTTTTCTTCTGTTTTTGATGATAGCCTGTTGGTCAACCTGTTAAACCAGCCGTAAGCAAAATGGGTGAGTAAAAAAATCTGAAGGAAATGTGCAAGTAATTTCTGGTTCTGGCAAGTGATAGTGAGTACAAGGCTGAGGCCATCAAAATATTTAAATAAAAGTAAAAGAGAAATTAAAAGTTAGGTGTGTAATTTTGGAACATTGAATAGCAACAGTCAGCAGTTATTCAAAAATCAGAAAACTAAAATTGTAAAAATAGAATGTGATAGAAAAAAATTTTCAGTTATTCATTTTTTTTTTAAATTAACAGTAATTTTTGCATTATATTTTACTATAATGTAGAAAATAATATAGGAAAGCCATCTGTACCATACCCTTCATCTATTAATAGCTTTTTTATAGGTTTGAAATTTTTGGATTTTTTTTTTTTTTAAAGTTTATTTTTCTCAATACACATAAACTACCTTATGCATTTGTAAGGTTTATATGTATCTTCAAAAAAATGGTGTCAATATGCTTTCATTTGTAATTAATTTCCGATGAGGGAATTCTTTAAAATACAAGGATTTGAGATTATGTTCTTTTTAAATGATTTTATAAAAATTTCCAAATTGTCAAAAATAGAAACTATTCTAAAAACTAATTTAAAATTTTTATGCAACTGTTTAATTTTTTTCAGTGATTCTTTTTGTTGCACATCACTCTCATACAGTAGGACCTTCTTATTTTAAACAGCTTGTATTTTATTCTTCATATTTTTGTTTCATTGTTTTGCGATCAATTAATCTGGCATCACAAGCACCTACGTATTTACCAGAACTTGTGAAAATTATGCCCATTAAAAATTTTAATTTAAAATGCTTTTTTCGGTACTTTTCCATTTCACTCGCAAAGGCAATTAAGTCGCCAACGCAAAGTCACCGGGGGTAAGTAAATTCAAATGTTTTAAGTCTGCTATTCTTTTTGCATGCATTTGAATATCTGATTGTCGAGTTTTCAACGGGCAAAAATGTTTCAAAAATCAGCTTCTTATTACCAGCGGAAAATAAAAGCATCCGAAGAGAAAATACCATTGCATGTTGTTTCCGAATATTCGCATGCGGGTCAAAGGCAATCGCATGCAATGTGAATAATATAGGTTGCCAAACAAACTTTGGCGTGAGGATATACTTGGTTCCGCCTTTTAATATCAAAGCGCAAATTTGTCGGTTTGCTGTGATAAGAAAAACGCCGGCTGCTAAAGCAATTTTTATTTTTAAGACAAATTCTCTCTATCGTATCCAATATTATTTAACTTCGACCCTAACTGAATATAGCGTGAGTTTTTGTTTTGAATGAATTAAAGTCATTCCAAAACAAAAACACGACGAAACGATTGAATAAAGATTTCTCTTTCCTTTAACAAATTTCCTTACTGTATTAACTTTCATTTGACTTAACCAAATTTGATTTTTTTTGTATTGCGATTATAAAGATGGCGACTTATTTTGGTGAAATTCAGGAACTTGTATCTCGAGCTACTGACTTCGATGATTTGGATGATCAACCAACTTACAATTTAACAGCCGAGACTACTAAAAATTACAGTGTTAATTTTGAATGCGACTCTTTAATATTTTGTATTGGTGACATAGCAAAAGGGTTTTCTAGTTGCTATCTTCTTTCTGATAATGCACAGCATATACTGAATGTTAATTATAGCTCTGAATCCATTAAGGATAATTCATTATTGTATGGTGGAAATACTAAAACTAATAATAAAGTATCTGCGGCATGTCTTTATTACGTAAAGCCAGATGTTACTGTCTGCGAAATTCCCTTCAATGTACCAGAAACAATTTATACTGAATTGCTTCAACTTATTCTTCAATATGTGCAATGTTCCAATGCTATTGTGTTAGCTTCAGCTCCATCTGCAACTTTAAAAGGAGATTCTGTGTTAAATTCGGATGAATGTAATCTTATGTGCTTAGCTACTTCAGCTTTTAATCCACCTGAAAATTTTAATTTACCTAGACTTCCGTCTCCAAATTTTGTTAGTAGTATTCCTGCAGCTGTTTTGACTGAATTTGAAATTCTAAAGAAGCCGGCAATTTGTGTTGTAAGCTATATTGAATCAAATATTATAGACTATGCCAGTGTTCAAAGTTTTGAAAATGTAGCTTCGTTGGATCCCGTCCGAAAGATTATCAATAAAGATTGTAAACAAAACTTATTAAACTATATCAACAAACATTCTTACTCCAATTTATACATTTAAATATTTGTAATACTATCCTGAAATTTCTCTATTGATTAAATTGTATCAACTATAACATACCCCATACTAATAAATTTTTAAATGCCATGAGCAACTTAAAAAAGATACCATTCAATTTTAATGAACCAACTAACTCCAAATTTATCAGTGGCAGATGTTTTGACAAAATATTAAATTCATAGAGAACCAGGAGGCTATGATGTAAGCTGCATTGAGTCAAATTTGCAATTTGAAAATGTAGGTTCATTGCAGACCATAAAAAAAAAATTTGAATAGATATTGTACACCAATTGTAACAATGTTATATTTTTTATTATTCAATAATTTGTTATGATCTAACAATTAAGTATGGCATTACTTTATTTATAATAGTATAGCTAAAACTAGAAATTTCTGCTTATTTTACTTTATTTTATCATTTCTTCTTATTTTGTATTTACTTTTTCTTCATGAATAAAGAAACTTGTTTTTACAATGGAAAAAGATGTTTTGTTAAGGTAATACTTAAATTATAATTTTTAAACAGGTTGATTGACTCAAAATTCTTATGGTTTAAGTGTAAATGACTATAATCAATTTCCTCTTATGATCTTACTCAATAATTTAACAATAGCATTTTGTTCTGTTTCCTACTAGAAAGAAGGAAAAATAAAATTTAATCATAAAATAAATAATGCAGGATATCTTTATTGTTTTCTTATACAGGCTGCGTAGCGTTTTTAAAAAGTGCTTCAAGGTGCTTATTTTCACTTTTCGTTTTTTAAAAGCTCTTACTTTTTTTTCATTGGGCGTTTTTAAAAAGTGCTTATTTTTTCCTTTTAGAAAATGCGATTTTTTTTCTTAACCGTGTCTATTTTCGTCACATATTATGCAAAAGTGTGCTTTTCACATTGTTCTATACATCGTTTTCACAATTCGTTCTACCACAATCTATTTTGGCATTCCAGAGGTCTGTAGTGTATGAAGGCGCCATTCATTTTACATGTTTGATGAATACTTGCTAGTCTACGCGTGTGTCAATTGAGCTGGGTTCGGTGAGATTCTTACACTCTCTTGTGCAACTCTGTTGCATTTTGCAGAATATTCTCAATTTCAGGTTTTATTTTCCACCCTCTGATATTGAACCGAAAAACCTCTTGATCTTTTTTTAATGGCTAATATAATCAAGAAAAGAGATCTTTGGCAGAAACTGGTTATTTTATCATGATCATGTAAAGTCTTTGAAAATTATTTTGTTAGTGTTTATAGTGCTTAAAAATATTTTTTGAGTGCTTATTTTTTGTTGAAAAATTTGGCTACACACCCTGTTATAGAAACTTTTTATTTAAAAAATTTTTACTTTTTATTCTCAAATTTAAAACTTTTTATACAAAAAATTTCATTTTATTTAACAAATTTCAATTTATTGAGTAAAAAAGGAGTCTTATTTAGTACCATGTTCTAAGTGGAATAGAAAGTAATATTTTAGAGCGACATTTTTTTATTTTATTTAATAAGGAATATAATTTCAGGAGCATGAAAAATCAGAGTTAAAAAAGGGCAAGTGAATCTAGTATCTATCTTGAAAAAAACTTTTCTTATAAGACTGAAATTTATTTTATATTTGGGGTAAGACGAGAAGACCGCACCCTTTTAAATCTATTTCTCTCTAACTCTTATTAATCATGAAATTTCACAGATTGTGGTATGGTATAATTTGTCTAAAGTATGAACTCCCCTACCCTGGACTCGTGGCAGTGACTATGGTAACGAGGTATAACTATTTCAAGTAGGGGTGTGGGGTCAAGGAAGAAAGGGAATCTTTTTCTTTGATCCATTGTGTTAGCCCTAGAGGGAAGAGAAGCTAGCCTCCCTGAAATGCACTATTCTTGTTTCCATAGCAGCAGACGGCCTCAAACTTTACTAGTTGTATGCAAGCAAAAACTACATGTGATATACCAATTATTACTTCTGTGTTAATCAGATTTTATGTTTTGAGCTGCTGGAAATAACTTTTTTGCCTTTGAAGTTTTTTAATTTTGTAAAGATTGAATTTCTCCCTACTGAAAAGTATTTCTAGAAAGGGAAAGTATTATTTTTAAAAAATTACATATTTGCTTATTTAGTCTATATAAAATTTCAGTATTTCTTTTGCTTTCACATAGAACCACAGTGGACCACCATTCAATGTGCCTATAAGTACAAATTTAATTTAATAGCTTATTTATTTTAATTAAATTTACATATATAAATATAATGTAAAGCATTAATACTAAAAAATATTATATATATTAATATTATAACTTATGAAAATAATTATTTGAATGAAAGTATATTTACTATTTAAATTAACAAATATTAGAATTATATATTAACAGACGAATAAAAACAATAAATTAATACAGATGTAATTACAATTTATTATTGTATAACTTTTATTATATTATTATAGTTATTTAATAATTATATTGTTATGGTTCTTCATGATCT
This sequence comes from Parasteatoda lunata, assembly GCA_949128135.1. NCBI lineage: Eukaryota > Metazoa > Arthropoda > Arachnida > Araneae > Theridiidae > Parasteatoda > Parasteatoda lunata. Next base: position 30,403,881 of record OX421979.1, read on the forward strand.
GTGTCCTCAGAAAATTCGAGGATGTCTTTTTTTATGCAATTTTTTAAATTTTTCTTTAAAAAATTTTAACATTCGCAGATTTCAATTTATTTTCCTTAATAAAATTTCTTAGTTTCATTTGATTTTTTTTTTTCTCTTTGGTAATTTTATTTCATAAAATACTAGCTGGAATAGTAAAATTAAAGTACCACTAAAGTTGGTCCACTGTACCCCAGAGGTGAGGCAGACAATGTATTTTCTTTAACAATGATGAATTGCAATTATTGTTGTAAAAAAGTAAAACACAATAAAAAAGGTTTTAAGAATGTTTAATAATTTTTTCAAGGATATTGCATTATTTTTTGTTTAAAAATTCTTTAAATTCATAAATGGGCTACAGTGTCCTGTCCTCCTCTATACATAAAGTTCTATATAACATTAAAATCCTTAATTTAACTTTAATCTATTATAGTAAATTTGAACATTTTTGAATAATTACTTTTACTTGATCTTTAACATAAGTTATGCAACTTTACTGTTAATTTTTACCTACCAAATGTTATAGCTTTTCACTTCAATAAATTTCACTTTAATTAAAAAACATTGTTAATAATCAACATGTCACACCCAAGATTGCCTTCATAAATGTTTTTCAACCATATTAAGTGCTTTCTAAAGTTTCTTCTTTTTTGCTATGGCATAAGACCAAATTCATTTATTGTTTATATTTTTTATGGACTCTTTAATAATTTAAGTTCATATAAATATTCTTTGATTTGTGTAATACAGAATTTCATTCTATGATAATTTTCTGAAGCCACTGTTAATGAATAAGACTAGAAAGTTAACTGAACAAGCAACTTGCACTTGGTAGTATTAAAAAAAAAAAAGGCCAACCCCTACCATCTTTCCTCTGTACCTATTAGAGGTGCAATTATTTTTAATTTTTGTGGTTTCTTTTCTTTTTTACATGATGGAGGCTAGTAGGGTGACCCCCTAGGTAAAACGATGGGGAAATAAAGAATCGATAGATTTATGCAAGCCTTTTCTTTGTTTTCCACTGTATATTGCAGGGGTGGCCAACCTGCGGCTCTTCGAAGGATTATTTATGGCTCTCGATAAATGTACCCGAGTTCCCTTTCATTTTTGTGCTAATATATTTTTAAAAATTATTATCGTTCCGTATGTGTTTCAAAATATCTTTTTAATTACTGAGAACAAATATGAAAGACTAAGTGCAAAGAAATACAAGAAGATCAAGCTCTACAATTAAAATATAAGTCGACATTGATTACTGAATTTTGGAAATTAGTACCAAAATTGAAGTATTCTGAATTTAAAAAGGCTGCTTGTCGAATTATTTCAATATTCGGAACCTACTTATGTGAATCATTTTACTCCACTTTTAAATTCGTGACATCCAAACACCAATCAGTATTAACTAAACAGCATCTCAAGGAATTACTGAGAAATGCTGTCAACAATTATTCACCAATTTTTAAAGAATTATCAAGAAGTTAAATAAATGTGTTTAATTTTTAAATTCAATGCACATATTTTGTACTTTTACTTATAAGTTCTCAATAAATATAATTTACGCAAAAAAAAATTAAATGACTTTTTTTGCATACCTTTTGAATACGTATTTAACTGCGGCTCGCGAAAATTTTCAAATTTTGAAAAATGGCTCGACTATCGAGGAGCTTGGCCACCCCTGGTATATTGCATCACATAGATTGTCAACGTTCCTGAAATATTGCTTGTGTGAAGCTCATATTTGTTTTATTTAGCTTTTCGAGTAAACTATTTCTTTAGAACCCTTGTCACAGTGGGAATTAAACAGTGACACTCGCAGACAAATCACTGAAATCATAAAAATTAATGTATGATAAAATCAAAGTTAGTACTTTAAATATATTTTTATTTATTAAAACGAAGAATCATAGTTAAAACAAAATTTTTCCCCTCCAAAATAAAGGCACTCTTTTTAAAGTTAAGACACCCAACATTCCATATAAAAATTGTTAGCTTTAATAATTTCTTTCAATCCCTATAGGTCATACCAGCCTCTAAGAGAGGTTTGACCAGGTTTTTAGTCCAATTTTAAACTACTCTAAAAAAAATATATATATAACAGATGAGGCATAAGCTGTCACATATTACAACTGGAAAGCTACCCCACTATCAATCATGCTTAAAAAATAAAAATATTTTCATGAAAATTAGGCTTGCCTTACATTCGAGCAATTTATAAATTATGCTTACTGAAGAGGCAAATTTTTTTTAAGGTTTCAGATTGCTATAACAAATTGAAGTATTTTTTCCCTATCATGGGAGTTTTTAACATAATGTGTATCCATATTTGCTAACATACAAATTGTTTTTAACATAGTGATTTATTAATCTTCTGCAACAGTAGCAAAACATTCTAAAAATTATGGTTTTGAGCTTAACTCATTTGCATTTTCTTGAAATTTTGTATTCTAACTACTGATGTCTTATTCAGCTGCACAATACCTTTTAAAAAGTGGAAAATAAGAGGAAAAATGACATAATTTAAAGAGCATCTATGAATAAAATTATGTAATTTGTATTTTGAATTTATAACTCTTGGATTTTTAAAATATGATTTCATTAGTTCATATTAATGAAAACTCATCTAACATTTAGTTACACAAAACCCAACTCTAAAAGCATACAACAGTATATTATTTCACTACTTTTTAAAAACTAATGATTACAGAATTTTTTGGTATAATTTTGTTCGAAAAATTTAAATACCTCACGCTTTATATAAATTCCTGATTGGGTAACTGCCTTGTATTTTACATGTATCTAAAGATATTGCTGAATATAATAAATATCTACCATCAGAAAATTAAGCTGAGAATTAAAGGCATATTAAAAATTTCCTAGTCTTCACACCTTAAAAAGAATTCGGTCCTGAGGAGAGAAGCGTTTCAATTCTTATTCCTTCACTGACTCGCCCCTGCAAAATGTAGCCCAGATATGCTATTGTAAAAAAATTTAATTAATAAAAGGCTTACTTAATTCACAACCACAATTAAGCAGACTAAAGGATACAACCTACAGAATCTTTAGAACTTTTTTTTATTCTGACCTTCTTTAAAATTAAAGTTTTCATTAAATTTAATTGTCTGTGCAAACACTTTTTTAAAATTGTCTTAAAAGATAAAACTAGCTCACTACCAAGTTTTTAAATTTATTTTTCTTGTTTCAATGAAAGAAAATAAAGACAAAAACATAAGAAAGTACAAGTCCATTTTATTAGATTTTTTTTTCCATTCATAGAATGCTTTAGTTAATTTTTTTCTAGATTTTTTTCATTTACTTATTTAAATATTTTTCCTTGATTAAATTTCTTTCCACCGAAGTCACCAGACCACTGAAGATATTCAGTAACCATTTTTTTAGTTTCTGGAAGAGATGGGTCCAATTTCTTCCAGCTGTAAGATTCATAATCTATTTGCCAATCTTCAGAAAGCTGTAATAAACACAGAAGTATTTGTAGCAAAATTTACTAGCTTATTCAAATAAAAATGTGCAATTAATAATATACTAACTACACATAAAATTAAACTTAGAAATAAATTATTGTTTGCCACACATTATGAATTAAAAAATAACATCACTAGGACTGCATGATTAGGATTTTGGTGTTTCTATGTATTGTCACTAACTATCTATGTATCGTCTCAATGTTTCGCCACATTAATATCTTACATTTGGCATTGTGTAATTTCGATTTCTTGTACTGTTTGATTAAGACAGCTCAATCTTCAACTAAAACTTCAACAATCTTCAACTAAAACAAAAAATGCTATAAATTTGTCTAATAGTTTTTCTTTTTTTTTTTAAATCAATAAATCCCATCAGTGACAACACTTGAAAATAAAAACTGAACTTGCACATAAGGGGGGGGGGGGGGGGGGGGCATGCACCAAAAATTATCCAGCTGTAGCCTGTGATTTAATAAGTAATTATAAATATAAAATAAAAATTAAAATGCACATTGAGCCAGCACTTAATCTTTATAAAAAAAATGTTAAGAAAAATAAAATGAATAAAAAAAAACTTTTCTGCTGGATTGAGAAAGATTATTAATTTATAAACAGCTACCCCCAGAAACTTCAGATTCCCCCTCACCTTAAATTTAATTCATTGCTATCAATATTATCATTAAAAAATGTGTTAAAAGTAAAACATATCCTTGATTAAAAATAAAATATTAATACTTCAAATTTAGTAAATGACACTTTTTTTAAAACAAACATTGCATTTCTTACATTTTCTAACAATAATTTTTTGCAATAATTAAAGACTGGTAACTTTGCAAAATAGCGGTTGAATTGACCGCAAAAAAAAATTTCATCAGAACTTACACCATTAACAGAAAGTGAGTTTCCTTAACTAAGATATTAAACAAGATATTTTTTTAACAAAACCTTGATATAATTGTAAGATATTTTAACCCCTTCTTTCTTGCTCATTAGAATGATGGGGGTGACGTTTCGCTTTTCAAAAGTAACTCATCAAAATGTCTGAATGATGGTCATTCTCAATTTATACACCAAGTGGCAGTACTAGACCTTACTATAAGCTATGAGCCTTTGGCCCATTTTTAGTAACAAAATGATTTTCTAAATAACAATATGAATTTATGGAACAAGAAATACATTTAATAAAACTTAGAATATGCTGAAAACTTTGCATTTTATTTATGCCTTGTGCTTACTTTGAATGCTAGTTCATGTCCTCGCCAAACCCAGATACCAGAAATTGTGCTCTTGTGGTCTTCTCCAAAAAGAATAACACTACCAAAGGCATTCTTCCTCATTTTATCTAATCGTTGGAACATACCTAAATTGACAAAAAAAAAAATTATAGAAACTATTTTTTTTTTGTTACGCTGTATTTATAGATTATTGACTTTTAAACTAAGCAGATCTTATAATAAAATCATAACTAATCTGTTTTTACACATAAAATTTAAAGATAGCTTAAAATACTAAATATGAATTCTAAATTTTCTTTACAAATAAATAGCAAAGGGAAACATCTTGAGATAAGTTCTAGGATTGTATACAAGTATGGCTATACAACAGAAACTGTTTTTCGAAGAACTTTGAAAACAAGAAACTGCTTCAGTGGCAAACCATATCCGAACATTAAATTGTTTAATGTTACAAAAGTTTATATTATTTAATTTTTAGCCAAGTCAATTAAGAAAAACTTCCTTGAAATATAGTCTACATGCACCTTGGGGATTCGTCAACTTTTTACTGGAAGACAGCACCAAACTTTGACAAAAAATTAATTCCAAAATGAATAAATAAAATTTTAGAAATAGTAAAAAGGACGAAAATAAGAAGTGGGTGGACCAAAATTGGTTTAGTGTCAACAGCTCCACATAACAATTGATGAACTAAGTAAAGTTCATTGATGAAACACGTGAACACCAGAGTCTAAAAAATCTTTTTAAAAGCACTTTTTAACAGCTCAAGATACAATGCTGCAAGAGTATGAGTGAGTCATCAAAACATTTTTTAAAAAATTATTTAGTTCACATTTTTCAAGCGAATATGAATGTTTAATAGAAGTAACTTCAGACTACACTTTGAAATCTACCTTTCAGGACCTTGGTTGATACTTATTCCCCCTTTGCAAGTTAAACCTGAAAATTATAAATACGCCAATTCAATCTTATTACGTGTGCCTATAACCTTTAATTCGACAGCCCACCGAGGGCAAAGGTGTACTGTGCTTATCCTAGTTTCCTTGACTTTGGAATAAAGAATGCAAGAGCAGTGTACATTTGAACAGTTTATCAAATTTAAAAAATACTTTTTCCAGTATTAAATTGCAAAAAGCTAAGTTATCTTTTCGATATACACATTGACTCTAGATCACCGATATATATATTTTTTTTCCTCGTGTTTTCTTAAGTTTAGTGTAAAATATTCGAACAACAAATTCACTTTTAGAAGTCCATCTTGGAATCAAGTTAAGCTTTCGAAGTTTGAATTAAGTTTAGTGGGAGCTTCAGAATTTTCAATATTCTTCAGGAAAAAACAATGTTTTCTGAAGCAAAATTTTTTTTCTATTGTTTGCTTACTTTTAACTTTGCAATGTAAATCAACAAGATACATTTTTAAGAATTAGTTAACACAAAATTAATGTATTAAAGAGTTGCCAATTAATACACATACCAGAAATTAGATTGCAGCTCATGAACACCAAGCTCAGCTCTTGAGGATACAAATATTCAGCATACCAAATGGAAAAGTTTTCGGCATCAAACTTATCCCAGAAATATTTTACAGACACACTTTCATCTTCATTACTGTACACTCGTTTGAACTCATCCATATTGAAAGTTCTAGAAAATACAAATACCAATACTGATTACAAAATCATTTTCAAAATTTGAAACAAGACTAATAGGTTACTGAGCGAAGAAATAATTATATAAATATTTTAACTTTGTAAACGATATATATTTCTTTCTACAACAGTAAAAATAAATATTAAAGCAATAAAATACTAATTTTAACAATATAGTTAATTTTTATAGGTTATTATTATTATTTTTACTATTTATTACATACTATTTAACTACAAAATTGATACTATTACACTAAAAATTTCTATTACATAATTACTATAGATGTTAAAAAATAATTTCAATATTAAAATAAATATCTAGATTTTTATATATAGTGCCTCCTGTAACTAACTAAGGTTATTTTGGTTGACTTTTTTTCTCTGCTCACTGCACCAAAAAATGTGTGATTAAGTATCTGGTCACATAGTCAGAGGAGTGTTCAGCAACTATATCAAGATGCACTTATAAATTTCAATGCACTCCTGAAATTATTGCTAAGAATTAATATTCCTCGAGGTTTTACATACTTTGCTACAGAAGCAAAACATGCCTTTGTAAAGAGGTTAGTAAATAAAGAAAAGAAAATAAGTTAACTTGCACTCATTAGTCTATGATAATTTATTTATTCTTTATTTAGAACAAGCATAATCCAACCTATCTATTACAAGAAAGGATTCAAATAAACAGTTAAAAGCCATGTTCTATGCAATGCCTCTGAATGAAATTCTCTTCATTTACTCTGCAGTGAAAATGGGAAAACACAAGCGTCACATGGTTGATTTCGAGAAAAGTGGTTTTTACATATATTTTATTTCTATTGCCATAAAAGCTAAAATAGAATTCCAAAAAAACTGATAAAACAAAGTTTAATTTTTAAAAAAATCTTGTACAATAAATATCTCATTAAATTGTTAAATATATAAAAATCTCAATTTTTTTGAACGACTGTATTCTTTTACTACCTGATTTTCTTGTTCTGTGGGGCTACCTTGATATAAAAAATAAAAAAGTATCAACTAAACAAATTAGATTCAAATGTATTGAAAATATTCTGAAGTGGCTCTTATTCAGACAACAGAGAACTCTATTTGATGGATGTTTTGAGAGATTGACAATCTCGTGTTACAGTCACAGTGCACTAAAGACAACACTATCAGATATTTAATTTTAGAGTTAGAAGTTGTTAAAACAAAAGTTAATTAAGAAAAATTACACATATCCAAAAAAAAAAAATATCCTTACTCACTTTTTATATAAATTAAATGCAAGCTTAAACAAATATAATTGTTTATTTAAAATAATTCTATGTTCATAATTGGTAAATTTGTTTTTACACATCATATCAGTAGTAGGGTTCATTTTATTAGCACTATATTTTATTCATCAATCCGTTTCTCATGATGCGAACACAAACGGCATATCCGCACCAAAAAAGCAACAGTTCTATAACATTTCAAAGACAAGGCAGGTAACTTCTAGTATGGACCATTTTACTGTGGAACACATAAGTCTCCTATTCCTAAGAAGTTTCACTGTACTACTGCAACAAAAAAAAGTCCTCTAAAATGTCCTCTAAATCCTCTAAAATGTCACATTGTTTAAGTTCTACTTTAGGTGATTTTATCTCATACTTTGATGAAAACAAATTTGAAAATCCATCTAAACACACTGAATATACAGGCATACATGCTAAAGGGAAGTGCAAACTATAGATTTAAAAGTTATATGGGTGTTCGGCAGCACTTTAAAAATACATTAACAAGTACAAATAGTTCCAAGTCTATATTAAGGGGACCTTCAGTATTTAATTGCTTTTGATACATTATAAAAATACATAAAATTAAGACATGAAAACTGTAAAGAAAGAACTTAAATATTATAGTAGAGATACGAAAAGCTTTCTGAGTTTAATCCAACGTGACTCTTAAACGTCAACTATTATATATACATCTGAGTGTCCAGCAACGATTTAGAAATGCATTTACATGAGATGTAATGCATTCTCAAGAGAATTGCTGAAAATTTAATATTCCTCTAGGTTTTACATACTTTACTATAAAAGCAAAACATGCCTTTGTAAAGAGGATATGATAAGAATTTTAAACTGATCAATTTATACAAGGAATTTTTTCATTTAATATGATTCAAACACTTGCAAATTTAAAAAAGTTTTTTAGAAATGTTCAGCAACATTTTAAGGAAGTATTTATAAATATGAATACATCCGCAAGAGAATTACTAAAAACTTAATATTCCTCAGGGTTTTACATACTTCACTACAAGAGCAAAGCATGCCTTTGTTACGAGGTTATAACAAGAATTTTAAAGTGATCAATTTATAAGAGGAATTTTTTCATTTAAGATTATTGAAACACTTGCAAATTTAAAAAAGTTTTTTAGAAATGTTCAGCAACACTTTAAGGAAGTATTTATAAATATGAATACATCTGCAAGAGAATTACTAAAAATTTAATATTCCTCAGGGTTTTACATACTTCACTACAAGAGCAAAACATGCCTTTGTTACGAGGTTATAACAAGAATTTTCAACTGATCAATTTATACGAGGAATTTTTTCATTTAAGATTATTGAAACACTTTCAAATTTAAAAATGTTTTTTAGAAATGTTCAGCAACATTTTAAGGAAGTATTTATAAATATGAATACATCCGCAAGAGAATTACTAAAAATTTAATATTCCTCAGGGTTTTACATACTTCACTACAAGAGCAAAACATGCCTTTGTTACGAGGTTATAACAAGAATTTTAAACTGATACAACAACTTTTTCGTCCAAGATGACACTTCTAATCATATCATATTTTATCAGGGATCATAATGTATAATTTATTAAAACGCACATAGATCAAGACATGTGACTTAAATCATGTTATTACATGTCACAATGCAGGGGATTTTCAAATCATGTGAAAGGATTAAGGTCTCCAAAACAAATGATGAATTTGGTGTCTCGATGATTTTCCTTAATGAATTTCGATCAACGTCGAAATCATGATTTTCCACGATTTTTTTTAATTTTAAGGTGACCCTGTTTGAAACTTTATTAGAAATGTTCAGTAACATTTTAAAGAAGTATTTATAAATATGAATACATCTACAAGAGAATTACTAAACATTTAATATTCCTCTGGGTTTTACATACTTTACTATGAAAGCAAAACATGCCTTTGTAAAGAGGATTCTAATATTTTAGAAAATTAAAACATTATAAATTAGCAATTTTAATTTACTGCAACAATTATTTTCCACACTCAGTTTAGAATAAGCAACTGAAGAATTTTAATTGAAAATAAATCTATCCTTATGATTTTTTTTTTTTTTTTTTTTTTTTTTTTTTACAAAAGATATTAAACTTAGGGTTTTGCATTTTGTGAAATTTTTTGTTAGATCATTTCACTTATCTTTAAACTAATCTACTAAATATGGCAATATTAATATGAATTAATGAATGCTATAAGATAATTTTCAGATACAAATATTTAAAAACACAAAAGTAGTGAAATTTTCAGCAGCATTAGAAAACTTGTCACAAACAAAATAAATTTCGGTTTGTTTAGATTTTGATATTTTAACCTATTGATATAGTAATTAAATAATGTAAAAAGATAAGTTCTTAATTATAGAAATTGTTTAACGGCAAATTTCATTGCTCACACCCGTTAAGCTAATGTGATTTATGGAGAATAGTGGTTTATCGAATTGTGTAACATAGATCACCTGCTGTATAGTAAACTATAACCGCTATCAAATTAAGAGGAAGGAACTTTCAAAATAGTAACTGACATACTGAATTCTATTCTAATGGAACGTAAATAATTGCAGGGTTGCCACTCTTTCAACGTAGCAAAAATTAAGCACTTTTACTTTTAAGGACTTTTTTTGAAAAAATTAAGTACTTTTTTGAAAAGTGAAGGACATTAAAAATAAAATGTTTGTTTAACATCAAAAATACATATGCCACAGGAACAGTGCAAATTATTTAACTTCCAAAAAAAAAATACTAAATAACAATTTTATTACAATGCAAGCACCGATATAATTATATTAACAGGGCTCAAAGAATTACAAAGCAATTTTTGCAAACCCGGGTCAGGTTTTAAAAAAAAAATAACAAAAAAAAAATAACATTTTCAGATTGTAAAATTTAACGTATAAAACTAACCTGCATTCCATTTTTAATGATTTCATTGAAATTTAATTGCAAAATTAAGAGCAGGAATTTAAGATTTGGAATTTTCTTCTTGTATATTAAAAAGAAAATAAAAAAATAAAGACATTTGTCTAAAACATTAAAAAAATTATTTCAACAAGTTTTTATATTTCGCTACTAGACCAGCAAATGTGTTATATTTACTTTTATGATTAACTCAAACAAAATCATTCCCAACCAAACCTGTTATTAGGAATGAACTTTGCATAATGTAACAAAACATTCTGGCGAAAAACACAAGCTAATTTTAAAGCAACCAAAAAATTTAACAAAAATTAAAAACAGTATATTAAGTTGCAATGTTAATGAAATAAAATGATTATTAAAATCTAAGGATCTTTTAGTTGTATAGATTTAAGTATTTATGTAACAATCTACTTATCCTTAAGAAATAAAGGTAACAGCATAACAATCTAAAACTTTTAAAAAAAAATTACATTGCAACAAAACAAAATAAATAGTTAGCAAATATTTAACTTTCTTGTTAGAAGCAAATCATGCTTTCCTATTTAGTACTCAGGAAATAAAATTAAGTATTTTATTTATTTATTATTATTTTTTTTTTTAAGTTTTTAATGAAAAATCTAGGTGGGTTGGGATTTTTCAAACCCTGTTTCTGACAAATCTGTTTAATTTTTAATACAATCTTGAATTTTAAAAAATGTTATGCTTTCTATAAATTTAGTTACTTATTACACATTGAAATATTATACAAATTTATTTAATTCTTCAAGATTTTAGGAAATAGTTTGAGTTCTGGATTCTAGTTCAAAAATTTTTCTGATACTTCTTTTCTTAATGTTTTACTGAACTCCTATAAGCAGATGTGTTATCAGTTGAACTGAATTTCTTAAATTCTATCAATTTTGAAGGTTAGTGTGGGTCTTCTACTTGGGTACCTCCCCCTATCGAAAAAAAAAGCATTCTCCCATGTGTAATATTAATATTTCCCTTGTCCAGACCATTCTTTTCCTTTAGAATGTTTCACTTTCCTCATAGAGTATCATTCTAAGCAAAGGGCAGAATATATTAATGAAAGAACCAATATATTAATGAAAGGACTTGCTTTCTTCCCCTTGCCTGAAGGCCCCCCCCCCTGAAAAATAGTTTTTATCAACTATAGTGATGCAGAAAAATTAAGGACTTAAAAACCTTGAGCCAAAATTAAAGACCCTTATTTTCCAAAATAAAAATTTAGCAGTATTTAAGAACTTTAAAGGGCTGTGGGAACCCTGAATTGAGAACATTTACCACAAAAAAATATTGCTTTATAGAATTTTTATGCTAACCAATTATTTGTCTTAGACAAAATGCTATTTAAAACCAAAATTTTCAAAAGTGATATTCATAAATAAAAGTTAATTCTTGTATAACGGTAGATTCTTATATTTATTCTTATTTTTATAAGGAAACAAGTTAAATAACTGTTAACTTTCTTATATAAGGAAACAGTTAAAATTGAACTGATTATAAAATAAAATAAGCTTTTTGAATGCTGAAGTTATAATTTCTTAAATTTATTTTATCACTAATCAGACATTTTTAGCTATGAAGCTTCTACAATAAATAATCATTGTGACAAAAATCAGACCTTACTATTTATATTTTACTTGGCAAAAAATTAAGTTTTTTGCAGTAATGGTTCAAAACAGTTATTAGCAAGTGTGGAAAGAACTAAAAGGTTAAGAATTTAAACCAAGAAAAATAATTTAAAGCATCAAAAACTTGAAAATACGAACTGTACTTCAATTTTCTCTCCAATCGTTATACATTATTCTGACATAGAACAATTAAGCTTGTCATAAACTTTAACTAGATAATAGAAACTATATACTTGAAAAGATATGAGCATTAAAAAATAGTTCTCAGCATAAGTGCTCAATAACTAAGTTTTAATACAAATTATTTAACAAAAATATGAACACATATGTGGGATTGTGCAAAAGATCACAAAACTGAGAACAAATTTTATAATGAACTAGCACTGAAAAGCAGTTTTTTAACAGGCTTTGAAGAAACAATACTTTAATGTAACAATTTCTTTAAGCCCAAAATTACTAAACTAAAAATTTGGAAAATTATAAATTAAAGTTCTATCCACAAAAAACATAAAAACAGTGAAATAACTATCTTGAAAATTATTTAAGTAACAAATATTTACCCTTTAGGGAACTGTTCAAAGGGATCTTTAGATTTTGGCTCAAGAGCTAAAGCCATTTCTGTTTCATCTGGTTCTTCAGCAGCCGTTTCTTCTTTCTTAGGTTTCTGTTCTTTTTTCTTTTTTTCTTCTTTCGGCTTTTCTTCCTTAGGAGCTTGCTTACCATGACCCAATTCTTTTTGAACTTCGGCAAATTTCTTTGCTAAAAGAAAATTATAATTTCTCAAGTCTCAATCGCTAATAATTTACATTTGAAATGCCCCAAAAAGCAATTTTTAAAAAAATTTTAAATATATAGTTTCTTTTTTATAGAATATAGACTATACCTTAAGACTTATCATTTTGCCTTTTTAAACTTGAAATCTGATATACTCATTAGGCACAAAATTAAGACTGAAATATTACTGAGCCAGCTTTGAAAAGATTTAAATTAAGAAAAAAATATTATTTAAACAAAAAATCATTTTAATAAAAGCCATTTCTAATTAGAAATCATATCTTAATGAAAAAAATATTTTATTATAAATCACATTTTAAAAGAATGTAGAATAAATATAGCCTTTGAATTTACTATACATTTTTATGAGAGCTTTTATCAATAAATCAAAAAAAAAAATCTTAAATCAAAAAATCCAATTTAGATATTAAAAAATATATATATTTTAATTATGATTTTTGTAAACTATTAATCAATTCAAACCAATTTGCACTTAATCAATTCAAGTCTGAAGAAAAATGCAGGATATAAAACTGCAATTAGAGATAATCCATTTATTTAACACTAAACATACCACCACTTTACTTATAATACAACAATCTTTCTTTTGACCGGTTATAATATGTTTAGTGTTAACTACATGCTGACACCACAAACCTGACATTGATTGCCAGATTCGTACTTTAAGCATGGTAATGTATTGACAATTAGGCAAAAGCACTCGGGGTACTTAATTGAAATAAAAGTTCATTTTACCTACACAAGAACTAGGTAAAACTAAAATGCTCCAAATGCTTACATTATATCACTTAATGTGTAATAAATTATGCAAGATACTTATGCCAGTAAACATAAAAATAAAATACTGAAAAGTTAACACTTTTAAAAACCTGCAAAAAGTATGTGATTTCAGATATTTTAGTGATAAATAGCATTTGAAGTTTTAAAATCTTTCTGTTATTTTGCACACACTCTCAAAATTGTAAATTTAATTCACAAAATTTTTACTAATAATTTACAAAGGATTGTAATTTGTAAAGGATTACAAAGGATAAATTGTTCGTACAATATACGTGATATCATAACTAAAAGAGCATTGAAATAGCCTTAGCGGATGGAGACTGCACGTTTCTCTTTAGCACATGTGACGTCATAACCAATCAGGGATAGTTTTTTATTGCATCACTTACTAAAACCTTTTGGGGCATAACTAAATAAATTAACATGTGCTGAAAAAAACAATCAGATTTTTGGTTTCAGGAGAGAATTTCCAATAAGTTAGATATGGAAGAAAAAAAATTATATGATGCAATTGTTCATTCATGAAGTTTTAGAAATTCAACATTACAAAACCAAATTTAAAACATTTTCAATCGAAAAAAAAAAAAAACCTCTATAATTTAACTAAAATGATACAACTGATAACAAGAAAATATAAGCCTTACCATCAAACTGAGCCATTTTTTCACATAGAACTACTTCTCCCAAAACCTTCTTAAATTCAGGCTGGTTAATGCATGTTCTAAACCACCTAGTGACATTTCCATAAGGTTGTCTAAAAGAAGGTTCAAGGACCTGAAATATAATATTTCTATTGAAATAAATTGCCTCACTTTAAAAAAATAATTTAAAGACAAATTTAAAAAAAGAAACTTACTAGCTGGTACAAGGACAGCAAATTACAGGTGAGACTGATATCTGCTTGAGTTATCGACTCCCCAACTAAATAAGTATGATGCAATAGATGATCATTTAGAATTTTAAGAGCTCTTTTAATATCTTCTTTAGCTTTTTCTGTAGTCTAAATTATAGAGAGAAAAAAAATCATATTAGATAATTATAAAACCTAAGAAAGAGGTCCTGAAAATAAAATAAAACCAAACAATATATTTTTGAAAACATGAATATCTGCAAGATTATTAGAATTAATATAAGAAATAACAGCTTTGAAAATTAGTGATGGTCCACTTACAAGTCATAAAATAATTTTAAATTAGCCTAAATTTTAGAGGAATGTAGTTAAAACAGCAAAGATTTTAGGAGTGTTTTATCAGAGCACTAAATCTTTATTTAGATCAAGATGAGCAAAGAAATTTTAATCCTTGATTATATTAATCCTTTCATCAGAAACTCTTAGCTAAATCAATGCTGCAATGCACTGTTTTGTTTTTTTAATTTCGATCCAAAAACAACTGGTTTTAAATCATTAACACTAGAACGCCGGCTACTCTTCTACCCCTAGAATGCAGGTCGGTGTCATTTTGACACCAGTGGAAACTCAACTAAATATTTTTTTAATAAAATGCTCTTTTCATTTGGTAAAAATATTTATATAGAAAATTAATAATGCCAACATATTTACCTTTTAGATTATTATTCTTGATTTGAACAAAATTATTACAGTAACATGATTATTTATAAAAGGGACAGTTATATAAAATATAAATTTTGTTTCTTGATACCTAAAATAACACATCTTGTAAACTAAACTACTTACTTAATCGCAGTCTATACACTGATAAGTTATGTTCTTTGTACATTTTCCACATACCATCCTATTACAAGAGGAACATATTTTGTTCGTAACATTACCATTGCATTTTTTTATTTCACACTTTTTACGCTTGGGAGGAATTACACCTTCGCATTCTTTTTCAATCTTTCGCTTTCTTTCTATGGGTTTTTTATTGCAATCTATTCTTAATTCTTCAGCTAAACTTTGAATAAACCTGCGTCTCGATAATTTCTTCCCTGTTACACATTCGAAAATAATCCAGGCATTTATTGCCGCGAAGTCTAAAATATTTTAATGTTTCGTTATAAAATTTTATGGTTTCTGGAGTTTTCTTTGAATTATTTGCAATATCAATGCTGGCATGCATGGAACTTAGTACAATCACATTTTTTTCCTTCTTACACTGATAAGCAGTAAGTGTTGATCCAGATTCTTCATTTTTTAATATTTTTGTTGAATATAACTCTTCTTTCCCAGTTTTTATACAATCTGGAATCTCGCGTCTGGCTTTATTCATCGTACCAACTAAACTAGTTCGTTTTTCCTTTAGCTTCTTTGCTAATTCCAGAGACATAAAAAAGTTATCAACAGTCACATTTCGCCCCACATTTTGGAAGGGTTCAATAAATTTATAACTACATATTCAGATAGTCTCTGATTTTTATCTTGTTCTTCATTCTTTCCCAAGTAAGGAAATGCATTTAGAACATATTTAGTTTCCACGTCAGCAGCAAGCCAGAATTTTGCCCATATTTGTCAGGTTTTGATGCTATAAATTGAGTAAAAAGGCATCGAGTTTTACTAGGAAACAATTGTTCATCTATCGTTATATTCTGACCTGGTTTGTAGCACGTAACACAGTTTTCGATAAAACGATTCCAAACTTCCGATATCATGGCAAATTTATCTTGTTTCAATCTATCACGGCGTGTCAATTTCAAATCAAATCTTAGATATCTTGAAATTTCACAAAATCTGTCTCTAGGCATCGTTTCTTTGCAAAAATTCAAGCCCCATGAGGAGGACCATAATGAGTGTAGTTCTAGATTTCTAGCTCCCGAGATTCCTAGAGCATACAAAATGGAAATTTATGCTAAAAGTTCTTCTCGAGAGAGACCAATCATCACTTTCAAGCACTCTACGAGCTTCTGTTTCTGTGCATTTCGTGATATGATTCAAAATTGTTTTGTCAACTAAAAGCAGCCAAGCACTCAAAACACTCTCGCTGTCAATGTTTCTCTTTGCATAGCTTGTTGCTCCACTGGTCTCCATCAAAATATTTTGGCGGGAAAATCTGCCTACTGTATTTCTAGAAATGCATTGTTTCCACTGCGAGCCATCGCGGGAAATAAATATGTCATTAATTTCAGAATTATAATTTTCATCGATATCCTCTTCGTTTTCAGAGTCAAATTCTTCTCGCCGAACAAAATTTTCATTAGCACAATCTTTATCCATATCCGACAACTCACCACCATCGGATTCATTGTCAGATAATTCTCTGAGAAGCGCTGTTATTTTTTCATAAGTCAGTCCCCGTTTGCAAGACATTATAAAATGTATTTGATAAGAAACAAAAGAGATGATGAAAAACGGAATCAGAATTTCTGGACAAGAAACAATAAACACATTACTTTCGCAAACAAAATCCGAAGTAGATCTGCTCGATCAAGGTCAAAATTGAATTGGCAGCGTTCCAAAAAATGTTACACTGAATTTATTGACTAACAAAAGTAAAAACGAACAAACTTTTTCAATAGACGAATCGAAACTGTTGACGTGTCATATTGACACCAAACCGGCGTTCTAGGTAAAACCATCGATAAATAATTTTTAATTAAAATAAATGACTTAATTAGGCATGCAAAATCTAAATAAAGAATCAATAAAAGTCACGAAGAATCAAAGAAACCCAAGAAAAAATCTGAATTCTACGGTTAAATTTAAATCGTCAGGTGTCGAAATGACACCGCCCGGCGTTCTAGAGTTAAAGCAAAGTGAATGGTATAAAAATATTTCAAATGCCTGGTTTGAAAATATTTCACAAACACATCGCAATACAAAACATAATACAATGTTATATCATACTTAATTATCTTTTTTTGTTTGTTTGTTTGTTTGTTTATTTACCTAAAGTATGAAAAAAGATTTTTAAGAAAAAGATCTGAAAATGCAAGGTAGGTAAGAAGAGGAATAAGTTGATAATTATTGTATGGTATAACATTCATGATGGATGGATGAAATTTAACATTTCATCTTGAATTCTAATTATCTCAAATAGGTTTGGTAATCAACACCAATTCTCCAAGTGCTTCAATACAGATATACATATGGCTTTAAGTAGCCTGTAATGAAATTTATAGCATGTAGAACAGGGATGGGCAAACTACTGCCTGCAGGCCAACTGTGGCCCACCGGAAGATTTTATCCGGCCTGCGGACAGAATTTTAAATTGCCGATCCGTGGCGAATATAAACAATATACATAATGCATCCATTTTCTTGTCCCCTTTGTTTAAAGCTATTTTTGTACTTTCTTTTTTAACAAAGGACTGATGGCCTTTTTACTTTCTCTATTTTTGTTCTACAAAACATAAATTGATAGAAATAGGTAGCACAGACAGCTTCAATTGGTAAAATGTTGAAAGCAGAAGTTCTTTATAGAATAGACGTAGATTAGCTCCAACTAGTGTTTGTCTTTCTCGAGGAGCAGACATATGGAATCTAATATAGGTGAATTGTACTTTACATGAAGCAGACTATGCATTTTTAAGTTCCAACGAGCGGATTTTTCTGCCGGCGAGAGTTCTAACATTATTTACTGCGTATGGAAAGATTGCACACCCACAACGTCATTGTAAATAATGGTGAAATGATTAAATGTATAAAATGGCTACTGCTTTTTTTAATTATTTGTAAAAATTTTTAACCCCAAAATGGAAACTAAAAAACGCAAAGTTGATGTCGAGTGCCATGCGTTCAATGAAGAATTGACTTTATTTTATTTCAGAAGTTAGAATTTTTATTGTAGAAGATTTTTACTTGGCCCACCAAATTTTTTTTTCTAGATTTTTGGCCCACGACCAAAAAGTTTGTCCATCCCTGATCTAGAAGAATATAGTGAAACCTCTGTTAAGTGGACACTCTTGGGACTGAAACATTGGCAGTTTAAGAGAGTTATCTGTTTACGGGAAGGGTACCCTAATAATGAAGATTAACCCGTAAATTGTTTTTAGAATATTTTCAATGAAGTAGAAATAGTTAAATAATCTACAATAACTATCTCCAAGGATATTTTAACTTTAAAAATACTATTTTCTATACAAAAATAAATGAAAAAGTTTGATATAAATACATAATTCTATATGAAGCTACAGATGAATTAATATGATTATCCTATTAACACAGACACACAGTTTACACTCAAAAAAACTCTAACCACTCAAAAAGAAACATGGTTAATACCTCCTTGAAAGTAAACCTTACACGATTCACAGAAAACAAAAGAAATCAATAAGGTACAAGGCCCTATGTAGTTGATATATTCACTAATAATCATTTATCAAGTGTTAAAATAAATGCTTCATATATATGAACACCTCAAAGATTATATTTTTGCTCTTTTTTTACCTCAGCTGTGTTAAATACAATCTGCCAATTTATAAAAAAAAGGAAATTTTCAGTGGGGAAGAAGCACTGATCATTCAAAATGTCATTTCAGCTTGGTGTCTCATAACCCATGTTGTCCAGATAAGATCAAAAGATGCCACTGTCCGAATGAGCAGTATCATTCTCTCCCTTTCTTTGGAAAGAAAATTAAAGGTAACAGGAGAAAGATAGATTCTTTAGTAGTGAAATAGCTTAACAATAATTTTAGTTGTGGAGAAGACAAAAAAATTTTCAATGCTTTAAAAATTGTGGAAAGTTGGAATTTTTTTTTTTCCTTCTAGCAATTTATAATATAAGATTTTTTTTTCAAACTTAGAAAAAAATAGTGTCCAGTTAAATGAGAGAAAATAATGTTTCAAGGCAAGATTATTGTCAGCATCCAGTTACAAGAGTGCCCACTTTGCAGAGAATGTACATAATGGTTTATACATAGAAGATTCCTGGGGAATTAAAAATATGTATCGAGAGGCTCATTATTGCAGGAGTGTCTACACAGGTTTCACTTTACATGGAAATCTTTCTCATCTTGGAAAACCTTTGCATTCTCAAGACAGCCTTTTATTGATGGAAAATAATGATACCGTTGCTGAAATACTGTTTTTAAAAATAGTTTTTAAAACCTATTAATTTGAAAATAGTTTCCATGTACTAATATAAAATACAGTTATTCTGCTAGACTTTGGAAACAATAATTCCAAGACAAGAAAAATTATTTTAATAATCTGTTTTCAATTGGAATTGATCTAACATCTACATCAAGCAAACACAATGATGTAATTTGACACTCAAAATTGTATGAGTTAAAAATAAAATTGGAAGAATAAAAAGTAGGAATTAAAAATATATAAACAAATGTATGTTAATTTTTAACTAAAACATTAAATTAAGAAAGTTTTAAATAATACTATGTAAATAAAAAACCTGTTTGTTAAACTGCATTATTCCTAAACATGGGAAAACCCAGGTACATGCAGAAGGCAAAATTTCATGGTCCCCAAAATCAATCCACATTCTTATAAGAGCTTGATCAAGAACGGTCTTTCCTTTAAGTTGATCATTACTGACTAAAATAACACAAAGTCAATTAGAAATGCAACAAATATCCTAATGTTGAATAAAATTTTATAAAATTTACATACAATCTATGTAACTACAAGTTATACATACTAATTACTACTACATATTTCAATAGTTTTAACTAACATCACTTTTTGATTATTTCTTATTAAAAAACTAATCTTTAAGTTTATCAAAAAATTACGAATGCAAACATGAATGACGAGAGGTAACTTTTCTAATACCATAATTGAAAAGATCAAATTAATAAACCATAATTAATATCATTCAAATTAAAGAATAATAGTTTTTACTTAATACAAAGTGCAGATTTTTAATTTGTAATAAAAAAACAAAAATTAATTTATCAATTTTAATTATATATTAATATTTCAAATTAGGCTAGATTACAGGCAACAATAGATTTAAATTCACATTTTATTTAATCTCAAAACAGTTTATTTTAAGTCTCGTTTTTTAATTAACGATTTTTAAAAATATAAACTGAGAAAAATCTGATTAGACATTATATAATGATTGAAATATAATGATTTAAAAAGATTATAATTAAATTTATAAGGGTTAAAAATTTAATCAGATTTTTAAATGAATGTCTCAAAAATTTATTAAACTTGATAATCTTTTTAATTAAAATAACAAAATGTTCAAGAAAACAAAGGGTTATTGAATTTGTTAAAGTTAACAGTGATTGATTACTGTAAAACATAATCTAACCTATTATACTTTGTAAAGAAACTATTGGTGCAAATTAATGAGAATAAGTACAGCAAAAAAATGTGGGCACAATATATAAGAATAAAAAAACAGGTGTTTTTTAAAAAACAAGAACACCTTCAGCTTTGAAGGGCAGTAATCTTACTATATATAGATTATCTCTAAGCTAGTGCCCATCAAAATGGAGTTAAAAAATACTCAAATAAATGAGAAATAATATTTTATACTAACTCAGCCTAAGAATAAATTGCAGTAGTTATGGTTATTATCTTCATGGTTTTTAGCTCCTATACTAAAAATGAAAGGGTGGCAATTTTACAAAAAAAAGACTAGGATAGATCATCTATCTCTGAAAAAGCATAGGCAAAGTTGTCAACTTTTTGAAAAACCTTTAGAGAGCACTAAAATCTAACCTTATATAACTTTCTTATTTAAAGTTGAAATGGGGATTTAGTTTTTAACAAAGCATTAATGCTAATAAAAAAGAACTTTGTACCTCTAAAGGTTGCTCACAAACCAATAGATGGAAGGCAAGCCGTAAGAAAAGGTAGGCAAGTCTAGTACCAATAATGTATCTCTCATGGTTACTTGTATACTAATGTAGATATACAAGTCGAAAGAAGAGAATATCAAAAGAAACTTTCAAAAGTAAAATTCTAGTGTTATGCATATTTAGAGTAAGATTTTTTTCTAAGTAATAAACGTTTAAAAGAAAATTAATTTTTAATTGCAACCTGTTAAATTTAATCATTTGCATCAAATACAATAAATTTATTATGGATAAAAATTAAAACCTTTTTATAGACTAATTAACAAAGTTTTAAAAAAAAACTTATGCTGGGTAAAAAAAGAATTAAAGATTTTCAAAAAGAAATATATATAGTAGTTTTAAGTTCAACTAATGCCAAGTGTTCGGAGGCTTCAATTATTTTTAGAATAAAATTTCGCTGAACAAAGTATAAAATTTATAACATTAAGGGACTGGAAATCAGTTATTTGGTTTGCAAAAAGCATAAGACAAATTTCCAGTTTCTATTAATAATAAAATATTTAATTAGAAAGGAAGATACAAGAAAACCTACCATAATGTGCAATGGCATTACTTTCTGATAAATATTGTTTATTTGGAGTCTCTAAGGCAGGAACCTTTAACATAAAATATGAAATTCTCAATCACAAGGAAGAGCATAATTAAAAACATATTAAACTTACAAACTTAAAATTGTGACTTGAATTTAATAAAGAGAATATTATACATTTCATGAAGAGTGACTAAAACAATACCGTACATTAAAAAAGAAAGTGAGAGATAAGTTGTTTCAAAATTGGAAACAAATAAGAACCATGAAAAGGAGAAGGTAACCCCCAAAAAATTAATCAATATAGATTCAGCTTAGTTTCTATAACTTTAGATATAGAACTTTAGATAAGATCAAATACCAAGCCTGCTAAAAAAAATTAATACAATCTATAGAATCAATTAGAAAAATTTCTAAAAAATATTTAATAAATATTTCATTTGTATTAAGAGTACCAAATTAAAAATAAAACAAACCTGTAATTTTAATTCTTGATTGCATCAGATACATTTATATCAGAATTAATATTATGTTTATGCTAATACTATATCTGAATGATATACATTATTATCTTTTGGTTACTTCAGAATATAAATTCATATTCATGAATATATTACTATAAGGGGGTTTTTGGTCCAAAAAATAATAATAAACAGATTAGAATAATAATTTGAATAAAATTTTAAAATAAAGTTAGAACTTGAAAGAATCTTTTCTGTTGGTAAACTTGTAAAGTAAAACTTCTATTGGGTCTTTCTGGGTTGAGCCTACAATGGCATAGAATATTTTGATCATACAAACTTAAGTCCAGGAAAAAGGCTAGGAGTGCTGAGAAAATTTGTGGTCTAACTTTATAAAATTTTATCTAAAATAGGTGTTTTGCAAATTTATTATTGGTATAAAACTAATCAAAATATATATTTTAAACTAACTATAAAAAATAATTTCAGCTATGTTAACACACATAGCTTCATATGGCAATTTGTTATAAGTTTAAATTCTTTTAGTTCATCAATGGAACCTTAAATTTTCTAATCACTATTTCAATATATTTTAATTTTTTATTACTTTTAACATATATAGTTTACTTAAAAATTGTGATTTTTATCAAAAGAAAAATTAATACCCGAAGCTTTTAACAATAAGCTTAAGTAAATATACAAATGATATGTGGAAATATTGGACTCTTCAGAGTTTTTCGGCTCCAATGGATTCACAAACCCCGATACACTAATTTATCTGTCAAATGACTAATTGCATACCTTGGTAAATATAAATTAGATTTACATAAAGATTTAATTTGAAAATGTGCAATTTAGTTATAACAATCAAATTTGATGTTTCTTAAACAGCAATCCATATAAAAAATATGGTGCACTTTTTTTAGAAATTGAAAAACAAGGATCAACATTTATCCTGCATTTAATCAATTTGCATCTATCAAGTCAGTATTAGCATACTTAGCAAAATATAGGATTATAGTTATTGACTTATGTTGCAAACTTTCCTTTTTCACTTAGATCTAAAAGAAATCTATTTCTTGACATAGATGTCTAGTTTCTTCCGTGGATAGCAATAAGCAAAATACAGATATCCTATACAATATGAACATCCACATAAAAGACAACAAAAATTAATAATTAAAAGACATTTAATTTAAACATTTCAATTGGCTAAATTTGAAAAAAGGGTAAAAAATTCAGGACGAATTCACAGCATTTTGTTCACTTAAATTAAGAACACGGTTCAGAAAACAATCATTCTGAGATACATACAAAAACTCACTGTTGTAAAATTTTTGTGACGTTGTCAACAGAGTACTTGAACAGGTCAACGTATAACAAATCAAATTATTTTAATATAAATTTTATTTCGAGCAGCATACCTTTCCATTGGGAAATTTCTTTAAAAATTCGGCGGACTTGTTAGTTTCTCCGAAAAGAAAGTCTTCACACACATTTACAGCACAGCCACTGTATTGTGCAGCGATAAGAATTTTCTGAGCACGGAAGTTGTTTGGATACGTATACAGAATCTGAAATAATATAATATTAATACAAAACAGTCTGTAAAGACAATGTATGACAAAAATTAGCTATTAAAAAAAATATACAGGCATGGATTAAATGGATTTTTCGAACGTAAACTTACAGATGCCATTGCTAAACGTCAAACAGCGAAACTGGAAGCGAAAGAGACCGGGAAAGAGAAGGTGGAGAGGGGAGGTTGTTTGAAACAACAGTTGCCATTAAGAAAAAAATCATGAAATTTATTTATTTATTTATTTTTAATTAATAGACTACTAAAGAACCATTATCACTTAATGCAAAAAATTCGCGAAGGCGAATTAAAACCTGATTGGAGAACTATATTTAATTGTTGTTGTTGTTGTTGTAGTTCATTTACGTCGCACTAGAGCTGCACAATGGGCTATTGGCGACGGTCTGGAAAAGATCTCTGAGGATGATCCGAAGACATGCCATTACAATTTTGATCCTCTGCAGAGGGGATGGCTCCCCCGCTCCGGTAGCCCGAAGACCTGCACGCGAAGTCGAGCACTTTACGGTAGAACAGTTTAACGAGGACTAATGCCGCCCACACTCGGTCCCTATGCAGACTGATCCAAATGGTCACTCACCCACACACTGACCGAAGCCAATTATGCTTGACTTCGGCGATCTGCCGGGAACCGTGTCTTAACGATCAGTCCACTGCGGGACAACCATATTTAATATGCGAAAATCTTGTCAATAAGTTTCAAGTCCGCATATCCGATTATCTCGATTTATTCCAGTATTACGACACGGTACCCAGCAGATCACCAAAGTCAAGCATCACTGGCTGCGGTCAGTGTGCGGGTGGGTGACCACTTGGATCAGTCTGCGTATGGACCGAGGGTGTGCGGTATTGGTCCTCGTTAAACTGTTCTACCGTAAAGTGCTCGACTTCACGTGCAGGTCGTTGGGCTACCGAAGCAGGGGTGCCATCCCCTCTGCAGAGGATCAAAATTGTGATGGTATGTGTTCGGATCATCCTCAGGGATGTTTCCCAGACCGTCGCCAATAGCCCATTGTGCAGCTCTAGTGCGACGTAAATTAACTACATCTACATCCGAGTATTGCGATTTATTTTTTTATTCCTGCTGAACCAGAAAAAAAAATTTGGGGTACCATTCTCGCTGCTTCTAATTTCTCTTCAAACGCATACGAATATTTAAAAAACTACATTCAAGCGAAACTGTATGCATGTATAAATCACGTTCCCATACTATTGTTTTTGCGAATTGCATGCCGAGAGAATGGTGCTTAAAAACTACGTGATACTAAAGCTACTACGAAACTACTCAAGCATCTGTAAATCGAGCGCAACCAGAATGTCTCTTTAAAACTTAAGGACCAAACTCTCAGCATCCGAATGGATGGTGTTTTCAGTAGAAATGTAAACAATAACAATCTCGAGCTGTATGCCTGCTGTAGTTCCGGTTAGAAAGTTTGCAGCTGCTTACTACATGTTATTCTTCGAGGCGATATTTTCAAACGGATAATTTTGCAATAAAAGAAATAAATTAGATAATTCGTATTTAATAAGATATTAATGTTATTATGTAATTCTGGTGAGTTTGAAGTGAAAATTTGTTTTAGCTATTTAGAGATATATTGTTAAAAAAGGTGACATGGTTGCTAGATTTTGAAAAACTCGCTTTTTTGGCAGTCTTGATTTGGCCTCTTTCCATTTGTTTATTACTGTTTGTTCGTGTTGCAAGCTGTGCTCCATCTCACGTTAGTGTTAGCATATTTTTCGAGGAGCAAGATTGAGTTTAGTAGTAAGTATTCAAATACCTCGTTTGCAGGAATCTTAAAACACAATGATCACGTTGTGAGCCAAATGACTTTAAAATACACCGGAAACAGTAACCCGGAAGTATAAGCGGCATACTGCTTGCAGCGCTCCCTAGTGTCGAAAACACCATCCGTACGATGCATGAACGAATAAAGTATGTGAAAAAAGAAACGTGATTTTTCACGATTTTCTTTGCAATATATAACCGAAACTAGTGCTAACTATATAAAATGTGCTTGCATTTTCTTGAAAAGTGATAAAAAATATTTTTTGAGTCCTCATTTTTGTTGAAAGATTTTACTACGCATACCGTATAAATATTATTACTGTATCCTTTAATGATAAAGTACGATTGGGTAAGTTTAAGAAGCAAAAATACGGAGAAGGGTTACAACAAAAATGTTTGGAACTAATATGCCAATAAATTAACCACTGGTCTTATTATTTTCACCGGCACACATTTTAGAATTTTTTTTCTTAGTATAAATTAAAAGGATTTTCATGCTCTTTCTAGTAGACTTCTTCATAATTCCTACTATTTTTATCAATCAAATTAGTTATAGCTTATTGCTTTTAACCAGATTATAAAAAATATTAATGCGTACTTTATAGTGGCAAAATATGCATATCATTCTGTATGCAATTAAAAAGTTAAAATTTATTGAGAGTAAATGCTATTTTAAAAAGTCACATTTAACTTTTTTACACATTTTTTACTTTTACTCATTTCTGTAAGCAAACTAAATTCCAGAAACAAAATTTAAAATTTTAACTATTTCTATTAAAAAAAAATCTCTAATGGAGAATGGAGGGGTAAAAAAATGTGCAAAGGAGAGAATAGGTATTTTTCTTGAATGGTATTAATAAATATTTAATTTCGATCATTTCTAAAACTTATGCTATGCCATTTCTCTGTTTTTAAGTGCTGTGAGGAGAAATCCTTCGATCCAAGATAAAGCAACAGACCATGAAATTGAAAAAAGCTATAAAAAAAACTGGTTGCGGCATGTAAAAGCAAGAAATGTTTCTTCATTAAGAAATTTTAAATTGTAAATTTACTTTTTTGTAAATAAACTATTTTCTTTGTAAATAAACTATTTTCTTTGTAAATAAACTATTTATATTATGATTGTTTCAATTGTTTAGAGTTATATACCCTTATTTGTTAAACATCCTTTTCAATAAGCGTGAAAATATGAAAAAAAATTTCAGTTTCAGAAATGCTCCTTTTTTTCTACTTTAAATTAAAACTCATAATAATAATTTAAACATTTCTTGAACTTTTTTTGTAATTTTAGAAAAAGAATCATTGATGTCTTACAAATTTTTTTCATAATTGAAAAAATTTAGAATCTTGAAATATTTTCACATTATTCCTTCAACTATTCATTTTTCAAATACAACCAGTCCTTTTCTTCCAATAAAAATGTTCATGCCGTAATTGTAATTACGTTTCTAATTTAAAACACTCATTCTGAATATTAAAATCCCCGTGGAAAAAAATTAATTTTAATAAAATTTTACTAAATTCAGTATTTTATAAAATTTACTGTTTTAACAAATTTCTTAAACTAGCAATCAAAGCAAAAACTAATTTAAAGTATACAAATATTTCAAATTAGAATTCTGAAACAATTTGTCAAGTAAAGTAAATCAGGAAATATGTCTCTCAGACATTCAGGGATGTCTCTGAGATATCTAAGAGAATATCCTTGGGATATCCAGAAACTAAATATAACAGACATCTGAAAGATGTTGGAGAGGTATAAATGTATCCCTTGGATAACTGTGGTAGGTCAAAGATATCTGTCAGATGTCTCTTGGATATGCAGCAGACATCAATATTCAAATATCTGCTAGACATCACACAGATGCGACCCCTGGATTTCTGTTGGATATTTCATGGATATTCAGATGTCTCGGGGATCTTTGATGGATATGGCAATATCCAGTTTTTTTTTTTTTTTTTTTTTAATCTAAAAGATATCTCAAAGATGTGTTGTTGATATTTGATGCTGTGTGGGATATTGCATCTCACAAATAGCGTAAGCGCAGTCATTTTAACATAAGTATTTTAAAAATGAAACCCAAAAAGCGCCTAATTTGGCGTGTAATCGACGAAATCATTCTCCCAAGAGAAGTTTTAGCTTCGGATACTTTTGAAGATCAGGAGCGTTGGAAGGATAACGATAAAATGTAAGTCAATGCTACTAAAAGAAATCTTCATTGCGGAATGTGTGGGAACCTGTAGAACTGAAACATTTTAAATGAAGAGACAGGTCGATTTTGAGAAAGTAAGTGCTTAAATCCAGTGGCGTAACATTAATGTATGTTTGGCCTTTTAATGTCTGTTCCACTTTGACGTATTTCGTCATTTGAAATATATTTATATATAAAAATCCCTTTTAGCAAAAATTCTTTCTCTATTTACTCCTCTTTTATAATATTTAATATCGTCAATTCCAATAAATTATTCATGTTTTAAAAAGTATAATAAAAAAAAAGAAGAGTGAAAATGAAAAAGAATAAAAGCTTTCCTGATACGAAAACAAACGGCACACAGCGCAATAAAATCAACACATACAATAAAATACGGGGCATTTGAGAAATAGCGTTAAAATAAAGATTTCGCTAAACATGATACAAAAGCTGTATTTAAGGCATGCGTTATATTTTTACGCTAATTTTCGAGCATGCGCTGTGAAGGTTAATAAACGTTTCATAAATTTGATGAGCTGAACGGTTAAGAAAACGTGAAGAACTATCATCAAAAAGGCTCTATATACAAAAAAGCAGTTTCAGTCTGAGGCAGAAATGATGACTTCAATCATTGAAACTTTATATAATATTGATGTTATTGTTCTCCCAAGATTGTTAAATGGTACACAACATCACATATTTTAGGTCATATAAAAGTATGACGGTTATTTTGGCTATAATCAGTAGTGGTTTATTCGATTGGACACTTTTCTTCTTCTTTTTTTTTATTTATTCGATGTTTTTTCCTGTTCAGGTGGAGCAGTTAGAGAGTTACTCCATGTATATTTGTGCTAAGATGTAGAATTTCTAAATATGAATGTTTGGTTTTCGTTGGTTTTCTTTGAGTACAGCTTTGGAACAAAGTCAATGTGGCTTTATTTAAGTGGGACACACCACTATATTTGCTGCCGTGGGGGAAAAAACATGGTTATTTTATGAGACGTTTATTTATAGCTCAATCAAGGATGATTCATGCTGGTTGAGAACAAATGTTTCATAAGCAATCATAGTATATATATTGTGTGTAAGACAAGATGTGGATGTTGCAAGATCTTTACAAAGCAACCACCAGAAAACTTCTAATGAGATAGATACTTATAGTCGAAAATTAAAAATGTTATTAAACATTTTTGTTGATTTTTGAAACAGCAAGATAATAATTTTAATTATTACGATTATTTAAGTAAATTATTTTGCTTTTGAATTGTCCATGTGGTTGAAGTATCACTTTAGATGCTCTCTTTTGGACGTTTCAAAAGGGTATCGTAGCATTCGTAAAGTATCATAATACAGGGTGTTTATAAAGTCCCGGACCCATTTTGACGTTTATTAACTCATAAAATAATGAAGATATAAACAAACTTATGGCATTTACTGATGGAATAACTCATATATTTTCCTTTTCTGGTTTGAATGTCTTTACTTTTGTAAATATCGTCTGCGCGTGTGGTTAATTTCAGATCATTTTATTTCCCAAGTCTAAATACCTTTTCTTTTCTAAATATCGTCTGCTTATTAATTTTTTTTAATAGCGGGCACTTGGAACTATCCATTGGCCACAGAAAGTGCCAGAACTGCTAACTCTCTTTTCTCTTTTCGTTACCCAGTGGGCACCTGTGGCGAAGCCACTGCGGGGGAGCAGCGTCGCTCACGTCACACTACCACAACCCGTTTATAGGGCGGGTCACATTCACTCATTCACACACAAAGGAGAAAGGCAATAGGACACAGATAGAGAGAAAGAAACATCCATGCCTTGCCCGGGATTCGAACCCAGAACCTTTCTGGTGCAAGGACAGTTCCCTGCCCCCTACACAGGCCGATCGGCTGCTTATTAATTGTATTTCTCTCTCTTTTGTTTTTGGCAACTATTGCAATGTTATGTTTACTTTTGCTGTGTTTGTTCTATGTAGCACTTTTCTATGTGATGTTTTATTCGAACGGATATTAAGGAGAATGCATACACCACAAGAGAAAGCACAGATTTTATGGTGCTTCATAGAAACGAAATCGATAGTGCAAGCACAGGGAAATTGCAGAAGAATTTACCAAAAAGATACTCCATCCAAAAGCAGCATCTTGCGGTGGAAAAAGAATTTTCTAGAAACTGGAAGTATCGCAGATAAGAAACGTTCCGGACGTCCTTGCACAAGTGATTTTGACGTTGAGTGTGTCAGACAGACATTTTTATACAATCCTAGAAGATCTGTGAGATCAGCGGCAAGAGAATTGGATATGCCAATTTCGACGGTGTACAAGGTTATTAAGAAACAATTAAGACTGCATGCATACGAAGTTCAAATTGTTCAAGGTTTGGAACCGGACGATAGGCCTAGGAGGATGGCGTTTGCAACAGATATGGTAGGAAGGATAGAAGATGATGCTGATTTTCTGAAGCGCATAATGTTCTCCGACGAAGCATCCTTATCATGTTTCTGGCATTGTTAATCGCCATAATGTGCGCATATGGGGATCTTAAAACCCCCATGAATACCGTGAGGCACAAAGGGATTCCCCAAAGGTTAATGTGTGGTGTGGACTAATGCACGACCGAGTCATTGGGCCTTTCTTTTTTACAGAAAAGACGGTCTCATCAGTCGTATACTTAGACGTGTTGGAAAACTTCGTATTTCCACAACTAGAAGAGCTTCAACCACATGTCTTTTTGCAACAAGGTGGTGCACCACCTCATTGTGGTATCATCATTCGTAGTTCTTTGAATGACCATTTTCCAGGAAGATGGATTGGGCAAGGAGGTCCAATTCCTTGTCCACCCAGATCACCTGATATAACACCGCTGGACCTTTTTCTTTGGGGATTTATAAAGGACAATGTTTACAGGAGGATCGTGTCGAACATTGATGACCTAAAAGCCAGAATTACAACCGCAATAGCCTCTGTGGATGCCGACATGCTTTCCGCTACCTGGCGTGAAATTGACTATCGACTTGATATTCTCCGTGCGACGAAGGGGGCACACGTGGAAGTTCATTGACAAGGGTCATGAAACTTTTTGAGTCTATCTAACCATTTATGTTATTAATTTTAATCTATCTTTATTATTTTATGAGTTATTAAACATCAAAATGTGTCCGGGACTTTATAAACACCCTGTATATTCATAATATATAATTACCATGGCTGTGAACAAAATGTTTGTACTTAAGCCACCATGGATTATTTTTAATTGAGCTACAGCTACAGAAATCATCCATGTTTAATCTGAAACTTCTATGGGGGGAAAGTCAGGGGCTGCCAGATGTTATGATAACAAGAGAGAGCACATTTCTCTTGGGGTTGAATCGGAAGAATGATCAGTCAATATTTACCACAGAGCACAGATTCTTACGCCGGATCAAGACAAGGATCAGTGCAAGGATGAAGACAAAACTGTTACCCCACATCCCTAGCCAAACTGACTTATCCTCGTAATCATAATACCCACCACCATGCGAGACTTCTGAAAAAGTTCTCCTGAAAGCCGCTCAATACTGCCCTAAGAGATGTCTCAATGATGTTTATTTGGTGAATGTGAGTTTTTTTGGAGAAAAAAAAAGAACTTTTGGAGAAAAAAAGAAGTAAAATACTGGGGTAACTTTGGAACCTTTTTTATTTTTTATTTATTTATTTTTTGATATTTTGGTTTCAATTGCAATTTAGAGCTTTAAATAAACTTTTGAAATATTTTATTAAATAATTCATCATAATTTGCATATTTTATCGAATTTCATGAAAGAACTGAACTGAATGTAAAACTACTGCTTCTAGACAACAATAGAAATATTGTACATCAAAAACGTAATCGTACACGCAAGTGTAGGCGGAGCCAATAAAGAAACAGACTTTATAAGTGCGCATAAGTTAAGACGCATTTCGTTCGCTAGCACACCTCTGCGAATATCTTAGTGTTATTTTGAAGCAATAGGCTAAATTCAAATTGTAACAGTAGAAATGAATAACCACCAACGCTTAGATGATGGAGTGAGGTGTGGAATTGTAGGAAAGCTAGAAGCAGGTCAATCTCAGGTCCATATTTGTAGAGAGTTTAATTTAACGCCCGACGTCGTGTGTAACTTATGGAAGTAGTTCCAAGATAGTGGAACCATCTAGAGGAATTCGTCCAAGAGCCAAGACGGCCAGGGAATATCGCCATTTGTCCATTATAACGAGGCGTAACAGAGGGGTTACAGCTTCTTAACTCTTTCGTAGCTTGTATGCAGCCACAGGAATCAGTTTATCAAGGGTGACTGTTTCCAAACGACTTCATGAGAGAGGTTTGTTTGCAAAAAGTCCTGCTGTTTGCGTCTCGCTCACTTCTACGAGCTGGATAGTCCGTTCGGCATGGTGAAGAGAGCATAGAGATTGGAGTATGGATCAATGGGTGACCGTTCTCGTCACTTATGAGTCTCAGTTCAGCCTAAACACGGATTCTCGCCGTTCGCTCATATGGACTGAACCAGGAACCCGCTACCTACCCTCCAATGTCCGCGCAATTGGACATTATAGCAGAGTAGGTTTAATGGTCTGGGCAGACATCATGTTGTACATATTGCCTGTACACCTCTCTATATAGGAATGAGGTCTTGGAGCCCTATGTTCGCTTTTTCAGGGGTGCAGTTGGCCCTGAGTTCATTTTAATGGACGATAGCGCAGGGCCACATAGAGCGCTGCTGGTTGACGAATTTCTAGAGATTGAGGATATTTGTCGGATGGATTGGCCAGCCAGATCTCCAGAGCTCAACCCTACAGAGCATGTCTGGGACGCTCTGGGGAGGGCATTTGCAACTGGCTCCCCTTCTCCAAGAACCATCCAGGGAATTAAAACAGCGTTGCTGAATGAGTGGGACCAATTACCACAGGAAATGATAAACTGCCTTATTTCAAGTATGAAAGAACGCAGCAAAGCAAGGCCTGTATATCTGTAAAAGGGCACCAGTCTTACCCCAGTGTATTTTACAGTATATATCCGCACAACTCTTTTTTAATTTGGAAAGTATAAATTCATTCTAAATAGTAAGGGAATTTTTTTTCTTCATATAAATAAATAAATAAAAATTGTTTCTGTGTCATTAAAAAATCTCAAAAAAGTCACTATCTTGGGAAATTTCGGGACGTCTAATTTACCACCTTAAAATCAACTAAAACATTATTCTAGCACAAAATAAACTTTCTTAATATCGAAATTGACACAAAATTTGTGAAATTTCTCTTAAAATTTTCAAAATGTGAATTTCTAAAAAAAAAAAAAAAAAAAAATTAGAATTGAAAAAAATAAAAACATAGTAAAAGCACTAATTTTTACAGTTTTGAATTTTATTTAATTTTATAGCTAGAATATTATTATTATTTTTATCTCTATTGTTATTATTCAGGAATACTAATTTTATTAATTAAATTGCTATTATTTAAAATTGAACTTAATTAGTGTCCACCAAATCATTCGAAATTTCATTTGGAAGTGGGATAATTTCTTTACTTGATTTCTCTTGTACTAGACAAAATTAGGTATTCGACGATGCATAATATACTGTCGAACAAAAAAAGTAAAAAATTAGAAGAAAAAAAATTGCTTTTGCAGTCTCATTGATGTCTGCAAGCATCCTATTAGTATGCAGTTTACTGAAGTACTGAACAACAAAATGGTACAACTTAATGTATTAGTTTTTTGTGTTTCATCATTGGAACAAGCTATTCCATTTAATTACATCTTTTCAACTGGTATTGTGACGTCAAAACAACTATTGCCCACATCAGCTTATTTCCACAATCATAATTATTGATCAACACCTAACCGAAAATTATCACTAAATCACAACCCAAAGTGCAATATTGTTGGTTATCATGGCATGTAAAATAAACTAAAAGACAGGGTTTTAATTGATATGTCATGATAATAAACTAAAAGTCATAGTTCTTAATAATTAATAAAAATACGTTCATCATACTAGAAATCTGAATGTTAGCATGGATTTTCGATAATAATACGGTAAACATGTACTTCAGATGAGATTTGACAAAATTCCTGGAAGGAAGGGAAAAAAATCAAATGCAAATTTTTGTATATCAATAAGTAAAAGTTATCACAAAAACGACAGCTGTTTTAGAACTTAATACTGCTTCTAAAACTAAAAGAAAGGGTAAAATCCTAGAATCCTAGGGTAAAATCCTCTTGGCGACGTTTTGAAATTTCGCCATGTTGGCGATTGTTACTGGGATTAACGTTTCATTTTTATTATTATTAAAAAAATGTAATTATCACAAATTCATTAAAATAGTCATCAAAATATTTTTAATAGAATAAAAAATAACTTACCTTTACTTCGACAAACATCATGAGCAACCACATTTAATCCACGCTTTCGACATCTCCATTCGAAACCATCCACCGTATCATTTCGCTCAATCAAACTCATTTGTTCTTCACATTTAGGGCATTCATACGCTTTCGGAATTAAATTTTGATTTATACGCCATTCAAATAGTAACGATGTCTAACTGTAAGAGATCAGAAGCATAAATGGCGAAAAAATAAACCCTTTTACCTCTTTTCTAACGAAAAGCAATTTTCACGTAGGTATACATATGAAATAACCAATCAGGTTTAAGAATTTTGTTGTGTGATCGGCGCTCAAAATAATCTCCCCGAAATATCTTCCGGAAACCTAGTTTGGCGAGATTTCAAAACTCTCTTGACGAGATTTCAAAACTTGCTTGCGAGATTTTTTAAAAATCTCCTATTCTGAAAAAGAAAATAAAATTATCAATCACTGGGATCCATTTAACTTCAGAATGCATCCCAACGATTAACTCCAGAAGACGAGAATGATTCAAAATAGCCTCACTTGTCACAAAATAACCCAATTTCACGATATGTTTTATTCAGAAAAGTTAGATTTTGTCCCTTCTTAATTAGCATATTTAATATCAATCCATTGAAACATTGAGATTGCTATTAATGGATGGAAATCTAATTATTAGATCAAAGATTATTAAGAAGTTCGGTTTTTCTATTTTTTGCATATTACAAATTAAGAGTTCAGTGTTAAAAGGGAGTATGTTACAAATCTGAACTTTGGAGAAAAACCAAGAAGAAAAAAAAAGAAAGAACGAAAGAAACTGTGTCAATTGTGGAAAAATTGTTTTAATTGTTTAATTGCTTCCAAATTGTTGGATTCTCTTATTTAGACAGTCTAGAAAATTACTCGGTATTTGATAATCGGTGATAGATATTCCAAACTAAACAAAAAACTTATTTTCGTAAAAATGTTACATTCCCTTTTTAACATTGATTGCTTCAACTATAAGATTTAAACGCAAATTATCAATTATTACTGTGTTTTTTTCCAAAATAATGGAAAAATATTGTTTTGTAGATATTCCATTAAAGGCAGCTGGCATATGAATAAATAAAATGTCGTGCATGAGTAATTTGATCATATTTTTCAATAACATTTCCGAAATAAAATACATTCAACAGCATACTTTTCAAATACGAGTGTACTACAAGTATTAGTCTTCGAAATAATGGGAAGTATGACAGTTCATAATAGACGATTGATTATCTTATACCTAGTGGTATCTGTAAGTAAGATTTTATCTTATCTTATACAAATATTTTTTGACTGAAGGACTAAATGTGACACTATTATAAAAGTAATAAATGTGGATAATGATCAGTCAAAAATCTTAGCAACTTATAATTTTACTCTTTTGGAAAAATTATTCAAAGCATATATACATTAACAATTGTTTTTAACCTATAGAAATTTAATCATAATTTTATTCAGTGTAATAAAATAGATATAAAAAAAACTTACTATAGCTATGTTTTTCAAGTGAATTGAAATAGAAAAAAAAAAAAAAAAAATTCAGACATGTATAACAAAATGCGCAGGTTGCTACACTATCGAAAGACCTTGGAATTTTCGGCCCAGAGAAAAGTTTATTGCAAAAATTATGCACTACCATGTTTTTCTCTTTAGATCTGTAACGAATAAAATTATTATTTCCTTATTATTCTTTTTGAAAAATTTAATTTAAAAATTTTTTCTTCTTTTTTTTTATCTTTTATTTTTTGTTCTGGTTCAGTTGATTTGTTTATAATGGAAAATCTTCGAAATTTCGGTAGTGACAAATTTTGCTTTCACCATTTAGTAAACAAGTGTAATTTGTATTGGCATCAAGCACAGAGTTCTAGATTAAATTTAAGCACTCTATATGGTCGAAAAGCGATTGTCTGAAAGATCAATGTGGCGATATAAATAATACTCAGAGCTATCGGGAAACGACTGAAATTTATTTTATTACCAAATACAGACCTTCTGTAGAGATTGGAAGATTGGAGATTGCATAAATTGTGGTTTTTTTTAAATTTCTTTTGCGGAAAATCTTATCACCTACTTTTTGAAAGCGATCGACATAGTTGAGTGAGTATAGTTGACACTTCCAACTACCGTAAACATCGGCAGTTTCAATTTAAAATTATTTTTTTATTTATTAATATTTTTAAATATGTCTTATAGGTCATAATTTGCATAAAGGCGGCCGAAGAAAAACACAAGATGGACATAGGAGAATATCAACCACTAACTCCTACTGGACAAGAAGAGGAAATGTGTAAAGACAATGCTAAAGAAAAAGGAAAAACCTTCAAATCTTGTTCAAAGGTAAATAAATATTGAAGTGTGAGTTTGATACCTACAAGTGACGTTATCGTTGGTAAATCGTATAATTTGTCGATTCAGAAGTCAATCAAATACGACACACACGCGAGACGCCGCTAACAGATATCCAATTAAATCTGATTTAAATCACTTTACTTCTTCTCGAGTTCTAAGTACTCCATTATGTGTGTTTCGACACGAATTTTATACAAAATTAGGGGCTGAGTGCCCTATTTGCTAACGCTCAACAACCCCGATGATTGCTTCACAATAATTGGTGTTTCTTGGCATAAAACAGCTTAAATTATTCAACTAAAAATAAATGAACTAAAAAGAACACTTGCACCGCCACTTCACACATCCAAATATTTCCCTTATGTTATTATTAAAATCTATTAGTGGACATAAATCATTTTTCTAAGTAATCATTTTTTGAAATAACATTTTAAATTAAAAGTGTATTGTTGTAACAAATTTTGGTGAGTTCACAACTGTAATTTAATACTTTTGCTTACCAAATGAACTTAAATATTTTAAATACAATTTTAGCATGGAACTAAATAATTCGTGCATGGAACTAAAAGTTAAGTTCTAAATCATTTAACGAATCTTTTAAACCGTAATTCATAATAATATGTACACATTAATGTAATTTGCACCTAAAAATAATAAGTGTAAAATGGTTAATAAGATCAGACACCGATTTAAATAACTTAATGTAACTTGTAGTGTTTCTGCCACTACAAAAATATATTTCCAATTCACTAGTATATAAGACATGTTAACTCGATTTTATAGGGGGTACCTTTTCATAGATGAAGGTTGACATTGTCGATAACTCACTCCCCACATTAAAGAGTTGATTTGCGACCTTGTCCTCCTCACGTTGCTGCTTCTCAGTCTCGATCAAATCCCGTCCAGGTCACCAATGTGGAGAGTGTGTTATCGACAATGTCAACCTTTACTCTCCCAACAGAATTAAATAGATGTGATGTGAACATGCCTACCTTGACAGAAACGCGATCACACACAATGTACAACGTATACACTCGACTGTTAAAGGCAACACATAACTTAAAAGTACATTTAAAAAGTACAGTGATCTTAATACAGCTCTCACGGTTTCTCACAAAACAGCAATGAACCAACTAGTGGTATCCGTTCATCGAAGAATATCACAGTTTTAATTTTTGTGGGGGAGTACTGCAGTGTATCTGCCACTACAAAAATATAATTCCAATTCACTAGTCTATAAGACATGTAAACTCAATTCTATAGGGGGTACCTTTTCATAGATGAAGGTTGACATTGTCGATGTAACATACTTTCCACATTACATTACTCTAATAATAATAATTTTAAAAAAAACAATCCTCTTAAACTTTTAGTTTAGAAAACAAACAAAATCAAAAAAGTAATAATAACACTACAGGTAAATACCTTTAAATTACGGACACAAAATTATTTATAGGAAAACAATAACTTTATGATTTATATCAATTTTATGCTGATGTCAGCTAAACTGATGTAAAAATTAATGTGGAAAAACTGGCTCCTAAAATGTCATTTTCCGATTTTGACCGGATTCAAGTTGTTACGCCCAAGTCAAAGTATGCTCAAAGTTGTCAAAAATATGCCCAAATCATCTGAAACAAAAAGATTTGATGACTCTGAATTCATTAGGCCGTTACTGTGCTATAATTTGGTTAAACAAAAGTCTCAATCAATTATTTCCTCTTTTTCTGTCAAATATTTTTCTTTCAACGATTAAAAGTCTGCCTTTATGAAAGTACATTTCATACATTAAAAATTCAAAGCTTGATCATTTTTTTATGAATGTAGATTTTTAACTTTTAAATATTTATTAGTAGAATTTTATTATTGTTTTAATTTAAAAATGTCCCTAGAATTATATGATTCTGACTGTAAAATAAATTTTGACTAATCAATGTCCCAGTCCTCCAATTGTTTAGAGAGACGAAATTAAAATACACGGTTACAACAGCCCTTAAAATTTCCCATTTAGAAAAAAAAATTAAAAAAAGAAGAAAAAATTGGAAAATAATTATTCTACCTTGTCAACATGTTCAAACTGATTATTATTATTATTTATTTTTTCATTTTTAATACGTCAACATGTTTTATACTTAGCTAAATTTAACTCGATAATGATTCATGACATTTTTTTGTCTGAAATCTTAGGAAGTACTTTGTACAATACAAAGCTCTTAGTTCTTTTGCTTTGTGTGAAATGTATAAAAAATTTATAAGAATAGGAAAATAATCTATTTTTTAAAATGATGATTTTGACAGTTGCAAATCCATAATGTATTTATAATGCTGTTATACACTATCATTCAAAGACCTAATTTAAATGGTGTTCCATTCCACCATAGTTTGTGTATCGAAAGAACTCCCATCGTCACAAAGTTATGGTCGGCTTTTGCTACGGAAACAAGAATTAGCACATTTTAAAGAGGGGAGCTTCTCCCTCCCTTGATTATCTTTCTCTCGCCGACCCAAGCCTAAATGAAATAGTTAAGCACCGTAACCACTATTGCTGATGCTGCCAAACAGTGCGCAGCATAAATCAGGCTAAATAGGAAATACAATACATAATATATATTATACATATATATTATACATAAATATTATATATATTATACATAAATATATATTATACATAAATCTGTAGTGTAATAATGACGTTGTTCTACGTCATTTTTACACTACAGATTTACTGCCCATCTCTCCTAATATGACGTAGAACAACCCAAACAATTGAGTGAATGAACAATTTATTCCAGGTTGCAATCAATTCGAGAGATCATATACGATTTAAAGAGCGTAATTTAAGTCTAAACACTTTAAATTGAAGGAACTTAACAACTGTCATTTGTAAACTGTAATTTGCAATCCAGAATGAGCTGATGATAATTTGTTGTTATTTTCTTCGCTGATATTCATCAACAGAAACAGAAATTCACCATTAGAATACGTGTGTATGTTTTAAGTTGAGTAATCAGGATAATTATATTTTAATTTTCGGAGGGCTGTATTATATGATTTCATAGTATATAATTTCATTCCATTACCGTTATGTTAAGCCTAGTTCGAGTTCCCCGTTCCTTGAGCCGCTCATATGATTAATTTATAGACCATTTTTATTTTAAGTAATAGTGTATATGCATTCTAAATTAATGATATTTTATATTGTATAGTAAAAATAGTTTCACTAACTCTAATGAGTATTTTATCTTCCTGTAATTAAAAATTTCAGTGCTCATGAATAACAAAAATGGTGATAGCTACCTTTCACCAAGTGATGATAAAGAACATCACTTCGATGTAAAGTATTT
Organism: Parasteatoda lunata; assembly: GCA_949128135.1. NCBI lineage: Eukaryota > Metazoa > Arthropoda > Arachnida > Araneae > Theridiidae > Parasteatoda > Parasteatoda lunata. The sequence goes on from OX421979.1 coordinate 30,444,047, forward strand.
GCCACTATTTTTGTCGTTGAGTTTAGCCACGTTGAGATACACTAAAACTGTTTGCAGTAGGGTTAAAGGTTCAGAAGGGGTTTTCTTTTCTTTTTTCATCATAAAATGGACAAAAGTGAAATTAAGACACTCAAACAAGACCTTCATATATTCACGTTCTTTCGTTTTTTTTTTGTTTTTGTTTTTTTTACAAGAAATTTGAATACGCCATCTTTTTCTTAGAAAATACATCATACTTGTTATGTTCAATGTTCGTATAACGAAGATGGTGAAGACGACGAGCTGATGACACCAGATGGAACATTATGTTGTGATATTGGTGGAGCGATGCCAACAGGGGTAAGACTATAGTTTTTTAAAAAATATCCCGGCATTTGCCAGAATTTAAGTTACACTATATTATTCGTTATATTTCATAATTTCCTTAGTTTCAAAAGCTATAATAAATCCATTTTCCAATTCAGTAGAAAGGGATCTTGCACTAAACTCAGAAACCATTTAAGATTTTTATAAGATTTTACCGGTATTCAATGTGAGAACCGTTGGTTCTCATATCGAATATCGGTGAGAACTTTTGGTTCTCCTAACCATTCTTTCAAATACAGAGTTTTCTAATATGATCACCTTTAATAATGCATTTAGAATTTTTTTCTGAAAAGGAAATAAAATAAATATAGTATTAGGAGTCACAAACTTGAAATTTTAGCAAGAGAGAAACAATAACACTATCGAATCACTATTAAAAAGATGGGATTTTATTTTATTTTATAACCGTAACTGAACAGCCGACCCAATTTTATGGGTTTACGGCTACTAATGCTCAACTCCGCAGCCTTGTAATTTTGAACCCAATCCAGAAGACAAAAGGGAACTCCTGGATCGAGTATTGGGAGAAATTTGCAATCGTGGAGGACTTTTTGATGGAGCTAACCCGCCTTTGCGCTACAGGGAGAGGATGACCACGAGAACCTTCCACGGTTAGCCTGACGGCAAGGGGACTCTAACTCACGATCCGTCTACCACTGAGGATATTTTACGTCAGCACTGTGGTCGGTGCAGGCCAGATGCAGAATTCGTATCGACTGGGATTCGAAACCTGTTCGCCTCATTGGAAGGCGAACACTCTATCCCCTGAGTCATCGCGGCTGGAAAAAAAAGATGGGATTAAAAATATCAAAACCTGTTTGATTGCTGCAGGAAAGTTAGAGGTGTTTCTAAAAATTGTTTTTCAAGTCCTCTCTGTTTCATCCCATAATCAAACATATTTTGATTTTTTTCGGTCTCGTCTTTTGCAGTAGTGATTTGTCAGATTTTTGTTTTTCTTTGCTTAAATAAGAATTTGCCCACCACTTTTTTGACTTCATTCTTGACTTGGATTCTATAAATATCACCTAAAAGTGGTAATTATGTATGGAGTCTACTGCATCGAACATTGTATTGAGTCTCTGTAATTTTGATTTGTAATTTTGAAATCTGAAGCTAAAATAAGAGAGGCAAAACAAAAGAAGGCAAGTTCACTAGGACAACGGGAGTTGAGGATGCAATGTTTACCAAAGTTATTTGTGAGGAGCATTTTAATAGACCTCAATAAAAAAATGGTTCTTAAAACAAAACAAACAATAAAAACAGCTTAAAACAAGCAATGAAAATTGACGTTTAATTTGTATTAGTTGTAAATTCCATTTAATTGACTTTATTTTTTAATTTTATATCTTCTGAATTAACTTATTCTTTTTTCTTTTTCAGAAATGCAAGGAAGGAAAATGTGATCCTAAGGAATTAGCATCAACGAAATTATTTTAGGTCTTCAGACTGCTTTAATTTTGTTATATTTTTTTATGAATGAGTGTTATTTCTCTGCTGTCACAGCTTATCGCTTTTAAGCTATTTTAAAGTTAAAAATGACAAATAAAAACATTTTTTTAAAGTTTACTCGTTTATATTTCAATGTTGGAAATTTTAGAGCATGTAAAAAAAGCATTCAGGTTAACTTCAATCTTAATACGGGACTAAGCCTAACCATCTAATTATTGTATTTCTAAAACTTGGCTACACGATATTACTGTTTAACTTAAACTAAAATTTGGTTCAATTTAACATCTTAAAGCAGAAAATATTTACCATTTTATGGTTCAAGTTACTGATAATACGCCAATACTGTTAAGACATAAGTCATCGTTTGATTTTCCTGAAAGCGTGCTGTTGCAATGATTAATCTAGCAAAACAATGGCAAACATGTAAATTTCACAGATGCACCAAAAATGGTCAGAAAAATGTCTATCGTATTTTACTTATCCAGCTTAAATACTGTCCCTGGCCAAATCATTAGACGCACTATAAGATTCTAAGTAAAATCTTAATTTTTTGGTGATACTATACAGCTTTATTGCGTTTAAGCGACTGAAACCGGTGTTTGCACTTGTTTATATAATACGATATATTATATAAATATAGAATATTTATTATATCAGGTATTATATTGTAATAATTAGATCAAATTATTAGACGCACTGTAGTTTTTTGATAATTACATGATTTGCACGAGTTTATATGCAATACTTTTATATTTAAACATAAATGTAATGGATTTTTATTCAGGAGATTTTTAAGGGGACACAGGACCTTGAAATCATAAAATTTTCGAAAATTTTTTTTGTTGTTAAAAATGTAAAGAAAGTCAGCCTGAATCACTTGTTGTTCAAATTTTTTGGATACGATGATTTTTTATGATTTTATAGCTGTTTTTCTAAAAAGTGGGCGTGGCACTTTTGACGTTCCATAAGCTGTCTGTTTGTTTACATTGTAGTTATCAAGCTTATTTTGATTCTTTTTCTGTTCAAATCAATATTTCTATAAAATATTTTTTAATTAGTATAATGTGACACTGTTTGGCAACACCAAATTAACTTTAACCGTACTATTGTTTACGTTTTCGCATTTGTTTATGTTTATTTTTTGCGACGTTTGCTATTATTTTCGAACTCGTATAAAATATCTTATTTGTTGATTTTTTTCGTTGTTTTGTTTTATTTTCATTATATTTTCGTTATCTTTTTGTTTTTGTTAGCTTTTTTGTTTTTACGTTAGCTTTTTTGTTGTAGTTTTGTTAGTTATTTTGTGGCTCTTGTTTTTCTTTGAGCTATGGATAAAATAAGTTCGAGATGGCATAAATCAACATCTCGCCCATCTAAAAAGAAGCAACTTGCTATTGAAAGAGCAAGAAAGAGATGGAACTAGTCGTCTGATACTTTTTGTTCAGTTAATACTAGTGACAACAATCTAAATGAGTCTAGAACTCATGTAGTATGAAATGTACTCATATAAATGAGCATGAAATTTTCTAGTATGTTATCGAAATTCTGCAATATCATCGATGCTTTTCCTATTTCAATGTCAATAATTTTTTTATTTATCTGGTATCAAATATATTATTTATTTTATTAAAATTATAGAGAATAATGTTTTTAGTGCAATTTTTATGCACACAAAAACAATCCTTTTTCTTTGTTTCAAGGTTACGTATGACATACTGATATGATGCATAACGAGCAATATTTTTATATAAAAATCGTTTGTATTGGTAAAAATTTAGCATTTATTATATAAAGAATACATTGGAAGTTCTTTTTATATTTTAAACATGATAATATAGCTATTAGAGTGAGTTTTAGGTAGTTAGCACAAAAAAAGTAGTTTTTCTCCGTTAACTTTTTTTGCATAATTTACTTCTATATTTTGTCCCTTGCGTCTGAATATTTAAAAATTTTGCCTGGAAATTTTTCATTAGCTTCATATGACTGTTATAAAGACAATGTAGCATTGTTTTCATAAAATATTAATTATAAAGCTTTTTATACAACTTTAACTGTAGGAGGAAAGAAAAATTTTCGAAAAAAAAGCGTCGGAACTAAAAAAATTTTTTTTTCTCAAAACCTGTTGAAGTGAAACAGTAACTGATGCTAGAGAGTCTTTATATCATCATTATCTATGTATAGAAAAATTTGTAAATTATTTGGATGAAATTTGAGACGCAAGGGACAATTTTTGTATTTTTTCAAAATTTTAATATTTTGTTAAATTTTTAAAAAAATTAAGGCCAAAATTGCTTTTACTTAGCCTATTTCCTAAAATATGCTAAAAACTAAATAAATTATGCTCATAAAAGTTTAAATAAATATAAAAACAAGTTTTCATAAATTTTCATTTGAAAGGTCCTGTGTCCCCTTAATAAACTTTCTATTCGTATTTATTTTTAACGAATTGCATTACAATGTTAACCAATTGATACACGAACGTAAACAAGTGCAAACCGGTTTCAGGAGCGTAAAAAGGAAAAAGCTGTATATTTTCACCTGATAATTGAGACTTTACATAGAATCTTATAGCGCGTCTAATAATTTGGCCAGGGACTGTGTGCATTTTTAATCACAGCTCTTAGTAACATTTGTCACTTCCAAAAAAGTTTACCATGAGGGAGAATGTAAAATTAAAATAAAAATCGAGAAAAAGGAAAATCGGGGAAAAGAAAATTAGGGTGTATGATCCTCCTTGATATGCATTTTTAGAATCGTCGTCAAAAATGAAGATATATATATATATATATATATATATATACTCTACTGGCCATTAAAATTGCTACACCAGGAAGGCAACGTACAACGAACGTGAAATTTGTAGGACGGATAAATCATGTTGTAGTATGCAAATGATAAGCTTATCAGCGCATTCATGCAAAGCAGGCGGAGGTAGCCACACCTACAATGTGTGTAAAAGAAGAGATTTCACAGTAAGTTTCTCATACAGAAACTGAATTTGAGCGTTGTTCTTGGGTAAAAATGTTTTTGTTATGCCTCGTGTAAGAAGGAAAAATGCCTACCAGCACGTGTATGAGTTTGATCAGTCGAATTGTGGCATACCGAGATTGCGGTTTATCATGCCAACATATTGCTGCTCGTGTTGGTGGAGATCCCATGCCTGTTAGCAGAATATGGAATCGATGGGTTCATGACGGTTATATGCAGGATCTTAGCGGCCCCCCATCACTAATAGCCGAGAAGACAGACATGTTATTCACATGACTTTAAGGGAGTGTGCAGCTACGTTACGAACCCTGAGTCAACAAATGGGGTCATTTGCAAGACAACAAGTGCCTGCGCGAACAGTTCGACAACGTTTGCAGCAGCATGGACTGTCAGCACGGCGACCATGTTTTCGGATACCCTTGACGCTGCATCACAGGAAGGAGCGCCTCCACTGGTGTGATTAACGACGAACCTGGAAGCTGGAATGGCATGACGAAGGCTTTTCAGACGAATCCAGGTTTCATATACAGCATCATGATTACCGCATCAATGTTTGGCAACATCGTGGAGAACGCCCATTGGCAGCTTGCATTTGGCATCGTCATACTGGCTCATCACCTAGAGTAGTGTAGTAATGGTATGGGGTGCCATTAGAAACACGTCTCGATCATCTCTTGCTCGCATTGCCAGCACTTTGAACAGCAGAAATTACATTTCTAATGTGTTAGTTGCTCTGCCTTAACTTCGAGGTCTCCATAATGCTACGTTTCAGCAGGACAATGCACGACCGCATGTTGCCCGCACTGTCCTAACCTTCATTGACACAGAACATATTCGCCTCGAACTGGCCAGCACGTTCTCTTAATCTCTCACCAATTGAAAACGTCTGGTCAATGGTTGCCGAACGAATATCCTTAATTGCGATTTTGATTATTGTGAAAATCTAATTTATATTTTTCTTTTTAATAATCAAAATTGCAATGGAAAACCTATTTTTATTCAAATTATTTGAATATCACAAGTATCTAATTTTTCATCTATCTTTGCTAACATATTATTACACTACTATGAAAAAAATTATACTCTTAATATTAAATTTGTTTTAGGATTTCTTGATGATTTAATTATCTTTAATTTTAAAGATTATACAATTTTGTTAAATAATATTTAACACGATGAATTAATCTTGCTTCATAATTATGATCATAATATTAATTTTAATTTTTTGGATTTACGTATTAAAAAAGAAGAAAATATCTTATCGGTCTACTGCTGAGGATATTTTACTTCAGTACTATGGTCAGTGCAAGACGGATGCTGAATTTGTATTGACTAGCCTTCGCCGGAATTTCAACAAGCTTTTGCCAAACATAAAATTTGAACTCTCAGTAGGGAAAATTGAGAGCTACACCCAAGTTTTAGGTTTGAAGACTTCTTTTACTATAGTGCTATGGGATGAACGCTTCATTCCACTTCTACCTCTCGTCTATAAAATAAGCGCTACACCCCACTTCCTCAGTATGGAGGAGAGTTCTACCCCACTGATAAGCTCCTAGTAGGATGGCGCAGCTTGTCTCTTTACGTAGCATGGCTTGAAATAAGCAAATGCAACTTAAAAAATTTGGGCAATTATTTCTTCTCAACTATATTTGAAAATGAGCACTGCACCCCTAAAAGTGGAGTGTAGCGCTCATTTTCCCCCTACTTATAGTCTAAGTTTTAGGTTTCTATCTTGGTAAAAGCGTGTTGCTGAGTACTATTGTCTTTAACACTAATTACCCAGATAGAGCCGTGATGACTCAGGCGATAGAGTGTTCGTCTTCTAATCAGGTGATCCGGGTTCAAATCCCAGTAACGGCTGGTAGATAAGAATTGTGCACTCGTCTTGCACCGACCACAGTGCTAACGCAAACTATCCTCAGGGGTAGATGGATTATGGGTTAAAGTCCCCTTGCCGTCAGGCTAATCGTGGGAGGTTTTCACGGTTTTACTCGCCATGTAACGCAAATACGGGTGAGTTCCATTAAAAAGTCCTACAGGAAGGCAAATTTCTCCCAATACTTGATCCAGGTGTTCCTTGTCTTCTGAAATGGATTCAAAGTTACAAAGCCACGGAGTTAAACATTAGTAGTCATGATGAAAAAAAATTGGGTCAGCTTTTCAACGATGTTTATGAAATAAAATAAAATCACCCTGATAATTGCAAAATATCGAAGTGAAACTTTCTTAGTTTTTCTAATTATTTCATAAAAAATAAATGTTCCAAATTTAAGCTTTCTAACTTCGCGAAGTGGAAGAATTAGTGATGAGTGAATGAGGCTTTGTCCTTTACACTTACAAATTACTACATTTAACTTGAAAGCAATAAAATTTGAAATTACACATGTAATTACATTTCCATAGATTTCTTATATAAAATATTTCAGTTTTTTTCCTTTCTATTTTTTTTATTATGAAAATAAAAGTATTGGCTATCGAAATGGGATACAAGTGGAGCATAGCAGAGCACTTCACCTATGGCAGCTTTTCGCTTTGCATACTTTCACTATTAGCGTGTAGATAGTCATAGGATTAGGAAGCACATTATTTTCTATCTTTATTTCCTAACAGTTTACTGTTTTTTAAGATCGCTAACTTTATGTAACGCAAAACTACATTAAACTTAGTTCTTAAATTATACATCGTATAAATTTCAAGAAATATTTACGACGAGTAAATGCAGAAAGTATTGTATAAAAGAAAATTATTGTCATATATGCTGACCAAAGTCCTCGAAAAACTAAAATAGAAACAGCATTTCTCAAAGAACTTTCAAAACCTAACCTCTTTACCTTTCCAATTCGTTAAAAAACATTATTTCTGTTATAGAATCTCGGCGGGGGATTTCTGTTCTCTGAATATTAAATTGGAAATGCGAAGTATTGAGTTTTCAAATATCCGTTAAGAAATTTTACTACGAGTTTTTTTGTTTTTGAGAACTTCGAACAGTTTAGGAATATCTTCTTTTATACATCTGAACAGAGAAGTTGAGGGAAAAAGTGTGGCCCAGTGGTCCTAGACATGAAATTGGTGTTCTCCTCAGATAGCGTACTGGATCATTGCGATTGCAAAAAAATTCTACCATACTTAGCGAAATATTTCTATCGAGTTTAAAATAGTGATTTCATATGAAGAATTCAGTGAAGAATTAGGTAAATGGAAGTTTAGTGAATTTAAGTAAGTGAGCTTTCAAGTTTATACCATTTGTTTTTTAATTCAATATTTATGTTATTTAGTAATGTTATTATTTATTTAGTTTATTTGAGAAAAAAATTACTCAAACATTTTTTTAAAGGGGTATATGGGCAAATCTCTAGAACCTTTAACTTTTGATAATAAAAAATAAAAAGAAAAAGAAAATAATAGGCACACTATTTTTACACCTCCAGAATTGTTTGGAAATGTATAAAATATCAGAAAATAATCATTGACATCGAAAATTTTGATGCCCTTATAAGCAAAATTAAAATTTTTGAATTTTCCTTATTTACCCTCCATTTTTCATCAAAAATTATTAGAATCATAAATGAATTGAAAAATTTTAATATTAAGTTGAATTGTTATCAAATGTATAAAAAGGCTTACTTTAAATATTTTCAGTCAGAAAATATTTTCAATTAGTAAAACATTGGGAAAAAACTAAGTTCTGATATGTTAAATTCAATTAATTAATCCTGTGGTTACGGTTTGACAGGGTTACGGCCTGGACAACCTAGGGAATAGATCGAAAACTTTACTTAGATGCAACGCAATGCGATGCACACAACACAGAAAATAAATTAGGCAATGACAAACGTGTGATCAAAATTTTGATCGATTTTATCATTTACTTTTTAGATCTGCGTCTGGTTACGGTCTGGACATCGTTACTGTTACCTCACCGAATGACAGTACCTTTAACTTTTAACTTTTGATAATAAAAAATAAAAAGAAAAAGAAAATAATAGGCACACTAATAATAAAATAATCATGGACATCGAAAATTTTGATGCCCTTATAAGAAAAATTAAAATTTTTGAATTTTCCTTATTTACCCTCTATTTTTCATCAAAAATTATTAGTATCATAAATGAATTAAAAATTTTAATATTAAGTTAAATTGTTATCAAATGTATAAAAAGGCTTACTTTAAATATTTTCAGTCAGAAAATATTTTCAATTAGTAAAACATAGGGAAAAAACTAAGTTTTGATATGTTAAATTCAATTAATTAATCCTGAGGTTACGGTTTGACAGGGTTACGGTCTGGACAACCTAGGGAATAGATGCAACTTTACTTAGATGCAACGCAATGCGATGCACACAACACAGAAAATAAATTAGGCAATGACAAACGTGTGATCAAAATTTTGATCGATTTTATCATTTACTTTTTAGATCTGCGTCTGGTTACGGTCTGGACATCGTTACTGCTACCTCACCGAATGACAGTACCTTTAACTTTTAACTTTTGATAATAAAAAATAAAAAGAAAAAGAAAATAATAGGCACACTAATAATAAAATAATCATGGACATCGAAAATTTTGATGCCCTTATAAGCAAAATTAAAAATTTTGAATTTTCCTTATTTACCCTCTATTTTTCATCAAAAATTATTAGTATCATAAATGAATTAAAAATTTTAATATTAAGTTAAATTGTTATCAAATGTATAAAAAGGCTTACTTTAAATATTTTCAGTCAGAAAATATTTTCAATTAGTAAAACATAGGGAAAAAACTAAGTTCTGATATGTTAAATTCAATTAATTAATCCTGAGGTTACGGTTTGACAGGGTTACAGTCTGGACAACCTAGGGAATAGATGCAACTTTACTTAGATGCAACGCAATGCGATGCACACAACACAGAAAATAAATTAGGCAATGACAAACGTGTGATCAAAATTTTGATCGATTTTATCATTTACTTTTTAGATCTGCGTCTGGTTACGGTCTGGACATCGTTACTGTTACCTCACCGAATGACAGTTTGTGATAAATTCGATTAATTTATAATTACTGCAAATAAAAATATTTTTCTATAATAATGATACAAGTTGGTTCTACTTTAAATAAGCTTTTGGAATATCACTAACATAAAACTCGCAGAATTGGATTGTATTCCTTTTTTTTTTTTTTTTTTCAATTTTCGATGGTTACGGTTTGACGTGCCAGAATTTCGCGACAAACTTTAAGTGTTTGCAAACGTCAATATTCACGAAAAATATCATTCAAGAAAATATGATAGTACAGCTGAGCTACTAAATTATGTTTTTAGTGATTTTCAGTTTTTTTTTTTAACAGAATACATATTGAAAAAAATATATATATGCTAAACACTCTAAGCGACACTCATGAAAAGTTGTCAAATGTAGAATTGAAGTAATTAATGAAAGCCAAAAGCAAGTTACTCTCGCGATCAAAACTGTACGTATCTTAAAGTTAGTAATGCATGATTATTCCTTTAATTTTATTAGAATTAATTTTCCCTTATTATGTTATATATTTATAAGAAAAGTTTGAAGACAAATAGGTTAAAGGTTCTAGAGATTTGTCCATATACATTTGACTCTAACTCATTTATAAAGGAGGATTTTTCATGATTTTTGTACCTGGCATCTGCTTGTTTTAATATAAGATTTTCGATGTTTTTCAAAAATAATTTTGTCTGTAAAGCTAAAATAAATATACATAAATTTAAGCTTATAGTCATGAAATAAAATTTAGCCACCTCAATTTGGGATTAACTGGCATAAAATTTTATATTGCATTGTTAGTCCGAAAACCATTCCTTAACACAGCTCCAATGCCAACCGGAACTTTTTTCAAAGGCTGTCAGATTCTAGGGCTGCCCTCCTAACCATTTCATCATCTGAGGCTCCTGCGGCGGCGGATGTTTTGAATTGTCGTCTGACCATAAATAACTCAATAGAAAGTCACAAAGAGGTTGCGTTGCAGAGGGTACCAGCATACTGCGGACTCCAGGGAAATGAATCAGCAGATTCCTTGGCAAAGAAAGCAACCAAAATTACACAAATAATAAATAAACCAATTCCTTATCACACCACCAAGCGGTTAAATAAAAAGTCTTTTAGATAGTCTTTTTGGAAAAACATAAAAGAGGCAAACAAAGACAAGAAATGGATAAACGACATCAAGAATATTCCACTATGGCCAAGGGACAAGTCTGTGGCTACCTTTCGCCTCGCTACTGGCCACGACTTCCTTTCCAAACATCTATTCCGTATAAATATATTACCAAGCCTTATTTGCACACTGTGTAATATCCAAGAAGAAATGGACATAAATCACATTAGGCCCTGCCCCGCACTTAACTCGTGACACTTATGGGAGAAGTATTGGAGAGCCCGTCACAAAATGAACGATTTATAGACTCACTGTAGTTTTGTTTTTGTTGTATTGTTCATCTTTCCTTCTGTTTCTCATGTTATTATCTGTTTTTTTGTAACTACAGTTGTCTTTTGATTTGCCATTGGAAATAAAAATAAAAAAACTTCTAAGCCTTGAGTCTAGAAGACAAGAGAACACCAGTTTAATGAATCAGATCACAATCACCTTCAAGAAGAATGTTTTGTTTTTTACATGAAACTAATCACCGTTCGCGCAAAATGGAAATAAAAATCACGAAAACCTATCATGCTTATCCTGATGCCAATGAAGCACTGATTCGGTTTGATCAAAGTATAATTTGCAACAGCAATGTAATCTGTGCTGGTAGGGAGCAAAATAAAATTTAACCATTTATCTCTGCGATTTGCTCACATGTAGACTTCTGCCGATGCAGGGAGTCATGCCGATTTTTATGTAAGAGTTGATATGAATTTTCTCAAATAAGTACGCTTAACATTTCGGATATAACACTTCCTGCTTTAAGTGTATGCACACATTTTAAAAATTGCTCATAAGCCCCCAATTTAAAATTAATACTCCGAAAAAAAGAAATTTTTTGGCAAAATGTATTACCGATATTAAGCTGATTATTCTTATTCTAATATGCACTATATATACTAATACAGGTACCATTATATCCTCTATAAGTACTGTTTAAATAGGTCCTCATGATCTTCCGAAAGGAATAAGTACAGGAGAAAATTGTTGATTATTATGTTAACTTTTCACTATAGCATTATGCCAAGTGATACTGAATATCATAAATTTTTATTTTAATATGACGAACATTTTTTACCTAATCTAATTAACTTCAGGAAGAGCAACAAATAAAGATAAATAAAAGAAATGGAATTATTTTTACTTAATTGATTGTGCCAGTATATTTCTTTCAATTTTGTGCATGATTTCATCATTACCGATTTATTGATTATTTAGTTTTATTCCAACATGTATGAGGAACGAGTATACAGCTTTTAACAATTATTATATACTGAAAAAGTTGCAAAATATTTATTTTCAAAGCGACTGAGGAAAAAAAAAATTAATTGCGAATCAGAGACTATAAAATTATATGCTAAATGCATTTAAGAGTACTTTTTTTAAATTATTGATTCGTAAAAAATAACCCTCATTTCTATTTAATATTATCGCTTTGTATCCTTCGCCTGAGCAAAGGATACAAAGCGAATGATTTTCAAGGGTTTTTTGATGATTATTTGTCGCCATGTGAATTATCTGGTTTTTCACCTGAAGAATACTCAAATAATGTCACTTACCCGGTTCTTCCACTGAGTATCTTTGAAATTAATAGATTTAGCACTATAAATGACTGTGATATATTTAAATAAGACTAAAATAAGATCTTTTACCAAGAAAAATGAATTTTCTTTAAATATGTTATTTACCTGTCTTTTTACTAAGCTTTCCAAATAATAATAATAAAAAAAAAATTATAGATAAAATAGAAATATAACATTAAATACGTTTAATTTAAGATTAAGTTTGCCTATGTAATTTCTTTTAATGAATTAATAATTTTATTAGAGATAATAGGATATTTGCGACAAATTAGGAATATTTCAAATCAGAAATAATATGCGATCATTATCCTATCCCTCTTTGAGTTTATTATTCGAAGAAACGAATTTACGAAAGTCAAACTTAAATAATAAATTTCTTATATAAAACCATACTAACTCTGAACTCTCTCTTGTATAAATATGAGAAAATTCTTAAAGTTTTTATTTATTATTTATTTTTTTTTATTTATTTTTTTTTTTATCAAGAAGGAATAATCAATAGTTATAAACTCATATGTTAATTAGTTTAATACTTTATCCAAAGTTACTAAATTTGTATGAGAAAATGATAATAATAACATTTAACAACTAGCGATCTTCACGCAATTTTTATATTCATTCCTCAATTTTTTCCTCAATATAATTTTCCTCAACTGGACTATTTTAAATAAAAGTCATACTATTTCATTTAACTTATTATTTCCTACCTAGAACAGTGATGAATTTTAAATAATTGTTTTCACGAGGAATGTTTCTTGTAAGGAAAAATAAATGGCAAAATAGTTTTATAATTTATAATCACGTGAATTCAAAACGAGCTATGGCTAATGATCATGTGACATAAAGTGACGTCAGATTATCCTTCTCCATTTATTTACTATGCCTATCTTCTATAAAAAAAAAAACTTTCCGCCGAGTTTATTCAAAATGTTTGGCAACGTCTGTTATGTTCTCCCATGAACCTTCATTCTGCAGCTTGCCCAAAATTTCCTTGACGTCACTTTCTCACTTTGCAAAATGTTGCAGAACAATGCGTAGGTTGTTAGCCTACGAATTTTAATTTAAATTGTTGTAGTATTTTTGAAAAAACTGTATTTTTTGCACTGCATTAAATTCTAATCAGTTCATCATGGCTAGTGCAAGTGGTTCTTCAAGATCAGAGTTTATTGTTGGTGTTAAATATCGATTAGTGCGGAAAATAGGAAGTGGTTCTTTTGGTGATATATATTTGGGAATCAACACCACAAATGGCGAGGTAATGTTTAAAATGTATTGAAATTCTATGTTGAGTGTATTTTAACGTCATTACCATGTTTGAAAAAAACAGCGAGCAATAAAACATTTACCTATTTCCTTTGTATCTCTTGTAAACAAACAAATCAGGCCTTTATGTCTTTGTTTTCGCAAAGTGTCTCATGCATATATGTTTAGATTGAAAGTATGGTTTCAGTCATTTATTATCAATGAGATTGTAAATTATTAATCAATTATTCCATTATAATAAATTCGCATTTTATTTACAAACTGATCGTTCTTGTATTAACATTTGAATTCACGAGCCAACTTAAACATAATGTTGTCTTGAAGTATTTTTATATTTGTTATGCCTTATTTTAAAGGTTTTGTACCTTTTATATTGCAATATTTTACCCTTGTTACTTCAAAATTATGTGGGAATTTGAAAGTTTAACGCAATTTTCGAACAGTTTGTGAACACATCCTACTGTTATTACATCATAATGGCTATAAGAATTAAAATCTTGTTAGTTTTGTTTTAAATCTGGCAGCGATTATTTAAACACAAATTACTCATTTGAAACTAACCAGAATTTCTACATTTTTGATTGTATCTATTGTTTATTGATATCAAAGGTAAAATAGTGTTTGATGTAAGCTTTTTCACATAAGCTCTTAATTATATTAGATAATTATTTATATTAATTATATTTTTACTCTCATAAATATGGAAATCTACTAATTTAGTATGTACTTCTAGATTTCACAATAATATGAAGCTAATCTTTCAGTAGCAAATCTTTTTGTTGCTGCTACAAAATTTTGTGAGAATTACTAATATTTATGGTTCAAATTTGTTGTGACTATCCTGCTGTTATATTGTTAAAAGTTTATAGTCATTTTGGTAGTTTTTGAGTTTTTAAGTCTGTTAGTGATGATTTTAAATTACTGATTTAAACAAATTTATTCATTTAAAAGATAAATGTAAAAATTGTGTAAATTAACCAGCCTTATGTAAAGTAATTAATCAAGCTTAATTTGAGTTACTTATTTTGCTGTTACTTTCAGTGAGATCTAGTATTAGTTATGTTTAATTAGTAAGGTTGTAGATTAACTTAAAGTTTGTTTATTTTTTATTAAATTTTATTCTCATAATCTGTTATATTATGGCTGAAAGAAGTTTTAAATTGGTTTTCAAATTTTTTGGGGGGATTTTAAAATTTTGGTAAAGTTTAAATGCCAAAGAATTTCTTTTAAAGAATCAGCACAAAAGATTATAAAGTTGGTTCTATTTTTATTATGTTTACTCACTCAGTTTATTGAATTTTCTCATTTTGTGAGCAGTTCTTGTTTTGCTGCTTTTGTTTAAAAAATCTATATTCTTCTGTTTCATATGGAAAAATGTTCTTCTCTGTCATTTGAAAATATTTTGTTCAACTTTCTCAAAAACAGCGTGAGATTTCAAAAAGTTTTCTAAAAATTAAGAAAATTCGAAGTACCTTGGAAAAAAATATTTCTTTAATTACAATATATTTTTAACATCTTTTAATTTTTAAAGCATTAAAAATTTCTGCTGCATCATATGGAAGATGTTCTCCTACTTTTTTCATCAGCGTTTCTCATTAGGTTGCTCAAATGCTTATCAGTCAATCTGTTACGATATTTTGTCTTAATTCGATTTTGGTTGATAAATGATCTTGCAACTGATGCTAAACTATTCAGGATCACTAAGTAAATTTGTAGCATTGTGCACACACTTTTCTATTCTCTACATCTGCCAGCATAGGCTTTTAAATTATTTCTGCTATAGAATAGTGAAGTTTGTTGAAGTTATTTTCATTTTCCATTTTTTTTTTTTTTTTTTATGTAATGGAAACACTGAGTGGGCAGACTTCTCACTTTAATAATTTTTTAATGCGAGAAAAGAAAAAAAATATGCGAGATTCTTGCGCTGTAGTGAAAACACTGTTTTTAGTATTCTGGATATAAGGCAACCAAATTACTTAAGTTATAAACTTAGTTTGTTTACTTGAACTTATTTATATCAGCTTTTAACTTTTTTTTCAGTTCAGTTGTTTTTCAGCTTCTAACTTTTAATTTAACTTTTCCTGTAAAACTTCGGCAGCTATATTTCATTTTTATTAGCAAACGAAATTACATTAAAAGATTTCCTTTTGTCACTGTAATTGTTTATTTTTGCTGTAAAGCGATGATTGTGTCCAGTAAATGGGATCACTTATTTTTGGGCTGGAAGAGCAGTTCTATCTTTTCTCTTCGGTAGCAGCATGCATACACGACTAAACAACTTTCTTCTACCTTGCATAAATTATGACTGCGTTGTTTTCAGGCTTTTTTTTTTTTAACTTTCTTTTTTGTGCACAGGTAATTTTTTTAAAAAAAATATTAAAATGAATATAAAAAAAAGTATCAGCAAAATTGGAGAATCTCCGCAAATATATCCTAGCTCAGTGTACGTCTGTCTATATTACTATTCTAATGCCGCTGTTTTTTTTTTGTTTTTTTTCCCATTACATTTGTTTTCATCTATTTCAATCTCTTATTTTGCTTTTCTTTATAAAATGGAGCGAACTGTGCATAAGAAACCAGTTTTCTTTTAAAGCTAATTTAGAATAATGTATTTTAGGAAGTTACCTAATAAAATCTGCTTGACTGCTCGACTTAAACTTATTTATATTAGATCTTAAAATTGGTCAATGAAATTTTTTTATATGTTTTTTATTTTATTTATTTACTTAGTTTATGAGGTAAACAACTTGGTTTTTAGTTTTTTGAGGAACAACTTAACTTTGATTTGAACATTTTAAATCAATTGTTTTGCTAAGATCTTGAAAAGTGCACAGATTTAAAACAAAACTCCTTTCAGAATATTCTGTAGTTATTTATTTAGCTACTTATTTATTTATTTTTCTGAAAGCAACTCAGGCTCGTGTTTGGAAACTGTTCTTGAGTTTAAGTAAATACTTAGACTTAGGTTAGCACATATGCCATATGCATTCAGATGTCAAGTTCCAAGTCTTGCTAATACAAACGAAAGTATAGTTAGGACTTAAAACATTGGGTAGAAACTTAGTTTTTGCACCCCTCGTTACGTAAATAATTTAATGCTTTAATGACAGGCTTGAAGGGGACTTTTTGAATCCAAGTTAATATTCTGTAAAACTATTTCATAACTTAAACTTTACATTTAATAAGATTTTTCAAACTTAAATCAAATGTTACTTGCACTGGGCAACGTAAAAACTTCCTTTCAATTTGGTTTCAAAATTATCTCGGAGTAATTTGAAAGCAGTATACTTTAGCAATGTATAGTGCGGCTTTCAGGAGAACTCCTCCAGACACCAGTCTCGTGTCGCGGCGAGTACAATGGTTACGAGGAAAATTCACTTAGAATAGGGGTGTGGGGTGAATAGTTTTGTCTTGATTTTGGCATAGGTCACCAAGAGTAAATCAATCTACTCCTACATTTCTCCATTGCACCCCTATTAGAAATGTGCTCTTGCTTGTTACCATAGCAGCAGACAGCCCCAGACTTTTAGTCTGGAGGAGTTCTCCTCAAAGCCACATTATATGTAGTTTTTATTGCATTTAGATGTTTATTGTTTTTGATTGAAGGATAAGTGTTATTGTTTCTTACGGTCATGCCGATTTTAAAATAAATAAATAAAAGAATAATAAACCTATGTGCTAAGCAAACTACAATAATAATACACATTCAATTTTTAGTTTAATTGGATATAAATTTGAAGTAGTTATTGGGCCCGAAATTGGCAAATAAAACTGGGTAAATAGAGAAAAAATTATTCTAGAATTCATTTTTAACTATTTTTCCCAAATTTGGTGCATTAATGTTGCATTCGAGGACATGTGATCTTTCTAGTCTCCCTAGCTCCGTCCATATATACAAGTAAAATTTATATCTATAAATATCGTCTGCTTTAATACAACAAATACAATAGATTGCAAATATTGTACAAATTGTTTATTTAATTTTATTCAGGCAATAAATAAAGCACTTCAATTATCATTTTACCTACATTATTGAAAGATCTTTTTTGGGGGGGGGGGGGAGAAAAAACTGTTATCCTCTGATAATATAGTTAAAGATTAAAATTTTTTTTTTTTCATGTACAACATATTTTTCAATTGATTTTTTTTATTGTATTTAAAAGTTGTAAAACTTGTATTTTTCTTTCCATGTCATTTAGAAAAAATCAAAAAATTTTTAGTGATAGTTATTAATTTTTTTTATTCCAAGATTTTTATAGTAATTAGATATATTGGAATATTATTTAAGTAGGAGTTGTATTTACATTGTTGTTAATATACACAGCACGGTTAAAATAAAAATTTGTGATTTTTCAACCAACTTTTACAATATGGAAAATGCTATAAAATACATTGATCCACCAATTCCAGCAGGAAATAGGACAAAATTTAAATTTAAAGAAGCTCTTTTTAATGGGAAAAAAATAATGTTTATAATATTAAAATAGAAATTAAAGTGATTTTCATTATTTTAAATTGTATTTATTAATTTAAATATATATCTAACTTGAAGAATTTACATCCAACACCAAAGTAAAAAGATTCAAATTTATTGTAAATCATATTTTACAAGTTAAAAACTGCATAGAATTCTTTATTAAAATTTCAACTTCAAAATTCAGTGCGTTTTACTTTTACATTATTAATAAATTCTCAGATTTGAGACAATTTGTAAGTAAGTATTCATTTTTTGCTTTCATATGATTTACGTCTGGCAACAGCAATTAAATCCATTTAATTTGAACTTATTATAATCTATTTTTATAAAACAAAATGTTTTTTTAATAGGTTATGGTATACAAAATATTTGCGATAAAATTTTTATTATTTTAAACTTAAATTTCTTAAAAACTCTCTCCTAATATATGTTATGTTCATTTTTACGTCCGACATCATACTGCCCTATATTTTATTGTAAGGAGCGTACTTTTGACTGTATTTTACTGTATTTAATAAATTCTCAGATTTGAGACAATTTGTAAGTAAGTATTCATTTTTTGCTTTCATATGATTTACGTCTGGCAACAGCAATTAAATCCATTTAATTTGAACTTATTATAATCTATTTTTATAAAACAAAATGTTTTTTTAATAGGTTATGGTATACAAAATATTTGCTATAAAAATTTTATTATTTTAAACTTAAATTTCTTAAAAACTCTCTCCTAATATATGTTATGTTCATTTTTACGTCCGACATCATACTGCCCTATATTTTATTGTAAGGAGCCTACTTTTGACTGTATTTTACTATTTTTCCTAAAACTTATATGATAGTTAGAAAGAATATTTTTTCTTATGTTGCACCAGTGCTTTTTGTCCTTTTAGTTAGATTTTAGTATTGTTTGGTGCATTTATATTTGGTACAAGTTTTGGGGAATGGTAAGCTTCTTTTAAAAAATAATTAATTGCACAGATTATTCTTTATCAGTTTATCTGCACAGATGTGTCGTGCATTGTATATTTTCTGCTTTGTATTATTTGATCAGAAATACATAGTATAAATAAGGAAATATTAAACTTGTTTTTAATTCAAAGTTTGTGAATTAAATATACTGTTTTTAATTCAAAGTTTGTGATTTATGCATACACTGTTAGTGTATGATTCATACCTTCATATCCTATTTGTAGTTAAATTCAGTTATCTAAAGAAATTTTGTTAACATATGAAGATAAGATTTCCACATTTTATACTCAAATTTTAGACCATTGCTCTTGTATCTTTTGTTTTTCTGTATCTATCCTCTTTTACTGGTCCTGTTGCAAATGCTATTCTTTTCTTATATACCTGTATATATTGCTTTTGGATCTCAGATTCCTGCAGCTATTGTTCAGAAATTTTTTCAAAATTTAAAGGCTTTCTAGAGGAAAATAATAACTTCAGATGCTTAAGATGTAGAAGAAAATGAAGATTTGTTACTTTTTTGGCAAAACGGCACAAACTTCACTATTGATATTTATGTATCAATTGATAAAAATATTGAAACTCGTATGTATGATGTCTGTTTAAAAAATAACTGCAGAAACTAAAATTAAAATAACACCCATACCCATCAAGATAATGAAATAGAACCACAATTTGTGAAAAGATTTTCAGAAAGCCTTAAAGCTTTTGAAACAAAATTAAGAAACACTATTAATGCTAATTAAAAAAAAAAGATCTAGTTGCAATCTTTGAAAATGTGTTATTTGCACTAAAAAAATAATGTTGAAATGAAAATTTCTAAATATTTTAAAGAAATAAATGTGTTTATTCATTTTTATTTTGTATAAACAAATAAATAATTCACTATCTTTCAGGTTCATTACTTCTTTGCTACATTTTATTCTTTGTCATTATTTTATGCTCATTCATAGTTTTCTCGTATCTATCATTATTGACAATGAATGGTCCCATGTGAGAAGATCGATCAAGATTCCACTGTAGTATCCATCACTGGTTCTCTAAATTTTTTGACACTATTCTCGTGCCTGAGTTCTATAAAAATATATTATGGAATGCCTGTATCTAAGTCAGGGGTGGCCATCAAACTTTTTGATTACCATAAGTCAATTTTTTTAAAGACAAGTTTTGATACATCATATAACTCTAGCATAATTATGTATTGCTGACAAATTTTTATGTCAACTCCATTTTACCTAAATCTTGTCTAGCAATGATCCCCTCCCCACGATGTTCTGCAACAAGCATATAAAAGAGTGAAAATGTTCTGCGGATTACTTGTGCATTTTATCTCTGAGCAAGCTTATATAGCTGTGCTAAAATGAGATGTGAAATTGCATATGCCCGTTACAATGCCTGCTAGTAATTAGCTGTTACTCTTGTGCAAATTCAGGGTGCGCACAGACTCCTTATACTCCTTAGAAACTCCTTGGAAATAAAGAAGTCTCCAAAGAGCACTTGGAACTACCTATATTTCTAACTTAGTCCTTAGAAACTCATTAGATTGTTGTGTTGCATAGATGAACTTACTAAGTACGCTGATGAATTTGCTCTCCAAACAGGGAAACTAAATGATATGACTTAGCTGTCAAAATCGAATACAGTCGAACCTCGAATTTTTCGATATCTCGAAGAAAAAAAAATTTCCTATACACTCAATGTTAAAAAAAACTTGATTTCACGAATTTTTTTTTTCTATTCCCTCGATAACTTGAATTTTTTTTCCATAAATAGTGTAGATTTTTTTTCTGAAAATAAAAAAATATTCTTAAAAAAATTCAAAAATTTTAAGAATAGAAGACCAATTCTCATAATGATAAACTTTTTTTAAAAAAATGGACATAAAAACAACAGTAACACATTGAAAGCACTTCTCTTAACCCCCCAAGTAGAAATTCTTGTTTTATTGTCTCCTTATCTCTTTTCAGTCAGTTGTCATTGCAATGCAATGACCATCTATGCTCTCTTTGTCCTTTTATTCTGCAAGGTTATTTCTTGGGGGGTGGTCTTAAGAAAACCGGAAATGACAGCATGAACAAGAATCAAAAGGGTGGGTGGCTTTCAAGAACACTGCAAAATTTCTTATCATTGTAACAAGGGGTGAAAGATACCTGTGAATGCATGCCTGTTTTGTTCCACCAAGTGATCTCCTAAAAAGTTTCCTTTCTTGGTTATTAGAAAATTAGAGCACTTAGAGGTTAGATCTTTGGCGAGTCATTTGTTTAAAATGGCTAGCAAACGAAAATTAAGCACGCTTTCCATAGAAATAAAGAAGAAAATCATTGACGAAGTTGAAAAAAAATTTTAAAAAGGAAATTGCACAGGAATTTGGGATTCTTAGGAGTACGCTCTCGACAATTTAAAAAAATAAAGCAGTTATCATAGAAAAGTTCGAGGATGGCCTAGCCAAGCGAAAGAAGTTAAAAAAAAAACTGAATTTCCCGATATGGAGAAGGGCCTTATGATGTGGATTACACAATGCAGAAGTCAAAACATCCCTCTAGATGGACTTGTAATCAAAGAAAAAGCTGAATCTTTTGCAAGAGAATTAGGCCACTTAAATTTCAAAGGAAGTAATGGCTGGTTTGAAAATTTTAAAAAACGTAACAACATTACATTTTTGAAAATGTGTGGTGAAAGTGCTTGCGTAGAAGAAGTTTGTGAAAAATTTAGGAAGAAAATATGCTTGATCGTGAAGAATTACGACGAAAAAGACGTGTTCAATGTGGATGAAACTGGACTTCTTTTTAAATGCACTCCAGACAAAACTATGCATGTAAAGGGTGAAACATGTCGTGGAGGCAAAAGAAGTAAAGAGCGTTTAACTTTATTGTTTTGTGCAAATATGAATGGAACAGAAAAGTGAAAACCGTTGATGGTAGGAAAATCGAAAAAACCAAGATGTTCCAGCGGTATGAAATCATTTCCTTTAGAATATGAAGCTAATCGAAAAGCTTGGATGACATCAAACCTTTTTGAAAGCTGGCTTAAAAATTTAAATAAGAAAATGAAAACGGAAAATTGTGCTTTTCATCGATAACTGTACGGGGCACAATACCATACCTAAAATGGAAAACGTAAAAATTGAATTTCTCCCCCAAGCACTACCTTAAAACTTCAACCACTTGATCAGGGCATCATCCAAAGTTTTAAAGTAAAGTATCGTCATCAAATGGTTAAAAAAAATGTTGTCCGAAATAGAAGATGGGGTTTCACCATCCGGTGTTAGTGTTCTACAAGCTATGCGAATGACTGACAAAGGCATGGAATGATGTGTCTTCCTCTACGATAATGAATGGCTTCAAGAAGGCTGGATTCATTAAAGATCACGGAAGTAGTCAAACAATCAATATCGTTAATTCTGCTGAAAACTACACCGAAAATGATTGGGACAGATTGAGCAAACTCATGAATCTTGTTGACATGGAATTTCATGACTTTGTAAACGTAGATGATGCTGTAACAGTGTGTGGTCAGTGGGATGACAATGATATCGCTCAAACGAAAGCTTCTTGTGAACTATCAGAAGAAGAGGATTAGGAAATCGAGGATTTGCCGCCCAATGTTACTAACAAACAAGCACTTTCTGCAGTGGACACTGTAAGGAGATTTATTGAGAGGCAGCCGAATATGTCAGAGGAGACATTTAAAGCTATAGTCCACTTAGAAAGTGTTGTAGACAAACTTTCTTACACATCTCTAAAGCAAACAACAATTGAATCTTTTTTTAAATGAAAGTGTAAAAAGCGTTTTTAAAATAAATATGGAATAATAAATAAGGTATGTAAAGAGCATTTTTCTTTATTCTACCATCGATAACATGCGATTTTCAATAATTCGAATTTTCGGTATCTCGAATTTTTTCTCCTCTCCCTTCAAGTTCGAGATATCGAGGTTTGACTGTAGTTTAAGAAAACTTTAAAAGAAAAAAAAATTCAATTGCAAGAGTTAGAAGAAAAAAATAACAGCAAATAATTTTAATTTTACATGTTACATGCAAACTAAATAATTTACTGTGAATTTTTTTTTTTTTTGTGTAAAATGCCTTAGATTTTCTTATGTATTCAAATTTAAAAATATAAGATTGGTAAGTTTTTATGTTAATCTTTAACATCTGTACATCAACAAGATTTATTAAAATATTTGAAACTGGAAAATGTATTTATGTGTAGAAGTTATAACTTTATTATTATTTTTTTTTTTTGATGAAGTTTGACAAAGTAAAACTTTATTTCAAAAGGGCTAGAAAAAAATATGCAATCTATACATTTTTGCGAGTTCCTTATAATAACTGCTTTTTATTTAAAAAAAAAAAAAAAAAAGCTGTCTAGTTAACTTATACACAAAGTGTTTTAATTTTTGATAAGTCCTTAAAGTTTTGGATTCCTTGGATACTCCTTTCTTCTTCTGATCTCTGTATGAACCCTGTGCAAATTACAAAGAAAGCTATTTTTCATGAGTGTTTTTTTCCTCCTTATTTAAAAGACTGAAAAATTACCTAAAATCATCAATGCACAGAAATTCTGTAAAAATTTCCACTGATCGGCTTTAACATTTAATAATAAAAAATGAACCACGGTATTAATGTTATGCCCAGATTTCAGCAAAACACCACCTCTTATTTTAATATTTTGAGACAGTTAAAATTTTTTAATCTTTTATCAATGACAATAATTAATTCATCGTATAGTTGTTGACAATAATTGATTATGTCTTCAAATTAGATTCTTTTTCTTGCAATATAATCAATATTACTTCAATTGCAGATACCAGCATCAATATTGGAAAGAAAATAAATTAATTCCTGGTATATTTGAGAGCGTGGGTCTTGTTTGAATTAATCTTCAAAACTAATTTTTTATTCGAACTTAATATACTTGCATTTATTGTATATTGCCTTAACAGATTTTTCTCGATGAAAAGGTTGATTTTGAAAGTGTTAAAACGCTTTCAAATTTTTTAAAAAATATTATGCTTCTTGCATTCAAAGCAAGATATTTCTCAAGAGTTGACATTTCTAAAATACTCCATGTGCATGTGAGTTTCCAGTTCACCACTTCCATTTACTTTCAGTCAGGTACTCTTTCAATGATGTTCTAATCTATGATGCCATGTTGACATCCCAAGGCTGATCTAAAGAATTGCCTCCACAAAATAAATGTTGGCTCCAAACTTGATAATTTAAATTTTTTATTTTATTTTATACTTTTCCTTGTTCGGCTTGTTGAATGGATGATTGCCTTGTGACGTGTGCCTAACTTTTTAGCATATTTTGTAATGGAGTCAATGATTTTGAAGAAAAAATAAAATTCATAAAAACTAAAATAGAAATTGGGCTTCTTCTATTGTCAGGAATCTGAACTGGCCTCTTCTCTTGTCATCACCAAATATGCCAAGTATATGGTTGCATTGTGCATAATCCGTTTATTTGCTCTGATTTAAATTTTGTTTTAAATTAAATTAAGGTGTCAATTATTTTATAATCAATGATTGAAAATTCATATTATCTATCATCATAATGGCAGATCTTTGCTAATCTGATTTTTTTTTTAATTCTCTAATTTTTTTGGCATTATTTTATAAAGCAATACATATTTATATATTTTTTTAAAAATAATACTATAGATTTTGCAATTTTTTTAAGTGAAGAAATTTGTCAGTTGTAATATTGCTAGTCAAGGGTGAAACTATATCAGATTGATATTTCTTAATTAACAGGGTTGCCACAGGCGACTAAACAGAGACTATTTGCAACTATTTTTGGCTGAAAAGGTTAAAAAAGCAACTATTTTCAGGAAAAGGAGACTATTGGGAGACTTTTCTGTGCATCTAGCGATGTTTTTTTTTAAAGCATAAATTGAGTTGACAACCTGCCTCTACTATGCGTGGTAGACAAAACTTCGGCAAACAACGTTAAAGAGCACAAAAAAATATATAACGAAGCATACAGCTGTTTCGGATGCTCAAAGGGCAACCTTTATCAGTGCAACAGAAGGAAATGAGAGAAAACAGGGTAAATATAAGAGAAAGGTGACGTCACCAGAGGGTTTAGAGCAACGGCCAATAGGAGGGAAGGGTGAATGGATAACGACGAATAGGAAGCAAGGAGCAAAAAGGTGGTTAGTTAGCTAACATTTAGTTAGCTAACTAAATGAGACCAAATGATAATGAGAAGCAAGGAGCAAAAAGGTGGTTAGTTAGCTAACTAAATGAGACCAAATGATAATGAGAAATTTTTTTTTACGAAATTAACAATTAAATGTAGATTTTCAGGGATTGTAAAATATAATCACTCGGACAGATTGGAGATCAATAAATTTTTTGTGGCGACTTTATTTAACTTTTCAAGTTCATAATATTCATTCTGAATTTCCTCTAAAAACATAGTTTAACCAAAAAAGATTCCCCCCTAACCCTCTAATTGGAAATGTTGCAGTTCCTGCATGTGTACTGTATGAACCGTGACTTAGAGTACTTTGACTAAAGCCATATCATGTGGCTTCAGTCACAGAAACTTGCTAGAAACTGGTAATTAATCATCAATTTAATGCATCAACTTGGAATGATTAATTGGAATTGTCTTTCTCTCAAAGCCATAGTGTCTTTCTCTCAAATAGTTCTTTGACTCAAAGAAAGCCAAACCTTTGTTAGACTTGAAATTTCTTAATAAATTTTTTAATATTTTATTATTTAATGTAAAATTTGTTGTAAGTATCAAAAGCATATTAAATTACATGTACATTAATAATTTTATGCTTTTTATTTCTTAAAAAGATTTTAAAAGATCAAAATAAGAAAGAGGGAGATAGTGCAAATATTTTTCTAGGGAATATCAAAAATGTACCGAGATTTTTCAAATATTATTGGAATCTTGTTAATTTTTAATTTATTGCAAGTTCGGGGACCAAGTGTGTCCTGATGATTGCAGTTGGTGCAACGTGGATTCAATATGACAATCTTCCCATTTAATTGCCTATTCAGACCTTTCTTTTTTATGTACCATGTTCAGATTTATTAAAATTGATAATTATTGATAATTCCTTAGTATCAACAATTCACTGGAATAGCAATTTAGTAGAAGAGAAAACAGTTTTCCAGAAGAAAAAAAAACTAAATCAAGCTATGCTTATTTGATTTAATTTACTCATATTTCCATATTTGATCTAAAACTGCATATCAAGCTATGCATATTTGATCTAGGGTATTATAGCTCTCACTGTATTCATATTCAACTGTCGGAAATATAAGTAAAGGTTGAACTAATTAGGTAAAGATGATCTAAATTGATTGTTAACTTAAAGAGTTGCATTTATTGTAGTAGTTCCTAATTAGGTATTTTGATGAATGGGTTAAATCTCTATTATTGATTATTGTTTTTATTACTCTTTTTAAGCAAGGAAACATCCAAAACAAATAGCATTAAGAAAGTGAACTAAGCTAAGTATGATTAAAAAATTATTTTCTCTTGCTTTGCTTACATTAAAAATATATATTAAATCGTTTAACTGTAATATATACAGGGTGGTCACCCACCTGGAAGTATCAGGGAATTTTTTTTTATGCTGGAAAAAACCTGGAAAAATCAGGGAAATTTGGATAGAAACCTGGAAAAATCGGGGAATTTTATAGAAAAGCTGGAAATTTTTTCTTCGATAATTATTTTAATTTCACTAATTTAAATTATTTACTAATTTTCTTAATTTAAATTATTTTATCCATTAACCAATTTTTTTAGACGGAAATGTATCACCAAACAGATGAAATATAATCAACTTAGTGATGTTTTGCTTGCATCTAAATTTGCTCCATTACAGCTCTGTTAAACTAGTTTGCCACATAAAATTCTCCCATGGTTGCTAACAAATGTAGAAACCTTTGACCACTATGGGAGTGTGCAATTTAGGAAAGATTGTGGTGAATGTCGAAGAAGGGATCAGGATATTAGCTTCTGTTTTTAAATTCTGTCCTTGGGCTGAATCCATTTATGGCTCAAGTTTGTTCCAATGCTTTGGTAGTAATTTTTTTCTATTTTGATAAAATGTTTTTGAATTTTTAACTAATAAAATTCTCCAAAAATTAGTTGGTTATAATTTAATAATAATAGATTTTATATTGCACTCTTTTTTTCTGAAAGCTTTTGTAATCCCATTCAAGGAAATATGTGAATTATTTTTTCTCAGCAAACCAACCAATCACATTTTTTTTACAATCGCTAACAGCAGTGTTTGTTGACAAATTTTTACAATTGTTGCATTAATGCTAATTTTTTCTATTTCGTTTTAAACTTTTATAACATATTTTAATTTAAAAAAAAGTTTTTTTAAGAACTTACTATATATTATTTAATTTTTACTGTTTTGTTGTTCAATATATGATTTTTAATTCAAAATTCGAATCATATACTTATCACAATATTGAAAGTTCGTATATGTTGCTTGCTTTCCAGAGATGATATTTCCAAAACTATTCCTCCTTTTTCCCTAAAAAGCTGACAAAGACTGAGGAAACATTAAATGATAAAATATATTTTAAACATAAAATATATATATTTTTATTCATATGTGTTTTAGTGTGAAGAAGGAAAACGAAACTTAGTGTTTTAGTTCTGCACTGTACAAGACTCTAGTTGTTAAAACAAAAACAATTAACTATACTAAAACTAAAAAACTATGTGTTTAGATTGGAATTCTTTAAATATTTTAATTTCAAATAAGAAAATTAAATATAAAATTTAAAGAATTTTATCTTCTTTTTTTTTCTATAGAATAAAAAAAAAAGAATTTGACAATTTTACATTTATGACATATATTTTTGTATACTGAATCTCTTAAAATAATAATGCTAATTCAAAAAAGAATTATTTAAAAATTTGACTTAAGATATTGGTTTGAAGAAAATATGAGCAATGAATTTTATAAAAAGCACTGTTAAGATAAAATACAGAATACAGTACAGCTTTATTTTGAAATGTAAATACAGTGACTCATAGAAGTGTTGATACACTTATGACTTTCAATGAAATTGGAAATAAAAAGTCATTAATTAAAATGAGTATTTTAGAATGGCTATTTAATAATAAAAAATATATTCTATTCTTAGCAAAACTGCGTGGAATATTTTAAAAACAAAGCAAAAGTTTAATTTTAAGAAATCAATCATAAAAAAGCAGGGTTTGTTGATTTAAATCATGATTTAAATCAAATGATTTTTTTTAAAAAAAAAATCATTGATTTAAATCAACTGATTTTTTTTATATATATTGACTTTAAAAGTTAAGAAATTGTGTTTTAAATTATTGATACTTTAATTATTTTCTTTTCTTAGTTTTAAAATTTATTTTAAATAAATTGCTGCATTAATTAATTTTAGTTTACAAAATTACTTTCTTTCTTGATGTGTGTTAAATTCCAACACATTTGAAATTACATTTTTAAAAATCTTTTGATTCTTGAGATTGAAAGTACAGATTAAAGTAAACATTAATGCAGTCTTAATATAGACTTGCATAGCTGTAAAAAATTATTAATTAACATTAATTTTTTTTAAAAAAAAAAGGCAAATAATGTTAATTAAAACTCAGTGTTTTGATTGAAAAAGCATGGAATTAAAATCTACATCATATTTTATTGGTTAAAAATTTATATTTCTAAAACTTGAGGTTATATTAAAAAGAAATTACTCTAATATGCCAAAAAATGTACTCCATATGCCTTTAAAACTCTTTCAAAGTCTATTTGAAGCAGTGGGAATATTAACTGATAACTGGTATTTTTTTTTCTCATAATATGTTTACAGTATCTATGACATTATTAGATTTTCTATAAAGAAATTTTGTGAAAAAAAACTCCAATGAGTACATATATTCTTTAAAATTTTTTTTTTACTTAACTATTTTGATGTAAGATTAAAAATGAATATTTTAATATAAAAATATATAGATTAAATATTTATTTATTTTTTGATGAATGAATACATTTATAAACACAATCTGTTATATTTATTTTGTCATTTTAAAAATCAAGAAAAAAAATCACAATTTTAAATTAAAATTATGGTTTGCTAATTGAAAATTTGGTTTAATAGTTTAAGAACGGGGGTCTGTCCAAGTCAAGTTTAATACTGTTTAGCGGTACCTTCACAATTCAACTTTAGGAAAAACTGTAGTTTCACAAAATACTTTTTCTTAAAATTTTATTTTTGAGCCTAGTAAGAAAAGATAAATTTGTATTTTTACCATATTTTTGTGTTTATTTTTTTATACAGTCGAACTCGTTTATAACGAGCTTGGATTTAACGAGAACCCGGATTTACCGAGGAAAACTAGAATATTTGGTTGGATCAATGTTAAGTCTATGGAACAGAAGTCGCTTTTAACGAGCAATATTTTTCTGTCTTGCAATCTCTTTTCTCATCTTTCTAGTCTTTCTGTCTTATTTTTTTTCTCCAAATGATAAGAAATCAAAAAAAAAAAAATTTCTGGGAGTTGGATGACGGTGTCAAAAATGTCGAAATCTACAAAAGGTATGGATTGTCTTCATATACTGTTTCCACACTGCTAAAAACAAAGGCAAGTTAATGGATGCATACGACCAAAATAAAACAGACTATAAACGACTGAAGAAGTGTTCGAAAGAGGATTTGGACGAAGCGTTTTTTAAATGGATGAAGGTGCAAACGTAGTGCTGATTTACCTGTGAGTGGACCTATTCTAAAAGTGCAAGCGGAAAAATTTGCTGAACAATTTGGATATTCTGAATTCGTGTGTTCGAATGGATGGATGGATCGTTTTAAAGTTAGACATGCCATAACTTTTGGAAAAATATGCGGTGAAGCAAAGTCCACAAACATGGCGGACATTGCAAAATGGTTGAGTGAAAAGGTTGTTTCTTTCCTTTAAGACTGTAGCGCAACTAGAAATTTTTTGCTGGTTGGGGAGGGGTTAGTTGTAAACTCAATCATCTGATCTCCCAAGTCCCCCCTCCTCTCCTGGTTGCACGCCTTCCTTAAGGACCCGTTTATTACGAGCACTCGGATTTAACGAGTACATGTTACGGTCCCTTTGTTCTCGTTATAAACGAGTTCGACTGTATAATATTTAATTTTCACAAATTATGTCTTAAATTTTTACAAAATAGGTACCTCTCAGAAAAACCTAGACAGACCCCTGAAGTAATCTTTAAATTCTCTATTTAGTCTTTAAATTTTATTCATGCATGTATTTCAAAATGATTGCTATGCATTCAAAGCTATGTATTATAATGAAAAATTATTTTAGTAAGTTAGAGCTTCTAAAATATTGTTATAATATAGTTTTAATATTAATTTCATTTTGATTTAACATTTATAAAGTATTTTTAATCAAAAATTAAAGTTCTTATAATGTATTTGAATAAAAAAAAATTTAAAAAATCTGATTTAAATCAAAAAAATCCGATTTAAATAAAAAAAATCCGATTATTTTGATTTTTTTTAAAAAAAGTCAAAAAAATCACAAACCCTGTAAAAAAGTAACAAAAACTTAATGCCATGCATGACATAATTCCATGCAGTTTTGCTAAGATTAGATTATACATCTTATTATCAAATACCCATTCTGTAATAGTCATTTTAATTAATGAATTTTTATTTCCTATTTCAATAAAAGTTATAAATGAATGAACACTTTTGGGAGCCACTGTAATTATAAAAGTTTATTAATATACAATTACCTGAAACAGTTTTCCTTTTTGCTTAATGAAAATATATTAAACAATACTTATCCAAGGTCTTATTGGTCATTCTATTTTTGCCATTTGCTGGTACACTTCGAGCAAAAACTACTTGAAGTAACACATTAAAAAAAATTTATTCAATAAAAGCAATATATTCTACAAGCTAAACATATTTTCTCCACCTGTCTTAATTTAAACTAACAAAACACTACCATTGTACCAAAACATTAAAAAATCCTGCCAAATTGTCAAAATAAATTATTTTTTTCAAGATATGTTTAAAAAAAAAATAACATTTTGAATAAAATATTTTATAATATCAATACTTTTCTCTTACACATCCTACACTTTATAAGAAAAAAGAAACCTGGAAATATAAAGATTTTTATCTGGATAACCTGGAAAAATCAGGAAAATTTGAAATCTGATTTGAGTGGCCACCCTGATATAGTTTTCCACCACTTGTATATTTAATTAGTATGGTTGAATCGCTTAACATGTTTTTACCAAACTTTAGGATTCTAGTAGGTATGGTTCTGGAGTTAAAAAACTGATTGCCCAATTTTACCTTTTATTAAATTGTTCGAGGCCATCCCATCACAGTTGAGATATACTACAACCACATTATTTTTCCAATGATGTTTTTTCTTGCTGCTTACTTATTTAGATATTTATATAGTGGAACTGTAAACAAAATATACACGAGATTTCATATAGCTCTCAAAATACTAATACAGTATATATCATATCACCCACAAATGTCACAAAAGCTATCCATGTTGATTTTACTTGAAGTGCTTAATTGAAATAAATCATTGGTTGAATCATTGATTTAATAAAGCTGTAAATTGTCTGTTGTTTTAAACGCTTTTTTAGTACACCTAATTTGCACTGGAAAAAACTGGGATGATTTTTAGACTGAAATTTTAGGATCCAATCACAGGTTGTTCTACAGTTATAAAAAAGTAACACACATACTTTTATTTTCATGATAGATATCTTATAAAAAAAAGTTATAAATAATTTAATTTTTTTACAGCTTCTAATAAGCACAGATCAACAAGGAAAAATTTTACTGTAATAAAAATTTTTTTTTTCTTCCTGTTGAAGTGAAAATATATTTATTATTTGAAAAGCTTTTTGTGATTAGATTATAATTTACTTTTTCTCTTGCCAAGT
This sequence comes from Parasteatoda lunata, assembly GCA_949128135.1. NCBI lineage: Eukaryota > Metazoa > Arthropoda > Arachnida > Araneae > Theridiidae > Parasteatoda > Parasteatoda lunata. The sequence goes on from OX421979.1 coordinate 30,476,218, forward strand.
GAAATTGCTCACAGGTTCAACCTGTGAGCAATGAACCTGTGCAACTTTTAGTGCAACTTTTACAACTACATAGTACAACTACATAGTGCAACTTTTTGAAGTTTTAAATACTCAATTGAAATATAATGGCTGTTATAGATCATTGTCTCTAAGTAGAAGATGTTCATATTGCTAATCTCTTTCTAATGATTTATTGTTACGTTGAGATTAAAATAAAGTGACTAAGGCATAAAAATTTGAATATATATTTGATGCAGATTTAGATATATATGAACTTGTGTAAACCTTTTTCACATTTTTAATTTTTAGGAAGTGGCTGTAAAATTGGAATCGACTAAAGCTCGCCATCCTCAGCTACTGTATGAAAGTAAATTATACAAGATTCTACAAGGTGGTGTAGGAATACCTCATATAAGGTTAGTGTAGTGTTTTCTCCTAAAAAAAAATTGATTAGTTTTGTTGCTTGCTTATTTATATATCGGTGATATTTGTTTCAATACCAACTATCATGGAATTTTTATTTGAAAATAAGTCGAATAATGTTCAAAAATATAAAACTGTAGAAACAATTTTCTCCGCTGCTGATTAAAAATGGAAAAGCATTACTATAGAAAATCACTTAATTTCGTTGCTGCATACAGTTCAACAAAGAATCAAAAGCTATTTTTTTTTTTTTTAAACCTCCTGCATAGTTTGTTTCTTTACATCAGAGTCATGAAAAATATGATATTTATTTATTTATTTATTTTTAAACCTCCTGCATAGTTTGTTTCTTTACATCTGAGTCATGAAAAATATGAAATTTAAAAAAAAAAATTTTCATAGAAAAAAACTTTTTAATTACCATAAAATATGTAGAAATGTAAGCATATTTATTGCAATAATAACAATCTGAAAGCAAAATAAGATTGTTTTAAGATTTCAAAGTTTCCAGAAGCGAGGATTTTGTAGGTGAGAAGTGTTACTTTCACTATCTTAAATGTTCTGTATATGATGAAAGCTAATTTTAAAGGTTGGAGCATACAATGAAATATATTTAATTATACACTTAAAAGATAACTTTTTTAAAAATAATTATTAATGTAAATATGTGAGAGAGAAAATGCACAAAAATTCTAATATTCACCCCATTAATTTGGATTTGCTCTCTAATATATGAATACAGACAAAAAGAAAATTTTTTAGAAATGAAAGTAATTTTCATTTCCCCAAGTTTTGAGATATAAATATGAAATCACGCTGAAGTGATCAATGCAAGTATATCCTAGATCTGAGTTATATAATTTTTTTTCTTTAGCCCAGTATCTGTCAATCGATCATATGCTGTCTTGCTACCATATATAAATGTTAAATACCAAAGGAATAGGTATCGCCAATAGCAACATCTTTTAATTTTGGGCAAATTAGATGTCCATTCATCGAACCATCGGCACACAGAGGGTATAAGCGATATAAAACTATTCCGGACATTTATAACTGTGAAAATAATAATTCAACTTATTTTATTCTTTTTCAGCAGATGCATAAACTAAGAACTAAATTAGAATTTAAAATATTTCATTCTTTGCATTAAATATTTACAAATTAATTAGTTGCCTTTATTTTTTCTTTGGTTAGTATTTTCATAACTGTTAATGAACTTTTTTTTATATATACTATACAGTTAGGGTTCCACGAAAAGAAACTATTATTTAGGGCTCCATAGTCGAAACATATCCATAAAGAATTGGGAATCGCTGCTTTATAATGTATCAATTTCGTTTTAGGAAGTATTCAACATAATTTAAATGAATATTGGGTATACTCTCTGGGGTCTGTTTAGAAGAAATTTGGGTCCGTTAACGGACCTTTCACAAAATATCTTTTCATAAAAACGGAACCTTCACAAAATATTTTAACTTAAAAACGGACCCTTCACAAAATAATTTATCCTTTAATCGGACCCTTCACAAATTTGTTTATCTTCATTATTGTTTTGTTAATCGAATATGCCCTTGCCTGGGGGTGGGGGGAAAGAAAGACAAATGCAAACGAACTAAGTTTTGTCTTCGGCAGAAGCTTCTTCCTTTATTCGTCCGAAATGAATATTCTGCGTTCAGCAGTATAGGCTAAATACCAAATATGTTGCATCGCTAATTTAGTAGCTGCATTTGCTGTTTATTTTTAAATTTTTTTTTTTTTTTTACAGTGTTGAGTATAATCTTGTATGTCTTTTACAATTTAAAAACTCTTTAAAAGAGTTTTTTATTTTTTTTTTATTTTTTATTTGCAATAACGGACCCTATTTTCACAAATTCACAAAAGCGGACCCTGGTTCAAAGAATGTAACTTAACGTTTATTTTATATTCACAAATTACGGGTAATTTTTTCACAATTTTACACAAACGGACCTTTCACAAAATGTCTGGACAGACCCCTGACTCTGTGCAACGTCTAAATAAGGCACAAATAATAATTATACTAGAAATCTCCGATTATATTCTGTGAAAGATGTGTTTGAAGGTTATGGATAGTTATTAATAATAAATAGTTTTGTTCGTAGTTAAACATTTAATTTATTTGCATTGTCTAATTAAAATTAGTTTTTAAGCCCCTCTGAGCTATGGAAATTAAATAATCTAAGATTGTATAAATTGTTTTTAGTTATTTTTGTCCCCACGTTTCGGTTTTTTATTCCCCCCCCAGTTTAAATTATTTATTTTAAATTGAGAAATATTAATTTGCATGCTTATAATTTGTTAAATTATGCCTCACATTTAATTTATTAGGCAGGTACGTTTATTTATACGTGAAAATGTAGCAGAAATATTTTTTTTTTATCGCTTGAAGCATTGTTTTGGTTAGGGATGGGAATAATATTTACAAACCACGTATATTTGTTGAGAGCCATTGTTATGAGATTTATCATGCTCACGATTGTTATAAACCAGCTCTTTCAGGTTGTCCGGTGCCGGAAGCAGTTCTGGATGACCTGAAATGGAAATTCGCCGGCATGGCGACTACGTATTTAATATAATCTATGCATTTTCCCTCTTCATGTAACTGTATTTTCCTTACATCTGGTTTAGCTCTGATTTATTATTTACATTTTCCTAGTTCTCTCTTTTTAAAGCTTTAACTGTAAACATTATATCGGTAAGAATCTGATATTAATATTGAATGAATAATTTTTTATTCGAGTAATATGAATTATAAAAGAATTTTTTTCCTTTCTGAAAATCAATGTCCGTAAATCTTTTATCAATATTCTATGATTTCTCTCACCCTTTTGTCACTCTTCGCCATATCCCGTTTCCACACCTCGATTGCAATTAACATATGCTTACAGTTACAGACAAGGTACACCTTTAAATGCGTGTTATGATGAATAAAACACAATTTTTGTTTTAAAGAAGGATTATCGGGGCTCGGATAATCGGGACTATACTGTATTTCCATTTTATTTACTGTGGTGTTCTTCTCTCGGGCTTGTACGACTGTCTATGAACGAGAGGTTAACAGGAAACTGAAAGACATCGCCTAAGGCCGCGCCAATATCGCTATCGCAACTGTATTTTGTTTTGAAGGCATGTTTAAATAACATTGAAATATATTTTGTACTTTACATGACTTAAGACTAAGAATCAAAAGCTAAATATAACAAAAGTATAAAATATGGACGTTCACCCCTCCCTCCCTTAGAGGGTCGCGGAAAAATTATCAAACATTGACTGATCCCCCGCCATAAGAAGGTTTGGAAGAACTGTCTTAAAAGATTTCCTTTTACTTAATTAAAACCTTAATCAGCGTCGATGTTTTTCGGTGCAAAACAATATCACCAGAAGAAAATAGCATTTTTATCGAACATAAAATAGAAAATAAATAAATACAATAAAAATATTCTATCTGTTGCCAGATTTTAATTCCCTCTTGTCAACAAAATAATAAAATCCTACCATTCTTTTTCCTAAGTGCTTACACGTAATATTTCAATGAAGACTTAGAGGAGATAGTTTATGGCTCGTAAGAGGCTGTAGTGCCCAAGAGCAATATTGGGAAACATCATGATTTTTTTAAATCACTTATTTTATTTCGAAATACCAACGTGAAAGTTTTTTAGAACTCTTTGATGATTTAAAAGCGAAAACAGTTGCCTAAAAGAGCTGATTACAAATCATATTTTAAATGCGAGTTTCAAAATGGTTTAGATTGCAAATTATCATTTCAATATCTTAAAATGTTTTCTGCTCATGTGGAGTGTAAAGTTATCATTTAAATTTTGATATCTTTTCTAATTGGTATTGTATTTTTTTCTTCAAATTTTTAATTTTGTTATTATTTGTAAATTACACAAAAATTCTATACATTTCATTATTTCCTTTTTGGTGCTGGTGTGTTAAAATTCAATAATCAGTAGGTTCATCAATTAGTATCAAATAGGGGTTCTGCAAGTTTTTAACAAGCTTGCGTCAAATTCAATAAATCGCTCAAATTAGCGTTGGTTAATATGCTTTTGTTACCAAATCTATCCTTTAATAAATCTATGGTAAATTTATCATTTTTGTTTAACTTTTCATTATTATGAATCCAGGTGCAATACAATACCTTTGTAATATTGTCGCTTATATTATCATTTATGTTTTTAAAAGTAACCACGCTGTATGAAAAATTTTTGGGGTGCGTTATTAAATCTATTTTTAAAAATGTCTATTTTTTTAACATTATTTTCCTTGAACTCTTGCTCGAGACGAAAAGGCAGCCTTCACTGTTTGATCTCTGTTCATGTCTCTTTAAATAAAATTAAAATAAGGCACTTTCTTATTGTAATGTCGGAGCAGCCGTCGGCTGGCCTGAACATCTGCTGCCGACCTTCCGTTCAAATGGAGGACGCATTCTTACTCATTAACCCTGTACTTGATTATAAGCGGTTTTGTTACTTTCTTTTTACCTTCTTGTTTCAACTCTGAGGCCTTATCACTCTCGCAATCGCTTCCGTGGGTTGAATCAGCTGTTTGCAGGCTCTTTGTTTCTGCGAATCAATCGGCAACGCAACAGTTCGATGCCACAAAGAGTTAATGGATCTCGTTTGTTGTTTGGGCCGAGCGTAGTTGCATGGGGGATCAATGCGTTCGGAAGAGTGTTTGTTTACTTTATCAATTCATTATGCTTGTTTGGGGTTACAATTTGAAATTGAACATCTTTTTGACCTTTTGTAATAATGTGAGCATCTAGTTAGCGTTATGGTGTGTTGTTCATAGTATACTGGAAGGGTTGAGAAAAGACCCCGGGGGTTTTAATGAAAAAAAAAAAAAATTTCTAGTGGAAAAATTTTATTTTTAAAGTTTACACAATTGTTAGTACAACACATGAATATTAAATGCCAGTAATCAATACAGTAAATAAAAAGGCTGGTTCCCTGCATGAAAACAGTTGTTGCTGTGCTGCATGGTTTCTCCTTGGGTTAATGCAATATCAATTAAATCTCTTCAGCTGTCAGAGTACAAACACGTTTTAAGCAGTGTTTGTTATTATTTTATCATAATTGGATTTAAATCTTTGATAAAATATTTTTTGCTTTTTATTTATTTATTTTTGAAGGAGCTTAAGTGGAATGTAGTTGCATAAAATTTAATTAACTGAATGTTGTATTATGTAAATACTTATTTCTGAATCATAACAAGAAAGTCAATGGTATAACTGTTTAGTGTTTCAAAGTTCACATAAGCTTATGTGTTAGGTTAACGTTAGTGATTTAGTAACGTTTAGAATGTTACATAAATCTATCCTAGTGTATTAAAACTTGTATATCCCTTAAACTATATCTAATAAACTAAAGTTTTATATCATTAGCTATTGATGCTTAGAAAGTTTAAAAACTGAATGACTGTTGCAACATACATGTGTGTGTATAGATATAGTGATAATATATTGCTAATTACAAAAATGGTCCAAAATGTCAGCATGAGGAAAAATCACAATTTTGTATAAATGAAAATCCTTTGCGACCTAACTTTTAAATTTTATTTTATAACCGTCGTTGAACAGCCGACCCAATTTCATGGGTTTACGACTACTGATGTTCAACTCCGTAGCCTTGTAATTTTGAACCAATCCAGAAGACAAGGAAACTCCTGAATCAGTACCTCCAGAGGTATTGATTTGTTATAAGGGACATGGAGGACTATGAGACTCGACAGATTTATCGTGCATCAGTCACCATTTACTACACATGGAGTCTTCGGCCGGCGAGGATCGAACCCACGACCTCTTGGACATGGGCCCAGAGTGCCCTACTGACCAGGCTATCCTGGCCTTTAAATTTTATTTTTATTTTATAACCGTCGTTGAACAGCCGACCCAACTTAATGGGTTTACGGCTACTAATGTTCAACTCCGTAGCCTTGTAATTTTGAACCCAATCCAGAAGACAAGGGAACTCCTGGATCGAGTATTGGGAGAAATTTGCCTTCGTGGAGGACTTTTTGATGGAGCTAACCCGCATTTGCGTTACATGGAAAGGAAGACCACGAGAACCTCCCACGGTTAGCCTGACGACAAGGGGACTCTAACCCATGATCCGTCTACCACTGAGGATATTTCACGTCAGCACTGTGGTCAGTGCAAGCCGGATGCGGAATTCGTATCGACTGGGATTCGCCTCATTGGAAGGCGAACGCTCTATCCCCTGAGCCATCGCGGCTCGTTTAAATTTTATTGAAAAATGCTGCTCTACATTGTTAGGGTCATAATAAAATGCAAAGATTGAGAATTTATCCATGAATTTGATGCAAGAAAAATCACGCCAAATTTACGACTTCTTAATAGAGTTAATTTTTTTTTATTAAAAGAAAATATTTATTAAGGTTGTTAGCTCATTTTATTTGAATTTTCAGAAATAAATTGTTTGTAGTTTGAGACTTTTTTTTAGCTGTAAAGCACTTAAAACTGTGCCCTTGATGAATTGAGAATTAAATACATTTATAATTTATACGTTTTGTTATTGTTTAGCCTTTTTTTTTTTTTTTTTTTTTTTTTTTTTTTTTAACATTACATGATGGTTCAGTTTTAACGAACTCACTTTTTTATTATCTTGAAAGTGTTAATGGTCGCAAGTCATGGTGTACGTGATAGACGTGGGGGAAAACTTAGGTTGTATTTGTGACTTCCCACGTTTCACATTATCCTTAACGTAACCCAAACTTGTTTTCTCATCAGCATGAAAGAAAAAAATAAATAAATAAAAGATGAAACTGAGTATTGAAATAAAGAACGGCTACTGCCTCGATTTCGTGCGCTGTTGATCTCGAAAATCGATGGCGTCTCTGCAACGGTGAAGTGTGCTATTTTTGGCTCTTTCCTGAAAACATGATCAACACTTTATTCCTTCAAAAAAGCATCTTTTTTTATCCTATCTCATTTCCTCCAATGTTTGTTTTGTTAATTTAGCAGGGACAAGATTAATAAAATTTACAGGGTGTGCTTATTTAGCCTCTGTGATTCAGTTTGAAAGAGAAATTATTAGAATTTGCTTATTCATCTTGTGTTTGCACAAACTTATTAATATATACATTATATGAAAGCCCGTGGACATATGTGATTTATTATTTTACTTAAATCCGCAATTTTCGATCTGTTTAGATTAAGATGTCAAATCAGGTATGCCAGACTGGGCGTATACGCAGAGCTAAGAAATGTCCCATTTATCAAACTTTAAACATGTGACCCAATTACAGTAAAAAAATACTTATATAGCAGAATAAAGCAAATTCGTAGTAACAACTTTAAACAAGATGTCACCCTATGCAGATTTTGTTTTTGTGAGTTTTATCTACCTCTTATATAGTGATAAAGTTTAGAAGAAAAATTCTGTTAAAATTTGCTAATTTTTCTTGAATTAGTTGAAACTTTTTAATATATACATTATATAAAAGTCTGGATGTGCGCTTTATTATTTATTTTACTTAAATCAGTAATTTTTGATCAGGAAAAACAATTTTTTCTCACAAAAAAAAAAATCTGTTTTGTCAAAAGTCTGTGATAAAAAAAAAAAAAAAGGTCCAATGTGATGTGATGGTTTAAAGTCGTTAACGTTACGACTACAAATTTGTCTAATTCTACTATATCAGTATTTTTTATTGTTATTGGATCACATGTTTGAAGTTAGATAAACGGGAAATTGTTAGAGATATGTACATGTTCAGTCTGGCATACCTGATTTGGCATCTTAATAAGGCATTTCTGCTTTCACACCGATTTTCAAAATAAGGTTTCGAAGACTGAAAAATATTTAGTAACTCTTAATCGAATTTGTATTTAATTTTGTTAATCACGCATAATACTTAGTAGTTTTTTGCATAAACAAGTTGACAAAATGTACGTTTACAAAACAGTATAACTAAATAAATAGATAATGGAAAATGTTTTTAGTAACGGGCATTAAATATTTTTTTTAATAGATAGTTATGCAGTTTCTTTATTTACCAGTTCTATACCCAGAAAAAAAAATACACTCGAAAAACACTTGAGATGTGCTTTCAGGGTGCGCATTTATTAATCTCTTGATCAACTAAGTTATTTTGCCTTAAAAAGATCATTTTATTGTTATTTATTCTTGCTTTCACTGGGATTAGTATATGCTAGATTAGATCAAATCCATCGAAATAATTGCCAAATATAAAGGTTTTTGAGCTTAAATCCTTTCATCTGGATATAATATCGAAAAAAGAAATTGTTTAGCTGTCTGTCAAAACTTTTTTTTTCTTCTTTTCACTTGAATGAACGCAGTTATTAAACATGTTTCATCATATTAACTTGCAACCATATTCTAGTCGACCAACTTTTTTAATGTTTTTTTGCAGTCATTCACCATCTTTTCTTTTCTTCTCTTCAACGTGGCTCCTAGCTTCGATCTGTCAGCATTATTATTTCAGAGTACATTTCTCTTATCCGCCATTAATGTTATAACTTTCTATTTATACTGAGTTCTTTTTTTAATTTTTTTTTATTGACTCTACTTTTACGAAAGACTCTCAAGATATTTTTTTTTAAAAATTATTTATTGTTGATACTCGTCAATATCGTAAATACTTAAAGCAAACTGAGCGAAGTAATTTAGGATCACATTGTTTTTTCAATGGAATCCAAAGTATTGGTGAACTAGAGAAAGATACTATTTTTTGTTTAAATATCTTTAAAACAATGATCTGTTCTGAAATGCAATTGTTATTGTGAATGATACTGATATTTTGCACTTTCACAAGTACATATATTTCTCATTTTCACTTTCGTATAATCTGATCACCGCAACGATGTTGCTATAGAACAACTTCATAGAGCTTGTGCTGTAACAAAATCATTACGAAGGGTAAGGTGTCTAGATTTTGTAAACCTTGATTTGAGGACAAATCAGTGGTACGTCCTCGAAAAATTGTGCAACTTGAGGGCGCCTATATATTTATGGAAAATAATTTATGTGTGCAACAATATTTTTAAAAAAATTGATTACTAATATCAGGTGCAGAATTAACTTGATTTCATCACTATGCAGTTTTAGTTTTTTCCCCCCTGTAGTAAAGGTAGAAACCTTAATTGCAGCTTTTTAAATTTTTTTTTTTTTATTTATTATTTTGTAGCGTTAAAAATACTTTTTTTTATGACATAAGAAAGTTCTAAATCCAATACAGTATGTTTGAAATTTTTATTGCCTCCAACATTTGCAGGCGAAGAAATTTGTTTTCCTTATTTTCTGTAAATTTGTTTTTCTGAAATTTTTTTATCTACGTCTAACTTTAGATTTTCATAGTAAATGTTTTAACTATATCCTTTTAAAATTAGACAAAACATTACTTCTAACAGAAGTTTTAGAGTTACCTAGTTTTAATACTATGTCCACGATATATATATATATATATATATATATATATATATAAGTTCAAAATGAAGATAAAACAAAAATTAAATGATACTTATTATAATTTTTTTCTTCTCTTTTTTTTTCTTTTCTAGTTCTTTTCTGTTTTTTTTTGTATTCATTTATTTTGCTATATATATATATATATATATATATATATATGTTTGTTTGTTTAATTAATTAATCAATCAATCAATCAATCAACGGTTGGTATGATTTCATAGGATATGCTTAAAAAATAAATACATGTCTAATTTTACTGTTGCAAGAATTTTTGCTTGGAAAGTGAATGGGCCAGTAACAAAGGAATCGTTGCAAATTGTTCCAATTCATAAATGGTACTCAGAAACAAAATTCTTCACACCATGTTACTTAATCGTTCGATGTCTTCTATGTCCTGTTTTACACGGTTTTGTAGGCACGAGTAATCATTACACCTTTTTAAAATCACTTTCGCTTGGTTTCTGCTTTGCGAAACAGGTAGCGGTCGAAAAATTCCTTTTCATTTTTAAAATTCATTTTCTGCGTTAACCTCGTTTCCAAGTTTTTTCTTCTTCTATTTCTTAACTTAGTCAGTTATTATTATTTAAATCTCTTAGATTGTGTTTGCATTTACAATTCCATGTTTGTTTTCGCTCCTACGATTGTTTCAATCCACGATTCGGAACTTGTCCTTGGCCTGCATCTTCCTTTCTTTACTTTTTCCTCACCTGTCTCTGAAAGTTCTGCTCTTAGCTTTTTATGAACCTTTTATCCGAAATAAATTTCTGCCTCTGACACGTTTCTTTGTCATAAGAGCAAAATACAGTTTATGTTCGCCCTTACCAGTTTCTGCCACGTTTTCTGTGTTTATTGTCAGAGCTGAAATCGTATTTATGTTGTCATTTCGATTTTTTAGTTTACAATTTGGTTCTCCAGCCTTGGGTGAAATAGATAAATTATTCTAGTTTAAAGACGTCTGTAAGGGATTTTTCTGTAGCTTGGAAAAAAATCCTTTCGTTGATTATGCGGACACCTCTCTCAGAAAATTGGTGCGGCTAGAATCAGTACATCGAACCATAATACAGTGCAAATGTGCTGTAACCCTAGTGAGATGTTAATTAAATTATGTTTTCATTCAAGTTAAACTATAGTCGCGTCTAATATATATATTCATAGGGTTCATGGAAATTTTAATAAGATTGCTGCTAATTTGAGAGATGGTTCAAAATTATCCAAAAAGTGGCTACGAGAAAGATCTCCGGCTTGACTTCTTTCGTTCATGATTTTCAGACTTATTCGGAACATAAATTAAAAATAAAAAAATAAAAAAAATCTCAAGGAATCGAATGAAATTTTCAAATACAGTGCTAATGTCATAGAATGCAATAACAAATGGTTTTAAAACACAGATTATATTTAACTTTAAAAAAAAAAAAAAAAACTTGGTGCTTTTATTCATTAATCATCATTCATGTGTAACATGATTAGGCATAATCACTTCTTCTCCAGTTGTGAGTACCCAATTGTTTGGTGAATTACATATTTTTTGCTCTTGAATAATTTTTTTTCGTTCAATCCACTCTTAACTATTTATCAGTATCGTTTATTGAATTTAAGTTTATATTATAAAATAAATAAGCTAAAAACACGGTTAACATAAACATACGAAAGTTTAAATATTTTTTTGCATTGGTTTTAAAGAGATTGAAAAGGAACCCCTAATTTATTCCACTTCCCCCCTCCTTTTTTTTAAAAAAAAGTCAGGCCTTGATAATTAATAGGTAAAACAGATGCTAGATCTTAATTTCTGCCTGCTTTAGAAATTTATAGTACAGGGGTGGCAAACCTGCGGCTCTTTTAAGGATTATTTTTGGCTCTCGATAAATGAACCCGGGTTCCCTTTTTATTTTTGTGCTATTATATTTTAAAAAATTAAATTATTATCGTTCCGTATATGTTACAAAATGTCTTTTAAATTACTGACAACAAATATTACTGGCAAACACTGAATTTACAATTGCAGGGGAAAGATTAAATAATATCTGACATCTCACAGTGTATATTAGTTTTCAAACTAAATTACAGTTTTTTCAGAAGGACATTAAAAATAAAACATTTTGTCATTGTCCTCGAATTAAAAAAATTTGTTCCAATATTAAACAAGAAACACTCAACGAATGTATAAAAAAGCTAGAAGGAATATTGACAGAATTCCAAAATAGATTTCAAGACTTAAAATATTTTAAATCGTGATTTTATTCTGAATCCATTTGAAATTAACATAATTCAAGGTGAGTTTTCCATTTCCAATATAATTATGCCCCAAAAAGCGTCGGAGAATTAGAATTAATAGAGATGCAAGAACATCAAGCCCTGCAATTAAAATATAAGTCGACGTCTATTACTGAATTTTGGAAATTCATACCAGAATCGAAGTATCCTGAATTAAAAAAGGCTGCTCGTCGAATTATTTCAATATTCGGTACAACGTACTTATGTGAATCATTTTATTCCACTTTAAAATTCGGGAAATCCAATCCGATCCGTGTGAACTAACGAGCATCTCAAAAAATTACTGAGAAGTGCTGTCACCAATTATTCACAAAATTTTAAAGAATTATCAGAAGTAAAATAAATGTGTTTAATTTTTAATATCTAAATTCAATACACATATTTTGTAATTTTATTTATATGTTTTCTATAAATATAATTTCTGTAAAATTTTTTGAATACCTTTTTTTGAATACCTTTTAAATACGTATTTAATTGCGGCTCGCAAAAAATTTCAAATTTTGAAAAATGGCTCGACTATTAATGAGCTTTGCCACCCCTGTTTTAGTATTTCTTTAGGGCCGAGTTGTAATAAATTTGATATTATTCTGTTGATCGTATTGCATTATTAATGCTCACTATATTTTAGTGTTTGACTTGCATATTAAATACTAAATTTTTCTGTGATCCAAAATGCTTGAATTTATTATTAATATATAATATTTATTATTAATATATAATATTTATTAATCACATTAAATAATTAAAAAACCTTGTGAGTTACACAATTACTATTATTAAATTAAAAATAGTTATCTGGATTTAAACAAGCATTATTTTTGTTTTCAGTTTGACTCTTAATTGAGTTTTTAGATTTTTTTTTCGCGTATGATGTATGTCAGTGCGCATCTGTATGTTCATTTATAAATAGTTCTTATTTATAATAGTTAGCTAATAATTATCCTGATTTCTTTTTTGCGTATGATGTATGTCAGTGCGTACCTGTAGAAATATGCTATCGTAGCTAGCTACAGTTATCAATTTAAATCTAACGGAAACACTGAAAATACGTAGTTTTTAAAAATATCACGATATGAGTTAGGCTTTATTTTCCTTTTCCATAAATCGTGTATTTTATTTCCCTGTTTTGACAAACGAGGCTTGTTAAAAAACGAACGCACTTGTTTTGAGTTGTTGTTGGTCACTATAATTTAATCTTTGAAACGTACTTTAACAATTGGTTTTATTGAAAAGCTAGTTAATATAAATTTAAATTATATTATAAAAATATTTTTTATTCTTAATCAGGCATGGGCTATATGTAAACATATTTATAAGATGAATTTTGTAATTTAGTTTAATAATTAAATTTGTAAATGAGTTTAATAAATATTAACAGTGATGTGATTGCTGCAATTATACTCTGTGTGAGAATCAGAATTGGGTTTTTGAATTTAAGAACCTGTCGAAAAATGTCTAACTGATACAAACTGTCAAAAACCTGTTGCGAGTCTCTCTCTCTCTCTCTCTCTCTTTTTTTATTTTTTATTTTTGAGGGCTTAAAAAAAAATTTTTTTTTTTTAAACACATGTTTTTGGAAAAAGAAGTTAAAAGGGGAATAAATAAAAATTGATTTTTCATATAATGAATAATATGATTCCTAAGTGTTTTTATTTTTTTATTTTTTATAAGATGGTTTTTGTATTTTTATTTTCAATAATTAAACAAATTAACGGATTGTGTGAATTTTAATTTTACACATATTTATTTACAATTGTTTTATATTTTCTACACCAAAATTTTGGGTTTATGACTATAATTAATTGATCACACTCTCCACTTCTCAAAAATCATTTTTAATCGCATTCCGGTTATAGCAAAGGCATGACATTTGTTCAAAATTAGCCGTAGTATGTATGTGTGGGAAAGTGTAAAGATTTAGATTAGTTGCAAAATGTTTTATTTTAATTCTTTACGCTTTCGAGTCTTTACATTTTGCACTAAGATATAATTGAAAACTATATCAAAAAGTGGATACAATTTATAAATCTGGTAGTTTTTTTTTTTTTTTTTTTTTTTTAAATATTGCTGGATTTTCCCATTTTTTTGGCACACAATTGTTGAACTAAAACATTGCCAGAAAGCGTATATTTTTGTTATTAAAAAAAATAGTCTGCTGCTGTCTTTTCGGCATCTCAACGCGTCTAGATGTGGTTGAACTTTGTACTGCACAAATCACAGCGTCAGCGTTCCCAAACCTGTTTGGGGTTGAGCCGCTCAGTTTGATATTAAAAAGGGAACATGATGGGTATTTTTTTGTTGTTTATGAAATCCCCCCCCCCCCTTATTGTAGGCATGTATTGTCCGTATCTTTGGGCTATAATAATCGTCTCGGATGTTGCATGCATTTATTAACCTTCAACGAAATAAGAAAGTAGATCTTCAAGCCGACTTGTAATCACTTCTCTTTTTTGAAACACTAATAAATGCGAAAGAATTTTTATTGATATTTTAAATTATTTTAAAACGTAAGTTATTGCTCTTTTCCCCAGGTATAAATTTTTAATATTGTTACTTGTAAATACTGTATTTTTTTCTAATGTTGTGTTCTTTTCTTTTATATTGAGATCACGCGACAGATTGGAGCAAAGAATTAGATTCAAAATTACTATTTGTAATTTTCGTGAATGTATTAGTTGAATATGAACTTATACCATTTTTATCTTTCGACTGAACTGACTTTTTTTTAAGTCTTTCTGCGCATTTATGTTTTTTTTTCTCTCTTTTTTTTGTATAAGATGTCGGCGAATTGAAAAGTTAGGCTTTTTGACTGGCTAATTGAAAAAATTTGATGACTTAAATGTGTAATTTAATATATATATATATTTTTTTAAACATTGCTCGTTGTTTTACTTTTGATTATTGTGTTTAGAAGCTCACGCGGGCCGCAGGTTGTGCCCCCTTACTATAAATCTACAATTTTAAAAATTCCACGACATTTGTATCGGATTCATTTAACGTTAGCAATGATATCATTCAGATCCCACTCTAAAATGGATTGTACTTCATCGTCATCTGTTGAGTCACACAAAGAAATTGTCTCCACCCTCATCCAAAGAAATGGAAATCTCAAATTTTTTTAAATATTTTTCCGCACGCTTGAATCATTTGGCATTTTGAGTCTATAGGAATGATTATCACTTTACCGTCAGCTGTCGATTTATACACCCGACAATCCAAAAATGTGCTATTTCGCAAAAAAAAAGGGGGGGGGGTGTTGACTTATACCACCAGTCACATGTCATTTGCTGAAATGAAATGTCCAAACGAAAAAAGTGTGTCCCAATTTTACTCGGCATATTTAATAACCTTGACGAACGTAGGTGTCCAACGTTATGTTTCGACATGTCTTGTCTGCTCATCTGACTTTTCTGTTCCAACTATACAGTCTAGAACCAAAACTTCTATTAACAGACAAATTGTCTGATTTTCAATCAAGATTGATGGTTTTAAAGGGATGCTCTTATTTTACCATTATTTAAATGTATAGTACAGAATTACTGATCGTATAATACGATTCTTTCTTTTCTTCAAATCAAGAGAAGGTTGTTTTTTAGTGCTAATATTATGCAAGAAATTTTTATTGTTGTTTGGGGTTTGTTGTGCTTTTATTTTAAATCAGTCTTTGCTTAAAAACTTATTTTTTTATAGTCATACATTGCAAGTGAACTTTAAATTAGAAAAGAAAAGAAAGAGCTTTATTTCGACATTTTCAATTAGTTCTTTTTTTAATTTTAAAAGTGAAAGTGATGTCAAAATTCATACTAAAGAAAAGCGCCAGAGATAATTTCCTTCCTTTCGCGAAGTTATTTTTCTACGTCCGTCGATTTCCAGTTGAATAAACATGATAGATCGCTAAAGGGAAGAAAAAAAAACTTCTAGATATTAATGAGTGTTCGAAATCTTGATTGGAACCGGGTCAAACCAGGAGGATGGCTGTCATCTGACCTCTTTTAATAACACCCCCCTTTTTTTTCCTCACTGGTGTATGTATCAAAAAAGGGTTTAATTTTCCTCTTCGCAAAATCTATTCCCCCATTACTATTTGTCTTATTGATAGAAATATAATAATCTTTTTTCCTTTAATGCTATAGTTGCAGGTGTTCGTTGGTCTTATTAAAAATATTCCACTGAAGTTACGTGTCAATTAAACGATCTGTTATTTGTTTATAAATAGATCACAGTGATTAAACTGTTAAAAAACGTTTGAACACGTGATGGTAATGTTTTAAGTTTTTTTTTTTTTTTTTTTTTTTTTTTTTTTTTTTTTACGATTATGAATGAAATTTAGTAAAATATCAATTTATAACGGTACAGAATATTTATTTTAAAAATTAATATATCAAAACACTTTCTATTGTCTTTATTCTAATTAAACTCTTATAACAGAATCGAGACATCTTAAATGTAACTCTTAAGTAACGGATTAAATAATCGAATAGTAAATCTCGAGTTGGTTTCATGAAAGAGATATAACATATTATCCTTCGCAGGTTCACGTACATATCGCTGGTTGAAAACTAAAACGACACATCTGCAGGCATAATACGTTTGCAGATGTGTCGTTTTAGTTTTGAACCAGCGATATGTTCTGAAATAACTGAACATGATCGACCCGCAACTTTGATTTATCTACTTGTGCTTGCTTAGTTATTTGAAAACACGTACGTAAACCTGTGCATTACGCTAGTATCCTATTCTTGCACTGATCGAAACAACTTTATTGTTTATAATTTAAAAGGCATTATAGTGGAAAACTTTAGCCTGGTTCTTGTATTGGATCCTCGATTTCCGATATCTTTAGACCTTGCGCATTAACTACGTACGGAATGCACAAAATATATCTTTGCAAATGCAAAATCTATTATTATATTTTAAAGTATGTTTCAGTTAATGGGTTTGGTTCGGATTTATAAGAAAGTTTTAGAAGCAACCTTTTAATAAGAAAATCTAGAAGGCATATTTAGAGATAACTTACTATAATTAATCAGTTATTACTTTTTGTAATGCCTGTAATAAATATTTTCAATCCGTCTTTCAAAAGTGTCGAACTCATTTTGTTTTTCATTACAGTATATCAATAAGTATAACGTTTTAGAGCGAATCTTCATTTTACAGAACAATTCGAATGTCTTTAAAATAAATTTTGGATGTGTGTATTAGGTTAAGGTTAAGTTATTACATTCCAATGTGCTAACATTGCATATACATATATGTTTGTTATAAAAATAGTTATCGTTTAAGAGCGAATCTTCATTTTACAGAACAGTGGGAATATTTTTTAATTAAATTTTGGTTGTGTGTGAGTATTTTAGGTTATTTATTATCTTTTAGTGTGCTTAACGTTTTAATAAATTTATCTAAACGTTGCATATATGTTTGTCATAAACATTGTTTTTTTATATTGCTAATTTTTTCCTTATTTAGTTGCTTTGTTTGCTTTTATTTTAGTTAAGTTATATTGTTAGTAATCTGATTTAAGTCAAAAATGCAGATTTCAATCATTTAGAAGAAGATAAATTATCTTTCGTTAACTTTTCTTTTGTTGTTTATGTTTAGCTTTTTATATTAGTTTTTAAACTTAATGATCTATTCGAATTTTTTTTTTTATTATCAATTTCTATTGTTACAATCAACTGAAAAAGGAAAAAAACATTACATCCTTGTATATCTTTTTCCTTCTTTTACTTTCTCTTACCGGTAACAGGACCAGTTTTTTGCTGAAAGACTCGCTCAGCTGCAACGGTGGATGAAAATAAATCGTCCAGAAGTGAAGTGAAAACATTTCTCACGGTATATTTTATCGTTCGTTAATAACCGTAAAGAGAGAAAAAATACCTTTGTAAAAATGTTGGCACTAGATATCCTGTGGTCCACTTGAAAACACTGCTGTCTTAGGTGGATTTTTTTTTTTTTTTTACCTGAATTACTGCTGCGTTTTCTCAAACGCACTTGCTCCCAAGAAAGGCCCACTACACTAATCTAACTGAAGTAAAAATAATTATTTGTTTTGTTTTTATAAGGGTCCCCATGCAGACAGGAATGGGATTCTACTGCCTCCACGTATATCGCGGATAAATATATGATCGGAATTTCTGCGATTATTTTGAAATAATTTTTGGTTTATTTTTTTCATTTTAAAGTGCTCTATTAAATCTATGTATTAATTGTTTAAATTTGGCATTTTATATATTTTAAAAAGTTCAATGAATGAAATGAAACAAATAAAAAAAAAGCAAAAATGATTCTTAGCTACCATGATTTAAATTGCTTGATTTATATTAAATTTACATCTAGATTTAATTTACATCAAACTTTCAATAATCTAATTTATTCTTTTAAAGTATCATTGATTTAAATCACCGTATTATAACGTATTATAATTTTCCTTTAGCTGTATGTAAAATAATTCGCTGTTTCATAAACATGTTTGAATTACACCCATTTAATTTTATGTTTACTTTATTACCAGTGCTTTTAAGATTTACTAAATATGTAGTTTTTCTATATTGGTATATATAAACAATGAAGGAAGACTTATTCTGTCGAAAACAATTTAGAATAATAGATTTTTTTGGATCCAAATTAATTTTTTCTTTATTTGATTTCTCACTGACAAATTTTGTCTCTGTTTTTACAAATTCACGACACTAGGGTTGGCTTTGAGCTTGGATTGATTAACTAGTTATAATTAGTAATTTAATTAAATAATAATTTTAGATTAGCTTTAATTTCTAACTAGTTCCGTATTTGTAATTAGTTGGCATAAGTTATGTTTTTAAATAATATAATTTACCTGAGGTCCGGTTAAATTTTTTTATATTTTTACATCGCGTTTTTGGAACCTTGTTTAGTTAAATAAATAAGGAAATTGCATTCATATCTTCACTGAATATTTTTGTACCTCGGGTACACTTGAAAGAAAAAAAAAGTATGCAATACTACTAATAATATCCTTCTTCCAAACCCCTCCCCCCCTCCCAAACAGCTTAAAAAGTCTTAAAGAGACCCTAAAGAAAGAAAACTTAAAATCCCGAAGAAAAAGAGAAAAACAATTAGTTCAGTTTGTCCATCTTTTCTTAAGAAAACCTAGTTTTTTTTTTTTTTCTTCTATGACTCTAGGTCTCAGATTTTCCCCATATTTTTTGCTATACTTGGTTTATAATACCGTTTGATTTTGTTTCTTAGATTTCGAAATAAAGTTAACGTTTAGCGTTGTACATACTCAGGGGTCTGTTTAGAAGAAATTTGGGTCCGTTAACGGACCCTTCACAAAATATCTTTTCATAAAAACGGACCCTTCACAAAATATTTTAACTTAAAAACGGACCCTTCTCAAAATATTTTAACTTAAAAACGGACCCTTCACAAAATAATTTATTCTTTAATCGGACCCTTCACAAATTTGTTTATATTCATTATTGTTTTGTTAATCAAATAAACCCTTCCCAGGGGGTGGGGGGAAAGAAAGACAAATGCAAACGAACTAAGTTTTGTCTTCGGCAGAAGCTTCGTCCGAAATGAATATTCTGCGTTCAGCAGTATAGGCTAAATACCAAATATGTTGCATCGCTAATTTAGTAGCTGCATTTGCTGTTTATTTTTTAAAATTTAATTTTTTTAATTATAATTTTACAGTGTTGAGTATAATCTTGTATGTCTTTTACAATTGAAAAACTCCTTAAAAAAGTTTTTTTTTTTTTTTTTTTTTTTTTTTTTGCAATAACGGACCCTATTTTTACAAACTCACAAAAGCGGACCCTGGTTCAAAGAATGTAACTTAACATTTATTTTATATTCACAAATTACGGGTAATTTTTTCACAATTTTACAAAAAACGGACCTTTCACAAAATGTCTGGACAGACCCCTGATACTGTACTAGCTACAGTACCATTAACATTAAACTCTACATTCAATCAACCAATCATTTTATGTTTTATTACTTCAACTTTTTTTGCATCTTTTTATTTTTAGTTTGTTAATTCCATTGAACAATTTCAATATTTTGATTCTCTTTATTTAATTATTTTTTTTCTAAACCCTTACAACCTTGTGAATTGCTGCCAAGTTTTAGAATTACAACTTAATTTTTCTTTTTTTCTGTTAAGAGTAAACGTTTCTTAGCATTATTTTTAGCGTAAGTAAATATTTTTCAAACTGAAAACAATTCTGCATCACCGAGTTGTGAAATTCGCATTTTTCTTGCCTTGCGTCGAATTATTAAACTATCACGTTGTTTCTTGTTAAAGTGTCATTTTCTTAGAATTGTTTGAGCCTTTGTTATTTACTTAGCGCTGAGCGACGTCAGTTCTCCGATATTAATCCAATTCGTTGATTTTTCTCTTCTGATAAAAATCTTCTCAATCGTGATAAAAGGAAATGAGATTTTATATCATATCTGTTCAATTTATTGCGTTTTAATATCATTGTACCATTGTAATCATTGTAATCATTGTACTTGTGACGCATTAAAACGAAAATTTGAATCTTGTATTTCTTTTAATAAAATGTTTCAAGATATGAAACCGTGTCAGCACTTGGTTTTATTTACGTTTATAGTTACATCAGCAGCTGAAATTAATATTTTACTATATTCTTTTAATCATTTAAACTAGTTTATTATAAAAATGTATGATCACTGTAAATATTTTTTACTGAATTATATCGATGCAGGAAATAAAAGTGGAATTTTACTTTCATTTGTTAGTTTAATTACATTCACGTCTTTGGAAAACAGCACTTTTTAACATCTCTTTAATAAATAATATTCTCATAAGAATGCCATGATGTAGTGAAGCCTGTTAATTTGACCACCTTTGTTTAGTGATCACGTATCTATCTAGTATCACGTATTAAACTTTAAAAAATTTGTATCGAACTGGGAAAAATAAATTCCACTTTTAAAAGTTGATCACTTGTGTTCAACTTTTAAGTGGAGCAATAAATTGTTGGTTCATTTTTTGGTCCCTATAACATTTTCTTTCTGGGGTCAAAAGTGGACCAACAAGTTGTCTCACAAGTCGACAACTTATCACAAGTTAAGTAAAGCAAAGAAAAAAAGACATGACCGATTATTATTAAGTTCAAATTAAAATCATCACAAATCATCTGTTCGCCTGATAAAAAAAAATATATAGAATATTTAACAAACTCCTTAAAGGTGAAGGATTTGTGATTTGGCTTATTTTTGCTGGTAAAGCAGGAAAAGAAGTATGAGCGTTGCTTACCTCAAGCACTAAAATCGCCTAATCAAAAGAATTTTTTTATTGAAAATAAAATTATCTATTGGAAAAATTTGAAATTCCAAATAAAAGTTGTATTTGGTGAAAATTTTTTCAAGGAGTTGCAGTGATCAAGAGTTTCGTTCACAGGAGAGTGAACGAATATTAACGAATATTCTTCTCGAAATTTTACCAAATAAAATGTTAAAATCGAAGTAAAAGCAAAAGTTAAGTGGGGGTGGTGTTGTGATTTTTTTTATGTAAGTATTGGGAGAGTGTCAAAAATTGGTCAAAACATGCTTACGTAATATTTGAACGACCCCTGAAATTCTGTGGGAAGACAGTTAACATGAAAAGCTGGTATATTTTAAATTTCAAGGATATTTGATTAACTTCAGTATTTATGACAAATTCTTTTAAATCATGGGCGCCCATAGGGGAGGGCCGAAGGGGCCCGGGCCCCTCCTAGAAAATATATGCGTAATGAAACATATGCGTATTTGATTAATCATGTATAATTAAAAGTGAAATTAATTTAAATTAATTAGTTATTCAGCTAATTAAGTTAAAAATATTTTTCTTGATAAAATTTCCTTTCATTATTTTTTTAATTCATTAAGCTATTTGTCGTATTCTTTCATGAGCCCCCCCCCCCCCCTAAATTCAAACATATGGGCGCCCCTGTTCTAAATAATATATTAACTGTCTAAGTCTGCCATCTCGAAAAAAAAGTAGATTTGAGAAAATGTTTATTTAGTATTAAAAATTTATTAAATCTGCATTACGCCGTGACCAATTTCAATTTCTTGTTAGCTTTTTTTCTCTACAAATTCTTTTCTTTCGCACTACTTTTTTCAAAATTTTATGTGTTTTGTCTTCGAAAATTTTTTTAAAGTTACTAACACAGGATTAACTAATTTGAATAACTTATTTCAATTTATTTCTGAATCTGTTCACGATAATCTATTTATTCATACGTTATTTATTTATTTTTTCTTAAGGAAGACAACTTAGTGAACGAATTTAGTCCTTCGGGGTAAATGCTTATAGTATTTTGAAAGAAGACCTTGAAAGCGAATTTTGTTGTTCTCATTAAAAAATTTTGTGCGAAAAATTCCATTGCTGTGTTAGCTTCATAATACCGTAAAGTTTCGTGTGCAAGAACTTCGCACGGCTGCTTTCATTTTTCTACAAAGAGATTAGAGCTAGTTCGTTACGTAAATATTTGTTGGGATCTGCCCAATTATTTGCTCTTGTGACTGCCTGGAATTCTGGAGCTAATTAAAACATCTTAACTCTTCTCCCCCTTTTTTTTTGGCGAGATTTAAAGATCTTGTTAATTATCTAAAAAAATAAGTTTCTTTATCTTTGTTTTTCCAAGATTTCATGGATTAGCGTGAATTTGTTCTTGTTTTATTGCCCTTTGTTTCTATGTTATTTTTTCTCCAATTACAGTTAAGTTACTTTGAAAATATTGAATAAAACTTGATAAAATTCTTTGAAATCTATTTTTATTTCTACGTATTGTGTCCGATTGATTAATAACACAATTTTAAAATTATACTGTTTTGGAAATTATTTTTATGTGGTTTGTTCCTTTGGATAATGGGATAAAATAATTTAACTGTTCCCCCCCCCCCTTTTTTTTTTCTTTCTTTCTTCTTGTATTACGTTAATTTTAAAAATCTTTTTTAAAGAATTAAATCTATAAGCAATTACGATTTCAGAAAGCTGAAATTCGGTAAGTTATTATTGGGTTTTAAAACGTAAATAAATCAATTATTCGGCTAATAATAATAAAGTTTGCTTGTCTTATTAACTGCTTGTCTTATTTAAAAAAAAAAAAAAAAAAAAAAAAAAAAAAATTGCAACATTATGAGCTGTTTTTTTTTGGGGGGGGGTCACGTATGTATTGGTAATAATAATAAAAAATTTAAAATATACAGTCAAATCTCGTTATCTCTAACTTGAGAGAAGAGAAAATTCGAGTTATCAAAAAGCAAATGTTATCTATTATAGACTGATGGAAAAATAAAAAGTTTAAACATTTAAAAAGTAATCCATTTTTAAAAAAAATTAAAATAACAGTATTCGCATGAAAATAGTGTTTGGAAAAAGTTTTGGAGAAGAACTGAGGAAGTTTTTTCTGTTAAGTTTTTTAATTTGGGGGGGGGGGGGAATTGTTTGCTTAAAAGAATTTTTTATTAATTACACTTTCAAATTGGACAGTAGCTTTAAATATGTCTATAGAATTTTAGTTTTCATTGTGTTGTCAGCAATTATTATTTTAATATCTATGTATATCTGGAATAGAATATCTATTTTTTCAAAAATTTGGATATTAAGAATTTTTTGTTTTGTGTTTAATATATTATCTATTGTATTATTTGAAAAAATTAATTGAAGTTATTGAAAGAAGAAAATAAAAAGCTGTTGACTAAAGTTTTTATTTAAAAAAAAAAAAAAAATTTCTTTAATAGGAAATAAGTTAAGACACTTTCAAATTATCGAAAAATTTACGGAACTGAAGTTCGAGTTAATGAATTTTGAATTAATTGAACCTAATTTTAAAAGTTTTATCGGACTGTGTTTAGATCACACTCTTAACACAACTTAGTTCCTAATATAATTTGTATCAAAGCATTTTTTTATAATTTAGTTCGGCTATTCGGACTCATAACTGGGCAGCTCACATTTTCAGAAGGAATGATGACTCAAATTTAAAGAAAATCCTATTACACAAACCCCTAACGAACAGGAAAAGAGATAGACCCAGGCTGAGATGGCTGGATTTAGTTGTGACTGATTTCTTTACTCTAAAGGAGAAAAACTGGCGAACTAGTGTCAAAAGTAGAGAGAAGTGGATTCGAATTGAAAAGAAGGCACTGGGCTGTCTAGCCAGATATGATGATGATTGGGACTCATACAAACGTTGGCGGTATTGATTATTTCAGGCACTTAAGCTTCAGCAGAGCCGTTGGGAGTACAAATTTTCATGGTGAAGTGGATACAATTCATATTGCATTAATTGAGAATTGACATCGCAGAAAGAGAGGAATTGCGATTCATAGGCATCAAGTCTTTAGTTATGCCTCCTAAAATTAGCTTTGCTCTTGAATGTTTATTGTGGTATCGTAGGAAAGGAATTTGCTGATTCGCTTGTTAACCTTCCTCAACTAGATTTCCCTGCCAGTTACCATAGTATTATTACAATCCAGATATCATGAAACTATTACCAATCCAACCAGTGGGAAGACGTAGGATTGTTTGTTGGATAATCCCTTACCATATGATCTGCCTGTAGCTAACTTTAAGATATTAACCGATCATGATTACCTTAGGAAGCACCTTTATAAATCGGACTCTTTAATTTGCCCACTCTGTCTGACTAGTTTTGACATGAACACTTGAATAGCTGTCCTGGACTAACTGACGTAGTAGCTGTAAATGCTGCAGAGAATTATAATAATTTTATTTGTGTTTCTGAATTGTATTGGGCTGGCAGTCATGAACTAATGGGGGAAGGTATAGCGTAAGATTTAGAAAAAAAAAAAAAAAAAAACAATTTTTTTTTTAAAATCAGTTTTTTTTCTTTTTGTTGTATTTGAAGTTTTGTTTAGGCTTTTATAGTCAAGCGTTTCCTTACAAGGTGTAATGTGATAGAAAAATCAGTTTATTGGATTATCTTTTATTGAATTTTAAATAATAAAAAAATATAAATAAATTACCCCAGCTTGTACGTAATACTAAATTCGTAATAATTAGAAAGAATTATTCAAATCTACATTTTTAATGGGTCGATTTTTATTTTGATTGCATAAACCGTGATGATTTTAAACGAGAAGGAAGGGTTATACGTTGGCTTGGTGTCTACTTTTGCTGAAAAAATTAAACAAGCTATGTTTTCTCTCGTTTCAGCTCAATTTTAATGAAATCCAAGTAGACTTGGCTCTTACGCAAATACGCTAAAATGTCCTCGGATATGAAATGTCAGTTATGAAAATATGCAGTAGATTAATTATGGAGAATAATTGTCCTTGTAGAGTTAAACGAAAATTGCTTTTAAGTTCATTAGTCTGTTAAAATTTTAAATTTTTTAAAATCTTTTTCAATCCAAAAGCAATTTTTTTTCTTGGCTTTTTATTATTATCAAATATCACCAGAAAAATGTTTAAAGAAATAGTTGTGGTACCAAAGTAGTTTTTATATTTTTCGCTCAGAATTATTTGCTTAACACCAGTTTAAAATGACAAATCTGGATTTTAGACTCGTTCTTTTAAAAGTTTTTCTTTCTTTCTCTTTCTTGTTTACAAATCAGTATCTACCGAAAATCCACATCTTTTCTTGTATTTTGTGTTTCTTTGTTGGGCGAAAACAGCAGAAACTCTTGTTTGAGTATTGAAAGGAGTGTTATTTGATAACTTTATCACACATTAGTCTTGTGATCCTTGAAGAATTCCCCGTCGTTTCAACAGAGCATGACAAATTACGAGAAATTTCTTATCTCGTGTTAGTAGATTTATTTTCGCTTGATGATAAATTACCATTGTTTACACGGATTAATGTCAATCCTTGGTTCGGATTATTGGATTATTCAGCTAACGGATTTTTCTTTTTTTTTTTTTAAGCAACATACGATTGCAATTTTTTATTATTTTTTTTTTTTTAATTTTTTTTTATTTATTTATTTTTTATTTATTTTATTTATTTATTTTTTTTTTTTTTTTTTATCCTAGCATTAGCTTGCGTAGTCTTTTGAACCAATGTTAATTCTTAACTTCATATGAAAAATTAAAAATTAAGTTTTTTTATACCGAAACTTTCTGCTTTTATGACATTAGTATTTTGCTGCGTACATTTTTTTATAAAAGTTATTGGGTTTTCCTTAAAATCAGTAATGCACATTTTTGGACAGCCGTCCAAAAAACTGTAATATTGCAGGTTAGCATTAAGAAGCCTCTTCCCTCGTCTTGAATTTTAGGTTAAATTTTTGATTTGGTGTTTTCATATTATTTTTTGAACTTAGCAAATTTTTGATGATTAAGTATTATTAGTATTAGACGGTACAGTACATTTCAAAATGGCGTAGAAAATAAAAGGTCGCTACGCTTTATTAAATTAGGAGAAATTGCGCGTGATAGTTTTTAGAACTTCTACGAATTTTTCCTCAAAATTTAAAAGCAATAAAATGATGCGATTTGTGGTTTTGATTAAGTTATTTAAAAATTTGCGTTTTTCAGTTTTATATTTGTAAAACTTAATACAGTTTGAACTTATGAAAACCGATTTGGATGCTAAAAAATTCTGTTAACGTTAAATCATTGTTAATTGATACTATTAAAAATTCAAAAGCAGGCAAGTGTATATTATTTAACTACCTGTTATAAAATGTTGATTGCAAAATTGTATTGGTATAATTTTGCCTGAAAAATAGAGATTCTAAAATACCGTACCTTGAAATATAATCCCAAATTGTGATCGGGTGACCGTCTTGTATTTTACATGTAGCGAAAGATACTACCAAATAGAGTAAATATTCACCAATTGTTTATTTGTAGAAAATGAATAAAAAGGATTAAAAGCGTATTTAGAATATTCCTTCCCATCTCTTGACAGTTGAAGGGCCTCTCTTAACGCTGTACTCGTAAAAGTGTTTGGGATTGTTTAGAATTTAAATTCGATTTGAAAATAATATGATTGATTATAAGTAATTTTTTCCTCGACGCAGATCATACAAATATTTAATGCAAATTATTATACTTACAAGATTGCGAATTCTCGTTTCGACGGATAAAAATTTTTTTTTCAAAATCCCACTCTAATTTATTTAAACAAATTCGCGAGAAATTACTTGTAAGCAATAATATGATTGATTTATATAAGTAATTTTTCCCTCGACGCAGATCATACAAATATTTAATGCAAATTATTATACTTACAAGATTGCGAATTCTCGTTTCGACGAATAAAAATTTTTTTTTCAAAATCCCACTCTAATTTATTTAAACAAATTCGCGAGAAATTACTTGTAAGCATTAAATTCATTGACACAAACAAAAACTTTCAAAACGAAATGGTTATAATTCCATATTTTGAGTAACAGCTATACAGCTGATTTTTTCTTTCTTTTATTATTTTATAAATATTTAAAGCAGTTAGGGGGCCGAGATTTTACGTAGGTCTCTTCTGCTAAATTTTTCTTCTCAAGCTGCTGAATTCTTCTTAATTTCACTTCTCCTTATACTCAGTCCCCCCTCCCCCATATAGAGCAACTTTTGGAGATGATTTTACTGTTTTTTTATGCCTTTACAAAGCGAATGTCAGGATAGTATTCTAATTGAAATTGGTTTTATTCTCTTCGAGTGGAGTTTTTAATTACCAAGAAAATGATAAAGGTTTTTTTTAAAAAAAAGAAAGAAAAAAAAAAAAAGATTCAAATAATATTTGTCATGGCAAATATTATTTGAATCTTGGAGATTTTGTTTCATGACTATGTTTCATGTGAAGAAATATTCTTTTGAAATATCATACAATATATAAAAAAAAACATTCAAAATTTAAATTTATCATTGTTTATGCATTATTTTTTTTAAAAAAAGTTTTAATTAATTTAATTTTTTTTTATATTTCATTTGTGAGTTTATTTTTTCTAAGCTTCATATACACAAAAACTCGCATTTTGGTACATTCTTTAAAGCTTTAGTCTCAGGAGGCTATGAAGTTAAATATCTTTGTATCAATAAAATATTAAGTTGGAATAATAGACTCCCCCCCCCCTTTATGAGTTGTTCAAATAATGCTTGAACATATTTTAAGATTGAAATTTACAGATTATTGGTGTAAAATGTTATTTACGTTTCCAAAAAAAACGCATACAAAAATTGATCTTTGCCATTCTTTTTTAATTTGTGTCCTAGTTTTTTTTATGTCAGGTATAGTTTATAACACCGTTTAGTTTTTGTTGACGTATTACTCTGCTTTTCTTAAAATTGTTTGACGCCACTAACAACTGAATAAAATGTTCAATTCAATTTGACAATTTTCATATGTACTAATGAACTGATATGGGGTAGAGCAATCTAATAATGTGACTGACCTTAAAAATTACCCCCTTAGATGGTCATTTTTCCTTTATTCTTGAAATTTACTGTCAAAAAATATATATAAAACTCTTATTTGTTTGGAATATGGCATTGTCAGAAATTTTGCTTCAAATACTTTAAACGAAAGACAGGATTTGCCATTAATCACCTAAATAATATTTTTCTAAGTTGCTGCTCCACTTTGAAATATTTCCTGTTTTTCAACTTAGCTGCTTAGGTTACAGATCTGCTGTTATTAAAATACTTCACGGTTTTCTCTGAATCACTACCAGTTCTGCGTATTTATGACCACATCTTGCGTTATATAAACGGAGGTTATACCAAAAGGTTAAAATGTTTTTTTCTTTTTTAAGAGAATGAAAGCAGAAAGAAAAAAGGTCCTTTTATCACCCCAAAACGCCGCACAATGCACGCAAAACTAGTGCACACTTCTCTCTTTGTTATGTAATTCTTGAGCGTCGGCGTTATACCGGAACTTGCAGTATGGCAAGGCTCCTCAAATCGTCCGTGCGTAGAAATCAAAAAATAAAACATGTTTTTATTTTTTTCTTCTTCTCCTGTCTTACCTAACTTGAGCTTAAACTTTAGTAGGTCGTAACGCCCATACGTCGTATTGTTCGCGGATTCAACATTCATGTCATTAATTTGACCATGTGTTTCTTTCTTCTTTGAATACACTACGTTCTTTTTTTTTTTCTTTTTTTCTACTTTCATAAATTTGGGAACCATCGTAATACGTCATAATTTGGAAGATAAGTACTAAATGTTTCGACTCGTCCTTGTTTTTCCAGGCGATTTATTTTCATTACTCTGCTGGGGAAAAAAATATATTTTGAAAAAATTTAAATGTTTAAACATTTTATTTCTACAGGATTTCCTGGTTTTATGACTTCTCATATTGTTTGCATTTTATGTTTAGTAAGTTTCTCAAAAATTTCTATCAAAATATACTTTGTTCAGATTATTGCTTGCTTTTGTACCCATCGATAAGATTGTTACTTTTAAATAATGAAATAAGTCTCATTTCTAGAAATCAAATTGAAGCTTTTCTTTTTCAGTTATTTTTAAATTTTTAATTTTAACTATCATTACTTTTAACTTCATACCTATCTGAAGTAAATTCAATCTCTAGTTCTATTCAAAATTATGAATTACAAAATAAATTTAATAAAAACATTTTAGTTCATGTCCATTTCGTATCCATCACATATAGAAAATATTGTTGAGAATTTGGGCTGCACGGAATTTCTATTATTCCGTGAAGTCTATTTTTTCTTCTTCATATTTTCAACTATGTTTTTTGTAAAATTATACAGTATTAAATATTGAACAGTATTGCAGAAACTTGAATTTCATAAGCTTGATGTATTTTGAACCAATTTTCGTTACTAGTATTTTTCTGTGTTAAAAATGCAGTCATAGTTTATTTGGTGGTTCAGTGCTATATAAAGTCACTCTATGCAATGCCGAAAGATGTTTGAAAAGATGAAAGTTTATTTTATTGACCCCCCCCCCCTGTTCATGACCTGAAAGTTGTTATCGCTCTTTTAATTCGTCTGACGGGGTTTAACCTGCCGTAAATAAATATGGATTCTATGACTACCAAGTGTCCTTATATCATTTTTTTAAAAATGTGTTTTATCATTCCTTTTATTTTGATTTTTATACCAACCATTGTTTATGCCTGGTGAAAAAATATAATGCTATTTATAATATTTGATTTTGTTAATTTAAACGAGTATTACCTACCTACATGCCTTCCCATTTACCTTGAGTTTTGCTTAGCGTAATTGCTTCATGTTCTTTATTTGCCTTTAAAGCTTGCATTTAATCAATATTGGTAGATATAATAAGTTTTGAGTATAGAAATTTATTTCAACAGCAGTACTGTGGCAAACAGTCTTTTTAAATTAAGTTAAAGCACGTTATTTTCAGTTCATTACCACGTGAGTTTTATAAATTTAGACCAGTTTTTCCATTCCGGTTTTTCTTTGTTTTTAAATGTATTACTCTGAAATAGTATTACAAATCTGTTTTTAATAACAATAAACAATATTCTCGAAGTTAACGTTTTTTTTAAATTTCAGGGAAAAAATTCTTTATTTTCGAGCTTATTATTTTTTAACTGAAACATTCGAAAGCATTAGTGTTTTTGTTTGAAATAAAAATGTTTTTTGTTCGAACAATTATGATGCCATTACGATTTTATTATTTGTTTAGTGTTGGAAGTGAAATATTCAATTGGGATGTCAGCCCGACAGAATTGAAGTTAAGGTTACAGCCAGATGGTAGCGACCTTCCTCTTGAAAAGGTTACATTGTGAGAGAAACGCAGTCTTTCTCTTTTGCAGCTGGTGTGCTCTTTTCACTCCCCATCTATCTCCACCCATCTCTCGTTTTTTGTTGTTTTGATTCTCCCTCGCCCATAAATAAACTTCCCCTTGATTGTTTATTAAAGGTGTGCTAATAGATAATTGCATACATTTAGAGAAAATAGTTTGATTGTGTTTTAGCATTTGATGTGTTTAATATTTGCATTTTGTTTAATCGATTATAATTTTTTTTTATTCTATTCGAGTTTTCTATCTCATTTATTATTTGACCCATTTGTTAAAATAAATAACTTGAATTATATTCCATTAATTATTATTGAGTTTTATTAAATTTTTTGTATCCTATCCGATTTTTTATATATGGTCATTTATTTGATAAATTTTTTCTCAGTTATGTTATATTCTGTTAATCTAATTAATAATGTTTTTTTTTAAATTTTTTTTATTGAAACTTCTCGTGAATAAAATTATGTATCTCAAACGATTCTGAATAGTTCTAGTAAAATTTAATCTTAGAAAAAAATTTCTTTTAAATAAAATAAAGATTATGTTTTTGTTTTATCTTAAAATTTATTCTGTTTTTGTTTTACCGCTAAATTTATTCTGTTTCATACTCAAGGAAAGCAGTTAAAATCTTAAGACATATAACTTCTAAGAAGACTGTCTTACATGGTATAATATTTTCAAACCTTTACTTTCAAACTAATGCTATATTTTTTTATACCTATTAAAATTTACGATTTATTTTTAAAACTTACAATCATTTTAATTTCATTAATGGTTCTTTATTTTTTAAATGTCAAGTTTAAATCCTGATTTTCTAAACAGTTAGTGTTTTCATTATAGTACTTATTGATGTAAATTTAGGATGCTGAATGAAATTAATAAAGATTCGAAATAGTTTTTTTTAAAGTTAGAATTTCTTCCAATAACAATAATATTCCATCCTTTGCAGTAATATTAAACTCTTAAAAAAAAAAAAAATATGTTTAACAATGTTTCAATGATAAAACCTATTTATAATTCACTAAAGATTTTAACTTTCAAAATAAAATAAATAAAAAAATATATGTGGAACTTTTTGATGCCTCTAAACTGTTGTAGTCACGGGATTTGTCTAGAATGGTAATCGTAATATCTTCAGGGGACAGTTTTTTTTTAAATTTTTATTATTATTTTTTAAACTACCTTTTTATAATTTGATGAAAGATTTTTATCACATGAAATAAATGAATCATACATTATTTTTTTTAAGAATTCCCTTTATTAAAAATAATAATAATAATAATAATAAAAAATGTTTCAGGCTATCGCAGAACAAATGCTAGGTTTTAAAAATCAAAACTTTGAACGACTTTCGTGCTACTTTGGATCTGGAGAAATCGAAAACAAGTTTATTTTCACACAGAAATACTCATTTTCATCTCACTGATATCTATTTTCTAATATCCGTAAGGAAGTAATACAGGGTTTATTCACTCTCTCAAAATCTTAACGCTTCATTACTTCCGATTCAAATTTGAATAAAAAGTAATTAGTTTTTGTTTCTTCCATTGTGTTATCCACCTGGTAATGTAAGTTTGAAGCTCACGAAAATTGTTTCTTTTTTCTGTTCACTTTTTTTTAAAATTCTTTCATTTAACTGACTTTTCTTTTACTTTTTTTCTAAAAAGAAAAAAAAAATTCCTTTTACAGACACTCTTTTAATAGAAAAGTTTATCCCAATTTTTTTTTAATGTTTATTGAATGGTTGATTTGCTCATTATTTAATAATTAGAATTCAATGGGTATGAGTTTTTTTTTTTTTTTTTTTTTTTTTTTTTTTTTTTGCTGCATTAACTTTTTTTTTCTTCATACAAATAAAACAAACATTTTGAAAACTACGTTTGCAAATACGTTTTACAAATAAACTTAGAAAAAGTGGTGATATTTTGACGAGAAGTGGTAACATTTGTTATAATTAATTCTCTTCATTATATCACCACTTCTGCATGCGTATCATATTTGTAATAGTTTATTACAAATGCGATGCTTACTACTTTTTTCCTGGTAGGCCTGATAATGAACTTAATATCTCGCTTTAAGTCAACTTGGGGGGGGGGAGTAGTTAATATTTTTTCATTTTTTCTAGCTTTGACGGAAAGTGATTAAATTTCAACTGACTTAATTGTAAATTTAATCGCACCATTTAGAATATAATTGAAATTTTCAATTTTTTCAGGCACAGAGCTCCAAATGAGATTTGAACACTTTAGTCAATTGAAAAGTAGTCTAGATTGTTTAATTGATGGTGTAGAAATAAATCCTGCTTCCAACTGTCACTCAGGATACGATTGAAACTTGATTGTATTGCCGCCAGGCACAGACAGGGTTTGCCAAAATGGGCCCACCCCGAAAATCCGCGTGGTCTGGTTTGGAATTTTGGTCGGATCCTTAGCAGTCCCAGGCTCCGACCGAAATTTCTTACTAAAATAGTGTTTATTAATTAGTTTATATTAATTAGTATTTTTTTAAGAAAATTACCGAAAAT
Organism: Parasteatoda lunata; assembly: GCA_949128135.1. NCBI lineage: Eukaryota > Metazoa > Arthropoda > Arachnida > Araneae > Theridiidae > Parasteatoda > Parasteatoda lunata. The sequence continues at coordinate 30,509,609 of OX421979.1, forward strand.
TCTTTATCTGCCTGCATAAAAACTACAATTTTGTATAAAAGTCTTCAAAAATTCTGCAAAATATGAAAATAAGACTTTTTGTGCTTTGAGGAGGGGGTCAGCAATGAAATTTGCTCTGGGGACCGTAGAACCTTGTTTAGCCTTCCATACATGTTTCTAATTCAACCTTTTGGCATTAATTCGTTTATCATGTTCTTATAAATGAACAATTTTTTATTAATGGAGAAAAAAAATGTGAAAATTTGCCCCCCCCCCCCCCAATTAAGTTCGGTCTTGCATGTATGAGATTTTGTTTAACTATATCGTGCGTCATGTTAAATTAAATCACATCCAGCTAAAGACAGGCTTTAGTAATATCCTCGCTCCATTTATCGTTGCACTTTCGTTTTGCTAGGTCTTAGCTTAATTCTACTTAACTTCGTTGCATTGAATATTTTTATTATAATTTTTGAATCAAGATGTTTCGTATATTCTCTTTTTTTATGTGCGACAAATATCGAAAATGTTTTGTTTCTCTATGTGAAATAAATAAAATGATTTTTCAATGTTGTCAGCACATTCTGACTGGCTGGAAAATTGGTATAGCTCCTTAATTAACAAATACCCATAAATTATTTATTCTTTATTTAAATGTATTTGCTTGTAATATGTATTTATCATCCATTCTTAATATTCTCTACTGTTATTGTGGTTTGGTTTTTATTTTTATTCAAAATTAAAAGCTTAAAACCAACAGTGGTTTTCCTTTATGTTAAAGTAATCTTGTAATATTAGTATGAAAAACACATTGAAAACTTTGATGAAAACCGAAGTATGCTCTGCTTTTTCTAAAACCCGTGTTTTTTTCAACAATGGATTCTGAGATCCAAATAAGATTTCAGACCTAGTTAGTCGGATAGTGATTAACGACGATAAATTCTATTAGCTTATAAAATGACAAATTCTGATAGCTGCTATCAAAAACAATTGAAACTTGCATTGTAATCAGGCATGAAGCTCTAGTCGAAACTTGAGTGTTTGAGCCAGTCGGACTGTGATTAAAATTTCGATAACAAAATCTTCTCTTTACTGACTTGAAAGTAAATTGATATAAACAATAAAAACTATATTAAAAAGCAAAACTGGTAGCTTTTTAGATTTCTATGATTAAAGCTACAGTCAATCACCTTAAATAGAAGTTGCAGTTTATTGCCTTTATGAATCTCACGTTCAAAGAATTTTTTACAACTACTTCACAGTTCTTATGTTTTGCTTTAAGTTGTAAAATTAACCACCAATCTTTTTTAATATTGAAACCCCGTTAGCTTTTCTTTTTGTTATAGTATGTTTGGCTTTTTGTTAATAAAATTGAAATAACGTTCAAGATTTCAAAAAGGGTTTATATAAAAACTCTGTTACTGGAATCGATGTTTTTTTAGATAATTTTGGTGAAAATTAACATGTCCTAAATTTGTTTTCTAAGCTTGCTCGTCACTGTCATACGCAGCTGTTTTACAAGGAAACATTAGAGGAGCAATTTAAGCCGTTTGTTTATTAATGATGAAAGATTATTCCGATTTCTTGATGTATATATAATATAAGTGTTCGATATAAACCAACTCAAGCTTAAAAACTCACGTTCTTCCTTGCTATTTGTGCAACACGTGCTTTCTTACGCAAAATATTGTAAATTGAATATTGTAATTGAATATTGAATATTGTAAATTTCAAAATTCTGATAAATTTTTTTTGTAGGTTGTAAATACACATTCCATAGATACCGTGAATATACATTCCAGAGATCTATTTTTAGTCGATTTTATTGATTGTAAAATTTGATATGTCTTAAATATGCTTTCTAAACGTTCTCGTCTCTTTTATATATAACTGTAATTTCATCATTCCTGGGACTATCTAAACCATCTATCCATGAAAGGTGATAGATGGTTCCGATTGTATAAGTTTTTTATTTATTTTTTTCGATAGTTTGGATCTGGATAATAGTGTATTCGATTTAAACTAGCTTCATTTCGAAAACTCACGTTCTTCCATGATATCATTGCTGCACGTGATTTCTCAGAATTTGACATCGCTGTTTCATATTTAGTTGAAATTTATCCTTTGCAATTGCGGTGAATCGTTTAATGCGTTGAAATTTATCGTTTGCAATTGCGGTGAATCATTTAATACTGGATAATAATTATACCTTTTTGAATTTCTCGTTTGCAAAATGCCCTTTTTTGAATCCTAGGAATCAGACATTTTTTATTTATATTAAATAATTTATTTTAAATATTTAGCTATGATATAATTAAGGTATCCGATTGGGTTAAAATAGGCAATTCCGACGAAAGTTTCGATTTTTTTAAAAAAAAATGAACTGCATCCGCATTTTAGTTAATTAGCCTCCCGAAACCCTTTTAATTTTTGTTCTTCGATTTTTAGAAATAATGTTATAATTGTTTTATCATATGCTAATATGCGAAACTGAAACCGGAAGTAAACTCTTTAGAACGGAACTAAGTTTTTTGTTATGCTTTGGGTATTTTACTCATTTTTATTTTAATAAATTATATGTTTAAGACAAACCCAATTCATTTTCAAAAATTAATTTTTGGATAATCAAATTTGTTGTCAGAATTTTCGTGCATTTTCTAAAAAATGTTGATTTTTAAAAAATTTCTTAATACTTGCTCACATGACAAAATAAATTTTTTATAGAATTCTTTGAAACTTTATATGTAGATTTTTATGATGTTAGTTATTTTGTAAATTAAAAGCTAAGGTTTAAAAATAATTTTTGTTAAAATTTTTTGTCAAACTAATTTAGAATATTTAAAATTTTCTTTTAAAACAATCAATATAGAACAATATATTTAGTTCTTTTTCTCTGTATATTTAAAAAATTTTTTTTTATAGATTTTAGCTCAAAATTCAAGTATCAATCTAAAAAAAAGAGATTATTTTGATATTTATGCATTAGTTTGTCATAGGGTAGCCTCATGTGAAAAGTTACTATCTTTTTTGTTCAAATTTGCTCTTATTTTGAAAAAAAAAAGTCTTTTATAAATTACTTTAAATTTTTAATTTTAATCAAGGCAATTTTTTTTTAATGTGTCAGGAAGTGATGCAGAATTACCTGTGTTGTTTGAAAAAAATGTGATAAATAAAGTAAGTAAAAATTGAAAATAAATAAAATAAAAATAATAAATAAATATAAATAAATAAAAATTGAAAAATGGCTGGCAATTGTAGTTTTAATTTGGGTTATTAAAAGTTCCTATTCTGCAACAACAATAAAATAATTTTTTTTGTATCCAAAACATTTTAAACATCACAAAGCTGCTCTTGGTTCCTTATCACAATTTAATAAACTATATTGATTATATGATTTCATAATAATCTTGTACAAAAAATTTTATTTCCTTTTATATTGTGAAAAGAAATGATTTAGGTGTTACTCGAGGAATAATTGTTAAATATTTTTTAGATGGTTTGGACAAGAAAGGGACTACAATGTACTGGTCATGGATCTTTTAGGGCCTAGTTTGGAAGATTTGTTTAATTTCTGTTCAAGAAGATTCACTATGAAAACAGTTTTGATGCTGGCAGATCAGGTTTTTTATTTAAATAATCATTTTTTTTAATAATTAAAATGGTTATTTGGATGTATGTTAACTCATTCTGCCATTTTCTTTACAGATGATTGGTAGGATTGAATATGTTCACAATAAAAATTTCATTCATAGAGACATCAAACCTGACAACTTTCTAATGGGTATTGGACGTCATTGCAATAAGGTAATAAGTTATCCTCAGTGATTTCATTTGACTTTGAAAAATACTATAGGACCCATGACATTCAAATTTCTAAGTTCTTTTTTATTAAAAGCATGTCCCCATTTAATATAATATACGTCGGACCTGTTTATCTCTAATTTCGCGGGAAAAGCGAAAAATTTCGAAATAAAAAGGTTTCGAGTTATAGAGGTACTTTAAAAATAAAATTTAAGAAATTCCATTAAAAGTGCTTTGATTTTGTTAGAAAATAAAGGCATTTATGTAAATTAATTATACCACATACATCTATTTAGAAATATTATTTTTTAACATACCTTTATCACTGAAAATAATCTTTTAAAGAGTTTTGACGTCTAACCTTCTTAAAAAGTTAATTCAACCAGAAAAATAATATAAGTAAGTGACAAAATTTAGTTAAGCATGCTGACTTCAAAACTTCAGAGAACTTTATTTAAAAATATCTAGGGGAGGCAAAATCATTTAATGTGTGCATTACAAATTTGAAATATGTGAATTGCTGAATAACTCACCTTCCATATAAATCTCTCCATCCCATGTTGATGGATTCTGAAGGTTCGAAATTTTGAATGGAAACATCATGGATATTTTAATAAAAATTCTGTTTTCCGGATCTTTCTGCATTGATGCACTTTTATCATTAAAAAATGTTCTGTAGAAAAGAAAAAAATGAATGGAAAAAGTGACTGGTTGCCTATTGAATTTTAAGTTGCCACTTTTTTTTTTGTTTACACACCAAGTGGTGACTAATAATTTCATAATTAATGTTAATTCAAATATTATGATGGAATATCAAGTTGAGAAAATAATAATTTTTGACCCCCTTTTTTTCCTGCTTCTAATCGAGGTTCTAAAGCTGCTTGTGCCATTTGTGCTGTGATTGGTGAGGGATGCAAAATCATTTAATGTGTGCATTACAAATTTGAAATTTGTGAATTGCTGGATAACTCACCTTCCACATAAATCTTTCCATCCCATGTTGATGGATTCTGAAGGTTCAAAGTTTTGAATGGAAACATTGGATATTTTAATAAAAATTCTGTTTTCCGGAGTCTTTCTGCATTGATGCACTTTTATCATTAAACAATTTTCGGTAGAAAAAAAAAAATGAATGGAAAAAGTGACTGGTTGTCTATTGATTTTTAAGTTGCCACTTTTTTTTTTTTTTTTTTTTTTTTTTTACACACACCAAGTGGTGACTAATAATTTCATAATTAATGTTAATTCAAATATGATGGAATATCAAGTTGAGAAAATAATAATTTTTGACCCCCTTTTTTCCTGCGTCTAATCGAGGTTCTAAAGCTGCTTGTGCCATTTGAGCTGTGAATGAAGAAGGTGCCATAGCTAAGAACACTACGTGTGACTGGTGTACATAGTTTACAAAACAGAAATTTTGAACTCTGTCATTCTGGCCGTCGAGTTCCATGAGGAGCAATTTAACCAATTTTTGGGTGAAAATTCACATCTATGACAAGCGAACTGGCAGTGAAAATAGAATACTCCCAAGCTTTAAAAAAAAAAAAAAATGCTGAAACTTAGTTGCCTAGTGGTATAAAATTAATATAATTTTTTAAATGTAATTCACCTACAATATCTAAGTAGTACATTACTGGTTATTGATAGTTTGTATATATAATATTCTTCCTTGAATCTTCTGTCGCAAACTGCATTTTGTTTCACTTTAATGTTTTCTGCATTTATGTTTATACAACTTACCTAAATCTGTTGGTGTAAATTGGTCATAACTACCTCACAAAACATCTATATAATTTTGATTTAATAATTTCCCCAATTTGTCTTTTATATAATGCTAATGTGTGCTAAAACCATTTGGATTGTTTATCTAGACTTTCGTTAATGCTGTAAAGAATCATCAAAACTTTAAATGTTTCTGAATTGTATGGGCTGCCTGTTATAGATTTGTTGTTATACTTAGACCTGGTGTATTTTTTTTTTTTTTTTTTTTGTGTGGATAATTTAAGTTTTTCTAATAATCTAATAATAAAGATCTTTCTTAGGTGTCCTGGAAATGTGGTTGTGAGCAACTTCCGTTAAGTCGTTGCTCATTTTTTGTGTTTTTTGTGGGGTTTTTTGTGGAATTGGAGTCTATTTTTGTAGTCTAATTTTTCTGCTTATTACTTATAACTGAAATAATGTCACATTTTGATTACAAATGCTATTGTTTTCTTTGTTACTTTTAGCTTTTCTTGATTGATTTTGGATTAGCTAAAAAATATAGAGATAATAGAACTCGCCAACACATTCCATACCGCGAAGATAAAAACTTAACTGGAACTGCTAGATATGCAAGCATAAACGCTCATCTGGGCATTGAGCAAAGGTAAATAGCTTAATTTTATCTATCTATCTACATGTATATACATATTTATTTAGGCAGTAATTAAATAGTACAAAACTAAGTAATACCATTAAAACATAGTTTTTTTTTTGTTCTGAGAAATCTATATTTCATACATGTTTTTACCTGAAAAAGTAATAACAAAATTAGTAGCCTAAAAATTTTTTTTAAATTTTTTTTATTGCAAATAAAAATCGAAATATTTTCTATAAATCATGTATGTAGTAATAAATTAACGCCCATATGAAAATTGTGTGCTTCTTTTACTCTATATATAGTAAAATAAATTTTTTGATTTTATGACAATCTACTTAAGTTAAAATATAACTTGTATGTAATAGTTTTTAAGGTTTTCAATTCTGTAAAAGATCTAAAGCAGTGATAGCCAAGCCATTAATCATTTGTAGCTCACAGGGATATTTTTGTAGATCAAGTTAATGCTCCAGTTTTCTAACTTTGATTCCTCCAATACGCTGATAAACCAAATGTAAGATTAATTTTTTTTAAAAAAACGAATTCTTTTGATTGGTTGCTCGAATTTTAAACAGTAGGGTTTTTGACCAAGGGTGAAAAGCATCCTTACTCATTATTTATGTTTAACTCTAACGAAATTTCATGGGTTTCGTTCTTTTACCAATTTTAAACGAGCTAGAAAGAAGTAATATTAATAAAGTAGTAGTAATTCTCATTCCACTTACCAAATATTTTGTTCTCTTAATTACAAAAGTTTTGTTATTATGCTTCATAAAGTTTGAGAATCATGTCACTTTTTAAATAAGGATTTAATTTTATTCTGCTTTCTTTTGACTTCGTGACCTGTCTTTTTATGATTTTTGTCTTGAGACTTTTAGTTGTTTAACTATTTTTGACCTTGAGCAACTATCCTGCTCTTGAACAAAAAATGATCTTATAGGAACTATTTATAAGAACTTTTTACATTTTTGAAGATTTAGTGATTGTTTTATCATATCACTAAATTATATTATATGATAATAGAGATAAATAAATTACTATTTTTTATTGAAGACTAAAAGCAATAATTTTCAAAGACAATTGTGGTAAGAGTAAGAACCATTTACTGTTGAAGGAAATACTGTTTATAATTTAATTTGATAGAAAAGGGGAAAAAAAAAATTCTAGGTGCTATTTAAATATTTTGTTTCACACATTGAAGAGAGGCTGTAAAAGTAAAAATTTTAAGTTATTTTTAATTGTGTTTTAAATTCATTTTAATTATACCTATGTTTGAAATGATTTATATTAAATATTAATGTGATATTATTATTTATTGAACGCTTCGTAGAATCTAAGGAGATTAATTTGTCATTTGTTAATTGTACTTCCAAAAATACTCTACTGTTATTTATGTCACTTATATATGTGAACTCTAGGTGAAGGTGAGTGTGTTTTAAATTTTTTTTTCTTCTGAATATTTAGTTCGAAGTAAAAGCTTATCTTATTTCTTTTCGGCTTTTAATTTCATAAGTAACTGGTTATAGATACATATTTTTAGTTTTTTACTCAACTTTAAATATTGATTAGATTTTTTAAAATGGCTTAAACACACTAATCTTGGTTGTTAAAATTCATATATCATTGTAATATTGTAATTATTGGAAAAAAAATCTGATCAAAATTTTTTTTTCACTTCTCAAGTGAAATTTTTAAACTAATTTCCAGTTATTTTAAAAGCCTTACACAGAGCAGCTACTCTAAATCAATTATACCAGGTGTCTAAATATTAACTAATTTGCAAGAAACATTCAGTGAAAAATAAAAGGAAATCATAACGTACAGTTTACTGAGTTCTGCAGAAAATTATTTTATAATCGGATTTCTAAAATAGTTATAAATTACTCAACAGCTGTCTCTGCTGCTGAAAAACTATAAAGCACTGTTTTCGAAGTAACTCTTGCTGCCATAATCTTGCATAGACTGAGGACTAAGTTAACTGATATGCTTGTGTAAATATTTGAGTTAGAATAGGTAACAAGTATGCAACAGGAAACATTATTTTGCTGTTTTTTAACAGATGTGTCTTCTATAGATGATATTTGTAACTAATTTTAAAACTTGATGCAGATAAATTTTCTGGTTTTATTAGTTGAACATTGCAAAACTCCTTCTGTTTTGCTTTAACTGATTTTACATATTACATTTAGTAACCTGATAGAAAGATAGTGTGTTGCCGTCTCTAATCCATTTGATTATTGTTTAATTCGCACTAATTGTTAACTTTGTTTCTGTGGAGTATTTATTTAATTTTATGTACTTTTAGTCATACAAAATAGAAGTTTTCTGCATGATCAATAGCAAATAAATTTTTCTCTATTTTAATGCTAAAACTATAGTTAAGCTAACATCTATTTTTTTTGTTCATAGTCGGCGAGATGATATGGAGTCCCTAGGATATGTCCTTATGTACTTTAATCGTGGAAGCTTACCCTGGCAAGGTCTAAAAGCAGCAAATAAAAAGCAGAAATATGAAAAAATCAGTGAAAAGAAAATGTCTACTAATGTTGAGGTCTTATGTAAGGTGAGTAAGTCTGCAGAATTGAACACAAAAACATATTTTGAATTTACTCATTGTTATGGGATATAATATATAATTTTCAACTTGTTACTGTAGGATTTATTTGTCTTGAGTCCACCTGTATTTAAAATATATATTTTTTCTTTGTTGTTTTTGACTTATATTCTGTTCTTTATTGCAAAAAATTTTTTTGAACATCAATATGAATTTAAACATAAATGTTGTATTTCTTACAAAAAGGATTTGATATAAGACTTTTTTTTTCCATCTTCAAATTTGTTTTAACTAAATTTATATTAAAGTCGAACCTTCCTAACATGAAATGTCATTTAACGTAAAAAAAAAAAAAATCGCTTTACATGAAATATTGCTTTGCTTGAAATATATGTTAGGTCTTATAAGTTAAGTCACTTAATGTTGTAATTTATACGTTTTTAAGCTGATTATTGTTTAACATGAAAAGAAACTGGACATTTAAATACATATAAGGATGCGAATCAAGTGTCAATTATTCATTTTGAGGAATATTTATTTTTTCGACTTTTGTTAGGGAATGAATTTTTTTTCTTCCTTAGCTGGCAGGTGAGTGAATAAATGTTCATTTTTATTGTGCGACCTGTGAGCTGGTTTAAAAGGGGGAATGTCTTATAACTTGCTGTTGTTATGCTATTCTTTTATCTTACTGTAAGTTGAGAGCTAGCAAATCAACAGTGTTTTGGATCATAGTTGCATTTGTATCAACAATGTTTCTTAGTAAAACATGGTATTATGATACTTCTTATTACTGATAGTTAGCAGAGGTCTGTCCAGACATTTTGTAAAAGGTCCGATTTTTGTACAATTGTGAAAAAATTATTCGTAATTTGTGAATATAAAATAAGCGTTAAGTCACATTCTTTCAGCCAGGGTCCTGCTTTTATGAATTTGTGCAAATAGGGTCCGGTTATGGCAAAAAACTTTTTCAAGGATTTTTTAAACTGTAAATAGATACAAGATTATGCTCAGCACTGTAAAATTATAATTAAAAAAAAATTAAATTTTCAAAAATAAACAGCAATTGCTGCTTCAAAATTAGAGATGCAACTTACAAATATTTGGAATTTAGCCTAAACTGCTGAACGCAGAATATTCATTTCGGACGAATAAAGGAAGAATCGTCTGCCGAAGACAAAACTTAATTCGTTTACATCTGTTTTTCTTGTTTTCGCCCCTGGGAAGGGTTTATTAGATTAACAAAACAATAATGAAGATAAACAAATTTCTGAAGGGTCCGATTAAAAGAAAATAATTTTGTGAAGGGTCCGTTTTTAAGTTAAAATATTTTGTGAAGGGTCCGTTTTAATGAAAAGATATTTTGTGAAGGGTCTGTTAACGGACCCAAATTCCTTCTAAACAGACCCCTGGTTAGTTTGGAAAGTTGACACCTCTGGTTTATTTAAGAAATGGGTTATGTCAAATGAATGTCGAATTTTTTTTTCTTCAAAACCTCCTTTTCTGGAATTTCTAATAATAGAGCACAAATGTCAAAACTTTCTTTATCAGTAGAACTCATAGACAGAGATGAATTCCGTGAATCCACAGGAAGTAGGGATGAGCAGGTAGGGGGTGTTTCTTGGAATTTCAATTACTATCCCTGCACTTCCTTAACTAGAAAGGAATACAATGATTCTGGCAGTAAGTGAGGGGTTAATGAATAGTGACCATCAGGGGTTAGCTTTTCAACATAGCTAAGAAAGCTATAGAAAACAGTTGGTATGCAAACTTGTAGATGCCATTGATGAAACAAGTTAGACACTATCAGAATTGCTGCTTTGCCTGGAGAAATGTCTCTAAAAACTATCCAAAAGGGTTTTAAAAAGCTAATTTTAAGAATAGCTGTGAAGATAATGAATAAGAGGATGAAGGCATCAGTAAAGAAGAAGAAAATGTTAACGCTGAAAATGCAGTGCCAGATTTGCCAGAGTGGAATGCAATAAAATCTGGATTAATTGTTGACATTAATTTTGATGATTTTTACAAGTGGATAACTGCCTGGCAACATGCGGAACATTGGCAGTTGCGGAAATCATAGATAATGTCAAAGGAATATCAGATGAAAAGGGAGAAAATGAAAATTATATTGATAAATCAAAAGTGAATGCAAAAAAAAGTAGAAAAAGCTGTAGAATTCTTATAAATTACTCTTGAATTCCAGGAAAATGTTGGCTATGAGGAATTTGCGATCTTCCTAACCTCAAAAGAATAATCGGAACAAGTAAGGTTATACATCAAAAATCTTCGAAAAATTATTTTTAGTGTTTAATGTATGCTAAAAAACTGTTATGTAAATAGATGTATGTGGTATAATTAATTTAAAGAAATGTCTATATTTTTATACTAAAAAAAATTAAAGCACTTTTAATAGAATTTCTTAATTAAAATTTTTTAAAGTACCTGTATAACTCGAAACCTTTTTATCTCAAATTTTTCGCTTTTCCCGTGAGATTCGAGCTAAACAGGTTCGACTGTATTATTTAACTACCTATCTAAAGTAACTGATTGCAGAATGGTATTGGCAAAATGTTGGCAGAAAAAGTTATAAATAATAATAATAGTTATAAATAAAATAAGCTCTGCATTTTTTGTTTTTAATAAAATTATTTTTTAAAATCATTTATCAATATCCTGATGTGGTTATCTTACATTATGATATTGATATTGGTTTGAGCATTATACCTGGCATTGACTGTGTTAGTTTTATTTAATTGCAATAAAATTCTACATGTAATTGAAATTTCTTATTTATGTTAAATTGTGCTGTGACATTCTATTTAACTTTTTCATTTATTAAGGAATTTTTATAAGAATTTTTTAATTATTAAAACAAAATGAAGTAGAATGTCATTCACCACATTTTGATTTTTTGATACATTTAAATTTGTTTATTATTCTAATTTTGCTTAACTTATATCTATGGATAAGTTTGAGCATTTTATGACTTGTAGTGAAATTATTTATGCTTGAAGTATGCATACATAACTCTCACATGATGTTTTTAGATGGAATATTACTTAAATTTTTGGTTTTGTGCTATTATTCACTGATATGTATGCATATATTTTAGTATGAATCATTTTATTGATATACAGTAGAGCGCCAATTATCCGAACGTCCAATTATCCGAACCATGTCCGAATTCGCTTTTTTTTTTTTAAAGTTTAGAATACTTTTTAACTTATCGACAAATTTTCTAAATTTAGAAGAATAAATAATATCCACTACATCTGAAGACCATATTTAATTTACAAATTTTTTTTAGCAGTTTTCTTATAATAGCCAATACATACATGTATTGTTATACAGTTAAACCTACATATCCCTTTAGCCCTCTTCAACTGAAAATTATCTTCCAAGAATGCGAACTTCAATTTGACAGTCTACAATGATTGAAATGAGGAAGGAACTTATGAATAGATGTGTGCTGAAGTTCTACAATTGGGGGAGGGGTACTTGTCACTTATGGTTAATGATTAGTGATTACAGTGCTTAGAATCTTAAATCTTGGAATAAAATTCTTAACAAAAAAATAAACAAAACTGAAGTTTCTGAACCAGTAGATCTTCCCGATGAAAAGATGCCAGGTTATACAGCAGAAGAAATAGAAGACTGGTGTCGAGACACTGAAAACGACCCAGGATTTCAAATTTTAATTTATGATGAAATTGTAGCTGAAATTTTGAATGAAAATCGGAACTCCACAGACAAAGAGGAAGAAGGTGATGAAATTCAAGATAGTGGACCTTCTCATATAGAAACATGCAATTCATTAGATATTGCAATGAATTGGCTAAAACGTGGAAATGATGTTGATCCAGTTCAGTTGATTTATTTAAAAAGAATAAGGGATATAGCTGCTCAAGAAAGATCATCTTCTTTGAAACAAAAGTCTTTGCTTTATTTATTTTGCAATGGAAAATAAAGAAAAATATGGTAAAATCAGTAATTGATAAAAATTTTTTTTATGAAAATCTGAAATATGATAAAAATAATTCAAAATGAAAAAAAAAAAAGTTAAAAAAATAATAAATAAAAAATTTTTAAAAATTGAAAAAAAATTTTTTTTAACACGCCAGAGCTATTTAAGATAGTACTGCCAGTCCTAAGCCAAGAAAAAGTGTGAAGGGAAGTTAGTGCATAAATAATAATCATTTAGAGTAGATTTTAAACAACTTTCCAATTATCCGAACTTTTCATTATCCGAACCGCGTGCAGTTCGGATAATCGGTGCTCTACTGTACATTCTTATCAATTTAAAATCAATATATATTTTTTGAATTACTCATTGTAACTTTGTTTTCACTACAGGGATTTCCTGCCGAATTTTCAATGTACCTTAACTACTGCCGAGGTCTTCGCTTTGAAGAAGCACCGGACTATATGTATCTGCGGCAACTATTCAGAATATTGTTTAGAACTCTCAACCATCAATATGATTACACATTTGATTGGACCATGCTTAAACAAAAAGCTGCTGCTTCTGCAGCCGCTGCTGGTGCTACTTCCCAGGTCGTGACTGCTACGGGTGTGTAATTTATGTTTTTGTTAAATTTATATACTTATCCTTTCCCTTTCCTTTCTTTTTTATATATATAACTCAATGTATTCAAGGGTATAATACATTTGTAAAAGTTGCAAGGTTTATCTTTAAATAAGTAATATCAGTATAACAATTTTAACAAAATTGATGATTGGTAGTTATTGTCATAAAAAGGTTTTATTTCTTAATAGTTAACTTAAATGCTATTTTTGAATAGCATTTTTAGTAATTAAAAAAATATTTTAGGTCACATTTTTTTCCTCCAACTGCTCATCTATACAAACTGAGTTTTTCAACTGCACATCTATTTAAATTGAGTTTTAATTAATAATAATATAACAAATTATGGACTTTCCACTTTAATATATCAAATTTCCTTTTTTTCCTGTTTAACCCTTTATTTACCAATTAATGAAAATTTATCAAATACGTGTGAAACTTTTTTCCCTTATTGAATTTCTTCTATTTTACTCTTTGGCAAATATTTTTTCAAGATTCAGTGTTATTTTCTGCTCTTTCATAAAATTTTAAAATTGGAGACTTAGAGCATAATGAAAATTTTTAACTAAACTTAATATTTTAATACTTTGTTTTATAACTAGTTGAAAATTTTAATGAATCAATAAAAAAACATGAAAGACTATTATCAATCATATCAGCAAGATTAATTGTGAAATGGTGTCCTCTAATGAAATATCTTGAACTAAATAATTCCATAGGTGATTGTTAAACTTTTAATAATTGTATGTTGTCATCTTGTAATGATAAATGGAAAGACAAGTTTTGATGAATATTTTGTTTTGTTACAATACTATATGGAAATAATGTTAGTGAGACTTTGAAGTCTTTCCGGTACATAAAGCAGGAGTGATTGTATTTGGGGTGTACCCCGAAATTCCGGGTTTTTCATATCCTTCCAGGTCTTGGTTGCAGGGCATTTAATTTTTTTCACAGACTTCCGCTAATCAAAAATATAAAATAATGTGACAAAATTTTCGCTGCAATTTAAGATCTAAGAAATTTAAATTTCAAAACTTTCTCTACATCCCTTTAGCGAACTGTTTTCGCACTTGTGATTCTTCCGACAATTATGTATTTTTTGTTTTGTTTTTGTCGGCTTTTCACCATTTTTAATATTTTAATTTTGAGAATAATAAGAATTTGCTAATATTCATATTTCATAACATTCATATTGCGGAATTCATATTTACACTATTTTAATATCAAAAATCGATTTTCGTATATACCTGACTTAAGTTACTTATTGTAAATCGTATTCATGCAATTTAATTTATTCACATTTATGTGAGTTTAAATCCAATGTTCTGATTTGTATTTACGTGTTCTTAAACTCCAATACTGTGATTCATATTCAAGTGATTTTAAAATGCAGTATCGCAGTTCTTGTAAAAACTTAAGTTTTTTCTTAAATTAGTTGCAATAAAATTGTGTTATCATTGGTGGGTAATTAATTATAAATCTTAGTTCAAAAAATTATATTAAATATGAATAGTACACAAATTGATATCTTGTTATCTAGTTTTTGCACATAAAATTTTCAGGGTCTTTCCCTATGTGTAACAATCACCCCTGATAAAGGGTTAAATCAAAATAGATTATTAAAAGAATCAATTAATGCATATATATTAAACTTGGTTGAATTCTAGCATACTGCATTTGTATAATTATATATTAATAGCATTTAATATAACATTTTTAATATGACAATGAAACTTATTTATTGCACATTTAAGATAATGAAAGTAATAAGAAATAACAATCCTAGCTGTCTCTCTTCTTTTTTTATTATTTGTTAAATATCAGGTTGAAAGTCCATAATTTTGTTTTTGAAGGCACATATTTCAAATTTCCTTTAAATGTAAATAATGCAGTATTTTAATGGCATTATTTTTTCTCTGGAAACAAAATACTGTAATTTTTCACTGAAATATTAAACTTCTGCCTTTACTTTTTTCCCTTCTTTATTTATAATGAAAAAAAAAAAAAAAAAAAAAAAAAAAAAAATTCTTCCTAATTTGGTTTCTAATTATAAATTTAAAAAAATTTTAGTTGATAAAAACACAAAAAAAAAAGAAGTTTTTTTTTATGCTCAAGTAATAATGTCACCTTACTGCTCTTAATTTGTTCAGATATTGTACTAATTTATAACAATTTAATTTGCAGGAAAATAATTTAATTTTTATAACAATCAAATACATTTTAAAAATGCCAATAAAATGTTTTTTTTTTAAGTTCATATAATCTTATTGCAATAAAAAGATTTATTCAGCTTATGTTTTTACAATTAAATTATATATTTAGAATTAGTAGACAAACTTTGTTTTGTAAATCAAAACAAATAAGTTTATTTGGCAACTAGCTAATTATTTTTGAATTACAAATTGCACTTATTCCTCCTACTTACTTCCTTTACTAAATTATGCAAATGGTTTTTCCCCAATTTATTTTAGATGATTTTAATCAAGAGTTAATGGATAAAATTGGTAAACTGGCAGTTAAATAAAAAAGGAAAGAAGAAGTGTTGCTTTATTTTATGCACCATAATTTCAAAATCTGTTGGATGCATTTTACACATAAAATGTATATACCTAGAAGCCTTGTATATTCTGTTTCATGAGCTTCTTTGAATTGTCTTCTTTGATGTGAATAAAATAAAAAAAATATGTCTGGATTATTAGTTTTAATATTTTACAGTTATGTATAGTATTTTTAATTCTAAAACTAATCTCTTTGTTTTATGTTAGCATTTTTTATAACATCAAAAATGAAATTGGCCTTGTTTGGCCTGCCTATTTGTTAAAGAAAGATTTTATAAATTTTTAAATAAATAAATGTTTTAATGTATTATAGCAGGATTTTTGGATTTGTCAGGATCTTAAGATTATAAATTGGTATTAGAGATGAATATTTTTTGTGTATTTACAAAGTGATGTATATTTGATGAAGTATGTATTTAAGATTAGTAAGTTTGTCCTTATTTTACTAAAGCTTTTATACCAGCAATAGTTTTTTTTTTTTTTTTTTTTTTTTTTTTAAATTCAAACTGTAATTGTAGTTTGATCTTTTTAAATTTTTTAACTAAAGTTTAAACTGTAGTTTTTTTATAACTTCCACTAAATGTAAACTTTTTTAATAATTTTATCTTTACTAAGTTATAGTTGAATTACTTTTAGAACAAAACAGATTAGTTTTTTTAAGATTTTAACTTAATTCAATACAGGTCTTAAGTTTATTGAATAAATTATTTTATTAAATGAATTTAGCATGAAATGATAAGTGGTACTATTAATTTCATTATCATTTTTAATTTGATGGCTATGATTAACAAAATTATTAATTCGTTAAAAAGTTGTATTAAAATTTTGATTAATTACATAAAACTTAATATCAAGTACATAAGATAAATATATTTTAATTGTGTGTTTATATCCAATAAACTTAACTTACCAATACTTAACAGCTGTAGAGGGAAATTATGTAAATTCCAGCTAATAATTTGAAAACATTCAGAAAAATGGATTTATTAGTCCAGGCAGGAGAAAATCCAAGTGATTCAAACTAAGTTATTAAAAACAATTAAATAATATAGTTTATTTCATGCTGATAACCATCTGCTTTCTGGGTGTTAACTTACCAGTCCCCCATCTTGGAAAGTGGTTCCTGTTTTAAAATTTAAATTACATACCTGCCATTTTAAAACAAAACTAGTGTTTTTCAGTCTTATTCAACTCAGGGACTCTGGAATATCTAGATAGATAGAAAAGCTAAAAAAAGCAATCTAACTTCTTCACACAGAAAAAGACAGTGATCTCTAATTTTTAACCATAAAAACCTTCACATCGTCAATACTGAAAAATTGCTTAATTATTACTGACATGTTCCAAGACGAACAATTGTTTTCACAAACCACAGTAATTCAGGTATTGTATAAGTAAAACAAACATTTGAAGGTTCCTTTACAAAAATGGGTTTATGGAAAATAAATTTATCAGAAAATCTGATTTCCTCATCTTATTAGTATAATAAGATGATTTAGGGGATAAGATATAATAAGATGATGGAGGGGCCCAGAGCCGAAAATTTTTTTATCTTCCGGCCCCAGATAGTGAACTAAATTCTGGCAATTTTACTATACATTTATTGGAGCTTCAAATTTTAAATACAAATTTAGTTTGATTCACAGTTGAATTATTTGTTCATTCTTAAGAAAAGAATTGATTCTAATAAATTCTCCTTCCTATTTGATTTTAAATCATAAAAATATTGCTGAGAATAGTCTTTCTACAGAAAACTTGGATAATGGGCCATGGTATTAGAACGTGGCAGGTCTCTTGCATGTCTGTAGGTGATAGAATGAAATTGCTGGATCATTAGAAAATGTACGAGTTCCAGCTCTAGGGAAAACATAGCTTCGGATCTCTTCAGCTCTGGGACCCTGGAGATATTAAATGATGGTTTAATCTTAACCTTTCTCTAACTCAAACTTTTGAAGACTTATAAAATGACTGCGCTGGCATCAACTCTAATTATTATGTTGTAAAGGTCTATGACATCAATAAATAGTTGTCATGTTGTAACTTAAAATGTCAGAAATAGAACCCCATAATTCTAAAAAATTATACATATATTTGCCTTTGAAACCGTCATTAAAAACCTTCTTGCTAGTTGACTCAGTGAAATAAAATTAATGCATTGTCTGCCATCAACACTCTTAATATTTTATCAAGCATGTTATCAAAAATCTTTTTTAATTCAATTAAAAAGGTCTAAGAAATCATGTTTGCTCCAAATTTAAGGATCTAAATTACTGCATGAACCCTCTTCTACCTTTTTGAAACACAAAAACAACTTTTCCAAATTACGGATCTTGAGTGAGCACATTCAACGCAGATCAATTTCTAGTGTTTTCTAAGAATTCCTAAAGTGAATTCTCAACAAAACTAAGTTTTTTATTTTGTTTACTAATCTTTATAATAATGAAATATTTATGACTTAAAAAATTTGAATATGAAATCTTTAACATTTATTTTCACTTCTTAAATTAAAACATCTAGTAATAGATTGGATTGGGACAGGGTTTGAACATTAAGAAAGTGAGGTAATATGACAGAAGTATTATTGGAAACCCATGTTAATACTATACTAGGATTCTTCTGGGAAATTTCCCCGCATGCATTTATTAACATTGGGGTCTTATAAAAGTTGAAATAAATATAGCAATGGTGAGTATGAAACCTCCCAACAGTTTTACTTTCATTTGTGTAATCAAAATATATTTAAATGGTTGCATGAATTAATGTTCTTTATCTTAAGATGCACAGATCTCTCAACATTTACACTTTTTTTTATATCTTTTTTAGCTGGTCGCTAACTAGGTGGCCTTCCCAGACGAAGCGCTGGGAAATAGGAACAACCTTGATAGCCACTACACTGGAAATAGCATCTTGCGATAAATTGTCATTTACATTTGGGGGAAAGGGGATGGTCAAGCTAGAAAATCATGATAACCTTGCTGTGAAATTCTTGTCTGCTGGATTGCATAGTAGGGCGAAGAAAGAAAAGTGTTTCAGAATGCAGGGAACTTACCTTTACAAGGATGTTAACCGATCCCACCATAATGGAAGTTCTTTTCTGCGTTGTGAACTGCTTATTTTTTCATCATTTCCCCCAGTTTTATTCATCATCACTGCATGTAAAAAAAAAAATTAAAGCGAGATGTAAGCATTGTCTTTTCTTTTATGTGTGTATGTGTGTGATCATACTCGCTTAAATCCCAACTTTATCATTGATCTATTTGATCATCATAATATCATCATCATTTGTGCATGTGCGTGAGAGATTTAATAAACAAGAAAATATTAAAAAAAGATCATTTAATCATTCTTTTTTAAAAAAAATGTCTGTGTTGATTTTTGGCTGGATTGTATTTTCAAGGTTCTTTATGTGCTTACCTCCAGTTAATCTGATCTCGAATGTATAAAATAAGAAAGTAAACTTCGGCAAGGAAAAAAAATATCTACGCAGCGTTGTCACTTTAGCTGTATCGAACCTTCAGCAAAGTGAACTCACCCATTTCATGTTGTGTTTCTTTTAACTATTGGACTCTTACATGTTCTGCTTTTGTTTTCTTATTATTTCTTCATTAAAATACAAACAAATAATGGTACCTTATTTTTTGTGTGTAATCTGCTTTATGATTGATTCCTTTATTAACCTTTAGCAAATGAGTCATTTTTATTTCATGTATTTGCTGGAGTTTATACATTTGTGAATGAGCAGATGTATCGTCCCTACCCATATATAACTGCCACATAATGTTCATATAGTTGAAGGGATTAATGAATTATATGTATGTTATAAACAATTGATGAACTTTAAGGTAGGAATGTAGTATGTGAATAAGTGCTTTTTTTTAACACATTTAAAACTGTTGGCTGTAATTTTCATTTTATGTGATGTATAGTCAACCATTTGTAAAATTGACAACCTTATATGATTTCTTTATTCTAATTTATGCAATAAAGTTCAAAATTATAGTCATTTAGCGTTTTTTTGATATCTTCAAGTTTCATTTTTTACTTCTTCCTTTTTTTTTGTGACAACTTTGTAGATTAATTATGGTATACTTAGAGATGCAAATGGGTACATTTTACAGAATTTTGACCGAAATACAATAGCACTGGTTAAATATTAGTTTTATTTAAGCAGTTTTTTACGATTTAATAATGCATACTTGCAGCATTACAGAATTTACGAGTAGACTATTGGTTTTTAAAGTAATTGTAAAATTATTTGTTTATAGAGATATATCATTTCATCAGTTGTGAAGAAAACAAAAGAATATAAAATAATAAATTTTAAATTTAATATCAATTTTCATCTTAATAAAAGTACGATCACAATCAATACATAATACTGTTTTGACTAAACTTTTTTTTTTATGAATCCTGATTTAACCTGATCCCAGTGCTATGTTTAATGTTAAAAAGTTTTTATTAAAATCTTGTTATTACGAGCACTACTTCTACTTAGCAAGGAATTTTTCCTAAAATATTTGAAAATTATTTCATCAAAATTATTGCTGTCAGAAAAATATTTGACTGACAAGAATTTTATACCTTTTGAAAGGGTTGAAAAAATCCCCTTTATTTCAGTTTGTTTAAATATTTTGTGTGAAGTTTCTCATATGTGTGGCCATGAATCACATTTTGCTGTAACTTAAAGAAGATTTTGCTATTCAAACCATTAAATAGATATTTTAAATGTTGGTGAAACACAGGACCTGACATAGATCGAGAAGAATCTTTCCTATAGTATCTTCTTCGTGCCACATTAGGCCTCAAGTATTTTTCCAGTACCCATGTCCTGAGCCAGTCCTTTTGCCTCTCTAAAAATGAATCTTTAACATTGAAAAAGTGGCGTTAGCTTAGAAATTGTTAACCTTTACGGAATCAAAAGGTGTTACTATATTTATGTCATGCATGTTGTATGCTAAGGTTAAAAATATTTCTAAAAGATTATCTAATGGATGTAAATAAAATCCATATAAAGCCTTTTTATACATTTTCTAATGCATCTTAAGTTAGACAAATTTGGATTTAAATTGAACATTTATTTGAAAATTTGGATTTCTTCATTCACATTCTAAGAGGAGTTAAGACTATTTTTTATTTTCCAATAAGGAAAGTTTCATTTTTCTTTAAAGGAAAATTAAGTCTGTTTCAAACACTTTTAAGCTTATATTTATCTCCACTGTGATTCAAAGAGATCATTATTTTCACATATTACTGCAATTTGGCAGAATAATTATCATTTACTATTGCAAAAGATATCAATCGAAGCTTTTTGGAGTAGAAGTTTTACAGTAAAGCATTCTTGCAGCAGTGTTTTTTTTACGGGTTCATAGAGGTGAAGGCTTTACAAATTTGTACTTAACAAAGAGTTAAATAGTAGTAAAATATTAGTTAATAAAAATTGAAGTGCTAGAATATGCTTATTTTTTTTATACTAGTGAGAAAACAAATTTGATTTAATAAGGACTATGTTAACTTGCAAAGATCTTTATTTTTTGATGTAGACCGTTTCTCTTTTTCTCGAAAAAGACCTCAAAAAAGGGTTAAAAAAGCCCTATCAGGTATCAAAGGCCCTCTTTATTAAGATTCTTTTTGAGAAGATGTACTATCATAACCACTCTCATATGGTTTTCGAATTCTGGTTAAAAAAGAAAAAAAAAAGATATATATTGATACACACACTTAGTTGCAAATTAATATTAAAATTTGGAAGTAAATGCTATTGAAATCGTAACTAGTAACATTTGAAGAAGACTAGACAGTAAACATTAAAACCTGTGTGATTGTTAGAAAAAATGGTTTTAAGGTTATTAGAAAACCTCTACATTTCGTGGGGCGATGAGACTGGTTTTAGAAATATTTAATTAACCTCTGTCGGCATCACATTTCACAAGTTCGGTGTTTTTGTGCACTTGTGCACAAAAACACTGTATCCTGGGTGCCGCATGTTAATTTAATTTGTTGCTATTTGCCTCTTTAAATCTTGTGATTATTTTTTTATTTCTGAATATTGCTAAGAGATGGCGCTACTAGTCCCACTTTCATCACAACTTTTGCAGTGAGATTTCCCACCTTAAATTGAAATCAAAATCATTTTGTAATTTTGCTTTCATTGGTGTTTCAGTTTTGTGATAAATGCGATTTTTACTCTCTGATACTGATTGTAAAGCTGTTTTAGCGTTAATGTTAAAAAATTATTTTCCAAAATATTTTTTACCTAATTTTAATAATTATTTTAAGCAGATCACCTTAAAGCAATTGAGTTAATTATGTTATCAGGGTGCATTGCAGGGAAAACTGGAGATCAGTAGACAGGACATCACATATCTCGCCACCAATAGTCAAGTAAAAAACTACTTTCTGACAAAAATATTTTCCATTTTCGAATTTAAGATAGAATATATATTAATTTTCAGCAATAAAAAAATGCCTTTTTTTGGGTTGAAAATCTGACAGAGAAGGAGTTTAACATGTTTTAATATTCTATTCCTGTTTTCTTCAAAAATTATTCGGAAAATTGTGATTTTTTTTTTCCATCCTTAAATATCAATTTACAACTTATGTGTTAACTTTTGACATTATGTAGATTTCTAAAAACACATATTTAAGGCGGTAATTAAGGTTCACCCTGTATATATTTTAACAAAATTTAGGGTTGGAAAAATTCAGCCCTATTCTGACAAATTTTTAATCTCAGAATATGAATCCATTATTAAAGTCCTATTATCACTCTGTTTGAGGGATTTAGTTTGAAGCAACATAAATTTTCGTTTTGAGTTATTGTTTTAACAAAAAGATTTTATGCTGTGTTTACCCATTACAGTCAATAAACCTTCACTAGAGATGATAATAAAAAATGCATCATAAGCTCATAGAAATTATTTTTATTTATAAATTGCTGTTGAAAACTGTTCAGTTACTAATAGTCCTTTTATTTCCAAGTTAAACTAATTTTTTAATATTATTAGATTTTTATTGATTTTGACATTTCACATTGAATGAGTTACAGAATTTTTAAAATAAAACAAAAAGTTTGCTAGAAGTAATGTGTAAAGTAATTTTTCATTATGTCTAGTAATATATAAAAATTAAAGAAATTTTCTTCCACAAATTTTGAAGTTGGTTTTTATACTATAGAAGCACACCAAATTTATCTACTTTTTTGTACAGTTTATAATATCCTTTATTTTATTATTTCATTGCACTCTGTTAATAAAAATTTATTAAACCATTATATTTCGATTTAAGGAGATATTTTGTCTTAAAATTTTGTTTCACTGTTACTGTAACATTTCTGCTATCCAAGTAATTTATTGCTTAGTTGGAATACTGTTTGTCTAAGATAGGTACTCTGACTGCCACTAAGTCTGCGGCAGTCTGGTGCTATGGAAACAAGAAGAGGGCATTTTAGGGAGGGTAGCTTTGATGAAGAGGTCTCCTTTTTTCTCTCCAAAACCAGTCTTAAAGAGGGACCCTGTACCTCGTATAATCATACCTCGTTACCATAGTCACCGCCACAGTTCCAGACGAATGTCTGGCAGAGTACTTATCTCAGACAAACAGTAAGTTAATTTGTTTATACATTACTAAAAGAAAACAACAAAAAAATTTAATTTTAAATAGACAAAACTTCTTTGGGGGGAAAAAAAACGCACTTAAAAGCAGCAGAAATTTCAAAAAAAGAATAAATGTAGCAATAAAGGCAAGGAAGGAAATAAAAATATGACCGCCGACGTCTTCAGGGGGTACCGGCCCCGGTAGTCATAAAACAAAACCTTTTCTATTGAGAGAGGGCAAAAGCCTAAAATAACTCCCTCAGTACCCCAAAGGTTTTGTATAGAAGTCCAGGAAAAAACATGAAATACATAGAACCAGTTCAGAAAAGAAACTCAAACAAAATCACCAGAAAATAAAAACTCACTTTAACCAGGTCAAACAGCGATTTCACAAGCAAACCAAATGAAAAGGAAACACTAAAAACTAAAGAAAACGCCCTCTATTACAATGCGCAGATTTGAAAAATTTGATTTTTTATTTTTATTTCCTTCGATTCCTTTATTGCTACATTTATACATTTATTTTTACATTACATACATTTATACATTTATTTTTTTATATTGAAATTATTAATTACACTCACAATTTAGCTTAAAATAATTTTTATTGTATTCTAAAGTTTCATTTTATGTAACAAACTTTTTTTTAAATATTTTTATTGTTAGAAAACATTGAGAAAACTTTTTAGTGGTAACTTCAAGTTTCTTGCCCCCAAATTCAGGATATTTTTTTACTCTGATTTTTGTTCACTTGTGTTAGTTTTTTAATTGGATAACACCTCTTTGTGTGCTCCAAATTGAAAGATATTGACAATGGGGATACTTCCCCATCTTTTTATTGGACAGCACATAGGTGATTGACCCAAGCTGAGCAGATTTTAAAAGAAATTATAAGTTTGAGTGATATTCAATTAATTGTGCAATTAGTAAACTTCAAATATTAGTTACCTTCTTCAGTTATGCAAGCATTGAAAATGAATATAACTATACCTATTATTTCAAACAAATTCGTTCATTGTGTGTGTCAACTATTGTATTTCTTCAGATTATTATTTTACATGATTTACTGAAGTAAATTTAAGAATATCATCATAAATTGGTGGGCTAGATGACTGTATGACTACTGTTGATAGAGGAGAAAGGACAAAAACCTCTTTTTCTGCATCCCAACTTGCTGAGGTTCAATAACATTAATTAGCTGGTTCTAAGTCTAACTAAATTGAGTATTTTTTAAATGACAGCTTATGAAAAATTAATCTTAGGTTTTAATTATATATGATGAGGAAGAGTAACCTGTAAAAATATAATTTATGGAATAATGTTAATTAGCTGGTTTTAAATGTAAATTAAGCTAAGTGGAGGATTTTTCAAAGATTGCTAATAATGAGAAATTATTCTCAAGTTTGATTCATAAATGAAGTACACATATGATGGATGAGTACGTACCCTGTAAAGATATCATTTATGACATTTTTACAAGAACAACAAAAAAATTCACATTACTGAGGAGCAATAATTAATTGGCTTTAAAGGTAAGCTCAGTGAAGTGGAATAATTTTTTAAGATCAGTTAATGAGAAATTAATCTTAAGTTTGAATCATATATATATATCAATATGATACAGATACCCCATAAAAAATATTGCATTTTTACATAGGTATAGATGAGTAATAAAAAGTTCCATTTCAAGTTACTTAAGTGGAAAATAGATTAGAAGTTTTTTTTTTAAATGTTTAATATCATTTATATTAAACATTATTTAGAAACACCCTATTTAAGAACAGTGACTAGCTTTTTCATTAACTTATTTATTTTAAAAATAAAACTCTATATTTCATACAATTAATATTAAGTAACTAAATTTCTAAAAGTCTTTTTTCTTCGAACGTCTAGTGTGTACTTTTGAAAATTTACGACGATTTGTTGGCGAACTAAAAGGTGAGCTTTGTGTTTCCTCAATCCATTCCTCTTGCAGAGTTTGTAGCATCTTAGGAGTAATGAGCCCTTTGTTTAGAAGTTCCTTTGTCAAACGGCCTTTTCCTAATGATTTTTCTCTAAATTCTGATTCAAATTCAGTTGCATCTAAGGCATTAGACTCTGATGATGCTATGGAAGAAAAACATGCAGTCTAAATTTATTGAAAAAAGTTTACACACTATATCATGAACAGTGGCCAGGAAAACTATATATTAAATTATAGTTAACTACAACTACTTTGTTACAAATGTAGATAACTACAACCACTTTTTTTAATATGTTGCCATTACAAGTTACTTTTGAAATGTAATCTCTACTTATGAAGGTTATGAATTTACATTTATGTTAAATATTTAGAAAAAACTTAAAAGTTGAAATTCAAAACATTTATTAAATCTTTTTTAACTCTATAGAGTTAAATGCCTTGGCAGAGAATATTTAATTCAAGAAATACTAGAAAAGTATTAAATATTCAATGCTCAAGTTAAATAAAATAAAAAACTAGCAAAGTGAAATGCACTGGAGACATTTTTATTACATCTACTGTTAGAATTGTAAATCAGCACCAATCAGATTTAAAAAATTAGTTACATTTTGAGCCTTTTATTTTTTACTAAACATGTTAAAAGTAGTGGCCAGGTGTGTTTTTGCTAGGTTTTCTACTCACTACACTACTTTTTTCAAAAAGTAACACATTACTATATTATATAAGAGTGATTACAGTAGTTTTGTTGCTTGTAGTTCAAATGACTGATCATAAATAGAGAGGAAAAAAAAATATTATTTCAGCATAGTATTCTTTCTTTTTGATTTTAAAACTTCTAATATATGCCAAGAAATGTTTTTTTTTTTTTTTTTTAATGGCGGGCACTTGGGATGTATTGGCCAGGAGTGCCAGAACTGCTACTCTCTTCTCGTTACCCAGTGGGCACCTGCGGCAAAGCCACAGTGGTGGAGCAGCGTCGCCCATGCCACACAACCACAAACCCGTTTATAGGGTGGGTCACATTCACACAAAGGAGAAAGGACATGAGCGGGATTCGAACCCGCAACCATCGGCTCCGCAGTCAGGCACGCTAACCACTCGGCCACCTGGTTGGCTATATGCCAAGAATAAAGCAAGAAAAAAAAATCTTGCTTTGATTGGTATAAAAAAGACTATCAATTTTATCATTTTTTTTCCAAATTAGTTGCATAAAACATACTCAAGTTGCATAAAACAGTAATAATTCAACAGCAAATCTTTTTGAAACTTAAAATACTTGTGAGGAAAAAAAAGGAATCCAGATTAAACCAATTTACAAATCTTGCACATTCTTAACAAGTTTGTATGAATTACTTCTAATAAAAATATGATTTATCAACTTTATATCAAATATAAATCATGTATTTTCAGAGAGATTATTGAGTTTTCTGGAAAAACTGTTCCACTGATGCTAAAATTTAAATTAAAAATATGTAGTTTTTTTTGCTCGTGCAAATAAGGCTAACCTGTTCTGATCTCAATCATTGCGACTCATTTTTGTAAGGATTTAATCGTGATTTTTACTCAGATAATTGCAAAACCATTACTGAACTTTTTAGACACTTCAGCTAGTTATACAGAATTTTACAAATTGTTTGCCTTACATTACAGCATTTGACATTAGCAAGCATATTAAACATATAAACTAAATTTGATTGATTGTAGTGTAGTTACTTTTAAAATTTGTATAAAATGTTTAAATTCAATAATAATCATCCTGTAGTTATAGTAAGAAATATAAAAACTATTAAGCTTATAAATTAAATTATACACAGCAGGATCAAAAGTTTCTTGATGCTTTCAATTTTTGATATAATTTTTAAACTAAAGTCTTAATCTTAAAAAAGGTTTATGAAAACAAAATGTATGTATTGCACTTTAAAAAAACAATGTGTGTAAATGATGCAGATTAATTTTCTTTTTATGGTATAGTATTAACAATTGCAATTGAAGCAAACAATTGCAATTGTTAGTTGCAAAAACTAATATTTGAAATATTTCATACCATTTCTCCTATATGGGTAATGAGATTCGCTGTCTTCACCTGCATCATTGCGACTGCTGGCTTGCAACAAATGAGTGATATTGAATACACCTTGTTGTATAAGCTCATCAAGTTCTTTTTGAATATCTCGAACGGGTGCACCATCAGGAAACAGATCCGGGAAACGATAGCTTAAATTAAAAGTCAAACTTAGACAGTATTCAATATGGTATATGTCTATAACAAAAAGTATTGCACAATGAAGATACATGTTAATTGGCATTTACATGTGCAGCAATTTATCTGTTTTCATTCAAAATGTTTACAAAACAACAAAATGAATTTTTACTATATTGAGAACATAAAAAATATAAACAATTAACAGAGCTGATATTCTGAGCATATTAATGACTGCCTGGCATTACAGTTCATGTTGACCATGGCTTAATAATTTGATTCCTACGCAGTTGGCCTGGCCTCGTTCCTAAGATTTCAAATTTTTTAAGATCATGTTTCCTTCACTTCGTCTATTCATCTCTTCCTCAGTTTGTTGATATTGACATCAACCTATAAAATTTTTTTCTTTTCTTCTTTTGTGGATTGGTTGTTATTCTTTTTATGTGTTCCAGTGATTGGTTCTGTAAGCTTTTACATAGTTAATCATATTTTTTTTTTAAAATAACGTATTAGAATTGCAAGCATATTAGAAGCATAAATATCGTAAAAGGATTTATCAAAATGTATAGTAGAACCTCAATTTTATGGACCGCTTTTACCTAAATACCTCTCTTAACCCAAAGCGTATCCCCCCCTTTTTTTTTAAGTGGTTTTTCTTTTTCTCTTCTTTTTGCTACAATATACTTTAATGGTTTAGTGCTACAAAACGGGAGCCTTTTATCTCATATTATTTGCATATTGTGTCTAACTTTAAGCTAGCATTGATAAATAAAAGAGGGAATTTTATTAAAAGCATATTTTACTTATAAAATTAATTGCATTTAAAGAAACAGCAAATGATTAAAATATGAGTACTTAGCTGTTACAGTTTTATATATAAATTGCTTTTCATTACAGTAATTATTTCTCGTTTTAGAAAAGTTTTAAATTTTATGACAAAAAGGAGGCATGTGCATTTTCCCACTGGTAGTGGAAACCTACTGGTTTATTGATAAAATCCAATTTTTGTGATCTTGGCAGTTTTTTACTAATTGTAAAAACTTGCTTGTTTCTGAATTTTTTAAAAAGTAAAAGTTGTGTGCAGTATCCTTACTTGCTTCTACAAGCATATTTGATACATTCCAAAGCCATCTGATAATCCAATTTTAAATTGGTTATTTATTTAAAAAAAAAAATTTCAAAAAATTTTGAAATTTTCTGAAAAAATTGCAGTTAAAACTAATTATAGTGTCTTTCAAAAATGGAAAAGTTAGTGTATTTGAATTTGACAGGGAAACATTTACTAAGGGGATAATATAAGATTTAGCAGATTGTACAACTGTGTGAAAATAAACTTTTAGCTGAAGTAGATTGTTTGGTTCTAATTTAATTGTGAGACTTATATTAAGTTTTCTTATAAACTAAAGTTGTACTTAAATTAATGGTACTTCAATTTTTATATTGATAATTGTTTGAAACTTTTATACAATTATACTTCTTTTAACATAATAAGTTATATTCTTCACAATTAAAGGTCTTTAACAGCCATTTCAAATGTACTTAAATAAATTGTTTAATTTCATTTGCTTTTAATATTTGCTATAATCTTTACAGATATCAGTTGAACAGTTGTCCATTGTTGAGAATGATGAAAAAAAGATTAAACTAGAAATCTTTTTCTGAGACTTTTGTCTGCTTAAGATTAGACTAGAGACTTTTGTCTGATGAAGATTAAACTAGAAAACCTTTCTGGCAGATCAAACATAATAAATCTGAATTTATATTTTAAAAAAATGTACAAATATAATTTATATGTAAACATTGTCTTAATTATAAATGAATTTTACAGTAAAGCCCATTTTCAAATTTTTTTTTCCTATGTTGTTTGATATATGCTATAAAGATGCTATTAAAGATAAACTTACACATAAAATTTTTTTTTTACATATTTGCTTTTAAGATTTTTTTTAAAAATAAAAATTATCAAAAATACTTCCACCTAATTATTGTTCAGTTATAAATCTGCATATTTCATTTTACTTTAAGTTTTCAAATTGATTAAAATTAAAAAAAAAAAATAATAATATGCTGAGTACAAATATTCCTCTGTCTAAAATATGAAAAAATATAATCATTAAAGATCTCTTGGTATTAAGATATTTTATTATCAGGTAGAACATGCAGTCTAAAGCTAAACACTAACAGTAACAAAAAAAATATGCATAACAAATATATAACTAAGATTAACTATAATAGAAGTTGGATTATAAAAAATTAATAAATATACACAAAAATTTTACACATTTATTGAAATGGTCTGAAAGCTAATTTATATATTTTTTTATGTAAATAAAATATAGCATACTACTTTTGCCTAAGTGTTTTTTAATTTTTGATTGTAAAAGTGTTATTGTTCCTTTTTTCGAAACAAAATGGTGCTGTCGAAATTTTATTAGAATCTTTAACTAATATGTTAGATTTGCATTCGGAAGATAAAAAAATTAATAATGTATCTAAATATTCTGCTTATATAATATTCACATTTCTCACACAAATACCATTTTTGTAATTAAATGAGTTTTTTTTTTTTTTTTTTTTTTGAACTAATGAATTAAATATTTTTGATCGTGTTGTGTTATTTCAAATATCAAACCTTCCCAATTTGTTTTGAAATTGTAAAAACCGTTGGAGATGAAAACTAAAAATAACCTTAAAAAAAATAAATAAAAGCAAAAAATAAGCATTAACATTTTAAAGAAAACAACAAAGAACAAAGGTGCTGCAGTCTCTTGACCAAATTAACCATACTTTTGCTGTGAATAACCATCCCTACAGAAAATTATATATTATTAACATATCTCTGTTATTTATAACTCAATTGTCACTTACCTCAGCCAAAGATATAAATCCAGAACATCGAAGACAGCCTCTTGATGTACTAAATCGGAAATATTTTGAGGTGATGAAAATGGCCAGCCTATTGTTCTGCAAAGTTTTTCAATTGTCAAAGGATCATTTTGACTGTATTGCCTGGAAAACTTTATGTTGATATAGGTAAGAGAAAATAAACAAAGAGGCTAACAAGTTATATTTATTTTATTTATGAATTTTTGCAAAATAAGTATGAAAAGGTTAATATTTAAGCTGTCATAAATAAAGTCTAGAATCATTTTTATAACATCAGTAAGATGGACAATATTTAATATTCATGCCATGCAAAAATACCAAGTCAGTGACTATTATTTTTGAATTCTTTTTTTTTTCTTTCTTCATATAAGTATGCATAAATTTTAATTTAACACATTGTTTCATTAGAAATGTAAACTGCCACAAAACGTTCATTTGTTTTAAATAATAAAAAAAAAAAGAAAAGAAAAAAAAAGAATGCATCATTTACATAATCCACACTGAAATTCTATTACTACAATTAAAACAAGTATGTAAAAAACTAAACATTGAGCTTCTATTTTTTCTTAAATAGAAGCGAGATATATTTAAAACTTCTATTATCAGAATTAAGATATTTATAGCAGGTATGCTTAAATAATGCTTTGAAGTCATAATATGAAAAAGAATTAAGTATGGAGGAACCAGATATTGTGTCATTAAAATAATTCATAAGATGAATTTATAACTTTTGAGAGCGTTATTTATCTAAATTAGCAAACAAAACACAAAAATGATTAAAAAAAAAGGAAGTAATAAAACAAATTTTGTGAAATGCTAAAATTTTATATCAAAATATTATAAAAGAATCTTTAGAATGCAGAGTAAAAAAATGTGTTTCAAGCTTACTTGAAAACTAAGCCTGCTAGAAAATACATACAAATTTGTGTAATTGTTTGGAAAGAATAGAATTTTGAATTGAAGATTTTTTTAAATTTCTATATTCCAAACCAATATTTAACGCATGGTAATTGAACTAAGTGGGAATTAATAATTTAACCATGCATTTAAGGATAAACAACCATTTTAATGCATACAACAACAAATATATAAACTACTAGTCACTAGGTCACAAAAACTTGCTGGCTCTAACTCAATCAGTAACTTACTCTTAACGGAATGGAATTAAAAACAGATTTTTTTAAAATTTTCTTTCATATTTTTATTAAAGACAATTCAAGAGCAAACCCACAGGGCTTTGTGAACTATTTTTATGCCAAGGATTGTGCATCTTTAATTTAAAAAAAAAAAAAATACTAATAATTACTTTTTGAAACATGGTGCAAACATATAATTGTCTCCTATTGATTGGTGCACAGCAAAAAACATAGCGTGCTCTTAATGGTAGTGGTATTCCTTGAATCATATCAGCTAAAGCTTTGAATCCTTCTGTATCACACATGAAATAAGATGAGCCATTTATCACACAGAGGCTATTGAAGATATCCTAAGAGAAAACATTGTTAAGTTTGTATTTGACAGGAAAAATATGCATTCATAAATTTGTTTTAAAAACAAATTAATTGATAAATTCATGATATCTTTCAAGGTTTATTAAACATTATTGTTAATTTTATGTTGGAAAATACTTTCATTGTCAAAATGAAATTTATTATCATTCATGATATCATAATCGATAATTATTTTTAATTTACATGGCATCACATTCAATATTTATGGTAAATTCACTAATTAAAATAAAAAATATATTTATTGTAAGACATGGTATTCATGATATATTACAAGAATAAATCTTGTAATATTATTATTGTGACATTTAAAAAATATCAATATTTCATGATACAACACTGGATATCTACAGGTAAGCTATAGTCTGAAAAGTAAACAAGGTTACCGGATGCTTGGTATAACCATTGGCCTAAGTTATGATAAGCAGAGTGAATCTGACTAACAGTATATAAGAAAAGAACTGCAGACTTAGCAAGGAATTGGCGGATGTAGGTAATGTTGGCAATAAACAGTAACCTTTTATCTTCATTTCCACTATCAGTTCTCACCGAACATATTGATTGATACTTTTAAGCTACATACAATTAATCTATAAATATCTAGGATTTGAAACACTGGCTAGAGTATCAAAAATCTCTTCATAATATTTTGCATAAATAATATCATACTCCTAATTAAAATAATCAAAAAAGAATTTTTTTAATGAGTGCAGACTGCTGAACCATGCTATCTTCCAAACAAATATACATTCTGGTATATATGAATGGATTTTATCAAATTGAAGCTAATTGACTACAAAACTAGTTCAAAATTTAAAAGAAAGATCAACATCTTTTCCATTTTAGGCATGCGAGTGGATGGCTGTAAAAAATTATAATTTTCCAGAAATTAGTTTACACTTTATTTTTACAAAGCTAAAAGGCCTAAACAAAATGGTGAATTACAAATCAATTACTCCATAATTAATTAGAAATTTAAATAAAGCTAAACATGTTTTGTATTGTCACACATTAGAGTGCATGACCATAAAAATCATAAATATAACCTTAATAATTTAGGCTAAATATAGTTAAGCAGCACGAAAAAAAAGAAAAAGAAAAAAAAAAACACCAACTTAGACATACTTAAAATGTAAATGTCTGCATAAATAATATTTTCATATCAAAACGTTTCTTAAACATTTCTCTAAAAATGTCTAAAATTTAATATTTTTCATTCAATAGTTTTTACTATAAGAGAGTGAGAAGCATACACAGTTAATTATTTTTTTAAGTGATATTTTTTTCATCTTCTTTTTAATAATTTAGAGATAAAGTTTAGCTAGCACAGAATGATATTAATATCTTACAATTATGTTGGAGAGCGTTGCTTTTGGCAAATGATAAGCAAATTCTTCTATTTGATCTGCAGTTGGGAGCAACCCAGCTTTTTCCAGAACTTGGTTTTCTTTGCTCATTAGCTTCCTCAGGGTATCAAGATCCTCAGCTCGATATGTCGTGACATAACCTTCTGAAAATTGAGTATTGAATCGACCAGCCCTTCCACCAATCTGTAAAGCTTGGGAAATGGATATAGTATCGATTTCTTTTTCTCCTTTCTCATTTATAACAGGTTTCATTAGAGAATAAAATATAATTCGCCTGATACTCCTGAAAAAGAATGTTTAAAAATTGTTTAACAGTTATTACTCTAGGAACAAATTTTTCGTTGCATTTATACAAAAACTTAATTTGGGTGAGGGGATTTCAAATCTAAAATCAGTTTTGCCTCTTAAGTTATAGTTTTGTTTTAAAAAAAAATGTTTATTGAAATGTACAGGTTTAAAAACGTTATATATGACAGGGAGTAGCCTAAATGTTGCAACTAACTTCTATGGGAGTTAGAACACATTATCAGAATTAAAATTTCATAGAAACCCATGTCCGGAAATGCTGTCACACGCCGCGCTTCCCTATTTTGAACTGTTTCTTTGAACACCTCTGAACAGGAACACTTTTCTAGCACTTCTAAGATAACACGCTTTCTTTAAGAAGTGGAATAATGGTCTAACTAAATTACATTATTAATAGTTAAAAAAAAAAAAAAACGGATAAAGCAACAAAAATTACAACTTTCTGATTTCTTCAGCAGAGCCAATGCAAAGAAATCCACCAACTAAACATTTGTTACTCACATAAAATAATAAATTTCATGTTATCACGTAGTAAAAAGAGTGTTTTTTTAAACGCCTTAGGTATATCTGAATTTTACACAAAAAAGAAAAACTTTATGTACATGGAAAAAAACTTAGTTAAGAGAGATATTATGATTAAAGAGGTTCTGACAATTGATGATTTATAATACCATATTAAAATGCAGTTGAGTCCAGATTATCCGCGGAATCAGATGACAAGAGCATCACAGATAAAAAAAATTATAATACCATATAATTTTTTATAATACCATAGTATATAATTAAATAGTAATAATAATAATAATAGTAATAATAAGTAATTTATAATACCATATTAAAATGCAGTTGAGTCCAGATTATCCGCGGAATCAGATGACAAGAGCATCACAGATAAAAAAAATTATAATACCATATAATTTTTTATAATACCATAGTATATAATTAAATAGTAATAATAATAATAATAGTAATAATAAGTAATTTATAATACCATATTAAAATGCAGTTGAGTCCAGATTATCCGCGGAATCAGATGACAAGAGCATCACAGATAAAAAAAAATTGTGGATAATCAGGAAAAAATTAAAAAGTATGGTCGAAACATGAGAAATAATTTTAAAATTTATTCGTATATAAGTATACATTTTAAACAAAATACCTTTGTTTTATTTCTAAATCTCTGAAACAACGAATGATAAAGAGAAAATTAGTACATGTATATTTCTTAACTTCCAGCTGTTTTTTCCATCTCTTAAGTAAAAGAAGAGTGGTTATTTTTTATTGAAACAGTTATAAAAAATAGTAAGAAATAGAGGAATCATTATATAAAAAAGTTAAATAGTAAAATTAATAGCTCTTTAATGAAAAATATACTTACAGATTTAAACCCATGCCAATGGCATCAGTAGCTACTAAAATTTTACATGGATGATTAGGATCATTGAATTTTTTTGCTTGGGCTAATTTTGTACCTAAAAATTCAATAAGAAAATTTAGAGACATTGAGCACTAACTAACTACATGATTGATGTTTTAAAATAAAGTACCTGGGGGAAGACCACCATAGATAACAGCACATTCAAAACCTTTTTTGTCCAATTCTAAACTAACATTGAAGATGTCATTTTTATTAAAACATACAATACAGTCTCCTGGTTGAATATTATTTAAATCCACTAAAAATAATAAATGAAGGAAAACATTTAATAAAAAATAGATAGGAACCAACTCATTAAAAATTAAATGGATATAATATACCAGAAAGCTATCTTTTGCTTATTTAAAGAAAAATTATACTTACTCAAAGCTCTATTTTCTAAGGTTAAAGGTGTAAGTCTTTCATATTTTTTGATCTAAAAACATAAAATAGATTAGTATATTACATGAGGTAGAATATTCCTGCAAATAAACCTAGAAAATATTTCAATGTACATATCACATTAATTCTTTATCCAAATGACGCAATGTAACTCAATTACTACAGCGAATATTATTATACATTCAAAGTCACCATACACTTATGACACAGTTACAATACACTTATGACACAGGTTGCACAGCTACTGATGATTGTCAATTTAAGCTTCTTTCAATATTACTTGAAAAACCACTGTTACAGGTTATGAGGTGAGTGTTATCAACAATGTCAACTTTCATTTATCTAAAGGTACCTAGTTAATCTAGTTAACACGTCTTATATACTAGTGAATTGGAATTATATAATTGTAGTAAGTTACACTACAATACTTTCCCACCAGAATTTTATCTGTGATAGAATTCGATGAATGGATATAACTGGTTGATTCATTGCTGTTACGCAAGAGGATGAGAGAACTGTATTAAGATTACCCGGCTTTGAGTGCCGGCCGTGAAAGCTGTATTAAGATCAAGGTTGTATGCGTGGATAATCCTGTGTTGTTATAAGTAGTTAACTGTGTATGAGCTCCAGTGGAGTGTGATTGAGACTGAGTACAACAGTGCAAGGAGGACAATGTCACACTCACAAATAGCAAGTAAACTGATCAATGTGTATCATCTACCGAAGTAGGTGTATTCAAATCAAAATGGGCACTACTGTAAAGATAGGCATGTTCAGATCACATCTGAAAGTCACCAATGTGGGGTTGGGTAACCAACCATGTCAACCGCCATCTATCAAAGGGTACCTCCAGATAGAATTGAGATAACATGTCTTATATACTAGTGAATTGGAATTGTATAATTTTAGTGGTAGCTACACTACAAGGTTGTTAGATAGTTACTTAGATGATAAAGATCACCCAAGTATTCATCAAGTATTATAAAACATCTCCTTTTCCGACTGTAAAGTGCTTTAACCAATAAAAAAAAAAAACTTTTCACTCACCGCCCCCACACCGTAAGTTTCATTGAAATTTTAAGTATCTCCACTGATGATCTCATGTATCTTCACTGAGGATTTCATGTATCTCTACGAAGAATTATCAAGTTTTATACAGATTAGTGTTCTTAGCACTGATAGATCGCACTTGATCTACAAAAACAATCCAGAATGACAAAAAGAAAAAGGTGTGGATTGTATGCAGGAAGACTGCATTTGTCTTAACCCTTCCTTCATATTGTATTGGACTCATCCAGCTGATCTTGGGTACAGCCAACCAGTTATGCTTCCGCTCTGAAATGCTCATGGGTTGGGAAAAGGTGAGATATGATTCACCGTCGTCACAGTATCAGTGTTGTTCAGATTAAAAATTTTCCTCTTGTTTACATTCTGTTAACATGGCAAAATACAAAAGAGTCATTTTTAGCACAAATAAAAAGCTGGAAGTAATAAAAATATTGGAAAATGAACAAACAGGTGCAACATTAAAATGCACCAATATGAGATTGGGTATCAAACTATGCAAAAAAGTTTAGACATTTTGTATCATTTTCTCTTAAAAATTTGCATAACTTGAATTATTTGGGATATTCACTTATCTAGGAAGAAGTATTTTCTGACCATCTCAGTTAATCGAAAGTCTACTGTAACTGATACTCTAATATATTCCTCCATAACTCTACTGTTTATGTATATTGAAGTAGATTTATTGAATACTTTCTATAAGTCCTTTTTTCAGTTTCAATTCAGTTTTCAGGAATACCAATGTATGCTCATGAAGCAATGAATTCATATCATGCTTGAAGCAATGAACACATCCATTCAGCAATGTATTCATATCATATCATGTTGAAATTTTTGGCAAGTTTTAATTTCACTGAAACTAATTACAAAAAGTGAATTTCACACTTTTAAGAACTGTAATACTTAGCATTTGCTTTTAAAACTTATTGTCCTCGATAGAAAAAGAGAGATGTAACTAATTTTCATTTTTATAACAAATTACAGTCATTATATAAAGTTAATACACGTGAATATTTAACTAGTATTCATACCTCAAGTTCTTCCCCACAAGAATTTGCAATATCTCTTACAAGATCAATTGCAGCTTCTTCACCACAAATATGAATTTCATCAGCATCAATACCTAAAAGTGCTCGGGTCCAAGCCCAGCCTCTACCTTGATCTCTAATCATTTGAATTTCATCAATAACTGCTACTTCATCTGAAAATATAATTAGTAACATATTAAGCCAGGGGTCTGTCCAGACATTTTATGAAGGGTCCATTTTTGTATAATTGTGAAAAAAATTACTCGTAATTTGTGAATATAAAATAAGCGTTAAGTCACATTCTTTCAACCAGGGTCCGCTTTAGTGAATTTGTGGAAATAGGGTCCGTTATTGCAAAAAAACTTTTTCAGGGAGTTTTTAAATTGTAAGGACATACAAGATTAGGCTCAACACCGTAAAATTATAATTTAAAAAATTAAATTTTAAAAAATAAACAGCAATTACAGCTACTAAATTAGCGATGCAACATACAAATACTTGGTATTTAGCCTATACTGCTGAACGCAGTATATTCATTTCGGATGAATAAAGGAAGAAGCGTCTGCCGAAGACAAAATTTAGTTCGTTTGCATCTCTCTTTCTCCCC
Source organism: Parasteatoda lunata (assembly GCA_949128135.1). Taxonomy (NCBI): domain Eukaryota; kingdom Metazoa; phylum Arthropoda; class Arachnida; order Araneae; family Theridiidae; genus Parasteatoda; species Parasteatoda lunata. The sequence continues at coordinate 30,547,777 of OX421979.1, forward strand.
CCTCCCTTCCCTGGAAGGGTTTTTTCGATTAACAAAACAACAATGAAGATAAACAAATTTGGGAAGGGTCCGATTAAAAGATTAATTATTTTGTGAAGGGTCCGTTTTTAAGTTAAAATATTTTGCGAAGGGTCCGTTTTTATGAAAAGATATTTTGTGAAGGGTCTGTTAACAGACCCAAATTTCTTCTAAACAGACCCCTGTATTAAGCAAATACTTTTTTCTTTTTTGTCATAAAGGAAACTTCTAAGAACAAAAAATATCGTAAAACTGTTTAAGAAATCTTAACTATCCTGTTATACAAACTTATGAAAATATCTTAGAACATGAAAGAGCAGTTAAGCTATTCAAAACATACCACTTTATAAAAGAAAATTAATAAGTAAAACACCAATTTTAATTAAAATTACTTTTTTATACATTGCTCTAAATATAGAGCAAAGGAATTAAATATGTATATATGATACAATCTATTTCATGAATACATAATATACTCCATCTTATACACAATATACTTTATTTTATGAATACAATACAATACTAATTTGTAACATCTTAGAATTAAATATGGTTAAGTGATTTAGCATGACTACTACAAAATTGTTGACCCCGGAGGTTGGTTCTAAGCAGAATAGAAAAATTCATAAGTTTGTCCTGAATATCTTTCAATAACTCAGAAATAGGCACTAGGCCTGATTTTAAGCTTTGGAATCAGACTAAGGAGTATTCTTCTAAATAGATAATTCATACTGAGCTAATTTAAGCAGAATAAATATATAGTTTAATGTCAATCTATCTTTAAAAAAAATAATACTCAATGATATTAGTCTTATATACCAAATAATGTACATAAATGGAATTGGCTACGCTGAACTGGTCACCTTAGGTTCTAGCAAACAAATTAATAATATAGAGAAGAACTTACATTTTTTATCAACTGATACCATTTCTATAGTACATGCTACATGATTAGCTTCTTTATTTTCAGGTAAAACAGTTTTTCTTTCTTCTCCTGTAACTAAATCACATGGTGTTCCCTATAAGTGAAAAATCATAGTAAATAGTTAACTATATAATTTGAATAAATTTCAAAAACTTGGGATAGAGAAGCTTTGGCATAGCTGCCAACCTTAGGAATTAAAAATTAGGAACACTATATGTGACAAAATTATAGGTACCAATTACGAGAGTAAGAGAAAAATTTAACTATTAAATAATAACATTAATAGACATATATTTAAATACCTTATGTAAATTAGTAAAAAATAAAAACATTACCCATTAATATATAATTATTTTTCTCCAAATTGTAAAACACAGGTCAATATTAAACTACATCATAAACAAATATTTCTGATGCAAATGTTTAAAATACTACAAAACATTTTTTAAAAAATAATATTTTGTAGTTTAAGATTTAATTTAGTGAAATGATCAGCAACAGCTATTGGAATAGTATTTTCCAATAAAAAGCTACTAAAAATTACTTCTGCACAATAATCACATGAAGCGCGATTGCGGCTATCATAACAAGGGATTGGTTTAAAAGCAAAAATACAGCAATTTTACGAAAATTCGGATTTTTAATAAAAATATCAGATTTTATTTAAAAATTAGGAACAAATCCGAAAAATTCTGGACAGTTGGCAGCTATGCTTTGGCAGTGCTGTTATTTTTCAGGATAATTAAAAAAATGTTTAAAAAAAGGAAAATAGTGGATCCGAGAATTTTTTTTTGATATGTTTAAGCTATTGTAATATACATATATTTTCTATTTAACGAAGTCGCTAAATTCTGACAATTCGTTAAACAGAAAATCCCCTAGAGAAATACTTAAACACAAAACAGGTTTTAAATTCATAAACACTAGACATAATTAAAATAGCAATTGATACACCTTTATCTTGTAAACTAGTATCTCCTATTTATTTTATAAATTTTAACCATAAAAGAAATCTGCAAGGAAAGCAAGTATAGAGCAAAACATTATCCAGTGTTACACTATCATGCTACATACAGCTGCATTTATTGTAAAAGCAATTTTAAACATACATTACTACATGCGTTCTTAAGTTTAATTGCTACTGATAAAATCCATTAATTTTGTCTGAATTCATCGTTTGAAATGCAAAAAAAAAGGGGGAAAGGGATTTTACTGTTTTTTCTAAAAGTTAAGTAGCTTAGAAAATCAATTTAAGGTCATTTACCCCATAAAATGTGTTAACCAGTTTTAATATTCTGAAATATTTTGGGACATAAGGAAAGTGGATCTCAAAGAAAAGTTGACTATTTGGAAGTTATTTTACGAAGAAATTTCCAAAATGTTCCTCGAAAAAAATGGCAAAATAGAGAAATTCGTACAATGGAAGTTCATTAATCAGAAGTCCGACAGTGCATATACGTATACATAAAACTTATATACATATTATATACTATAATAAAGATTTTAAAAATTAATTCTTTTTGTTACAGACAATTCACATGTACGCAGATTAATTGCTATTTGAAATTTAAATACAAAAAAAAAAATTACTTTATCGTTAGTCTTGTTGAATACTTCCACAGATAATAACTTAAGAGGTCCACAATAAACACCACTTTCAGAAGTAATAAATCTTTCTAGGGCCCTGTATGTTTTGCCACTGTTGGTAGGTCCTGCATGGAATATCAATTTCCTCTTGTTCTCTCGCTCACGGGCATTAGGATACCTGATAGTTAAAGAAAAGCAAGACATTTAAAGTAATATTTAAGTAGAGCTCTTATAAAAATCTTATTAATAAAAAACTTTCTTCAAAGTTATTAACGAAAAAATTCAGAAAAACTGCTCCTGAAATCCTAAGTTTTGATACACGATTCATTCTTTTTTGGTCAGTTTACTAAACAAATGAAGAATGTGAAAAAATTTATTATGTATAAGATCGAGATAGGAGATTAATTTTGTGTCATTTTTCTATATAGTGCTTTAATTAATAAGGTAGCATATAATAACAATATGTAATGAACAAACTAACAACAAATATTTATAAATTAAAATAGTTACACAAAATTTTATTTTTTCAACAATTTCTTAGCAAACTGCATAGTTTAAAGATGACTTTTCAATATAATTTCCAATCCTATTTTAAAATTTTTGCAATTTTTAATTCTTATAAAAACTAGTTTTGAGGAATATTTTTTACTAAAACATTTTATAATTTCATTTGAAGTGAATGATAGGAGGAAACTACTATTTATCGTTACAAGATATTTAACAAAATAGATAAAACGTAATTGCTTAGAAATAATCAAATAAATTATATTTGTACATAATTATTTAACTCTACAGTCTAAGCTCTTTAGTTTGACCCCCACCCCCCCATTAGGGCGATCCTCCCATTATTAATGACCACTACAAGAAGTCCTGTTTGCTGTTCCATAGACGCAATGTAATTAAAAAACCCATTAGAATGTCTGCAGAAAGCTGTTCATTCCAATATATTGACCGAAATTTTATTTCCTTTTTTTAAATTTACAGAAAATCATATCTAAAAACAGGTGTTATACATTTTTGAACTTTCAAAACATTTTTTCATTTACAGCAAGTCAATCTATTACAACAAGCTGATGGAAACGATTCAAACTTCTATTTCTTTTGATTACCGCTCATTAAACATGAAACAACTTGAATTTTTTATGATTGAAGAAAGGGTGACAGGACCACCTATTCTTAAGCTAAAAGATCTTGGGCTTAATCTATGGTCAAAAAGATTCTGAGATATGAATTACTTACCATTACTGAGTAAATTGCTCAATCATTTGAGAATCAGTATATATAAAAATGTTTTAAAATGGTTCAATATCTTCATCAATCCTAATTTTTTTCTTTTTTTGCTTGAAATTGTATTCACTCTTTTTGTGAAGTGATACTTGTATTATTTCGTAGCATAAAGCACATTAACATTCTTCTGGATTTTAAATTTGCGCGGTTCTTGGGACGTATGTTATTTAGCAAAAATGACTGCTTGTAACCAGTATAGCGCAGTATGTTTAAAATAGAAATTAAAAATTTTAAGGGAAGTGTTTAAGCAAATAATATCAAAATCACAAATTGCTAGAATATTCAAGATCTTGAAAATTTCTTAACAATAAATAAAAACTGTCATGTGATTTTGAAGGCCGAAAAACAAGGTGTTCTGATTTCATGCAATCGTTTTCGTGAAACAAAATTTCGAAATCTAGAAAAAGTTTATATGTAAATTTAAAAGATAACATTTAAAAATTTGAATGCATTCTTAACACTTGATGTATTAAATCAAATAATAGTTGCATTTTATTGTCATAAAAACTGTAATATTATAAAACTGCATATATATGCACACACACATACATATATATTTATTAAAAATCATTTGATATTTGTTCATTTACAAATATATTCAATTATGTAATTAATAACTGGCTCATTTTTAGCAAAATGTACATGTCGGATTCACTGTTTTTATGCATATTTAGATATTACTGCATCAATTTAGATAAAAATTGCACATATGATATAAATTAAAATATTTTTTTTTTTTTTTTTAACATTTATAGCATTAGAAACCTTTATATGCTGTAAATTATGACATTTTCTACAATACAGATAGCAAAATAACTGTGTTAAGTTTTTTTTTCTCAGTAGTAGTTATAAATATCGAATATAAGCTAGTATAAAAAGTATTTTTAAAATTATTTAAAAATATATTTTTGATTATCATTGATGAAAATCATATTAAAAGTTTGACAAATTATAATTATAATCATAATTAATTTTATTTTAGTAGTTTAAATAAACAGTCTTTTTATTAAAAAAAAATAAATCAAATGATATAAATTGATTGTGACATAAAATGATGGCACTAAAAAAAATTCCTACCATTCAGGAGGGGCACTCAAGTCACAAATTTTTTTCAATTCTTCTATACATTCTAAATGAGGAAATATTTCTCGTGTATGCTTTAAAAAATAAGGCAGTATATCAGTAATATGACCTGAAAAGCAAAAATTAATACTCTTGAGTCTTTATTTAGTTAAATACCTTTAAAAAAAACTGTCAAATTGAACTATTCAACCATAACGATTCAAAACAGCTGTAATGAAAAAAAAAATTTTTTGATAAAATAAGTAGACAAAATAATTTAAAATTATATCATTAGAATAATACTATTTATTATATATACATGAAAATATTCATAAAATATATCATAAAATACAATAAGTTTAGTCCCAATGTGTTCATTATGAATTCTAGTATAAAAAATTAAAAAAAGAAATTTAAATATTCTCTTGAATAGTTAAAATTATAAAAAATACTTTTTTTTCTCTAACGGCAGGTACTGAACTTTTTCGTTCTTCACTTGAGAAGATGCCGGAAATGTTGCTCATTTAATGTTACCCAATGGGCATCTGTGAACCTAAGTCACGGAGGCGAGCCACATTACCCACGCCTCACTGCCACAAATACCTATTTATAGGGTGGGCCACATTCACACATCATACACACAACAGAGGACAACACATAGAGAGAAACATTCATGCCCAGAGCGGGATCCGAATCCGCAACCACTGGCTTTGCAGTCATGCACGCTAACCGCTCAACCACCTGGCCGGCGTAATAAAAAATTATGCACATCATTATTAAAAAAACTTTCACAATGAATTTTTTTAAAAAACTATTCTCTAGCACTAATAACTTTCTACAAGATACTTTTAACAACAACGAACATATATGTAACTAATTCAAAACAACAAAAGCACCGTGTTTACAAAAACTGTATAATATTTTTTTAATTGAACTTAATAATTTTTTATTCTAATATTATGGGTGATGTTCTTGCATTTTGTTGGGGGGGGGGGGAGGAATGCACAAATTATTTCTTTCTTTGCATTTTGAAAATAATAATCACAATAAAAAAAATAATTAAAAATAATGATATCTGCAGTAATAATTGAAGAAAAGATAGACGATGAAATCACGCGAATCAGACTCTTCAAAAAAGGGTTACTCAAATGCGTGTTTCGTTTTGAGATTAGGTTATTGTAATAAATAATATAGTATAAAGAATCTTGGATTTAAAAACTATCAATATAATCAAACTATCAAGAAATCAATGGCAATAACAGCCAAAAATTTGATAGAATTTTTGCCTTATAAAGTAAATACTCAAATGCACTATTCGAATTTTTCATATCGCTTGAAATATATCGGGATATTTAAAAACCATGCAAAAATCGATAGCAATAACAGTTGAAAATACAATCGAAACATTACATTGATTTACGATACTATCAACGTATATTGAGTGTGTCAAAAAGTGATTATCTAAAAGCATGATTCAAATATTACATGTAAATTTCTATAGAAAAGAAAAACATTTTTTTTTTTACTTTTTAAAAGAAAACTTTTTCTTCAAGAACTCTGCAACGTTTTGTGACAATGTCACCATGATTCTGCCACATGACAACAATGAACTTTGAATGAATTAAGAATTTTAAATAGCATAGTTTGTTTGGTCCCAATTATTTGAAATTATAGAACTTCTTTTCATTTAGTCATTATTATTCTTTTTTAAATTGTAACATTTTCACAAAAGTTGTTGGTTTGCCCAGGGCCGTCTTAATAACATGCAGGGCCCCCGGGCACAAAAATATTTTAGACTCCTATAACATGCTATAATGCTTAAAAACGAACTAAAAAACTTAACAAATATAAAATAAATCATTTTTAAGATAGGATTTTAACAAATTTAAACACATTTTGATTACCCCAAAAACTCAACAAAAAAAAGCATTTTTAAACTATTTATCATTTTTTAAAATAAAAATGGTACCCAGTTGTATTCCTCAAGTAATAAAATAATTTTCAAAATCATGGAAGTTAATTAAATTAAATTAAATAAGCATAAAGGTATAACAAATTAAAATAAATTCAAAAGGTATGAATTATTTTGTCAAACTGAGCAGTTATTAAAACATCCTTCAATGCCCAAGTACTTAAAATTTTCATTGGAATGTAGAAAAATAGATTTCGTTTCCCTGTTTTTAGTTTTCTTGTTAATAAACTATTCAAATTATTGGTGATTGCATGATAATCAATCAAAATTTGAAAGGAAAAAATATGCACACTTTATATAATGGAATATATTTAAAAAAATATATAAGGCAATGTTGTATATTCTTTTAACACAATTTATAAAAAGTAAGATTCTCAAGGGCCCCTTGAGATCTGGGGGCCCCCGGGCACTGCCCAGGTGTGCCCATGCGTAAAGACGGTACTGGGTTTGTATGATATTTTTTAAAAAATTTCAATTTACTTGAGTTTAATAATTTTTTTTTTTTTGTATTTTAATCATAATTTCATTAATGTTCAGTTTTTTTTAATTAAAATTCATTGCTATGTATAACAATATATGAGTAATTAATCTACATTTGATATTAAAAAAAAGATATAAATTGAAAAATTTCAAAGAGTTGTACAAATACATTTCTTTCTTTCGTTTAGTAATAACATATTATCTTTTCTAAATTAAAAAATTGAAATCATGTGCCTATTTTAAATTAGGCATTCATACCTGCTTCTTGAAGAATATCACTAAATACAATATGCAGATCAACTGGAAGCTGTGGAGATTCTGTACAAAACTTTCTAAAGCTGATAGCTGCTTTATGATATAATTTCGCTAAAAATATTTAAATGTAATGTTTAAAATAATTAAATAATAAACAATATTAAAACATCTAAATTGTATGCAATTTTTTTTTTATTTAAAACAAAAAGAAATTAAGTACTTACAGTCAATTCCATTTTCTGCCGCAATAATGTTTATTTCGGGTTGTTTAAAGAACTTGTTAATAAGTTTCAATATGTCAACTAAAATAGGAAGGAAGAAAAAAAAAAAAAAAAACATGAATGTAAGAAAAAATATAGAAATTTAAAAGCAATCATGAATTTAAACTAGATGTAACTAAATTCATACGTAATTAGAATTCATATTCAAAAACACTAGGAAACGAAGACAAAATGATACATAACTGGTTAAAAAAAAAAGACTCATATTTGATTAACAAAATAACTTAAATATATATGGTTATAATTATTGCTAACACAAAAAAACATATTTCTTGATAAGTACGCATTAGGTTATAAGACTAGACATTCACTTCCTAATGTCTATGCACGTCCACAGTCATTAATAATAGTTGATTATAATAATAAGCCTTTTTTTTAATTATAAAACTTATTTGATAGGATAATTTTTGTCTTCGAATTTTATGTTTCTGAATATGTTTAAATAAAACTTTTATGCTTTAAACTTTTGTATTTATGTGTCACAAACCAGGGGCCTGTCCAGGCCGAATTTACTACCGTTTAGCGGTACCTTCACAAATTCAACTTTAGGAAAAACGGTAGTTTCACAAAATACTTTTTCTTAAAATTTTATTGCTTAAGAAACGATAAATCCATATTTTTGTGTTGATTTTTTAATACAATTCTTAATTTTTCACAAATTATTTCTAAATTTTCACAAAATAGGTACCTCTCAGAAAAACCTAGACAGATCCCTGCAAACTTATTGATTCTTATTAAAATGAGTAAAAAAAAAAAATTTATTAAACCTCATCTTTTAGATGGTATGTAATTTTTGGATTAATAAATTTTATACGATTGTTTTGATTCAACTAATTTAGAGTGATAAAAAATAACAACAATTAAGGGTCATAAACGAGACATTTTTTTAAATCTATGAATTATTAACCTTTAAGTTGGTCCCCTTGAGTGATTAACCCAAAATTTGGTGCAAATATTAGCTAAAACAAAATTCACCGAAGTGCTCAATAATTTTATTATCATTAGAAATTCAATCCATCATTAGTAAAGATTGATCTGCTGTATTGATACAACACTTACACTAAAATAAATGGCCAAGTTTTTTGTGAGCACTAGGTAGTAGTAGCCCATGACTAACTTAAAAAAAAACTTTAAAAAAAAAAAAAAAAACTCACACAAGGCGACCAACCCAAAGGGTATAAATTGTAGCCATCCCCATGCATAACTCCACTTATTTTCTTTTACTTGATTTAAGCAAGTTTAAAATTCCGTTGTTGGGATAAACAGGTACCAATATGGAAATGTCATCATTTAAAAATGAAAAATATTGCATCATAATAGTCACAAACACTGAATACTGGTATGAAAACCTATCAACTGCTCAAAGTTCTTACAATAAAATAGACTAAGATATAATAATAGTTAATTTAATTATACTGGTCATGAAGTTTACTGTGTGAATTAGTTTTTTTTTGTCAAAAAATAAATGAACATAAACTTTTTAAATTTTATTGCAGGAAATTAAAATGCTATTTAAAATACAACATAAAAGTACGACATTTGTTCGGCATAAAAGTTCTTCATTTATAAAAGCATTAATATATATACATAATGAATAATTTATTTTTATATTATTGCACCTTTATTGATTTTAGTTGAAAGTTCTTCTCCAATGTTGATATCATCTACATTATTAGCAGGCGCAACGGGAACTGGGATTACTATCGAAGATATGTCATCTTTATCTGATTTCCACCGGTACGGTGTGATCTTGTAAGAATATATTGGTGCTAAACGTTTGCAATTAGATAATCTGCTTGTAGAAATTGGTAGTACGCATTTATTAAAACAAGTTACACAATTCCTATAAGCATACATAGAAGAATTCATTTTGTAGATATTTATTCAAATAATATTTTAATAATTTAACTGCACTTTTTAGTGATAGGGCGGTTGAAAACGAGGAAGTTCAGAACTTAATCAAATTCTTTCGCACTCTCTTCATTTTTGAAAATGTAAACAAATAAAGCATGGTGATCGCCATTAATCGATGAAAGAGAGAGTGTTATCGATGCTTAGAAACGATTAAGATTATTTTTGGCCGAGGTGTTTATCGCCATCTTGTGGATCTGTATTTAAACTTTAAGAGCGGTTTGTATTTACAGTCGCTCGATTTAATAGCTGAGCACCGGGCCCCTATTAAAATTTTTCACAAAACTAAAATCGACCCTTTGGTTGGTTTAAAACAAAGGCGAGTTTTAGAAGAATAGGGGAATTTTGTGTGGGCTAAAATAAAAGAATCCAATCCAAAGTTGGCTAAAACGAAGCAAAAGACTTGTGTGTTTTTGAAGAATAAAACGAGGCTGTTTTTAAAGTCCCCAGCATGAGCAGCCCAAGCTTGGCAAAATAATACGACTAAAAAAATGGGACGAAGCCCCATAAAGGGGCCTCGTCCCATTTTTTTAGGAAGAACAAATTTAAAGTTATAAAATTTGCCTGCAGTTTGGGCAAGAATTGTTCTCCAGACACCATCTGTTAATGCATTTTTCGTGGAAATGGTGCCCACATTTCATTATCACAGGGCTGAACATGGAGTTTAAACATATCGAACAGTCCTCCGGTTCTTTGAAAAAATAGTCTGGCATGTCCAGGGCATATATTTGATCTATAATCTCCTGAGCCATTCTCACCCAGTTGATGTGGATGAAAGTTTGTACACCATCAGTTTTAAATTTCTCAAAAGCCATTTTCCAGAGAAAGCATTTTCCTTGAAATTCCCAAACTCGCCAGGCTATGGGTCCTTCATAGTCGCTCATTACAATTTGTAACGAGGGACCATCCAATTTGTGTACAAGTGCAGCAAAGTCGTACATTGAAGATAAAAAGTTAAAAAGAAAAGTCCCACAATACCGTTTAGTGCATGGCATTGGGGGAGATGGTCCCACAACATCTGGCGGTTGAATATTGTCCAACACAGGCGTTATTTTTTCCAAAAAGACATCAAATTGTTCAGCATGAGGGTAACCCTCACGACTGTACATAAAAGAGAACAGATTAGAACTCATGGTGAATATGAAATGGAATGGCTCTGAATCCCCTTTTATATACGAAAAAGCAGGAAGTGTTGCGACATTCTGATTGGCCACAAAGTGTTGTGATATTCTGATTGGCTAAAATGTGTTGTGACGTTGATCACAAAGTATTGCGACATTCTAAATGTGTTGTGAAATTTCAAGAATGACAAACTGTTTTTATTTTAAAAAATATACCCCAGTGGGGTATTTATTAATTTATTTATTCTAATTATTAGATATATATATATATATATATATATATATATATATATATATATATATATATATATATATATTTTTCACATAGATATTATATTTCACATAGATATTATATTTTACATAGATATACATATATATAATTAAACATTTAGAATTCTATTATAAACATTCAGAATTCTATAAAATTCTATAATAAATTTAATAAGAAACATTCAATACTATATAAGAGTATATAATAATATAAACATTCAGAATTCTATAAAATTCTATAATAAATTTAATAAGAAACATTCAATACTATATAATAGTATATAATAATATAAACATACATAATAGTATATAATATGACGAAACAAAATACTCATGCTTTTGAAAGAAAAAAGACAAAGCATGAGCCGTCAAAATTTGGATAAATATAAATATAAAAAGGAGACGAGAGAAAAATTTTAAACTAAAATGACTACCTCAAATTTGCTCTACAGTAAGGGCAATTTTCTGCTTCCGTCAGCCATCGATCTATACAAACTGGGTGAAATAAATGGCCACAACTTTGCTGTCTAGGAAAATACATGGCTTCTAGACAAATCACGCAATTCTCAGGCCATTTAAAAAAAAACTCACCCACATCCAAGGCATATATGGAATCAATTGTTTCTTGGGCCATTCTCACCCAATTTATATGGATGAATGGCTGACGGCCCTCTCGTCTCCATTTTTCGAACGCCATGAGGAACAATCGATGTTTACCAAAGTACTGCCACACTCGCCATGATATAGGCCCCTCGTGTTCAGACATAATTTCAGAAGTGGCAGGATTATTTAATTCTAAAACAATGTATTCAAAACTGAAAAACGTAGAAAATAAATAGTAGAACGCACCACAAAACCTTTTCGTGTACGGAATGGGCTCCGAGGGGCCTACGAGAGGGGGTGGCTGTATTCGGCTCAATACAGATGTAACCTTCTCTAGATAAACATCAAACTCCTCCGGGTACGCATACCCTTCCTCATGGTATTTTAAACTCATTCGTTCAGACGTCATTTTGAAAATGAATGGATCTGAATTCCCGTCTATTCTCGAAAAGAGAAAGTGCGATGACGTCACAATACTGCAGTGAATTTCAATCGATTTTGATGGTATCGATTGGAATGCGCATTATGTTCCATTCTATTTGTATGGACTTTCAAAATATGGATTGAAACAATTTTGTATGTATGCGCAGTACATTTCTATTACATATTTAGGTATGCGTAGTGAATTCAATCGACTTGAATGGACCCTTAGTGTACCCCTGCGCAATTGGTTTCATTCAAAGCTAGGTATACGCATTGGGTTCCATTCGATTTGTATGGAATTTGAGAATATAGATTGAAACAATTTTGTATGTATGCGCAGTACATTTCTATTACATATTTAGGTATGCGTAGTGAATTCAATCGACTTGAATGGACCCTTAGTGTACCCCTGCGCAATTGGTTTCATTCAAAGCTAGGTATACGCATTGGGTTCCATTCGATTTGTATGGAATTTGAGAATATAGATTGAAACAATTTTGTATGTATGCGCAGTACATTTCTATTACATATTTAGGTATGCGTAGTGAATTCAATCGACTTGAATGGACCCTTAGTGTACCCCTGCGCAATTGGTTTCATTCAAAGCTAGGTATACGCATTGGGTTCCATTCGATTTGTATGGACTTTGAGAATATAGATTGAAACAATTTTGTATGTATGCGCAGTACATTTCTATTACATATTTAGGTATGCGTAGTGAATTCAATCGACTTGAATGGACCCTTAGTGTACCCCTGCGCAATTGGTTTCATTCAAAGCTAGGTATACGCATTGGGTTCCATTCGATTTGTATGGACTTTGAGAATCGGTCTGTATGTATGCGCAGTACATTTCTATCATAGCTAGGTATGCGCAGTGAGTACAAATTGACTAATTATGAAAAAGAAAAAAAAAAAAAAAAAAAAAAAAAAAAAAAAAAAAAAAAAAAAAAAAAAAAATTTTTTTTTTTTTTTTTTTTTTTTTTTTTTTTTTTTTTTTTTTTTTTTTTTAAGCCATCCTTTACATCTCTGCGCAGTACCGTTCTATCATAGCTAGGTATGCGCATTGGGTTCCATTCGATTTGTATGGGCTCTAAGAATATTTTTTTTTTTTTTTTTTTTTTTTTTTTTTTTTTTTTTTTTTTTTTTTTTTTTTTACCTCTGCACAGTACCGTACTACGTTTCTATCATAGGTATGCACAGTGAATTCCAATCGACTTGAATGGACCCTTAGAATATTTCAAGTCCCCTTTTATACATTTGCGAAGTACCATTCTATCGTAGCTAGGTATGCACATTGGTTTTCATTCGATTTGTATGGACTTTGAGAACATGGTCTGAAAAAATGTGTTGTGAAATTTCAAGAATGACAAACTGTTTTTAATTTAAAAAATATACCCCAGTGGGGTATTTATTTATTTATATTATATTACAATGCAATATACTCAAATTTGCAATACAATTAATATTTACATTGCCCTTTGTTTTTTTACTGACAAATCCAGTGGTGTATTGGGATTAAAGGCATATTGTCTTTTTCTACCGTGTTTGACACCTGTCCGTAAATCCAGTGCCTCAACAGATTCCGAAAAATTGTTCAAAAAGTCTAGGACGTTGTCCCATTCTTGATCCTCCTTTGGTGCAATGAGTGAAAAGTCCATGCTAAAAAACAGGTCTTGGGACTCTTGGGGTTCATCACAGTGCATTTGAGGCATATCCAACACTTGGGGTTCATCACAGTGCATTTGAGGCATATCCAACACTTGGGGTTCATCACAGTGCATTTGAGGCATATCATCTGATTCCACCAACATTTGTGGCATATCCAACACTTGGGGTTCATCACAGTGCATTTGAGGCATATTCAACACTTGGGGTTCATCACAGTGCACTTGAGGCATGATTTCGTCGGCTTCATCCAAGACCCCTTGAGGTTCGTCATTCACTGAAGGCTTTTGGGGTACCTGTGGGGTATGGGGTACTTGTGGAACTTTAAACTCTCCAGGAAACAGTTGCACAACAGGGGGCTGTACAATTCTTTTTTCCTGCAAAGGTGTGGGAGGAGGAACAGCATAACACCTTGGCTTTTCAAGTTTGGTATGTGTCTTGCAATCCACGGCATCTTCCACCTCCAAAGTGGCAGGAATAATGTCCACCGAAAAGGCAGTCTTTTGCAAAGTCAAAATCAGGTAGCGAGTATAGGGAGGCACTACATACCTTTTATGCGGCAGAAACATGTAAAATTTAAACCTGAACTGGTCCTTGTAAACAAAACATCGCCGAGTTTTGGTGGAATCGGAATCGTTCTTTGGCAAGATGTAACACACAATGGGTGCATCTGACGTTTGATAAACGTGCTGCGTATCCTCTTCCACATGCCTCAATCCAAAGGTAAATTTGGCTTTGACTATAAACACATTTTCAATCAAATATCCCATGCGTGTGTCTGTATTTTTGGAATGGTCCTTCTTTTCTTTGTCAGGATCCCTCAAGAGATGCCTGGAAATTTTATCCCAACGAATTTTTTCAGTCGACACAGTGTTGCATTTAAAGCTGGATTCGAAACATCTCTTGAAATTGTCCAATCGATGCCGTTTTGTCAGCCAATTCTCGATCAAAATGTTAAACACTCGAAGGTGTGAGGGCTCTTGATAGGTAACAAAGGCCGTCACATGTCCAGATCTGGCGGCAGATTCCAAAGGATCTACTTTGTCAGGCAAAGACAAGGCATTCACTTGATGAACCACATGGTCGGGAAACACGTCTACCGCGTTATAGTCCATGATGCTGACTGTAAGCTTCTTGCCGAAACGCGTCTCCTTTTATAGGCTCATCGTGGGCGCTGCAAAGGAACCAATCAGCAGATGGCAGCCTGACCTTTCACGTAAACTAGCACGTGATAGGGAGTTGTGCAATCGTGTAAGAAAAATATGGTTAATACTATAGACTGAACATGCATGTTGTATTCGATTGTTAATAGTATATAAAATCCATGGTAAAAAAAAAAAAAAAAAAAAAAAAAAAAAATTTTTTTTTTTTTTTTTTTTTTTTTTTTTTTTTTTTTTTTTTTTTCCCACTGCATTGTATTTCATTGTTTCATTATTCTATTAACAACATTGTATTTCATTGTTGTCCACTACATTCTTTCCTTTCCAATTCTGATGTAAATGTTTAATTTGTAACGCTCTTCGGGCAAATATATTGTCTGTATCATTTGCTCAGAACCATCCGTTGGTATTTCCATTGCCTCCTGCTTCACCACAGGTTGCATACATTCATCAGGTATGGTCTGTGCATCCGTCTGCGTACATTCATCGGGTATGGTCTGAACATCCGTTTCAGTACATTCTTCCGGTTGCGTACATTCATCAATCTGAGACAATTCATTCGGCCTGCTTTGAGAACATTCATCAGTCTGAGAGCATTCATTCGTCCTGCTTTGAAAACATTCACCAGTCTGAGAGCATTCATTCGGCGAAATTTGAGCCTGCAGAGTCTTTAACATGAATGATTTAAAATTGGACATAAAGTCTTTAAATGGGACACCACCTTCTTGGCATTCCACCACAACACAAGAGTTTTTGACCGTAAAATTGTCAAATGGTCTGTCCTCCACCGTCACTTTACCTTCTCGAAAGAGATGTGTCAAACGTTGATGCAACTCTGGATTTTGTTTCATCAAAATTTCTGTCAAAACAGCACCCGAAAGCAGGTGTGATCGTAAGGCCATAAAATTGTACCGTCCATGTAAATGCGTTGGTATCATTTGAGAAGCGACTTTGCCTCTGTATCTAGACCCCCATGTATAGGGATTGGCTCTGCCCAATAAACGTCCAACATCCGTCAATCTCCACAGGACACTGCCATCCAAAGCAACAAAGACAGCAGCAGTTTTACCAGAGTCGAGCTTGAGTTGAAAAAACATGTCGTAAAGTAGACAAGGTTCGTTCAGTGATCAAAACAGATCTGAATGAAAGCGCAGAGTCAGGAGCAAATATATAGTCAGGAGCAAAAAAAAAAAAAAAAAAAAAAAAAAAAAAAAAAAAAAAAAAAAAAAAAAAAAGACGTATGGTGTACATGGATCTAAATTAACACAAGCCAATCTTGGTGCATTCAACTTTATTTAAAATATTAAATACAATACAAATACAAACCAGTCTTGGTATATTATATTTTATAAAAAAATGGGGAAACCTCACAAGAGGTCTCCCCATTTTTGCTTTATTTAAAATATACAATGTGGATCAATACAATTTCATGTGGATATTTACAATGCATATTTACAACAAATTAATGCGGAACTATATCCAATGGCACATGAGAAATTTGGCTAAAACCACCCGTTACAACTTTGTATCTGTGACATTGTTTTGAACATAATAAGCATTGTCCTAAAGGCTGTTTTACAACAAGTTTCATGACTTTCAAATGTTTAATGGGATGCATAGTGTCCAGTTTTTCAACAATTGATTTCCATGTTTTGTGTGTGCTTTCGTCGGTCGTCAACATGTATCCAATCTTTGCATAAATGACATCTCCCAAGAGTCGATTGAGATCCACTTTTCCGTCCCAAGATATCGTTTTTACACCATTCGTCAAGCTGTAACCATTGTCTTGTATGCACAGTACACCTAAACATTTCTCGTGCATGTGCACTTTTCTTCCGTATGACCGATGAAACGGTCTAAACTTTTGATACCTGGTGGGTGCATTTGAATAGGCTTGTGGGTTTTTTGGCACACTTGCTGTGGGTTTTGGCACACTTGCTGCTGGCAGTCTTTCAGAGCTTGTTGTTGGTCTGTCAGGAGCTGTGGTTTGTCTTTCGGGGACTGTGGTGGACTGTTTAGACTTTGATGGCTTTTGCACCCTCTGTGGCGAAGCACCTCGAGACGTCTTTTTCGAATTCAATCGATGCCGAGCATCTGTGGCCGACACCATCGGCAGACGACTCCAGGTTCTTTTCGGTGCCTCAGTAGCAATGACAGATTTCAATTTCTTTTTATCCACAGGGGGACGAAACGATGGTGTATCCACAGGTGAAATGGAACGCACAACGTCTGCAATGGGTGATATGGGTCGAAACACTCGCTGTTTATGTATCAACGATTTATCCACAGGCGATGAGATGGGCTGGAAAAGCGGTTTCCCCATAGACGCCATAAAACTGGGATGAATCTCAAGAGGTGATGCTGGAGAACTGGGATGAATCTCAAGAGGTGATGCTGGAAAACCGGCAGGCCAAATCAGAGTGTCAGAATTTTCCATCTCTGGTCCCACAGGTGTCGGAGGTAGATCCAATTCAAAGTCGAGAATGTCATTCTCCATCAGAAATTCTAGCTGTAGTGAACACGATCGTATGCAGACGAGCCTTTTTATACTCTAGTGAAGTGCTCAGTTGGTATGCGCAGAGGGCGACCTAGATACGTCAACAACAAATTTATAAAAAAAAAAAAAAAAAAAAAAAAAAAAAAAAAAAAAAAAAAAAAAAAAAAAAAAAAAAAATTTTTTTTTTTTTTTTTTTTTTTTTTTTTTTTTTTTTTTTTTTTTTTTTTTTTTTTTTTTTTTTTAAATCATGTGTGGTATGTTTTGAATTGTGCTGTATCATATTGTGGGTTATAGTTTAAGTGTCATGTTAGGGATTGCGGTGAATTTCATTTATTGGGGATTATGCTAAATTGTGTTTAGTTTGTGTCGAATTGAGCTGTATCATGTTTGGGATTGTGGTGGATTTTGTTTGGGAATTGTATTTATTGGGTGTTTGGGGCTTGAGTTGAGGGCATGTGTGGTATCGTATTTTTTTGGCTTGTGTTAAATTTTGTTCAGGTGTCGTATTTGGGGCTTGTGGGGTATCATGTTTGGGGCTTGAGATAAATTTTGTATAGGGCTTGTGGGGTATCGTGTTTGGGGCTTGAGGTAAATTTTATATAGGGTATGTGGGGCATCGTGTTTGGGGCTTGAGGTGAATTTTGTATAGGGCATGTGGGGTATCGTGTTTGGGGCTTGAGGTAAATTTTGTTTTGGGCATCGTGTTTGGGGCTTGAGGTAAATTTTGTTTTGGGCATCGTGTTTGGGACTTGAGGTAAATTTTGTATAGGGCATCATGTTTGGGGCTTGTGTTAAATTTTTATTCAAACTTTTATTTTTAAATAAAATACATTTTTAAATAAAACACATTTCAAAAAGTTGAATACTGCTCGTACCCTTTTTTGGGTATGAACAGCACCCTTGTTTTATATACCAGACACCTTGTTTTATATACCAGACACCTTGTTTTATATACCAGACACCTTGTTTTCTATACCATATACCTTGTTTTATATACCATATACCTTGTTTTCTATACCATATACCTTGTTTTATATACCATATACCTTGTTTTATATACCATATACCTTGTTTTATAAATGTGTCAAATTGTAATTTCTTTAATAAAACACATTTCATATAAAGTTGAATACTGCTCGTACCCTTTTTTGGGTATGAACAGCATCAACACCCTTGTTTTATATACCTTGTTTTATATACCATATACCTTATTTTATATACCATATACCTTATTTTATATACCTTTAAATATATACATTGTTTTATATACCTTGTTTTATATACCATACACCTTATTTTATATACATTGAACCATATTTTATATACCTTAAACTATACACCTTATTTTATTTACCTTGAACCATATTTTATATACCTTAAACTATATACCTTGTTTTATATACCTTAAACTATATACATTGTTTTACTTACCCTAGCTTGGCTTTAAAAATTGTCACAAAATTTGTATACGTACCTTGTCCAAGACTCTGATCTCAAAACAGGACGAGAAAAGAGAAAAAAGCATGGGGAAAAAATTATACTTACCTGCTCGCAGTCTTGTTGCACACATCTTGACACAAAGCTCATAGAGCCAGTTTTCAAGATGTCTTCAGTCGCCATAAACCAACCCTGGATATATTGCTATATCCAGTGAAAGTTTAAAACACTGGCTTACTTCACTGGGCACCAGCCTCACACCCCTCTACTATGAACCCGTAAAGGAATTCACAAGTAGAGGCTGGATACACCAGACTCTTTTTGTCTGAGCACTGGACTCACACCCTGCTACTATGAACCCGTAAAGGAATTCACAAGTAGAGCCAGCGACACTAGACGTATATTTTTTTTTCTCTCGTCTGAGCACTGGCTCACACCCTGCTACCATGAACCCGTAAAGGAATTCACAAGTAGAGCCAGCGACACTAGACGTATATTTTTTTTCTCTCGTCTGAGCACTGGACTCACACTATGAACCCGTAAAGGAATTCACAAGTAGAGCCAGTGACACTAGACTTGGTTTGGACCCAAAAAATGGATCCGCACACACTCAAACATGGAAAGAAAAAAAATTAAAAAAAATAAATGCAAAGAGGCAAAGCAGCGATAGAAAAAGAGGACACACACAAAGGCTGCAACCCCCTCCGAGTCGGCTTACTAGCCCTGTTGCCAGGGTCACGTTTTTCGGCTTTCCCAGAGGCAGGTGTTGCAGAGAAAAGAAGCACCGAAAGTTTCCATTTCACCTGAATCCCGATTCAGCACTCCTTACTGGAACCTTTTTAGGGGCTCTTTCAGGCCTTCTGATTGACAGCATGACACTGTATGTTCACGATCCAGGCTACTACGGCACAATCGGGGAACCAAGTTCCAAGACATAAAGAGCAAAGCAGCATTGGTACTCGCTGCCCAAAATTGGTAAGTCAACTCTAATGTTATGTAACATATCCAGCCACCCAGTTCAGGGATCCGTATCACCCTTAGCGAGTTTGCAGAAGCCTCATCCGGTACTTTTGGATCCATGCCATACGTGCCCGGTGGATATGTATGTGGACATATCCTGTCAATCGGCTCTGCGTCTCTCAGGGGATAACGTCAGGATGACGATCTTACACATATTAGAGTTTAATAGCAATTTCAAGGCGAGCAGCAAAGTACCATTGAGTAGCATTGGACTCACACCCCTCTACTATGAGACTCTGTAAAAGAGCCCACAGGTAGAGCCAATGCCACTAAAGTCTCAATGCGAGAACGGCTGCTTTTATACATGCAGGAAAAATAAATAATAAATTTAAAAAAAAAAAAAAAAAAAAAAAAAAAAAAAAAAAAAAAAAAAAAAAAAAAATTACATATAAATGCATTTAATGGTATTCAAACGCAGCAATAGGCTCACACCCCTCTGCTATGAGTCCGTAAAGGAACCCACAAGTAGAGCCAAAGCCACGTCCGAACACCAGCAAACGCTGATGCTGAATGAGAAAATGTGTCTGAAGCTCCCCTTTATATAGCCGACTTCAAAAAATTTCGACACTTTTTTCAACTGGGCATGCGCGAAAAATGTCGTATGCGCAGTAGAATCTATTATAGCTAGGTATGCGCACTGGGGTGCAATCAATATATATCGACCTTTGGAACATTGCCAGACATGCATGCTATTTTTCTACTGGGCATGCGCGAAAAATGTCGTATGCGCAGTAGAATCCATTATAGCTAGGTATGCGCAGTGGGGTGCATTCGACATATATGGACCTCTGCAACATTTTAAGACCCCCTGGACATGCATGCTATATTTTTCAACTGGGCATGCGTGAAAAATGTCGTATGCGCAGTAGAATCCATTATAGCTAGGTATGCGCAGTGGGGTGCATTCGATATATATGGACCTCTGGAACATTTTAAGACCCCCTATATAACCATGCGCAGTACGATTCTATTGTAGCCAGGTATGCGCAGTGGGTTTCATTCGATTTATATGGACTTTTAGAACATTTTAAGACCAATTTTGGGTTCATGCGCAGTACGATTCTATTGTAGCCAGGTATGCGCAGTGGGTTTCATTCGATTTATATGGACTTTTAGAACATTTTAAGACCAATTTTGGGTTCATGCGCAGTACGATTCTATTGTAGCCAGGTTTGCGCAGTGGGTTCCGTTCAATTTGTATAAAGACCAACATTGAATACATGCGCAGTACAATTCTATCGTAGCCAGGTATGCGCAGTGGGCTACATTCAATTTGTATGGACTTTTAAAACATTAAAAAAAAAAAAAAAAAAAAAAAAAAAAAAAAAAAAAAAAAAAAAAATTTTTTTTTTTTTTTTTTTTTTTTTTTTTTTTTTTTTTTTTTTTTTTTTTTTTTTTTTTTTTTCGTACTCTCTGGTGCAGGAATATTTTGGGTCACGGGTGGGATGCACCTCTGTATGTGTTGTAAATATAACCTCTGCTGCATGTGTTATAAATAAAATTCATACATTCAGAAAATGACAAGTTTTATTTTCTTGTACATCCAATCTTGGCACATTATACATCGCAAAAAAATGGGGAAACCTCCCAAAAAGGAGGTTTCCCCATTTTTTTGCCCTCTTTTTAAGGAAAAAGAGATTAAACCATTAGCAGTTTTCCTCAGTCCATTCTTTGTAGGCCACCACCATAGCTTGGCCACATCGAAGGTCTCTATGGTGCTTCCCACAAGTTGAAGTCTCATTTCGATTCAAAAGTTCGAATCGAGGACAGCCCAACACTTCGAGATCAACGTATTTAATTTTCAGTCCATCCAAAATTTTGGCAAGGTGTTTGTTTCCCTTTATGGCAACATACGGTCTCTTTTTGCTTTTGTAATTCTCGCAAAGTTCCGATATTACAAAGCCCACCATCATAGAGTGCATGTATCCACCAATTGCCGGCAGTCCATGGATTTTGTCAAAGACATGCTGAGCCATGTTTTCTTCATAAACTGTCTTTGGCAGCGAAGAAAGTTTAAATTGGTAGGATCCAAATTTTGAATACCGTCCAGGAAACGTAAAGGCCAATTCACGGCATTCAAATATGCCGTTTACGATGTATCCATCGGCGTTGAGATAGAGACAAATTTTGCTATCCATTTCGCTCGTAAGAGATCGCTAGTCAGAGAGTGTGTGAAGCAGACTGCCAGAGAGTCGGTCTTTTATACCTCTCAGGCAGGATGTTGCACAATGTGGCGCAATGGGACGATCACGTGATGATTAAAATGGCCAAGAAATACCGTAGCAACAGGCCGTTTCCAAATCTTGGGAAAATGAAATTGGCGCAGTGCCAAACATGACGTCAGGTTAAAATAAAGTTGACACTGCACCAAGACATTTCGTAGCGACAAGGACCCTTTCCAAATCTTGGGTAAAGAGAAAAATAAATTTGGCACAGTGCCAAGAAAAATGTCCGTACATTACGTAATAATAAAGATGGCACTGTGCCAAGACATGTCGTAATATTACACTGGTGAACACTGTGAAATGGGACGACAGACCCGGGTAAAAAGGAAAATAAATATAGTGTAAAATAAATAATATTATAATAGTAAAGATCCTATAGTAGATGCCGAATTTTATAACTTTTTACTATCCTATATTTTCTGGTAAAAGGACATATAAAACCGAGGAAATTGCGTATTTTAAGGTTGGAAATGAGAGAAAAAAAATATATGGGTTTGAAAGCTCAAAATTGGTGAGCATTCCAAGCGTGCAACGCAATACATTTCATATCAACACCAAGCCAAGCCAACATAAACCATGTATTAATAAAGATGGCACTGTGCCAAGACATGATGTAATAGTACATTGGTGAAAACAGTGAAATGGGACCCGGGTAAAAAGGAAAATAAATATGCTGTAAAATAAATAATATTAAAATAGTAAAATAAATAATAGGGCTGTGAATCAATACATTGTTCGTTTGCACCCAACTTGTGCAACCTCTCTAAACTTTACTTTTTTTTATAATTTATATATAAATATACATAAAACTGGTGAAATTGCGTATTTTAAGGTTGGAAATGAGAGAAAAAAAATACACTTTGAAAGCTCAAAATTGGTGAGCATTCCAAGCATGCAACGCAATGCATTTCATATCAACACCAAGCCAAGCCAACATCAAAAAAAAAAAAAAAAAAAAAAAAAAAAAAAAAAAATTTTTTTTTTTTTTTTTTTTTTTTTTTTTTTTTTTTTTTTTTTTTTTTTTTTTTTTTTTTTTTTTACATCTTTGCTGGCTTGCATTTTTGCAAGTCCTTTACTTCTTCTTTCAGTTCTGCAATCTTGTGTTTCATTGCCACATGTTCTTCATTGAGCTTTTGCATCTCTACTTCATGTTTCTGGTTCACGTGCTCTATAATGTTCCATTCATGAACTTGTTGTTTATTTAGCGTGTAATATGCATCCTTTAGTCGTTTACGCAAAGAATTTCCCATTTCAATCTGGTACTCCATAGCATCGATGTGATTCGTGAAAGACGGCTCTACATTCATTTGTCTGACGTGCATGATATCGTCTCCAAACCAATACACTTTGAAATCTCCATCAGGATGAGGTTCCAAATCCCATCGGAAGGGAATGGGACAATCTTTAACAGGCATGATTTCCAGCACTTTTACACGATATTTTTTCACGCGAGAAGACCGGTACACTTCAATATTCCAATCTATTATGGTTTTACCTCTATTTTTTTGAATCACCCATTCCATTAAACCGTTTGGCCATAAACAGGCCATGGCTATAACTGAATGGTCGTGTAACGGGCGGTTGATGTAAAAATGCCTTCCTTCGCCAGAGCACTGAGATTTTTCTCCGGATACGTAATGAATGACATTTGCCAAATGTAAAGCAGTCTTGAGTATTGTCTGTCTTTTACAATATCTTTCTGAAGCACAAGACTCTTTAACCGCATTCCAAGCTTTCATATAGTTGGCTCGGTCCCGAACAGCCAGAATCATATGACGATGCAATTTACTGGTTGCCGTGGCACTCTTTTTGGAATTCATGTAGCCATCACACAAGCACCAAAAGGAAGAGACCACCAATTGACTGGAATCAAACTCGGACATTTTATTTTAAAAAAAAAAAAAAAAAAAAAAAAAAAAAAAAAAAAAAAAAAAAAAAAAAAAAAAAGACCGAATAAACACATGATAAAACGTCCATGACGAGGAAAAAAACATTCGGAACAGGGCAGAAGCCTCTCGACCCAAACCGCATTTTTCAGTAAACACGGGTATTGAACCAGTGTCTTTCAACTCTGGAAAATCCCCCGGGAAGTCTTCATAAAATCCAACCTTTTTCAAATCGTCTGCCATTTCTCGATGGTTGAGTTGACGATAAAGTGAAGAAGGATCAAAATGAACGCAAGGACACATTTCAGGAGAAGAGATTTCGGGAGGTCTAGATCCAGCAATGGATCTAGACCTTCTTTCCTTGTCTTCAGTGTGGGAAAGATGAATTTTTTGGTTTTTTCGATTCCGCTTCCGGAAAAGTGCGAAACATTTTTCACTGTGGATTTTATCATCTGTAGAATTTAAAAATGTGTATCTTCCACAAAAGATGCATTCAATCTTTTCATTTAAACCATGTTTAGATCTGGAATGAGTCGTTCTATACATGTCAAATGCCAATCTTTTGTCGCAAAATGGACATTGTATGATCTTATCATTCCAATATCGGTATGCAAAATACATTTTCCTTTTCAAAGGCGCTTTCGCACCCATCTTCACGAGAGCACACAATATATTTCAGTTGACTGAAAAGCTAAAGATGAATTCACAACGTTTATAAAGGGTTAAAAAAAAAAAAAAAAAAAAAAAAAAAAAAAAAAAAAAAAAAAAAAAAAAAAAAAAAAAAAAAAAAAAAATTTTTTTTTTTTTTTTTTTTTTTTTTTTTTTTTTTTTTTTTTTTTTTTAAATAAAATGTCCGAGTTTGATTCCAGTTAATTGGTGGTCTCTTCCTTTTGGTGCTTGTGTGATGGCTACATGAATTCCAAAAAGAGTGCCACGGCAACCAGTAAATTGCATCGTCATATGATTCTGGCTGTTCGGGACCGAGCCAACTATATGAAAGCTTGGAATGCGGTTAAAGAGTCTTGTGCTTCAGAAAGATATTGTAAAAGACAGACAATACTCAAGACTGCTTTACATTTGGCAAATGTCATTCATTACGTATCCGGAGAAAAATCTCAGTGCTCTGGCGAAGGAAGGCATTTTTACATCAACCGCCCGTTACACGACCATTCAGTTATAGCCATGGCCTGTTTATGGCCAAACGGTTTAATGGAATGGGTGATTCAAAAAAATAGAGGTAAAACCATAATAGATTGGAATATTGAAGTGTACCGGTCTTCTCGCGTGAAAAAATATCGTGTAAAAGTGCTGGAAATCATGCCTGTTAAAGATTGTCCCATTCCCTTCCGATGGGATTTGGAACCTCATCCTGATGGAGATTTCAAAGTGTATTGGTTTGGAGACGATATCATGCACGTCAGACAAATGAATGTAGAGCCGTCTTTCACGAATCACATCGATGCTATGGAGTACCAGATTGAAATGGGAAATTCTTTGCGTAAACGACTAAAGGATGCATATTACACGCTAAATAAACAACAAGTTCATGAATGGAACATTATAGAGCACGTGAACCAGAAACATGAAGTAGAGATGCAAAAGCTCAATGAAGAACATGTGGCAATGAAACACAAGATTGCAGAACTGAAAGAAGAAGTAAAGGACTTGCAAAAATGCAAGCCAGCAAAGATGTAAAAAAAAAAAAAAAAAAAAAAAAAAAAAAAAAAAAAAAATTTTTTTTTTTTTTTTTTTTTTTTTTTTTTTTTTTTTTTTTTTTTGATGTTGGCTTGGCTTGGTGTTGATATGAAATGCATTGCGTTGCATGCTTGGAATGCTCACCAATTTTGAGCTTTCAAAGTGTATTTTTTTTCTCTCATTTCCAACCTTAAAATACGCAATTTCACCAGTTTTATGTATATTTATATATAAATTATAAAAAAAAGTAAAGTTTAGAGAGGTTGCACAAGTTGGGTGCAAACGAACAATGTATTGATTCACAGCCCTATTATTTATTTTACTATTTTAATATTATTTATTTTACAGCATATTTATTTTCCTTTTTACCCGGGTCCCATTTCACTGTTTTCACCAATGTACTATTACATCATGTCTTGGCACAGTGCCATCTTTATTAATACATGGTTTATGTTGGCTTGGCTTGGTGTTGATATGAAATGTATTGCGTTGCACGCTTGGAATGCTCACCAATTTTGAGCTTTCAAACCCATATATTTTTTTTCTCTCATTTCCAACCTTAAAATACGCAATTTCCTCGGTTTTATATGTCCTTTTACCAGAAAATATAGGATAGTAAAAAGTTATAAAATTCGGCATCTACTATAGGATCTTTACTATTATAATATTATTTATTTTACACTATATTTATTTTCCTTTTTACCCGGGTCTGTCGTCCCATTTCACAGTGTTCACCAGTGTAATATTACGACATGTCTTGGCACAGTGCCATCTTTATTATTACGTAATGTACGGACATTTTTCTTGGCACTGTGCCAAATTTATTTTTCTCTTTACCCAAGATTTGGAAAGGGTCCTTGTCGCTACGAAATGTCTTGGTGCAGTGTCAACTTTATTTTAACCTGACGTCATGTTTGGCACTGCGCCAATTTCATTTTCCCAAGATTTGGAAACGGCCTGTTGCTACGGTATTTCTTGGCCATTTTAATCATCACGTGATCGTCCCATTGCGCCACATTGTGCAACATCCTGCCTGAGAGGTATAAAAGACCGACTCTCTGGCAGTCTGCTTCACACACTCTCTGACTAGCGATCTCTTACGAGCGAAATGGATAGCAAAATTTGTCTCTATCTCAACGCCGATGGATACATCGTAAACGGCATATTTGAATGCCGTGAATTGGCCTTTACGTTTCCTGGACGGTATTCAAAATTTGGATCCTACCAATTTAAACTTTCTTCGCTGCCAAAGACAGTTTATGAAGAAAACATGGCTCAGCATGTCTTTGACAAAATCCATGGACTGCCGGCAATTGGTGGATACATGCACTCTATGATGGTGGGCTTTGTAATATCGGAACTTTGCGAGAATTACAAAAGCAAAAAGAGACCGTATGTTGCCATAAAGGGAAACAAACACCTTGCCAAAATTTTGGATGGACTGAAAATTAAATACGTTGATCTCGAAGTGTTGGGCTGTCCTCGATTCGAACTTTTGAATCGAAATGAGACTTCAACTTGTGGGAAGCACCATAGAGACCTTCGATGTGGCCAAGCTATGGTGGTGGCCTACAAAGAATGGACTGAGGAAAACTGCTAATGGTTTAATCTCTTTTTCCTTAAAAAGAGGGCAAAAAAATGGGGAAACCTCCTTTTTGGGAGGTTTCCCCATTTTTTTGCGATGTATAATGTGCCAAGATTGGATGTACAAGAAAATAAAACTTGTCATTTTCTGAATGTATGAATTTTATTTATAACACATGCAGCAGAGGTTATATTTACAACACATACAGAGGTGCATCCCACCCGTGACCCAAAATATTCCTGCACCAGAGAGTACGAAAAAAAAAAAAAAAAAAAAAAAAAAAAAAAAAAAAAAAAAAAAAAAAAAAAAAAAAAAAAAATTTTTTTTTTTTTTTTTTTTTTTTTTTTTTTTTTTTTTTAATGTTTTAAAAGTCCATACAAATTGAATGTAGCCCACTGCGCATACCTGGCTACGATAGAATTGTTCTGCGCATGTATTCAATGTTGGTCTTTATACAAATTGAACGGAACCCACTGCGCAAACCTGGCTACAATAGAATCGTACTGCGCATGAACCCAAAATTGGTCTTAAAATGTTCTAAAAGTCCATATAAATCGAATGAAACCCACTGCGCATACCTGGCTACAATAGAATCGTACTGCGCATGAACCCAAAATTGGTCTTAAAATGTTCTAAAAGTCCATATAAATCGAATGAAACCCACTGCGCATACCTGGCTACAATAGAATCGTACTGCGCATGGTTATATAGGGGGTCTTAAAATGTTCCAGAGGTCCATATATATCGAATGCACCCCACTGCGCATACCTAGCTATAATGGATTCTACTGCGCATACGACATTTTTCACGCATGCCCAGTTGAAAAATATAGCATGCATGTCCAGGGGGTCTTAAAATGTTGCAGAGGTCCATATATGTCGAATGCACCCCACTGCGCATACCTAGCTATAATGGATTCTACTGCGCATACGACATTTTTCGCGCATGCCCAGTAGAAAAATAGCATGCATGTCTGGCAATGTTCCAAAGGTCGATATATATTGATTGCACCCCAGTGCGCATACCTAGCTATAATAGATTCTACTGCGCATACGACATTTTTCGCGCATGCCCAGTTGAAAAAAGTGTCGAAATTTTTTGAAGTCGGCTATATAAAGGGGAGCTTCAGACACATTTTCTCATTCAGCATCAGCGTTTGCTGGTGTTCGGACGTGGCTTTGGCTCTACTTGTGGGTTCCTTTACGGACTCATAGCAGAGGGGTGTGAGCCTATTGCTGCGTTTGAATACCATTAAATGCATTTATATGTATTTTTTTTTTTTTTTTTTTTTTTTTTTTTTTTTTTTTTTTTTTTTTTTTTTTTTTATTATTTATTTTTCCTGCATGTATAAAAGCAGCCGTTCTCGCATTGAGACTTTAGTGGCATTGGCTCTACCTGTGGGCTCTTTTACAGAGTCTCATAGTAGAGGGGTGTGAGTCCAATGCTACTCAATGGTACTTTGCTGCTCGCCTTGAAATTGCTATTAAACTCTAATATGTGTAAGATCGTCATCCTGACGTTATCCCCTGAGAGACGCAGAGCCGATTGACAGGATATGTCCACATACATATCCACCGGGCACGTATGGCATGGATCCAAAAGTACCGGATGAGGCTTCTGCAAACTCGCTAAGGGTGATACGGATCCCTGAACTGGGTGGCTGGATATGTTACATAACATTAGAGTTGACTTACCAATTTTGGGCAGCGAGTACCAATGCTGCTTTGCTCTTTATGTCTTGGAACTTGGTTCCCCGATTGTGCCGTAGTAGCCTGGATCGTGAACATACAGTGTCATGCTGTCAATCAGAAGGCCTGAAAGAGCCCCTAAAAAGGTTCCAGTAAGGAGTGCTGAATCGGGATTCAGGTGAAATGGAAACTTTCGGTGCTTCTTTTCTCTGCAACACCTGCCTCTGGGAAAGCCGAAAAACGTGACCCTGGCAACAGGGCTAGTAAGCCGACTCGGAGGGGGTTGCAGCCTTTGTGTGTGTCCTCTTTTTCTATCGCTGCTTTGCCTCTTTGCATTTATTTTTTTTAATTTTTTTTCTTTCCATGTTTGAGTGTGTGCGGATCCATTTTTTGGGTCCAAACCAAGTCTAGTGTCACTGGCTCTACTTGTGAATTCCTTTACGGGTTCATAGTGTGAGTCCAGTGCTCAGACGAGAGAAAAAAAATATACGTCTAGTGTCGCTGGCTCTACTTGTGAATTCCTTTACGGGTTCATGGTAGCAGGGTGTGAGCCAGTGCTCAGACGAGAGAAAAAAAAATATACGTCTAGTGTCGCTGGCTCTACTTGTGAATTCCTTTACGGGTTCATAGTAGCAGGGTGTGAGTCCAGTGCTCAGACAAAAAGAGTCTGGTGTATCCAGCCTCTACTTGTGAATTCCTTTACGGGTTCATAGTAGAGGGGTGTGAGGCTGGTGCCCAGTGAAGTAAGCCAGTGTTTTAAACTTTCACTGGATATAGCAATATATCCAGGGTTGGTTTATGGCGACTGAAGACATCTTGAAAACTGGCTCTATGAGCTTTGTGTCAAGATGTGTGCAACAAGACTGCGAGCAGGTAAGTATAATTTTTTCCCCATGCTTTTTTCTCTTTTCTCGTCCTGTTTTGAGATCAGAGTCTTGGACAAGGTACGTATACAAATTTTGTGACAATTTTTAAAGCCAAGCTAGGGTAAGTAAAACAATGTATATAGTTTAAGGTATATAAAACAAGGTATATAGTTTAAGGTATATAAAATATGGTTCAAGGTAAATAAAATAAGGTGTATAGTTTAAGGTATATAAAATATGGTTCAATGTATATAAAATAAGGTGTATGGTATATAAAACAAGGTATATAAAACAATGTATATATTTAAAGGTATATAAAATAAGGTATATGGTATATAAAATAAGGTATATGGTATATAAAACAAGGTATATAAAACAAGGGTGTTGATGCTGTTCATACCCAAAAAAGGGTACGAGCAGTATTCAACTTTATATGAAATGTGTTTTATTAAAGAAATTACAATTTGACACATTTATAAAACAAGGTATATGGTATATAAAACAAGGTATATGGTATATAAAACAAGGTATATGGTATATAAAACAAGGTATATGGTATATAAAACAAGGTATATGGTATAGAAAACAAGGTATATGGTATAGAAAACAAGGTGTCTGGTATATAAAACAAGGTGTCTGGTATATAAAACAAGGTGTCTGGTATATAAAACAAGGTGTCTGGTATATAAAACAAGGTGTCTGGTATATAAAACAAGGTGTCTGGTATATAAAACAAGGGTGCTGTTCATACCCAAAAAAGGGTACGAGCAGTATTCAACTTTTTGAAATGTGTTTTATTTAAAAATGTATTTTATTTAAAAATAAAAGTTTGAATAAAAATTTAACACAAGCCCCAAACATGATGCCCTATACAAAATTTACCTCAAGTCCCAAACACGATGCCCAAAACAAAATTTACCTCAAGCCCCAAACACGATGCCCAAAACAAAATTTACCTCAAGCCCCAAACACGATACCCCACATGCCCTATACAAAATTCACATCAAGCCCCAAACACGATGCCCCACATACCCTATATAAAATTTACCTCAAGCCCCAAACACGATACCCCACAAGCCCTATACAAAATTTATCTCAAGCCCCAAACATGATACCCCACAAGCCCCAAATACGACACCTGAACAAAATTTAACACAAGCCAAAAAAATACGATACCACACATGCCCTCAACTCAAGCCCCAAACATCCAATAAATACAATTCCCAAACAAAATCCACCACAATCCCAAACATGATACAGCTCAATTCGACACAAACTAAACACAATTTAGCATAATCCCCAATAAATGAAATTCACCGCAATCCCTAACATGACACTTAAACTATAACCCACAATATGATACAGCACAATTCAAAACATACCACACATGATTTAAAAAAAAAAAAAAAAAAAAAAAAAAAAAAAAAAAAAAAAAAAAAAAAAAAAAAAATTTTTTTTTTTTTTTTTTTTTTTTTTTTTTTTTTTTTTTTTTTTTTTTTTTTTATAAATTTGTTGTTGACGTATCTAGGTCGCCCTCTGCGCATACCAACTGAGCACTTCACTAGAGTATAAAAAGGCTCGTCTGCATACGATCGTGTTCACTACAGCTAGAATTTCTGATGGAGAATGACATTCTCGACTTTGAATTGGATCTACCTCCGACACCTGTGGGACCAGAGATGGAAAATTCTGACACTCTGATTTGGCCTGCCGGTTCTCCAGCATCACCTCTTGAGATTCATCCCAGTTCTCCAGCATCACCTCTTGAGATTCATCCCAGTTTTATGGCGTCTATGGGGAAACCGCTTTTCCAGCCCATCTCATCGCCTGTGGATAAATCGTTGATACATAAACAGCGAGTGTTTCGACCCATATCACCCATTGCAGACGTTGTGCGTTCCATTTCACCTGTGGATACACCATCGTTTCGTCCCCCTGTGGATAAAAAGAAATTGAAATCTGTCATTGCTACTGAGGCACCGAAAAGAACCTGGAGTCGTCTGCCGATGGTGTCGGCCACAGATGCTCGGCATCGATTGAATTCGAAAAAGACGTCTCGAGGTGCTTCGCCACAGAGGGTGCAAAAGCCATCAAAGTCTAAACAGTCCACCACAGTCCCCGAAAGACAAACCACAGCTCCTGACAGACCAACAACAAGCTCTGAAAGACTGCCAGCAGCAAGTGTGCCAAAACCCACAGCAAGTGTGCCAAAAAACCCACAAGCCTATTCAAATGCACCCACCAGGTATCAAAAGTTTAGACCGTTTCATCGGTCATACGGAAGAAAAGTGCACATGCACGAGAAATGTTTAGGTGTACTGTGCATACAAGACAATGGTTACAGCTTGACGAATGGTGTAAAAACGATATCTTGGGACGGAAAAGTGGATCTCAATCGACTCTTGGGAGATGTCATTTATGCAAAGATTGGATACATGTTGACGACCGACGAAAGCACACACAAAACATGGAAATCAATTGTTGAAAAACTGGAC
Organism: Parasteatoda lunata; assembly: GCA_949128135.1. Lineage (NCBI taxonomy): Eukaryota > Metazoa > Arthropoda > Arachnida > Araneae > Theridiidae > Parasteatoda > Parasteatoda lunata. The sequence goes on from OX421979.1 coordinate 30,580,193, forward strand.
ACTATGCATCCCATTAAACATTTGAAAGTCATGAAACTTGTTGTAAAACAGCCTTTAGGACAATGCTTATTATGTTCAAAACAATGTCACAGATACAAAGTTGTAACGGGTGGTTTTAGCCAAATTTCTCATGTGCCATTGGATATAGTTCCGCATTAATTTGTTGTAAATATGCATTGTAAATATCCACATGAAATTGTATTGATCCACATTGTATATTTTAAATAAAGCAAAAATGGGGAGACCTCTTGTGAGGTTTCCCCATTTTTTTATAAAATATAATATACCAAGACTGGTTTGTATTTGTATTGTATTTAATATTTTAAATAAAGTTGAATGCACCAAGATTGGCTTGTGTTAATTTAGATCCATGTACACCATACGTCTTTTTTTTTTTTTTTTTTTTTTTTTTTTTTTTTTTTTTTTTTTTTTTTTTTTTTTTTTTTTGCTCCTGACTATATATTTGCTCCTGACTCTGCGCTTTCATTCAGATCTGTTTTGATCACTGAACGAACCTTGTCTACTTTACGACATGTTTTTTCAACTCAAGCTCGACTCTGGTAAAACTGCTGCTGTCTTTGTTGCTTTGGATGGCAGTGTCCTGTGGAGATTGACGGATGTTGGACGTTTATTGGGCAGAGCCAATCCCTATACATGGGGGTCTAGATACAGAGGCAAAGTCGCTTCTCAAATGATACCAACGCATTTACATGGACGGTACAATTTTATGGCCTTACGATCACACCTGCTTTCGGGTGCTGTTTTGACAGAAATTTTGATGAAACAAAATCCAGAGTTGCATCAACGTTTGACACATCTCTTTCGAGAAGGTAAAGTGACGGTGGAGGACAGACCATTTGACAATTTTACGGTCAAAAACTCTTGTGTTGTGGTGGAATGCCAAGAAGGTGGTGTCCCATTTAAAGACTTTATGTCCAATTTTAAATCATTCATGTTAAAGACTCTGCAGGCTCAAATTTCGCCGAATGAATGCTCTCAGACTGGTGAATGTTTTCAAAGCAGGACGAATGAATGCTCTCAGACTGATGAATGTTCTCAAAGCAGGCCGAATGAATTGTCTCAGATTGATGAATGTACGCAACCGGAAGAATGTACTGAAACGGATGTTCAGACCATACCCGATGAATGTACGCAGACGGATGCACAGACCATACCTGATGAATGTATGCAACCTGTGGTGAAGCAGGAGGCAATGGAAATACCAACGGATGGTTCTGAGCAAATGATACAGACAATATATTTGCCCGAAGAGCGTTACAAATTAAACATTTACATCAGAATTGGAAAGGAAAGAATGTAGTGGACAACAATGAAATACAATGTTGTTAATAGAATAATGAAACAATGAAATACAATGCAGTGGGAAAAAAAAAAAAAAAAAAAAAAAAAAAAAAAAAAAAAAAAAAAAAAAAATTTTTTTTTTTTTTTTTTTTTTTTTTTTTTTTTTTTTTTTTTACCATGGATTTTATATACTATTAACAATCGAATACAACATGCATGTTCAGTCTATAGTATTAACCATATTTTTCTTACACGATTGCACAACTCCCTATCACGTGCTAGTTTACGTGAAAGGTCAGGCTGCCATCTGCTGATTGGTTCCTTTGCAGCGCCCACGATGAGCCTATAAAAGGAGACGCGTTTCGGCAAGAAGCTTACAGTCAGCATCATGGACTATAACGCGGTAGACGTGTTTCCCGACCATGTGGTTCATCAAGTGAATGCCTTGTCTTTGCCTGACAAAGTAGATCCTTTGGAATCTGCCGCCAGATCTGGACATGTGACGGCCTTTGTTACCTATCAAGAGCCCTCACACCTTCGAGTGTTTAACATTTTGATCGAGAATTGGCTGACAAAACGGCATCGATTGGACAATTTCAAGAGATGTTTCGAATCCAGCTTTAAATGCAACACTGTGTCGACTGAAAAAATTCGTTGGGATAAAATTTCCAGGCATCTCTTGAGGGATCCTGACAAAGAAAAGAAGGACCATTCCAAAAATACAGACACACGCATGGGATATTTGATTGAAAATGTGTTTATAGTCAAAGCCAAATTTACCTTTGGATTGAGGCATGTGGAAGAGGATACGCAGCACGTTTATCAAACGTCAGATGCACCCATTGTGTGTTACATCTTGCCAAAGAACGATTCCGATTCCACCAAAACTCGGCGATGTTTTGTTTACAAGGACCAGTTCAGGTTTAAATTTTACATGTTTCTGCCGCATAAAAGGTATGTAGTGCCTCCCTATACTCGCTACCTGATTTTGACTTTGCAAAAGACTGCCTTTTCGGTGGACATTATTCCTGCCACTTTGGAGGTGGAAGATGCCGTGGATTGCAAGACACATACCAAACTTGAAAAGCCAAGGTGTTATGCTGTTCCTCCTCCCACACCTTTGCAGGAAAAAAGAATTGTACAGCCCCCTGTTGTGCAACTGTTTCCTGGAGAGTTTAAAGTTCCACAAGTACCCCATACCCCACAGGTACCCCAAAAGCCTTCAGTGAATGACGAACCTCAAGGGGTCTTGGATGAAGCCGACGAAATCATGCCTCAAGTGCACTGTGATGAACCCCAAGTGTTGAATATGCCTCAAATGCACTGTGATGAACCCCAAGTGTTGGATATGCCACAAATGTTGGTGGAATCAGATGATATGCCTCAAATGCACTGTGATGAACCCCAAGTGTTGGATATGCCTCAAATGCACTGTGATGAACCCCAAGTGTTGGATATGCCTCAAATGCACTGTGATGAACCCCAAGAGTCCCAAGACCTGTTTTTTAGCATGGACTTTTCACTCATTGCACCAAAGGAGGATCAAGAATGGGACAACGTCCTAGACTTTTTGAACAATTTTTCGGAATCTGTTGAGGCACTGGATTTACGGACAGGTGTCAAACACGGTAGAAAAAGACAATATGCCTTTAATCCCAATACACCACTGGATTTGTCAGTAAAAAAACAAAGGGCAATGTAAATATTAATTGTATTGCAAATTTGAGTATATTGCATTGTAATATAATATAAATAAATAAATACCCCACTGGGGTATATTTTTTAAATTAAAAACAGTTTGTCATTCTTGAAATTTCACAACACATTTTTTCAGACCATGTTCTCAAAGTCCATACAAATCGAATGAAAACCAATGTGCATACCTAGCTACGATAGAATGGTACTTCGCAAATGTATAAAAGGGGACTTGAAATATTCTAAGGGTCCATTCAAGTCGATTGGAATTCACTGTGCATACCTATGATAGAAACGTAGTACGGTACTGTGCAGAGGTAAAAAAAAAAAAAAAAAAAAAAAAAAAAAAAAAAAAAAAAAAAATATTCTTAGAGCCCATACAAATCGAATGGAACCCAATGCGCATACCTAGCTATGATAGAACGGTACTGCGCAGAGATGTAAAGGATGGCTTAAAAAAAAAAAAAAAAAAAAAAAAAAAAATTTTTTTTTTTTTTTTTTTTTTTTTTTTTTTTTTTTTTTTTTTTTTCTTTTTCATAATTAGTCAATTTGTACTCACTGCGCATACCTAGCTATGATAGAAATGTACTGCGCATACATACAGACCGATTCTCAAAGTCCATACAAATCGAATGGAACCCAATGCGTATACCTAGCTTTGAATGAAACCAATTGCGCAGGGGTACACTAAGGGTCCATTCAAGTCGATTGAATTCACTACGCATACCTAAATATGTAATAGAAATGTACTGCGCATACATACAAAATTGTTTCAATCTATATTCTCAAAGTCCATACAAATCGAATGGAACCCAATGCGTATACCTAGCTTTGAATGAAACCAATTGCGCAGGGGTACACTAAGGGTCCATTCAAGTCGATTGAATTCACTACGCATACCTAAATATGTAATAGAAATGTACTGCGCATACATACAAAATTGTTTCAATCTATATTCTCAAATTCCATACAAATCGAATGGAACCCAATGCGTATACCTAGCTTTGAATGAAACCAATTGCGCAGGGGTACACTAAGGGTCCATTCAAGTCGATTGAATTCACTACGCATACCTAAATATGTAATAGAAATGTACTGCGCATACATACAAAATTGTTTCAATCTATATTCTCAAATTCCATACAAATCGAATGGAACCCAATGCGTATACCTAGCTTTGAATGAAACCAATTGCGCAGGGGTACACTAAGGGTCCATTCAAGTCGATTGAATTCACTACGCATACCTAAATATGTAATAGAAATGTACTGCGCATACATACAAAATTGTTTCAATCCATATTTTGAAAGTCCATACAAATAGAATGGAACATAATGCGCATTCCAATCGATACCATCAAAATCGATTGAAATTCACTGCAGTATTGTGACGTCATCGCACTTTCTCTTTTCGAGAATAGACGGGAATTCAGATCCATTCATTTTCAAAATGACGTCTGAACGAATGAGTTTAAAATACCATGAGGAAGGGTATGCGTACCCGGAGGAGTTTGATGTTTATCTAGAGAAGGTTACATCTGTATTGAGCCGAATACAGCCACCCCCTCTCGTAGGCCCCTCGGAGCCCATTCCGTACACGAAAAGGTTTTGTGGTGCGTTCTACTATTTATTTTCTACGTTTTTCAGTTTTGAATACATTGTTTTAGAATTAAATAATCCTGCCACTTCTGAAATTATGTCTGAACACGAGGGGCCTATATCATGGCGAGTGTGGCAGTACTTTGGTAAACATCGATTGTTCCTCATGGCGTTCGAAAAATGGAGACGAGAGGGCCGTCAGCCATTCATCCATATAAATTGGGTGAGAATGGCCCAAGAAACAATTGATTCCATATATGCCTTGGATGTGGGTGAGTTTTTTTTTAAATGGCCTGAGAATTGCGTGATTTGTCTAGAAGCCATGTATTTTCCTAGACAGCAAAGTTGTGGCCATTTATTTCACCCAGTTTGTATAGATCGATGGCTGACGGAAGCAGAAAATTGCCCTTACTGTAGAGCAAATTTGAGGTAGTCATTTTAGTTTAAAATTTTTCTCTCGTCTCCTTTTTATATTTATATTTATCCAAATTTTGACGGCTCATGCTTTGTCTTTTTTCTTTCAAAAGCATGAGTATTTTGTTTCGTCATATTATATACTATTATGTATGTTTATATTATTATATACTATTATATAGTATTGAATGTTTCTTATTAAATTTATTATAGAATTTTATAGAATTCTGAATGTTTATATTATTATATACTCTTATATAGTATTGAATGTTTCTTATTAAATTTATTATAGAATTTTATAGAATTCTGAATGTTTATAATAGAATTCTAAATGTTTAATTATATATATGTATATCTATGTAAAATATAATATCTATGTGAAAAATATATATATATATATATATATATATATATATATATATATATATATATATCTAATAATTAGAATAAATAAATTAATAAATACCCCACTGGGGTATATTTTTTAAAATAAAAACAGTTTGTCATTCTTGAAATTTCACAACACATTTAGAATGTCGCAATACTTTGTGATCAACGTCACAACACATTTTAGCCAATCAGAATATCACAACACTTTGTGGCCAATCAGAATGTCGCAACACTTCCTGCTTTTTCGTATATAAAAGGGGATTCAGAGCCATTCCATTTCATATTCACCATGAGTTCTAATCTGTTCTCTTTTATGTACAGTCGTGAGGGTTACCCTCATGCTGAACAATTTGATGTCTTTTTGGAAAAAATAACGCCTGTGTTGGACAATATTCAACCGCCAGATGTTGTGGGACCATCTCCCCCAATGCCATGCACTAAACGGTATTGTGGGACTTTTCTTTTTAACTTTTTATCTTCAATGTACGACTTTGCTGCACTTGTACACAAATTGGATGGTCCCTCGTTACAAATTGTAATGAGCGACTATGAAGGACCCATAGCCTGGCGAGTTTGGGAATTTCAAGGAAAATGCTTTCTTTGGAAAATGGCTTTTGAGAAATTTAAAACTGATGGTGTACAAACTTTCATCCACATCAACTGGGTGAGAATGGCTCAGGAGATTATAGATCAAATATATGCCCTGGACATGCCAGACTATTTTTTCAAAGAACCGGAGGACTGTTCGATATGTTTAAACTCCATGTTCAGCCCTGTGATAATGAAATGTGGGCACCATTTCCACGAAAAATGCATTAACAGATGGTGTCTGGAGAACAATTCTTGCCCAAACTGCAGGCAAATTTTATAACTTTAAATTTGTTCTTCCTAAAAAAATGGGACGAGGCCCCTTTATGGGGCTTCGTCCCATTTTTTTAGTCGTATTATTTTGCCAAGCTTGGGCTGCTCATGCTGGGGACTTTAAAAACAGCCTCGTTTTATTCTTCAAAAACACACAAGTCTTTTGCTTCGTTTTAGCCAACTTTGGATTGGATTCTTTTATTTTAGCCCACACAAAATTCCCCTATTCTTCTAAAACTCGCCTTTGTTTTAAACCAACCAAAGGGTCGATTTTAGTTTTGTGAAAAATTTTAATAGGGGCCCGGTGCTCAGCTATTAAATCGAGCGACTGTACAGAACCTACGACATACATCGTAAATGAGCGCATGGATGGTATTTAACGATGGTTTCCATAGACGCCATGTTAAACGGCAGGGGGTGTTGGGACCAGATTTAAAAGGGCCAGAAATTGTGCTTTTGTCAAACCAGCTGCTTCTATAACATTAAAATCTCCATGTGTGAGAATTAGAGCAGTTTGACGCTTGTGAAAATAAACAGTTTGTGACGCAATTGCAGAAACACATTTCATAGCGGCCGTGAAAGTGTGAAGGCTTCAAAAAAAAAAAAAAAAAAAAAAAAAAAAAAAAAAAAAAAAAAAAAAAAAAAAAATTTTTTTTTTTTTTTTTTTTTTTTTTTTTTTTTTTTTTTTTTTTTTTTTTTTTTTTTTTTTTTTTTTTTTTTTACTTGTGCCTTATAATTTGAGTCTTTGCCCTATGTACTATGAATACAACTTTTGCCTTTGCTGACACCAGGAATGTTTGATCCCGTCCATGTGGAGGATTAAAGTTGGTTCAATTTCTTAGAAACAAGTACCGCTATGGATCCGTGCTATTTATGTGCGGACAAGAGTGTCGATTCTCTATTTAAAACGAGATGCGGATGTCAATTTCACGTCTTTTGTCTACGCCAATTCTTCATTTATCGGTTTGTGGAAACGTGTCCAAAATGTACGACTCCCTTTCTACCAGAGGAATCGCAGCGTTTAAAGAGTTTGAAGCTTGATATAAAACCAGGCATGTATGTGCCCTCTGCTCATTTGCAGCCTTTGCCGGATAATGTTCAATATTGCCGCTTGTGCTTCTCACCCATCCATGAAAGGGATGCGAAACCACTTTTTCGGTTGACCAATTGCAGCCACATGTTTCACCTGTATTGCTTTCAACAGTTTCAACAAGCGCAATGCCCACGATGTGATGCAGAGATTGACAGTGGGGACTTTGACTATGTTAAACAAATCAAAAGCGACATTGTGTATGAAAGACCAACGACAATCGTTGGGTATTGTCCGAGCGCAACAAATCTGGAAGACGATATTACAATTACATACGACAGTGGTATTGAATGTATTACATTAGATTAGACCATAAGAAATATATAACAAGTTTGGGTCGGAATGGATTGATTAGACCATAGGAAATATATAACAAGTTTGGGTGCATGAGTGCTTGATAGCCGTATGTGAAAATGCCCTATAAAAGTATAGTTTGTGACGTCATAGCACATGCATGTGGGCAGCCACATTTCATAGTGGTCATACAGTATTAAAAAAAAAAAAAAAAAAAAAAAAAAAAAAAAAAAAAAAAAAAAAAAAAAAAAAAAAAAAAAAAAAATTTTTTTTTTTTTTTTTTTTTTTTTTTTTTTTTTTTTTTACTGTTGTCCTGATCTTTATAAACTATGTGACCAATATGAAGTGTGGTTTCATTCATGCATGTGCTATGACGTCACAATATTACGTGACGTCACAAACAGTGTATTTTTGCAAAGCCCCAGGATTTTGACAAACGTGTGGTGGCTATCAATTTCCATTCTATTACACATGTGCAAAGATGTCACGTGACCAACTGCATGCTATCACGTGAGAGCATGCAGTGCCCTCTATCCATGGTCTATATATACTAGTGCTTGAAAGGGCTCTTTGCCATTTCACACAAATGGTACCTTGAGTAAAGACGTATCTAAAAATGCTCCTGGCTCAAATGTTTACGGATCTTGTGAGGATAAAAGATGGACTGCTGTACATGATTCTCATGTTTGGGACCTTTATGATTTAAAGATACACTGTGATGAGTTTTATATGTGGGCTTGAGAGCCACACTACAACAATGTGGTTAATTAAAAAAAAAAAAAAAAAAAAAAAAAAAAAAAAAAAAAAAAAAAAAAAAAAAATTTTTTTTTTTTTTTTTTTTTTTTTTTTTTTTTTTTTTTTTTTTTTTTTTTTTTATAAATTCACTTGGTATAAAAGAGCTATATATTCTTTGAAGGCTTCATATGCTTTTTGTAAACTCATCATGGATTGCGTTCTTGTCGATATTGTGTTTATGACAAAGTTTACCTTTGAAGAGAAACCGGACGAAATTAACCTCAAGTCCATCGTACAGCCTTGGGAAATGACGTTTCACTTTTTAGACCAGACGGTGGTGTTGTTTCCCACTCCAGAGTCTACGTTAACCATGGGATGTGTAGATGTGCACTTGTCTTCAGACGCTCATGTTTTAAAACAGATGGGTAAACTTGACTACTGGTACATTGAATTGAACAGCATGGAAGAATATTTGAAAAATGCGGCTCAGGGCTTGGTAAGGGATGAGAAATGTCCCATTCCAGAATTGATTCGCCAGAGGATTGTTGTGATGAATGATGCCACATTTGACTACTTGAACAAGTGTGGCTTTCACAATGTGGACAAAATGGATTGGGAAACCTATATAAACACTTTAGATTGCAGTATGGGTTCGGAAATAAACTCTGCAGCTTGCAGTATGGGTTCGGAAATAAACCCTTCAGCTTGCAATATGGACTCGGGAATAAACTCTGCAGCTTGCAGTATGGACTCGGGAATAAACCCTTCAGCTTGCAGTATGGGTTCGGGAATAAACTCTTCATATTGCAATATGGACTCTGGAATAAACTCTTCATATTGCAATAAGGACTCTGGAATAAACTCTGCAGATTGCAATATGGGCTTGGAAGTGTCTCCAAGAAGAAGTAAACGTCTCCAAGGAAGGCGTCGTAAAGACTCTACATATGCAAACATGTACTAAGACATGTAATTCATAGTTAATGTACTACTAGACAAAAGCCAACAGTATAAAAAAAAAAAAAAAAAAAAAAAAAAAAAAAAAAAAAAAAAAAAAAAAAAATAAAAAAAAAAAACATTTTTTTTTTTTTTTTTTTTTTTTTTTTTTTTTTTTTTTTTTTTTTTTTTTTTTTGATGCACATTTCATACTCTGAACATTTCATACTCTGTTTCTCTTTCTTTCTCATCTATTGATCCCTCTGAATTCTTATAAGCTGTCAATGCTGCTTCTATTTGAAAAGCGCTGGTATTTAACGCTTTTAATTTTTTTTTTTTTTTTTTTTTTTTTTTTTTTTTTTTGAAGACTGTCAATATATAAACAAGAGTGTAAAAGTAAACTCTAGCACTTGATCAAAATGGCTGAACGATTGTCTAAACTACAATGGTCCAAACTACCCACCAACGTTGATTTTCTGGCATTTATTGACTGGATGCGATATGATGGAGAATGGACTCCTGCTACCATCACGTTTGTAGACTTGTTTACGTACGACCAATATGTGGTGGCTCGTAAGCCAGACTCGTTGAAACGCTTTACCTTTCAAGATTTGCTACGAAACAAGAAAATGTCAAAGTGTCCCTTGGACATTTTGAACGAGTGTTGTACAGAATATTTGGTGGAAGATGATGCAGAATTTTGTAGGCACAATTTTCACATTATGATAAAGAACAAGGGTAACAAGTGTGCTGTTGCCACCATTGACAAGGCAGACTACCAATATTTGGACATGCAATTGCCCGAGCATGAGGTGTTGTACTTTGGAGAGGAGCAGAGTATGGAGGATGTCGTGAATGCGCACAGGAAGAGGCGAGCGGACAAGACTGAATTTCGTTGTGAAATGTTTAAAATTAATCCAAAACCTCAATATATGACTTGAACTACAATATATTGTATTTGAAGCAAACACAGCGTGACACAGCAAAGCTATAAAGAATGTATATAATTAAAGTATGGTATATGTGAAAAAAAAAAAAAAAAAAAAAAAAAAAAAAAAAAATTTTTTTTTTTTTTTTTTTTTTTTTTTTTTTTTTTTTTTTTTAAGCAAGGTTTATAAACTCGTGTCCGCCTGCCCAAGACATTAAACATTTCTGCTGTTGATCAAGTCTTACAAAACTCATCACAATGTTTTTCAGATTGCATGCTCATCAAGATTCAACCCCGTTGATGTGCGCGGTGGGAGGAGATGGACATTTGTATTGGTAGGTCTCACATATTGAGAAGCTGTTTAGCGTTGCCATGACTCTAAAATTTCGCGAATTCATACGCGACCATCTTGCAACACACGACCAAATTTTATCAAGTCCACTCAATATTCTGACAAAAGATTGTAAGCTCATTACGACGTGTGTATTGATGGAATTCCTGAAAATGAACTGGGAAGAAATGCATGAATGGTTCTCACGTCTGTTCCACGAGTTTAAATACAAAGTTTTTAATGAATTTCTGTATGTCGCACGATATGACAATTTTAATGTAGAGCTCATTCCGGTTAAAGATGGAGATGTCACATTTGATCAATTTATTCGAAAATTTGTTCATCAAGTGATAATGAATCGCAAATTTTATTTTAGTGTGGATCCAGAAAGGTGCCCATCTCAAGCTTTGAAGGAAATTTGTCATATTCATAAGGCAAATGTTCCATCTTATTGCGATACTCCATCTTATGGTTTGCCGCAAAACTGTCCATTTCATGGCAAGCCCCAACCTGTACTATGATTTTACTGGAGCTCTCACACCTTGCAAGTTGCATTGTGAATTTGGAAATTTACTTGATGTTAAAACTAATGTTTGAGTACAACATTGTTAAAAAAAAAAAAAAAAAAAAAAAAAAAAAAAAAAAAAAAAAAAAAAAAAAAAAAAAAAAAAAAAAAAAAAAAAAAATTTTTTTTTTTTTTTTTTTTTTTTTTTTTTTTTTTTTTTTTTTTTTTTTTTTTAACGGCTGTGTTATAAAGTCTTGCTTCTTGCCTTTTAAACTTTAATGTGTATTGAATATAAAAGATTCACTATGATCTACTATAAACCTATTGACCTGTGTGCCGAATATACTTGGATGCGGTATGAAAACGGCAAAAGATTGCCTCTTGAAGTATCCATTGTAGAGACATATGATCCTGATAACGTACACATCATGCAAATGAATTTGCCGGGCGATTTAATGATTTCAATGAAGGACTTGATGGTCAATAAGAGTTTATACAAGAACAGGGAACGGTTTCATCAGAGATGTGCAAATGTTGTAGATAGGGTTAGACCTGAAATTTATGAAATGAACGTGGAGAATTGGAGAGATGTTTTGAAACATGTTCTGAAAGATGTTGTGCATGCAGATAAATATTGTGTTGGAGTTAGGTCACGGAAGCAAAAGGATTTTTTCGAGCTTGAATGTGGTTTACCGTACATAGCACGCATTAAATTGAAACCGGAAAGGCTTTTTGCTTGTTATCATAAGCATGATAAACAAATAAAATATGCATGCACGGCAACAGAAGCTCGTACAATGGCAGTTGAACAGCTTTGGAATCAAGAAGTAATGGATCTCGAGGAGAGGTACAATAAAAGAAGACTCGTGCGTATAAATCCCCTCACTAATACTCCAGAAGACTATATATGGAAAAGACCAAAGGAATGAAATTAGGAATGCATATTTGTCTGCTGTACACAATATCATACTTTGCATTATAGTTTATTTAAAAAAAAAAAAAAAAAAAAAAAAAAAAAAAAAAAAAAAAAAAAAAAAAAAAATTTTTTTTTTTTTTTTTTTTTTTTTTTTTTTTTTTTTTTTACTATTTAAAGGTTGACCATAATACCTATTATATATTTAATACGAGTTCTATGAAATGATACATGAGCCTTCGTCCTTGTTAATCTCTTGGGGAACCATCACTTTCATTCCATTTATAAAATAAACTTCAGATTGATCCATTGTCAATTGTATTTCCTTATCCGTTAGCACAAATCCCTTCTTTTTGTTGCCAATGCTTGTCTTGAAACAAATCTTGTGTCTTATCAGCATCAAAGCAATTTGAATCACGTTGACATCCACGAAATTGGAACTTCTATACGATTTATTCGTAAACATGGACAGCCATTGTTTGGGCAATTCAGGCAAAGAATGGTTTTCGGGAAGTTGGTCCGTTTCTTTGGCTTCCGTCACACACCATGCAGGATAGGGTACACTTTTATGGTTAACGCGATGCAACGAGTATTGGTGGTTCAGTCGATACGACTCTTGCACGAAAAATTCGTCCGACAGTGTTGTTGGTTGAAAAATGTATTCAATGTTGCGTTTAGATTCTTTACAAGGACGTCCCTCCAGCACTGGGAAATTGAAGCAGTAAAAGGAATGTTTATACACGTATCCTATGACGACAGAGTCTACAACGACCTTCTCCATGTCTACGGGAAGATTTAAAAAGGAGCAAACGTAGTAAATGGGAGACCATATGGTGACGGGTACCTCTTGATATTCAGAATATACATCATACGGACTCTGAACAAATATACATCGTTTGGGATGCCGTCCATTGACACTCAAGGCTACATATTCTTTGGGTGCCATCAAATCATTTCGGGTACCCTCATATGAGATGCGAAAAGGGTATTCCACGATGAGACCCAATTCATTCAAGACCCTTTCATTCGCTTTGCCGTCATTGTCATGCAAATAGTTGCGGTAGTACGATCCCAAAATGTCTTGCAGTAAATATTGGGGCAAACTCTTTTGAATGAATCGACTGTTGAGTCGTCTTTCTTCGGGTAGATACGGTTTTTCCACCTTTGTAAAATAAACCATTTTGGGAACGGCAACGACATCTTTGGTTAGATAGGAGCGAATCTCGACTTGCATATTTTTATGGACGAGCTGTTTCCATTCTTGAGCTACAGAAAGCACCATATGGACTGGTTCTTTACTCAAAATACAGACACGATAGCATGCATTGGATCGTGTAGGGGCAAAATAGTTCCCCCCTGGACAGGGCAAGTCTTCCTTGTCCAAATACATGATGCAATTTTTGTAAGCAAAGACAAAGTCGTACGCTTGTCTGGCGATACTTCGCCAATATTCAGACACAATGGCAGGGTCTTTCACAAAGTAGGGGGTAGCATATAGTTGAAATGTAGCATCCCTTTCAAGACTGGGTGTAATGGTTTTGAAAGACCCCAAAAGAGCCACCCAAAAATTGTTCTTGTGACAGGTGACGCTAATGGGATCTTCTGTATTAAAGAAAGCCTTGAGTGCTTGGGTAAACGCTTTCTGTATATTCATGTGTATGGTGTCATACTCATACATTAATTTTATGGCCAATGGTTCAAAGGGTTCGTCAGCAAAGTCCAACACAATCAAGTCTTCCACGTTACGAAAATTTTGGCATCCGTGAAAAAGACTATACAACTTGCTATACCTGGGAAAATTCATTCTTGCTTTACTTGGTTAGATAAAGATTCAACCTCACAGTAGGCATGAACCACTGGAACCAGCTGTTGATCAGTGTACACTATATCGCTTTTATTGATTGGATGTGCGACTCGAATGAGTTTTTTCCCAGTAAATTGGAGTTTGTGTCAGTGCACGAACCCATTCATTACATGATTTATTCCAAACATTCGAACCTGTTAAATCAGCCAAAATGTCCATTGCAAGTCGTCGACAATTTTGACGCCGAATATATTTATCACGTACCAGTACATGAATTAAACACATTTCTTCAGACTATATTACATGATACCATGCTTTGCAATGTTGAGGCAGCCAATATAACCATTGCTACTGTTAAGAAATCAGACTTTTATTACTTGGATACATTTATGCCAGCCGATATCGTATATCTGGGTGCAGTAAAGTAAATGTATAACAATGTAACAAAGTTGATATCAGGGGACCATTCTTATATTCTTTAAAAAAAAAAAAAAAAAAAAAAAAAAAAAAAAAAAAAAAAAAAAATTTTTTTTTTTTTTTTTTTTTTTTTTTTTTTTTTTTTTTTTTTTTTTTTTTTTTTTTCATTTATATATTTGAACATTTATTAGTCTTGCTAGTACGTCTCACCATTTCAAAGGTTGCACTATGAACACCAAACCAATTATAACATAGCGCTTTCCATTGATTCAAGTACGCTTGGTGTGTTTTGGGAAACAATTTGGGAGCTGAAGCGTATTCTGCCAGCCATTCCGGTTTATCTTTCAAGTATTCTTTGCGTCTGTTGAGATCCGTGTTGAACCACCCCAACAAGTCTGACATTTTCAATTTGGTTTCTATGAGTAAAAACAACAAGAGGCATACTTCATCCGTATCTTTTCGTTGCTTCACTCTTTGATGCAGGGTGTCAATTTGATCTAGTGAAAAGACTCGACCATGACGTTCCATCTTTATTGATCATGAATACCCCTCACTTTACGCAGTGGAACGCCGCAAAACAGTTCAATTTGCGCACAAACGTTAATGTCGAAAAGTGTCAATACGTTGTTTTATTGCGAACAAGGGATTTCTTCACGTTAGAAAGAGATTTGCAAAAGGGTCTAAATTTGAACAAGAAGCATTTGAGTTGGTTCCAGATAAAGTTTACTAAACATTTGGCCCGTGTAGTGTACGCCGACATATACAGCGAGATTGAATCAAGTCGCTTTGGTCCCATCTATTATAAATCGTGTTATGGCATTGTCCGTAAACTCTTTGAAAATGAATATGGACCATACAACCCAACAATTGTCGCTCCCACTTGGCTCCTCCGAAAAGTTTGGCCGCAGCAAGTCCCCTACAAAAATATATCCCCAGAAACATTCAGGGACTGGCTCATCGCATGAACAAATGAAACGTCTGTTGAATCGAGAGGTGGCCCTGAAATGTCTTGAGGGTAAACAGTCGCTTCGTCAACATCGTTGGGAAGTGTTGGAACAAGTGGCCAAATGGTTAAATATTGCGGAGGATTTGGAAGATTTCCATGATGGTAAAGTGCGGGAAGAATTAATTGCATTGCTCTCACAAGAAGTGAAACGAAAAAATATAAAACAGGTACCAATGGACGCACCGGATTGGGATCGTTTACTAAAACAGTGGTTGAATCATAACATGGTCGATAAGGATGTGATGGATCGTAACATTTATCGTTTACTGGCGGTGGATGGGTTTAATGGCTATGAACCTCAAGGTTTAAAGTTATATTTGGAAAACATGGTGAATCCGAAAAAAATGCGACGAGAGTATCGTTTTCATACACGAGCTGTACGTGGCATGTATGAGCACTTGGATTCCCATACTAAATTGTCCAGTTTGATTGGAACAGATTCAGCTTGTGTGGTATTTTTGGCATTGTTAAAACTGTTTACAGAAACATTTACAGAATTGATGCTGGACGATGATATGGTTGTACACATGAGGAATGTAAGGCAAAGTACGGAGATGTTTTTGCACAGAAATGCCAACTATTACAAAGATGTTCACGCTGTGACAGACGATATATTGAATGAATTGGGCCAAGTGTACAAGTCTTTTGGTCATGATTGGAGTCGAGTGGGAAAAGAACAAATGTATGAAGCAATCAGGCAAAGAACACAACGTAAAAAGGACAAAGACAAAAAGAAGAATGTAGTGTCAAAGACAAGACTGTAAAAAAAAAAAAAAAAAAAAAAAAAAAAAAAAAAATTTTTTTTTTATTTGAAATGAATTTTTGATTGAAGGACTGATCACAGTTTTGGCTTGCATCATCGACAATATAGGCCGCAAAAGATATGACGAGTGTGATCACAAAGAGGCAATACAACTGTATACCATGAAAGTAGGGGCGATACGAAGCATAACGACTGCCAAACACATATTGCAAGAACATGTCTGATTGACTTTATATATCCTTGTTACAAAAAAAAAAAAAAAAAAAAAAAAAAAAAAAAAATTTTTTTTTTTTTTTTTTTTTTTTTTTTTTTTTTTTTTTTTTTAAGAATATAAGAATGGTTGCATGCCCATCTGTTTCAATTCATGTCAACATGTACTATAGACGCTTTAGCAAAAATATCGCTGAAAAGGCACATGCCGTTGAGACTGTGACAACGGAACAGTTTATTCAAATTACAGACTTTTATGACCAAGATGTCTTCATCATTGCTGGTCAAGAAGGCGTCAAAATTTTAAAGTCTGTCATACCCAACACTGTACAAATCAATTATATTGAGAAAAAGGACCTGTATTTCATACGCGTACTGGAATGGCCATATCTAAAGGTTATGTGTCTAAAGTGCGCCGATTCTAACCCGTGCTTCTGGAAATATTATGATGAAATGGAAAATGAAAAATTTGAGTACCACATTCATACGTTTTCAATATTTAGACCAACCCCCGTGCTTGGCAGTAACAGTTCTGACTCTGTTGGGCATGGAACTGATTAACTTGTCAAAGTATGAGTCGGGAATTTCTTGAAATGCTTGCAAAATGTCCTCCCAAAGCTGATTGCGATTCTGAACTCCTCTTTTTAATTTTTCAACCCGTCTTACCAATTCCGCCCAGACATTTTCCACGGGATTCATGTCGGGTCCTTTTGGAGGCCAATCGTCCATGACTGGAATGTTGTGCATCTGTAACCATTGTTTGGTGGCTTTGCTTGTGTGAATGGACGATAAATCTTGCATAAAAATTAAATTTTCCTGTACGATTTGATTTTCAACGAGTGGAAGAATTTTGCTGGTGTAATACTCAGAATTGAGAGTCTTTTGCTCGATCCGGTGTAAATGTCGAACAGATCCTCCAAATGCCATCCACACGCATATTGTAAACCTGGGCGTTCCATTCAAAATGGGATTGGAAGAATTGACCAAGTACTGGTCGTCATACCGATCGCTTGCTTCTTTGGGACGATAAACACGCAAAGCTCCTCGACTGGAGGATCTGAATACTTTTTCGTCGGAAAAGACGACCGTTTTCCATTGTTCCATTTCCCAGTGTTTGTGTGAATTTGCAAATATATAACGTTTCTCACGGTGATGGGGTGTCAGAAACGGTTTACGTGCCGGTACACGACATTTTAAGCCATGTTGCCTTAAGCGATTGCGAACTGTATCTACACTGCAGTTGGGCGCGAGTTCTTTTTGTAAATCGACTGCAGACTTGAAGGGGTCCTTCCGAATGGCTTCGTACAATGTCACGTCTAGACTGGACTCTGTGACACGGGGACGTCCCTTTTTGGTAGTGGCCTTTTCGCCTTTGCGCTGAATCCAATAATGCACAGTGGAAGGGGATAAGAACAATTTCCGAGCAATTTCACGCTCAGACAAGCGCTCTTTTTCGTACATGTAAATAATGGCTTGACGCTGATCCATACTTGATTAAAACAAGAATGGATGAACTCATGGTGCATTGCAGCAAGTGTCTTCAACAGACGCCAACACTCGATGTGCAATTGTTTCAGACGAAACATAATCGTACCATGTTGCGTGGAAAATGTAAAGTGTGTGGTACGGTTAAGGTGACGTTTCATAAAACAAGACGATGAGTTTTGTCGAGGCCATACAGGATAAACTTTGCCATCCTTGGATTCATTTGGGCATTGGTACAGACGGTAAACCAGCTATTATATGTATAGAGTGTAACGCGACTCCTATTCCCGATGTGTACGAATACATTCAGAATCTGTGTCAAATTAATATACTGGGAGGTTGTCAAATGGCTCAATTGTATGCGGAATGGTCAGGAGATACCAATGTTCCCGTGAGTATGGTCGTTATGAATATCGATGGAATTTTACCCAAGCGCATCGAGGGACAGACTCTCGCTAGGATCGTGAATAGCGTCAAAATATTAAAGGCTCTCAATGCTCCCTTTACAGAAAATGGTTTAATTGAACCCTTTACCGAGGAAATGAACCGATTTTTAGACGATTGTGCCAACATGATTTCCTCCAGCAAAAATGAACATTTGGAAAAGAGTGAGAAAGTTATACTCGACAACATTTTAAAAAGTGTACACACCATCATGAACAATCAAGATTTTCAAACCAAGAAATTTGAGTATTATTTCGACACGTTGGTTCCATATGTGAAATCTTGTGATGAATGGACATTGTTGCCACCCGACGACGACGAGTCCAATGCAGTCAATCAGCTAGTTAAACAGTTGCAGCGTTCTCAAGCGATACGGAAACATTTTGGCAAATTTTCAATATCTTTTGAATTGTTTCACGTGTTGGCGGCTTGTTATGCGTGTTGTTCAGACAAAGATGTGGTATCCAATTGGTTTCTGGATATGACAGCCAGGATATGCAATGGGGAATTTTTTTGGAAAAAGTATGAGGAATGTCAATGGGTGCAGCAGGTGCGTCAAATTATAAATGCTGAAATGAAAGGCAAACGGAACATGGATTTGTATTATGTCCTTCGGAGTATGAAACAGGGGGACGGTATTGAATCTTTATCGGAAAATTTTGAACGGTATGCATTGTTGGAAAAGACCATCAGGGAAAAGATTCGAGCTCCCACTGAATTACATGAGATGGTGTGTCAGCAGCTTTTCCCGACAGCAGTGTTTGAAAATCATCGGGATTGTATGGCTTTTAATGTGGCTTTGGGTTTTGTAGTCAACAAATTGGATCAACGAACGGGTCAAGTCCAGAAAGGTGCATTTCGTACAGCCAGACAGTTGTCTCAAGTCATTAGTAAATTGATGCTGCAAGTGCAAAATTTTAATGAGAAAAATTCAATTCCTTGGACCATGGATACGATGAAATTGTTCTTGGCGTCAGACGAGAGTATTGACAACAGCATAAAGACGTTTGCAAAATGTGTATTTGATTCCAGTGAAGATGATAAAGAGTAAAAATAAACAGCCGAACAATGTTAAAAAAAAAAAAAAAAAAAAAAAAAAAAAAAAAAAAAAAAAAAAAAAAAAAAAAAAAAAAATTTTTTTTTTTTTTTTTTTTTTTTTTTTTTTTTTTTTTTTTTTTATCCCGTAGCACAAATGCTGTTGTTTAACTGCGAGGCTCCCATTTTGCAGCAAGTAAACACCATTTCCACAAACACATTTCGTGGCGACAACTTAATAAATTTACTTCATTTGGAAAAATGTGTGCTCCCTCATCATGAAGAATCCTGTATAATTTTACCACGGAGGTGGTATCCAATACATTTTCTGAAGCGATGCATCTTTGATAAACGTTTGATAGTTTTGCCATGATCGTTTTAAATGTGCATTTAACGCTTGTTTCAATTGCTTTGATAAAGCAATGGACCACGTTTTACCTGTTGGCATCATTTTTTCCAAATGAAACATTTGCATGTATACATTGTGTGGTTCGGTTGAGGTTGGGTTCCATACTCCATGTTTAGTGTTTAGTAATGGCTTGTTGAAATCCGTTATAAACTCATATGGTTGATAAGGATCCATCTTCCACGATGTAGGTTTGAGAGGTCCAACGTGTAAAGCAATCACATTTGTATTGTTTGCATCCCATTCTAAATCCAAATGACTAGTAAACACCAAATGCTTCCATTTATGTGGAATTCTCTCCCCAAACGCTGGCTCTGGCCAGATAAATACGTTGCGTCCATTATACATGAACCATCTGGGTGGTTCGCTCCATGAGTTTTCCTTGGGACCCACGTGAGGACGTAAAAAAAATTCCATCAACTCTGGTTCTCTACCCAAATTTCCAAAAAATATGGTAGATTTATTGGAATTTAAGGCGTCGAGAATTGCCACTTCAACCATGCTTGTCTTTACCGTAAAATGGAGCCTAGTCAAAGTTTCACGATCTTTTCCATAGACGCCATGTTAAGGAGGTGGAATTGCAGACCCCTTTCAAAAAATGTTGAAATAAAGCAATGGATTCAGGGAGTCATAATGCATTTGGAACTATTCCACACCGCTCTGATGGTGTTGTGAACGAAATTTTAAGTGATGGAGAGGAAATAAACTCTTCAATACAGGGTCCTAGTACATCTTATGGGATAAGATCAAACTCTGAGCAGCAATATAATTTTAAGAAGGAGGTTCCATGGTATTTTCAAGAAAGAAGGCCATTGGATACTAGACCTGTGGGAATTGTGAAACCCAACAACCATTTACCTGCAGAGACGTCTAGACTTGTTATGAGAAATAGAGATTTACCGTCATACAGATTTCATCCTATGCGTCGTCCAAATCAAAGCCCTTCAATACAAGAAGATAGTCCAAGAAGAACTGAAATTTCGACACTTGAAAGTACAACACCGAGAACACAAAACAGTCTTGTTGTGACATCTCCAGTTAGACGGCAAGACCCACAAATTCCACGATTTTCTCCCATGCGTCGCCCAAATCACAGCCCTTCAACACAAGAAAATAGTCCAAGAACAATTGAAATTTCGACACCTGAAAGCATACCACCGTGGACACAAAACAGTCTTGCCACGACATCTCCAATTAGAATCAATCAGCAAGCCCCACAAAGTCCTAGATTTTCTCCTATGCGTCGACCAAATCAGAGCCCTTCAACACAAGAAAATAGTCCAAGAAGAATTGAAATTTCGACACCTGAGAGCACACCGCCGAGAACGCAAAATAGTCTTGTGACATCTCCAATTAGATTCAATCGGCAAGCTCCACAAAGTCCTAGAAGGCTGGGAAATCTGACGTCTGTATTAGACTAAAAAATACAAAAGTGTAATACTCTAGCGTTTGTTAACATTCTGGGGCTCTGCAAAAATAAACTGTTTGTGACGTTACACATCACGTCATAGCATGTGTATGAGAATTCAAAAAAAAAAAAAAAAAAAAAAAAAAAAAAAAAAAAAAAAAAAAAAAAAAAAAAAAAATTTTTTTTTTTTTTTTTTTTTTTTTTTTTTTTTTGTAACAAGGATATATAAAGTCAATCAGACATGTTCTTGCAATATGTGTTTGGCAGTCGTTATGCTTCGTATCGCCCCTACTTTCATGGTATACAGTTGTATTGCCTCTTTGTGATCACACTCGTCATATCTTTTGCGGCCTATATTGTCGATGATGCAAGCCAAAACTGTGATCAGTCCTTCAATCAACGAGTCAAATCCCTCAGATACAAGTATGCCACTACTCAACGTGCCGGCAATGCATAAACCCATCTTGGAGAATTTTGATGCACACGTCAACAATTTTATTCACTTTTTACAAAACCGCGTCCATTGCATTTTCGTGTACGATGGAGCAGAAGAAGTTTATCAACACATTTTGGATAGAACGGTTTATGCTTGTTCGGTACAACATGTACCTTCCGGGAAAATTATAAAAAATGTGTTTCCCATCATGATTGGATCCCAATTGGATATGGCAATTCGCCATTCAAAGCAACGTGTTTTTGATTCTGGGGTGCCCGTTGTGCATGATCCACCATTTCAAATGCTGGACATTGGTCGATGCTTTTTTATCATCAGTGGATACTTGAGACAATTGCCCTATTTTTTCACCAACGATCCATCTCGCACCCATATTGTCTACAAGCACTCGGTACGCATTTTTACATACGATGAATTTGATCGCGGCAAACAATTGAGTCTATATACCCACGATGAGCGTCGGGGGCAATTGATTGCCAAAAATAACAAGGGGGAAGAATCGGATGAATTAATATCATGCTTCTTTGATTTTTGCCCCTATACTACAGATCAAACCACATATATGGCTCATTTGTATCGCCACGATTCGTTTGACATTGATTCTCTGACCAATAAAATTGTTTACAGTCCAGGACATATTTTTACCAAACTTTTTGTTAAATATCTCTATGGTCCATTGCGACAAGAAAAACCCCGTTGGTCCTTGGTTAAATCAAAAGCATCCCTCATCGTAAAATGCATTGAAACTGGAAAATTATTGCGTGTCTTATCTGAAAAGACCAAATTTTTCAAGGAAGGAAAAGATGGTCAACCTCAAGAAAATCATAGAGAGATTGGAGCCAACGGCGAAGTGTTTTCAGAAAAAAACATGGAATCGTATCGAGAGGTCTCTTCTCACACGTATCCGTTGAATCCCTATTTGTCTCATTTGATTGTGCGTCAAACTTCAAACAAGGTCAAATCCAATGCCATGCCCTCTACTCACGACAGCTATTTAGGATTTTTGGGCATCTTGGGAACATTTGATACGAAATGTGTAGGTCGAACCAACATGATGGCCAGAGATACATATATATCGACCTGTTTTGATTTGGAACCCACTTACAACGATGGATCATATTTCTGGACATGGCTTCAATTGGATGTCGTGGATTGTTCTTCATTTTTTGTGGTTGTCAACGAAGCTTGCGTCCCCGTCAGTCGAACCTGTTTTGATACTTTGGACTTGTTGGCCATCAAACGAAAATTTCAACTCATTGAATGCTTTAAAGAGACACCCTTCATCCACATTACGTTGAAAGCTGGTCTCTTTTTCAAACAAATTCCCGGCACTGACATTTGGGTCAGCCCTCATGATATTATGTATTGGGTCAAAGAGTTGTGTGGCATTGAGGACAGAAAACAGTTGAAAAGCAAGTTTGGATATTCATTTATCACCAGTTATATTGTGGATTTAAATCCATTCTTTAACCATAATGCTTTTCCCAAAAATATTTTAGCCTTTAATTCGTTAAAAAATGCCGTGTTGGCACCAGATGGACGTTATGCTCATTATTTTATGGACACTGTATCCGTGTATGGTCGAGGATTGACTCCCTATCATAAAGTGTATTTGAAGCCCGTGGAAGATGGAATATCACCTCATTTTACCATGTTTATACCTCATGTCATGGTGAGCTACATGAGTTTTATGGGTTTAACGCAAAAGGATTGCATCGTTCGCCGAGCAGACGTCCGTGCTTTTGATTGTTGCAGATTTTTCACAGTACGCCTCAAAGTGGAAGGAGATGGGTTGGTTGTATTTTTTCCAGTGCAAGGAGATGCGGATGACTCAAATCTTTTGGGAACGGTCGTGCATCATGGAAAACAACCTTTGAAAGTGGAACCTTTTTCAATTCATTTAAAATTGGTTCCCGTAAACGATCAGGTGATTAACATACAATTTGGAAAGGCGCCATTTCGAGTGGTTCGATACCATTTATCGACCAACGTTTTAAGCGTTTGTGTTGAGCAAGAGCATATTACGAGCATGGGGGATAAATTGTGCAGCCTTCACGGACAAAAAGGAGTCATGTCGCTAAGGGATAAATTGCCCATTTTGGACGAGAGTGTCATGCCAGATTTGATTGTCAATCCCTATTGTATGAGTCGAATGACGCCTGGACAGATCCGAGAAGGAAAATTGTTAGGAGGTGGAAAAGATTCTGAATTCATACGTAATACCGATGGAAAAATAGTACAGGGAAAAGCATTTTATAGTAAAACGTTTTATTTCCCCATTGCCTATTGGGCTTCAGAACATTTGTATGCAAATGAAGACTGTACCTTGGATATACTGACTGGTCTTCCAGTCCGTGGACGTTCTCGTAATGGGGGTATGCGCTGTGGCAATATGGAGCTGAATAATGGGCTGAGAGGCAATGGACTCGCTTCGTGCACAGAAGAAAAATTTTTTGAGCACGGAGATCGGAAAATGATGAAAAAGTCTGTGGTTGTTCCCAAAACGTTAGAGTTGGTACAGGAAGATGCTCGATTTTTCAAATTCAATTTAAACTATCAAACAAACCAAACTGTGACACTGGAAGAGTGTTAAAAAAATTCATTTTTTTTAAGGTCGCCTATATTTAAAGTCAAGGGGTATTGTCCACATGATATGGGCCTTGAACTTTAAAAAAATGCCAAACTTTTAAAGTCTGATGAAAAAGATTTAAAGTAAATTGGTACACGAAGCGCTGAGTACCTCCAAACTTTAAAAGTTTTGTTATAAACTTTAAAAGTCGAATAAAGTTTTAAAGGTCGTTTATTCAACCGATGGCGAAAGGCGTTTCAACTTTAAAAGTGAAAGAGCCCAAAACAGCTCCACTTTAAAAGTGAAAAGGGTCCATAAATTTGCAAAATGGGCAGGAAAAGATGTAAAATTGTTCAAAGCAAGGTGGTTGCGGACTTGTCCTGCTCAACTATTTTTTCGACTTTATAAATTCATAGCGACTTTAAAACTCGTTTAACATGGGGATTCCCATTGAAACCAGGCATGCAAAAATGTCGAGCACCCAAACGGGTCTAAAACACGTGCAATGGGTCAACAAAAATCCAAAAACAATTAATAAATTGGGTATTTTGTCGAAAAATTCCAAACTAACACTTTCGCTCTCAATGTTAAAAGGTCAATTTACCGTCAACTCGTCTGAAGCGTTCAAGTATTTTTGCCGTTTTAAATATATGAGCAGATAAATTCATAGTCGTTAACATGGAGATTCCCATAGGATGGCTATGAAAAAATAGTTGAGCACTTCCCAAACGGCAAAAATATATGAGCACCCAACCCTTTGACTTTTAAAGTGAAAAGTCGAGCGGATTTAACAGGAACAAATGCCGAGCGCTCAACTATTTTTTCGACTTTATAAATTCATAGCGACTTTAAAACTCGTTTAACATGGGGATTCCCATTGAAACCAGGCATGCAAAAATGTCGAGCACCCAAACGGGTCTAAAACACGTGCAATGGGTCAACAAAAATCCAAAAACAATTAATAAATTGGGTATTTTGTCGAAAAATTCCAAACTAACACTTTCGCTCTCAATGTTAAAAGGTCAATTTACCGTCAACTCGTCTGAAGCGTTCAAGTATTTTTGCCGTTTTAAATATATGAGCAGATAAATTCATAGTCGTTAACATGGAGATTCCCATAGGATGGCTATGAAAAAATAGTTGAGCACTTCCCAAACGGCAAAAATATATGAGCACCCAACCCTTTGACTTTTAAAGTGAAAAGTCGAGCGGATTTAACAGGAACAAATGCCGAGCGCTCAACTATTTTTTCGACTTTATAAATTCATAGCGACTTTAAAACTCGTTTAACATGGGGATTCCCATTGAAACCAGGCATGCAAAAATGTCGAGCACCCAAACGGGTCTAAAACACGTGCAATGGGTCAACAAAAATCCAAAAACAATTAATAAATTGGGTATTTTGTCGAAAAATTCCAAACTAACACTTTCGCTCTCAATGTTAAAAGGTCAATTTACCGTCAACTCGTCTGAAGCGTTCAAGTATTTTTGCCGTTTTAAATATATGAGCAGATAAATTCATAGTCGTTAACATGGAGATTCCCATAGGATGGCTATGAAAAAATAGTTGAGCACTTCCCAAACGGCAAAAATATATGAGCACCCAACCCTTTGACTTTTAAAGTGAAAAGTCGAGCGGATTTAACAGGAACAAATGCCGAGCGCTCAACTATTTTTTCGACTTTATAAATTCATAGCGACTTTAAAACTCGTTTAACATGGGGATTCCCATTGAAACCAGGCATGCAAAAATGTCGAGCACCCAAACGGGTCTAAAACACGTGCAATGGGTCAACAAAAATCCAAAAACAATTAATAAATTGGGTATTTTGTCGAAAAATTCCAAACTAACACTTTCGCTCTCAATGTTAAAAGGTCAATTTACCGTCAACTCGTCTGAAGCGTTCAAGTATTTTTGCCGTTTTAAATATATGAGCAGATAAATTCATAGTCGTTAACATGGAGATTCCCATAGGATGGCTATGAAAAAATAGTTGAGCACTTCCCAAACGGCAAAAATATATGAGCACCCAACCCTTTGACTTTTAAAGTGAAAAGTCGAGCGGATTTAACAGGAACAAATGCCGAGCGCTCAACTATTTTTTCGACTTTATAAATTCATAGCGACTTTAAAACTCGTTTAACATGGGGATTCCCATTGAAACCAGGCATGCAAAAATGTCGAGCACCCAAACGGGTCTAAAACACGTGCAATGGGTCAACAAAAATCCAAAAACAATTAATAAATTGGGTATTTTGTCGAAAAATTCCAAACTAACACTTTCGCTCTCAATGTTAAAAGGTCAATTTACCGTCAACTCGTCTGAAGCGTTCAAGTATTTTTGCCGTTTTAAATATATGAGCAGATAAATTCATAGTCGTTAACATGGAGATTCCCATAGGATGGCTATGAAAAAATAGTTGAGCACTTCCCAAACGGCAAAAATATATGAGCACCCAACCCTTTGACTTTTAAAGTGAAAAGTCGAGCGGATTTAACAGGAACAAATGCCGAGCGCTCAACTATTTTTTCGACTTTATAAATTCATAGCGACTTTAAAACTCGTTTAACATGGGGATTCCCATTGAAACCAGGCATGCAAAAATGTCGAGCACCCAAACGGGTCTAAAACACGTGCAATGGGTCAACAAAAATCCAAAAACAATTAATAAATTGGGTATTTTGTCGAAAAATTCCAAACTAACACTTTCGCTCTCAATGTTAAAAGGTCAATTTACCGTCAACTCGTCTGAAGCGTTCAAGTATTTTTGCCGTTTTAAATATATGAGCAGATAAATTCATAGTCGTTAACATGGAGATTCCCATAGGATGGCTATGAAAAAATAGTTGAGCACTTCCCAAACGGCAAAAATATATGAGCACCCAACCCTTTGACTTTTAAAGTGAAAAGTCGAGCGGATTTAACAGGAACAAATGCCGAGCGCTCAACTATTTTTTCGACTTTATAAATTCATAGCGACTTTAAAACTCGTTTAACATGGGGATTCCCATTGAAACCAGGCATGCAAAAATGTCGAGCACCCAAACGGGTCTAAAACACGTGCAATGGGTCAACAAAAATCCAAAAACAATTAATAAATTGGGTATTTTGTCGAAAAATTCCAAACTAACACTTTCGCTCTCAATGTTAAAAGGTCAATTTACCGTCAACTCGTCTGAAGCGTTCAAGTATTTTTGCCGTTTTAAATATATGAGCAGATAAATTCATAGTCGTTAACATGGAGATTCCCATAGGATGGCTATGAAAAAATAGTTGAGCACTTCCCAAACGGCAAAAATATATGAGCACCCAACCCTTTGACTTTTAAAGTGAAAAGTCGAGCGGATTTAACAGGAACAAATGCCGAGCGCTCAACTATTTTTTCGACTTTATAAATTCATAGCGACTTTAAAACTCGTTTAACATGGGGATTCCCATTGAAACTAGGCATGCAAAAATGTCGAGCACCCAAACGGGTCTAAAACACGTGCAATGGGTCAACAAAAATCCAAAAACAATTAATAAATTGGGTATTTTGTCGAAAAATTCCAAACTAACATTTTGATGTTTAGTGTTATGAATACTAATGTAAATCAGCACAGTTAATGTATGTTGAGAAAATACTAAAAAAAAAAAAAAAAAAAAAAAAAAAAAAAAAAAAAAAAAAAAAAAAAAAAAAAAAAAAAAATTTTTTTTTTTTTTTTTTTTTTTTTTTTTTTTTTTTTTTTTTTTTATTGTGTCTGTGGTCCAACATATTCTTTTAAAAGGTTGTTGCCTTCCTCTTGAAAAAAGTTTACCATATAATTTTCCAAGCAGTGTGGTTTTCCACTCAATACCACTTTCTTGTATGGTTCAGGACAAACACACAAGAAATCGTTGCGTCCATTGTACATAAATGAACCGTGTTCGCATACATCTGGATTCAAATCATTACAGCTTGGTCCTGACCAAAATGTTTCATCTGTACATAGACAAATCCATTGTGATACGGCATCTTTTGCTAACATACGTCTTCCTCCTTTCATTTCATTACATTCAATGTCTGCCTTTTCATTTGCCACGCAGACACCTCCTATGCATTTTGTGTGCTCTTCCAAGCATAAAAAGCTGCATTCGTCCACGCATTCGACTTGTTTGCTGGAACAGTTTTGTTGAAAAATGGGCGGGTGTATGTTAATTGAAGAATTGGAACGAGTATGATTTGGCATCCATAAAAATCCAATCCACAAGAGTAAAAATAACAACCATATGGTCCACATGCTTTATTCCTGAAAAATAAACAAGATGGACCGTAAGATTGATCATCACGATTCCCAAAGACCCCGACCCAATACAGCCATTTTGAATCATGTTGGTAAATGGAGGGATGCGTGGACGGCTTGCAATTTTATTGCTGAAGACTATGCCTCAAAAGATTTACAAAACTTTCACATTGTGTTGAGCCAGTGGATACCTATTATCAACTGGATATTTGGCAATGTTATAGGCAACTTGGATCCCATTGATCCTAACGATAAAGACAATCCGGTTCAAATTGTTCCGTGGTTCTATTACTGTAATGAGCCCAACGGACCTAAAGAAATTTTGCAATTTTATATGGAACCCAACATTCGAGAGAATGGTGAACGCCATATGCACATCATTTTCAACTTGTACGAATTTATAATCATACGAGACAACTATTGTGCCAATATGAGCAGAAACAACCACATGTTGGTGGATGAAGCACGTGGAACCATAAATTTTTCCGTGATGGACGACGAACAATGCAATCCAGCTGAATATTTCAAGCACATTACAACGTTGCAAATGCTCTTTTTGTACACGATGCATTTTATGGCACATTGGGACACTTATGAACGGCATAGTCATGCAAATTATGATACCCATGCAAATTTAAAGCAATCCAAGTTTCACAACCTGTATTATTACGGGATGCTCGTTCACGTACGCGAATAAAACAAGATGTTTCCCCAAAAGGTGCCCGCCTTGTTTGCGTATGAAAAATTGCTTGACTACTCTGAACACAATCGTGAGGATATGAAAAATTTCAGTCTTCGGAGTGTGCAACGATTGGGACTAAACGGTTTGACTCCTGTCGGGAAACTCAAAATATTTTTCCGTAGTTTCGGGGCCTTTCGTGAATTTAAAACAGATTTAGCGTCGAGTGAGATTGACCAATCTTCTTGGCAGTCTGTCTACGAAGAGTATCCTGGAGCCCGTAAATATGTGCGTAAATATTACAAACCAGCCTGTAGTTCCAAGGGGAGAAAGCGATTAAAAATGAAGACATTCATTGGATCCCCTAACATGTCTGATGTGTCAGATGATGAATCTGTTCTTTCAATCAAAAGCGACGACGACAACATTAACCTTCCTAAGCAAGTGTGTAGAGGCATATATGGAACTTGTCGGTATTATGATGAGGCTCGCAAATATCGCAAGTTTGAGGAAGACAACAGCGAAGATGATAGGTATGAGTTTGACTTAGGGTACAATTAATGGATTTTCCAAAGGATTGTACACGAGTGGAAACACGGCTTGAAAGCGATCGCTATAGTGCTGTAAATAGTTAAAACCAGACTTTATATTGTCATTCAAAGACAAAATGACCGAGGAAGACGTACAAGGGGATAAATGTCCATTTATCACGCGTACGGGAATGACACTCGAATGTTCTGCTGGAGGACCAAAACAGGACAAGAGATCTTTACCAATGGGTGTGGTTTTCACGGGAGATGTATCATACTTAAAAACCCACAGTGTAATAAACTGAGGTAAAAGACGAGTGCAAGTCAATATATCCAAGTCTAGGAAAGGAGCCAACTTTGAAGGATCAAAATTGAGCAGTTGAATGAAATGAAACAATTCTTCTTCAAACGTTTCACTGCGTTGATTATGGAGCGTATCTAAATGAAAGCGATTCAACTTTACACGGATGCATTCAAATGGTAAATGCAGCCTTGCAAGTGTGGTGGCTTCGTGCACATAGGCCATGTATTGGTTTCCACTAAGATAGGAAAACTGAAAGGGTTTATTATGCTGCTTCCAGACGTGAATGGGATTGTGTAAACGCCGATCGCAAGGATAAACAGTGTCAACTGCAGTATTTTCAGGAAGGATCTGGTAATGAATATCCATTACCACAAAATCCTTTAAAATTGGATATTGACACTGTTGTAGTAAATTCAACACGAGCGATTTGTACTCGATATCCCCCATGTTTGACTTTATTAGTTTGAGGGTTTAAAAAAAAAAAAAAAAAAAAAAAAAAAAAAAAAAAAAAAAAAAAAAAAAAAAAAAAAAAAAAAAAAAAAAAAAACAATTTTTTTTTTTTTTTTTTTTTTTTTTTTTTTTTTTACAATTTTATCCATTCTTTAATCACATTGTCTTGAATATGGCCATTGAGCAAGAGATGAGAAAATTCATTCAATATACACACTAGGGATTTTTCACTACTCTGACACATTAGACGATGCGTTTCTGTATCAAAACATTCTTCCGTTTCATTTAATACACATCTCATTCCCTTTTTTTTCTTTTGATTGAAAAAGTGTGGCCACTCAATTTTCATAAACTGAATTAAACGTCCCATCTTTTTTGACAGCAGCACCCGTTTCCATTTTTTCTTGTTTAAATGGGGTTGGTTCTTACTCAAACGGATGCGTTTTTCAACATTGTCGCTTCCCATATCACACAGGACGGGATGGTGGTCTGTGTATAAAAATAAAAATTCCTTGAGATCCGGTACCATACCACCCAGTTGACGACACACTGCACAGAAAAACACCAGTATACAGTAAGCAGCTTCTTTTAAATGGATGTGTTTCAATCTTCGGGGTGGATACAAGTCAATCGCTTGGTGAAATTGTCCGACGGTATACCCAGAGTACTCTCGGAAATGTCCTGACCACGGCAACACATATTCATTCCCCAACAGTTGGTTTAGCATTATCATTTCATAAAAATGCTCTGGTATATCGCAGGAATTGTCAATGGAATGCGACTTCCATACCAGAGAATGCTTTGCATACAAGCAATGAAACCGCCTATAGTCATAGTTGTTCAATAACAAAAAGCATGGTCTGCGAGGATGGTTGTAGCATTCGGTAGCCGTAAAATTTGGATTGGTAATGTGCCGAATTATACTATCAACTTTGTCTTCGGCATGAGATTTGGTTTTCCTTTTCGACATAATCTTTGTTTGTGTTAAATTAAGCGAAATGAAATACGTTTGCGTGTTGGATATGGACGAAACGCTGGGTTTTTATGAGGCAAGTACATTTTACGTGCGACCTAAACTTGAAACACTGATTCATTTTTTACAATTGATTGATGCCGACATTATCCTGTGGAGTTTGGGATCCGATTCGTACGTCACCAAAGTTGTCAATCGATTTTTGCCAGAAATGGCACAACATGCTTTTAAAATTTTTGCCCGATCGGAATGCCAATATGCTCAGCGATTCTATGCGCATCGCAAAGCATCCGCACACATCCGAGACATGTATACTTCTTCCGTCTTTCTGATGGCCGTCGATGATAAAGTCAGCGAAAACATGGACGAGCAATACGATTTACGTATTTACATCCCTCCCTATTCCAAAGTGAATTCTGCGGATAAAGAATTGCTGCTGGTGGTGGAAAAAATGATAAACGGCATTGCAAGTTTGAAAAAATAAAGATGTATAGCGTGGAGCAGCTCCTAAAGTCGGTGCACAATGTCCAAACGAAAGCCAAATTGTTGGAATGGTTGCGACAACACGATGCAGCTCATGTCAATATAGGATTAGAGTACCGTCACCAAGCATATCGAAGGGCCTACATTTATTAACCAAGGCCATGCGTCATTGGATCTTGGTCGTCTTATATCTCGTGCTAATTGTGTATTATGCGTATCAAACACCTCAGACCACCATTTCCAAGTGGCCACTTTTACAAAAGGAATCACATGTGATACCCGTGAAGCAATGCCATGACACAAACGATTGCCCACCTCATCATATTTGCATGAACAACGCGTGCATACCCAAACTCTTGAGAGGTGAAGAATGCTATCCTGAAACGGGAGAGTGGACGCTCGTATCTCACCGTAATGAAAGCTTTGTCGCTTGTATATGTAAATATCCTGATGTAGTGACGCAAAAGCACTTTGGAGGCAATTGTGACGTCGATGTGGCTTGTGGACCAAGGGGGCACATGGATTTCTCGGCGATGCGATGCATTTGCGCTGAGGGATTTGTACCCATTGGAAAAACGTGCCGGAAGATGACCGTGTTGGATCGCATGAAATATGAGTCGTGTGATGCGGATGAAATTCACGTAAATTCAATTTCCACGTTTGACGACGGATTCCACAACAGTTATGTACGACAGCATCGGGACAAGAAATGTTTCAAACGACCCTGTACATTCGATGCTCGGACTGGAAAGCCTTTAAAAAGGGCTCGTTATGATAAGAAAGTTGGGTGTATCTGTGATGCATCGTATGGACAGTTTGGAGTACGACTCGAAGGAATGGAAAAGTACATACAGAGGCCAGGATATAATGCCTGTGTGAGTGTATTTGAACATCCTCTGGACGAACCCGTTCCTGTGGAAATGTATGCCTATTTTTACCTGGCGGATCAGCCTCCCGTTGTATTTATACAATATAAAGACGTTCAAAATGTCATAGCTCCTCTCAAAGAGTTTGTGAAAGAGGGCACTTTGCAAATTGGCCAAGAATTTCCTTTTGATTTCATGCAAGCCTTTTTTCATTCTGGGGAACCTTTCCAGACCAAGGTTATAGAACACACGGAATACCATTTTCTATACAATAGCGTTTCGCGTGAAAACTGGACGACGATACCCAATCAAATGGAATGGTGTGAATATATGTCGCGCCACTTGAAACCCCACGATACCGTGTTTTTAATGAAAAATAAATTAATTTATGCATTTCCCGCCTGTTATTTTGGAAAAGGGGATAAGGATGTTCCAGAAATATATCGAGGCCAATACGTATCTAATCCTCTGCACCTAACCTTGCCAGACATTGACCATCCATCCAATGGGTTGTTGCTCTCGTTTCGAAATGGTGTGTGGACATTGGAATCGGCTCCCGGCTACAAGGTGGATGTGTACTCACAATTAACGGATGCCGTACCCCTCTTGAAAGATGAAATTGTGAAAGAGATTGCCCAAGACCCCAAAATTGTAATTCTATTAACGTCGAAGCTGAAAAATATGATACAGGATAGAAACAAAAAGTATCATTCAAATTTAGAAAAGTGGCGTTCCCAAAATGAACCAGTCTTTAAATAAAGATGAAACGGGATCATGAAGATTCATCTGCGGACGATGAGGAGCCCATTTGTAAAAGTGCCAGAACCACCTATGTCTTAGAAGATCTTCAACGGGGATTAACGGAAAAGGACGATATTAATCAGCAGTTGGTGGATACGCAAAAGCAATATTTTACAGTGTATATGGAAAAAATGATGAATCTAATTCCAATGGGTAAAGCAGTGCTTGAAACTGTCAGAAAAAAGAACAAGACGGATGATTTCCTCTACATGTATACAGCATCCAAAACCATAGTTCAATCTGCTTTAACCGTGAAACAAACACAAGCAACCAAAGCGATCGTAGACATGATTATGGGTATAGCGTGTCGAAGTGTCCATGAACATTTCATCAGTCCTACGCTAAGACATGTGGTTCAGGATCAGCATTTGAAAGCAGCTTTTCATGCTTATCAAAATTGTGTGACAAAGGACGAAGACGATACACAGCTTGAATTTCGTTGTGTGTTGCATACGGTTGATCAAATGCTGAAAAAGGAGCAAGAATCTATTACCTTACCAAACCCTTTCAAGGCTCAATTGACACAGCAAATGAAAGGCATCAGTGAATACGTCGTGACATTGCTGCTGTCAGTATCAAAACCAACAGAAACATCAGAACCTTAAAAAAAAAAAAAAAAAAAAAAAAAAATTTTTTTTTTTTTTTTTTTTTTTTTTTTTTTTTTTTTTTTTTTTTTTTTTTTTTTTTTTTTTAAGGTTTTGATTCTTTGTGAGATTTCTATTCATGGTCCAACTGTATAGCCACAATTTGGCTCATGGACCTCACTCGACTGAGCGCTGTATATATTAAATTCAAATCACGGCTACGATTAAAATTTATGGCAATTGCTACATCGTCCATTGTATCACCTTGAAACTTGTGAATCGTACCCGCAAATCCAACAACAATTGGAAAATCTCCGACTCTGTTTCTTGAAATGTACACTGTCTCATTTTTACCAGGTTCTATACACTCAAGTTGATCCTTTTCTGCATTGTACTTTTCAAAAATCAATGGAGTGCCATTTGCGACACTAGACACTCCATTTTGAGTACAAAAAATGCGGCATCCACATTTTACGTCCACATACACTTTTTTTCGTTCATTTTGACCCCTCCGTAGTAAACGCAATCGTTTTCCATAGTTGAATTCTTTAGTCCTGGGAATCAGATGCTCCAGGTAAAATTCATTGTATTTTTCCACTGTTTCATTTCTATGAGCCAGCGCTCGCGTGCATTTTCTCAAAATGTCTGCATCAATGCTCTCCACCACTGAAAAGTTCTCATACAAGAATGTAATGAGCCCTGTTTCATCATTATGGTCCACAAACGTCCTCAGCTTTTTAATGACCGCCTCGTATTCCGGTACAAACCGTTTGCTTTCTGTCAAGTCGATACGTTTCATTTCAGCTTTGGAACCTGCACTAAAGATGTTATGGATGGATTTAACAGGTCTCAATTGATTCGGATCTCCCATGACAATGCACAGCTTGGGTTTTGAGCGCTGAAAGAAATATTGAAAAATCCATTCAATCAACCAAAATGCAACCATTCCGACTTCATCAATGATAATAATATCTGGATCAAAAGGACAATTAAACTGCTGAAGGATCGATGCGGTTTGTTTCAAACATTCTTCTGGATCTTCTTGTGTAGCCAATAGTTTTTCCAACTTTCCCAACACTGAATTGGGTCCCCAGTTGAGACGCATGGCCGAATGAATCGTACTACCCTGCATTTTTTGAGCAACTCTTGCTGTTGGTGCCATGCGCAATTGTTCAATATCTATATAATCCAGACAGGTGATGACGGTGTATGTTTTGCCAGTGCCGGGTCCACCAGCTACCACCACCTTCATATTTCTGGGATTCTGAATCCAATCTTCTAACAAACAAGGAAAAGCCTTTTGGCTTTCAGTCAGTGTTTGTACATGTTCGTGGTACCCGATTTTATAAGGGAAGCTATTCCTTTCGTCGTCCATGGATGTCCCCATTGTACTTTGAAACGCTTTACTTTGGTGTTGAATGCCGAGAAGGAAAGAAGAGAATATACTCTTTTAGCTTGTGAAAGGGTATCTTTATCTTACTTGAGGGATTTGTATGCGTTGTACGTGGGAAAGGACTCGTCGCAAGTGTCAGCAAGTCCAATTCAACCAATTGTCACATTAAACGTGGATAAAATTATACATCCAAATGAATGGTTAAACTGTATATTATGGACACGCTATAAACAATGTGGTGATAAATCTAGCTTGGAATGGTGTGCACAAGGACCAGAAAAAGCAAGCTTTTATTACTCTGTTGGAGAGGATGGATCGTTGTTAGTACCGCAAGAAGGGGCAACGATTCAGATTCATCCAGAAACGGTTCAAACAATAGTTGGAAAATCCACAATGGCTTGCAAGAAACCAACCCTGTATGCAATAAGGAGTGATGAAGCATGATACAACTTATATACAATTGTAAAAAAAAAAAAAAAAAAAAAAAAAAAAAAAAAAAAATTCCCTTTTTTTTTTTTTTTTTTTTTTTTTTTTTTTTTTTTTTTTTTTTTTTTTTTTTTATCGTGGATCTGCATCTTCCCATTCATTCTCGGTGGTGTTTTCCTTTGGTGACATTTGTGCTTCCACGTGTGCTAAACATTGCTTGAATAGACTGCATATTAAGTTAAACATCTCAATTTCATGTTTCAAAATGACATAATAAGAATCGTTTGGCGTAAAACCATCGAGCAAGTTGACCAAATCAGAATTAAGAAATGAATGAATTTTTTCTGCCTTCTTTCTTCCGCGGCACACTTTCTCTTGAAACAATTTAATTTGACATCCTTGATGAGATTCCATCTTTATTCTAGATCCCGTTTCCTTTTCTAGGTTAAGCTTTGAAATGGGAATCATTTTTCATGGACGACTTGACGTTTTTTTTGTAGATTAAAATTTAATGGATGCAGCATTTCACGTCGATTCTTTAAAACACTTCTCTCGCGAGGCTCGTCTCTCTCACGTCGAACCCCTTCTTCCTTCTCGCGTCCATTGATCAATTCAGTTGAATCGGGTTGTAAAATGGCACTAATGTAGTTAAAACTTAAATGCATTTGAACACTTGCACTATTTAAAAATTCCATTTCCCTTCTCAATCTCTCAAAATCAGGGTCTTTTGGATCCATCAAACGTAATACTTCTTTCAAGTCCCTCAAGACACGAATGCTTCCAGTCACCATTTCGCGCTTTGTTCGTTCCAGTGTTTCAGCATACATTAATTTTTGGCAAGTGGTGTGCTCCTCCATCTTGTTTTAAAACCTTCCCAATCCACATGCCTGCCTATATTTTAACAATTCTGTAGGAATATTCATTAAGAGACCATCCCATTTATCTCCAGCCTCAGATGCACGATGTTGCATTTCATAAAATTCTTCAAAGGTCAGATGTTTTGAGAATCCAAGTTTTTTCAGATTGCTATACGTTCTAAAACTGTCCTTTGGATTATATTTTGACGTCCTGTATTTAATTTGTTCCACCAAACCTTTTAATACGGTGTTGCGGCACATCGGACAAGTCTGATGTTTGCCCAGCCATAGATCGAGACATGGCATGTGGAACAAATGTTTACAGGGCGTTTTATAAATTGTTGTAAGCTGCATAAAAGAAATTATACAAATTGGACATTTATCCTCCATCCTTGAATGTCGCATAGGACATTTAATGTCAAATGCGTGCCTTTAACCAATCCTTATGTATTGTTAAAAAAAAAAAAAAAAAAAAAAAAAAAAAAAAAAAAAAAAAAAAATTTTTTTTTTTTTTTTTTTTTTTTTTTTTTTTTTTTTTTTTTTTTTTTTTTTTTTTTTTTTTTTTTTTTTTTTTTTTTACTCTATTTGTTGTACAATGCTGTCTTCAGCATTTTCCACGTCTTCTGGATACTCTATGGATGGTGTTTCAAGTACCATAAATGTCATATCCTGACGTGGTTGAACAACCGATTGCTGAAACACAATAATGTTGCTAATATTTCCGCCAATCTTATATTTGTCGTCTCCAAACGTGGTACGGCTTCTGATGCTAATCTGACATATGGCCAAGAATTGGATCCTTTTCATCACATTTTCCAAATGTTTCTTGAATGTATATTTCAAGTTTTGTCCATCATACACCCTCAACTTTGTTACGCACCAATTTCTTTCATAGTCTATAGGAACGTTTTGTGCCTTGTGTGCATTCTGACATATAATACAGATGGATGGATCACAAATGTCAAAAAAGAGTCGAGCACCGTCATGTAAATTGTGTTGTGGATTTTCCTGCATGGCTTCACCAATCTTGCAAAGGGGTAAACAGTCACGAGCAACGATGGACGAAAGTTTACCGTCTTCGGGTTTATCATAATACATGGCACCCAAAACTATAACTTTGTAAACGTCAGCTGGCTTGACAATGTTCCTCACATATACCTTATTGTCTCGACAATATTTACCTTTGGAATACAAGACTTTGTGTTGAAGGTGGCGCTGATGAACATCATATTCTTTCAATTTGTTTTCCCAATTGAGATCAACAAGATTAAGAGCACCACTTACATCAGCCATATCTTGAGCTGCCTTGGCAAGCTCGGGATTAGCAAGAGTCAATTGAATAAGGTTGTTGTACTCCATTAGCTCTTTGAAGAAATGTCAACCTATGCAGTGGTGTATATACTTTATTTAAAAAAAAAAAAAAAAAAAAAAAAAAAAAAAAAAAAAAAAAAAAAAAAAATTTTTTTTTTTTTTTTTTTTTTTTTTTAATGTTGTAGCTTCATTCTAAGCTTTCATTTCTTCCAATACATTCAAATCTTTAGCATACTGTAAAGCTGTCTCGTTTACTTGGTATGGTTTCAATTCCTTGGTCACTTCATCTTCCATCTGCGTAACGTCGGCGAGTTTAATATATTCTCCCAATAAAATCCTGAACCACTCAAGATCGACCAATTGTGTTCCACTGGGTTGTTGGTATTGATTTGTTTCCATTGGTGCATTTACAGGGACCTTTTCGAGCAGTGGTTGTGATACCACTTCATCTATACTATCATCCATCATTGTTATAAAAGACTTTTTTGTCAATTCATTTCTACTGTCCAAGTTCATTTTCAAGTCTTCGGCAATAAACTTGTTGTTGTGCACAGTTTTATTGAATTTATCGCAGAGCATTGGCTTTTTATTTAAATGAAGAAGCACATAATCGTTCATGCGCTGTTGTTGACTCATTTGTTCTCTCATGTTCAAGTATACAGCACATAAACTGTCTGGCGGAATTGCGCTCATAAATTTTTTATGGGACAAAATGTCTTGCATATTGATATCGTCTTTATTGTTGTCTACACGACTTCTCTTTGATACCTGTAAATCATTGCCGAGCTCTCTTTTATTTGATGCCATGTTCACTTGACTTTTGTAAGCAAGAACATGACATCGACTGTTTTAGAAAATGAAGCTTGGATACCGTACAATGATACATTCCACCATTCTCGCATGGTTCTGACTTATCCAAAAACTGTCGTCTTTACAATGCAATTGTTGTCCAAAATTCAATCTTTGCCCGTTTACAATCAATTTCCCGATGCCGAGCGTTTCGATGCATCCCTCTTTCAAAATGTGGATTGGCAACAGGTAATTATTGTATTTGATCAGGAACACCGAGTTGTAATGGCACCCGAACCCGTCTTGAAGCTGATTCAGTTGGATAGACGATTACATTATAACGAAGCCAACCATGACATTTTTGGCCCTTTTCAACCTCTGATTCCCTATCAGTGGGTGTGGGTTACATGTATATTGTTGTACTGGTTCTGGATGGCATTTTTTTCAAGTCAATTACGATACAAAGGGTATCAGGTGGTTTTATCCAGTAAGGCTCCAACAATTTTACACAACAATCATATTTAAACACTGATTGTATGGCTTGTTCCACGTTGGTGGGAGCTGTCAACGTTTGATTGTATAATGCTTGGGCTCTCTCAAAGCTCTTTGCAGAATAGTCTGGCATGGTCAAAGCGGTAAGCAATGTATTTCGATCAAAAGTGTCGTAAATGGTGTTTTGTATGTATTTTTGGGGAAATTTGTGTTGGGTGTAATAGTCCTTGAGCCACAAGAATGTGATCCAAAATGCATCGACTACAGTCGGATCTATGCAATTTACGGGCTGGTAGCGCAAAGATGCTTCCATTTTTCGAATAAAATTTGCAACAACCAGGGGTGGTTCATCGTCTTCATTCTCACTGAGAGCATTGTGAATGTTTGGAGCATTACTGTGAGTGATACCCACAATGGCTGGAATAAAATCGTTTCCAAATAAAAAGGAGCAAATTTCAAGCTGTTTCAAGGAATATGGTGTCAATTCTTTTATAATGAAATGAATCGGGTAAAACTTTTCATAACGATACACTTGCAATGTTTGGTATCGATCCAACCGCATCAGTGCAATTACAAACACGTCTTGGTCTTCACTGACAATGATTGGGTTTTTACACTGGTACACTTCAGCAGCGTGAAAAAGTTTATGTTCGCCCTCACCAGGAACGTTGCATCCACTGATTATAACCTTGAGTCTTTGAACAGTCAATAGTTTAAAATGCTTGATCCGCTCCCTGAAATATTGTTGGACGGCTACAGCAATTTTATTATTACCAAACAATGACGATCTGTATATGGATTTTTTATTGACTTGAGAGTCTTTTCGCATTCGCCGATTGCGTTGAGTGGGCCATTTCATGGGTACGCCTTCACCATCAAACGATAATATTAAAGTTATACTGTCGGCACATGGACGAGACAACAATTCATTTAACGTTTTTTCCATTTTGAACCATGCCCATTTGCAAAGCTCACGAAACAGTTTATCTTCCTGCGTTTCCAAAGCATTGGTAAGACCGACATGTAAAAGGGATTGAACATCATATAGAATGGCGTCAAAAGGTTGTGACGCTTTCCATGAATCTTGAAGACAATCAATTAGAACACAAAAGTTTGTAATACCCATCATTTAATGCAACCAAGAGGCAAAGGCACAAGTTTATATAAGTAAAAAAAAAAAAAAAAAAAAAAAAAAAAAAAATAAAAAAAAAAAAAAAAATAAAAAAAAAAAATTTTTTTTTTTTTTTTTTTTTTTTTTTTTTTTTTTTTTTTTTTTTTAAATTAAGTATACCATGTTTTGGATTTACATGCTGCTCTTTTTTTCCATGTACACACTCCACTGTTTTATGGCTTACAACTGGATGCAATACTACACGGCACAACCTCAAACTTTTCATTGGAACTTGCACCGATGGAATCAAGATGTCCAACACTTTGTTGATAAACTGGTTTGAACAACTCTTGTTTGGAGACTGTAATAAAATTCTTTCCGTTCCTGGGTCCCTTTCGTTCTTAGTGGCACGTTTAATGGCTAATGGTATTTCTTGGCAAGAGGTCTCGAGACAAGGTGGGCTCACTCGTCTCCCAGAGCAAATTCAACAAGATTTGGATAAATGTTTAAACCACTTGGAAAAGGATAAAGAGCCCATTTTTAATACCAGCCTCATTCACAATTTTTTCAATAAACTTGTAATCCTATTGGCACGACAAGCTCCACCCGTTCATGAGACTGGAAACGATGAATTAACTCTTCAAGCCATCCTCTCTGGTTCACCTGGACCTTTTCAGTACGACTCTGCCTCCTTTTGGGGTGAATTGGCACGGAAATGGTTAAATCTTCACAGGCCCCTTCCTCGAGAGTTGAAGCCTCTACCACCAACCACCACAAATGATATAAAACGCACCTATTGCCTTTACGACACGACGTGTCATGCACGAGGGGAACGTTTGAATCCTCTTTCCACTGTGATGGTACCCTTTTCTGAATATGTTAATCCCGTTCATTGGCAGACGGAAACATTGTTGGAAAGTTTTGTACAAGATCAACCAAATCATATTTTATCCAAAACTGTCAAACGATTAGTGTCACGAGCCATTAATACTTTGTTGGATGGGAAATTTCCCACTTGTCTCGATCGACACGACATTGATGGGTTCTTACAAACAATGTCCGCCGTTAATCTGGTGATTCCCAAAGTGGACATACCAGAATCTCCACCATTGGTCGTGGACATATTTCACCGACTCTTAGCTTTGGTTCATTTGGACCACTTGTGGAAAACATGCTCCTCTTGCCCCGCTGACATCCCCCACACCACTGACGTGATGCACCTCACTCACCAATTGATTTTGGCTGAGCGGCAACATCAACTGTTGCTCCAGCAGATAACATTGGATTAACCGGACGCCCATGCGGGAACATTTAAAGATTTGTCGGTGCCATGGACATGCTTGTACCACATTATACATTCCAGACAATTTTTGCAAGGAGGGTATTTTGATCTCATCCAGATTCACCCAAGACGGAATCTGAGCATCACGCAACACATTCGGTTGATAGCTCCCTCCTTTACAACCAAATGTCAAGTTGGGAATAAAACTCTTTAAGCAATTGAAGCGACCGTGTAGAAATTTTAATACCACATGATAGGGGGTGGCATGTTCCATGGTCATAATCGCATCGGGACGTGAATGCGGGAAATATTTTTTGGCATATGAATAAGGCACAGGGCTCTGGATATGAAAATGCTGTTCATAGCCCATAACATCAATATAGGAAAATTCCAGTGGGAAATAAATTTTATCCAAAACGATGCCTACAGTATGGCACACGGCATGTACAGCCATCTTGCTTAAAACAAGAATGAATTTCAGCTTTAGAAATATTATTCTGATCGTGGTGTTGACCCTGTTATTTGTAGCAGTGGTGGTTCAATTGTACACAATGTATCAAATGGCGAATGCCAAGGCTTACAAGGTTAATGCTGTCAAAACGGTAGAAGAGGAGGGAGTTGATGCCCAAAACTTTTGGTCTTCCAACAGGCCAATGTTCCTTTATCCAACTGTTGGAAATTTGATTGGACTTGTACTCGTAGGATTAATTCTGGTCATGGGATAAACAAAGAATGTCTATGAAACTGAAACAAAGTTTATTAATTGCGTTGATTGTGGTCATCCTTGTGGGATTTATCACTTTTGGATATATGACGTACGGTTTGTACCAAGACAGTACAGCTCAAACAGGAGCAGCAGTGATTAGCAACTACAAAATGTATTATTATGTCCAACTTTTGTTGTATCTGACAGCATTTGGTATCAGTGCAGTGCTGGTCTGGAAACGCTCTGTCTAAACAGGCCAAGGACGGACTGTATATTATATATTGCTTTAAAAAAAAAAAAAAAAAAAAAAAAAAAAAAAAAAAAAAAAAAAAAAAAAAAAAAAAAAAAAAAAATTTTTTTTTTTTTTTTTTTTTTTTTTTTTTTTTTTTTTTTTTTTATAGTTTCATTCTTTTCTGTTTGGCGTATGACCGTTCACCTTTGCGCTTAACCACTCTATCCTTTTTCTGAAATACATGATTGTTGATGCAAAATGTATAACGTAGTCTTGGTTCCACCAGTATCATAATGCGGCGTTTTGTAGCCACGTAATGCAACAGCTCGACGTGCATAAACTGTTTCCAACGCAGATTGTTGAGCACCATGTCACACTCTTTGATGGGAATTTTTGGTTTTTTCCAAAAGGCAATGTTCAACAGTTGGCAAAAAGCCTTCTTTTGACTTATAAACAGCTGTTCATAATTGACCTGCCGACACTCGGTCACATCCATCACCCATTTACTGGCCTCTCTCACAGAGACATCAGCTCTACTGTATGTATATTCGATGTAGTCGTTGGCTTTTTCTGGATATTTTTCCAGCATTCTCACTGCTGCACACGTTTTAGATTTGTACTCGTGCAAATGTTTGGTCTTTCGGTAAATGGAATATTTGTCAATCTGGCGACACTTGTAGTGGGCCTTTTGAACAATTTCCACCCAAATCAACCATCCTCGACTTTCTAGTGATATTTGCTTTCCGTCGACGGTGAATGTTTCCAACCAAGAGTTGGACAGTACATTTTCGGGTTGAGTCAATTTTGTTGATGGTATGGGAGTTTGGAAGAGAAAATGCCAAGACTGTGTCAATACCAAGTCTGTTATAAATTCAACCAATTCATTTGTGAGCTTTTGAAATCCTTTTGTCACAATATTACCAGCTGCCGTTTCGTGCACGTATCGTTTTCTTTTCAAAACAATCAAACGTTTCATACGCTTTTCATATTTCAACTCGACATGATTTAAATTTAAAAATTCATTGACAGCATCACAATTGTCAAGAAGCCATTTTTCCACCATTAAACTGTCTGTATCCGCATAACACGTGATATAGCCCAATCTTTTTAGGAAATGGTAGGATCCCAACAACTGGTATCGGGCAAGCGTTACAATTGTCATGGCAATGGGTAAATAGTACAAGCAGGACTCCTTATTGGCCATGACACCGTACAATGAATTTATCAATATTTTTATACAGAGTTGCGCATTGTAATGGTACACGTCTTTGGTCGACTTGTATTGCTTCTGGTGTTCTTTCCGTAAAGAGATAAAATGTTTCACGAGTCGAGGGAGAAACCCTTCGGCTTCCGTATTACAGACAATAACGAAAGCATCCGTGGTTGAATCAAACGTGGGGTATTCAAAATGCTTCACGTGTTTCGTTTCCTGCTCAAAATCTTCAGCACCATGCTTTCGATATGGTATCGCTTTGATAGAAGGAGAGGGAGGGACTTTTAACCATTGCTCTAGAGTCAATATGGTGCACGTACCATAGCATAAATTACAGTTGACCAGTGCACTCGGATACATGCTCGTAAAGTCCATCACAGAGACGTCGTTATAAGCCCTCTCAGTTAGACAATAGTTTAAAGCTCCTTGGTACGTTTTCTTTTTATTTTTTATAATGTACAAGGGGTCATACCTTTCAGGTGGGACAGGACTCTTCATAAATTGAGAGTTGAAGAAAAATCCCAACATTGTGCCATACGCCTTAAACAGTTCTAGCAAAAATCTAGAATTGCCCATGTACAGGGCTTGAACAGCATCCAATGCTGTGAAATTGGCACGTTCAATGAAAAAATACAAGACCATTTCTTGTTGAAACAATCGATATACGAGCCAAGAATCCTTTAAACAGTAGTTCATATACTCTTTAAACGTACCAAACTGATAGAGTTCAAGGCGTTTTGGTTTCAGAATGTTGAAGCATTCTTCCACGCGATCCGAATGCACCAGAGATTCCGTCAGTGGTTGAGTGTACCAATACCAAATGCCGGTGGGATTTACGGCATCTTTGGTTTCGTGGAGTTTCATACGAGCCACATCATCCAATTTATATCCTGGTAAATCATAGTTGGAAAAGACGCGAAAAAAGTGATACAAATCCATCACAATTTTATTTTTAAACGTTGTAACCAACGTTGTACCCACGTTGGATGACGTATAATGCTTGAGAATATGACGCAT
The DNA here is from genome assembly GCA_949128135.1 of Parasteatoda lunata. Taxonomy (NCBI): domain Eukaryota; kingdom Metazoa; phylum Arthropoda; class Arachnida; order Araneae; family Theridiidae; genus Parasteatoda; species Parasteatoda lunata. The sequence continues at coordinate 30,624,946 of OX421979.1, forward strand.
ACCCAACCATGTTAACCTCGAAAAAATACAAGGGATGTCAAAACCATTAATATTGTATCCAGTCAACACTTGGCAATCGTCAAGGAGTATATGGAAATCTTTCAACATGTAAGCTTCGGAGTCGTAGGCATATGTGCGATCCATTTCAATCTTTTGATCCATATCACATGGCTTGCGATACAATAAAAATTTGCGCAAACCATGCCTTTTGTTCCATTTGAAAAGGCTCACCATCACAATTTCATCTTTTTGGTCCTCACCCGTAGGTACACGATTGCTGCCGTCCATGGGAACAGTTTCCAAATCAAATGCTGCAATGGTCCAATCGGGAGGTGTGGTAATTTCAGGATGCATTTGAAACGATTTGAGCAGCCATTGGGATGAGGAATTCACGGTATACCATTTGTAATAAAACCCTTGAGAGTTGAATTTGATTCCCAGATCAATGTATAGACGCACCAACCAGTCTTCTTTAGCATAATAGCTAATCTTGTGCTTTTTAAAGAGTTTGCCCACATCGTGGACGGTTACGCCGCTTACATACACTTTGTAAAAGGGTTTATTCGCTGCTTCCAATTTACTAGCTTGAAGGCGAGACTCAAAGTAGGGCAAGATTTTCCGAGTGTCTTTTAAATAGGTATAGCGAATGGCACAGTTGGGAAAGTAGCGTTGGATATTTTGAACAACCCGTTCAATATGACTGGTACAAACCCCTAACCATTCTTCATAGGCCTTGACAAGTTGAACCGAATTTCCTTCCTGGTCCAAAAAGGTAGTCTTGACATGAATAATATGAGGCTCATATTTACGTCTATTTTTTTGCTTCTGTGGGACCACTTTTTCCCAGCGTATGGAGTATAGCATGTCTATCGGCAAAATGAAATGCAAGCTGTACACGAATACATATATAAGTAATAAAAAAAAAAAAAAAAAAAAAAAAAAAAAAAAAAAAAAAAAAAAAAATTTTTTTTTTTTTTTTTTTTTTTTTTTTTTTTTTTTTTTTTTTTTTTTTTTTTTTTTTTTTTTTTTTTTTTTTTTAACATATGGTTTCATTACACCCATGCTTTTTATACCCTATCAACAATCAAGCACAGCATGTATATTCAGTCTATTGTATTAGCCGTATTTTTACTGTACTTTTATTACATGACCAAACATGAGTCTATCACACACATTGTCAAACCCTCCACTCCCTATGTTCCTACCAACCAAGCAGTTTTACAACAAATAGAGTCCTACGGTGATAAATTCCGCTATGTAGTTAATGGTACCATGGCATGGGAAGGACCCCTGCCTGATTCTTACCGTATTGACAATGGTAAATTTACCACATCTGACATTTGTTTCGGCCAACCCGATGGAAGCAAGCATTTAGCCACAGGTAAACTGCTTTACGAATCGATCCAAAATTATCAATTGATTCAAGACAAACCCCATTTCGAGTCGAACGCTGTGACGACTGCACATGATAAACGTGTCTTTTACTTTACGTGTAAAGATTCGCGCATCGATAAATTGCACATGTGTCCACCCGGCCACATGTTTAGAAACCACTCTTGTCAACCCATAGATATGTGTCATGACCAGAAAGATGGAGCGCGTTTTGCCGATCGCTTCAACGTAGGATCGTATTATGAGTGTGAACAAGAAGCTGCCGTTCACAAATCATGTCGTCCCGATCACGTTTTTTTACACGACCATTGCATCAACTCTACAGAGTCTGCTTTGTATTGTCAATTTCATACGAAACCCAAAATTGTGGATGCCAAGACTTTAATGGTATGTAAAAACAATGAGGTCACGTATGAAACGTGTCCACCTGGTTTTCGATACTTTGATAAACCTTACTGTGAGTCCAATCTTTGCGATGGACCAAAAGACGTCGTACCCTTACCCTACGTTGAAAATGGACTCTTTACGTATTCACCCGGTTTTATGCGATGCGAAAAGAATAAAATTAAAGCAATAGAATATTGCCCAAGCCAATGGGATCCTCACCTTGCGTTTGCTGAAAATTTGACGCATTTACCCCAAGTGTTTGATGGGAAAAAATGTGCCGTACCTTCCTTTTGTGAAAATGTCTCTTCCTCTGATCCCAATATTATTGTCCCCGTCTTTGAATATACAAAATACGTTCAAAATTGGAAATATTCCGGTTTAATGGATAGCCTTACCGGTTACAAGTGTGAGGGTGGTGTCAAGAAGCGTGTCCACATGGATCCAGGTTTTCGTATAAACAAACGTTTCAAGCCTGAAAAGGTGTGTGATGCCGAGAAAATTCCCATTTCAGGAAGGCCCGATGCATATTACGATTGTGTCCATGATCGATATAAAATGTGTCCCAAATATCATTACTTTGATGCTGAAAAATGTGTACCGCGCATTCCCAATGCCTTTTCGTTCTATGGAATGGATTTATTTACTTTTGATGCATTGAGACCAGACAATTGGATGCCGCCCTGGGATTATAGTAAGAAAAAACTGGTCCAACCGTGTACGGAACCCGAATCTGTTTGGATGGAACTCTACAATCTATGCAGCCATCCCGATTGCATTAAATATCCGTTTTTGTCCCAGATATCATATAAATTAAAGCTCAAAGACGGATCCCAGTGCGTATTTAGAGAGAATGATCGAAGACTGGTCAAGACGGATCCATCAGATGCTCGGTATTTGTATTGGTCTCAAAGAAAAATGAACCACGAGCCAGATATATGCATTCCAGGACAACGCATTCAATCGGGACACTTTGTGTGGGATTCCACCATTTATATGACCTGTGACGACAATCAACCCTTTGTGTTTTGTCCCTCTTCAAATACGCGCGGAGTGATGAAAGACACCATGTATGCTTGCATACCAAAGAGCATGAGGGGTATTATTCCACCTCACACCAAAGTAGAATTTGCGGCCAATGAGGTAAAGAGCATACGATCTCTTGATAAGGATACCATCGTGAAAATGGATGGTAGAGAGGTCGCCATTCCTAAATCGGGCTACACACCTCAAAAAGATTTTGTACTGGAAACGATTTTGCAAGATGTGGAAGTTGTATATAAACATCGTGTTACATATCCACCAAATGCATACGTGACGGAAAATGGAATATTAAAATGGTACACTTCAAATGGTGGCTATCTAATGAAAGGGGATGGATTCACCAAGAAGGCTCTACAGTTTCCAAAGTATAGGATTAAACAATCCATTAACAATTTTGCAGCATAAACAAGTATGGAGGATCGTTCATTAGTACACGGTGTACTGTTTTATACAAGCGTTTACATCAATGCTATACTATGTTCGGTAGCAATTCTCACTGGAAGATGGGTATTTATGTTGTTGGTCGTGCTCTCTGTTGGATTGACGGCTTACATGATGTACATGACTACACACAACAGTGAACATTTGAAAATGATGGGTAAATGGATGGAGGATACTTTTATCAAACTTATGGAACGCTATAAACAGTGGAAAGGTTCATAAACTTTATAATGTTTACAGAAGCTTGAACAAGTATAGTGGCAACCACAAGTTCAACAGAATGGCATAAAACTAAATCAAGAGTATATATTAAAAAATAAAATACGAGCTGTACAAGAAAATACATATATAAGTATACGTAAAAAAAAAAAAAAAAAAAAAAAAAAAAAAAAAAAAAAAAAAAAAATTTTTTTTTTTTTTTTTTTTTTTTTTTTTTTTTTTTTTTTTTTTTTTTTTTTTTTTTTTTTTTTTTTTTTTTATTGCTTCAGCTTTGTACAACTTGCACACTTTTTACAAAGTCTATACAGACTTGGTGGTTCATCCATAGCACGGTCTTGGCGGAGTATATTCTGCCAATCTGGATTTGGACAGCATTTTTTCATGTCCTTTGACTTTTTTAACCATTCCTGACAAGCAGCTTCTGTAAAAAGCATTATAATAAAGATGTCTGGGTCACACACGTCCGAAGAAATTGTCAAAACCACCTATGCAGCTCTGGAAGCGTTTCTAGAAAATACGCTGGATGCAGAATCGTTTCACCACTTTATTACACAAAGAAAAATGCTCTTTCCCACTTGGATTGATTTGTGGACCAAACTAAAGCCGTGGTTAGAGCAATACACTGTATGTGATATGCACAGTACCATTTTGAATTTAGCCAACCTGCTACCGACTGCTCCTTCGTTTCATTATAATTTACAAAATTCGTTGACATTTCACGATACATTCTGGAATAAAGTGTATGCCAACTTAATTGTGGCCAAGCAAAGATTACCATGTTGAGTGTGTCTTCTTTGGAGCCTTTTGGGATTTTATCCCTTGCGAGTGGTCTATTATACTCTATAGGTGTGTTGACTCTTCAACCAAAGACGACAGAGTTTCGATGGCATTTTATCGTGTTGACATTGATCATATTTGCTGCCCTTCTATCCATTTGCATGTTTAAATACCTTAAATACCGTTATACGTGTGAAAAGATGGACGACATTGTAGCGTCTATGAAAATACAATAGGCAATGTCTCACCATACCTTTGAAACACTACAGCATCACCAACTTGCCAACCCAGAAAGTGGAAAAGATTCAATGGCACAGGAATACAATCGTCCCTGGGAGCGATTTGTTGGGCCGTGACATCTTCAAGAGTCTGCAGAAACACTCTGGTGAACAAATCAAATTTTCCCGACAATTCATCCCCGTCTTTATAGTAAATCTTTACAGTCTCAGGATTAATTGTAATGCGTTGAATGGATTTTGCAGCCAGAGAGCTAATTATTTGTTCCATTTAAACAAGATGGCAAGTACAATGGATGAAATGGTGAAATCCCTTATAGAAAGACACGAAATCTTTAGGAAACTGTTTGTAGTTCGCAATGAATTTTTAAATCTACAGCCTCAAGAAGCAGAGCTTGCGCAGCAGCTCTTTGAAGAAATGTTTCCAAATCAAGACGACAAAAATTTTCAACGTTTCCACTGTAGATGGTTGAATATAGAACTTGATAAAAATTTAAATTCCACTGATGTAGAAACAAACGGAGTGGTTTCACCCAGTTCAATTTGTCAAAGTACAAAAATATATGATGCAATGTCAAGGAAAAGAATTAACCCACAAGTGTTGCCGTATTTAAAGCGGCGCAAACAGGAAAAGTTTGACTTGAGCAGGTTTATACGACAAAAACGAAAGGACGAAACTTGCTTTGAGTTGGCACTAATCCAGAAGGAACACGTGGAAAATTTAATGTATGAGTTGCTCAATAATGATGAAAAGGCACTCAACGACCAAAGAGCAGATTTGGCTTTGAACAGAATTGCGGAAATGTGTTATATATTAAATAGAGCCTGCTCTTATAGACTGCTGGATCTGCATTCAGAAAAACGGATCCATTAGATGCTTGAAGGAAAATGAATAAAGCGCAGCTAAGATGAAAGCATATATAGTGTTTATAATATTAAAAAAAAAAAAAAAAAAAAAAAAAAAAAAAAAAAATTTTTTTTTTTTTTTTTTTTTTTTTTTTTTTTTTTTTTTTTTTTTTTTTTTAATGAAACATTTCAAAGCAGTATGGATACACTGCTCAATATACACATGAAATTCATCATACACTTTTTCAAATATACATTGAATTCAACTTTGCCATTCTGCTCAAGTGTCAACCCATTGATATCACAACAACATGCAGTTTAATGCCGAGCTTAACCAAGTAATGGAAACCTTGGAAGATTTGTTTCGCTTCATTCTAAGACACAACCATGTAATTGTCTTTGGCAACCTAGGACGTCAACAACAGCTCATTTTTGACCAGTTAAAGTCTGACCCTCACTTAAATGTGGTCATTCAGTCTTATTTTTACAATGTTCCCTCTACTCCTGACAATCGTATTCGACAGAGTCAATCTGTCGATACAGAGTCGTGCGACTTGATGGTCATTTTGGAACCCATTCCCAATCAACCATTGATAAAACCACCCAACGCAGCTAGACTGGTTGTGTTTACAAGCCATTTGAATTATACTTCCCCGCGTGAAACTGTTTGGACTCTTGTCAGTTTTTTTCATACACCGTCGCTTTCAATTCAAGCCACGAAAACGCAGGAGTTGCTAAAATTACAAGACACATCTGTACAAGTCAAAAATATGAATCAAATTGAGGTAGATGCCATCAATACCCTTGTGATTCAAGGTAAATCGGACCTTTCTGTAAATAACCCGAATACGTATGTATTGGTGGATTTAACAAGGTATTCTCATGCTCTCACCATGTATTTGGCATTCCTGGATGCATTCGATTTTATGTTGACCCATAAAGATTATATTCAGAAATGGATGATTTGTTTCCCACAGCAGAGAGGGCGACAAGCGTTTGACCAATTTGTACAATATTGCTTGGATGGATTTCATTGTAAAACATTTTCATACGGAAACATCACGGACAATGGAGCAATTTTATCCCTCTTGCCCTTTTACAAGTCGGGAAGTATCGATTTAAATTTTACCATACCAATTTCCAAAATTTTGGGTGTAGAATACATTTCTCCCGCCACACCAGAAGATGTGTGCAAGGCTGCAACCAAATACAATTTGGAATATTGGGTTGGGAATATTTATCGAATCAAAAAATAAAGATGGTTTACATCTCTGATATTTCATCAGCCTCCTCTAGTGCGGGAAGCGATTCTGAGGACTCTGCTTTGGTACTGTCCTCTCCTTCAACACCTCGTAGTCGCGGACGTCCTAAAGGTTCAAAAAAACGTGGTTCCTGCTCTCCCAAAAAACCTGGAAAACGTGGACGACCAAAGGGAAGTAAAAACAAAAAATCTCCCAAAAGTCAATCCAGAAGTCCGTCAAGGAGTCCATTTAGGAGTCCATCTAGAAGTCCATCCAGAAGTCCTTCCAGAAGTCCTTCCAGAAGTCCTTCCAGAAGTCGAGCCAGCAGTCCATCTACGAGTCAATCCAGAAGACGCACTCAGTTGAAATGGGGGCGCGATCATTCAGAAATTGTGTATGATTATCCACCTCATCTGCTCACATTTAAAAACAAGGATGGAGTCTTTACCAGGAAAAGAATTCCGAATAAATCCTGTCGATATCTGTTGAGCCATTGTGCCAAGAGGCATCCAACACCAAGGGATCTGACACCGAGCAATACCACAATTGCTTTGAAAAAAAGACGACAAGTGATACCTATGTAAAAAAAAAAAAAAAAAAAAAAAAAAAAAAAAAAAAAAAAAAAAAAAAAAAAAAATATTTTTTTTTTTTTTTTTTTTTTTTTTTTTTTTTTTTTTTTTTTTTTTTTTTTTTTTTTTTTTTTTTTTTTTTAAGCACTTAGTTTGAATGCTCACGACTAATGTTGAGTACCATAACAAAAAATGTTGCCACTGCCCACACGTGAATCCATTCTATAAACACGAGTGCAAACAATCCCAGCATGCCTAATGTAGCCACATGTAAATGTAAACTCCAGCGTTTTTGCTGTTTTATCAATGTCAATTGTGTAACAAAAAGACTTTCCTTTGGAGCATAGTCCACTTGTTCGGTTTGTATCGCGTTTAAATATTCTGAAATTTTTTCCGCCATAAATTCGTACCGGTCCGATTCATCTTCTAAAACAAATATGGTATCCCATACAATTTCAGGTGTCATTTCACGCATGCACACATTTTCTTTACGAAAGTAAATAAAATCTAAACGCTTGTTGATCTTTTCCAACATGTCTGCTGTCAGCACAGCATCATAATTGTAGGGGTCAATTACATCCATTATTAAGCTAAAAATGCTGTAAACGGTAAAAATGTTGGAAAATCCACTTAACGCTTTACCCATAAAGGCCGCCGATTTCAAAGACAATGCCGCTGTTTGACTCACTACCATTTGAACAAGGGCGGATTTCACGGTAATATTGCCCGCCGCTTTCATTATTAGTTTAGGTGCCTTTTTCCGCAAAATTTTTTCCACTACATGACTGGTCAAGTCGATGCCAAAGTCAAATGCCACTTCGGATGCAATGTCTTTGGCCACCTGAGACGCTTCTGGTGGCTTTTGAGTAATATCAGTTATATCGGGTAGGTCGTCCCATTGTTCCAAGTCTTTGGGGACAGGAGGAAACGTTTGTTTCACTGGTTTTAGAGTCGACGTTTTAATGGCTCTGTACACTGTTTTTCCCAGTAGAAATTCCAATATCGTTTGTCCCGTGGGAGAATAGCAGTCTCTTCCGTCAAATTCCAAGCCATATGCAGAACAATATACTTTGTTCAAAAACATATTCCCCTCTTTCCAATCTAAACCAGCATGCAACTCGTGTTTGGAAGTTAATCCAAATGCCTTTTCGGGGAAAATGGCCAAAACCTTTTTCAAGGGATTGACAGCCATGCATTTACCCTCGGTCCATTGTGTATCCACTGTGGTTTTGGATTTCCAGCAAATGGGCTGGCACGAAAGTGTGTAATTGTTGCTCCCAATGGCAATCCAATTCACGGGATCCTTCTTCTCACACGGTGCACCGTTAGATTTGTAAGGAAAACAACTCAAATTGACACATCCCTTTTCCTTAAAGATTGTCTTTTCTACCACGATGCATTTTGATTTCAATTGATCCGGTACGTAATAGTCTTGACGTGTAGCCGGTCTTGTGACAATTTCGGCATGTTGATACACGTGTGGAAATGCTTTGAGACATTTATTCATCATGTAAAGACGGGTTTGTTCCGTAGCGTATGAAAGTGCGTGTTGCAACTCATATTTCGTGGGGTGATGCATGAGGACTTGAAACACTTTCCAGTGTAGGACCTTTGTTTTCAGCAGACATCACCATCCCCTTCATACAAAAGATTGGCTCAGCCAACAACGCGTTGACAAAACACTTTTTGCAGTCGTAAATCTTTTTTCGAAAGAGAGTAGAGTCTAGACCTCGAGTCAATTTATTTTCCCGGTTCAAGTAGGCACTAAACCGTAAAAATCTATTCCGCGTCAACCATGTCACAACAGTCAACTGTTCGTCCAAGCTGCAATCCTCGGGTAAAGCATAACATGGAAACCCACTGATGGATTGTTGATCCTTTTCAACAACAATACTTCTTCCATTTACAACAATACCATTGGGAGAGCTACAAGCACACGGCAATTCACGAGCAATGTGTGCGCAATAGTCTGGAGCAGTGTTTGTGTTTAATATGACGAGTCCTGCATCGTGAGCGAGCTGTAAAAAATGGCTTGGCTTTGCGTATATATTCATAGTTATACAAGATTAGCACAGTAAATTTAATAAAAGATCCTTGATATTCCCACTTATGAACTGGAAATGTCTTGAATCGCACAATGTGAGGATGATATAGCCTAAAGTACGAAGCTAAATAATACGTGACCAACTGTTTGTTCCACGCAAGTTGAGGAGAATGCACTTGTAGTCTGGCCTTTGAGAATTTCAATTTCATTGTGTCCAGCTTTGACATTTGCATTAGTATATATAGCAAAAAAAAAAAAAAAAAAAAAAAAAAAATTTTTTTTTTTTTTTTTTTTTTTTTTTTTTTTTTTTTTTTTTTTTTTTTTTTTTTTTTTTTTTTTTTTTTTTTTTTTTTTTTTGAAGCTTGGTGTGTTTCACTGACGCATCGTTTGATTTATGCAAAATATGTAAATTAGTTAGAGGGCGCCATATGATGTGTAGGAGGCGCTGTGATTGCATATTTATAGAATCTAAAGGGCTGTGGTTTATTCATTCTACCATTATGAGCTCTAGCCAATTCTTTTCTCAATCGACTGCTCCAACACCAGCTCAAAGGATAGGCCATCTTATGAGCAGAGATCAGCTTCAGTTGGAAAACGAAGAGCTAAATATTGTAAACGGCGCTTTAAAGGATCAAGTGGAACAATTAAAATTCCAAGTGGAACAATTGAAAGCCCAAGTGAATCGCCTCTCTCAGAGAAGGGATTTTACAGCCACTGTTGAGCAAAGACACAACAAAATTTCCTGCCATCTTGACATTCACCTGGATACAGAATAAAATGGTGAGTATCTCGGTCTGTCCTCCTACTTTGGAGGGTAAAAAAATGGGTATATCCCATTTTTTTACAAAGTACATTCTCCCAAGATTGAAATAAGAAGTATGTGTCTTATGATTGTATGTGAAATTTGCGGGCGTAGATTGGATATCATACCGTGTGATCGCTCAGACGACTGCTATTGCTATTTGATGCCTCATGGTGTGTGTCACAGTTGCCAACGTGCCTACGGTTGAGGAAACAAGATGCTCCATCAAACGTACAATTTTTTACGAAATGCATATTTGGGAAACGTTGAAAAGCCAGATATGTACGAAATCATGTCAATGGAAACGGATCCCTATTTGCACAGCAAACTGAAGGATTTTACGCAAACACACCCCGTCAGGTTTACTTGGGATGAAACCGTATATACCACCGAGTTTAGAAATGGTGACCCAAAAAATCGGTTGCATCAAACTGTAATGGCCTTTCTAATGCGGTTAATCATCATTACTAAAGATCAATTTCATTATCGCTCCTTTTTCAAACCTGCATCCCATAAGGCAATGCAAGGCTGGTTGCATTTCTTAAAGTTGTGCATTACCAGTCTCTTTACACTCTTGTACGATGTAAGATGGAATCTGGAATTGACGTATGAATTGGACCAGGTGATCTTTGATTTGGTGTTTGAGGGAAAAGCGTTAGCACTGCGAGAATTTATGAATCAAAGATTGAATCTAGACGTTCCCGAAACGCCAGCCGAACACGCTTTTGAGAATTTTAAGCATTTTCACATTGGAATGGTGGGTTCCTTCATATGGCGACTGTTGCATTGGGTAGCAGAGGCCTTGGACGTGAGAGAAAATGATGCAGAGATGAAATTTGCCAAACAAACGTGGAGGATGATATTGACAGAACCATTTTATCGTGTGCTGTTGTGTGGAATGTGTGTTAAGCATATGCATCAAATTGTCAAGGAATTGCAGCCTCAAATTTTGGACGAAGCCACACAGCAACGTCAATTGTGGTTCAATATTCACAACAAGGTAACGGCTAAAAAATTTCAAGATTATACAAGCCTTTCAGAAGCTCCTCCTTACTCGGAATCTATGTTAGAACAAGATTCAGACTTTATGCGTCGAGCTTTTGCTCCGAAATAATTGCTTTTGGGTGGTTCTCTCATCATATTTATACGCATGCATTCAACCATACCAGGTGTAACGGCAACTCTTCCTTCTGCCGACAAAGTAAAAGTATCACCAACGAACGTGGGATGTTTGGTATTCCACCACACAATGGATAAACCATGTCCAATCGCATCTTTGAAAGCGTGTGGTGTTTGAATATGTCTCAACACATTGTCTCGAATCAAACCACCATAAGTTCCAAAATATCGAGAAGGATCAACCATTGCAAAATTTGGCTGTCTGTACGTGTCACCGGGTATGGCAGCATCCCGAATGAGGTTCAAGTCTTTAAAACGTTGCTGCAATTCATCCAGTGAATTGTAAGGTACATGAACATAGCAAGCCATGGTCAACTTTAATAAAGCTGTATGTACAAGCAAAATTTGTATATGTTTACAAAAAAAAAAAAAAAAAAAAAAAAAAAAAAAAAAAAAAAAAAAAAAAAATTTTTTTTTTTTTTTTTTTTTTTTTTTTTTTTTTTTTTTTTTTTTTTTTTTTAGCTTAACTTGTTGTCTGTGTAGTGTTTGTCGTTTCAAGGGATTCACTGGTTTCATTCACATTTAAAGAATCCATTTTTTCTCTTAATAATTTCTTTTCATTTTCTCTTTGTATATTGTCGAGGATACGCTTCCATCCACCACGTCTTTCGATACAAGCATCAAACATATATGAAATGAATCGTTCGCACCTGTCAGAAAACGTTCGAGCACAATCAAAGGGCCCTACATTACAACAGTATTGATTTACTAATGACAAACGAAAAATGCGCAAAAATACAAATATCTGCACAATTTGAATAGGTTGGTCTTGCTTAAACATTGATATCGCTATCATAAATATTTGGAAATTCATTTCTGAATCGCTCCATTGACACATGTCGGTCGTCCGTGGCATTGGCAAAGTAAACTCTGTGTATTGCGTCTTGATGTACTCATCAGCCATATTTTTTAGGTCTTGGTACAATTTTTCATCTGAAAATTCAAACCTGTAAAGGAATCGGTCTACAATCCTAGATGTCCACGACGTGTCAGAGTCTGGTATATAAGAGCATGCTAACAACTGCCATGAAGCAGCAGGACGCTCCTCATCCCACTCACAAGACGTGGGCGCAAGGGCCATCACTGTTAAATTACTTTGGTTTTTCAACAGTTGACAAGCTATAAGAATATACTAGTTGCAGCTGAGTCCTGCCAATTTTAAAATTTATCATATCTAGCCGGCTTCAATAAGTACAAAAAAAAAAAAAAAAAAAAAAAAAAAAAAAAAAAAATTCATTCTTTTTTTTTTTTTTTTTTTTTTTTTTTTTTTTTTTTTTTTTTTTTTTTAAAGATTATACAATGGTTCAAGGTGGATGAATTTATACATCTGCACATTCCATAGAATCAAGATGGTTAAGTGGACATACTTTTACATTCCCTCTACTTCTTTTCCAAACAGGTGTTCAATGATTGTCGTGCGAGATCAAAATGCATTGTATTATTTCGCCAATACGGTCGCGTATTGCTTGGGCCACCGCATCCCGCACCAATCTGTACAACAATTTGTCGATAAAAAATATACATTTAACGATATCAGTGGCATATTTTTAGATGAGGAAGGCATTAATCAACTCATTCAGCACTCTGATCAAACCTATAGCGAACCATTTTTGCAATGGTATCGTGCATATTCACAACAATGCCAAACCACCTTTACAAGTCCATGTCCTCCTCAACTTCCCTCTGATTCATAGCCAGAATCATACCGATCAGGTGGTGCAAGTCGGAAATGGCGAAATATTGTTCTTCTTTCTAAATATGATATTGGATGCCTGCAAGTGGGACAATAACGACGATGCATCACACAATTCATATGAAATTCATGCTCACAATCCAATGTCCATACACGTCTTCTGTCGGAAAAGGATTTTGTACAAACAATACACTGCATCTTAATTTCTGACGAGTAAAACAGTACTACTGTTTACAAAGTCTTCCAAATAGCCGTCTTCAATCCACTTTTTTTTCCACCCTAGCTCCTCAACTTTTTTGCGTAAAGCAGAAATTTGGAAATTTATATGCTGTTCATCTCTTTCATTTATACCAATTGTCACGCGTCGTCGTCTGAGAAGCTCTTTTCCCGTTAGAAGGCGTAGATATGCTTCGTGAGCATCCTTGGCATTTGTAACATCCATATGAATGCTACGTTTGCGGGGTATTTGGTTGGCTTTCCCATCGTGAAAGATGGGTGGGTGAAATACGTGTTGTACAATCCGTTGTTCGGATAAAAGCAGAGGTTCTGGAGGGTAGCCCACATGAAATTTTAAAATAGTACTGTAGAATGGATCATATTGTAAGTTTAAATGGCTGGTCAGCACTACTATGTGCTTCACATGATCCAGTTTTGAAATGGAAAGGCCAAATAAGGGCTCCACAATAAATAAAAAATCCAAGTTGGGCAACGGAACATTTACTTTGTATGGGCATTCTTCTTCGCAAGAGGTGAGAACACCAACCGATTCTTGGGCACTGAATGCAAAATCCAACAGATAGTTTAACAGCAAGGGATGCCGTCCCAAATTTCCAAATAAAATGGTAATGTCCTTGGCCCTAAACTTTTGAAAAAGGCAAAGAGCAGCGTTCAGATGTGTACCCGGATGCGAAATGTCTTCCGCGCGTTTACGATCTAATCCATCTAGCAAATAGGGGTCAGAGTCGTATGTGTCTTTTGCATAATAATAGAACACAGGCGAATTGTCAAACGTGACAGACATGTTGCTGGTGTGAGACCAGCACAACTTGTAGAACTTTATATACCCCTTAAAAAAAAAAAAAAAAAAAAAAAAAAAAAAAAAAAAAAAAAAAAAAAAAAAAAAAAAAAAAAAAAAAAAAATATATATATATATATATATATATATTTTTTTTTTTTTTTTTTTTTTTTTTTTTTTTTTTTTTTTTTTTTTATGTCTTAAACTTGAGTCTTATCCTCCCTTTTCCTTTTCTTGAGTGGTTCAGACACTGCATTCTCTTCATTATCATCGTCCATCTCTTCCTCCGTTTCCGTACCAGTCTCATATTCACTGTTTACCTCCTCTCTTTCCTCACTATGAACCTCTGGTTCACTATTTACTTCCCTTTTCTCCTTTTTAGGTTTAGAGATCAAGTCAATGTGGTAAACCTCATGCATAAATCTCCTAATTTGATCCTCGTTCATATGTTTCTTGTACTCAGATACGCATTTTTCCAATTCATCACCACTCATCTTAACCTTCTCCTCATTATTCATTTTAAGCTTTGGATACATATGGGTAAGGATTGTTGTGAGGACTTTATACACCTTTTTACACATGGGTGTTTTGTCCTTTTCATTGATTTCGAAAAGCAATTCATATATTTTTCGCACACCCAATACGTGGTGTTGCTTAATTGTATCATATTTGGCATTATCATACATGATTTTGTTTCCAGACAGATTGATTCGCAAGTTGTCAAAATATCGTTTCATGTCATAGTTTGGGTTTTGGCACCACTTGATGCTTCTCAAACCATCCATGGCCAATAAACCATGAATTGTATTTTCATAACCAGTTTTGTTTAGTGTCTGACAAATCTTTTGCAGCCTGTCTTTCCTTACAAAATCTTGAGCCAAAACAATGTCCCAATCTTTTTTATTTGCATGGGATAGACAGTCCAACAGTTGTGATCTGATATCGCCATCTACAGGCACATGCGTCGTGAAGAGTTGACAAATGTCTTCCATAGACATGCCACATTTATTCAGCATCCCATCCAACACCCTGAGCTTGATGGTTTCTACCGTCACACCATCGTTCAGTTCAAAGAATAATTCTGATACTCTACGCATCATTTCAGCTTCATTTCTTGACTGTACGTCTTCTGTACAAGGGAAACCAATATCTGACAAACAGTTCGATGCCATGTTTTGTTGTATCTTATTTTTGCATCCTGATTCGTACGTTTATCGTGTACGTATTTCATAGGCTAAACTGCGCTGTGTGTTTATATACTAAAAGTATAATTTAAAAAAAAAAAAAAAAAAAAAAAAAAAAAAAAAAAAATTTTTTTTTTTTTTTTTTTTTTTTTTTTTTTTTTTTTGACACCTTGTCGCATTTATCATTTTTGCCTTAGAGCAAAGTAGCCAGTGCCTTCATTAAACTGTTGTCCAAACAAGAGCTTGTCAAACGATTTTTCCACAGCATAAGTACCAGTTTGTGTCGTACATAAGCGTGCAAAATTGCTTTTAGGGGCCTCAAAACTCAACACTTCAATTGGTGAACGCTCTGGATTTTTTGATAAGCCATCTCGAGTCAATGGAAGAGGACGACCCGAACGGCATTGATATTTAATGATTGTCATTACATCCTTCCTATACACTTCATTCATGTCCAATTGACGGTCCACTAAACGGATCAAGTTAAAGAAGAAGCTCACCAATCCACATTTCTCGTAAATGAACTTGAGATCTGAAAAGGCGTACACATTTTTGAGCCGCCTCAACAAAGGGAACAAATCTTTACTATACAATACCCTATCTTCCAACTGCAAGTATGGAAATGAATTCAAATACCGGTAATGACCCTCTTTTGTTCGGGCTTTATTGTAAGGTCCTCCTCGTTCCAAAGTGCCTGCTTCCGGAATATTGGGTCGAGAGTTGGTAAAAACAGTGTACAAGCCCCGACGCGATGCCAGTTCAAATACCTGCCCTTGGTTGGTAAAACATTTAATTTCATATAAAACTTTGGGATCCACATTATATTCAGACTGTTCCAAGACATGTTTTAAATGTTTACTATCCAACGTACATTGCGTATCAGCTTTGGTGACACGGCATGTAAGATGAATTCCAAATGCATCGCCAGCATTGGGAAAACGCTTTACGATGGCTTTTACAAAGCCTAGGCATAGATCCGGAACCTTATCAATGTGTTTATTGAAAATTTCTAAATCTGGTACAGAAGCTTCCAAATGCTTTTGGAAATGATAAATCACACTTGCCATGCTATGAGGTTGAATGAGTGTGTGAATGTGATTGTAAAGTTCAGGGTGAGTGGATGCAACATGGTCAAACAAAATTTGAGCAGCCATAGCTCTAGTAAGATAAAGGACAGTTTTAAATAAAATGTATAAATCAAACTGTTATATATTTAAAAAAAAAAAAAAAAAAAAAAAAAAAAAAAAAAAAAAAAAAAAAAAAAAAAAAAATTTTTTTTTTTTTTTTTTTTTTTTTTTTTTTTTTTTTTTTTTTTTTTTTTTTTTTTATTACAATCTTGTTTGTAAAATTTTTAGTCGACGATTTCTCAACAGCCTGCTTGGAGATGCTATGAGGTGGGCATATCCTTTGGCACCTTGCAATATATAATCAACCGTAATCCAATTGAATCTTGGATTCATCAGCAATGTAAAAAAATACAGCAGCTCCAGTCTGGTAATGTCATACATGATGGTATTGACACAGGCCCATTCTTTGGCCAAACTGTCAATGGCTTCCACCACTTGATCGTATCGAGGGCATTCTATTACCACTTCTCCGTTGAATTGCACATCCAATTTCAGAAAAAGCCTTTGTTCCTGCAAATAATAGAGATATCCATACTCCAACTTGTTCTTCAAAAGGCGGTCAATGTATTTTTTGGCAATTTTAACGACGCATGGATTTCGTACCAACTCCAATGTAATGGTTTTAATGAGGGGTTTACAGTGAATGTGTTGAGGAGTAGACACAATGGGATCACTCAACTCTTTTTGAAGCTGATGAATCAATTGATCGTTGGGTAAATTCAACTGTCTCAGGCTTTCAGTCATAGTTGTCTTGTCTTTTTGTAAATGGTCCATATTATCCAAAAAATCAACAGGGCTACCATTCCTCCAAAGATCCAATACACTATGGGGAATACAGTGCCCAAGAAGCTAAATAAGTTTGATGCGACGCCTTGGCTGAAATGGGTTAAAGCCTCTCCTATGGTGGGACGCCGACATTCCATCGTTTGGTTGGGTAGACAGTCGTTGTATTTACAATCGCACAGTTTACAACAGCTGCCTTCTCTGTCTTCATCATATCCATGGCAAGGATTCCCCTGTATTTCTTGTGGGCAAAAGGAGACACCCTCTACCGGTTCAGATTGACAACAACTCAATTGTGGAACTTTACAGACGGTGCCATCGGACGAATTCAAAAAGCAGCCGGAATTGGATTGAATATAATTATTCACGTGGGCAATCCCTACACCCACGGCAGTGGCCACGGCTGCTGTAAAGACTGCTTTGGTGCTAAACACTTTGGTAAGGACTCTACGCAATGCGCTGTCGTTCTTTACAATAATTTTCAAATGCTTGGCATTTTTGACTGTCTTGTTGAACGTTTTAAATTTTTTGGCCGTCTTTGGACCACGCATGATCCATTTTTTCCATCCTGCCATTTCTTAATTCTTAAGACAAGTAGACCAGGATGGATAAAACTTATTGTCTGTTTAACACAACACCAGACGGCTTTTGCAGCGGCCCAAGACACAGTCACGTCAACTATTTAATTTGTAGCAACCACTTGAAGCAATATTATGGTTTGGAAATGGCATCCCATTTCGTAGAAAAACGCACAGAAACGTACTATGGTGCATGGACTCTACGACCAGCTCCTGGGACTCATTTCAAGAAAGGCGACATAATTATACCTGTTCGGAATATTCTTGATGAATTTTATCGGTCTGTCAAAGAGAAAACGATCCCAAGTGGGGAGATTGAAAAATACAGCATGAACCCCATACTGGATAGATTTATGCAAATGGCCTCCCATTCAGGAGGCAGACTGTCAGTACACGACAGAAGAATGTTTGAAATGATACGCAATTTATCAGAACCATTGGACAAGATTGATCTGAATCCAATTGAAAAATGTGAAACGGATGCATCTGCCATTGCTTACATAAAATCAAAAATGACCATGTCTCAGACGTATATCGAGGAATATGCTGGATATAGTTTGAAGGGATTCACGTTATACACTGATTCAGATAAACCACTAATAAACTTTACCAATTTGTCTCATCATTTAAAATATCTCTTAAGCAAAGTGGGATTCAGCAGCCATTTGGCCGACGACAGGAATGGTTTCGCAAAGGAAACGCATCGTATGAATTATAATGCCATATTTGTACCAAGTGTAGGTCTAGTTGCGACTAGAGAGATCAATAATCCAAATGAAATCATAATATTGGGGAGCAGTCGAGGAAAATATGACAACAGTGAAGATGGATTTTACAAAACCAACATCATTAGTGTGCCAAAGGAAATTGTGCAACCCAGAGTTGGAGCAAGTATGATTCCCTATCAGAATGCAATGAAAAAGGCATTTATAACTGGATTTAGATAGACTCTCTTATTGTTGAATGAATGATAATAGTATAATAAAAGATACCAACATTATCATAAGTATAAAAAAAAAAAAAAAAAAAAAAAAAAAAAAAAAAAAAAAAAAAAAAAAAAAATTTTTTTTTTTTTATTTTTTTTTTTTTTTTATTTTTTTTTTTTTATACATTGACTTGTACTTGCTGCTGCATGTACTCTGATTATAAGGTACATTTACATTATTTCCACTAGCTCTTCCGAGACCACTTTAGTCTCGTCTTCAACCTTTTGATACTTTACAGGCATTATTTCTTCCACGTCTTCCAATTCCCGTTTGTTTGTTTGTTCAAAATCTGTCTTTTCGGAATCTCTGACATCTGCTGGTTGGCTCTCTTCCAATTGCTGAACCATTGTCAAATCTCCCAAACACAGAGTTGATGCTTTCAGATTAGACTCGGGGAAACCAATTACATGCATTCCTTCTCCCCCGACACGGACCACATCTTTTCCTGTTTCACCTTGTTTATAAAAATATCGGGAGTTAATTTTCACTTTGAGGATGGCAATACAAGTTGCGCTAAACAATCCAGATGTCTGGGAAGCAAAGCGATTCACAACATCCTTCCCATTATAAATGGCCATATCCAAAATGCAAGGCTGTGGATTTAAACTCTTTATCTTCATTTCCTGACTAGCCTGACTGCAATATTGGCAAAAATTGTTGCAATTCTCAAAGTTTATTCTAACCAATTCAGACATTGTAATATTATCTGAATTCACATCACTATTTAAAGCCTTGATCAGCATGTCTAAAGCGGGAGAATTTTGCAATATGATGAAGAATCTGTCATCCTTATTGTTGGGCATTTTCTTGAGAGCAAAGCATTTTCCAATGAGTATCACTTTTATTGAATCATAAAGACTTTGGCATCGAAATAGCCCATTGGTCGAGAGTCTCTCAGGACTATATTGAGACTTTGCTTTTAGAAGCATATCCTGGTACTTGTGGCAATTTTCCAACTGTTCTTTCCATTTCAGACTGGCCAAGTTTAAGACATCTGGCTCCATGAGGCGTTTCACTTCCTGAGCCAGTCTCGGGACTTGGAGCACTTTTTCAATAAGAGCATTATAGTCAGCTTGAGCTTGTTCCATGGTGCATGTAATAATGAGACCTCAGCCAGACTCTTGACTTTATATAGTACTAGCAGCAGAGAAAAAAAAAAAAAAAAAAAAAAAAAAAAAAAAAAAAAAAAAAATTTTTTTTTTTTTTTTTTTTTTTTTTTTTTTTTTTTTTTTTTTTTTTTTTTTTTTTTAACCATGTCTCTTAAATTTTTTTTCTTTTACTCTTTATGGTAGTCTTGTTCAATTCCGTCTTTTTAATTTTGGGACCTTTCCAGCGGCCTCCTTCCTTAAATATATTTTTGATTTGTTGTAACGTGTTACCCGTCATGCGGTCTGTCCGCTCTCTCACTACTCGACCGTCTGTTAATGATACTTCGTATACATGCCCATCCAACATTGTAGTTTCATCCTCCAAGCATTCAAAGTGGTTGTCTGGCATGTGAAAATACCCATCTTTGTACACAACATCTAACGAATGTTGTTTTTTGACTTTGAATACAGTGTCGTCTTCCACATTATGAATAATATATCCGTCTGTCACTAAATCCGCTGCAGGCAGTTCAAACGCGCTATAATAATAGCGTTGGACGCGATATCCTTCTGGTAAATGCAAACTCGGTAAATAGTCCAACAATACATTCTGACGGCTCCAAGATGCAACGGGATGTCCTCGTACTTGATAAACATCCAGTAATATAACAACATCTTCAAGTCTTTCGGCCGAATACACGATGCCATCTCCTAACGTTATACCCAAACTTTTTTTTCGTAAACCTCCTTCCCATTTTTCCATTAAAAAGTTGGGATGGCTGTACACGAATCCAAAAATGCCATCCCATTTTTGCGCTACTAAATAATGCTCAGAATAAACGAGTTCCGGAATACACTTTACTGCCTTTCGTGTCATATTATCGCGCATCGTGTAAGGTGGACTCTGAAATTGACTGAATGTCTGATATACTTTGCGATATTGCCCCAAACATTGCAACAACCAGTGTGTCGGAAGCGAGTTCAATCGTTTGGGAAAGGTGCCGTATTCCCATTCAAATACCATATGGAACATTCCATTTGCAGCTTGGAATGTGTACAACTGAGCATGGTCATCGAGCGTTACCACCTGCCGTATTTCCACTCGAAATGGACATTGAAAATTGCCGACTTCATCCAAAAAAATTTTGTGCGTCTTTTCATTCCATAAACGATGGGGGGTTTCCTTGGAATATACCCACTTGAACCAGAGTCCGTCGTAAAAGACCATCTCTGTCTTTAAGACATTTTTTCGTTCCAATATATTATTTTTGAAACGGAAATGAGGTTTTACATACACAACACGTTGTGTTTTGATGTTTGGAAAATGTAGTTGAAACGGTTCACAGTGTTGAACCACCAAACGAAATTCATATTCATGTGGCATGATACAGGGACTGAAATTGAGTGGACAAGTACAAAATCCAATGCAGGCGGTACTGTATAATTAAAAACAGACTCCCGAGATAAATGGATAATAGAAGGATAACCCAATACAATCTTTTTTCATATGATTGCACCAAAATTGGTGCTGCAAGTGCAGGTATAGAGACGAGAATGAGTACACTTTTAGCAACGCTTTTTTCACAGTCTCCAAAGTGTTCCTTGGGTGCGTCAGCATCGTCTTGACCTAGAACGGTTTCAATACGCTTTGCCAAAGATGCCATTACACTTTATTAAGTAGCAAGACATCCTGACGAAATGAGATCTGGTTGAAGCCAAGAAAATATATAACACTGCAAAAAAAAAAAAAAAAAAAAAAAAAAAAAAAAAAAAAAAAAAAAAAAAAAAAAAAAAAAAAAAAAAAAAAAAAAAAAAAAAATTTTTTTTTTTTTTTTTTTTTTTTTTTTTTTTTTTTTACACAACATATTTTTTCAAAAGTACTGCCAGCGCAACGACAAGGATGCTGACACAGAATAATATTAAGGCTGTTAGCCAGCTTTTATTTTGTTGAGGTGGTTTTACAACAGGTATTACCGGTTGCTTCGGAGCAGGCGGTTGAGGAGCAGGTTGGATAGGCTGTTGAGGTCGTGGAGGCTGTTGAGGCTGTATTGGTACATTGATTGGCAACATTTGATACCTTCTCCTTACAGACCGAGACAATCGTCTAGAATGTATATTGGTTAAAAAATCAATAGACTCTTTATTTTGTCTGCGATATAGTCTTGCCACAATGTTGTTTTCATTTATGGGAGGTGAAATTTCCTTTACAATAAAAGGGATGTTTGCTTTACCTGGAACAATGATAAAATTGTCATTTGTAATTGGGTAGGCCATTGGAAAATGAGCAGGTATATTCAAAACACCATTGCTAGGGATGTCGTGCACATATTCATTTCCAAATTCATCGATGGGATAAAAAGACTCTCCATTCTCTTTCCTGGCGTACCTGTGATTAATGACCACTTCCCTTCCATGCTTTGTGCTCGGGTCTGTCACGCAAATGGGATAATATTCATCCTTATTCTCGTCTTTTGCGTAACGATCAATAAATATTGCGTCTTCCAAGTGTATTACATCACAGTTGGTAATAGGATCTGTAATGTATTTTTCTCGTTCACCATCTTCGGGAAATATGACATTGCCGTTGGCTGTCACAGCATACCGGTACTGCCCATTCTTAAATTTTGCATATTGTCCATTCGGGGGATAAAATTCATTCCCATTGCTCTTTTTTGCATAGACCTCATTTCCTCTTTTATCAACCCCAATGGTTAAAATACCATATTTATTGATGTAATAAAATTCATCGTTTGATTCTTTGTCAATTGGATATATGGGTTTGTTTTTATTGCTGAGTGGATACACGATTTTTTTATCGTCCGTGTAAATGTAATGTTCACCTTCGACGAATTCACTGCTCTGTCTACCTTTCAGTCGAGGGTATCTATATTTACCGCTGCTGTCTTTTGCATACACGGGTATGCCACCTTTGGAAAAGCAAAAATCCGATCCATTTCTTTTTTTGGGATAAATTTCATTATTAAAACGGTCTTTAGCATAAAAATGGTCCCCATTAGATTTTCTGGTTAAGAGATTCCCGGATTTGTAAGGAGATGGATAAAACTCGTCCCCATTTTGCTTTTTAGCATAATATGATTCTCCCCCGAACGATGCAAACACCTCGCTGGGGTTTTGTAGTTCATGAATGTTTGGGGGATATATGTTGTCTCCGTTGCTGTCGGTGGGATAGAATGAGTTTCCATATTGATCGTAAATAAAATCCAGAGAACTGCGTGATGCCATGTCTTGATTATGCTTCATTGTCTGGTTTCAAGGACTTGATCCAAGTTGGATATATCCCATTATTCTTATTGTCGGTGGCATAATAAGGCCTTCTGTTGTCATAAGCAGGTACATCTCTCCAAACTCGCCAGATGTAATACTCACTCCCATTTTCCTTTTTAGGGTAAATTTCTTTTTTTGACATATTGGTGGCATAATACTCGACACCGTCCTTTTTCGGTGGATATTCTTTGCCCTCTGCTGTTTTTGCATAAATGGGATTGCCCAGATAGTCCCGAGCAAATTGATCGACATTATAGAGGGATATATATACTTCATCACCCGTTTCCTCGTCGCGTGGGTAAATGGGCTGTCGGGAAGACAGATCGAAAGGATACAACAGCATACCATCTTTACCAAATAAAAATGTGGGCGTATTGTCTTCATCCAAAGGGATATATTCCACAGTATGCAACACCCCATTCACTTCTACATTATAGGTAGGATAAGCATAAAATCTTTCATGGGTAAGCAAATCTTGTGCCCAATCTTGTTTTGCAAAATAAATCTCTGAAGTTTGGCCTTTAAAATCAAATCCTGAGCCCTCATGCGGAAACTTGTATATGAAGGGAGTCTCTGTTTCTTTCATTTCAACATCAGTTGGTACATAGTTCGATGGAATTTCAGGCAAACCATTTGCGCTTTCTGTAGCCGATTCAATCGTATTTTCTGGATCTTCAGGGGATTCATTTTTCTTCTCTGAGGATTCAGGGGGTACATTTGTATTTTCTGGAGCTTCAGGGGATTCATTTTTCTTCTCTGAGGCTTCAGGGGATTCATTTTTCTTCTCTGAGGCTTCAGGCGGTTCATTTGTATTTTCTGGAGCTTCAGGCGGTTCATTTGTATTCTCTGGAGCTTCAGGGGGTACATTTGTATTCTCTGGAGCTTCAGGGGGTACATTTGTATTCTCTGGAGCTTCAGGGGGTACATTTGTATTCTCTGGAGCTTCAGGGGGTACATTTGTATTCTCTGGAGCTTCAGGGGGTACATTTGTATTCTCTGGAGCTTCAGGGGGTACATTTGTATTCTCTGAAGATTCAGGAGGTACATTTGTATTCTCTGGGGCTTCAGGCAATTCATTAGCATTCTCTGGGGCTTCAGGCAATTCATTAGCATTCTCTGGGGCTTCAGGCAATTCATTAGCATTCTCTGGGGCTTCAGGCAATTCATTAGCATTCTCTGGGGCTTCAGGCAATTCATTTGCATTCTCTGGGGCTTCAGGCAATTCATTTGCATTGTCTGGAGATTCAGACGGTTCATTAGCATTCTCTGGAGCTTCAGGCAAATTTTCTGCATCTGCACCTGTTGATCGAGCTGAAGAATCCACTATTCTAGACATGTGTACTGGAGAACCATTTTCGACTTCCATTTTGTCAACAGTCTCAAAAGATGCGTTTGAAACAGCTCTTCTAACACGCCTTCGTCTCTTTGATTTATGTACATCAACTGCTACTTTCGAAGGGTCTGACGCTTCCCTCTTTGATGGTATACTTTGGCTGAAATCCATATCTTTATTTAAGAAAGATGGTTATAGTACTGTTTTGGTTCATGTTTATGTTTGCTTGCTGGAATCATCGATTATACCGGGCCTATGCAAAACTTACATGGCACACATTGTACCACAATGTAAAGCCTAATACATGGCAACAGTTTATGATTCAAGATAAACTCTCTTCAAAATGGATGCGGTAACAAAAGGTACAATTTTGATGGCATCCACGTATACCATGGGGTTTGTAACTATATGTATTGTATTCACACAAAAATGGTATTTCTTACTATTTTTTGTAATCAACATCATAGTATGGGTCGTCCTTTTGCATGGATATTTGAAAAAAGCACAAAGTTTAAAATGGATTGGTGAGACATTTAATGAGTGCTATTGGTATTGTAAATTCCGACAATGGTGGTGGTCGTGAGCACCAGTTTAAAGAGCTCGTGAGCAACTAGTGTTGAGTCCAATGCATCAATAATATATAGTAAAAAAAAAAAAAAAAAAAAAAAAAAAAAAAAAAAAAAAAAAAATTTTTTTTTTTTTTTTTTTTTTTTTTTTTTTTTTTTTTTTTTTTTTACATGTTCTTATCAACGTCTTCATCAACTTCTATATCTAGTTTACTTTCTTCTATATACTTCTCGATCCACTTGGTCGTTCGTTCGAAACAGGCTTCCATTAAATCTGAAACTGTTTGAATAGAGTTCATGTCGTGAACACTAAAAATTTGGGCCACAAATTCATGAAAGGAACAGTCGTATCCTTCAAAAAGCAATTTCATTTCGCATTGCATATAATTGACTATGACTTTAAGCAAACCGCTCACAGTGCTTTCGTCTTTTATGCTACTCAATATGACCATTTTCTCTTTTATTTCCTCTTGCAGGTCTGCTGATAAGGGATATACATTTTTCCACTTGTGTTCAAAATACATGGCAAAAATTTTTTGATAAAGTGCGATAAATGCGCTTATTATTTCATTCTGGGACATTATGGAATTTTCCAAATTGGTATAGCGTTTAAGCAGCTTGTTAAATTTCGCTGTACATTCTGCCTCATTGTTATATTCATCAAGAGCCCTACATTTACTCTGTGGTTGATCTTTTCTTGGTGCCTCACATTCCATTTTCTCACTGTGTCTTTTAGGTGCCTTTAATTCCGTCTCCTTTAATTTTTCAATTGTTTCCTGGTGTTTGACCTCGAAGGCTTGTGTTTTAAGTTTTTTGTATCGTGTCTTATAGCTGGCCAGAGCTTTCTGAGAATCCTCTTTGGCCTTTGCGTCAGATTCCCCCTTTTGTTGGCTTTCTTGTATCATTTTATTCAAGGATTCTTGAAATGCAGCTTTTTCTTCATTGCTTTTAGCAATCAATTCATCTACCTGTTTTGTTTGATTGTTCAACTGCGTTGCAAGATTTTCCTTTTCAAGCTCACACTGTTTCAATGTCAGATCAAAATGTGAAATTTTCGAATCTTTTTCATTCAAGGATTCACTATACATTTTTTCAGCCTGTTGAATTTGCAAGGCCATTTGATTCTTTTCCACATTGCACGCATTATACAAACCTTCAAAAAAAGCCAGCTGTAGCCTGTTTGATTCCAGCTCTTTTTGAATCTCTACGCGATTTTGGTCTTGGTTTACCAATTTATCCAACGTTTCTTTGTCCGCCTTGTATTGCTTTTCCGACTCCTTCAACTTCATCTCCAAATTTTTAATTTTTTTATCTTTTTTTTCAATTGCTGAAATGTGGTTTTGTATTTCATTTCTGCGTACCTCTTCTGCATCACACATAAAGAAATATTCCCTTGAAACGAATTCTAGTTTATCATTTTCTTCTCTTAACGTGTTTAACTCCCTAGTCAATTCCTTATTTTCCCCCTGAATCTCTTCCAATTTGTGATTCAAGTCTTGAATCGTTTTGGTGTGGCGGTCCATCATCTCTGTATGAGTGTTAATGTCCTGCTCTCGTTCATCTTCCAACTTTATCAATTCGGTCTTTAGATTGTTTACTTCGTGTTCCAATGCAGACTTTTGCTTTTGGTCAAGATCTATTTTGTTGTCTTTTAAACAGTCCTCTAGTTCATTTTTCAATTTTAACTTCTTTCGTTCAAGCTCTGTATTTAAATCTCTGAGAGTGTTCACTAAGGTCTCTAGCTCCTTCGTATCCTCGCGCAAATTTGTGTTTTCCATATCCAATGCCTCATTTTCTCGGTTGAGTAAGTTTATTGCGTCAGTCAATTCCTTATTTTCCCCCTGACTCTCTTCCAATTTGTGATTCAAGTCTTGAATCGTTTTGTTGTGGCGGTCCATCATCTCTGTATGAGTATTAATGTTCTGCTCTCGTTCTTCCACCAACATTTTCAATTCGCTCTTTAGGCTGTTTACTTTGTGTTCCAATCCAGACTTTTGCTTTTGGTCACGATCTATTTTGTTGTCTCTTAAACAGTCCTCTAGTTCATTTTTCAACTTTAACGTCTTTTGTTTAAGCTCTGCATTTAAATCTCTGAGAGTGTTCAATTCCGTCTCTAGCCCCTTTGTATCCCAGTGCAATTCGTCCGTCTTCGTGGCAGTCAGCATTGTATTGAGTGTATCATTCTCTTGGCGCAGACTATCCCTCTCCCGTGTTACATTTTTTAATTTGTCCTCATACTCTGTCCTGAAATCTTCGGGGAGGAGGTCGATTTTGTCTTTAACGCGAGAATATTCAGTCATAATCCTTTGCTTCCAATCTGACAACCAATCATTCGAAATACCCATATGGTGCAAGACTGTTTTTATATCTGATACAATTTTTTTTTCTGTCGACTGAGTCGGGAATTCCAATTCCATGCCCCCCGAGGCGATGGGTTCATCTTCAATTTCTGAGATTGTGAATTTGACTTGTCTCAATTCTTTATCAACGTTATTTAATCGCTCGAAAAATGTGTTTGGAATGCTTTCTGGGTTCATTAGAACATTAGTTTTTGATTCAGGATCCAACAATTTATACATTTCGGCATAAATGCCCTTTAATTTATTCCACAAACAATACAAATTTCTTTCCAATTTGATGCCTTCGTGCTGCATATACTCAAATAATTCTTGTATTCCCATATTTGTGCCAAAAGGCACACTGAGCTTTGTCTTGACCAAATTAATTTGATTGTTCATTTCAATATAAATCTTTTTGTACGACTCAAATTGTAGGATCAAATCTGATTCCCACGAGTCTTTGTACGCAATGGATGGCTCATGATGCTTTAAGTAATCACGAATCTTACTTTCTTGTTGTACAGATTGCTGTTCCATCTCGAACAGTTTATGTTCAAGCTCTTCAGCCTGTTTAATATAGTGATAGGGTGGCATATTTTTACCATAAATGAGGAACAATTTCTTAATCATATTACTCACTATACCTGTAATATTTTGGTGTGTTTCATTAATCGCATGTATTGTATTTTCCGTGCCGATCGAATTCTTGAGCGTTTCAAATTGACTGTCCAATTTAAAATCTTCGAGCAGCTCATGATATTGAACCTCCGAGACCATTCGATTGACGAGCTGCTCAAATTTATCAAAGATTTTAGAGCTAATATCATTCACATCAACGCTTGTATGACGACACGAGTCTACTGGACCCAATTTTGTCAACAGTTCATTAATTTTTTCCTCCTGCTCCGTTGTCAAAGTGAAACGAGTCGCCAATTCTTTCTTGATATCACTTAAAAATTTTCCTAGGGTTTCGTTCCATTGGGTCGTCGCAGGTTGATTTAATCGTGCCTTCTCCAATGCATCACGACACGTATCTAACTGTTTTTGTAGGTTTTCCTTTTCCTTTTCCAATTCAACCAATTTAGACTCGTCCAATGGTAAGCAATGGGGCACCTTCGTTTCGCATTTGTCATGTTGAGGGACACGACATATTTGAAATAGGAATCCAACAAAACTTTTGCTGCTTTTGTACAGTTCCAAATTGTTGGCTACAAGTGTCTCACTCAGGGTATACGCTTCCAATGCATCTCGCGCAATTTCCCGCTGCAATGTTTGTACTCGCTGCCCTCGACTTAAATTGTCTGGGTCTCTTTGATACTGCAGGATGGCTTCCACTAATTCGGTAAACACCATCTTGATTTGATTTCCCCCTTCATAATAAAATTCACTTGCATCAAATCCGTCTTGATGTGGCAGTATGGTTCCGAGGTTTGAATAGATACCCAATCTAGCACATGTTCGAGGAGGGGTAGCTTTTCAATATTGGACGCATACCATTCCTTTCCATACGATTCCCAAGTGTCTCTGTCTTTATAGAGAGGGAACCAGTGACGACAATGAGCAACAACATCATGATGAGGATCAAAACAACATGAAATGCGTTGTGTATCAAGGAACCAATGTTTTGTAAAACACATGACCATCAATGAAACGTATTCTACCTTATCGCCCACAATACGACATGGTACTCCCACAAGATCCGTCTCACTCAAAGTCGATTGGCAGGTGTAAAAGTCTTTTGGTGGATGTTGATGAAAAAGAGCATGTTTTTTCGACCGTTTTTCTACGGCATGCAAAAGTTTTCCAAATTCAGCAGAGGGTCTAGCGTGATAAATATTCATCATGTGATTATAAGTCAAACGAAACATTAAAGGGTACCAATTCTTAAATTTGTCAATGTCTTTACCATTTCGTTTAAAATGCCGTATGAGAGCAGCCACTTGCATATTAAAAGGGCGCTTTTCAAGGATACAACACTCCAGAAACGTGACCAAAGCTCTAAATGCGACAGTCTTGGTGTTTCGTTTCCAAACGCTGGCCAATGGATTTTTCTTGATAATGACAAACACTGTCTGTTTTCCAACTGCTGAAAACAAAATGTTCCTTCCACGCAACAGTCGCTTAAGCAATGACTCTTCCGAGACGTGAAACGAGTCTTCGGGTTGTCGAATAAAAGACAAAGGTTCGGAATCTTGCGCGTGCAATACAGATGAGGACGAAGAGACGGGATCTACCAAAAGGCAAGTTTGAGGAAGAACCCTTACGCTACGGTTATAATCTACATACCGTCTCTTGAGAATAATGACTGGATTTTTGAAACGAAGAGCAATAAAATGGAATTCTCTATAGGTGTTTCCGTAAATGTCGATGAATTTAGCCAACAATTGTGGAGATGGGGCATTCTGTGTCACTGAAATGTTTGCTGAAGGCGGCGATATTATAGAATCGCTTTGGCCATTTAAAGAAGGATTGTCTGGAATGGAATCTGGGTTGAATTGGTTCTCTAGAGTTGAATCGTCGTCGTCCATAAAAACACCACCACGTTCCATTGTGCCGATTGATGAATATGTAAAGTGTGAGACAAAAGGCTTGGTTTATATAAAGTTTGAAAAAAAAAAAAAAAAAAAAAAAAAAAAAAAAAAAAAAAAAAAAAAAAATTTTTTTTTTTTTTTTTTTTTTTTTTTTTTTTTTTTTTTTTTTTTTTTTTTTTTTTTTTTAAACACTACACTTTACATTCGTCGACGGACATGTACTCTATTTTGGATGGCAAGTTTTGCATGCTTACGTAGATCTCTTTTCCAAATGTCTCTCTACGGTTTATCCACGCATTGTGCAGAGTGTGTTTCACCAACCATGTTTCAGCACGACTCTTTGCAATCTGCACATTCCACCATATATTGATCCATTCATTGCCAAAGCAGATTGCGAGGCAGAGTCGGTATCCAAAGAAACACAAATGCCATGCCATCAAACTGAGGTACACGGAATAAATTATCCAAAATATTTTTCTGTATACACTATTTAAAGGTAAAAGACAACGGAATCTTCCCGTCGTCATGTCTCCTGATGAAAAAAAGTCGTACCAACACGAGGCCATTTCAGGAAACAGTAGGTCAATTGCAGTATATGACCATTTCCTCAAGGACCACATATGATTGAAAAATTGATCCATCAATGCAATTTGTAAAATCAGGTGGATAAAATAGATGCATTCCAAACTAAACATTTTCCAAAAGAGACTGTTTCCTTGGGATTGTTGAATGACGTGTATCACGCGAGAACAATCCACTTCCGTTTTTAGATTGGTTGTAAGCTCTTTGATAAAGTGGCTGAAATATTTGGACCAAATTCGGAATGGAAAATGAAAGCTTATGGCCAGTAATAAAAGTATAAGAGACACCCACTGGTAATAGTCGTGATTTAAAACGGGTACAATGGCACCGTCTGTACTGGAAAAGTCTGTGAATGTACCATTAATGAAGCATTTTGTATCCAGCATTTCTTGAGTCAAACGACTCCCATCCAGTTGACATATAATGTTGGGACCAAAAAATTGTCGAGTCATACTGAGACCAAAGCAAAACAAAAAAATGTTGCGAACATATATTTGCTGAGCATCAACCAATGCACTATGACTCCATTTGGGAACGTTGGACAATTTCCACTTTAACAAATGTATCATGGGTATCATGCCTTCTTATTTTCCGTCCCCAAGAAATAAGTAGAAGTCAAGATGAATGTAAAGGTAATGTTGATCGTTGCCCTTATGGTGGTACTCCTCTTGGGTTTGGTATCCTATGGCTACACGACCTATGCAATCTATAATGACACTGTGGCCAAAGCTGGAGCTGACTTTCTCACGGCACACCAAATATTGTGTTATGCACAACTAGCCATGTACATCCTGGGCCTAGGCTTTGGTGCGGTATTGTTTTACAAACGATAAACAACGCTACAGAGTGAACACGTAAAAGCTGCCTAATGAAATTGAGCTTTTGACGACTTGTAACGTCTTACATACTGCTTTAAAAAAAAAAAAAAAAAAAAAAAAAAAAAAAAAAAAAAAAAAATTTTTTTTTTTTTTTTTTTTTTTTTTTTTTTTTTTTTTTTTTTTTTTTTTTTTACTGTACAAGTTTGTTTTGGATTAAATGTTTAAATCCGTCCTTTGACATTAAATCTGTGCAATGTAAACAATCGAGTACATCCTTTTCCACCACCGTCTCTCCATCCATTAGACATCCCCTGTAATCGACATGTAAGCCTTGCAGGTTAAATACCATCTTGGAATAGCTGTAGCCTGGTTCCCAAATTTTACTTGTCATCTTAAGTGCGTCCGTCGATATATTTGCATGGGCTACTGCGTCAATCGCGTCTAATCCTTCCCAAAACGAGTGCTTGATGTCGATGCCATCTTGGAATCCAACTTGCCCAAACATTTGGTACAAATGCTCAAAAGAACCCTGTGCACCCGATTTAATTTGCGTCACCAAGCATCCATCAGTCTCTTCAGCTTCTTCTTTAAACTTTTCAAAAGAATTTGTTTTTTTCCCAATCTGATGTAGCCTTTCCATTTCTTCCAACGACAACGCAAAGCATATTTCATTCTGCATCACGTCCAAGTAATACTGTCTGATTTTATCGATAAACTCAAATGTCCTTTGGGAACCGTAAAGATCGTACAGCACCTGAAACGTCGTGTATAAATCTTTGTGTTTATAGGGTAAAAAATCAATTTCATGAAATTTCAAATAATACACTACGAGCATGTCTTGGGTCGGCATCAGTTTTGGTCCTTGCATCACGAAGCATCCCAACTGATATTCTGGATTGAGAATGGTAGCACATTCAGCTTGGGACAGGGCATTGGGTACTACATACAGATTGCATTCATCGCCATCGAAATCGGCATTCATGGCATTGACAATCTCCAGTGGAATCCCAAAACAGTCATATTCCCAACCGGGAGATTTTACGCACAAACCCACAAAATTTCCAGGTTGCAGCGAAGGCATGCGGTTTAAAATGATCCACTTGTTGAATAGATTAAACTGTTTCACCAGGTGGCAAGGCATACGAATTTCATTGGGTCGTAAAGAGGGATCGGGAACAATCATTCCTCTCATGGAGAGTGTACAACGTTTACCCAAAACAAACCGACGTAAAAATGTATTTTTTCCACACGATCTGGCTTGCATACTACCATAATTGAGTGGAGCATTCAAAACATCCTTGTAAAAAGGTTCCAATTTATCGATGGAATGCACAACGTCTGACCGATTGGTTAACGGCTTTCCCTGTACAAATTTCATAATTTTTTCATACGTGATGGTCGAGGCGAGTTGCCAATAAATTGGATCTGGAAGAATCAAAAAGTCTTGGTTGCTCTGGATTTTGTTCGTTTTCAGAGCTTGTTTCAGCACTTTTAAGGCAAAGACATAACCAGGGGTGGCTACAGCAATAGACACTACCGGATGCGATTGAATGTTGCCATCAAAATAAAATTGTTGACAGCACACGGTAAAAGATGCATCCCGAAACGTTAATTTTGTCTTACAAACGGCACATTCTTTTGCACGAGTGTGATTCTTTCGCCATGCTTTTAAGAGTTCAACCATTTCTGATGGTGTTTTGATAATGGGACAATCTTGAAGAGACAAGAGGGATATCTGATACTGGTCCACAGCCATGGCACGATATCCACGTAAAAGGAATGGAGATGAGTACTATCCGTCCAATTTTAAATGTTTTGTTTCAGAGCCCGAAAAGGGAGAAATTTATGCCCGAGATAGACACGGAAATGAAATTTATCCCAAGCGTACGAACAATCTCTTTGCTCGGGATATCCAGCACAAGGAATATTATGCCAGAGACGAGAAGAGAAACGAGTATTATCCCATTCAGAAAGGGCGAAGCATTCTCATTCGCAATGGTGAAATTGGTGTAAAACTTGCCAAGTTCGCGGATGGTACTCAGCGGTATCCCCAAGATGAAAAAGGGAATGAATATTACTTGCGACAAGAAGGGAGGCCCTTTTTATTGAGAAAACACAACGGTCAACGGTATTTGGCAAAGAATAGACGAGGATCCAAGTTGATCCCTTGGAACCATTTAATAAATTATACTCAGGACGAATCGTCGTATTGCTACTGTAAAGACAGCCATGGTAACGGAATATACATTGACAAGTCTGAAATGCCAAGAAATGTAAAATTTATTAGCGATTGCCTCTGTCATTTGGCAGTTGCTCATCCAACAGTCTTGCCCTGTTGTTTACAATGCTTGTATTGATGCATGTTGTCAGCATGCAAAGAGTGGTGTGATGAAGCCAGCTTCAAAGCTTTATATATATTTAAAAAAAAAAAAAAAAAAAAAAAAAAAAAAAAAAAAAAAAAAAAAAAAAAAAAAATTATTTTTTTTTTTTTTTTTTTTTTTTTTTTTTTTTTTTTTTTTTACAAGTTTAGATACGCTGCATATTGATGATTTCTGTTACAGTGCGTAATATAATCTATTGTTATCCAATTTGCATGGCGGTTTACCAACAGAGTATAAAATATCAACAAATATAGGCACGTAACATCAAAGTGGTCCGTGTCTTTGGCATAAAAATGGGCTGCAAATTCTTGAATTTTTTCTATTACTGTAAAGGATTCCACCAACGGGTACTCTTTGTACTTGATAAACATGGTGTGAGACATGGGATCCTTGTCGTCGATCGTATTGTACAGGAATCCATACTCTTTTCGGTTGTTTTGAATATGTTGAACGTGAGCCATCGCTTCCGTCCTAAAGTCAATCACCAACTCTAGGCTGATGGGATTGAACATACTGAATGAACTCGACTTGTATCTGTGTAGCTTCTGTTCATTCTTTTGAACCACATAATCCACGATGCGGTCCAAAGGCAAATTTTGACGCTTTAGCACTTTAAGATCGTAATATTCTAGCTGCGGGGAGCTCTTACAAGCCATTGTCTTTAATTATCACGACGTGTCAGGTTCCGTATGACTACATTTTGATAATACACCACCGTAGATTCCATCTTACGCTTCTTGCTGGAACTAAAATCTTCTGCAGGCGGCTTCCTTTTTCTAGAAGGCAACTCGTCTTGCAATTCGGATAAGGTAGCTGTCTCTGGTGGTTCATCCTCTTGATCAAACATGCTGGTGTATTTCGACGATCCATACTGTAAATCGTCCGAATGACGGTATTCCCCAAATTCATCTTCAAATTTTACGATCAAATCCGCCTCTGATGTTGTATTATTCTTGGTGCCTTTTAGAAATTGACGCACCGCTGAACGTAAATCTCCCATGGTAGTAATGTGATCTTCGCTCAGTTGCACATCCATATGTGTTTTGAATTGGTTGTACACATCCGTATTAAACAAATAAATTTGCGTATACTCCACGACACTGGGTGGTTCATCCCTGTAATGCAACAAACCATCTTTGATATCCAAGTGCGTTTTCAAGTGGTATATAAGTATTAAAAAGCAGCCCATAAACGACCGCTCTACGGCACATTCATCTTTTCCATACTGATTGCACTTTACTTGCGCAGACGTGGTCGCCGGAGGTTTGTTGACAAAACGCGACAAGAATGGAATCGCCGTCACGCGATCTTGGAAAGCCTCCGTAGATCTACAATCAGGCACATTGTTTGTTGAAGCAAACAGTTTGGCCGTAGGAATACCGCCTGTGCTCCCTTCGTACAAATTTCGAAAGGTGACGCATGAATTGCCCGTCATTTGTTTGACACGGTTCTCATTCATTTTCCCTTCCAATTCCTCCGACGTTACGATACGACAGTTGAACATGGTGGATGCCAAGTCTGGAGTTGCAGTACTGCTGGAATTTCCCGGCTTTAAATTGTCCGATTGGATGCAGTGGTAATATCCGCCAAAGACGCGACTCAGAATCTCAAACAATTTGCTTTTGCCGTTGGACGTTTCCCCTTTACACACGAAAAATTTTCGCTCATAATTGGTGGCTATAAAAATGCTGGCCAGCACATCGGTCAAGTACATCATCAAGTCGTACTCGAAAGCGGTATATTTGCACAAATGAACGTAAAAATGCATCATGGAATAGGCAAAGGGATTGGTTTTCATGTCTCCCATTTCCTTTTGAACCATTTCTTCCAACGTGTCAAACAAATCGTCTGTCGTATCCATAAACAGAGCTTTCAGATATCGTAAAAAGAAGTTTTTTGTCATCAGTAGGCCATAGAGCTGCTCCAGACACGGGGATTTGTGATACAGTTCAATCATTTTCTGACGGGACACGTTGATACCTAATCTTCTGTCGGATAGAAACAGTTCGGGCACTGTTCCTCCAATGTGCCCCGTTAAAATGTCCAACAAGCCGTCTTCCAAGCGAATGAACCATTTGTGACGATCCATTTGAATTGTTTTTTGTTCCAAGTGGGAATCGCTCGTGATGGTAGACATGACCATGCTCAAGTCAAACTTTTTAAAGACTTCATCATCTGGACCCCCGACATTGCCCGACTTTCGATAGTCTGTGATCCAGTTGACGATGGCAGACCACAAATTGATCAAGTGGGACTCTTTTTCCTTTTCAGCTGTAATCTCTTTCCATGAGAGGGTAATACAATTCCAAATGTATGCACTGGGTTTCCGCAAAGCATTGCATTGGCGCAAGACTTTGATGGGAAAATGGCTCTCTTGAATGGCACGGAACAATTCCGTCATTTGTTGAGGGGTTGTCACACTCAGTATGGCTCGTTTGCAATCTTGCGCAATTTGCTTCAACTTGTCGCGGTTCTTTTGGTAGCGGGGACATAAATTGTTGCCGCAAAAATAAATCGTCTCCTCCGTCATGTCAGTCATGGTCATGTTAATGTGTTCTTCATCCACCTGTTCCAATCGGTCCAAGAGGGGAAAATAGTCTTCACACACCATGCCTTTTAAATGGCTCACCATTTCAGACGTTTTTAGGCCCAGCACTTTACACAAGGCGTAAAACATGGGAAGAAAATAATACCCCTGATTAAATTCCATAATGGTTTTGATGGGATTGGGATCACGCGTGTACTTGCTGTTGTTTTCTCGCAGTCCCAATGTAATTTTACAAAAGATGGGATTTATATTTGTTTTGGAATAAACAGGATTAGAATGAAGTTTAAACCAATACTTGAGAGCCACATTGTTGGTTTCAAAATCGCTTATAATATCCGCATTGATCCGCAAGTAGTGGTGGCATTTTTGGAAATGAGATCCATCAAACAACAATTGTTTTCCCTTCTCTATGTATCCAATGTCAGAAGAACTAGTGTAAGTAAAAGTGGCCACTTGCTCAAACGTGTTGCTCTCACTCAATGTATTTCCGATTCTAGTGGCAAATGACAACTTGTACAAAGCAGGATTGGGTGAGGGAACGGGCAGCATAAAATAGTTTACAATCTGTGTGTCAGCTGTAGATAAAAAAGTCCGAAAAAAGGAATCCTTATTCGTTTTAATGCGTTTAAACTTTTTATTAAGCTCCGCAAATTGAGAGTGTGTAGACACTAGAAATTTGAAACGGCAAGTTTGCTTTTCGTCCACATATACCATTTCCAATGCCTCATACGGCTCCTGACCGGGCTTAGCCGCTCCGGGAAACATAAAATTAATGGGTATATCCAATTCATAGTGTCCTACACCAGGAATGGAAAAGAGTAGCAGCGGTTGCAGCTGCTGACACAACTTGATGTAATCATCATGTGCAATGATAAATTCTGGCAAATGAACATGAATGCCATAGCCGTCTGTACGCACGGCAATAATAAATGTGTAATTATTCACCTTGGGCAAGAGAACCATCTTTAGCGTCGATTCTATCACGGGTATATATGCCTTATAGGGAGGCTCGTGTACTTCACCCTGTTTCTTAAAATCCAAATCTAGAATGACGGAATGTGACACGGCGGATGCCAAAGCCAGCGTGAGTGCATTTATTTTATTTTTTCGCGTATAGCGCGTCTGCATACACCAATGATGAGCAAAGCCAGGATCATAGTCTAGTTGGTTAACATAGCATTTTCCTCCGCTTAAATTGTTTATGATAAATGCATCGGAAGAGGGGACTTCATCTATAGTGTTGAATCGATGCAGGTACCGAGTCATACCTGATCTTGACTAAAGGCAAAAAAAGGCAAGTACATAAATTTATATATGGTTTATTATTAAAAAAAAAAAAAAAAAAAAAAAAAAAAAAAAAAAAAAAAAAAAAAAAAAAAAAAAAAAAAAAAAAAAAAAAAAAATTTTTTTTTTTTTTTTTTTTTTTTTTTTTTTTTTTTTTTTTTTTTTATTGTTGTAATACGTTCTGTACATAGTCTGCTGAACTCTTTACAGATTTGATGGGGGTCGTAAAACTCAATGCTCCTTCATCATGCGGACAAAACACGGGACTTTTTTTCCACGAGAAATTTGTCATGCAATCAACTCGGCCTATAAATTGTCCATTTTCTATTCTTGTACGCTCAACAACACATGGAGATGTCTCATCATTTGTTGCATGTAAATAGGGTCCACACTCACATTTGAAATCTTTAAATCTAGTCACAGGCAATGGATTGGGCAAATCTCGTATGCAATAATCCACCGAACACACAAATGGAATGGTGGCCACTAGAGGTCTTCCTCGGATGTCTAAAGAATCGCATTTGCATCGAAAGCGCAATGTTCCATCCTTTAATCTTTCATATGTATGTTCCACCACCTCAGCTGGTTCATTTTTTAAATAATCCCACAATACATTCAAATGGTGGTCCTTTGCTTCTTCGTTATAGCAAGGATTCTGAAACGTAGACTTGTTTCGCGGTATACACTTCCATCCCGTGGAAGAAAAGACATGATACGACGTCTTTTGATTGCATTCCCCGATTCCCTTGGGGAGACAGTACGTTCCTTCACTCAACTGCTGATTCATCAAATAAATGGGTTCGTTTGGCATGACGCGAAAGGGAACATAGTCCCCATTGCCGCACATTTTTTTACAGTCGCAAGATTCATCCGAATGACATTTGAAACCATAGATGGGACACGTAGATGTACTTATATTAGAAGTCCACGAATATTGCCACAAATTGGATGTTTCAGAAGGTAAAAGCCATTGCTTGTAGAACAAATTGACCAGTGTCACAATCAAGATTAAGAACAGAATGTACTTTATATTCATTATCCTTGTTCTTTTGATGTTGCTGTTTAACCTGGATCCCATTCCAGGAAGACCCCACCATAACCATTTTGCACTCATATGGACATATCAAGAGTTTAAACTGATTCAAATTTTACCACAAAACTGGTATGTTTTGGTTGATAATAATATATTGTACTCGTACGAGCCCACTGAATCCTTGGACACATACATACCAGCCATTCGCTTAGATACGCATCGAAAGCATGACATTCTCCATTACCGCTACTTGTTGGATTGGATAAAGGAAACGCCCATTGCGAAAGCATATTCCCCTCAACAAACGGATATAGTGGATATTTTGAACGAAATTAGCTCTTCTTTATAAGTGCAGCCTGACATACATGCTTAAAGCTGCTAAACGCACTGGGTCCATAAAATGTGACATTTGGTAATTTGTCTTGCAGCTCCGGAATCAATTTCTGAGCTTGAACCACCTTGTAAAATCCCACCACACTAATGCCAGACAGTTCCAAATATGATATCAAAATATCAATGCCTCCTCGGCAACATTGACTATGGTGAGCATAATTAATACGAAAGAGATACAATGGAAAGATGCTCACACGTTTTAACCGAGAGGGTACCATCGTGTTTGAAAAAGGCACCACAAGTACTCCCACGGCATTGGGCAGTAAACGATGTATGACGGGTACGGGTGGATCAAAGGAAAGAAAGTTTGGTTCCTCAGCATAAACCGTGATCATATGGAGCCACTGCTGTATAAATTGCTTCAAAATATGCGACTTTCTGTAGCACTGCAATATGCGGAAATAGTGTTCAGACACGGCATTTTTCGTACGAATCAAGTCAAACATTTTTCATGCAATGTAAAGCATTGGTCATAAGAAGCAAATATATAGTTACAAAAAAAAAAAAAAAAAAAAAAAAAAAAAAAAAAAAAAAAAAAAAATTTTTTTTTTTTTTTTTTTTTTTTTTTTTTTTTTTTTTTTTTTTTTTTTTTTTTTTTTTTTTTTTTTTTTACGCTTATGTATATCAAGTGTTATCTTTAGTCTTTCTGGCTTTGGTTTTTAAACTGAATGTTATGGACGACCTTACAAGAGAATTGTTGGCCGACTTGCTGGCTGAGTGCCCACTTGAAGACGACAAACGTGAAATCCCTGAAGCATTTGATTTTTACGAATGGATGGAAACGCTTGCTTTAAATGTTCAAACAGAGAAGAAAAAGCAGCTTGTAAAGCGTGAAAGTTTATTTGTACGTGCATTGACTGCTCGTGTCAAACCATCAACAGACCCAACACGATTGGCTCTCCGACTCTGTTCAGGAAAATATTGGTTTGAAATGATTCGTGAAATGGATAAAATTAGAACAAGGAAGCCAAACACACGTAAGAAATATCCTGAACCACCTGTTTGTCTCTTGCACGACATTCTCCCTTCAGCATCTATACAACCCACATTCCCGAGGTTGTTTGCGAAAAAATTGTTCTGATAAACCATCAGTGGGGATATTACAAGTCTTTTTGTTTTTTCTGTTTTGCTTTCGGAGAAGCTTAAAACACTTTTCTCTGTGAACCAAATCAAAATATGAATTTGTACATTTGTATTTTTTGCAAAATATACATTCTGTCCTTTCATTCAAACCATGCTGAGATTGGGAATGAGTCTTCCTATACTCGTCGAAACGCAATTTTAAATCGCAAAATGGACACTGTATAGTCTTGTCCTTCCAATAGTTGTATGAGTTGTACAGTCTCTGCTTTAAGGAAGTCTTCTTTCCTGCCTTTTTTGGCTTTAAGGCCATTTTCGTTCCAGCCATCTTTATCCGCACGCAATGCTTTCAATTGTTCTCAAGTCAACGTGAACTGACACTTTATATTGCAGCGCTATAAGTCGAAGCATCCAAGTTATGAATGCACTGGAACCCAAGTCTCTAGTTTATATATAATATAATATATAATATAATATTAAAAAAAAAAAAAAAAAAAAAAAAAAAAAAAAAAAAAAAAAATTTTTTTTTTTTTTTTTTTTTTTTTTTTTTTTTTTTTTTTTTTTTTTTTTACGGTGTTGTACAATTCATGCGTGTGTACATTCAATTGTGAATTTGTCTTTAGTACAACTTTGCCTTTACAATTTCTTCACAGCGCTTTTGTTGGAGCCGTTTACTCCTCCTTGGTAACACTTCCAAGTTCGTCGTACAATTTAAAGAATTTATTTCCGAGTCTATATTGCCATCTGAAGATTTTGTTTTCGAGTCTATATTACCATCTGAAGATTTTGTTTTCGAGTCTATATTGCCATCGGAAGATTTTGTTTGCGAGTCTATATTGCTATCTGCAGATTGTATATCCGCATCTATATCAGAATCTGAAGAGCTTGTTCCATGGTCTACTATTCCACATCCAAAGCATGGACAGTCCCTTCCATGACCTCCATAGCTCGCCATGGAGTCTGAGTCTGTATCCCACTCAGAGCTGAATGTCCTGTTTGTCAGGATACGTGACATACCATTCATGCATCCGAAAGATCTCATTGCCGAATCCGCGGACCAACCAGAGTCCGTCGTGCAATATGAAGAGCTCGATCCTTCGTCCACGTTGTCCATAATGCAAATGAATATTTTAACCAGGGAGCGCGCTTTTATAATTATAAAAAAAAAAAAAAAAAAAAAAAAAAAAAAAAAAAAAAAAAAATTTTTTTTTTTTTTTTTTTTTTTTTTTTTTTTTTTTTTTTTTTTTTTTTTTTTTTTTTTTTTTTTTTTTAATATACACTATATTCTATAGTTTATCACACTTGCCATTTTCATTCGTCAACAGCTCTTCCAATTTATTCTCTTTCAAACACAGATATTGCTTACAATCAGGTTTGAGACCTTGCTGAGTTTGTAAAAGTTTGTATGCATCTTGCCATGGAACAACAATTGCATTATAAATTAAACGATCGTCAACCCAAGAGTTTATTCGACTGTTCAATGATACTGTCTGAAATGAACTAAAATATGTGTGTCTCTTTAAATATTTGGCATTCTCCACGACAAAATAGTACTGATGGTACGTTTTTCCGTCTAAACCCTCAAATGTCACATGTGTTAGTGGAAATTTGGCAATGTCGGAATGTTTCACCGTAAAATGGAATCCTGTCTCTTCTTGAAATTCTTGATAGGCAACATAAAATAGATCTTCCACGGTCGTGGGTTTTCGTTTGCCGGGCACCTGACCGTGTGGAAAGTCATACATGTCTTCAAATGGCTCACCATTCTTGAACCGTCCATAATCCAATTTTTCGTGGAGATTGAGTGTATGGCTGTAATAGTCCTCGAAAAATTGTCTCACTGATGTCATGTCCGGTGTGTATGGAATCTTTTTTGCATGCAAGAAATGGTAAAAGTCCTGTAAACAATATGGAATTTTACGTCGCAGTAAAATCACATTACCAGATGAAGTTTTAACTACAAGCCCATAGGATGTGCATAATTTATTTTTGTGCATGATGTACAATACTATGTAAACTTCTAGATTGAGTAAAGGCTCAATGCTTGCTTTTTTAAATTTATAACGACGAAAAAAAAAAAAAAAAAAAAAAAAAAAAAAAAAAAAAAAAATTTTTTTTTTTTTTTTTTTTTTTTTTTTTTTTTTTTTTTTTTTTTTTTTTTTTTTTTTTTTTTACAGGTTTATTTGATTTGTTTACATGTTTATTTGTTTACATTACTTTGCGCACGTACAGTGGCGCTCTCACACACATATTTTATATATTAATCAATGTATTGTACCATGTATATATTATTATTCATAAAGTTGATCATGCATTTGTACAGCCATCGTTCTTGCTTCTAAAGCAGTACAAGCAAATGGCACAATCTTCTTGTGTGGATGCCAGCATGTCAACACTTTTTCGGGCTGTTTTATGCGTACATAGTAAAGGTCTTGAATCCCACACTGCTGTCTAAAAAATCGACTTTGCGACGGGCATCGCACTCCCAACCTGGGAGAATTGAGGTAGGTATGAAAGAACCACTCGACACGTTCTCTCCAGTTGTGAGGTTCCATTTTAAAGATGGTCGGCATCACCATGTCCATACTCTTTACTGGAAAGTATGGCAGAATTCTATTCAATCGATCCATGTTATAGCTAAGACTTTTCGTCTCTACCATATCACGAAGTGAACATTTTAAAACCATAGGCAGCTGCATCTCCAGAATGTAAGCTTGACTAGGATTCCTCACAGAGACGACAGAGATCTCCAGAGGCAATCTATATCCATCTTCAAATTTTATCCATGTCATTTCAGCACAGTAGTGAAACATTGTGGTATATTTTCACCAGAAGCAAACGGTTGGTAATGCTGGAGCTTTCACATGCCAAGTCTTTTATACAGCGGACAGAATTAAAAAAAAAAAAAAAAAAAAAAAAAAAAAAAAAAAAAAAAAAAAAAAAAAAAAAAAAAAAAAAAAAAATATATATATATATATATATATATATATATATATATATATATATATATTTTTTTTTTTTTTTTTTTTTTTTTTTTTTTTTTTTTTTTTTTTTTTTTTTTTTTAATATTATTCAATGGATAAATCATTTATTCCCTGGCACAATTTATTCATGTTTAAATTGCGCGCATTTACAAGTGGATATAAAGCACGTTTGCGTGCTGCATATTTTTTCCACAGGAAAAATGCCAGATTCCAAGGACAACCTTTAAATCCATGCATTTTACAAGGCCTTTTCAACCTATGATACTCTTTATCCTCATGCAAATCGAGATTTATTTTTTTGCGTAAAAAGTTTGTCAAGTTCTTTCCGCCCACCTTGGCTCCCTCTGGTAAAATGTCGCTCACCATTTTTTCCCAACCAACCATGTTCCATGGAATGGTTATAAAATCTGCATCTGTACAAACCACGCATACGTAATCATCCGCAGCTATGGCTACAGTTGGCTGACATCTCAAGACAGTCCAGACATTGTCCTGCTTTCTACAATTTCCATATCTCAAGTGGTCTATAGCTGGAATGAAAGTGAAATCCAAACATGAAGGAGGACTGCAGTCAGTTTTATCAGCCTCATATTCAATTTCATCCCCTGGACAGCATTCAGTTTTAATGGCGTCACATTTAATTGCACCCCCAGGACAATATTCAGTTTTATCAGCCTCACATTCAATTTTATCCTTATCATGGATGCTGTCGAACAAATCGGCTTTTTCATCAAATCTCAACTGTTTAGTATATTTTCGCCATACCCAATACGCTCTCACTGTCGGACAATCCATTTCAAAACAGACCTGGCAGGGATATCTCAGAAATTCATACAGTTCATCAGGGAAAAAAAAAAAAAAAAAAAAAAAAAAAAAAAAAAATTTTTTTTTTTTTTTTTTTTTTTTTTTTTTTTTTTTTTTTAAATTTCATGTACTTTCAAATCAATTTTATATATTATACATCTGGCTCAACCATCACGTCTTCTTCCGTTTCCGTCTTTACAACTCCCACAGCCTTGCGTTTATTGCTCTTTTCCTTTTTATTTTCCGACAATTTCTTTTTCCACTTTTCTCTGGCTTGCTTTCTCAAATTGCCAATTTCATTCACAAAATTGCCCACTACCGCCCGGTACATTTCACTATACTCGTTTACTTCTCCAGCATAAATTGATTTCAAAACTTTTCTCACATCATTGGGGTTGGACACTCGGCTGTACAACTCTCTCACGGCAGCCACATGCAAACTCATGATGGGATCTCCACTTTTAAAAGTATCCACAT
The DNA here is from genome assembly GCA_949128135.1 of Parasteatoda lunata. Lineage (NCBI taxonomy): Eukaryota > Metazoa > Arthropoda > Arachnida > Araneae > Theridiidae > Parasteatoda > Parasteatoda lunata. The sequence goes on from OX421979.1 coordinate 30,669,012, forward strand.
AATTTTTCAAGTCTATTCCCAAGAATCCATCGCAAGCAAAAAAGGCATACAACTTGGTCTTATCTGACAGCACTTTACCAAGTATAGCAGCCATCTTTAACATGTCGTTGGGTTTCACATAATCTCGTCCCATCACCCGTTCCATACAATGCTGATCTTCTGGGGTAGCCAATTTAGTTCTCATGTCCCACAACTCTTGCAACATGATATGCAACTGGGTATCCAATACACATTGGTTCTGCTTAAGAGTATCCAATATACCCATCCAAGACAAACGAAAATGCTGTTCCGTCAAACGCTTCAGAATGCGTATAATCTGGGTCTCGTACGTCAAATGCGGATTTACATCGGCTGATGTGAGCTCTTGAGAAAAGAGTGCGAGTGCTATAGAGTCGACAGAGTCCATCCTGGAGCCTTGCCTTGATTTATCCAACGTGAGGAAACACAAACTTATATAGGCAGTCACAAAAAAAAAAAAAAAAAAAAAAAAAAAAAAAAAAAAAAAAAAAAAAAAAAAAAAAAAAAAAATTTTTTTTTTTTTTTTTTTTTTTTTTTTTTTTTTTTTTTTTTTTTTTTTTTTTTTTTTTTTTTACACATTGTCTCCTTTGGATAAGAGTGCCTGGGCTTGTGTCAATGCTGCTTCTATTTGAAAAGCGCTGGTATTTAACGCAGCGTAAGATTCTTTAAACACTTTCAATTCATCATTGATCAAATGGGTTAGGATGCCGTCTTCCTTACACAGGTTCAACACGCTCCCAATGTCACGCAAAATTTTTAATATAGACTCATTGAGGAATCTTCTCTCACGGTACATGCAATCTCGGTACATTTCCATTTTACACGCTGCATGCCTATCCATCTTGTTTCCTATTGCACTCTACGAGGCCCAATCATATCTTTCTCTATACTCTACAATGACATCCTCTTTACTCGGCTCCTCTCCCACGTACAACACCTCATAATCTGACAAATGCAAATCCAGGTAATGAAAATCGCTTTTGTTAAAGGTGGCCACTGTCCGCTTTGAACCATAAGAAGGAACGCATTCTTCAGAATTTATAATGGTTTGCAAACTCTTTTCAAACTCTTCCACAAAGTGCATATTGGTATCACGCTTGACCAAAATGCCTAAAGAATCCATCTCAATACATCGCATTCCATCACGAAAAGAGAAATATTTTAACGAGTCGGGATGTAAAGCCACATTCACGAATCGAGAAGGATCGTGCATGTTGACCACCCTAATCTTGCAGGGAATCCACTTTTCATTACATCGTATCCAGTCAATGGATGCAAGAAAATCGTATTCTTTTGACCATTGAAGGTGAGACATGTTAAAGCATACACTAGCGCGTGTGTAGTCGCCAGCTTCAAAGCCTCTAGATTATAAAGCTTTAAAAAAAAAAAAAAAAAAAAAAAAAAAAAAAAAAAAAAAAAAAAAAAAATTTTTTTTTTTTTTTTTTTTTTTTTTTTTTTTTTTTTTTTTTTTTTTTTTATACTGTTGGCTTTTGTCTAGTAGTACATTAACTATGAATTACATGTCTTAGTACATGTTTGCATATGTAGAGTCTTTACGACGCCTTCCTTGGAGACGTTTACTTCTTCTTGGAGACACTTCCAAGCCCATATTGCAATCTGCAGAGTTTATTCCAGAGTCCTTATTGCAATATGAAGAGTTTATTCCAGAGTCCATATTGCAATATGAAGAGTTTATTCCCGAACCCATACTGCAAGCTGAAGGGTTTATTCCCGAGTCCATACTGCAAGCTGAAGGGTTTATTCCCGAGTCCATACTGCAAGCTGCAGAGTTTATTCCCGAGTCCATATTGCAAGCTGAAGGGTTTATTTCCGAACCCATACTGCAAGCTGCAGAGTTTATTTCCGAACCCATACTGCAATCTAAAGTGTTTATATAGGTTTCCCAATCCATTTTGTCCACATTGTGAAAGCCACACTTGTTCAAGTAGTCAAATGTGGCATCATTCATCACAACAATCCTCTGGCGAATCAATTCTGGAATGGGACATTTCTCATCCCTTACCAAGCCCTGAGCCGCATTTTTCAAATATTCTTCCATGCTGTTCAATTCAATGTACCAGTAGTCAAGTTTACCCATCTGTTTTAAAACATGAGCGTCTGAAGACAAGTGCACATCTACACATCCCATGGTTAACGTAGACTCTGGAGTGGGAAACAACACCACCGTCTGGTCTAAAAAGTGAAACGTCATTTCCCAAGGCTGTACGATGGACTTGAGGTTAATTTCGTCCGGTTTCTCTTCAAAGGTAAACTTTGTCATAAACACAATATCGACAAGAACGCAATCCATGATGAGTTTACAAAAAGCATATGAAGCCTTCAAAGAATATATAGCTCTTTTATACCAAGTGAATTTATAAAAAAAAAAAAAAAAAAAAAAAAAAAAAAAAAAAAAAAAAAAAAAAAAAAAAATTTTTTTTTTTTTTTTTTTTTTTTTTTTTTTTTTTTTTTTTTTTTTTTTTTTTTTTTAATTAACCACATTGTTGTAGTGTGGCTCTCAAGCCCACATATAAAACTCATCACAGTGTATCTTTAAATCATAAAGGTCCCAAACATGAGAATCATGTACAGCAGTCCATCTTTTATCCTCACAAGATCCGTAAACATTTGAGCCAGGAGCATTTTTAGATACGTCTTTACTCAAGGTACCATTTGTGTGAAATGGCAAAGAGCCCTTTCAAGCACTAGTATATATAGACCATGGATAGAGGGCGCTGCATGCTCTCACGTGATAGCATGCAGTTGGTCACGTGACATCTTTGCACATGTGTAATAGAATGGAAATTGATAGCCACCACACGTTTGTCAAAATCCTGGGGCTTTGCAAAAATACACTGTTTGTGACGTCACGTAATATTGTGACGTCATAGCACATGCATGAATGAAACCACACTTCATATTGGTCACATAGTTTATAAAGATCAGGACAACAGTAAAAAAAAAAAAAAAAAAAAAAAAAAAAAAAAAAAAAAAAAAAAAAAAAAAAAAAAAAAAAAAAAAAAAATTTTTTTTTTTTTTTTTTTTTTTTTTTTTTTTTTTTTTTTTTTTATACTGTATGACCACTATGAAATGTGGCTGCCCACATGCATGTGCTATGACGTCACAAACTATACTTTTATAGGGCATTTTCACATACGGCTATCAAGCACTCATGCACCCAAACTTGTTATATATTTCCTATGGTCTAATCAATCCATTCCGACCCAAACTTGTTATATATTTCTTATGGTCTAATCTAATGTAATACATTCAATACCACTGTCGTATGTAATTGTAATATCGTCTTCCAGATTTGTTGCGCTCGGACAATACCCAACGATTGTCGTTGGTCTTTCATACACAATGTCGCTTTTGATTTGTTTAACATAGTCAAAGTCCCCACTGTCAATCTCTGCATCACATCGTGGGCATTGCGCTTGTTGAAACTGTTGAAAGCAATACAGGTGAAACATGTGGCTGCAATTGGTCAACCGAAAAAGTGGTTTCGCATCCCTTTCATGGATGGGTGAGAAGCACAAGCGGCAATATTGAACATTATCCGGCAAAGGCTGCAAATGAGCAGAGGGCACATACATGTCTGGTTTTATATCAAGCTTCAAACTCTTTAAACGCTGCGATTCCTCTGGTAGAAAGGGAGTCGTACATTTTGGACACGTTTCCACAAACCGATAAATGAAGAATTGGCGTAGACAAAAGACGTGAAATTGACATCCGCATCTCGTTTTAAATAGAGAATCGACACTCTTGTCCGCACATAAATAGCACGGATCCATAGCGGTACTTGTTTCTAAGAAATTGAACCAACTTTAATCCTCCACATGGACGGGATCAAACATTCCTGGTGTCAGCAAAGGCAAAAGTTGTATTCATAGTACATAGGGCAAAGACTCAAATTATAAGGCACAAGTAAAAAAAAAAAAAAAAAAAAAAAAAAAAAAAAAAAAAAAAAAAAAAAAAAAAAAAAAAAAAATTTTTTTTTTTTTTTTTTTTTTTTTTTTTTTTTTTTTTTTTTTTTTTTTTTTTTTTTTTTTTTTTTTTTTTTGAAGCCTTCACACTTTCACGGCCGCTATGAAATGTGTTTCTGCAATTGCGTCACAAACTGTTTATTTTCACAAGCGTCAAACTGCTCTAATTCTCACACATGGAGATTTTAATGTTATAGAAGCAGCTGGTTTGACAAAAGCACAATTTCTGGCCCTTTTAAATCTGGTCCCAACACCCCCTGCCGTTTAACATGGCGTCTATGGAAACCATCGTTAAATACCATCCATGCGCTCATTTACGATGTATGTCGTAGGTTCTGTACAGTCGCTCGATTTAATAGCTGAGCACCGGGCCCCTATTAAAATTTTTCACAAAACTAAAATCGACCCTTTGGTTGGTTTAAAACAAAGGCGAGTTTTAGAAGAATAGGGGAATTTTGTGTGGGCTAAAATAAAAGAATCCAATCCAAAGTTGGCTAAAACGAAGCAAAAGACTTGTGTGTTTTTGAAGAATAAAACGAGGCTGTTTTTAAAGTCCCCAGCATGAGCAGCCCAAGCTTGGCAAAATAATACGACTAAAAAAATGGGACGAAGCCCCATAAAGGGGCCTCGTCCCATTTTTTTAGGAAGAACAAATTTAAAGTTATAAAATTTGCCTGCAGTTTGGGCAAGAATTGTTCTCCAGACACCATCTGTTAATGCATTTTTCGTGGAAATGGTGCCCACATTTCATTATCACAGGGCTGAACATGGAGTTTAAACATATCGAACAGTCCTCCGGTTCTTTGAAAAAATAGTCTGGCATGTCCAGGGCATATATTTGATCTATAATCTCCTGAGCCATTCTCACCCAGTTGATGTGGATGAAAGTTTGTACACCATCAGTTTTAAATTTCTCAAAAGCCATTTTCCAGAGAAAGCATTTTCCTTGAAATTCCCAAACTCGCCAGGCTATGGGTCCTTCATAGTCGCTCATTACAATTTGTAACGAGGGACCATCCAATTTGTGTACAAGTGCAGCAAAGTCGTACATTGAAGATAAAAAGTTAAAAAGAAAAGTCCCACAATACCGTTTAGTGCATGGCATTGGGGGAGATGGTCCCACAACATCTGGCGGTTGAATATTGTCCAACACAGGCGTTATTTTTTCCAAAAAGACATCAAATTGTTCAGCATGAGGGTAACCCTCACGACTGTACATAAAAGAGAACAGATTAGAACTCATGGTGAATATGAAATGGAATGGCTCTGAATCCCCTTTTATATACGAAAAAGCAGGAAGTGTTGCGACATTCTGATTGGCCACAAAGTGTTGTGATATTCTGATTGGCTAAAATGTGTTGTGACGTTGATCACAAAGTATTGCGACATTCTAAATGTGTTGTGAAATTTCAAGAATGACAAACTGTTTTTATTTTAAAAAATATACCCCAGTGGGGTATTTATTAATTTATTTATTCTAATTATTAGATATATATATATATATATATATATATATATATATATATATATATATATATATATATATATATATATATATATTTTTCACATAGATATTATATTTCACATAGATATTATATTTTACATAGATATACATATATATAATTAAACATTTAGAATTCTATTATAAACATTCAGAATTCTATAAAATTCTATAATAAATTTAATAAGAAACATTCAATACTATATAATAGTATATAATAATATAAACATACATAATAGTATATAATATGACGAAACAAAATACTCATGCTTTTGAAAGAAAAAAGACAAAGCATGAGCCGTCAAAATTTGGATAAATATAAATATAAAAAGGAGACGAGAGAAAAATTTTAAACTAAAATGACTACCTCAAATTTGCTCTACAGTAAGGGCAATTTTCTGCTTCCGTCAGCCATCGATCTATACAAACTGGGTGAAATAAATGGCCACAACTTTGCTGTCTAGGAAAATACATGGCTTCTAGACAAATCACGCAATTCTCAGGCCATTTAAAAAAAAACTCACCCACATCCAAGGCATATATGGAATCAATTGTTTCTTGGGCCATTCTCACCCAATTTATATGGATGAATGGCTGACGGCCCTCTCGTCTCCATTTTTCGAACGCCATGAGGAACAATCGATGTTTACCAAAGTACTGCCACACTCGCCATGATATAGGCCCCTCGTGTTCAGACATAATTTCAGAAGTGGCAGGATTATTTAATTCTAAAACAATGTATTCAAAACTGAAAAACGTAGAAAATAAATAGTAGAACGCACCACAAAACCTTTTCGTGTACGGAATGGGCTCCGAGGGGCCTACGAGAGGGGGTGGCTGTATTCGGCTCAATACAGATGTAACCTTCTCTAGATAAACATCAAACTCCTCCGGGTACGCATACCCTTCCTCATGGTATTTTAAACTCATTCGTTCAGACGTCATTTTGAAAATGAATGGATCTGAATTCCCGTCTATTCTCGAAAAGAGAAAGTGCGATGACGTCACAATACTGCAGTGAATTTCAATCGATTTTGATGGTATCGATTGGAATGCGCATTATGTTCCATTCTATTTGTATGGACTTTCAAAATATGGATTGAAACAATTTTGTATGTATGCGCAGTACATTTCTATTACATATTTAGGTATGCGTAGTGAATTCAATCGACTTGAATGGACCCTTAGTGTACCCCTGCGCAATTGGTTTCATTCAAAGCTAGGTATACGCATTGGGTTCCATTCGATTTGTATGGAATTTGAGAATATAGATTGAAACAATTTTGTATGTATGCGCAGTACATTTCTATTACATATTTAGGTATGCGTAGTGAATTCAATCGACTTGAATGGACCCTTAGTGTACCCCTGCGCAATTGGTTTCATTCAAAGCTAGGTATACGCATTGGGTTCCATTCGATTTGTATGGAATTTGAGAATATAGATTGAAACAATTTTGTATGTATGCGCAGTACATTTCTATTACATATTTAGGTATGCGTAGTGAATTCAATCGACTTGAATGGACCCTTAGTGTACCCCTGCGCAATTGGTTTCATTCAAAGCTAGGTATACGCATTGGGTTCCATTCGATTTGTATGGACTTTGAGAATATAGATTGAAACAATTTTGTATGTATGCGCAGTACATTTCTATTACATATTTAGGTATGCGTAGTGAATTCAATCGACTTGAATGGACCCTTAGTGTACCCCTGCGCAATTGGTTTCATTCAAAGCTAGGTATACGCATTGGGTTCCATTCGATTTGTATGGACTTTGAGAATCGGTCTGTATGTATGCGCAGTACATTTCTATCATAGCTAGGTATGCGCAGTGAGTACAAATTGACTAATTATGAAAAAAAAAAAAAAAAAAAAAAAAAAAAAAAAAAAAAAAAAAAAAAAAATTTTTTTTTTTTTTTTTTTTTTTTTTTTTTTTTTTTTTTTTTTTTTTTTTTAAGCCATCCTTTACATCTCTGCGCAGTACCGTTCTATCATAGCTAGGTATGCGCATTGGGTTCCATTCGATTTGTATGGGCTCTAAGAATTTTTTTTTTTTTTTTTTTTTTTTTTTTTTTTTTTTTTTTTTTTTTTTTTTTACCTCTGCACAGTACCGTACTACGTTTCTATCATAGGTATGCACAGTGAATTCCAATCGACTTGAATGGACCCTTAGAATATTTCAAGTCCCCTTTTATACATTTGCGAAGTACCATTCTATCGTAGCTAGGTATGCACATTGGTTTTCATTCGATTTGCATGGACTTTGAGAACATGGTCTGAAAAAATGTGTTGTGAAATTTCAAGAATGACAAACTGTTTTTAATTTAAAAAATATACCCCAGTGGGGTATTTATTTATTTATATTATATTACAATGCAATATACTCAAATTTGCAATACAATTAATATTTACATTGCCCTTTGTTTTTTTACTGACAAATCCAGTGGTGTATTGGGATTAAAGGCATATTGTCTTTTTCTACCGTGTTTGACACCTGTCCGTAAATCCAGTGCCTCAACAGATTCCGAAAAATTGTTCAAAAAGTCTAGGACGTTGTCCCATTCTTGATCCTCCTTTGGTGCAATGAGTGAAAAGTCCATGCTAAAAAACAGGTCTTGGGACTCTTGGGGTTCATCACAGTGCATTTGAGGCATATCCAACACTTGGGGTTCATCACAGTGCATTTGAGGCATATCCAACACTTGGGGTTCATCACAGTGCATTTGAGGCATATCCAACACTTGGGGTTCATCACAGTGCATTTGAGGCATATCATCTGATTCCACCAACATTTGTGGCATATCCAACACTTGGGGTTCATCACAGTGCATTTGAGGCATATTCAACACTTGGGGTTCATCACAGTGCACTTGAGGCATGATTTCGTCGGCTTCATCCAAGACCCCTTGAGGTTCGTCATTCACTGAAGGCTTTTGGGGTACCTGTGGGGTATGGGGTACTTGTGGAACTTTAAACTCTCCAGGAAACAGTTGCACAACAGGGGGCTGTACAATTCTTTTTTCCTGCAAAGGTGTGGGAGGAGGAACAGCATAACACCTTGGCTTTTCAAGTTTGGTATGTGTCTTGCAATCCACGGCATCTTCCACCTCCAAAGTGGCAGGAATAATGTCCACCGAAAAGGCAGTCTTTTGCAAAGTCAAAATCAGGTAGCGAGTATAGGGAGGCACTACATACCTTTTATGCGGCAGAAACATGTAAAATTTAAACCTGAACTGGTCCTTGTAAACAAAACATCGCCGAGTTTTGGTGGAATCGGAATCGTTCTTTGGCAAGATGTAACACACAATGGGTGCATCTGACGTTTGATAAACGTGCTGCGTATCCTCTTCCACATGCCTCAATCCAAAGGTAAATTTGGCTTTGACTATAAACACATTTTCAATCAAATATCCCATGCGTGTGTCTGTATTTTTGGAATGGTCCTTCTTTTCTTTGTCAGGATCCCTCAAGAGATGCCTGGAAATTTTATCCCAACGAATTTTTTCAGTCGACACAGTGTTGCATTTAAAGCTGGATTCGAAACATCTCTTGAAATTGTCCAATCGATGCCGTTTTGTCAGCCAATTCTCGATCAAAATGTTAAACACTCGAAGGTGTGAGGGCTCTTGATAGGTAACAAAGGCCGTCACATGTCCAGATCTGGCGGCAGATTCCAAAGGATCTACTTTGTCAGGCAAAGACAAGGCATTCACTTGATGAACCACATGGTCGGGAAACACGTCTACCGCGTTATAGTCCATGATGCTGACTGTAAGCTTCTTGCCGAAACGCGTCTCCTTTTATAGGCTCATCGTGGGCGCTGCAAAGGAACCAATCAGATGGCAGCCTGACCTTTCACGTAAACTAGCACGTGATAGGGAGTTGTGCAATCGTGTAAGAAAAATATGGTTAATACTATAGACTGAACATGCATGTTGTATTCGATTGTTAATAGTATATAAAATCCATGGTAAAAAAAAAAAAAAAAAAAAAAAAAAAAAAAAAAAATTTTTTTTTTTTTTTTTTTTTTTTTTTTTTTTTTTTTTTTTTTTTTTTTTTTTTTTTTTTTTTTTTTTTTTTCATTATTCTATTAACAACATTGTATTTCATTGTTGTCCACTACATTCTTTCCTTTCCAATTCTGATGTAAATGTTTAATTTGTAACGCTCTTCGGGCAAATATATTGTCTGTATCATTTGCTCAGAACCATCCGTTGGTATTTCCATTGCCTCCTGCTTCACCACAGGTTGCATACATTCATCAGGTATGGTCTGTGCATCCGTCTGCGTACATTCATCGGGTATGGTCTGAACATCCGTTTCAGTACATTCTTCCGGTTGCGTACATTCATCAATCTGAGACAATTCATTCGGCCTGCTTTGAGAACATTCATCAGTCTGAGAGCATTCATTCGTCCTGCTTTGAAAACATTCACCAGTCTGAGAGCATTCATTCGGCGAAATTTGAGCCTGCAGAGTCTTTAACATGAATGATTTAAAATTGGACATAAAGTCTTTAAATGGGACACCACCTTCTTGGCATTCCACCACAACACAAGAGTTTTTGACCGTAAAATTGTCAAATGGTCTGTCCTCCACCGTCACTTTACCTTCTCGAAAGAGATGTGTCAAACGTTGATGCAACTCTGGATTTTGTTTCATCAAAATTTCTGTCAAAACAGCACCCGAAAGCAGGTGTGATCGTAAGGCCATAAAATTGTACCGTCCATGTAAATGCGTTGGTATCATTTGAGAAGCGACTTTGCCTCTGTATCTAGACCCCCATGTATAGGGATTGGCTCTGCCCAATAAACGTCCAACATCCGTCAATCTCCACAGGACACTGCCATCCAAAGCAACAAAGACAGCAGCAGTTTTACCAGAGTCGAGCTTGAGTTGAAAAAACATGTCGTAAAGTAGACAAGGTTCGTTCAGTGATCAAAACAGATCTGAATGAAAGCGCAGAGTCAGGAGCAAATATATAGTCAGGAGCAAAAAAAAAAAAAAAAAAAAAAAAAAAAAAAAAAAAAAAAAAAAAGACGTATGGTGTACATGGATCTAAATTAACACAAGCCAATCTTGGTGCATTCAACTTTATTTAAAATATTAAATACAATACAAATACAAACCAGTCTTGGTATATTATATTTTATAAAAAAATGGGGAAACCTCACAAGAGGTCTCCCCATTTTTGCTTTATTTAAAATATACAATGTGGATCAATACAATTTCATGTGGATATTTACAATGCATATTTACAACAAATTAATGCGGAACTATATCCAATGGCACATGAGAAATTTGGCTAAAACCACCCGTTACAACTTTGTATCTGTGACATTGTTTTGAACATAATAAGCATTGTCCTAAAGGCTGTTTTACAACAAGTTTCATGACTTTCAAATGTTTAATGGGATGCATAGTGTCCAGTTTTTCAACAATTGATTTCCATGTTTTGTGTGTGCTTTCGTCGGTCGTCAACATGTATCCAATCTTTGCATAAATGACATCTCCCAAGAGTCGATTGAGATCCACTTTTCCGTCCCAAGATATCGTTTTTACACCATTCGTCAAGCTGTAACCATTGTCTTGTATGCACAGTACACCTAAACATTTCTCGTGCATGTGCACTTTTCTTCCGTATGACCGATGAAACGGTCTAAACTTTTGATACCTGGTGGGTGCATTTGAATAGGCTTGTGGGTTTTTTGGCACACTTGCTGTGGGTTTTGGCACACTTGCTGCTGGCAGTCTTTCAGAGCTTGTTGTTGGTCTGTCAGGAGCTGTGGTTTGTCTTTCGGGGACTGTGGTGGACTGTTTAGACTTTGATGGCTTTTGCACCCTCTGTGGCGAAGCACCTCGAGACGTCTTTTTCGAATTCAATCGATGCCGAGCATCTGTGGCCGACACCATCGGCAGACGACTCCAGGTTCTTTTCGGTGCCTCAGTAGCAATGACAGATTTCAATTTCTTTTTATCCACAGGGGGACGAAACGATGGTGTATCCACAGGTGAAATGGAACGCACAACGTCTGCAATGGGTGATATGGGTCGAAACACTCGCTGTTTATGTATCAACGATTTATCCACAGGCGATGAGATGGGCTGGAAAAGCGGTTTCCCCATAGACGCCATAAAACTGGGATGAATCTCAAGAGGTGATGCTGGAGAACTGGGATGAATCTCAAGAGGTGATGCTGGAGAACCGGCAGGCCAAATCAGAGTGTCAGAATTTTCCATCTCTGGTCCCACAGGTGTCGGAGGTAGATCCAATTCAAAGTCGAGAATGTCATTCTCCATCAGAAATTCTAGCTGTAGTGAACACGATCGTATGCAGACGAGCCTTTTTATACTCTAGTGAAGTGCTCAGTTGGTATGCGCAGAGGGCGACCTAGATACGTCAACAACAAATTTATAAAAAAAAAAAAAAAAAAAAAAAAAAAAAAAAAAAAAAAAAAAAAAAAAAAAAATTTTTTTTTTTTTTTTTTTTTTTTTTTTTTTTTTTTTTTTTTTTTTTTTTTTTTTTTTTAAATCATGTGTGGTATGTTTTGAATTGTGCTGTATCATATTGTGGGTTATAGTTTAAGTGTCATGTTAGGGATTGCGGTGAATTTCATTTATTGGGGATTATGCTAAATTGTGTTTAGTTTGTGTCGAATTGAGCTGTATCATGTTTGGGATTGTGGTGGATTTTGTTTGGGAATTGTATTTATTGGGTGTTTGGGGCTTGAGTTGAGGGCATGTGTGGTATCGTATTTTTTTGGCTTGTGTTAAATTTTGTTCAGGTGTCGTATTTGGGGCTTGTGGGGTATCATGTTTGGGGCTTGAGATAAATTTTGTATAGGGCTTGTGGGGTATCGTGTTTGGGGCTTGAGGTAAATTTTATATAGGGTATGTGGGGCATCGTGTTTGGGGCTTGAGGTGAATTTTGTATAGGGCATGTGGGGTATCGTGTTTGGGGCTTGAGGTAAATTTTGTTTTGGGCATCGTGTTTGGGGCTTGAGGTAAATTTTGTTTTGGGCATCGTGTTTGGGACTTGAGGTAAATTTTGTATAGGGCATCATGTTTGGGGCTTGTGTTAAATTTTTATTCAAACTTTTATTTTTAAATAAAATACATTTTTAAATAAAACACATTTCAAAAAGTTGAATACTGCTCGTACCCTTTTTTGGGTATGAACAGCACCCTTGTTTTATATACCAGACACCTTGTTTTATATACCAGACACCTTGTTTTATATACCAGACACCTTGTTTTATATACCAGACACCTTGTTTTATATACCAGACACCTTGTTTTATATACCAGACACCTTGTTTTATATACCAGACACCTTGTTTTCTATACCATATACCTTGTTTTATATACCATATACCTTGTTTTATATACCATATACCTTGTTTTATATACCATATACCTTGTTTTATATACCATATACCTTGTTTTATAAATGTGTCAAATTGTAATTTCTTTAATAAAACACATTTCATATAAAGTTGAATACTGCTCGTACCCTTTTTTGGGTATGAACAGCATCAACACCCTTGTTTTATATACCTTGTTTTATATACCATATACCTTATTTTATATACCATATACCTTATTTTATATACCTTTAAATATATACATTGTTTTATATACCTTGTTTTATATACCATACACCTTATTTTATATACATTGAACCATATTTTATATACCTTAAACTATACACCTTATTTTATTTACCTTGAACCATATTTTATATACCTTAAACTATATACCTTGTTTTATATACCTTAAACTATATACATTGTTTTACTTACCCTAGCTTGGCTTTAAAAATTGTCACAAAATTTGTATACGTACCTTGTCCAAGACTCTGATCTCAAAACAGGACGAGAAAAGAGAAAAAAGCATGGGGAAAAAATTATACTTACCTGCTCGCAGTCTTGTTGCACACATCTTGACACAAAGCTCATAGAGCCAGTTTTCAAGATGTCTTCAGTCGCCATAAACCAACCCTGGATATATTGCTATATCCAGTGAAAGTTTAAAACACTGGCTTACTTCACTGGGCACCAGCCTCACACCCCTCTACTATGAACCCGTAAAGGAATTCACAAGTAGAGGCTGGATACACCAGACTCTTTTTGTCTGAGCACTGGACTCACACCCTGCTACTATGAACCCGTAAAGGAATTCACAAGTAGAGCCAGCGACACTAGACGTATATTTTTTTTCTCTCGTCTGAGCACTGGCTCACACCCTGCTACCATGAACCCGTAAAGGAATTCACAAGTAGAGCCAGCGACACTAGACGTATATTTTTTTTCTCTCGTCTGAGCACTGGACTCACACTATGAACCCGTAAAGGAATTCACAAGTAGAGCCAGTGACACTAGACTTGGTTTGGACCCAAAAAATGGATCCGCACACACTCAAACATGGAAAGAAAAAAAATTAAAAAAAATAAATGCAAAGAGGCAAAGCAGCGATAGAAAAAGAGGACACACACAAAGGCTGCAACCCCCTCCGAGTCGGCTTACTAGCCCTGTTGCCAGGGTCACGTTTTTCGGCTTTCCCAGAGGCAGGTGTTGCAGAGAAAAGAAGCACCGAAAGTTTCCATTTCACCTGAATCCCGATTCAGCACTCCTTACTGGAACCTTTTTAGGGGCTCTTTCAGGCCTTCTGATTGACAGCATGACACTGTATGTTCACGATCCAGGCTACTACGGCACAATCGGGGAACCAAGTTCCAAGACATAAAGAGCAAAGCAGCATTGGTACTCGCTGCCCAAAATTGGTAAGTCAACTCTAATGTTATGTAACATATCCAGCCACCCAGTTCAGGGATCCGTATCACCCTTAGCGAGTTTGCAGAAGCCTCATCCGGTACTTTTGGATCCATGCCATACGTGCCCGGTGGATATGTATGTGGACATATCCTGTCAATCGGCTCTGCGTCTCTCAGGGGATAACGTCAGGATGACGATCTTACACATATTAGAGTTTAATAGCAATTTCAAGGCGAGCAGCAAAGTACCATTGAGTAGCATTGGACTCACACCCCTCTACTATGAGACTCTGTAAAAGAGCCCACAGGTAGAGCCAATGCCACTAAAGTCTCAATGCGAGAACGGCTGCTTTTATACATGCAGGAAAAATAAATAATAAATTTAAAAAAAAAAAAAAAAAAAAAAAAAAAAAAAAAAAAAAAAAAAAAAAAATTACATATAAATGCATTTAATGGTATTCAAACGCAGCAATAGGCTCACACCCCTCTGCTATGAGTCCGTAAAGGAACCCACAAGTAGAGCCAAAGCCACGTCCGAACACCAGCAAACGCTGATGCTGAATGAGAAAATGTGTCTGAAGCTCCCCTTTATATAGCCGACTTCAAAAAATTTCGACACTTTTTTCAACTGGGCATGCGCGAAAAATGTCGTATGCGCAGTAGAATCTATTATAGCTAGGTATGCGCACTGGGGTGCAATCAATATATATCGACCTTTGGAACATTGCCAGACATGCATGCTATTTTTCTACTGGGCATGCGCGAAAAATGTCGTATGCGCAGTAGAATCCATTATAGCTAGGTATGCGCAGTGGGGTGCATTCGACATATATGGACCTCTGCAACATTTTAAGACCCCCTGGACATGCATGCTATATTTTTCAACTGGGCATGCGTGAAAAATGTCGTATGCGCAGTAGAATCCATTATAGCTAGGTATGCGCAGTGGGGTGCATTCGATATATATGGACCTCTGGAACATTTTAAGACCCCCTATATAACCATGCGCAGTACGATTCTATTGTAGCCAGGTATGCGCAGTGGGTTTCATTCGATTTATATGGACTTTTAGAACATTTTAAGACCAATTTTGGGTTCATGCGCAGTACGATTCTATTGTAGCCAGGTATGCGCAGTGGGTTTCATTCGATTTATATGGACTTTTAGAACATTTTAAGACCAATTTTGGGTTCATGCGCAGTACGATTCTATTGTAGCCAGGTTTGCGCAGTGGGTTCCGTTCAATTTGTATAAAGACCAACATTGAATACATGCGCAGTACAATTCTATCGTAGCCAGGTATGCGCAGTGGGCTACATTCAATTTGTATGGACTTTTAAAACATTAAAAAAAAAAAAAAAAAAAAAAAAAAAAAAAAAAAAAAAAACTTTTTTTTTTTTTTTTTTTTTTTTTTTTTTTTTTTTTTTTTTTTTTTTTTTTTTTTTTTCGTACTCTCTGGTGCAGGAATATTTTGGGTCACGGGTGGGATGCACCTCTGTATGTGTTGTAAATATAACCTCTGCTGCATGTGTTATAAATAAAATTCATACATTCAGAAAATGACAAGTTTTATTTTCTTGTACATCCAATCTTGGCACATTATACATCGCAAAAAAATGGGGAAACCTCCCAAAAAGGAGGTTTCCCCATTTTTTTGCCCTCTTTTTAAGGAAAAAGAGATTAAACCATTAGCAGTTTTCCTCAGTCCATTCTTTGTAGGCCACCACCATAGCTTGGCCACATCGAAGGTCTCTATGGTGCTTCCCACAAGTTGAAGTCTCATTTCGATTCAAAAGTTCGAATCGAGGACAGCCCAACACTTCGAGATCAACGTATTTAATTTTCAGTCCATCCAAAATTTTGGCAAGGTGTTTGTTTCCCTTTATGGCAACATACGGTCTCTTTTTGCTTTTGTAATTCTCGCAAAGTTCCGATATTACAAAGCCCACCATCATAGAGTGCATGTATCCACCAATTGCCGGCAGTCCATGGATTTTGTCAAAGACATGCTGAGCCATGTTTTCTTCATAAACTGTCTTTGGCAGCGAAGAAAGTTTAAATTGGTAGGATCCAAATTTTGAATACCGTCCAGGAAACGTAAAGGCCAATTCACGGCATTCAAATATGCCGTTTACGATGTATCCATCGGCGTTGAGATAGAGACAAATTTTGCTATCCATTTCGCTCGTAAGAGATCGCTAGTCAGAGAGTGTGTGAAGCAGACTGCCAGAGAGTCGGTCTTTTATACCTCTCAGGCAGGATGTTGCACAATGTGGCGCAATGGGACGATCACGTGATGATTAAAATGGCCAAGAAATACCGTAGCAACAGGCCGTTTCCAAATCTTGGGAAAATGAAATTGGCGCAGTGCCAAACATGACGTCAGGTTAAAATAAAGTTGACACTGCACCAAGACATTTCGTAGCGACAAGGACCCTTTCCAAATCTTGGGTAAAGAGAAAAATAAATTTGGCACAGTGCCAAGAAAAATGTCCGTACATTACGTAATAATAAAGATGGCACTGTGCCAAGACATGTCGTAATATTACACTGGTGAACACTGTGAAATGGGACGACAGACCCGGGTAAAAAGGAAAATAAATATAGTGTAAAATAAATAATATTATAATAGTAAAGATCCTATAGTAGATGCCGAATTTTATAACTTTTTACTATCCTATATTTTCTGGTAAAAGGACATATAAAACCGAGGAAATTGCGTATTTTAAGGTTGGAAATGAGAGAAAAAAAATATATGGGTTTGAAAGCTCAAAATTGGTGAGCATTCCAAGCGTGCAACGCAATACATTTCATATCAACACCAAGCCAAGCCAACATAAACCATGTATTAATAAAGATGGCACTGTGCCAAGACATGATGTAATAGTACATTGGTGAAAACAGTGAAATGGGACCCGGGTAAAAAGGAAAATAAATATGCTGTAAAATAAATAATATTAAAATAGTAAAATAAATAATAGGGCTGTGAATCAATACATTGTTCGTTTGCACCCAACTTGTGCAACCTCTCTAAACTTTACTTTTTTTTATAATTTATATATAAATATACATAAAACTGGTGAAATTGCGTATTTTAAGGTTGGAAATGAGAGAAAAAAAATACACTTTGAAAGCTCAAAATTGGTGAGCATTCCAAGCATGCAACGCAATGCATTTCATATCAACACCAAGCCAAGCCAACATAAAAAAAAAAAAAAAAAAAAAAAAAAAAAAAAAAAAAAAAAAAAAAAAAAAAAATTTTTTTTTTTTTTTTTTTTTTTTTTTTTTTTTTTTTTTTACATCTTTGCTGGCTTGCATTTTTGCAAGTCCTTTACTTCTTCTTTCAGTTCTGCAATCTTGTGTTTCATTGCCACATGTTCTTCATTGAGCTTTTGCATCTCTACTTCATGTTTCTGGTTCACGTGCTCTATAATGTTCCATTCATGAACTTGTTGTTTATTTAGCGTGTAATATGCATCCTTTAGTCGTTTACGCAAAGAATTTCCCATTTCAATCTGGTACTCCATAGCATCGATGTGATTCGTGAAAGACGGCTCTACATTCATTTGTCTGACGTGCATGATATCGTCTCCAAACCAATACACTTTGAAATCTCCATCAGGATGAGGTTCCAAATCCCATCGGAAGGGAATGGGACAATCTTTAACAGGCATGATTTCCAGCACTTTTACACGATATTTTTTCACGCGAGAAGACCGGTACACTTCAATATTCCAATCTATTATGGTTTTACCTCTACTTTTTTGAATCACCCATTCCATTAAACCGTTTGGCCATAAACAGGCCATGGCTATAACTGAATGGTCGTGTAACGGGCGGTTGATGTAAAAATGCCTTCCTTCGCCAGAGCACTGAGATTTTTCTCCGGATACGTAATGAATGACATTTGCCAAATGTAAAGCAGTCTTGAGTATTGTCTGTCTTTTACAATATCTTTCTGAAGCACAAGACTCTTTAACCGCATTCCAAGCTTTCATATAGTTGGCTCGGTCCCGAACAGCCAGAATCATATGACGATGCAATTTACTGGTTGCCGTGGCACTCTTTTTGGAATTCATGTAGCCATCACACAAGCACCAAAAGGAAGAGACCACCAATTGACTGGAATCAAACTCGGACATTTTATTTAAAAAAAAAAAAAAAAAAAAAAAAAAAAAAAAAAAAAATTTTTTTTTTTTTTTTTTTTTTTTTTTAACCCTTTATAAACGTTCATCTTTAGCTTTTCAGTCAACTGAAATATATTGTGTGCTCTCGTGAAGATGGGTGCGAAAGCGCCTTTGAAAAGGAAAATGTATTTTGCATACCGATATTGGAATGATAAGATCATACAATGTCCATTTTGCGACAAAAGATTGGCATTTGACATGTATAGAACGACTCATTCCAGATCTAAACATGGTTTAAATGAAAAGATTGAATGCATCTTTTGTGGAAGATACACATTTTTAAATTCTACAGATGATAAAATCCACAGTGAAAAATGTTTCGCACTTTTCCGGAAGCGGAATCGAAAAAACCAAAAAATTCATCTTTCCCACACTGAAGACAAGGAAAGAAGGTCTAGATCCATTGCTGGATCTAGACCTCCCGAAATCTCTTCTCCTGAAATGTGTCCTTGCGTTCATTTTGATCCTTCTTCACTTTATCGTCAACTCAACCATCGAGAAATGGCAGACGATTTGAAAAAGGTTGGATTTTATGAAGACTTCCCGGGGGATTTTCCAGAGTTGAAAGACACTGGTTCAATACCCGTGTTTACTGAAAAATGCGGTTTGGGTCGAGAGGCTTCTGCCCTGTTCCGAATGTTTTTTTCCTCGTCATGGACGTTTTATCATGTGTTTATTCGGTCTTTTTTTTTTTTTTTTTTTTTTTTTTTTTTTTTTTAAAATAAAATGTCCGAGTTTGATTCCAGTCAATTGGTGGTCTCTTCCTTTTGGTGCTTGTGTGATGGCTACATGAATTCCAAAAAGAGTGCCACGGCAACCAGTAAATTGCATCGTCATATGATTCTGGCTGTTCGGGACCGAGCCAACTATATGAAAGCTTGGAATGCGGTTAAAGAGTCTTGTGCTTCAGAAAGATATTGTAAAAGACAGACAATACTCAAGACTGCTTTACATTTGGCAAATGTCATTCATTACGTATCCGGAGAAAAATCTCAGTGCTCTGGCGAAGGAAGGCATTTTTACATCAACCGCCCGTTACACGACCATTCAGTTATAGCCATGGCCTGTTTATGGCCAAACGGTTTAATGGAATGGGTGATTCAAAAAAATAGAGGTAAAACCATAATAGATTGGAATATTGAAGTGTACCGGTCTTCTCGCGTGAAAAAATATCGTGTAAAAGTGCTGGAAATCATGCCTGTTAAAGATTGTCCCATTCCCTTCCGATGGGATTTGGAACCTCATCCTGATGGAGATTTCAAAGTGTATTGGTTTGGAGACGATATCATGCACGTCAGACAAATGAATGTAGAGCCGTCTTTCACGAATCACATCGATGCTATGGAGTACCAGATTGAAATGGGAAATTCTTTGCGTAAACGACTAAAGGATGCATATTACACGCTAAATAAACAACAAGTTCATGAATGGAACATTATAGAGCACGTGAACCAGAAACATGAAGTAGAGATGCAAAAGCTCAATGAAGAACATGTGGCAATGAAACACAAGATTGCAGAACTGAAAGAAGAAGTAAAGGACTTGCAAAAATGCAAGCCAGCAAAGATGTAAAAAAAAAAAAAAAAAAAAAAAAAAAAAAAAAAAAAAAAAAATTTTTTTTTTTTTTTTTTTTTTTTTTTTTTTTTTTTTTTTTTTTTTTTTTTTTGATGTTGGCTTGGCTTGGTGTTGATATGAAATGCATTGCGTTGCATGCTTGGAATGCTCACCAATTTTGAGCTTTCAAAGTGTATTTTTTTTCTCTCATTTCCAACCTTAAAATACGCAATTTCACCAGTTTTATGTATATTTATATATAAATTATAAAAAAAAGTAAAGTTTAGAGAGGTTGCACAAGTTGGGTGCAAACGAACAATGTATTGATTCACAGCCCTATTATTTATTTTACTATTTTAATATTATTTATTTTACAGCATATTTATTTTCCTTTTTACCCGGGTCCCATTTCACTGTTTTCACCAATGTACTATTACATCATGTCTTGGCACAGTGCCATCTTTATTAATACATGGTTTATGTTGGCTTGGCTTGGTGTTGATATGAAATGTATTGCGTTGCACGCTTGGAATGCTCACCAATTTTGAGCTTTCAAACCCATATATTTTTTTTCTCTCATTTCCAACCTTAAAATACGCAATTTCCTCGGTTTTATATGTCCTTTTACCAGAAAATATAGGATAGTAAAAAGTTATAAAATTCGGCATCTACTATAGGATCTTTACTATTATAATATTATTTATTTTACACTATATTTATTTTCCTTTTTACCCGGGTCTGTCGTCCCATTTCACAGTGTTCACCAGTGTAATATTACGACATGTCTTGGCACAGTGCCATCTTTATTATTACGTAATGTACGGACATTTTTCTTGGCACTGTGCCAAATTTATTTTTCTCTTTACCCAAGATTTGGAAAGGGTCCTTGTCGCTACGAAATGTCTTGGTGCAGTGTCAACTTTATTTTAACCTGACGTCATGTTTGGCACTGCGCCAATTTCATTTTCCCAAGATTTGGAAACGGCCTGTTGCTACGGTATTTCTTGGCCATTTTAATCATCACGTGATCGTCCCATTGCGCCACATTGTGCAACATCCTGCCTGAGAGGTATAAAAGACCGACTCTCTGGCAGTCTGCTTCACACACTCTCTGACTAGCGATCTCTTACGAGCGAAATGGATAGCAAAATTTGTCTCTATCTCAACGCCGATGGATACATCGTAAACGGCATATTTGAATGCCGTGAATTGGCCTTTACGTTTCCTGGACGGTATTCAAAATTTGGATCCTACCAATTTAAACTTTCTTCGCTGCCAAAGACAGTTTATGAAGAAAACATGGCTCAGCATGTCTTTGACAAAATCCATGGACTGCCGGCAATTGGTGGATACATGCACTCTATGATGGTGGGCTTTGTAATATCGGAACTTTGCGAGAATTACAAAAGCAAAAAGAGACCGTATGTTGCCATAAAGGGAAACAAACACCTTGCCAAAATTTTGGATGGACTGAAAATTAAATACGTTGATCTCGAAGTGTTGGGCTGTCCTCGATTCGAACTTTTGAATCGAAATGAGACTTCAACTTGTGGGAAGCACCATAGAGACCTTCGATGTGGCCAAGCTATGGTGGTGGCCTACAAAGAATGGACTGAGGAAAACTGCTAATGGTTTAATCTCTTTTTCCTTAAAAAGAGGGCAAAAAAATGGGGAAACCTCCTTTTTGGGAGGTTTCCCCATTTTTTTGCGATGTATAATGTGCCAAGATTGGATGTACAAGAAAATAAAACTTGTCATTTTCTGAATGTATGAATTTTATTTATAACACATGCAGCAGAGGTTATATTTACAACACATACAGAGGTGCATCCCACCCGTGACCCAAAATATTCCTGCACCAGAGAGTACGAAAAAAAAAAAAAAAAAAAAAAAAAAAAAAAAAAAAAAAAAAAAAAAAAAAAAAAAAAAATTTTTTTTTTTTTTTTTTTTTTTTTTTTTTTTTTTTTTTTAATGTTTTAAAAGTCCATACAAATTGAATGTAGCCCACTGCGCATACCTGGCTACGATAGAATTGTACTGCGCATGTATTCAATGTTGGTCTTTATACAAATTGAACGGAACCCACTGCGCAAACCTGGCTACAATAGAATCGTACTGCGCATGAACCCAAAATTGGTCTTAAAATGTTCTAAAAGTCCATATAAATCGAATGAAACCCACTGCGCATACCTGGCTACAATAGAATCGTACTGCGCATGAACCCAAAATTGGTCTTAAAATGTTCTAAAAGTCCATATAAATCGAATGAAACCCACTGCGCATACCTGGCTACAATAGAATCGTACTGCGCATGGTTATATAGGGGGTCTTAAAATGTTCCAGAGGTCCATATATATCGAATGCACCCCACTGCGCATACCTAGCTATAATGGATTCTACTGCGCATACGACATTTTTCACGCATGCCCAGTTGAAAAATATAGCATGCATGTCCAGGGGGTCTTAAAATGTTGCAGAGGTCCATATATGTCGAATGCACCCCACTGCGCATACCTAGCTATAATGGATTCTACTGCGCATACGACATTTTTCGCGCATGCCCAGTAGAAAAATAGCATGCATGTCTGGCAATGTTCCAAAGGTCGATATATATTGATTGCACCCCAGTGCGCATACCTAGCTATAATAGATTCTACTGCGCATACGACATTTTTCGCGCATGCCCAGTTGAAAAAAGTGTCGAAATTTTTTGAAGTCGGCTATATAAAGGGGAGCTTCAGACACATTTTCTCATTCAGCATCAGCGTTTGCTGGTGTTCGGACGTGGCTTTGGCTCTACTTGTGGGTTCCTTTACGGACTCATAGCAGAGGGGTGTGAGCCTATTGCTGCGTTTGAATACCATTAAATGCATTTATATGTAATTTTTTTTTTTTTTTTTTTTTTTTTTTTTTTTTTTTTTTTTTTTTTTTTTTAAATTTATTATTTATTTTTCCTGCATGTATAAAAGCAGCCGTTCTCGCATTGAGACTTTAGTGGCATTGGCTCTACCTGTGGGCTCTTTTACAGAGTCTCATAGTAGAGGGGTGTGAGTCCAATGCTACTCAATGGTACTTTGCTGCTCGCCTTGAAATTGCTATTAAACTCTAATATGTGTAAGATCGTCATCCTGACGTTATCCCCTGAGAGACGCAGAGCCGATTGACAGGATATGTCCACATACATATCCACCGGGCACGTATGGCATGGATCCAAAAGTACCGGATGAGGCTTCTGCAAACTCGCTAAGGGTGATACGGATCCCTGAACTGGGTGGCTGGATATGTTACATAACATTAGAGTTGACTTACCAATTTTGGGCAGCGAGTACCAATGCTGCTTTGCTCTTTATGTCTTGGAACTTGGTTCCCCGATTGTGCCGTAGTAGCCTGGATCGTGAACATACAGTGTCATGCTGTCAATCAGAAGGCCTGAAAGAGCCCCTAAAAAGGTTCCAGTAAGGAGTGCTGAATCGGGATTCAGGTGAAATGGAAACTTTCGGTGCTTCTTTTCTCTGCAACACCTGCCTCTGGGAAAGCCGAAAAACGTGACCCTGGCAACAGGGCTAGTAAGCCGACTCGGAGGGGGTTGCAGCCTTTGTGTGTGTCCTCTTTTTCTATCGCTGCTTTGCCTCTTTGCATTTATTTTTTTTAATTTTTTTTCTTTCCATGTTTGAGTGTGTGCGGATCCATTTTTTGGGTCCAAACCAAGTCTAGTGTCACTGGCTCTACTTGTGAATTCCTTTACGGGTTCATAGTGTGAGTCCAGTGCTCAGACGAGAGAAAAAAAATATACGTCTAGTGTCGCTGGCTCTACTTGTGAATTCCTTTACGGGTTCATGGTAGCAGGGTGTGAGCCAGTGCTCAGACGAGAGAAAAAAAAATATACGTCTAGTGTCGCTGGCTCTACTTGTGAATTCCTTTACGGGTTCATAGTAGCAGGGTGTGAGTCCAGTGCTCAGACAAAAAGAGTCTGGTGTATCCAGCCTCTACTTGTGAATTCCTTTACGGGTTCATAGTAGAGGGGTGTGAGGCTGGTGCCCAGTGAAGTAAGCCAGTGTTTTAAACTTTCACTGGATATAGCAATATATCCAGGGTTGGTTTATGGCGACTGAAGACATCTTGAAAACTGGCTCTATGAGCTTTGTGTCAAGATGTGTGCAACAAGACTGCGAGCAGGTAAGTATAATTTTTTCCCCATGCTTTTTTCTCTTTTCTCGTCCTGTTTTGAGATCAGAGTCTTGGACAAGGTACGTATACAAATTTTGTGACAATTTTTAAAGCCAAGCTAGGGTAAGTAAAACAATGTATATAGTTTAAGGTATATAAAACAAGGTATATAGTTTAAGGTATATAAAATATGGTTCAAGGTAAATAAAATAAGGTGTATAGTTTAAGGTATATAAAATATGGTTCAATGTATATAAAATAAGGTGTATGGTATATAAAACAAGGTATATAAAACAATGTATATATTTAAAGGTATATAAAATAAGGTATATGGTATATAAAATAAGGTATATGGTATATAAAACAAGGTATATAAAACAAGGGTGTTGATGCTGTTCATACCCAAAAAAGGGTACGAGCAGTATTCAACTTTATATGAAATGTGTTTTATTAAAGAAATTACAATTTGACACATTTATAAAACAAGGTATATGGTATATAAAACAAGGTATATGGTATATAAAACAAGGTATATGGTATATAAAACAAGGTATATGGTATATAAAACAAGGTATATGGTATAGAAAACAAGGTGTCTGGTATATAAAACAAGGTGTCTGGTATATAAAACAAGGTGTCTGGTATATAAAACAAGGGTGCTGTTCATACCCAAAAAAGGGTACGAGCAGTATTCAACTTTTTGAAATGTGTTTTATTTAAAAATGTATTTTATTTAAAAATAAAAGTTTGAATAAAAATTTAACACAAGCCCCAAACATGTTGCCCTATACAAAATTTACCTCAAGTCCCAAACACGATGCCCAAAACAAAATTTACCTCAAGCCCCAAACACGATGCCCAAAACAAAATTTACCTCAAGCCCCAAACACGATACCCCACATGCCCTATACAAAATTCACCTCAAGCCCCAAACACGATGCCCCACATACCCTATATAAAATTTACCTCAAGCCCCAAACACGATACCCCACAAGCCCTATACAAAATTTATCTCAAGCCCCAAACATGATACCCCACAAGCCCCAAATACGACACCTGAACAAAATTTAACACAAGCCAAAAAAATACGATACCACACATGCCCTCAACTCAAGCCCCAAACACCCAATAAATACAATTCCCAAACAAAATCCACCACAATCCCAAACATGATACAGCTCAATTCGACACAAACTAAACACAATTTAGCATAATCCCCAATAAATGAAATTCACCGCAATCCCTAACATGACACTTAAACTATAACCCACAATATGATACAGCACAATTCAAAACATACCACACATGATTTAAAAAAAAAAAAAAAAAAAAAAAAAAAAAAAAAAAAAAAAAAAAAAAAAAAAAAAAAAAAAAAAAAAAATTTTTTTTTTTTTTTTTTTTTTTTTTATAAATTTGTTGTTGACGTATCTAGGTCGCCCTCTGCGCATACCAACTGAGCACTTCACTAGAGTATAAAAAGGCTCGTCTGCATACGATCGTGTTCACTACAGCTAGAATTTCTGATGGAGAATGACATTCTCGACTTTGAATTGGATCTACCTCCGACACCTGTGGGACCAGAGATGGAAAATTCTGACACTCTGATTTGGCCTGCCGGTTCTCCAGCATCACCTCTTGAGATTCATCCCAGTTCTCCAGCATCACCTCTTGAGATTCATCCCAGTTTTATGGCGTCTATGGGGAAACCGCTTTTCCAGCCCATCTCATCGCCTGTGGATAAATCGTTGATACATAAACAGCGAGTGTTTCGACCCATATCACCCATTGCAGACGTTGTGCGTTCCATTTCACCTGTGGATACACCATCGTTTCGTCCCCCTGTGGATAAAAAGAAATTGAAATCTGTCATTGCTACTGAGGCACCGAAAAGAACCTGGAGTCGTCTGCCGATGGTGTCGGCCACAGATGCTCGGCATCGATTGAATTCGAAAAAGACGTCTCGAGGTGCTTCGCCACAGAGGGTGCAAAAGCCATCAAAGTCTAAACAGTCCACCACAGTCCCCGAAAGACAAACCACAGCTCCTGACAGACCAACAACAAGCTCTGAAAGACTGCCAGCAGCAAGTGTGCCAAAACCCACAGCAAGTGTGCCAAAAAACCCACAAGCCTATTCAAATGCACCCACCAGGTATCAAAAGTTTAGACCGTTTCATCGGTCATACGGAAGAAAAGTGCACATGCACGAGAAATGTTTAGGTGTACTGTGCATACAAGACAATGGTTACAGCTTGACGAATGGTGTAAAAACGATATCTTGGGACGGAAAAGTGGATCTCAATCGACTCTTGGGAGATGTCATTTATGCAAAGATTGGATACATGTTGACGACCGACGAAAGCACACACAAAACATGGAAATCAATTGTTGAAAAACTGGACACTATGCATCCCATTAAACATTTGAAAGTCATGAAACTTGTTGTAAAACAGCCTTTAGGACAATGCTTATTATGTTCAAAACAATGTCACAGATACAAAGTTGTAACGGGTGGTTTTAGCCAAATTTCTCATGTGCCATTGGATATAGTTCCGCATTAATTTGTTGTAAATATGCATTGTAAATATCCACATGAAATTGTATTGATCCACATTGTATATTTTAAATAAAGCAAAAATGGGGAGACCTCTTGTGAGGTTTCCCCATTTTTTTATAAAATATAATATACCAAGACTGGTTTGTATTTGTATTGTATTTAATATTTTAAATAAAGTTGAATGCACCAAGATTGGCTTGTGTTAATTTAGATCCATGTACACCATACGTCTTTTTTTTTTTTTTTTTTTTTTTTTTTTTTTTTTTTTTTTTTTTTTTTTTTGCTCCTGACTATATATTTGCTCCTGACTCTGCGCTTTCATTCAGATCTGTTTTGATCACTGAACGAACCTTGTCTACTTTACGACATGTTTTTTCAACTCAAGCTCGACTCTGGTAAAACTGCTGCTGTCTTTGTTGCTTTGGATGGCAGTGTCCTGTGGAGATTGACGGATGTTGGACGTTTATTGGGCAGAGCCAATCCCTATACATGGGGGTCTAGATACAGAGGCAAAGTCGCTTCTCAAATGATACCAACGCATTTACATGGACGGTACAATTTTATGGCCTTACGATCACACCTGCTTTCGGGTGCTGTTTTGACAGAAATTTTGATGAAACAAAATCCAGAGTTGCATCAACGTTTGACACATCTCTTTCGAGAAGGTAAAGTGACGGTGGAGGACAGACCATTTGACAATTTTACGGTCAAAAACTCTTGTGTTGTGGTGGAATGCCAAGAAGGTGGTGTCCCATTTAAAGACTTTATGTCCAATTTTAAATCATTCATGTTAAAGACTCTGCAGGCTCAAATTTCGCCGAATGAATGCTCTCAGACTGGTGAATGTTTTCAAAGCAGGACGAATGAATGCTCTCAGACTGATGAATGTTCTCAAAGCAGGCCGAATGAATTGTCTCAGATTGATGAATGTACGCAACCGGAAGAATGTACTGAAACGGATGTTCAGACCATACCCGATGAATGTACGCAGACGGATGCACAGACCATACCTGATGAATGTATGCAACCTGTGGTGAAGCAGGAGGCAATGGAAATACCAACGGATGGTTCTGAGCAAATGATACAGACAATATATTTGCCCGAAGAGCGTTACAAATTAAACATTTACATCAGAATTGGAAAGGAAAGAATGTAGTGGACAACAATGAAATACAATGTTGTTAATAGAATAATGAAACAATGAAATACAATGCAGTGGGAAAAAAAAAAAAAAAAAAAAAAAAAAAAAAAAAAAAAAAAAAAAAAAAATTTTTTTTTTTTTTTTTTTTTTTTTTTTTTTTTTTTTTTTTACCATGGATTTTATATACTATTAACAATCGAATACAACATGCATGTTCAGTCTATAGTATTAACCATATTTTTCTTACACGATTGCACAACTCCCTATCACGTGCTAGTTTACGTGAAAGGTCAGGCTGCCATCTGCTGATTGGTTCCTTTGCAGCGCCCACGATGAGCCTATAAAAGGAGACGCGTTTCGGCAAGAAGCTTACAGTCAGCATCATGGACTATAACGCGGTAGACGTGTTTCCCGACCATGTGGTTCATCAAGTGAATGCCTTGTCTTTGCCTGACAAAGTAGATCCTTTGGAATCTGCCGCCAGATCTGGACATGTGACGGCCTTTGTTACCTATCAAGAGCCCTCACACCTTCGAGTGTTTAACATTTTGATCGAGAATTGGCTGACAAAACGGCATCGATTGGACAATTTCAAGAGATGTTTCGAATCCAGCTTTAAATGCAACACTGTGTCGACTGAAAAAATTCGTTGGGATAAAATTTCCAGGCATCTCTTGAGGGATCCTGACAAAGAAAAGAAGGACCATTCCAAAAATACAGACACACGCATGGGATATTTGATTGAAAATGTGTTTATAGTCAAAGCCAAATTTACCTTTGGATTGAGGCATGTGGAAGAGGATACGCAGCACGTTTATCAAACGTCAGATGCACCCATTGTGTGTTACATCTTGCCAAAGAACGATTCCGATTCCACCAAAACTCGGCGATGTTTTGTTTACAAGGACCAGTTCAGGTTTAAATTTTACATGTTTCTGCCGCATAAAAGGTATGTAGTGCCTCCCTATACTCGCTACCTGATTTTGACTTTGCAAAAGACTGCCTTTTCGGTGGACATTATTCCTGCCACTTTGGAGGTGGAAGATGCCGTGGATTGCAAGACACATACCAAACTTGAAAAGCCAAGGTGTTATGCTGTTCCTCCTCCCACACCTTTGCAGGAAAAAAGAATTGTACAGCCCCCTGTTGTGCAACTGTTTCCTGGAGAGTTTAAAGTTCCACAAGTACCCCATACCCCACAGGTACCCCAAAAGCCTTCAGTGAATGACGAACCTCAAGGGGTCTTGGATGAAGCCGACGAAATCATGCCTCAAGTGCACTGTGATGAACCCCAAGTGTTGAATATGCCTCAAATGCACTGTGATGAACCCCAAGTGTTGGATATGCCACAAATGTTGGTGGAATCAGATGATATGCCTCAAATGCACTGTGATGAACCCCAAGTGTTGGATATGCCTCAAATGCACTGTGATGAACCCCAAGTGTTGGATATGCCTCAAATGCACTGTGATGAACCCCAAGAGTCCCAAGACCTGTTTTTTAGCATGGACTTTTCACTCATTGCACCAAAGGAGGATCAAGAATGGGACAACGTCCTAGACTTTTTGAACAATTTTTCGGAATCTGTTGAGGCACTGGATTTACGGACAGGTGTCAAACACGGTAGAAAAAGACAATATGCCTTTAATCCCAATACACCACTGGATTTGTCAGTAAAAAAACAAAGGGCAATGTAAATATTAATTGTATTGCAAATTTGAGTATATTGCATTGTAATATAATATAAATAAATAAATACCCCACTGGGGTATATTTTTTAAATTAAAAACAGTTTGTCATTCTTGAAATTTCACAACACATTTTTTCAGACCATGTTCTCAAAGTCCATACAAATCGAATGAAAACCAATGTGCATACCTAGCTACGATAGAATGGTACTTCGCAAATGTATAAAAGGGGACTTGAAATATTCTAAGGGTCCATTCAAGTCGATTGGAATTCACTGTGCATACCTATGATAGAAACGTAGTACGGTACTGTGCAGAGGTAAAAAAAAAAAAAAAAAAAAAAAAAAAAAAAAAAAAAAAAAAAAAATTCTTAGAGCCCATACAAATCGAATGGAACCCAATGCGCATACCTAGCTATGATAGAACGGTACTGCGCAGAGATGTAAAGGATGGCTTAAAAAAAAAAAAAAAAAAAAAAAAAAAAAAAAAAATTTTTTTTTTTTTTTTTTTTTTTTGTTCTTTTTCATAATTAGTCAATTTGTACTCACTGCGCATACCTAGCTATGATAGAAATGTACTGCGCATACATACAGACCGATTCTCAAAGTCCATACAAATCGAATGGAACCCAATGCGTATACCTAGCTTTGAATGAAACCAATTGCGCAGGGGTACACTAAGGGTCCATTCAAGTCGATTGAATTCACTACGCATACCTAAATATGTAATAGAAATGTACTGCGCATACATACAAAATTGTTTCAATCTATATTCTCAAAGTCCATACAAATCGAATGGAACCCAATGCGTATACCATTCGATATCATAAAAATCGATTGCGCAGGGGTACACTAAGGGTCCATTCAAGTCGATTGAATTCACTACGCATACCTAAATATGTAATAGAAATGTACTGCGCATACATACAAAATTGTTTCAATCCATATTTTGAAAGTCCATACAAATAGAATGGAACATAATGCGCATTCCAATCGATACCATCAAAATCGATTGAAATTCACTGCAGTATTGTGACGTCATCGCACTTTCTCTTTTCGAGAATAGACGGGAATTCAGATCCATTCATTTTCAAAATGACGTCTGAACGAATGAGTTTAAAATACCATGAGGAAGGGTATGCGTACCCGGAGGAGTTTGATGTTTATCTAGAGAAGGTTACATCTGTATTGAGCCGAATACAGCCACCCCCTCTCGTAGGCCCCTCGGAGCCCATTCCGTACACGAAAAGGTTTTGTGGTGCGTTCTACTATTTATTTTCTACGTTTTTCAGTTTTGAATACATTGTTTTAGAATTAAATAATCCTGCCACTTCTGAAATTATGTCTGAACACGAGGGGCCTATATCATGGCGAGTGTGGCAGTACTTTGGTAAACATCGATTGTTCCTCATGGCGTTCGAAAAATGGAGACGAGAGGGCCGTCAGCCATTCATCCATATAAATTGGGTGAGAATGGCCCAAGAAACAATTGATTCCATATATGCCTTGGATGTGGGTGAGTTTTTTTTTAAATGGCCTGAGAATTGCGTGATTTGTCTAGAAGCCATGTATTTTCCTAGACAGCAAAGTTGTGGCCATTTATTTCACCCAGTTTGTATAGATCGATGGCTGACGGAAGCAGAAAATTGCCCTTACTGTAGAGCAAATTTGAGGTAGTCATTTTAGTTTAAAATTTTTCTCTCGTCTCCTTTTTATATTTATATTTATCCAAATTTTGACGGCTCATGCTTTGTCTTTTTTCTTTCAAAAGCATGAGTATTTTGTTTCGTCATATTATATACTATTATGTATGTTTATATTATTATATACTATTATATAGTATTGAATGTTTCTTATTAAATTTATTATAGAATTTTATAGAATTCTGAATGTTTATAATAGAATTCTAAATGTTTAATTATATATATGTATATCTATGTAAAATATAATATCTATGTGAAATATAATATCTATGTGAAAAATATATATATATATATATATATATATATATATATATATATATATATATATATATATATCTAATAATTAGAATAAATAAATTAATAAATACCCCACTGGGGTATATTTTTTAAAATAAAAACAGTTTGTCATTCTTGAAATTTCACAACACATTTAGAAT
This sequence comes from Parasteatoda lunata, assembly GCA_949128135.1. Lineage (NCBI taxonomy): Eukaryota > Metazoa > Arthropoda > Arachnida > Araneae > Theridiidae > Parasteatoda > Parasteatoda lunata. The sequence goes on from OX421979.1 coordinate 30,700,724, forward strand.
GTCGCAATACTTTGTGATCAACGTCACAACACATTTTAGCCAATCAGAATATCACAACACTTTGTGGCCAATCAGAATGTCGCAACACTTCCTGCTTTTTCGTATATAAAAGGGGATTCAGAGCCATTCCATTTCATATTCACCATGAGTTCTAATCTGTTCTCTTTTATGTACAGTCGTGAGGGTTACCCTCATGCTGAACAATTTGATGTCTTTTTGGAAAAAATAACGCCTGTGTTGGACAATATTCAACCGCCAGATGTTGTGGGACCATCTCCCCCAATGCCATGCACTAAACGGTATTGTGGGACTTTTCTTTTTAACTTTTTATCTTCAATGTACGACTTTGCTGCACTTGTACACAAATTGGATGGTCCCTCGTTACAAATTGTAATGAGCGACTATGAAGGACCCATAGCCTGGCGAGTTTGGGAATTTCAAGGAAAATGCTTTCTCTGGAAAATGGCTTTTGAGAAATTTAAAACTGATGGTGTACAAACTTTCATCCACATCAACTGGGTGAGAATGGCTCAGGAGATTATAGATCAAATATATGCCCTGGACATGCCAGACTATTTTTTCAAAGAACCGGAGGACTGTTCGATATGTTTAAACTCCATGTTCAGCCCTGTGATAATGAAATGTGGGCACCATTTCCACGAAAAATGCATTAACAGATGGTGTCTGGAGAACAATTCTTGCCCAAACTGCAGGCAAATTTTATAACTTTAAATTTGTTCTCCCTAAAAAAATGGGACGAGGCCCCTTTATGGGGCTTCGTCCCATTTTTTTAGTCGTATTATTTTGCCAAGCTTGGGCTGCTCATGCTGGGGACTTTAAAAACAGCCTCGTTTTATTCTTCAAAAACACACAAGTCTTTTGCTTCGTTTTAGCCAACTTTGGATTGGATTCTTTTATTTTAGCCCACACAAAATTCCCCTATTCTTCTAAAACTCGCCTTTGTTTTAAACCAACCAAAGGGTCGATTTTAGTTTTGTGAAAAATTTTAATAGGGGCCCGGTGCTCAGCTATTAAATCGAGCGACTGTACATGCACTATCACATAATTTAAAAATATTATCTATTTTAATATATATTTTCAGTCACTATCACTTTTTAAAAACATTTTCGAAGGATTAGACGCAAAATACTGGATTATAAGTCGAATGCGTTTTTTTAAAGAATATTATCTCCTTTTAATTCATTATTGGCGATCTCAACGCTCGAATACGCCATCTTGAGAGAGACCGGTCTGGCCCTTCTCCCTTCCCTTTCCTCCTCTTTTCAGTTGTATAGGAATGTATGATGATATTTTTCCTGTTCTTAATATTTTTCCTTCTTATTTAATAAAAATATTTTTTAAAATTTCCGTGATACTTTTCTTTAGAACTATTGTAAAATTGCAGCAAACAAATAAATTTCACGGACGCCTTTTAGTGATATTCAAATGGACTACAAGTTCTACAGATGAATAAACAGATACGAATTAAAACTTAACAAACATTTATTAATTCTAAAGCAATCTAAATTTAGTGATATTTACAAAACCTAACTAATTCGAACACTAAACAAAGCAAAAAACATTTCAAGGAGGTTGCCATCATAAAAACCAAAGTGAAACAATAAAAATTAAATGAAAGCAGCAGCAGTCACAGTCATGTGACACCAACTATACAACATATTTCAATCTCTAACATACTCCCACCTTGCAAAGTTAGACTCATTAAACTTTGCAAACAAAATTTTATGAAAGTTGGAACGTTAAACTAACTAGAGCTAAAAATAAAAAGAATGTTCATAAGTCCAACCGAAAAGGAATTTTGATGATTCTTCCCGACTTAGTTTTAGGAAAGTAATTCACCTCAAAAGCTTCATTGTTTTCTACAAAATTGTCAGTCTTTCCAGCAGCTTTTAAGACCTCAATATCAGTTTTGGTAGACACTTCTAATGGGTAAAGCCTTTGAAACGGACGGATCCTTTCGCCCTTACTGGTCCTCAGTCTTACAACTCTAGGAATACCGTCTTCACCAGGAAAAATTTCTAAAATAATTCCAAGTGGCCAGTCGATACGACGGACATTGTCATGTCCTATTAGCACAACATCACCGACGTCTAAAACATTATTTCTTCTTACCCCTTTTTGGAATAAAAGAGCAAGATATCCATTTCTAAATCTTTGTCTGAGATTTTCATATAGCTTCTGTAAATATACTTTATTTGTTTTATGAGGCAAGATCGGCCTACATTATCTAGATCTGGTGTTTCGCTGTTACCGCCCTCGTGTATAAACATTTCGGGTGTCAACGGTACTAATTCATTTGGATTATCTTGTATGTAAGTGAGTGGCCGTGAATTTATTACTGACTCACAGTCACACAATATCGTGTAGAGTTCTTCGCAATCGATGGTAGATTTCCCCAGAACTCAACGTAGTAGTTCTTTGAGCATTCTGACCGTTCGCTCCCACCACCCACCCCACCATGCTGCGGTAGGTGGAATAAATTTCCAAGTGATTCTATGAGCGGTTGAGTATGCGGCTATCTTGTCCCAATCTAATGTTTTCAATGCTCTGTTGGCTCCCACAAAGTTTGTGTCGTTGTCGGAATAAAGGATTGAAATCAGGCCTTGCCTGGCAATGAATCGTCTGAGGGCTTAGATATAAGTATCTGTGGTGAGTGATTGTACTAGCTCAAAATGGACCGCTCGGTAAACGGCGCACGTAAATAAAACGATCCAAGCTTTTCCTTTTGACTTCAAGTAGAGAGAACCAGCATAATCTACACCACTTACCTCGAAAACTTTTGTCAAGGTAACTCTTTCTCTAGGCAGCGGAGCGAAGGGAACTTCAACTGATTTTGATTTGATACGCTTGCACGTCACATATTTAGAAATTACTTCCTTTATTAATTTTTTAGCCTTAAGAATCCAAAACTTCTCCCTAAGTCTGACAAGTACGATAGAAGAACCAGCATGCATTGATTTTTTATGCTCTTCACGCATTAACTTCATAACAAAACTATTAGCTGGTAAAAGAATGGGAAATCTAAAATCGTCAGTTTCATCACTATTTACAAGTTTGGTTCTTATTCGCAGTAATCCCTTTTCATCTCTAAATACTTGCATTTTATTAAGAAACTTCTCATCTTGAAACGCTTGTATGGATTTGATTCTTAATTGTATGGATTTGAGAACTTTAGTTTCTGCTTCTTTGAATTCTTCATAGCTCAAGTTGCCTTTTAAATTATTTTCATGTGATGTGTTATGTATGAAACGAAGAATCCATGACACCACTCTGATGTTTCTACTGTAAGAGGAAAAATGATCGCTCCATATTTCAGTAACTTCAATATTTATAATTGAAGAAACGATTGTTCTTCTTTTTCCTCTAATCACTTCTTCTTCATTTACATCTTCCTCTGAGTCATTAGTTGGCCATTCACGGGATGGAAGATACAACCAACAGGGTCCCTCCCGCCAGTTTGACTGGCACAATTGCTTAGCTGAACAACCTCTATTTGGCCGATCCGCGGGATTCATGGATCCAAGTACATGTCTCCATGCTTGAACTGGTGTCAGTTTCCTAATTTCTTGAACACAGTTCTGCACGAATACACCCCACGTTTCTTCTCTTTTCAACCAAGCTAACACTGTGGTGGAGTCTGTCTAAAAATATACATTGTCGGTTTTAAACTCTTTTCGGACCTCAGTGGATAGACGAGCAGATATTGTGGCACCAAGAAGTTCTAGTCTTGCAATTGTTGTCTCTTTTTTCCCACAAGAGGCAATTATTGTTTTTTACTTTGTACCAGCTGTACACAAACATTAGTCCCATAAGAATTTCGCAGAAAGACTACTGCTGAATAGGCATACTTGCTCGCATCACAAAAAAATGAAGTGAAATATTTTCAAATCCTTTATCGCAGTGCAACCATCTTGCCACCTTTACATTCTTTAAACATTCAAGCTCATTTAACCATTTTAGAAATTCTTCGCCCGTTTTTTGATCAACTTCAGCGTCCCAACCAATTTTAGACTTCCACAAATTTTGTAACAAGAGTTTTGGACGCATTATCACTGGACTGGTCATCCTTAGGAAGGTCATCCTTATGGGATCAAAAACTTCGTGTGAAGCTGATAAAATATTTCCCTTTGTGATCACTTCATTCTTTGTTTCATTAACATCAGGAATATTTATGGAAAGAGTATCACTTTGTCTGTCCCATGTCATTCCCAGTATGTTTGTTGACCTTACAGTGGATTCAGAGGGATTAGTGAACTCCCACCCTCTTAAATCAAATTTTCTTTCAGCCATAATTTCTGTGGCAACTTTGATAAACTGTTTTAACTCGTGTTCAGTTTCAACACTAACTAAACAATTATCCGCATAAAAACTGAGAAGCAGTTGGCGGATAATACCTTCAAGATATCTTCCATTTCCTTGTGTGGCTTCATCTAGTTTGTTTTCTAAGTGGTATCGTATGGTTGATGCAAGCAAAAATGGACTACAAGAAGCACCAAAGACAACTCTTTGATGACGATAATATTTGAGCTCACCTTGTTCATCGTACCATAGAAAACGTAGAAAATCTCTGCCTGGCTTATGGAGACCTATTTGCAAATACGCTTTGCGTATATCTGCTATTATGCCAAATTTATGGAGACGAAACCTTGTCATTATGGAAGGGATTAATTCGATCAAATTTAGGCCCTTCTCAACATAGTCATTAAGACTGGGATGTCCCTTTTGTTTAGACGAAGCATTAAACACTGGCCTAATCTTTGTTGTACTGTTCTCCTTCACTACGTGACGATGCGGCATATAGTGACAAGTCAATTTCAGTTCTTCTACAGGAACCTCTTCGATGATGCCTTCTCGTTTCCATTCTTTGAAAACATTTCTATATTCCTCAAACAAATTCTCTGCTTTAAGCTTCCGAGTTGTCACTTGCAATCCTTTTAGTGCTAAATTAAAATTGTCTGGCAAAGGCAAATGTACGTCAAGCCAAGGTAGACTAACAAGGAAACGTTGGTCTTCATCAACTTTAACAGACTTTAAGAAATGATCTACCGAAGCGTTATAAAGTTCTTCTTTAGTCTCCTGTTCTGATGGATCCTGTATCCCTATAGAAACCAATGTCCACATATCAGAGATATCCATTTCTTTTACTAAAAGAGAAGCTACCAACATAGAATTGCATAAAGACGTATCGCTTCCAGGCACTTTTCCCGACAAAGTACAACCAAGTAAAGGGTCCATGGCGACAAGTCCACAAGTTAATACTTTACGCTGACCTGTCATAAGCTTAGCTATCACGTCAGCTCCAAGAAGTACTTGTACAGGTTGTAATTCAATACCAATATCTGATAAAGTTATCTTCATTTCCTGAAGCTCCTTGATCCACGAACCTAAAGTAACAGGTGTAATGTTATCACATATAGAAGACTGATCCAAAGCTTCCATGTTACAAGTTATGCTGTTTTTAGGATTTCTTAATCGGATTCTATAACATGTGTGTTCATACTTATCAGAGTTAATACCACCAAATAAAGAATGTATAAGTGTTTCTTTCCTTACAGGAGTATATCCCATTTGTTCCACAAGTCTTTTCAAAATATACATTTTTTGGGATCCAGAATCTAATACAGCTCTCATTAGAATTTCCTTGTTATCTGAAACCAGTTTGATTTTTAATGTCTGAAGAAACACTTTGGGGCCATAAGTAATGTTAGAAATGTTAATCTCAGAACTTTCACATTTTTCACCACTTTCTCCTGGTTCTTTACCTCGGGTATCTAGCTTCTCACACATAAGTAGCACATGTCTTTTACAGCATACAATACATTTGATAAACATTTTGCACTTCCAGTACTGGATGACCAGGATTCAATCACGCAAAACAACAATGGTTTTTTCTTACAATATCTTGTCTTTCGGCTTAACTCATCTTTTGAGCGGTGAAACAGTCTGAGCTGGAGTGCTTTCCAGAACAGAAAATACACAATTTCTTTACATCTTTTGAAGCCGCAGTAAGTAAATTGGCAGCTGTAGGCACTCTACCTGAAATCAAAGGCTTTCCTTTTTCCTAAAAGTTTGGCGATTTTCACTTGAATCCAAACCAAACCCAGCCATGGCTAAATTAATCCTTTCCTCTCCTTCAGTTTCGGTTTTCAGGAAAGTCATCAAATTGTTCAGTTGTTCTTTAGCATCAGTTGAAGCTGCGTAAGAAGAACTTCTGTTCCATGCTTTCGGGAACTCTTCTTGAAAACAAGATTCAACCATTGGATAAAGTATTGAAGCGCATTTATCAGTTGTTACTCCTAGTGTCTCTAATGCTCTAAGATACGATTCAAGTTTATCATAGAGAGAAGTCATTAAAAATGTTTCATTGTTCTGAACCGAAATTATTAATCTTAATAGTTCACGAACATAAACTTCTACCAAAAGTTCATCTCTTCCAAACCGAGCTTTCAGGCTATCAATTACCTTGGCGTCGTTAGCTCTGGTTGGCGGAAAGCTTTCTACAACTTCTCACGCTCTAGAACCACTTACAGTAGCTTGAATGAGGTTGCGGCGGTGCCCTGCTCCTATAATTTCCCCTCTACTTGGTTATGCAAAAAAGCACTTTCACTTCAACTTGCAGTGACTCATGTGAAACCAGTTTTCTACCAGCAACCGACGCTACTCGCAGTTTACCTCGTGCGCTGGTCGGTGATGCATGGCTCTGCAATAATCTTAATTTCATCTAACTTTCTGTATTTTTTATTTGTAATTCTTAATTATGTTTAAATTAAATTTATTTTTTAAATTCTAATTGTTAATTTGTTTTAATGTTTATAAAAACTTAATTTACCAAAAGGTACTGAAATTTATTTTCGGGCGCAATATTAACATCTTGATGAATCTGTTGGAATTGGCTCCAAAAAGGTAACCATTCCTTGATATCTCCCCTGAACTGTCGAAACTCTAATTTGGGCAAATTAAATTTCCTCCTGGCACTAGTAGTAATAGAATTTTTGGACTCACCTGCCATTGCCACTGGCGGGTTCACTTGAATTCGAGCCAACTCCAGTTCGTGTAATCTTATTTTTTCCCGTTCTTCATATTCTAATTGTTTTTGCTTTTCATCATATTCTAACTGTTTTTGCTTTTCATCATATTCTAATTGTTTTTGCTTTTCATCATATTCTAATCATTTTTGATCCGCCTCCGCCAATTCTTTATGCTTCCGGTCACTAACAGTTATTACCAAAATATCTTCAACAAACTGTGGATCTTCGGAATACTGCTTACTTTTCAAGATTGCTTCTTTCAGTTCCGATATTGTGACCTTTTGAGGTAATGTTGCGCCAATTTCTTCGGCGACGAACAACAAATCTTTTTTAAATCCTTTTGCTGCTTGAAACATTGTTTCGAATCGGAAAAAAGGTCCTGTCACGGACGCCAGAAAATTTAAAATTGCAGCAAACAAATAAATTTCACGGACGCCTTTTAGTGTTATTCAAATGAACTACAAGTTCTACAGATGAATAAACAGATACGAATTAAAACGTAGCAAACATTTATTAATTCTAAAGCAATCTAAATTTAGTGATATTAACAAAACCTAACTATATCGAACACTAAATAAAACAAAAATACATTTCAAGAAGGTTGCCATCATAAAAACCAAAATGAAACAATAAAAATTAAATGAAAGCAGCAGCAGTCACAGTTATGTGACACCAACTATACAACATATTACAATCTCTAACAACAATGTTTAATGTAGTTTTCAGTTCCGCATAGTTTTCTAACATAAAAGATTTTAATCTATATGAAAATCAAGAGAGAAACTAACGTACTTCCTTCCTTTATGACTCTCCACACTCTAATAAGGAAAGTATGCAAAGTGTTGCCATAGATAGAGAGTTCAGCTCTACGCCGCCTGCAGCCCATTTCGATCGCCAATAGAAAAAAAAAAGAAATTGCAAAAAATTATGTTATTTTCTAGGACACTCAATCATAGTAATCAAGTAACTGAAAAATAAATTTTGTAAAATCAAAATCATAGAACTACTATATGCAAGATGCTTCTTAAAAACTATCCTTATCATACATTTTCAGAATCTCTATATGCTGCATAAGTCTCCCAAAACTTTTCAGCGTGATTTTATTATTAAAAAATCAGAAGATGGAAAGAAATTTTCAAAGCACCTAAGATTGCTAGATTTAATATAGATATTATGCCCTACATAATTTGAAAGAAACCTCAGAGCAAGTAACCTCAAAAATAAGTGTTATATAATCTATATATATAATAGTTAATGCGGGGCTTTCAATTAATTTATACAATTTAAAGAGGCGTATAAGTGAAGGGGAAAATATAATGTAAAATTTAAGCAATAAACTATTAATTTTTGAATATAGGAAATTTGTTATTTAATCAATTTCTCAAATGGTTAAAAAAATATTATTGTAAACAAATATATTAGATTGAATCTTATACTTTCAATTTTTAAACCATATTTTATGTTTTATTTGCAAACCTTTTTTTTAATAAAACAAGGAGAATAGGTTATCCAAATGGCATATAGGTTAATTAATTACTATAAATGTTGTTCTTAACCTTTCAATTTTTTGCGCTTGCAAGCGAAAAGAAAATTGTCAAATTCGAAATTAAGTAATAAAAATAACACATATGAATATTAAAGAGTTCACCTACTGTTCGTTGCGTTTGCCAACTAAGGATATCTGGAATGAAAAGGAGCGAATAATGAACAATGAATGAAGAATTGCGAAGTTCCTCACCAAACCTTACGTAAATATTCCACAACAGTCAATCTGGCTCGATTTATAAAATGTTTAAATCTCTTAACCTCATGATTCGTCCAGAATATTATGATTCAAGCATCATTGAAGTCTTTTAAATAGTTCGTTGTTTTTAGCAATCTCATTTGTGACACATTTATAATTCTCTCTCTTTTTGAAAACCGTTCTTTTTGGGATCTAAGCGTCCTCAGACTGCGAATTCAACAGCAGTTTGTCAAATAGATCTAAGCAATAGATTAAATTTTAAAGAATAAATCATGGTTATTTTTACAAATAAGAGTCATGATTAATATAAGCAGAGATGTAGTTTATCAAATGAAAATAAAGACGCATACAAGTGTCCAAATAAGAACTTATAAATAAAACTGTTTTAATGTAATTAAATAGTTCTACAATATATTATTAACATCTTAATTTTAAATAAATTATAAATGTACTATAATTAATATTTAGTTATAATTTAGTTATAATAATTTAGTAATAATAAATTATAATAATAAATAATTTATTTTCTTTAGCTCCTCACAAGATTTAAATTATTCTCTCCCAACTTCTGTTTAAAATACACGAAGAGATATAAGGAAAAATATTTTAAACGCTATATAAAATTAATTTTGATTTCAAAATTATAATCAGAGTGTTAAAAATATTAATATTAAAAATATCTGCTTAATTTAGAAATAAGAAATGTTTAAATTAAGTATATGTCTTAATCTGAAATTGGTATTATTTTACCTGCAATTATTTTAATTTCAATAGTTCCTCACAAAAGTATCAAAGTGGTTGAGAGAATTGAACCCTACCGAAGAGCGAATGGTGGCTCTCCGAACCCCTTTCATACAAATACGAGAACTAGGTGTTGATTACGAAGGGATAAAAGGATCCATTGTCAACGTACCCAATGACCTGCAAAAGACCGTAGACTGTCTTCCACGCAATATAAATGATTCATTCACTATTCAAGAAAAATTGAAAAAAAGGCCTAGCTTTCAAATTACATTTCATGTATGAACTTGTGAATACGAAACGGGTGTATGATGCAGCTTACAATCTCCTTCAAACGCCATCGTACCAATCCGAAAATGTTAATATTGATATCAATTGGCTGTTCAATGTCTATTTAGTCATTAAAAGAATTTACACAGAATGTGTTTGAGCTGCTCTAAAATATCTCTGCGAAATTGTGTACAGAAAAGTTCAGATGATGAATCTAAATTTAGTGATATTAACAAAACCTAACTATATCGTACACTAAATAAAACAAAAAAACATTTCAAGAAGGTTGCCATCATAAAAAGCAAATTGAAACAATAAAAATTAAATGAAAGCAACAGCAGTCACAGTCATGTGACACCAACTATACAACATATTACAATCTCTAACAACACAACAATGTTTAATGTAGTTTTCAGTTCCGCATAGTTTTCTAACATAAAAGAAGTTAAAAGTTCAGATGATGATTTCAAGATGAAATTTCAATAAAGTTGCTTTTTCAAACAAACAAAAATTAGACAGCAACCATTTTGAAAATGGGTAACCTGTGATCGGCTTGCGGCGATCACAATTTTTTGCCTGTGTTGATTTTACTCGATATATGAGTTTAATCTTTAAGAGAATTTTTTATATTTGTCTTTCTTCTTACTTATAAAAAATAACTTTACTACGAAATGCAATTTTACATTAACTAATAACCAAGAGACCAACATATAGAGCTCTTTTAACCGTTAGTAGTAAAATCATTAGGACTGCTTTATTATTACTTTTATTTAAATGTACTTAATCTTTATTATTAATATTTTATTTGAGTTTCATTTAAATAATGAGCACGCATTTATTATCAATATTATTTATCTTTGGTTTTCAAGAGTAAAATCAATTTTAATAATTTTACGATATATGATGATGATTTTACCGAATTCCAATTTTGAAAGGTTTATGAAACAATACGTGTTTCTTTTATTGGTAATATTTGCGATTTAAAAACGCGTCTCTATAAGTTTAAATAATAGAAACTAATGAAATAGAATTGAAGACTGGAAGCTTATTGAACCACGGAAAAATCATGATGACTTCTGAAAATAAATCACATTTTAAATGATACTACATGTATAGTGTTAATCTTTCTTTTAGTGAAAATTGAACTTCTAACTCAGATTTTGGTAAATCAAATATGATGAAGCCGCGTTGGAATATTCAATAAATAAAAATAGTACGTGGAGTCCCTCCGCGCGGAAGAAGTGAAACTTCGTAATGTGGAAATGAAAATAGGAAGGGGTAGAAATTGATTTTTAGTGAAATCATATTGTTTCTTTAAGACAAACTTTAATAATATTGCTTACAACCACCTATCTATATAACTTTATTTTAAAATGTAGCGCAGAATTACATTACAATAATAATAACAAACTTCGTAATGTGGAAATGAAAATAGGAAGGGGTAGAAATTGATTTTTAGTGACATCATATTGTTTCTTTAAGACAAACTTTATTAACATTGCTTACAACCACCTATCGACATAACTTTATTTTAAAATATAGCGCAGAATTACATTACAATAATAATAATAAAAAAATAATAAAAAAACAATTATCTTAGTTTTAAACTCTTGAATTAAAAGCGTAATAATAGCGGTACAGGAAAATAACATTAAATTAGGGATGCAAAAATATTTATAAAAAAACAATACTTTTATAACTTTTATTAATTTTATGCCAGTGAGAACCAAAACAATATGGAAATGAATGAGGAAAAACTGGATCCTTCCACGTGATTTTCCGGCCAATAAAAATGTAGCGTTAAACGTTTAACGCAACCTTGTTGGAAGTCGCATTAGAAGTTTCACTTCAATAAAAGAATAAAGGTTGTATATTAGGTGCTATGAATGAATGGGATGGTGTTATTAGACTACTCGTAGTGTAAACTAACACTGGTGATTAATTGATCATCTACTTTTTTTACTACAGTACGAAAGACGGATATTCAGCTAGATATATTCTATACACAAATGAAAATTTTCATGTATTTATCAAATTCCAAAATTTGATAAGTACTTTAAAGATCAAATCTAAAATTCTAAGGGTCGTTCTGTTATTTTATATGTTAGCATTATATATTAAAGAATATATTAAAACATGGCATTTTCGATACGTTTAATGGGGTGTAGCGTTACCTTTAACAGAGTAGAGTTTTTAATTATAAAAACTTTTACATAAATAGACAATATTTCTTTTTGATTATTATTATTATTTTAACTTTATTATCAGAAGTGCATGAAAGATTTCAATTGCTAACAAATTCTATAGGGCGATCAAATATAATGATCAGACAAGAATACATGCCTTAATTTTTACGGTCTTTCAATTTAAAGTTCGTTTGAGTTTTTCGGAATAACATGATTTCTGTCAAAACAATTATTTTTAAAGTACTTTGCAATATTTTAAAAAGAAACATATTTATAATCTTTAAACAAATCTATATTTTTAAATTATGTAAAAAAAATTTCTTTTCAAAATAAATTAATGCATTAAAATTTTCTGATTAAAAAAGTATGATTGCATGCAGATCAAACATTTTCTATATTTTTCTTAAAGTATCTTTCAGCTAATTATCGTAAAATCCGCTGAATTTTTTGCAATATTAGTGGGACCAATATATTTAACTACAACTTAGTGATAAAATATGCAGTAACGTGTTACTGCATATTTCATTACTTTTAGATTAGAAAATTAGTAAATTTTAAATTTCATTACGGTTTTTTAAAACGACAGACGACATACGCTATGCACATGAATTTTTCTAATATTTTAATGAACTATACTTAAGGACGATCTACTCTGACGTCATCACGACACGTTTCTAGAAGTTTCTCCTGGCCCAACTGCCTACAATGCCCTCTATCAATACTTAATGGAACCGGTTAGTTGATTCAGTAGATGTGAATAGTTGACACTCTAACTATACAGTATATTATAAAGTGTCTTAGTCCTAATTTTGTATTAAGTTTTGAACGATTATATTTGTCGCATGAATCAATAATAATTTTTCGTGATTTATTATTTCAAGTTGAGTTTTTATGCTTTATTAAATAAGAATTATTGAACTAAGATTTGATTGCGTAAATTTTTACTTCAATTTTGAAATATTTTCAAAATGTGCAATTATGTAGACACATAAAATTTTCAACTCCTAATCTTTTATTTAACATTTAGTTCTATAAAACAAAAGTATTTCTTTCATATTCTGACTTATTTCTGTCTATTTCTATTCTTTCGTGTAATAAATTCTACTATGAACAGAGATAAAAAAAAGAAATCTACAACTAATAATACTTTTTCGTAATTATTTTTCCATTAGATTAAAACTATTAATGGTGCATTTCCTCCATGTAAATACGTATTAAATTCAACACTGAAATAAATATAAGAACAAAAAAGTTATGGGAATTTAAAATATTTAAAATAAACCGTTATTTACTTTGTGAAATGTTTTTTTTTTGTTGTTGTTTTTTCTTTGTTTTCATTAACAAACGAAATTCGCATAGAATTGACGTCTTACATTTTATAGAGCTAAAATAAAATAAATCACCACAAACGATTATTAAGCACATTATAAATTCAGCTAAAATGTTAAACTCATCAATTCATCAATCGTATTGATAGTTAGTTTTTTTTTGCCGCAGTATAGTGTTAAAACCGTTGGCTCCAGACTGTTGCCATTTTGGCACGTATTGATAAAAGTACAAGTCATATCTTTATATGCTCTAGCATTAGAGTATAAACTTTTAATATTTTTCTTTGTGCATATTTTAAAGGTAAGGTGTGAAATGTGAGAAGTTTATAAAATGTGAGAAGTTTATAAAATATGTCAGCTTATAGCTCATGCTTTTTAGTGACCAAAAATGTCCGATCCTCAACATTCTAATAACATAATTTAAAATAACGCTTCTTAAACAGAAGGTATAACATTTTACAAGGTTAACTTAATTAGGACAATTAATATCCTGAAATTGATTGAATATACTCAAAAATAAAATATTTAGATAATTCCCTCATTTAATTCAACAAAATTGTTTAGAATTGATTTTATAAATTAAAAAGTTCTTGAAGCGAGAAATACAAAACAATGAATACTTGCGCAGATTGTGTATGCAATTGTGGGTAAGATATATTAACATTTAAATCGAAAGCTTTTAAGATTTCACAAAAAAACTTTAATAATATAAATAGCGATTGACACTATATATTCACCTTATTCTCAACCGTGTTTCATGTTCTCCATGGTAGGGGGAAGTATTTGTGGAGATTGTTTCAATTTTCGGTATAAGATTCAGGTAGAAGATTTTTTGCAGGTATAAATTGAATAAATCAGCATCTAAATTTTCAGGTATATTATTATACGAAAATTTCCCAAAGTACTTTTTTTATATCTTCATCTGACATTTTAAAGCTCATTTTTACACAAAAACACGACAGAAAAATTAAATTCAGAACAACTGAGTATTCCGTGTGTAAACAAATAAACCCGGAACTTTAAAATAAGAAATAGTAACGTCAATGCTCTGACGTCAGAAGAGGACCTCAAGACTTCCGGTAGGGTTAGTTTGTTATTTTAGGGCATAGGGGAGAGGGGGGCACCCCCCTCATTAACATGGTATGTTTATCAATTAACATGGTCTGTTTTTCCAGTCTGATTTGAAATAAAAAAATCTTGAAAATTTTTCAATGAATGGCAGTACTAGTAAACTTTCAGAACAATGAGCCATTTTGTTGTTCTATTCTGACAATTTATTTGTATCAGCTGGTGTTGTATATATTATAATCACTTGCTTCTTCAAGTGAAAACAGAGCATAAATCAACTAATAAGCTAAAGTTAACTATTGCAAACCATTATATGATCATTCAGGTAAGTTTATGACAATTTTGTTTTACTCAATTAAAAATTCTTTATTTTTCAAGTTAGGTTTAAGAAAGATGATGATGCACTTGTGAACAAAACATCTGGGGCAAATGTGAACAGCTCACATGCGCCCCTACATAGTATTAAGATTATTATCCTCATGATATTATAAGTTTAAAAAATATGTATGCATTTAAAATTATTATTATTTAATTTTCCAGAATTAATTATTAATTGTCAATTTTGTCTATAATTTTTTTTAAATGATTGGTCAACAATTTTGTGTTAGATAATGATTACAAAAAGTAATAAGACATAATATTTTATTACTTAAAAAGTTAAGTTTAAAATAATATTTTTATTATATTATTATTCTTAGTAGAAAACCTATTTTTCACAAGCAATATATGTAAGAATAATCTTTATTTAGTAAAATATTCTTTATGCTGCATAGTCTTCTAAGTTTTTCTACCGACTATAAAGTGAAGTTGTTTTTAGTAGTAATTAATAAAACTATAGGCTTCAAAATAACTAATGAGTGGTTTTTGTTTTAAAAATTTATAATAAGGAAACATGGTGAGGACATTCAATTTAAATTCACATAGTAAGATACAACCCCTTCAGTATAATGTGTATCTATATCTGTTATATTAAAGATTTTTTTCTTTTAAATATGATGATTGCTTTGTGTTTTTAATCTTGTTCATATGTGCCCCAGGCATGTTCACATGTGCCCCCCCCCATAGGGCACACGTGAACATGCCTGTAAAATAAATTTTAAAAAATTACAAAAAATTACGATTCTTTAAAAAAAAATCGATTTCAAATATATATTAATAAAATACTATAATTTTTTTATATAATGTTAATCATATTTATTTATTACTTATTAAAATTTAATTTATTATTATTTATTTCTATTTTAAATATCTTTTCTTAAATTAAAATATATATAAATACTTTTATATTTGAATAAACAAAAAATATACGAGAAAAAAAATTTAATCCAATGGCCCCAAAATTTTGAATGGCATAGGGCCCCGCGTACGCTTAATCCGGCTCTGTATAATGGTGAAAAGATTGTAAACATGCAGTTTGAGAGGTAAGGAAAACTTAAAATTAGTATTAGAATAAAAATAGTTAAAAACTTACTAACGTGTCGACAATTAGCTAATTTTGAAATTTAAATCTAAATTAAAACTTTCCAAATAAGTGTTGTCTCGCTACTCTAACTAAATACTAACAGTAACGTAATAACGGTGCACTGCTTGCAACAAGAATAAATAGTAATAAACAAGTCAAAAGAATCCAAATTAGGACTGCAGAAAAAGCGAGTTCTTTCTAAATAGAGCAACTAAGACGAGTTTTTTCAAGAAATCTATCTATATATAAATAAATTATATTAAATGTGTATTATATTAAATATATTATATATAGTAATATTATTAAATATATGATTAAATATAATATATATATACTCATATTAAAACAAATTTTTACTTCAAACTGGCCAGAATCACTTAATATCATTAATATCGTATGAAACGCAGCTGATTTGAACGCAGAAATTATATATTTATTTCAATGAAGACATTTTTCGAAAGCTTCCCCTTTGCGTAACTTAGTAGCCCGAACTTAGTGACATATTTTTTATTTTCCTCCACTGCGCAGTTTATTTTCGTTACGTCGGACTACTAAATTGATTCATGCTGAGACCTCTCTTTCTAGGAGGTGTTGTCTAATGTCGGAGCAAATTAGGGAAAAGCGGGATTTTGTTTAGTACCTAATCAGGGGAATATTTTCACTAAAGACCCCAACTTCTTCATCCCTTTAAGGGGTCTTTAATTTATTTTGAAAAAAAATCTTTTATTGACTAAGCTATGAAAAAGACAGTATACTATAAGAGAAATCTTTTATGGCTTTTTTTATCTATATAAGTAATTACAAATGAGAGCTGAAATGCTGAAACACTTTTTTTTTCTTCTTCAAACTGCAAACAAAGGAAGTCAGGATTACGCTATGGAGAAGCAATCCTGCGATAATTTGTTTGTATTTTGAGATTTGGAGCAAATAAATAAAAAAAAAAAAAATGCTTCAGCATTTGAAACCTTTTCTATATTTGAAATAACCAAATGAAGGTGAAACAGAAATGGCAATGAAAAGTTCCTTCTCGCTTTATAGCGTCCTATTCAAGATCAATCGCAACCGACTCACGTCATTGACAAACACTGTTTTTTATTGGCAAAAACGTTGTCAAAAGTCTGATGCAAGGGATATTGAACCGAAAATTTATCCTATTTATACTATATAGCGTGTGGAAATAAATTCTGTTTCTTTTTTCATCTTTTCTTCTTTTTCTTTTTGGTTCCAACGGAGTTTGAAAAAAAAAATCACATATATAACTTGTTTTCGTTTTTTATTTATTTATTTATTTAAATAAAACTGGATAAACATTTTTTTTTGTCACATTTTTATAAAATAATTATTTTATAAGAGTTTTTAGGACTGTTAAAATCTCCACGTTTGATAGAAGCTCTCTATAAAAACGTCTGTCAAATGATTTTATTTAGTAAGCATATAAATTGTAAAAAGCAGTTATATAAATATTTTAATAAAAATCTGTATTTTATAGGAAGCATGAATGTATGTACAGACAGCACAGGGATGTTATAGCACCGATTGTTTACTCAACTTACAACAGGAAAGATAAGTACCAGCAAATGGTCCGTAAAATTTAATCACTTCCTAAAATTTCTCACCAAAACATAACTATTCGTAAGAATCAAATTGCATCACGCAAGTGCGGGTAACTTTAACCAACACCTCCTAGAAAAGAGAAGGCCTCAGCACGGGTTAAAGCATAAATAAAAAAATTCATTCTTTTAGTAGTCCAAACGTAATGACATATTTCGTATTTTCCACCACTGCGCAGCTTATGTGCCTTCCACTACCGAATGTAGTGACATTTTTCTTATTTTTCATCCACTGGGCAGTTTAATTTCGTTACGTCTGACTAAGAAATTGATCTGTGCTGAGGCCTTCTTTCTTTTAGGAGACGTCGCTTTAACTCACTTCTAGCACGTCAACCTATAAAGTTGGCTTTTTCAGGTAGGAAAAAAAATGCAGTTTTGTGGATAAAACGATGTTTTGTCTCTTCATATTCAAACATTTTAAAATAAAATCTACACAAAATAAATGTCGTTTCTTATAATCTTGGACCAGCTAAACTCACCAGCGATTAGCTTTTAGCGAATTAAGCCAGGAAATTTCGTTTTTCGTTTGACAAGAGAGCATTGAATGGATGAAAGTACACGGAACTCAATTTCAGCACCACTCAATCGTATAGCCACTTCCTCAATTTAGACATAGATATGAAGAGGAAAGAAATTTTCTCCAGTTCCATGTGCCCTTGGTGACCGACCACATGAATTTTGATTTCAAAGATATTACAAGCACGTGCACTTGGTTCGCGGACTCGAGTATCGAATTCCAGCCCCTCTGGACCGAAATCCGAGTTTATAATCACTGTGTTACCACAGCCCCAGAACATAAATAGTATCTATATAAAATAAAGAACTAGTGTGTGCATATATCTGCACACTGGATTACCGGTATACCGTAGGCGTTAATAAATACGACATTCTACATAATGCTAAACAAGTACAATTCTAAACAAATTACGAAGCCAGATTTTTGACTTTTGAATTAAAACAAATTTCAGGTACATTTTTACTGTAACTTTCGCACTTCGAAGTCGTTCAAACGAAACGTCCAAGAATTTTAGTTTTTCTTTTCACATCGTAAAATTCAAACTTTTGCTTTTAAAATGAAACATCTAGTTTTTTTTTCTTCTATTTTTTTAAAAATAATTTGAGAAACCTACTTTTTCGTCATCTTTTTTCCTTCGAAATTTTTAAATTGTGACATCTAATTTAGCAGCCTTCGAATTTAAATAGACATATGTAGTAAATTTCCCCCTTTCATTTAAAATCCGAGAGAAGAACAGCGAATAACTTGGCGATTTCAATAAATTTTTAAACGCAATTTAAAAATTTTGTTTTCTCCTTGGCAATTATTTTTACTATTCACACTTCAGAAGAATTAAAGTACAATATATCAAAACAAATCAGCAAACAACTGGTTAATAAAAATGAGTTTCTGCAACCCAATCACTTTACTTTTATTTAAAAAAAAATTCTAAAACTTTTTTCTGAGGAAAGAAATTTTTAAAAATTTTGAAAGAAAATTTTTCTAAGTCGAAGTCTTATTGAGCCGAATCTAAGTTTTTAATATGCAGTCTTCTCATCGCTGGTGTCCCAAACTAAAGCATACTATTATACTGGACACACGTGTAAAAGTAATTTTAATTTACTCGCATACTTTGGTGTCTAAACACTATTTACTCTGATAATAGCGCATAACGTTAATATGCCACAGTTAATATGCAAACGTTAATATGCCACAGAAAAACCACAGTTTTGAGAAAAAAAAAGTGTTTGTGAACTAATTTTTAGAAACTTGCTCCAATGCCGAATTATCTGAGCTCATAAGAACTAAATAATCATTGATTTTGATAACTTTCATTTGGCTGCTAATAATGCCGCCATATTGGCGATTTTTAAAAAAAGTTTAATAATTTTAAATATATTTTAGTTATTTATCCGTTCTAATGTTCAGATAATTCTTTACAGCAAGACGGCATAAATAGTTTAAAATTATTGCTTTGCTTAGAGTGTAAGGTGCTTAAATTGTGGTTTTTTGATTTTCTTTGGTGATAGAGCTTTGAAAAACCTTGTTAATGTGCTTTTTATTGGCTTTCTGCATATCTTAAAATGAAATTCTGTTGGATTAATGCTTTTATGACCAAAATGTTTTAGATGGCATTGTTTGCTTTTTTTTCTTCCTTTTTAAAATAGAATACTTGTATGGAATCAAATTGAATAAGAAAATTGTGATTTAAAACCTTTAAGCGTAGCAAGTGTTTAAGCCGGTACTTCAGTTCTTTATCTAGATTTTGTCTGCTTGAATTTCTTTTAAAACTAATCACTACAACCAATCAAAAGTTAGTAAGGAAAGTTTAATCTGTAACAATAGGTTTTCGTAAACGGTGCAAATTGGTGTGCCGGTCATCAAATATTATATTCTATTTAAAAATATAAATGCTTTAATAAAAATCATATAAAAAATATAAAAAAAAGGTCGCGAGATTGCGTTAATTTTTTCTTGTTTAAAATTAAATTAATAATACACAAAATATTAAAAAAATGATTTCAGAAATTAAATTTAATAATTCGCGATCGCAACGAACTATAGGGGCGTTGTTGTATGTGCCGAATCCCTGCGATTTCCATATGAAGTCATTCAGTTACACTGGAGACTTCTTTAATGTAGCATGTAGCATTGTAACGTTCCATCTTTATTGTGGCTGATTAAATTTAAAAAAGAAAAATGTTTGTTTTCTTTCTTATGCAAACGAAAACAAAATGGTATCTCTTTTTTTTTAGAGAAGGAACATCCAGAACACTTCGGAAAAATATTTGTAAATAAAGAGAAAAAAATAGGTTTATTCTTATAAGAGTTCAAACCTAATGCCTGAGAAATAGTTTTACTAAATTTAATGGTATAACATGAAAGGCCCATTTAAATTTTAACGTAAAATAAAGAATGTTTACGAAACAAAAAAAAAAAAAAAAGAACCATTCTTTTTTTGTCGCCATTTTTTAGTGTTACGAAAATGCGTCTTTGGGACTTGCCAAAAACAAAACAAGATGCAATTTTATTTTTTTAGGTGCGAAATATTTTATGGAGTGAAATATAACGAAAATGTACCAATGTCCATAACATGAAACTTTATTTTAGTAAACTTCCGTTTTGGAAATGTTATTTCATTTTGAATCTTATTTATTAGAGTTCATAATGGCTTTAGAATCAGGTGAGAGAAAAGTTTGTTTTGAATCTATGCTAAACTCTATGTCGGCCCATTTTCCACCGAAATCCGATTGACTACTTTGATTTTAAACAAAGTGTTTCATTTTAAGATTTTTTCCAAAAATTTTAAGTGTAGATTGGCGGCACTTAAAAATCTGCCAAATCTGTAGCTGTGGTTAATACGTAAGTACCGAATTTTTCTTCCATACTTTTCTGAATCATATTACTTCAAATATTAGAATATGCAAGAAGTATACATAAACACATAATTTAATACCATTTAATTTTTCAAAAAAAGTATTTTGACAACAATTTTATCAAAAAATTATAAACTAAAAAACGTAAAATAAAGAATTCTTAGGATAAAAACGATTTTAAAATTTCCTCATTTTTCAATAAAAACTTTCGTATTGTTTCTTTTTTTAATTCTTATAGTATTTAATCAGACGTAAAAAAAACCATTTTGTAGAGAACGATCATCAAGTAAGAAAAAAAATTATTTACAAGCAAATTTTTTATTATAAAAATCATAACACTTACCTGATTTATAAGTCCGGAGAAATCCAAAATGATATGTTCTTTGTTTGAAAACTTTATTCTCAAATAATATATACATAGTTTATCCCTTCATTACTTTTAGGTAACATACCACACATCAAAATTTTATAATTGTAAGATCTCGATATGAATTTTAATATGTAGTTTAAAAACAGAATAGCTGAATTCTAGTTGAAATTCTTTCAAAACTAAAAAACACTTACCAAGAAAACGATAAAAAATTTATTTATTATCAGCACAAAAGATACTTTTTCAAGTAATTCGGATTATTCTTTATTGTTGTTTTCTGAATTATGTAGATACAGAAATATATACTATTCTATGAAGAACAAGAATATTCTATAACTATTACAGTTCTGTATGGAATTCATTGGAACACATTTATTCATTGGAATGACGAAAGCAATGTTGACTTCATTTTAACTTGTAATGAATTGAAGACAGAAAAATTATTTTACCGCAATACACACATCTGTAACAGCAAGTGATCATGAAATCATGTTATGTTGTTGGTAATAGAAAGGTAAAAATTATTGAGAAGTTGTTCTTCAAATGCTTGGCGTGTTCTGCTTCAATTTTTTGGCATGTTCTGATTAGTTTTTTCAAGAAGTTTTACCTTTTCTTTAGGGAAATTTTGCTTCTTTTTTGATGCTAAGAAAATGGCGTCCGTCATTGACAATGGTTGTGTGGGAACTAATGCCCGATATTTACAGTCTCCCGCTAGATGGCGTATCGAGTGTTGCGATCGCGAAATTTAAAAAATAAATTTCTTTTAGTTATAAAATCGTTTGAAAAATTCTATTAATTTTTAAAAAATAATTTTAATGGTTTTTAATTTATTTGAAATAGGAAAATCGTCCATATTGCTGTGCACCACCTGTTGCTTCCATAAAACCATATTCTTCTAACTGGATAAACGTCGTGGATCAACCGGTGCATCATTTAAGTACCTCATGCGAAGAAGAAAAGGTATACCAGTATATATTGAGAGTATTCTTTATTGACTATCGTCAACATATAGTTTTTGAATCCTCGTCAAAATAGAAGTTGAAAGAGCATACTCGTTAAGAGTCTCAAATTAATTTTTAGCTAGGATTAAAACAGAAAAAGCTATCGAAGTCTAACAAATCACTATAATGAGTAAAGAACGACCAAAAACATCAAAAATCTGTTTCGAATACTATGGCGAAGGTAATTTGGAGGCGTTTCTATTCAACACCATGCGCACATTACCTCTGCGCATCCTAACACAAAATTATAGGAATTCGTCACCTGTATGCCTCTTTATTCTTGCTTGCCTCCTCAATGTGTGGCCTTCCTAAATGTGTTCTAAAATGTATATTAAAAGCGATCAATTCATCAAAAAAGAAATGCATTTTTTAATTCATGATATGTTTGTGAAACATATTTATTTTATTTGGTTAGCGATTGATAATATTTATCTCATTTACATGGGTCAACCAACGCATTTATTTATTTAATTATTTTTCATACAGGATTAAACAAAAAGTGGGTGGATTTAATGTTATCAAGTGAATGTTAATAAAATAAATATGACCCAAAAAGAATATCCACCAAGGTCACATTCAGTATATTTACACGGTTATAAAATTATAATATACATGCCTCGCCATTAATACGTTGTCTAAGGTATAAGATAGCATAATAGAAAACGGCACAAGTTTATAACCTAAGTTTAAATAATAAAAAAATACAAACTTTAAACCGAATTGGTTTAAAGTTTAGCCCCCGAGAAATGTTATTGCTCAGAAACTATTCGACTATTATATTAGTTTTTTTTAAAATTCAAATTCAATCGTTTAAAAGGCTGTAAAATTTATTATACAATAAAAACTTTTTTTACCATTATTAAAATAAATAATCTAAAAAAATGATTATTATCTTGTACTATAATTAATATTTTCCCTAAAAACAATTTTTTTCTCGGCACAAAAAGTACCAGATACATAGTGAAATATAAAAATTAAGCAGTTCAAACTAATATTTCTCGCTTTATTGTGGCACTGTTTAACTAAACAAATTATTATAATTTTAATTTTGATACATCATCCTTTTTAACATGAGTACGATGAATTGTACAGTTTTGCAAAATTTGAATATTTTAGCGTCTCAAACAACTCATGGATTTTATTCAAATCGGCTAAAATTCAGTAATGAATTTTACTCATTTGTTGGCAACAATACTTTGTTAAACATTTAAGTTTTTTGAAACATTTTGAATTTTTAACGGGTCTAGAACGAAGGTTCGATACATTTTGAAAACATCTTTCTTGATTATGAATCTCTTGATTCGTTAAATATTTGTAAAGTCACGGTGGCTCAGGGGATAGAGCATTCTCCTTCCAATGAGGTGACCCAGGTTTGACTGGTTGATACGAATTCTGATTTCTGCGCCACAATGCGGACGTAAAATATCCTTAGTAGTAGACGAATCACGAGTTAGAATCCCCTTGCTGTCGGTCAAACCATGAATGCTTTCATAGTTTTCCGTTTCATGTAACGCTAATGTGGGTTAGTTCCATCAAAAAGTCATGACGAAGACTAGTTTGTCTCTATACTTGACCGAAGAGTTCCTTCTGGGTTGGATTCAAAATTACAAAGCTATATCTCAACATTGATAGTTGTGTACTCAGAGCTGAGTTGGCTGTTCAACGCCGGTTATAAAATAAAATATGTGTAAAATCATAATAGTGCATTATAATTACATTGAATTTGTGCAATTACGCACTGGGATAAATTTTCTGCGAATTTTAGTTCATCTTATCTTTTGTTTGTAGTTCCAATAGTATTTAAAAGAAGGAAAATAGTGCACTGTGCTGTCATTGTGAAAGATACGGGTTTAATCATTAGTAGCAGCTTAGAGCTCACCCAGATCAGATGCACGAAACTGAAACTTCTTTTGCTGTTGTTGTTGTTGTTGTAGATCATTTACGTAGCACATAGCACTAGAGCTGCACAATGGGCTATTGACAACGGTCTGGGAAACATCCCTGAGGATGATCCGAAGACATGCCATCACAATTGAAACTTCCTTTGCACAAAACTAACATCATGTCGTGGATCACGAAATTGCGGAGCTCAGACCTACTACATGTTGTTACGGAATGCTTTACTTTACTTCTAAAAATATTTATTTTCGAATAAAACATATGTTTTGGTTATAGTATTTTTATATTCTACTAATTACAAGAATTTTCTCAAAGTTTTAGAAAAATCGTGCACATTTTTCTGAAGCCCTTAGTCTAGAAAATAGCACACAGTCTCCCCAGTATTAAATTGCTCATTATATTTTAGGGTTGTCATGAACATTGCAAGTCAATGAAAAGTAACCCTGCAAGATGTGAAACGGTGGTAAATATTGTAACGAATTTGTAAATATGTGTATAATTTAGTGAATATTCTTTTGTTATGAGACTTAATATCTCAGACGGACTCCAAATAAACAGTTACACTAGAAAATATTCTAGAAAGTCATGAAATTTAGAGAAAAAATGCGCCTAATAGACTTTTTATAGAAGATTCGGTTTAGCGTCATTTTCGTCGAGTTGGCGATAATCTTGGCAACTGAGCGATTATTTTGGCAACAAAATGATAGTTATGGAAATTTCGAGTTTCGAAGCGATTGGAGCAAACATTAACGAATTAATGTGAGAATCATCTAGATCTAGAATGTGTCGAAAATTCCGGAACTTGTAGCTTAGCCTAAGTAAATAAGATTGTGACTCGCAGCGTAGTAGTTTTCATGATGAACTTACCACATTTGATAAATCACTATGAAAAGGTACAAAGCCTCTTCTCAGACTATGACTATGAGTAGTAGCAGTAGTAGTCTGCTTGTGACTGTAGTAGTGTTCCGACCTGAGTGAGATCATTGTAAAGACTTCTTTTTGGTATACTACGCTGTTACTTGAGCAGTAATTGAGTGCTATAAATAGCTGTATCTCCTGAACGTTTTTATTGATAAATTATTGGAGCCTTAAAGACTGTTTCATTCATCTTCAACCGAAACGAGCCCCTGTGCTCGGTTCAATATTGTAATCTTTCTATAGCACCCTCCAGCAAGAATGTGTTGGTACAGAATTCAGATTGGCCACAAAAATTATTGAAATAAGTGGTATGAACAAGAATAATTAATATTATTGATTTTTAAACATCATCTTTGTCATACGGAAGCGACTACAACGATTTCGATCGTGTTTTAAAGTCTTTTTTTTTTCATACGACAAATATTATTATTTTTTTCTTATTCATTTTTAATAAATCGCTTTTGTTTTAATGTTACATACCTCCTTCTTGCACGTGTGGCTTAAATTATTTTGAAATTATTAAAATATTTTTAATTAGGCAACAAAAATTAAAATATTGTTTGTTAAGTAAATAAAAATTTAAAATATTGAAGTTTTAAGAAGTTATTAAAGATTCATGAAATTTCTTTTTTGTATGAAATATTTAAATAGATAAAAATTAATGCTAATTAACATGTTAGACTGAGAAAAATGAATATTTACGCTTATTTGCTGTAAAAATAAGGCTTTATTCCCAACAAGTTACGAAAATCGACTGACAATAACAACAAAACAATGCTTCAAAAAAAAATTACCATTTGCCGTAAAACTGGGCGCAGTCTGAGGATTTAATCAACAAAACATTTATTTATAGTTTCTAGTCAGCTACAGCGCCATCGATTGAAAAACTTTAGAACTAATTTTTTAAACTGTGTTGGTGGTTATGAATTCCAATGTTTTCTACACAGAATGCAAACTATATATTACTATCTCTTTCCATTTTTAAATCTATTTTACTAATTGCTTTATTATTTTACGAAACATTTTTAATACCGTTTTTATCACTAATGAGACCAATAGTTTTAAATGGCAGAGATTGCTGGGTAATTAACAAAGCAGACGAAGAGAGACTGATGACTTTCGAGAGAAAAATATGATGAAAAAATTTTGGTGCAGTAAGAAAAAACGGAACCCGGAGAATTCGTTACAACCATGAATTACAATCAAAATACAAAAAACCTAACTTAGTAAAAATGATTAAGGTTTCTCAAATAAGGTGACTAGGACTATACAGTGATGAAAATCCTGTTAAAATAATAATCTTCCAGACACCAGAGGGAAAAAGAAAAAGAGGAAGACCTAGAACAAGATTATTAGATACAGTAGAGAAGTGGTTAAAAGACTAGGGAGTTAATAAACATCCAATAGATTTAGATGGGGTAAACTGACTGAGACTGTCTTGGTCGGTAACCGGCTTTAGTGCCTAAGAAGAAGAGGAAGATATACTACTCGCTCACATATTAAACAAATTAACTGGAAACCACAATTTTAGATTTTAATGTAGCTTCTTTGAAGGATAATTATTTCAACAGTTTTAGATTTTAATGTAGCTTCTTTGAAGGATAATTATTTCAACATGGTTATCTAGAAACCAGAGTTTTAGAACGTAATTTTGAACTAGAACGTAATTTTGAACTAGAGTCTTAGAACGTAATGTAGTTTTTTTGAAGGATAGTTATTTCAATACCATTATCTAGAAGCCATAATTTTAGAATGCAAAATACCTTCTTTGTAGGATAATATTTCAGAACTATTATCCAGAAATTAGAGTTTTAGAACGTAATGTAGCTTCTATGAAGGATAATTATTTAAACACGATTACCTAGAAACTAGAGATTTAGAACGAAATGTAGCTTCCTTAAAGGATAATTATTTTATCTATACAAAATATTGTATGTTACTGTCTTTTTTTTAAGTATCTAAGACTGTTTTCCGTCATATATATTTTATTGTTTTTTACAATTTTCTACATAATCTTTCCATCGAAATCATGAATTCTCGATTAACTTAAATATTTAGTATCCCTCATAAAAATTAACGTTTTCGAGTCGGTATTTCTTTGTTACAAAAATCGCTCAGAATAATATTTTTTAAATTTTTTTGCTCAGGATTGTCGGTGTCAACCAGTTACGCCAAAAGAAGTTGATTTGTGTGTCATACCCGAACCTGTTCCTGAGTGTCCAATATGTCCTCAAGTATTTTCAGTAAGCTTTCTTATTTGATATTTTTCTTCAAAACTAACCACTAGATGTTCCGCACATAGTGTGCCTCTTTCTGAAATAAAGCCATGTTGATTCTGTACCGCAACTTGGTAAACTATTGTGAATCAATGAGAGCAAAATATAGATATTGAGAAAAAGTTGTAGTGTAAAAAAAATATTTGTGAAGTCTACAGGAAAAAAAAAAATATTTTCAACAGGAAAAAAATATTTAAAGGTAAATACAGATTTTTTGTTTTGAATCCGCGAGCTGCAAAAAAAAATTCCTGTAGCTGTTTTTTTACCAATTAGTTTTTCTCTTTTTTTCACCCTAGTCATAAACGAATTAAAACTGTTAATTCAAATTCTAGTTTTTGCTTTACAGATTAGCTTACCATAAGATAACTTTATCATTTTTCAAATCGTTTTATAATTATTTTCTAGACTTACTCTTATTTTTCAGAAATCGTTTTATGGTTTTGAACTTCGTATAAATAAAATTGCGTTTCGACTTCATTGTCGAATTGATACTCTACCTGATTATTATCTGTATTTAAATATAATTTTTTGGTAAGTTTAATTGCCAGACATTTTTATAAGGGTGGGCCATTATAGTTTTAGAATGCAAACGTTCTTACACTTAAATATGGTAGAAAGACAGTTAAAGAGTTTTCGTCGTAACCACCCACTTGATCTGCCGTGGTTCAGAGGACAAAGCTCGCCTCCCAATGAGGTTCGAATCCTCTCCTTCGGGTTTGAATCCAGGCATTGACTGGGTAAGCCAATACTACTACGGCTCGCACCGACCACAGGGCAGACATAGTTATTCTATAGAGATATTGTTTCTTAAATTAACAGAGTTTGTTAAAATAACAGTACTTATCTGCGCCTGGTTTTAAATAATACTATATTTCTGTGAAATAAACGGTTTTATACTGGCACATTAGCTGACAGTTTCTTACTGTAAAATTAACAGATTTCTCCTTATAGTGTAAAAATATTTAAACAAGCTGTTACATCTTTACATTTTGTATTTGATGATGAAGTAGATGGCATGCATTCCTCTTAATTTACTTGTTTTATAGGCCGGTATAGCCTGGTTGGTAGGGCGTTAGACTCATGTCCAAGACATTGCGTGTTCCATTCCTGCCGGCCGAAGACTCTCCGTATAGTAAATGGTGTTGGTGCACGTTAAATCTGCTGGGTCACAAAATTCTCTATTTTTCCCATAACAAATCATAGCTCTGGAGGTACTGAATTGGAGATGGCTTGTTCTCTGGTACAGGTCGAAATTATGATCTGTAAATGGATGTATGAATGGGTCTTCGCTCTGTAAACGGGTTGTGAGGTGTGCGTGGCTGAAGTCGTATTCTTGGCCATAGATGGCGCCACCGGAAAACAAGAAACGCACCATTTGCCTTAAATTCGCTTAGTTTCTTTGATATTAGCAAGTGACATTAGGAACAACAACACTCGTTTTATGTACTTAATGTGTACTGCTAATAAATAGTTAATTATCTTTCTAACCCCCTTTTTTCTATATATCTTTGTACGAGATTTGTCCTCTAATAATTACTTGTTTCGTTTTAATAGGGTTTGCAGGCATTTTGGGAAAATGATCCGAAAAAGCAGACCTCTCGAAATCGCTATAAACCTGCAAATAGGGCCTGCTGTTGCTGCAATTGCATAAAGAGTTGCTTTTCAGATAATCCGTTGAAAAAGGATTATTGTGTGCCTATAAGACCGCTAATCTCTGAAGAAACGGAAAGGCGCAATGAAGAAATCATTGAACCATTTCCGATGACGAATTGTTGCTGTTGCAAAGATATGAAATGAAAACTTCAACTTGAAAAAATTGCTTATTTAAAAACATCAAAAAAAATTTTTTTTAACGCATGTCACTTATTACTCTATATTACTATATTATATTTCAAATAAATTAAATACTTTTGCTTTATCTGGCAAATATCATTATCAGTAGCCCCACGTATGCATCCAATAAACTTTGAAATCTGTTACTAGCAATAATTTTTATTGGGTTAATATTTAAGTAAAACTTTTTGTAAAAAAATAAAATATTTTCGAAACAATTAACTAATGAAGAGTCTTTGAAATTTAAGTATTTTTATGTTGTTAAGAAAGTTTAAAAATTCACATCTCACTCAAATGTTTTTTTTCCTTTTTATCCTATTTATTCAATAAGGTTTTTGTTACATTTTTAAAATAAAAAAAAAAGTAATTATGAATAATGGGGATAGTGGGAATATGGCGCTGGAAAAAAATAGATGAAAATTATATTATCAGTTATTGATGGTAGAAATATAAATAACAATTTCAAAATAAATAACAAAATCAATAAATTATCAATTCAGGCTGAAAAAATAGGACTTCAAAGAAAATTATTTAAGGAAAGGGCAACGTGATCGTTTAAACAATGTGGTAGTACAAAAGAAAGTATTCATTCATTCATGATTTTTCATTGATAATCAATTACTAATATATTTTTTATTTTTATTATGAAATACTATGTTTTTTTTTTCAGTCAACTTCAAATTTTTACTTAATTTAGTAAAAATATTTGAATCAAATATTTGGGCTTCGATATTTGACTTATTTAACACGAATCAACTTTCATAAAATTCCTTATGATTGAATGTTGTTGCGCAATTGCTCTTTTTATTTCATTTTTTAGTTGATTCATTAGTTTAGTTGATTAAATTAGTTGATTCATTTAGTTTGTTTAATTTTTTATTTCCACGATTGATTCAATTTCAATAATGAGCATGCATACATGTGGAATAATACATTATTAATTATTTATTTTAATCACTAAACAATAAAAACTGAAACAATGATTATCTGAAATGGTGCTTTGATGTTTTAGTCTATACAAAGAGTATGGAGTTGCCGAACGTATAGAGTTGTCGAATATGTAGTATCTATATACGCATCAATCTGTAAAAGGCTAAAAAACCATTCTTAAATAAAAAAATAAATTTTGGAAGATTAAACTTAAAAATTTAAAGTTTAATGTTATGAGATTTGAGAGCCCTTAAAATGCCTGGCATTAAGCAAGTGCCAGTTTTGTCTCGGGTCAATCTACAGAAGTGAGTTGTTTCAAGTATTTTTTAACGTTGAAATGTGAGCGGATGTGGCTCAGGGGATAAAGGGTGGTGGCTCAATGTGGTAAACCGGACTCGGATCCCAGCGATGGTTGGTCGATATGAATTCTGAATTCAACTTGCACTGACTTTAGTGCTGACGTAAAATATCCTCAGTGGTAGATGGATCATGGGTTAGAGTCGCATGTACTTAATCAAGGAGTTTCCTTGCCTTCTGGGTAGGGTTCAAAATTACAAGGCTATTTAACTAAACATTGATAGTAGTAAACTCAAAATAGGGTGGACTGTTCAACACCAGTTATAAAATATAATAAAAGTGCTTCGATATGAAACTTAATTTCCAAAACGATATTGAACATGTAATTGACATTATCATTGTAACTGACGGATTGATACAAAGTAAATTAAAATATAGGTAAGTGATGGTATTTATCAATTGAAGGAGAGAAACGAGTGGGACATTTTTTTTTAAAATTTAAGAAACGATAATTAATCTGAGGTACTTTGTACAACTAAATAAGATTCTTTTCACAACACTTAAATATTTACTTTATTTTCTTCATATACAGAGAGAACAGTCGGCAAAGAATTCTGTTAGGTTAAAAACATTTTGCTAAAAATAAAGAACAAATTCTAAAAGAAATAAAAATAAACAACTTAAAAAATAAAATGCTGTTGCCAGCCATAGAATTTTCTGAAAGTTAACTTAGCAACATAAATCAAAATGACATACAAGTGCAGCTAGATCAAAACTATGATACCTGAGCGCTTGACGTAACATAATCATTAGTTTTAGTATATCTACCCATGTCGTTTGATTGATTACACTCATTAATCGTTAATTAAAAAAGACAAATCAAAAGTAACAGTTAAAATATAAAAAAAGACAATAGAAGGTTACCAACTACTACTTTTTTTAGCAAAACATTTCATTGAGAAGTAGGCAATTAAAAAAACAAAAGCTCTCAGAATTTTTGACAATTTTGCAAATATTTTAAAAGCCTCGCCATGAGAGAAATGGATCGTGTGAAATTTTGAATCATTCATGTACAGTGGTGTGATAAATAACTTTCAATCAAATTAACAAAACAAAGAATCATACATTATATCATAAACATAGCTATCACTAGAAGATTATTTTTTTAAGAAGTGGAGAAAATAGGAAACCCTGAGTATATTTATTCTTAATATAACTCTGATTATTACCAGAGGGCACATAGAACCCCCAATTTTGTTCTCTAATTTCCCCCGTCAAATGCAGCAACTCTTGGTTCCTGCCAACTGGTTCATCCATATTTTCACACTCCATCATCCGGTTCCACGTTAGTTTTAGACATCCTCTCCTTCTTTTTTCCTCTGGAGCCCAGCTGTTGAAGACAATAGGAATTCTATCTTTATTAGTTCTTAAAATATGTCTGGTATAACGCCATCTTTGGGTCTAGATTTCTTCATCTATGTGTTTTATTTTTGTTATCCGTAATAACATTTCATTGCTGGACCAAAATGCCTTCGTAATAATTCTCAAGCATTTAATTAAAAAAATATTAAACTTTTCATTTTGTGCGTCTGAACTTTTCAAAAAGAACTGACATTATTAATGGTTTATAAAATATAAATTTCATTCTGAAAGTCATATTTGAGATCTTCCACAGTTTATTATTAAATACGATGTATAAAAATAATCTAAAATGGAAATTAAAAAGAGTAAAATTTAATATACAATTTCCTTTTTTTTTTTTCAATTTTAAAATGTCAATTTCTTCTAAAAAGAATTAGTACGTTGAACAGATTACTTTGTTTTCAGAGTCATGAAAATTGAAAAAAAAAAATTCATTCGCAATTGCTTCTGAAAATTGAGGAAACAATTAGAGAGATAAACTAAAAACTACGAAAAAAAAAGCGTTATAAATTTAGAGCATTAAAATAAACACACGCGGTTTTTCAACGAATAAATTTATGAACTTAAAAATAGCATCTTCTATAATTATGTCTTATTTAACAATCAACTTTCAGGCAGTCTAAAAATATATATTTAAAACACTGAATGAGAAAATTTCAATTACTAAAGCAACACATTTTCATGAAAATTAGTTTAAATTAAAAATTAATCTATTAAAATTTAAAAAAAAAAAAACTAAAACTTGTCCTTAACTCAAAAAAACCTAATTGAGCAACAATGTTTTAATTCCTTTATTTTCCCAGTTTAAATATTTACAAAACTTTCAAAACCGTCATTTCTAAAATGATAACATTATTCTTCCTTTTGTTAATAATTTAACTACACATTTTTATTTGAAAACTGTTCGATAAATTTTGATTAATCACTCAAAAATCAGTTACTTTTTGAGTTGTAATCAGACATAGAGCTCCAGTTTAAATTTGAGCATTCTAGATAATGGAAAAATAAGTTGTCAAGGAAATAGCCCGATAACTGGATCGACAATGGTGATAAATTGATCAAACAACAAATGACTGTAGAGGTCAGGAAGTGATGGAAACATACATTTTAATTAAATAATGAGCTTCGGTTAAAATATGTACTCTCTAGCTCGTCGGAAAATGATCACATTTTGATCGATGGCAAATGGAAGGCAAATGGAACCAAATTTAAACAGCTTAAGGGCTCCCAAACGGTGCTTGAAGGAACCTTGGGGTTCTACGTTTTAAACTAGCAAAGATTTTTGAAATCTGTCATTATATATTTAGATCCAAACATTAAACCAAAATTCATTTGATATTTTGATAATTTGTAAGAAATTATTCAAGTAAAATAGCACTAAAAAAGAAGTAAAAATTTTTTTTAAAAAATATTTCTTTCAATAACAATTATATTAAATAAATTTTGAAAAGAATATGCATTTATAAAACATTTTTTTTTTTTTCTTCGAACTTTTAAATTCAATATAAAATGATCAAACGATAAGTGAATAAATTTCATTCTTCTCTTTAAATATCATTAAAATAATTTACGTTTTTTTGTTTGTATATTCACAGCTACTAATTTTGCTTGCGTTTAGTGTTTATTTTTCTTAAGATTCTCGATCATTTAGGGCTTCGTAGCCGCAAAAAAATTGCGAATCAGTGCTCTAGCTTATCGAAATTTTGCGTGTCGATGCAAAATTCTTGTCCTATTTGGCGATAAAAGGACTTTTAAATTCTTGCTGTAGCGGAAAGGGAGCAATCAACACTAGAGTCGTCATTCAATACAGAGCCCCAGTTAAAATTTGAGCATATTAGCTAGTCGAAAAGTGGTCAATATTGTATTTTGATTGACAGTAAATTTCGTTTGGTAATAAAATCGCGATTTCTTCTACTTTTAGCGATTAGGAAACGATTAAAACTGGTGTTATCATCGAAGTCAGAGCTTCAATCAAAATGTAAGTATTATAGCTATTATAGGAAAGTAATTAGTATTTGAATTCACGATTAATTCTGCTAGGAACAGCCAGAGAATGTATACGAAATATACGACTTTTTTAATATTCGACGGATTATTCGACCGATTTCGCTCAAATTTTGTATTTTGCCCAGTAGAACTGCATTCTTTAAAATGATGTAAAAAAGTTTAGACCTTATAATTCAAAATGTTTTTGACTATTAATAAATAAAATAATAAATGATTACTAAAATCTATTTTTTTTGCATGGAATTATCTTAAAATAAACGAATTTTATAATTTTTTGCAAAAACATTTAAATTTGCTTAGAAAATTTTCGAGATATGGTGAAATACGCAAAAAAAAAAAAAAAAAAAAAAAAAAAAAAAAAAATTACATAAAGGGATATAAAAATTAGGACCGCTCTCCTGATTAAACTATTTGGACCATAATTTGAAGCTACTCCCTACATTTTTGGAGTCAGAAATCTGAGTTAGTCGAACGAAATGTTTGTTTATTTAGAGAATATCGTCTGCATTTATTATTCAGCGTATTTGATGTCACCCCTTTAAATCACTAAGATTGAAACCTAGAAAGTGTAGATCGGATCGTTAGATTAAAAGTTATTCAAGATGGTCCGTTTATTTTTTGCGCACTGTACACCTATATTAACTTCATTTGCTTTCGAAACTTACTTAATACTTACTTGGTATGAGTCCACGTACTATTTCTTAGTACTATTCCTATTATAATAATTTAACGAAGACGAAAAGATTGATCGGAATTTTACTGCTTTTTTCATATTCATATATATATATATTTTTTTCACATTTCATCGTCTCTACTGCTTTTTGAGATTACTGAAATTTTTTTGCGTGTTTTTCATCATATCTAGATAAAAAAAAAACATTAGCGCTCAGTTATAACTAGTGATTACTTTTTGTAATATAACTTTATAATTTAATTTTATAATAATGAAAGCAATTTTGATCTGTAAAGTATAAACATTGTCGCATATTTATATACTACGCAATTTTAAGTATTAAAATCTAAAATTCGATGTAAATTAGTTGAAAGGTTTTCGAGAAAAGTGAAAAGTGTTTTCTGGTATAAGTTCTTGATATAACATATTTGTAAGGAAATAAATACATTATATGCCTTATATACGGAGACATATTGATAAATTGTAATAAACTATTCATATATAAAAATTTTAATTTAATTTTTTAAAAATACAATAAGTATTTACTGATCCAATGAAATTTAATATACTTTAAAATCAATTCAAATCCCTACAAGACAGTTGCAATAAAGGTTTCATTAATGATTTGTACACTGCATTACAAATTAAAGGCGAATCAAAGGAGAAACTAAATTTAAATAATAAAAAGGTAAAAAAAAGAAAAAAATGTTATTAAAACAAATACAATTTTGAATAAAAAAAATGTAATATACTGCATACATTCTAAGACCTTCGTATTTTTTGAATGATATTTAAAAGTAACAATAAAAGAAAACATACTTTAAAAGTTATATTTAAAGCATTATTTTTGTGTTATTGTTGCACAATTTCCTCCCCATAAAAGTGTTTACGTTTAAAAATATCTATATTAGGTTAAAAATAATTCATTATTTAAAAATAACTATATTAACTATATTGATAATTTGAAAATAAGTAAGTTTATTTTCAATACACTAAAGATAGACTTTTGAAAGAGAATACACATAACCAATTAATATATATTATCCGTTTTCTCGGTTTATAAAACTATGTATTTCAGCTTTTATTTTCAGAGAGAATCATGCCATCTCATCTCTTGGTTACGCTAAAGCATTTTGTTTTGCTTTGCACCGTCGATTACATCTACAATCAAATTATTTCTAAAAATTTATGAATATTTTTATCTTATAAGAACCAATCAGGAAGGCCTGGTTTAGAAAAGCGGGGGCCCAAGTAACAGAACTGTCAGGCTGTTACTTTAAACTAAATTTACATATTGTTTAATTATATATAAGTTATTTATAACATAAGTAAATTACGATATATAATTAAATTTAAGGTTATACTTATTTCAATTTTTGTTAACTTTATTTCTAATAGACAATTCTTAAGGAAAAACACAAATAGAATATATTTGTAACATTTCGGGAGCCTCCAGAAATGTGGGGGCTCCCGATAAATCAGACTCTGCCAATCAGGATATCATTAAATTAAATTTAAATTAATGGAATAGAATTTAAATTAATCAAATTAATATTAATAGAATTTAGAAAACATGGATTATTAGAATATAAAATTATAATGGGAACCTTCTAATGCGATTATTCTTTTGCGTATTCTTATTTAAAATCCATTTTTATTTCCATGATTTTGAGGTCGTATTATTATTCTTAAATTCAGGACTTCAAGAATTTTGTTTCGACAAGCTCGATAAATAATGTCACTAGGTACAAATTATAAAAAAAGGTCCAAGTTATCCTTTTTGGCACAAAAAGGAGGAAGGAAGATTAAAAAATATTTTGTAAATAAAGAAGTGAATTATTAAAAAAAAAAAAATTCCATTTCTTCCTCTTATATCGGAGTGTGTTGCCAACACTACACCTAATTATAATGTCTTTCCAAAATTACGTAAAATGGCGACCAAGAAAAGAGCCTGAACAAAAGAATAGAGGGGTCGAGATTAAATGAAGGGCTATAAATTAATCTTCCTGTCTTTTAGAATAATCATACGTAATAATGAACAATTGTGAATATGAGATTGTGATTAATGAAAAAGAACTTTTTCTCTGGAGGAAAAGGGAAGCGTTGAACTTTGTCAATCACAGAAAACCCGCAATCATTCTGGTTCCATTTCTAGTTTTCCCGCCAAAAACAGATTTCATAGGCGTAGCTTGGGAAGTGTCTTTTTTATTAAGGTCAACATATAAATAGGCTTCCAATTGCCGGATAAGCTTTAAAAAAAGTTGTGGGTTTGGTTTCATCAAATAGGTAGACTCGTCTTTTCCATTTCTCATGGTGGGAAAATAATAACCCTTACTGAAAAAGATGGTAAGTGTGAATCTTTTTACCTCTCTGCGTTAGCGTGTATCGCCTATCTTTCAATTTTTGTTCTTTTTAAGAATAATTTTTAAAAACGGTGGTAAATTAAAATTGAAAAATAAATTGCATGGAAACATATTTTTATGTTTTTCCAAAGCTTAAAGAGACCATTGTCTGATTATTATGTAATTTTATATATATTTAATGTGATCATATGTTGTGGTGGTTAGATTCTTTCGAAATTTATAAATCCAATGATAAAATATAAAAAAAAACTTAAAGTTTTGCCATCACTTTAAATATAAAAATGAAATCTCTTGAAAATTCCAGAAAAATTTATAGTTATCTTATCGATGCAGAATTTTTATTAAACATATTTTTCATTATTATTTTGTAGTAATTTAGGACAAAATAAGATAAAAATATTGTAATTATCATTTCAATAATTTATTGTTATGAAATACAACATGAAACAGCATAATTGAATGGTTTAGTAGAGGGTTATGTTAAGTGTTGTTTTAGTGACTTTGATAAAATTAGCTTTAGAATGTTTAGACACATGATGAAAGCTATTTACTAAGCATTTCCCCCCACTTGAAACCGATGCCTTATTTTAAACAATTCGCAGAATCAATAAGAACCAATTAATTCTCCATATTTACAACCTACCACTTGTGAGTCTAAATTTCAGGTTGAGAGTTCTTAAGTATTTTTCAACATGCTCTATTTTTATGGTCTTCAACTCTAATAGATTAAAAAATAATCAGTAATATGAAATTTAGCTAGGAATGAATAGTGCCAAAAATTATTTAAGTTATTATTCACATTTGATAATAACTTAAAACGTCATATTTATATCTGATTAATACAGTTCCGTAACATGCATATCTATATCAGAAACATACACATAAAATTTATTCTGTTCTCAAAAGTTCGGCATATTTAATTTTTAACTTGAAGCGCACTATACCAAATACTTATAATAATAAAACGGATGCTCAATAATAATACAACATTTTAAATTTATATTTGATTAATATATATTATATAGCTTTGTATTATGCATATTTCTGAGAAAATATGCATATATTTTTAAAATTCATTGTATTTAATATTTAGCCTTAAGCGCATTAGCTGGAGTACTTATAATAATACTAACTATATTTAAAAATGCTTTAAAATATTAACATTCGAGTATAATTTAAAACTTTGTATACATGTATTACATTTACATTATTACATTTCACATTATTACATATCACATTATTACATCATAACATTATTACGTTTCACTATGCTATTATATGTCTATAAAAAATCGTTCAGTTTTGCATTCTTTTTTTATAAAATAAACTAACAGTGGATCGGATCTTTTCTAAACGTTTTCGATCTAGTTTATTGGTAGTAAGATCTCTAGTTGCAGTGCTCTTGCACGAGTTTATGTAAGTGGACATGCTCCGTTCATAATGTTGCATCGTGTAAATTAAGGTTAAATATGAATTACTTTAAATACGATAATTTTTTAATAAATGATAAAAAAAAAAATTTCTGAAAAATGCTTTGTTTGATGCATTTTCTTCATATATTGTTAATATATCGCATTGTGTTAATATATTACAATACAGTCAAATTCTGTTTTAACAAGAAAATAGGGAGCGAAGCTATTTACTAGTCAAATCAGCGTGCTTGTTAAACTCGAATTGGTCGAAATTATAAAAAAATAAAAGCCATTATGACTAAAAATGAAAATGCTTAAAAATGAATTTCTTTTTGTAACTTTTCATTTGCATTCTATTGAACAAGGTTAACTTTTTTCAATTATAGAAACATAATCAATTCCATGGTTTCCATAGCAACATTTTCTGTTAGTTATTGCAATTGTGTGATTCATGTCAAGATATAATGAGAAATTTACAATTTGTTTAAAATTGTAGGTTTCTCAGAGTGATATCTTGTATATTTAATTTTTTTCATAATTAATTCGATTTTTGTTTAAAAAATTTATGATTTGTTATTATTAGACAGAGTACTTTGAATAATTCTATGAATATTCAATAACAATTTAAAATATTCATTTTTTATATTATTTTAAAACATTATATTTATGTTTTGATTAAAATATATGTTCGTTTTTAATGTTAAAGTTGTAGCGCATTAGACCGAATACTTTGAATAATGCACAATAAATATTCAATAATAATTTACTAAGCTTTAAATTTATATTTGTTTAATGTATATTATGTAGCATTTTAATACCCTCATTTAAAAAATGGGAATATTTTAAATGCTATAATTATATTTGATCAATATATAATTCTGTAATATGCATATGATGAAAATATTTATCTATTTTTGAAATTTCGGAATCTTTAGTTTTAAGTTTATTAGACCAAATATTTTGAATATGCAACAGACATTCAATATTATTTTAAAAATTTAAATTTAAATTTGATTAATATATATTATATAGTATTATGCATATTTCTGTGAAAAGGAGTATTTGTTTTTAAATTTCCATTGTATTTAATTTTAAGCTTTAAGCACATTAGACAGAATACTTTGAATATTCTATCAATGTTATAAATTTTTAAAAATACTATAAAAAAGTCACATTTGATAATAGTTTGAAATATATATTATATATATATTTATATTTTTATATATTTATATTTTTATATATTTATATTTTTATATTTTATCAATATATAGTTCCGTAATCTGCTCATCTATAGCCGTAATATGCATATATAGTTTATCTGATTTTAAAAGTTCGGCATATTTAATTTTTATCTTGAAGCGCATTAGATCGAATATTTTCAGTAACTACAACGGATTTTCATTAATACTTTATAAATTTATATTTGGTTCATATATACTATATATAGTTCTATATTATGCATATTTCTCGGAAAATATGCTTTAAAATTTTACAGAAAATATGCATTGGTTTTTAAAATTCAGTTGTATTTAATTTTTACCCTCAAAGGCATTTCTCCGAATACTTTGAATACTCTATTAATATTTAATAATACTAAAAAATATTCCCATTTGATAATAACTTAAAACGCTATATTTAAATTTGATTAATATAGTACCATAATATGCATATCTATATGAGAAACACATATATGTAATTCATTCTGTTCCTAAAAGTTCTACATATTTAATTTTTAACTTGAAGTGCATTAGACCAAATACTTAAAATAAAACAACTGATACTCAATAATAATTTAAAATTTTAAATTGGTATGTGATTAATATATATAATATATATTATATAGCTTTGTATTTCCATATTTCTGAGAAAATATGCATTTATTTTTAAAATTTCGCTGTATTTAATTTTTACGCTTAAGTACATTAGCCGGAATACTTAGAATAATACCACCAATATTTAATAATTATGTAAAATATTCACATTTGATATTAATTTAAAACGTTATATTTATATATGATCATTATATATAGTTTTGTAATATGAATATTTTGAGGAAAATATTTATCTTTTTTAAAATTTCATAGAATTTAATTTTTAATTGAAGCGAATTAGACCGAATACTTGGAATAATTAATTATGTAGTAAATAAACACAGTCCTATTAAATGAGAGAAAACACCTTCAGCTTCAGGGCAATGGAAGTGATTTAATGTTGCACCAGGAAAAGATAAATAACAGTAATTGTCCATTCACTGCTGGTCATAAAATTAATACCTAGCAATTTCACTAACAACCAACTGTTTAGATCAGCGTTTAGCTTTAGGTTACTATAGTTATTTTGTTTTTATCTTAGAGGCAAAATCTTTATGCTACACTGAAAAAAAATTATCAAAACTGCTAGAATACGGTAAAATTTATCGTGTTTTCGACTCTATTCGAACACCTAAAAGATTTTTATGGAAGCGCTTTTGTTATGATATTGGTAAAGTTAACAATAAAATATTATTTCATAATAAGTGAAAAAATTTCGGAAATGGGGTATAACTTGGTAATTTTATTGTGATACCTTAAGAGCAAAACATAAAAAACCTTTTATTCGGTAAAATTTACTATTGAATTGTGTGTTTTTTACCAAATGTGTGGTAATAAGAAGTATAATTTTCAAAACTAGAATTCCTGGTAAATCGTTAAGGTATGAGCGGAATAATTAACAAATTAAATGTTTAAATACCGTATCTTTTGATTTTATCAGTTATGCTATTACCATGCAGTATGGTAATTATACGAGAATTTTTTCTCTGTGTAGGTACCTTTTGTTTTTTATTATTATTTTATTTGAATTGTTATATTTTATCTAATAATGCCTACTAAAAAAAGAAAATTTAGGAAATATCCAATATCTTTCTCTTGCGTTTGGCATTGTTTAACAATCGCTTATTAATAAAAAGTTTTATGCTTACATTTTATTTTATAACCGTCATTGAACAGCCGACCCAATTTTTAATTTACCACTACCAATGACCAAATACCTAGCCTTGTAATTTTGAACCCAACCCATAAGACAAGGGAACTTCTGGGGCAAGTATTGGGAGAAATTTTGCTTTCGTGGAGGACATTGTTGATGAAACTAACCTGCATTTGTGTTACTTGGTGAGGAAAACCCTGAAACTACCTCTCATGATTAGCCTGAAGGCAAGACAATTCTAACCCGTAATTCGTCTACCACTTAGGATATTTTACTTTAGCATTGTGGACGGTGCAAGCCGGCTGCGGAATTCGTAAAGAGTGTGCTTACATTTGAATTTTTTTTTCTTCATTATATAACAAGTGCAATGTGTTTGACATGTGTTAACATTTTTAATTTCGGCTTTGAGAAGTTTCAATTAAGTCCTTTTTGATAAAAGTAAAAGTTTGGGGATTTTCGACTAGCATTAGTTCGAGTATTTGAAAATCACCATTTGTAATGAGTTTTTAAGTAATTTCACTGCCATTATATTAACATATGTTCACAATCCATTTATTATATTCATTTTAATTAAAATTGGCCTTACATTATACTTATAATATAAATATTGCATATAGCCAACTATTAACTCTTGTTAAATTATTAGAAATTATTTAGATATAAGTTAACCTATTAGAAACAAATGAACTTAAGTATATACCAATAACCCAGGTTCTAGTTTGCATTAATAAAGTATTGAATAAAATTTCGATTGCGGGAGATTTCTAAAGTAATATTTATTTATAAATGAAAGACTGTATTAAGAAGTTTAAAATTAAATAAATTGAATCTTTACAAGCAAAGCCTGTGAATAATACCGAATGCAAATTAAAAAGATATTTGATTTAAAAAATTTTTGGTAAACATAAAATATTTCTTTATCTTTGGGTTAGTGAAAATTTAACTCAAAAAAAATCGTAAGCAATATGTTAGCAGCATATTTCATGTAAAATATTGCTATTTTTATAAAAATTACAACAAACAAATAGTTAAAAAAGGGTTACCATCGGATGATCGTTAACTGCATCAGCTCTTAAACTATCACTGTTTTGTCAATAAAACACTTAAATACATACTGTTAGAAATTCTATTTAAAAAATGGTTAAATAACAATTTATATAAGTGTTATTTTACCATACTGAAACAAAGCAGTCCAATAACCATAAATAAAATGGTATTCAATCTGTTGACTGTGAGAAAAACCGTTTATAAACTGCTTTCACATAATACGGTTAAAAACTAGAATTTTATCGCACCAACTAGGCCCATCTAATGAAGCTACTTAGTTCCTTTCTGAAGGGTACATATTATAGCCAAAAGGGCTAATCGGTCAGTCTCACAACTGATAGAATGGGGGTTCGAGTCCCAACGTTGACACCACAAAATTCCCTTCATTCTCTTCAACACATGAAGTGTTTTCAGTGTCCTGTAATTTCCAATTCATGACCCTTGTCTATTGGAATGCAATACTCTCCTTTTCGTATAGATAGCAGCACCATAAAGCTGCTGCAATGTCTCCAATGTTCAGTTAAAACATTTTTTTTTACGCTCTTGAAACCATACTAGTTGTAAATGATTAAAAAACCGTATAGTTTTGTATTCATGGTTTTTTTTACCATACTACTTGTAAGCAGTTTAAAAACCGTAAAGGTAAAAAAATATTCTTTACCATAAATTGTACGGTTAATTTACCATAATTTTAGAATAAAAATTTTAACAATGCATTGTTTGTTTCAAACTGTTTTATTTCAACTTCAAAATTCAAAATTTGAAATAAAAATAAAACATAGCAAGCAAAAATAGAAAATAAAAAGCAAATAAATAAAAAAATAAAAAAATGAAATGTATTATATAAAGCAAGTAGCAAATTCAAATAAATTTACACATACACTTATCTTTCAAAAATGACTTAAAATATTATCGTAACAAGTCTTTCAAATTATAAAATATGAAAATGGAAGCATAAATAGAGAATAGAGGGAACCTTTTATAGCGCGCTATAATAATATATATATATATATATATATATATATATATATATATATATAATTTATGAGTACAAAATTTAAATTTATA
Organism: Parasteatoda lunata; assembly: GCA_949128135.1. Taxonomy (NCBI): domain Eukaryota; kingdom Metazoa; phylum Arthropoda; class Arachnida; order Araneae; family Theridiidae; genus Parasteatoda; species Parasteatoda lunata. Next base: position 30,744,034 of record OX421979.1, read on the forward strand.
CTTTCCTGCAAAAAAGTTAAAACTTAATAATTCTTATTATAATCGTTAAATTGTTGTGTTTATGTTAAATTTAAGAGTTAATTCACTCTACGAGGAAACTATCAATTTGTCATAATAAAATGTAGTAAATTCAATCAAAATAACCGCGAAAGTTTAACAATATATATTTGAACAATACAGAGTGTGTTTTCATGTTCACTAACTCATTTTATGTGTAAATTTACTTAAGAGATTACAGAATACCGAATTCTTAACGTAAAAATTTTGTAACTTCAAAATTTAAAGAAAAATATAATTTATTATTTTTCAAAAGTTCGATAATTAGATATTATTTATCTCATTAAATATTGCAAACATATTTAGAATTCAATATCTTTTTTCTCATTAAGTTCGTTAGCCTTTCTTTGAGTAGATATTTGTGGTTGTCAATAAGTCTTCCTCCTATGTTTAGTGTGTCAAATATCAACTTATGCTAGAATCATAAGCAATATTATGACTTTTACATAAAAGAATGGTGTCACGGTAGTTTTTCACTCAAGTTGTGCCATCAAAATCAGAAAGGGAGAAGGATGTCAGGAAATCTAACTGACGGATGAAAAATATGTTTATATAAATATATTTCCTTTAGAGATGAATACATGAGACTATCCTTAAGTACATGATTATAAAAAGCTATATATATATTTTAAATTTATTCATTGTAGCCATTCATGTGAAAGTCAATCATTTCTCTCTAGACTTGTAAATAAATGAGTGATGAAATAAACCGAACAAACATATATAAGGGAAAGATGAAGAGCTTTATGAGTTATGAATAATTTTAGAATTTTAATTAAATTCTATATTTGTTTCAAATGTCCCAGCTTATTAAATCTTTGAGAGGAATGTTAATTATACTATATTTTAAAACACTGCCTCTTGTATTAGTTACTATCTTAAAATATATAATCATTTATTTCAAGATCGTAACTCATAATTAGAACTTTTGTTAATAATTGAATCCTAAAGCCGAAAGTTCTCAAAACATAAACGTAGCCAAAGAACAATCTAAGTTCCAGAAGAAGAATTAATTCTCAAGTTACAATGAAAACTTTATATGCTGTTATTAATTTTTGTTTCATTATATTAGCATTCATTCACAATTTTTATATGTAAATAAGTAGCTTTCAAACTTTTGCATTAGATTTAATTCTGCTGCCAATATATTTAGATAATAGAGTTATAAGATAATATGAAGATAAGTACATGTATATTTATAATTATAAGTCTTTTGTCAAAGTATTAGATATAATTCTGCTTCTAATATAGTTATATAATAGAGTTATAAGCTTATATGAATGTAAGTACTTGTAATATATATTTATAATTATAAGTCATCTATCAGAGCATTAGATATAATTCTGCTCCTAATATAGTTAAATGATGAAGTTTTAAGATAATATAAAGATAAGTACTTACACCGAAGAGCCATTACATTATAACCACCCTCCATCTATGACAATGGACTCGCCCAGGTTTTCATGGTTTCTCGCCCAGGAACAATGTTCTCATGGGGCACATTAGGACCCATAATCCTCATAGAGCAATCCCTGACGTCTGTAAGCTACTTGAACATAGTTTCAGATTAAGTTCACCCATTCATGGCAACAGTTTTTCCTAATGGGGGATGGTGTTTACCAACCATGTCATAAGGGTCGAATCGTCATGGATTGGTTCGAGGAACATTCCAGTGTCTTGTCTTGGCCCCCAAATTCACCTGACCTTAATCCAATAGAGCATTTGTTGTGGTCCTACTTGGAAAACCAAATTCGTGCTGCCACTCTACCCCCTCGCAATGTGAGGGAATTGCAGGACCAGTTGGTGAGCGCTTGGTACCAGATACCTCAGACTACCTATGAGCACCTTGTGGAATCAATGCCACAGCGGGTGCTAGTAGTTTTGAAGGCTAAAGGTGGTCCTACATGTTATTAGCAGGGTGGTCATAATGTAATGGCTCTTCGGTGTATATATTTATAATAAGTCTTGTGTCAGAACATTAGATATAATTCTGCCCCTAATATAGTTATATAATAAATTTAAGAGATAATATGAAGATAAATACGTTTTTAAGTCAACAACAACATAATTTTTAAAAATTTTTTTGTAAGGTTTTAGTTGAACAATGATTCTATTATTGCTTATGTTTTTTTTGTGATTGAAAACCCTATGAGAGTTTATCCTATAATTGCCAGTTTAACACAGCCGAAATTTCACAGTGATTTTTTTACCTTTATTTTTTTGTTTTCTTCTTACTTTATGTTTTCGCTTCATTTTTTAATAGTTTTAATATTTGTTTATTTTTTGTCGTTCAGTAAGTAACACGCAAATTTCTTTTCCATTTTTATCTTTGCGCAGTATAGCTGCATCTCACACTTGCGCGATTAGATTATGCAGTTAGTCAATTAAAGGTCTTTGATTGAGCCACTCGATTGAAAGTGAATGAGTAGTTTTTATTTCCGTAAATAATTCTTTAAATATATAATTAAAGTTAATTCAAAAATAAATAAATGACCGAGCGCGATGAGTTTTTCTCTTTGATAGCAGGGTTGTTTATCGAAAGTTCCAAATCCTTTATTTAGAAATTTTAAAAAGAGAAAATACTTTTAAAGAAAATTTTTTTTATTTTTATAAAATTGATTCTTTACAATTTTAGCTTTGTGTTGTTATTCCTTAATTTAATAATTGAATTAAAGGTGGCTAAAATGGGAAACACAAAATGCAGTTCTCGTCTGGCGAACAGTGGGAAGTTTTCGGGTGTTCTTTCACAAGTTATGCAAAAATGAAAGAGTGTTGATGTTATCCTAGTTTACTGAGTAGGCTTAGTGCTACATTGTTAACGTAATATTCATTGATACTTTACTGATAGGGCTAAGTATTAAAATAAATAATAAATAAACAAAAAACAAGCAAATAAATAAATAATTAAATAAATATATAATACACCGCAAATTTTAAATATGAAAAGGGCTATTTCTTAGTTGAATAATAAGTTATTAAAATTATCTAATTCAAAAAATAAGATCATTACCAATTGATAAGGTTTAATAATTATCTTCATAAAAACAGGAGAAATAAAACATCTCTAATTAGCCTATTTGCATGGTATTTAAGTTAATTTAAATCTCTGCAATGAAAAATAGATGCAAAATTGATAATATTCCATACATCTCAAACATAAAAACTTACAATGGAACATATTCTCATTGTTTTCCAGCATCCATTGTAATGTAATAAGCATTTTCGTGTTAATAAACCTTTTTTTTAATATGGATATGAAATATTAGGCTAAGCAGTAAATTAAAGTCAAAGAACGAAAATGGTGTCAAACATTAAAAAAAATAATATTTTATTAACTTAACTAGATAGAGTCATTGAATTATGTTAGCAATTATTTGACAACTTAGATATGATATTATAAAGATGATTTGCAAGGAAACAGTCGTCAATCAAGGTGATATTTATTCTTTTTTCTGCTTCATCCATGCAAAATTTCAAGATGGGATTAGGTTTTATATATTTTTTATTTTGAAGAAAGCAATATAAATAAATATGTTCTTGAATTTTTTATGTGCTTATTTTCGAATTTTATATTTTTATTTTAATTAAATAATATTAGTGCTTATTTATTGTTCTAAGCTAATGAATGATCTTAAATTTTTTAAGTTGCATTTCTAAAACTTTGATTGAAATGTGAATATTTATGGAATTATTGTTACAAATAAACTATTTAAACGTTTCACTTTTCTAAAAAATTCTTTAGGATGTATCGATTTAATTGTTTTCAAGTTTTTTACAGAAAAGAAAACGAAAAACATATTGTTTTAAAATTTTAAATTATTATGTTTATTTAAAAATTATAAGTTATGTTTATTTAAAGTTTTAAAATATGCTTATTTAAAATAGATAATTATGTTTATTTAAAATTTTACGAATGTTTACATTTTCATTTCTTTTTCTAGCTTTTATTAAATTAGAATTTGTTTTATTTATTTTACCATGATTGCTAATTTGTTTCGGTTTTCTGTATTTTATAGTTCTTAAAAAGCGCTATTAAGCAAAATTGTGATTATTTATGTAGATTTATGTATTTCTTAAATACATAGGAAATTCAATAATTATAAAATTTAATTTTTTTATTGTCAATACCTAAACAACACAGATAGAAGATAATTGTACAATTTTATTAAAGCAAAAGTGTTTCAACATACGTCAAAAGCATTTTATATCGAATTAAAGTTTTTCTTTTAGTATATTGTGTTGTGTTGCAAATAATAAATTCTTTTTGATTCATTGCATATTCACCTCGATACAAATTTTCTGACAAATATATTTAATGATCAACAACTTGCAAGAGGTTACAAGCAAAGAACGAATTTAAAAACCTATGCCAATTGGTTTAATCATTTGCTTGTTAAGTTTGCAAAAACCTATACCAATTTTGAATTGATATTTATGAATGGGTTTGCTTTTTGGCAGAAAGATTTTGCGACCCCCCCCCATCAAAATGATTTTAGAAATAAATTATTTCTTACTACGTCAGATCGACAACGATTATATTGTTTTTTGACTTTTAGCCTACATATTTAACATATATATATATATATATATATATATATATATATATATATATATATATATATATATATATATATATATATATATATATATATATATATATATATATATATATATATATATATATATATATGTAATAATTCCTCCGTTGACCCTCCACCTTATTTTAATTAAATTTATCAAATAAACAAAAGACCATTATCTGATTTCTTTGTCTTTAAACAACAAAATTTTTTTAAATATTTTTATTGAAAAGTGATGAATAAGTGCGCAGCGCAGAAAAAAATCCTAATGATCGAATTTTTGCATACTAGGTATGCGTTAATGTCTCGTTAGAGTGACCTCAAATATCACAATTAGTTGGTGTGGGCCGGGATAGCCTGGTCGGTAGGGCGCTGGGCTCATGTTCAAGAGGTCGTGGGTTCGATCCTCGCCGACCGAAGACTCCCCGTGTAGTAAATGGTGACTGATGCACGTTAAATCTGTCGAGTCTCAAAGTCCTCCATGTTCCCATAACAAATCAATACCTCTGGGGGTACTGATCCAGGAGTTTCCTTGTCTTCTGGATTGGTTCAAAATTACAAGGCTACGGAGTTTAACATTGGTAGTTGTAAACCCATGAAATTGGGTCGGCTGTTCAACGACGGTTATAAAATAAAATAAAATTAGTTGGTGTGAGCCATGATGGCTCAGGGGATAGAGTGTACGCCTTCCAATGAGGTGAACCGGGTTTGAATCCCAGTGATGGCTGGTCGATACGAATACCGCATCCGGCTTGCTCCGATCACAATTATGACGTAAAATATCCTCAGTGGTAGACCGGTCATGGATAAGTCTCCCCATGACACCAGGTTAATCGTTGGGGGGGTTTTCGTGGTTTTCATCTCAATGTAACGCAAAAGTGTTTTAGTTCCATCAAAAAGCCCTCAACGAAGGTAATTTCTCATAATACTTAATCCAGGAGTTTCCTTGTTCTCTGGATAGGGTTAAAAACTACAAGGCTACGGAGTCGTAAACCCAAAAAATTGGGTCGGCTGTTCAACGACGGTTATAAATTATAAATTAGTTGGTGAAGAAGATATTTTAAGTTACAAAATCAAACACAAAACTTACTTTCTTTTAGTAAACTTATCTTTGTTTTCGACGGATTTGAGTTTCTGACCCTCAAAATATATGGGGGGGGGGGGAAGAGTATTAGCCGCAATTAGGGAATTATGGTCCTATTAAATTGGTCAGGAGAGCAGTCAAAAATTTGGACCCCTTAATGTTTATTTTTGGGTTTTTGCGTATTTCATCATATGTTGAGAGCGTTTTAAGCGAATTGAAAATTTTTTGCACAATTATAAAATTCTTTTATCCAAAGATAGTTTCGTACAAAAAATCATTGTTAATGATTATTCATGATTTTTGTTATTATTTTACTAAATAATAATCGATACAATTTTGTATTGCAAGGTACATGGATTTGGCTACATTTTAAAAAATGTAATTTTATATGTCAAAATACAAACTTAGAACGAATTGAGTCAAATAGCTCCTCAGTAATCGAATTTTAAAAATGTCGTTTATTTAAACACGTAATGCTTGTATTAATTCTTTCCATTCATTTCTGCATTCATTATTTCCATTCCTTTCTTCCATTCATTTCTGTGTCAAACACTGATCGTTGTTTTTGCACGCTGCGTAAATCTTTTTCATACGTTTTTCAAAAATAAACACTTCAGAAAAAAATTTATCTCTGCATCATTATTGTGAAATACGCATGATATTAGATTAATCATTTTAATAGCGATAAAACATATTGCAAGCCAAAATTACCACTTCAAAGTGAGTGAATACTCTTGAAATCAAATGTAATTTTGAACAAACTAACCAATAAAATACCCCTAGTGATAGTTTCTATAGCGATCACTAGGTTAGGATGAACTAAACTGAATGAGCTAAAGATTTAAAGCAAAATCTGTTTTGTATGTTGAAATTATGTAAAGAAACAATTTTCTTGGCGGTAATTATTGTTATGGAATATTTATTTGTTGGAAAAAATAAACTTAAAGATCAGTTAGTATATAGAAATTTGCGTACTCTTAAAAATTTAGTTCGAAAGTTTGGGATAAGTAAAATAATATCTTTACTCTTCACGGAAATAGGAAACAAAAATTCGTTTTAACTTTTGAAATGGGATATTTAATTTACAAAAGGAAGCTTTACATATGAATTGAATGAAATTCAGGAAACAAAGGGATTGATTTCCATTATAATAGGCGAAAGAAAGTGTTTTTCCTCCAAACTAAATGTTAACAACATCGTTCATAAGTAACCGTGACCTTTAGGACAAGCCCTGTGGTCACTGCCGTCGCCCCGTAGGTCATATGCACGTGGGATGTCTGACATTTTTACGCAAAATAGAACGTAATCGCACAGGCGCATTGCCCTTGGACGATATTTATAGGAAGCTAGCAATTTCGGAAAGAATAAAAGTATGTCACCCAGTTTTTACGAGTATAAACAATAGCCAGGTGGCAACAAGTTGGTTGATATGACATCATAAAACAGTATTTAATTTTTAGCTTGAATGTTCTTCTTGAAAAGCGATATTCTTTGGCTTGTTTCTTAACGCTTAGAGGAAGTGGCGGAGATGTTAAAAGAAATTATGTTCCTGCCTTTTTGAAAGGTATCGGAAATTGCTGTCAATTTAGTCAGATATACTTCTGAAATCTTTTCCTGGAAATGATTGGAGGAAAACTTTTCTGGAAAATAAATGTGAAATTTGCATTTTAATTTCTGAATCATTACTATTGCTTAATTACGAATGAACTGAATTTACTGTGAGAGTTTAATTGTTGGTGCATAGAAATGAAAGTTGTGTATTAATTATCAATGCTATATAGTTAGGTTGTTGGACTAAGAATATTTTTTATAAGGGGAAAAAGACTCGCTACGTAGGCCAAAAAAGTTCCATTTATGTAAAAAATTCAAGTTAGATTTTTCATTCAATGGAATATTTTATAGTTTCTAAAATACTATTAAAATGAGCGTTAAGTTTATATTTATAAATAGTTTTTTAAAGATTTGTATGACAATTTTAAAGAAACTTTAATATAAATTTGTAAAATATTCATATTGTTTTAAGAAAAATATATATTTCTCCTTTCAGGCATAACGAAGTTGGCAATAAGAAGGTTGTTTTTCAGTAAATTTAAAAACTAACTTTAAAAAAGGGGGGAAGGAGTAAAATTATTCTCTTAAACATAATTTTCTTAAGGGTGGGGATAGGTTCAGAGATATAAGCAATACTTCAATGTAAATGTATTAGATAGCAATTCAAGCATGATCAAAGTTAGCCACCATGAACATTTTGAAATTGGTTAGTTTGAGAAATTACTCATTTATGACAATTAAAAAATAACTCAATCATAATTTTAATGAGAGACACCTTATGTTATTATAGTATTGCATAATTACCATCCATAATTACACTGTAAAAAATTCCAAATCAAATTACTTTATAAAAAAAACTAACACTTTAAGTGTATAATCCGTAAAATTGATTTTCACCCTAAAATATTATTCCATAATTTTTACAGTAATAGTTATTTAATTAGAGTGATTCAGTGAAGAAAATGAAGAATTTATAAAATTAGATTTCTCAGGAACTATTCGACAAAATTTGCTCAAACTTTGTTTTTTGCCATGTAAAATTACATTCGTTAAAATGATGTAAAAAATTTTTATACCTTACAATTCAAAATATTTTTGAATATTTTTAAATAAAATACATTTTTCACAACTTAAATTACCAAATGAGGTAAATTTTTGAAATTTGAAAAACATGCAAATTGCTGCTCGCTTGATAATGAGCTAAGTTTATGTACAAATTCAGTAAAACTGGTCTTGAATTATGCGTAAGAAGTGTATCTAAAAGTTAAATGTCATTTTATAAATTGATTTTAAAAATTAATAAATTAAAAAAATAATTAAAAACTTTTTTCAAAAATTAAGAATTATAAATACAAGTAACATCCAAATATTGTTGTAAAAGTTGTTAAAGTAGTTAATACAAAGATGTGTAAAAAATTTCAAGTTAATATCACACATAGGTTTTACGATATCATGCGCGCAAGCTCCAAATTTCACTTTTGAGAAAAATCTAGCTAAAGACAAGTTGAAAAAAAGATCAAGTTAAAATTGCAAATAAAATATGAAAATTAAACTTTATAAAGGATAACTATTTTTTAAAGAATAACTCCGGAAGTTTGTTAAGAATTGACAAAAAATTAGTCTTTAACTGCTTCAAACAAGTGGGGTTGTAATATATATTCAAAAAAAATTATTTTTTTGAGGACGAAAAGTTATGGGACCTCCTAAACAATATACCGTTTCTATGTATAACTTTAAAGGATTTTATAGTTGCAAGTTTTGATTAACGTATTTTAGATGAAGTCGATTTTTCACAATAATAATCTTTATCTGAATGCATTGAGGTCATAGACAAATTTGAATTTATGAAGATAGTTCTGCAGATTCACTCCTTAAATTCTGCCACTGGGTGTAAATGTTACCGTTTATAAATATGTAGAAATTAGTGATTCAACAGTTATAGCTAATAATAAGGTTAATTAGAATCGTCCGTTAAAGTGGAAAAAAATTGTTTTATTTCTCAAATCAACTAGAAAATCTGCACATTACTTACTAGGCAAGCATTAAAGTGAAAATACGATCTTTGTTGAAACAACAGCCACGTTTCTATACCCTTAAATTAACATAATATTATTTATTTAATCAAAAGCAAGTTACAACCATCAAACAATCAATTTTGATTGGGGATTGATAGAATCAATCACCAACCACTATGAAGTCTTGGAGCGTGACTACCACTACAATTATTTTAATTCCCATTCACTAGTTTATAAGACATGCTAACTCAATTTCATTACAAGGTACCTTTTGATAGATGATGGTTGACAGTGACTATAATACGAATAATCAAACGGTTTTAAGTATTATTACAATTAAGGTAATAAACATAAAGTACTTTATTTTAAATATCTAAAGAATCAAGACGATGCATGCTATCAATTAATGGGTAATAAAAGGAGCATTTTTTTCTTAACTTAAATGATGCGGGAACCTCAAAAATTTATAAAGATAATGTACACATTATTTTGGTAAATTGCGGAAAAGTTTTGATTTCTCACTCTTCAGTGGTTCCCAAATAGTGTTCCGAGTAACACTTGGGTTCAGTGAAATTGCTCCGGGGGTTCCAAAAGTTAGGACAACATTATCAGTTACGAAACCCGTTAATGAAATTGGTATCCAAATAATTTTCCATTAGTATTTTAATATTGATCTGATAACTATTCTCAACTTTTAATTTCGTCCTTTTTCACTTTTATTCATACGAGAACCACATTTTATTCACTTATTTTCAGTTTATGCATACAATAAAATTAAATTATGAATTAGACCAGATGCCTGTAAATTCAACTGTCTGATATTAAACCCAATTTTAAGATTAGTATTGTTAAAACTAACACGATGAGAAAAATTCCATTCTCCATTCATTCATTAAATATTTTCAAAATAATTAACAAAATTTTAATTTATTAAATGTTTTCAAAATAAATAATGGTTTTTAGCTTATTAATATTTTTCACCTTTGCCAATGAAATTTCTTCTAATTATCGGAATTCCGCTAAAAGAATGTCGATTATTTAGGGATCCCTAGCCGAAAAAAATTGGGAACCGCTGTCCTAGTTAATCTTCAGATTAACTAGATGGTGTACTAGGTCTTGATTTTTAGCGAGTAACACATATACTACAGCTTACTTAGGCTTGAAACCTAGGGGAGGAAAGTACTGGACTTAACCTTTTCATAAATCTGATACGTTTTAACCAAACTTACGCTTTATTATTAAATTATTATCATTATAATCAGCTCAAAATAATCATTAATCAGTTTAAAATAATTATTAATCATTTCAAATATGCATTTTTGTTCAATAATTTAATTCAACCTCTCTTAAGTCGGAATGATTGCAAAATTTCACTTCTACCATTATTCAGCAATATGTCATGGGCACATTTTCATTTAAATAAATAAATATGAAAATATTCTTATTGTGATTCATGATGACATTTAAATAAATAAATTGGGTTTATTTATCTTTAAAACAATTAATAATTTCTATTTGTTCAATCCAATAAGGATAAAATCATAGAATGGAAACATGTTATTTTGTAGTCGGTAGCTGAGGAAATGTAATATACCTAACGTTGAAAGTGAATTTACTCCTTACAAGTCAGAAATCATACCTATTTCAAAAATTTTGAATAAAATTGCTGCATAAAAACGTACGTTTATTATGGAATTATTATCATTAATCAGTTTTGAGTAATCGTTCATCAGTTCAAATATGTGTTTTTATTCAAATTCTCTCACGTCGGCACTGTTACCGATTCAGTTTCACCGAATCTAAATTCACTTTTCACGTTAATTCTATTACATTTCCTCAGCTTTCGACTACAAAATGCCCAGTTCATTCCATTCTATCATACGATTTAATCCTTATTGGATTGAGCTAATAGTAAGAAGTGTTTTAAAGATTGACAAAATCTTAGAAACCCAATTTATTTATTGAGATGTCAACACTACTCAATAAGCATTTATTCATATTTATTTAGTTAAATGAAAATATACACGCATCGCTTTGTTCTAAACTGGTGAAAGACAAATTTTGCAATTATGCCGACGTGAAAGAATTTCAATAAAGTTGTTGAATAAAAATGCATATTTGAACTGGTTAATAATAATTTAAACCGATTAATGACTTTTTTGAACTGATTAATGATAATTATTGAATAATGAACGTACATTTTCATTAAACTATTTTATTCCAACTTTCTCAAGTTGGCATGATTGCAAAATTTTACTTTCACCATTATTCAGCAATGTGTTACGTGCCCATTTTCATTTAACTAAATAAATACGAATAATTGCTCGTTGAGTTTTGCTGACTTTAAATAAATAAATTGGGTTTCTAAGATATTGTCAATCTTTAAAATAATTAATAATCTCTACTTGTCCAATCTAATAAGGAAAAAATCATAGAATGGAATGAACATGTCATTTTGTAGTCGGTAGCTGAGGAAATGTAATATAACTAACGTAGAAAGTGAATTTACTCAAGCATGAAAAACTGAGTTTTCATTTTGTGAAAGGAATATTGTGAGCAGGAGAGGTTGACAATTTATTTTAAATGTTTCATGTCAACTTAGTTTATTTTGTTCATTTTTTTGTTCTTTAAGAAAACAAATTGGTCAAAATGCATGCACTGATGCATTTGAGCTTCAGAACTTTCCCATGGATACTTTTATAATGAGTAATATTATCGTTCGAAAAAACTCTATTTTATTGAGCACTTAATAAATAAAACGTGAACGTTCTTAATAACTAATGACGTCAGTTGTTTGAAGCCTCATGACTATCATTATTAAGAGCCGAAAAAGTAAATTTCGTTAAATCGATGCTCATAAAGTTCAACCTTAACAACTTTCGCGAAAAAATAAACAGAATGTAAAAGAAGAATGTTTAGGAAATCTTTGAATTTTAATTATCTGTTTTATTTTTAAAAATTTTATTGTTTTGATTTTTTTTGTTTTATTATTTTTATAAAATTATATTGCTTTTAAAAGTTTCCAGTCACATTATTTATGTTTATTCATTATTTATAATAATTTTTGTTTTATTATTTTTAATACTTACTCTTTTTGTTATTTTATTTTATTTTATTGCTTTTAAAATTTTTTATTTTATTTGTAGTATTTTTTAAAATCAAATTTTGCCTTTTTTAATTTTATTATTCATTTTTTAGAGCAAACGTTGCATTTTTTTCTTGTCAATGGATCTTGCAGTTTTCTAATCCATTCAAACTTAGCATATCGCATACCAGGCATGCTCTCTAAACTCATACCATTTCATCATCTATTGACTCATAATCTAATATTGATTTCATAATCTATTTAGAATCACAATTTTTTTTAATATTTCGCAAGATGTTCTACATAAAAAGTTTTCAAATTGCTTAGTCTATCAAATTGCTTAGTCAATCAATTGCTTAATCTACCAAGTCTCGAGACTTTAGAGAAATTTTAGATGCTTTTTAGGCATAAATTTTTTAGAATAGTAACTAAACTTATGAAGTGTATAAACTTAGTCTTCAGAACCTTCTTGACCTTCGTAACACTCGCTACTTGACCACTGGATATGATATTTTTAAACTAGCCCAAAAATTCAGAAACACAGTCATTAACTAAAATCTATTAAAGTATTTCAAAAGTAATAGTGTTACTAGTGATAGTAATTGACACATCTACAGCCAGCAAACGGAATCTCTTTTTGTGGTAAATTTTGAAATTGAATGCTATAATTAATAATAAGTATGCATAAAAATACTGAAATAATTCCTTAGCATTTATCACTTTATTGAAATCGAATATATGGTAAACATATTAGATTTACATCTAAGAGTAATTTTTATTTTTTTACAAATGAGCGTTTAACAATATGCAAACAAAATAAATGAATTCATTATTCCATTGTTTATAGATTAATATCGCTCCAATCAAATGAAATGATGCGTAAAAACGATATCAGAAAAAATTCAATGATCTCATTACAAATAATTGGAATTCTTCGTGATTTCATTCTACATAAGAAGACATTCCGAGTTTTTGCTTCAAGAATGATCAGTTCAGGATCATTTAAAGTTAGAATTGATTTAAAAACTCAATATAGGCTGATCTTCCTTCTTATACCATGGGGAAAAGTGTCATTAACTGGTTCTTCATTTATTTTGCATTCGGATCATTTTTAGCCGAATTAAAGATTAGTACAAAGGGCTGGGAGAGATAAACTAATGACAAATTATACTTATTTTTTATTCGCTTCCATGTTTGTGAGAGATATATCTTGTAATAAAAATTTTGTTCTCTTTCCGATTAGGAGCACCAATTTTGAGCCTTTCCTTCCTTTTCAGCAAAAATAAGCTTTATCACAAATTTCGACATCTCTTCGATTAGGGATCGTCAAATAATTACGTCGGCATGCTTTTGGCAATTTTGAGCCCTTCCTACCTTGGCAGCAAAAACAAGCTTATCATCACAAATTTCGATCTCTTTCCGATTAGGGACCATTGAATAATTACGCAAACATACTTTTGGCAATTTTGACCCTCTCCTACCTCATCAGTAAAAATGAACTTAATCACAAATTTCGACCTCTTTTCGATTGGAAGTCATTCAAGTATTATGAAAACATGTTTTTGGCAATTTCGACCCCCTTTTTCACCTTTTCGGCAAGAACTTATAAATAAAAAGAATTCGGAAAACAAGAAGACAAATCAGTGAATAATTTAATAAATACGTAAATATAAGTTCGAAAATTCTTTTCGTTTGCGGTAACACATGATCATAATTCTTTATATTGTGCTCTTAACTACTTTTATTCTTTCAGAAAACTGGTTTGTGATTAAATCAAATGCTTGCCTTTTTGATGCTATTGTACTAACTAATTTAAAAGGTGCGAAGTTGAACGATGTGTCCCCTATTTAGATGAATATCGTAAAATTAAAAGTATACGCTGTACAAATGTTAAATGAAAATTCATAAAATTCTCTTTTTGACGAAACTGTTTTAGACCAAACAAACTAGGGTAATTACTGTCTTCAATTGTTTGATAATACGAATTTCGTCAAAACATTAGGCTTAACGTGGCATATGGATAGTGAAACTATTTAAGAAATGAACTATGAATTGAAAAAGAATTATTAGTGATTAAGTGCAATGGCATTGAAAGAAACAGAAACCGTCTTGTCTAGTAAGGGAGCTAACTCCTGTACCATCCCGCATTACAATATAAATTGTTTTAAACTTGAAAAAATGTTTGGAAAGCTCTTAGAATGTACACGAGATTACACATCAACATTTTCTCTAAAATTTTAAAAATTTTCATAAAAAAAGACTACGTGATTTCGTGACGATGCGGTTGTCAAAAATAACGAAAAAAATCTAAAAAATGAAATTTTATTTTTGGTAGTTTAGGAAAGATAAACTTGAACTGTATTTTATTAAAATAATAATTAGTGAATTTATTCATTATTCGACAGTACATGGCTAAATATATACTTTAAAGTTCTATTTTGTAAAAGAAATTTTACATATCTCATAGCAATAATTGTGACAACGATAGGTCATTCTTTTGGCCTCACGCGTACTATCGCCATTATTGCATGCATAAATCATTCTTTTAGTACTAAAAAAAAAAACCTATTTAAAGCTTTTAGTAATAAATGTGTCCTATTTTAAAAGATATCTGCATAACTTTCCTAGTCATTAAAGTTACTTAACAGGAAATGAAGTTAGGGAGAAAACTTGTTTCCGAATTTTCCCCAACTCTGAAAATTCTCTTAATGCTGTGATTTGAAAACAGTGATAGCTTCTTGCTGGAAAACGATATGGAATTCGAAAATTGGCTTGAGTGATGGAAAAGGAGAACGGGCAACAGTTTTGTTTCGCCAATGGCACTGTTTGTGAGTCTGAGCACGTAGGTATTTGTTGATGGTGAATTTTTCCTTACTCCGGCTATATTTAGTGTGGTCAGCTCGCAGTTGGGATTCCGAGAACAGAAACTGCATGTGATTTCTACAATTGCTTATTCTTGGATACGAATGATAATGCTTTAATAAAAAAAAACTTCTGATAAAATAGTCAATTTTGAGAAAGTGGATTGCGAAATTGCGTATGTTGATGGACAATGCTGTTATTTGTTTTATAACTCTGTTTATTTATTGTTATTTTTAGCCTTTATTAGAATATTATAGTTTGTTTTATTTGTTAAAGTTTTAAAACGTATTTACATTTGCGATTCTTGTTTTATTAAAAAAAATCTTGTTTTTCGTTAGTAATTAAAAATAAATAAAAACATTTATAGTTATTTTTAGCTATGCTTAAAATAATAGTTGTTAAGAGCTATGTTTCTAAATCGTATTGGGTAATATTTAAAAGAATAGTTGATGAGAAAACTGCGATACTAAATCTTTATATGGTCGATGATATAGGAATCTCCCCTGAAGGCATTAGCTCGCGGGGCACTCGATAACTTTTACTTCTGCTTTATTGATTTATTTTACGTTGTGTGTAGAATTGATAAAAAAAAAAAAAAAAAAAAAAAAAAAAAAAAAAAAAAACATTTTTAACAAAATGGTGGCACATTGATCAACAAAATATCTTAAAAGTCTGAGTTTATTACCCAAAACCTACAAATGCAATACGAATGCAATATAAAGTTATAAAATACAATAGATACCATTACTAACCACATTAATCGGTCTGAAACCATATTAATCGTATATGGTTTAAAATATATACGATAAGAAAAAAGCGCTTAATATATCTAATATGAATATGGTTTGAAATCGTCTCATGCGGATATGGTATGAAATATACCTCACGAGGATATGAAAGACATTGCATGGGAATAATGCTTGCTAGATGGCTTCTAAACCATATACTACCCGCATTAATCGGTTCAAAACCATATTAAGTGAATATGGTTAAGAATCCATCCGATGAGGAAAAAGTACTAAATATATTCGATATGAATATGGTCTTATGTGGATGGTTTTAAATACATATCATAAGGATCATATGTAGATATGGTTTGAGAATCAGTCCATGTGGAAGTTATATAAAATTCATTCCATGTGGATATATATAGCTATGGTTTGATGTTATTTGAATATGAAATATACGTTTGGAATTCATGTAATATGAATAAGGCTTAAGTTTTTTATTTTAAGTGAAATTAGCTAAAATCTCGAAATAAAATAAAAACTGAAAAACATAGTTGCAATCCAAAATAAAATTAAGATGAACACAGTGTAAATAATTTAAATTGTTAGCAACTGGCAAGTGATAACTCTGTTCCAAATAATTGAAAGACTAAAATCAGACGCAAAGATGCTGTGCAGGTTGTAAAAAAAGTGTGCGAAACAACTCTAATTACAAACTTCCAAATCAATCAAGAAATACAACTTTCTTCTTCCTCGTCTTCAGGTCAACGAGAAAGTGGAAGAAATCTTCCACTGAAACCCAACCCGGACTCGTCTTTTTGCTCAATAATTTCTCCACTTTCTTCCAATTTTTTAATGGGAGTTCTTTTCCGCCTTCTATCTTTTCACTCTCTAAAACTGGGACTCATGGCTCTTGAGGTCAGTGGCAGTAAATGTGCTCATTTTTTCCCTCTCCGAGAGTAAAAGCCCACAAGTCATGAAGCAGCCGTGCAAGACGTTGCTGCCTCTGTCAGCTGCCGTTAAATTAATAGTGATGTCTGTGAGTTTTTAATGTTGCCACCCCTGCTTGAGAAAAAAAAAATTCGTCTATGCATCGTCTACTGAATATTTGTGTGGCCGGGTATTGGTAAAGGATACGCTATGAAGACAAAAAATGATTATAGCGATGTTTGGAATATTGGACAGGTACAGTAAAGCTTGTTTTAAAAAAATATTTAAAATTTTAAAATTTTATATTTAAATGAAAATAACTGTTTAGTTTATATGGGACACTTTATAACTTATATGAAATAGGATTGTAGTTAATTATGGTATGAAATTAGAAATTTAGCTATTTTAAATGAAAATAGGAAAATTCAAATGTCTTTGACCACGAGAATCAATCAAAACATTTTTCAATAATATCTCTTTTTTTTAAAAATTCAAATGTTGTTTTTGACTATGAGAATCAATCGAAACATTTTTCAATAATATCCGTTCTTTTTTTTAAATTCAAATGTTGTCTTTGACTACGAGAATCAATCAAAACATTTTTCAATAATATCTCTTTTTTAAAAAAATTTAAATGTTGTTTTTGACTATGAGAATCAATCGAAACATTTTTCAATAATATCCGTTCTTTTTTTTAAACTCAAATGTTGTCTTTGACTACGAGAATCAATCGAAACATTTTTCAATAATATCTGTTCTTTTTTAAAATTAAAATGTTGTTTTTGACTATGAGAATCAATCAAAACATTTTTCAATAATATCTGTACTTTTTTTTAAAATTCAAATGTTGTTTTTGACTATGAGAATCAATCAAAACATTTTTCAATAGTATCTGTTCTTTTTTTTAAATTCAAATGTTGTTTTTGACTATGAGAATCAATCTAAACATTTCTCAATAATATCTGTTCTTTTTTTTAAAATTCAAATTTTGTTTGTCACTACGAGAACCAATCAAAATATTTTTTAATAATATAAGTTCTTTTTTTTGTTGAAATTTTTTATCTAAAAAGTAAATATATAGTGTATGCAGCGAATAATGTATTGATTAACATTTAAAAATGTATACAATTCATGATATTTCCCTAACATTAAAGTTTGCTTCGTTAACATTTATGACAATTATAATCAATTATCATTCATTGTTTAGTTTGGATTTGGTATAGTGAGTGGTATTTACAACGTAAATTTCAAATACCCATGCTTATAAGAAATTTCAAATGATATGAATATTTTAATCAAGAATCGAAACAAAGTTTGTGTTCAAAAGATAATTAAAAAGTTGAAGTTCGAAAATTTTAATTGATTTCTACATAATATTATAATAATTTTAAAAGTTCAATTCGAAACCAGTTAAGTCCACTTCTTTATTTTTTTAAATGTCTTATGTCTAATATCAAACTTTTGGAATGAATTTAATCAAAACTTAAATTGAAGAGCATTATTAACTTAAGAGCTTCACGAATGCTTTTAATCTTGTTTTTCAATTTAAAAGACACCCCACAGACCATGAATTTTACCTGATTATTTTATTCACACAAATTGAAGATTTCTAGCCATTATGAAATATATTTTTAATTTTTCCTAGTTGCACTTATTTTTGTCTTATTACGCAACAAAATATTGTCTTAATGTCAAAATTTAAATGCTTTAATCAAGACTGCTAAAAAATAGTCTTTAAATTCCAACGTATGTGATCCTAAATTTTTAACTATTTTACTAAACAATAACAGCTGTATCAATATCAGATGAAATTTACCGTCTGGTAATGTTACAGTTAAGTCGACTTTGTTCTCGTCTGTCAATTGAATAATTTTTTTTCTTTCTGACACATCAATCATTTTATAAACTGTAATAACATACACATTTTCGAGTAAAAAAAAAGCTCGTAATTATTGTCTGAGAAATAAATTTATTTAAAAATTTGAGATGTATGCCTAACTAAACATTCATTTAAAAATTTAACATTCATTTAAAATAGCATATACATAAATAGACATTCATTTTAAAAACTATAAAATGTATGCATAAGTACATATTTTTTTAGAAATACATATATGGGCTCTTAACTATATAATGTTTATCTTATAAACGTAATAAACACTCGCTTATTTAACCGAAAAATGCGAACAAAAGCGGACCACATTAAATAACGTTTGATCTAATGATTGGATCTTCAAGTTCTAGGACTCAATCTCAATGGCTCTAGGGGGTAACCTGATCAGATACGCTTATTAATATCCTGACGATATTTAAAGTTACGAAAACAGACACAAAAACAGACTTTGTCTGAATAAACATACTTTTTTTTCTACGGAATCGGATTTCTGAATTAAAAAATATAGGGGACAGCCGCAATCTGGGAAATAGGGTCCCAATAGTTTGGCAGAAGACGCTTCAAAGATTGGACCCTGTAAAAGTTGTTTTTTACTTTTTGCGTATTTCGCTATAAATCGAGAAATTTTTAAGCGAATTAAAAAAATTTTTTTCACACAATTATAAAACTTGTTTAGCCAAAGATAATTTAATGCACAAAAATAACTTTTAGTAAATATTTATTATTTCATTTAATAATAATTGAAAAAAAGGTTGAATTGAAAGGTATACAAATTTTGCATTATTTTAAAGAATATAATTTTACATGGCAAAATACAAAATTTGAGCAAAATCGGTCGAATAGTTCCTGAGAAAACGAATTTTAAATGTATGACTTTTTTGATATGGTATAATATGATTTCATAACATAAGTTTAAAATTTGGTAAATGTAATTCAGTAATTTCATTATGATGTATTATAGTATGGCATAGAAATATTTATTTGGTCAAGTTTACTTTCCAGTTATGTATTTTTTACTTTTGTGGTAATTAAAACCATAATTATGAAAACCAGAATTTCCGGTAAACCATTACGATATCATGAGCGAAAAAATTACCAATCAATGGTTTAAATACTATATGTTTTGGTTTTATTATACAGAATTATTTTTTTTTTCCAGAATAGCCATTACCATAAAGTATGGTAATTTTACCAGAATTTTTTCTCCGTGTAATGTTCACTTTTGGACAATGCTACTTCATGTTAATAAAGTTTTATAATCACCATGATATTGAATATGGATATAAAGTAAAACATAATTATAACCTTTATTATAATATTTGAAATGTTGCACTTAAAACAAAGAAAAAACAAATATTGTATTTTTTTAAGTTTAGTTTTTTTCTGTGTCACCCCTAACCTATTTCCTTAATTTTAAAAAAATTGCCTCTTCCTTAATGCATCATTTTAAAAATATATTTGTATAATTTATGGGGCCTTTATCATGGATTCATAATAATTTGTTTTATAATATATTAAAACTAAAAATACATAAATAATACATTGTTAAGAACCACCTCTTGAATCAACATATGGTACAGATTTATACTAACTTTATTAAGGTAACCAATTGAAATATATCTGTATAAAAAATGTTATAAACTTTTTCTATGCATTCAAAAACTCTTGAAACCTTAATAAGATTGCAGTAAAATTGCACGATATTATGGTTTAAGATGCGCTTGTTATGTTTCAATTGTTATTTTTGAGAATAAAACAATAAAAAAAGTTTTTTAATCGTACATCATAAGAAAATTTGATCAAAATTTATTATTTTACAACAAAACTATACTATACAATTTCGATAACGTTTCTCATATTTTGCATGAAAAAGTTTTTTCAATACTCATAATCTTTTACTTAAATATATTAAATTATAAATATACGTAGTTTTTTGTATTTCTAATTTCTTGTCATTACGTCTAAAAAATTTACTCATCTGTAATTAAATTCATTACGAACAGAATTCATCGAATTGAAAAAAATTCTTTTGAATATTTTTAAAGATGAATATTGTGAATATTTGTGATAAGTGATATTTGATAAGTGAATGTTTGTGATAAAGTGAATATTTTTAATGCAACTTTGAGTAGATAATGATTTTTTCTTTGTCCAAACTAATTGCTGAAAATCTAAAATAGCATCTTAAAGAAGCCTATATTGACAGCTAAAAATAAGTAATTGAAAATGATTTGGCAACAAAAAACTCTTATTTCAATTGGACGTTAAAAATAAATTCAGAAAAAAAGTTGCATTAAATAAAAATCTGAATCCTTCAAACAAAAGCTGCGATTTTTTGATCTAATGAATAATTATACTTCGTCACCCCTGAAGAGTCTTTCAAGAAGCAATGCATCATTGAGCATTTTACTCACTGAGCGTATAACTTATTTTTTATATTTTAAATAACTTTGTCTAAAAATAACGAGAACGAAGTTTAGTCATTAACTTTATCAAAAAATTAAAATGTGTTTAAAAAAAATAATTATCCTAGAAATCTGAATATTCTTTGTTATACGTATTAAGGGCGACGTGCATGCTGCACTGTAGAAGATTCCGGAGCAAATTACGGTAAAAAGTACCAGCTTTCAGGGAGAAAGTTCTTTTTATAGTAAAATTCTACAAAAAAAATCTGACAAACCGTAAATTTTACATAAATATTTACAGTAAAATCACTGAAAAACTGTAATTAATGAATATTACTGTAAAATTCACAGTATAAAAATTTTCGGAAAAAAATGGATGATGCACTCAGACTGATTGTACTTTTTACCGGAATCGGATCCGGAATTTTTAACAGTGTATGTTGGCATCTATTTTAATTATTTATTATTTTTATTTTAAGATTTTCATGAAAGAGCAAAGAACGTGACTAAATTTGAAAATTTGTATAAATAATTTATACGTGTATATAAACAATGAAAAGTGTTCTTAAAAAACCCAGGTTTAATTTTTTGTCGATTTTTAAAGTTTTGAGAGGAAAACTCATCTATTTTTTTATCCGTAATTCTAAAACAGCCTGATCAACTTCACGTAAATATCTGTTTTGAAATCAACACGACTTATAAAATATTAATAAATGAGGGGTTTCAAAATAAAAAAGCAATGGATAAACAAAGGGTTAAGTAAGATTATCCATAAAATAATACTTTGTGTATGATGAAATGCTAAAGAAACTTTTTTAAATCTACGTTTCCTGTTTTGATTAATGTTTTGAAAAAATTTTCAATCATTGATTTTTTAAATTAAAGAAATTTCAATTATGAATAACTGTTTCTCATAGATCTAAATAACTGCAAATTTGAAAAATTATTGTTTGAGCTTTTTAGGAGATTTTATCTTTAACGCAGAAAAAAGCACCTGTGTCTTATACTGTATTTCATATCAATACATTTTTAATATGCTAAATATAATATTTTTCACTTATTTTGATCTAAATTAATATGAAATAATTTTAAAAAGAATTATAAAAAATATATTTAATGAAAATTTTGCGTCCAAAGGTTAACAAGAAATTTGTCCTATGTTTGAAAGATATTTAATTACTTTTTCAATTCTGAGAAAAAAAAGTATGGTCAAAGCTACCAAAATAAGGTAAAATTTACCCATCTCGGTTTCTATGGAAGCACCAACATTAGTATTTAGCGATTTTCAACGAAGGGCCTTGGTAATGATTTTGGTGAAATTAAAAATAAAATATTGTTTTATAATATGTGATAATATTTGGAAAACGAAGTAAGATTTTGTAGTTTTATCAGGGGTCTGTCCAGACATTTTGTGAAAGGTCCGTTTTTGTAAAATTGTGAAAAAATTACTCATAATTTGTGAATATAAAATAAACGTTAAGTCACATTCTTTCAACCAGGGTCCGCTTTTGTGAAATTGTGCAAATAGGGTCCGTTATTGCAAAAAAACTTTTTCAAGGAGTTTTTAAATTGTAAAAGCATACAAGATGTAACAAGAAGCTCAACAATTTCAAGTAATAAATAAAAAAATTGAGTTTTAAAAAATAAACAGCAATTGCTGCTACTAAATTAGAGATGCAATATACAAATTTTTGATATTTAGCCTATACTGCTGAACGCAGAATAGTCATTTCGGACGAATAAAGGAAGAAGCGTCTGCCGAAGACAAAACTTAGTTCGTTTACACCTGTCTTCTCCCCCCCCCCTTCCTGGGAAGGGTTTATTCGATTAACAAAACAATGATGAAGATAAACGAATTTGTGAAGGGTCCGATTAAAAGATAAATTATTTTGTGATGGGTCCGTTTCTAAGTTAAAATATTTTGTGAAGGGTCCGTTTTTATGAAAAGATATTTTGTGAAGGGTCCGTTGGCGGACCCAAATTTCTTCTAAACAGACCCCTGTTTATCATGATACCATAGAGCATGGCATACCATTTATACTTAGCCCATGATATATAATTTATCTAGTTTAATTTACTTATGAGTTTTGTATTTTTTTAATAAAAGTTTGGTGATAAAAACTATAATATTGAAAAACAAAATTTCTGGTAATTCACTATTTGAACAGAAAAATTACCAAATGAATGGTTTAAATACCAATACCGAATCTATCTATCTATCGTTATTTATATATATATATATATATATATATATATATATATATATATATATATATATATATATATATATATATATATATATATATATATATATATATATATATACCAGTACTGACTGTTTTTTACCAGATTTTTTTTTTCTCCGTGTAAAAGCTATTGGGGCCCAATATCTAAAAAATCCTACTACACATATTTGGGTCGCAACCCGAAGATTGGAAACATCTGAATCAAAATATGAAAAATAACACTCATAAAATATCAAGTTATTTGCCTGTTAGAACATTTTAATGTACAGTGCGTCAAAAAATTAATTTTAATCTAATTTTCCAAAATCATATTGGCAATGCGCTTCAATAAAAATTACCGAGATTTTCAGTTTTCCCTTAGAGCAAGAAACAAGCTGAATTCTACTATATTCTGGTAGTTTTGACCAAATTTTATTCTCAATAGGGTAGTTCAAACTTTGCTTTTGTTTCGTAAAAATTTGGCCACCACTTGATTGTTTTTCGTGTAAGTTCTGGAATTCTCTCGGAGAATTCATCTGAATTCTGATCTAATTCAGGTTGGAACATTCCTTAATATTTTCTTTGTAAACAGCAAACTCAAGTTTAACTAATAGATTATATTGTTTCCAGGGATATTTTTGAATACACAGTCGTCGTTAATGTCTAAGGGGGGCTAGTCAAGGGTAAGTTACTAAAAACTATTTTAGAATTGAAAAAATTGAAATTTTATGGGAAAACACCATAACGACAATTGTTTTTTTTTAGGCAAACGAAAAATATCAATTTTGTCGTTATTCAACGATTATACAGAAAGTTGTAAATTCTGCAGGGGGCTGGTTGGGCCAATGTCCAAGAGGTCGTGAGTTCGATCCCCGCTGGCGAAGACTTTCCGTGTACAAAATGGTGACTGTTGCACGCTAAATCTGTCAGGGTCACAAAGCCCTCCAAGTTCTCGTAACAAATCAATACTTCTGGGGGTACTCAATCAGAGATTTATAGTGTTCTGTGTCAGGTCAAAATTACAATCTGTGGATGGATGGATGGTGTGTGAATGTGTTCTCCCTGTAAAACGTATGCATTGTCTCTGGATCATTCACGAGGATGTTTCCCAGATCATTGCCAATAGCCTTATTGTGCAGCTCTAACACGACGTAAATAAAAGTATAGTACAGTACAATAAATTTTAGTTTTTTTTTAAACCATAAATGCTATTAACATACAGTACGATATTTTTTACCATAATTTTGTTCTCTCTGAATAAAATAAAGTAAAATCGATTTTATTTCGTACACTTATATTTAATAAGTACAGTTTTCCAAGTTGATTAATGGGAAAAATAATTTATCTCGTTCAACAAATCATTTTCATCTACTAATAGATCTGTATGAAACAACAGTTGCGGCATTGTTTTAAAATGTTTCATAATACACACTTGTCCGATCACTTAACACAATACAATTATACCTTACTAATGTCACATCGAATACCAAAAGTAAAATTAGTCCATCTTTAAATTTAAAAACTGTTCTTAAAATAAATATAGTTTAAGTGAGGTCACGAAACAACAATACTACAATAGTGTAAACACGAACAACCATTTACTTTCACCACTTTTTATTCGCGGGCGAACTCGTCGAACTCGCTGGAAAGCGAAAATAAAGGTCAGCGTGCTACTTTTTTCCTGTATCGCCCTTAACCTTAGGAATACTCTCCGATGTCCAGATGAAATAAATGGTCACTATTGTTTTGACTAACGGTCATTATCCCTGTTTCAAATGCTCATTGTTAGTGAATATTTTCTGCTCATTGTTCTGTTATTAGTATCTAAAGAAAGTGAAGTCGTAATTTTAAGGAAGAGGAGAAAGAAGCTCAGTTTCACATGAAAATAATTTTTTCTTTTTTACTGGGCCAAAAATTTTTAAATTAAACTTTTTATTTATGGTTATCCACTAAAAGTTAAGCACATGTGATGTTATCAGTTGAAATTCGAAAAACACTTCCGTGCCACTCACTGATATCTATATAATCTCTAAATCTATTTGAATTTAGCTGAAAATGTAAAATAATTTACTATAATTAACGCTTAAAATACTGCAAACTTTACATTGTATTTACATCATGATATTAATTTTCTTAAATCGATTTACGGCTTACTACCTTTTCATAGACATTTAATATGAATGGTAAAATAACGAGCAAATTTAAATATCATATCCAATAATCAAACTTCCTAGAATATCAAGCCTGTTTACGCATCTTAACGTAAACAGGTCATAAGCGGAGAGATACAACAGAAATTTTCAAGATTCTCTTCCTATTTCAGAATCTTATTATTGTTCACTATTTAAGAATCTTATTATTGTCTGACATTGATATATTGTATCGGACCAGGGGCTTATGTGTAATTTAAGGTGCTACCTATATTAAATTAGCAAATTTTATCTATATTCAGAAATATATTGAAACATAGGTGAAACTCAATTCCAGTTAAGCTTTGTTTTACAGAACTTCAAAAAGAAAAAGCTTTTTTAATTTTTTACAAAAATAATTCCTTTGTATGATTAAGTGTCAGCAAAAAATCCTGTATAAACTTTTAAATGTTAACTATAGTAATCAATTATCAAGCATACATATTTTGAAAACTGAAAGAAACAAATTATAATTTTTCGTTTTTAGTAAACTTGTTATAATTTTCTCAACCCAACATCCCTGGGAAATTTAAATGTTTTGTAGATAGTTAATGATGGCAAGCACTTGGGGCTTCAAGCGCAAGACGATAATAGATAAAATTAGGAAGTGAGATAAATGAAGGCAATTGAATTTTACACTCAAAATAATGATACATTTATTTTGATTGTAAAAGAAGATTTTATTATTTTAATTTTGTATAACCGTCGTTGAACAGCCGATCAAATTTTGGGTTTTTGACTACCTATGTTCAAGTCCGTAGCCTTGTAATTTTGAAACCAATCCAGAAGACAAGGGAACTCCATTATTGGGAGAAATTTGCTTCCATGAAACGCTTTTTGATGAAACTAACCTGCATTTGCGTTACATGGACAGGAAAACCACGGAAACCTCCCATGGTTAGCTTGACGGCAAAGGGTCTCTAACGCATGATCCGTCTGCCACTGAGGATATTTTACATCAGCACTGTGGCTCGTGCGAGAAGGGAGTGGGATTCGAATAGACCAGACATCATTAGGATTCAAACCTGCTTCATTTCATTGTAAGGCGAGAGCTCTATATTCTGAGCAACCACGGCTCCGTAAAAGAAGATTTTATTTTATTTTATAACCGTTACTGAACAGCAGACTCAACTTTTGGGTTTATGACTACTAATGTTCAACTGCGTAGTCTTGTAATATTGAACCGAATCCAGAAGACGAGGGAACTCCTTGATCAAGTATAGGGAGAAATGTGCCTTCGTGGAGGACTTTTTGATGAAACAAACCCCGCATTTGCGTTATATGGAGAGGAAAAACACGAGAACTTCCCACGATTAGGCTGACGGCTAGGGAATTCTAACCTATGATCCATATACTACTGAGGATATTTCAAATCAGCACTGTGGTTGATGCCAGATGCAGAATTCATATCGACCAGCCATCGCTGGGATTTGAACCCGGTTTACCTCATTGGAAGGCAAATGCTCTATCACCTGAACCATCACTGCTCTATCAGGATAATTAGTCGTAATGACAATAATTCTAAACAACACGCTTTTACAATTGTATGGTAATATAATTGACACGTTAAATGTCGCGCTAATTTTACATGGCTTGCCCGTCGGGCCAAAATGATTTTCTCAGTATTTATTGCATTAATTTCTTCAAACCATTTTAGTAACGATAATAATATTAAAAAAATTAAAAGCATTACAAATTTACTCGAATTATGTGTTTCTAATAATCTTGGCATCGCCGGTCACCGGTGACCCCCGTGGTGCTACGAACAAACTCAGTGCCGGTCATGGTGACCCTCATGGCATTCAACGTACTAGTGGTAATACAATACATTACCTTTACAGAAAAACATTTTGCTTGAAAATATATTATAAGTTTTTTAAAAATTTAAACAAATATACTTTCATATTTTATAGACCACTTTTTGAGCCATATAAAAATTGGGAGCCTATAGTCACCCCAATAGTCCCCCTCTTATTCCGCCCCTGTTATCGTTTGCACTCTGTTAACCATAACGATGAAACTGCAAGTTAGATCACCTACTGTTTGTCTAAGATAGGTACGCTTCCCGCCACAAAGTCTGCGGCAGTCTAGTGCTATGGAAACAAGAGGAGGGCATTTTAGGAAGGGTAGCTTCGACGAATAGGTCTCCTTTTCACTCGCCGAAACCAGTCCTAAAGAGGGACCCCGCACTCCTACTTGAAATAATGATACCTAGTTACCATAGTCACCGCCATAGCTCCAGACGAATGTCTGGCAGAGTACATATCTTAGACAAACAGTAATCACCTAAATCTACATAGAAATGATTTACATTGATTCACTTCCAGAGCTTTATGCATAGAGCCTAATTCCGATTTTATTGTCTAGATATTATTCAAATAAAAGACATGAACGAAAAAATAATTAATAGTTACTGTATAAATTCACTAAACGTAAATATGCTCCAACTTAAACTAATGGTTAGAAACCAAATGAATTGTTATTACGAATTAAAAAAATTTTTAGAATTCCTAGTGTCATTCGTTGCTTAAGTAGATATGGTTTCTACTTCTATTAAATAAATATTTGGTTTTCTAGAATAGGCGTACCATTATAAAACAAATTCTACCTCCTTAGTAGGGAAAGATTCCTCGTATTACTTTTGTAAGCCCCAGTCGCTTGCACAATAACCACAACTGACAATTTTAATAATTTCTTCTTAAAACTGACGTGTGCACCATATTAAATTTTTTTCCTAAAAAACATTTCAGTTAGTAATGGTTTGGTATTGGATCACGATTTTTTGTTAAGTTAAGCAAGTTAAAAAGCAGCTGTTATTTTAATTTCATAAAACCCATTAAAATGCAATTTCAAACAGTTTTGAAAGCAATATCAGTATCTGTTAAATCAATAAACTGGAAAAATTTCTTGCATGCCAATTTGTTTTTTAGTTTTGCATGATTTCTGTAGTTTAGCAGCTCCATATTACGTATCATCTACCAGTGTTGTATTTAGGAAAAGGCCATTTGCAGTACATTTTTAAGTACCAAAACATCATCAAACAATCACTGATAATAACTTGCTTCAATTACTAGTCTTAAAGGTTTATCTCATTTCATCTGAAGTTTTATTTGTTTTACTAATATTTTTTATTACTTAATGCTTTTGTTCACAAATACACCCTAATTTTTAACGAATAACTAGGTCATTTCGTACTTAATCTCTTTCAGTTTTGCGTAAAAAAAATATGAGAGACATCACCTCATTTATATGGATAACAGTATTTAAGTTTCTCATTCAATTCCTTTTCTCTCGTAGAGACTCGACTTACAAGATGATGCAACTTTTTAGAACTTACTAAAAGGAGGGTACTTGACAGTTCTTTGCTGGGCAGAACTTTTTTTAGATCCTACGCTTGAATTCTATCTCTACTATCCTATTCCACTTTCTCTCGTAAAGACTTGACTTACAAGGTGACGCAACTTTTTAGCACTTACTAAAAGGAGGGTACTTGACAGTTCTTTGCTGGGCAGAACTTTTTTAGGTGCCATGCTTGAATTATATCTCTACTATCCTATTCCACTTTCTCTCGTAAAAACTTGACTTACAAGGTGATGCAACTTTTTAGCACTTACTAAAAGGAGGGTACTTGACAGTTCTTTGCTGGGCAGAACTTTTTTTAGGTGCCATGCTTGAATTCTATCTCTACTATCCTATTCCACTTTCTCTCGTAAAGACTTGACTTACAAGGTGATGCAACTTTTTAGAACTTACTAAAAGGAGGGTACTTGACAGTTCTTTGCTGGGCAGAACTTTTTTTAGGTGCCATGCTTGAATTCTATCTCTACTATCCTATTCCACTTTCTCTCGTAAAAATTTGACTTACAAGGTGATGCAACTTTTTAGCACTTACTAAAAGGAGGGTACTTGAAAGTTCTTTGCTGGGCAGAACTCTTTTTAGATGCCATGCGTGAATTCTATCTCTACTATCCTATTCCACTTTCTCTCGTAAAAACTTGACTTACAAGGTGATGCAACTTTTTAGCACTTACTAAAAGGAGGGTACTTGAAAGTTCTTTGCTGGGCGGAACTCTTTTTAGATGCCATGCGTGAATTCTATCTCTACTATCCTATTCCACTTTCTCTCGTAAAAACTTGACTTACAAGGTGATGCAACTTTTTAGCACTTACTAAAAGGAGGGTACTTGAAAGTTCTTTGCTGGGCAGAACTTTTTTTAGGTGCCATGCTTGAATTCTATCTCTACTATCCTATTCCACTTTCTCTCGTAAAAACTTGACTTACAAGGTGATGCAACTTTTTAGCACTTACTAAAAGGAGGGTACTTGAAAGTTCTTTGCTGGGCGGAACTCTTTTTAGATGCCATGCGTGAATTCTATCTCTACTATCCTATTCCACTTTCTCTCGTAAAAACTTGACTTACAAGGTGATGCAACTTTTTAGCACTTACTAAAAGGAGGGTACTTGAAAGTTCTTTGCTGGGCAGAACTTTTTTTAGGTGCCATGCTTGAATTCTATCTCTACTATCCTATTCCACTTTCTCTCGTAAAGATTCGACTTACAAGGTGATGCAACTTTTTAGCCCTTACTAAAAGGAGAGAACTTAATAGTTCTTTTCGGGGATATTCGGGGGGAACTTTGAGGTTTAATTCTATTTCTATCAAATGACCAAAAAAAGGCAAAGGGGAAAACGCGAACTTCTTGCAAAAATATCTCAAAGAATTGTGAATACATTTTGATGAAACTTTGTTTACCTTATTTACGAATAGTGACTAATTGGCAATAGCGACTTATATGTTATGGTAACATATTGTTTATTTATTAAAATGATAAGAATTAAAACTTTTTTAACTGGGCCTTAAAATTGGTTTTTTTACGTTTATGCACATGAAATACGTTATCTGATAAAAATAAAGGCATACTTGATAAAATTTTAGTCGGAAAAATAGATCTAAAATCTCAAATCTGCTAAAATAAATACAGAACGATTCCCTTTATCCTATATATTGATTGTAAAAAAATTTCACACAACCTTTGAAGAAATTTATTTTTGATCCATGTTTGTTTTACCTTCCCCTTTTTTTTCCTTTTCTAGGAACGCAAAGATAAATACAAAGATATTTTAAAATTATAAATAATTCTTCATTAATTAATTCTATAAAGTATTATAAGTGAAGAATAGTATTATAGAATTGAAAACACTATCAAAAACAACAATTTTATTTAAAATTATTAGCTTACTTTTTAATTACGTTGCTCATTAAAATTTCTCTTATCATTTAATAAAAAGAATAAAAAAATGTCTTAAATGTATAAAAAAGGCATCGCTAATATTTGACAGTACCTAAATAACTCTAATAATTAGATATTTTTATACTTCAACATTTAAGCAGTTTTTTGCTTGAAAAATAAGGCAGCGAAATTATGTCAAATTAGGAAATGTAGAACATGCCCTGGTCAGAGATAGATTAAGGTTATTTAAAGAATTTTTTTTTCAAATGTTCACTATGTGTCATGCTTAAATATTAAAGTCACGACACTAAATAAGTCATTTTTTTACTTTTGGTAATGTCTTACAAAAAAAAAAGGAGAAAGAGATTTAAATGAAGGAAATGAGAAAAAGAATAAAAGGAGAGAAAGGTATAGCCCAAAACTTAAAATATGATTTTTCTTTTATAATAGCATCACCAAATGATATTTCATAAGATGAATTGTATGAATATGGAACATAAACGTTAAGATTATATTTATGTTTTAAAAATTGAAATTAGTTATAGAGGTATCACTTTAGTTGTTGACAAATACTTCTAAAATACCATTTTAGATTGCATATAGGGGAAAGTTTTTTAGTACGATATATATATATATATATATATATATATATATATATATATATATATATATATATATATATTTTTATTTATTTTTTTTTTTTTAAATTGATATCAGGACATTACAAATATTACACTGTTCCTTATTATATTCCTTATTATTCCTTATTATCTCTTGTACAGTCAGCAAAAAAAAAAAAAGATATCACCCTGAATAATTTTCGTTCTAATGATCGGATTTTCACGAACTAAGTGTCAATCTTAATGGTTCCTGGGGGTGACCTCAAATATGCTAATTAGTTAGTGCTAACTATTAAGTTACGAAATCAGACACAAAAACGTACTTTCTCTGAATAAACATATATTTTTTTTTACATATTTGGATTCCTTATCTTCAAAATATAGGGGGTAGCCGCAATCTGGGAAATGTGGTTACCATAGTTTGGTCAGGAGAGCGATTCAAAGTTTGGACCCCTTAATGTTAATTTCACTTTTTGCGTTTTCAATCATATTTTAAAAACTAACGAAGCAATTCAAAAAAATATTGCACCAACTCATAAAACGCATTTACCCAAAGATAATTTCCTGAAAAAAATAATTTTTAATAATTATTAATTATTTTTTATTATTTAATTAAAGAGAGGATGAAAACATTTTGAATTATAAGGTATGGATTTTTTTATATCATATTAATCTACATGCTTTTCAATTGAAAAATCCAAAGTTTCAACTGTTTTTATTTATTAGAAGATGAGAAAAATTAAAATTAATTATTTAAAAAAAAATAATTTGGCGACAATGAAAAAAATGATTAAATGGGGCGATTAATATTAAAATGTGATAAACTTACGAAGAACTTGACTTAGCGCGCGTGGCGTAAAATTTCATTCATATTTTTTTCGCTAATAATCGTTTGCTAATCTTTTTATTTTTATTTTTTTAAAACTATAAAATACAATGTTTCTTTTTTAGTCCTCTAAAAATCTATTTGAAATTAAGTAAAGAAATTTGAATAAAACATTTTATTG
The DNA here is from genome assembly GCA_949128135.1 of Parasteatoda lunata. Classification (NCBI taxonomy): domain Eukaryota; kingdom Metazoa; phylum Arthropoda; class Arachnida; order Araneae; family Theridiidae; genus Parasteatoda; species Parasteatoda lunata. Next base: position 30,776,496 of record OX421979.1, read on the forward strand.
AATAAAAAACATTTTATTCAACGAATGTCGAGTTTTATAAAAGCATGCTTTTGATAGAATATGATTATACACCAGATTGTGCTTATTTAATGTGATTATTTTTTAGTTTTTTTTTTCTCAATAACTAATACAATTACAATAATATACATACGTATGAATAGATTTGGAATAAAATATTTATCAGTTTCTTGTATATATTTTTTATAAATATTAATAAAAATCATCGCAAATTTCTCATCGTGTTAATCTTAAAAGTAATTTCTTAATCACCTGTCCGGAAGTGTTTCGCAGAACTATTTTATCAACTATTTAATTAAATTGTAGCATTTTTAAAAATTTTATTCTTTACTACATTTATTATTTCTTCATCAATATACTAATAAATTTTTTTAGTACTTTAATTTTGATTTTCTTCAAAGTAAAGTTCCTTTTTACATTATAGTCAAGTTTTTTTTAAAAAGAATTATTGTCTGCTAGCTAAGAATAAAGCCTTGTTAAGAAATTAAAAACACTCCGCTGTTTAAAATTATTTAATGCAAAACAGTTGATTATTTACTAAGCATACTATTTTTTTCGAAAAAAGAATATAAATCATTGATTGTCTTTTTTGTTTTGTTTCTTGTGACTTCAACATAGATTATCTAAAATAGTGTTCATGTTTTATAAGTCACTACCAAGAGTATAAAGATACCGAACATAAAAAGCTGTCAAATACGTAGCCAAAACTTTTAAGCGTCGTGAAATATCTCAGTATCTTAAATGATTCTTTCTTTATGATTCCATGTAGATTTTTTTCCGAATAATATACTAAACTATTTTGTTAAATGTTTTACTTTAGCACGATTCCCAAGATATTATTGTAGTATAATTTGTTATCAGGAACAATGCCTTATTTTGTTTAGCAGGAAACACTAAAAATTGAAATTTGTAAGAAGTTTCCGAAGCCGTGTGAATTTTAGAATCATCTGATTTAAAAAAATGCAATAAAAAATACGTAAATTTCTGAACTTATTTTGATTAAAAACAAAAAATAAAAAAATAATAAAAAACGTGGCAAGAAGGCTAACATACTTTTTACAGAACTATGAAAACCAGTTTTTCCTATATTTCGTCAAAAGAGGATAACAATGATATTGCTCCAAGGAACCTACTCAATAATTTCGCTATTTCCAGAATGAAATCTGTTTGATCGAAACATATTTCTTTGAAAATTAAAACGGGTAAAAAATTAACTTTTATTATTTATCTAAGCTTATTCCATTCATTTAATGATAGCGGTATCAAGGTTAAGGATATGCGATGGAAGCTCCGTTTACTATTATACTATAAATGCGTTAAATCATGTTGCTTGAATAATTTATTTTAAGCATATTATTTAATAATTTTAAGCAAATAAGGGTGTAAAAATAAACTCGATCAAAATACTCCGAAAGTATACCCTAAAATATTTATAGAATAAACTTTGGAATCTATAGATACAAAATACCTTTTCAAACAACTACGAGTAGGACGGAAACGCTAACTTGTTTAAATTAGTTGTCCTTGTAACTATTTAATCTCGATTTCTGGTGCTAGGGGACATTCCATTTTCACATTCGACTTTTGAAATTTCAATTGTAAACGGAATTTTTTTATGTCCTTAAATTAAAATGTTAAGGCTTTCAGCAAAAAAAAAATTGTACTGCATTGATTTTATTGCAAGTTATTCAAGCTTGACAAGTTTTGAGAATGGGTGAATATATTTGAACGCTCGAAACATGTCGACTTTTACTTCCCTCTTCGTATTTTTTGAAGCCAGTTGAGTTTTTATCATCAATTATAGTGTTTTACATTTGGGTCTTGATCATTATTTTGATAAGGATTTTACACTCGTTAAAGTAAAAATATGCATTTTCATATTTCAACAGGATTTATGTGGTCTTTAAAAACATAAGAGCATGAATATTGTAAAAGTTATATTTAACTTGGTTTAAAATTAAAATTTTGAGACCAGATATTTTGAGTTAATGAAATTAAATATTTTATCTTTTAAATTTTCGTGCCCCCCTTTCAGTATCTTAAGGACCTTACAAGCTCTGTTTAAAAAGAGAGTATCATATCAGATATATATAAGAAAACAAAAATAATAATAGTATCAGTATTTGGTGGTAAATGTAGCTTATCGTAATTGAAGAATATGCTGTGCGATATTTTATGGTGAATTTGCGAACGTAAGTTTCTAAATGTATCGAAGCATAAGGATGCTATTTGCTAATCATCTTTATCCAAAGAAAACCTTGTAATCTCAATATCTAGCAGAATGAAGCGATTTTTGAAACAATGAATCATACTATATGCAACATATTATTTCAATATCTTATTCTTAAACATAACATATTTCAATGTTTTTAAAATACCACTAAACATTCAGTAATTCCTTGAGTTATAGGAAAAAGAAATATCGTAAATTATAGAAAAGCTTGTGAATGTGCATTAGAATTACTATACAATATACATTTTATTTTTCAAGCACTTTTTTTTTCTTCAAACTTTCTTGCCTAGAAGACTCGATTAAAGTTGTAAAAGTGATTATCCCTAAAATTTTGTATTTAGCCATAATAAGTTATGTTAATTTGATTTTAGTATTAAATCCTCGAATAAATATAGCAAAAACAACATAATCTAAATAATATGAGATAAAAAGTTCATGTATTTAAATTCTAAAACTTAGAAAATCATAAATAATTTATAATCGATTCAAATTTTCTTTTGAAGGGAGATAAAAATTAAAAAAACTTTGCTTTTTGGACAGAAATCAGCTTAAAAATTGTCTATTGCCTAGAAACTTCGAGATATTTTCTATTAACTATTAATTAAACCTTTCTGAGTAATCACAGAACATTATTTCAATTTTTTTCCAGTCAGAGCTTGGTTGCTTAGCAACCTAGTAAAATTAAGCATTCTTCTTTTGAATTAGTCAATGGGTTATCTTAAAATATTCATTTGCGCTGGCGACTTTTTTTGGCGGTTTTCTGGACTATCGCCAAATATATAAACCTTTGTTGCGACCCTATTTACCACCCATTTTTTTCAAAATTTTGTCTACCCCCCCTAATTCAAGTATCTGGATTCCAAATATGTAAAAAAAAAATATGTTTATTCAGAGAAAGTACGTTTTTGTGTCTGATTTCGTAACTTAATTAATAGTTAGCACTAACTAATTAGCATATTTGAGGTCACCCCCAGGAACCATTAAGATTGACACTTAGTTCGTGAAAATCCGATCATTAGATCGAAAATTATTCAGGGTGATATCTTTTTTTTTTGCTGACTGTACATGTGTAATCATGAAAATCCGGTGTAAATCATGGGTGACTGTCCAAATTTGAAAAACTCAAAAACACCGTAGTGTAATCCCAAAAAATAAAAATGCTTTCTAATTTGCCAAATCTTGAAATGGTGTCCTGATATGGGGTAGTACTAAGATAGTTTTAATTCTTTTACTCTTTGACCATAGTTGTTTACTGACAATTTTATCAACCAAAAAATGCGTAAAGCATAACAAAATTTTCACTCGCAATCGACTAAAAATATGACACTTTAATAATGAATTTAAAATCTGAACAAAGGTTTTTCTGAGCTTTGAGAAATTTAATAAAAAACAAACAATCAAATTGAAATCAGATCGTAATTTTTTGAATTATTTCTGCAATACATTCGCATAACCGTAGCAAAATCAATATATATATATATATGATGACATTTCTGGCAAAAAACAACAACATAATACTGGTTAATGAAACCAAAAGATACGATGAACGTAACCAAAATATCTGATTTTTACCTTTATTTGTTAATTTTTCTGTTCATTATGGAAACGGTTTATCAGAAGTTCTTTATTTTCAAATTTATAGTTATTACCACACATTTAATGAAAAATGCAAAACTAAAAAGCAAATTTAACTGAATAAGTGATTTTTATGCCATGCTCTAAGATATCATGACAAAATGACCAAAATTATCAAATTTTATCACATATTATAAAACCATATATGATACTGTAAATTTTACCAAAATCATCACCAAATCGCTTCGTTAAAAATTGCAGTTTTTTTGTCCTCCCATTAAGTCAGAAGCGCGGTAAATATTACCAATTTTTGATAATTTATTCATGCATTTTTTCTCAGTGTAACAAGCAAATATAGTGATAGTTTATTTAATACGTCGGAAAATTTATTGAGGGAAACTGGAGTTGCAACTTTGAAACTACCAACAAAATATGTAATACTTGAAAGAAAGAGAATAAGTTGATAATAAAATTAAATAATGCATAAAAATTAAATGCATTTTTCATATAGATTGAAAAGGAGAAAACAAGGTTGGCAAGGTTTAGGACAGAATGGATTAATCCACGGTTTAAACCCTGGTTTAAACCGTCCTGTCCAAAACCCCATTGCCCAAAACTGTCCAAAACCCTTTTACTCAAATTATGTCACAATTTTATTTGAACAATATTTAAAAGGTAAAATAAACATAGAACTAATAATATATTGATAATAAAATCTACTAGAGAATATTTGTTTTTAAAAGTATAATGTTTTATTAATATTGTTTTACTCTTCAATTTAAACAAAGGAAGATTAATCAGTAATCAAGTTCAATTGGTCCTCTCATTCATACATAACTGAAGTTTGACCTTGCCATACAAGTTAAGCTATTCTGTTAATACATTTTTCAGTTATTTTGTATTTCCAATTTAAACTATTATATTTATATTTAAAAACATTTTTTTTTTCGATAGATGTCTTTCTTATCATCCTGTGATGCACAAATTATAAAATTTTTCAGAAAAAATATTGTGAAAAATAAAAGGTTAATTTTAAACAAATTTAGTATTTTTTTAAAAAAATTATTATTTTTTTTTAATATTGCATTATTTATCCTTATGCAAAAATATTATTTATCAGTATTAAAAGCATATTTAAAGGATTAGGTATTCACTTTTGTTGTTCAATGAATTGTGGAGCTTCAAAAATTATAAGCCTTTTCCTATTATATTATATTATTTTCCTTTAATAAGTTAAAGTAAATTGTATAAAAAATAACAAATATTTTTTGATACATGTAATTATTATGTGTACAATGGTTACACCTATAGAATTTTTTCCTTTTACCAAATTTCAAGGTTTTGGACACTTTAAGACAGTTTAGAACAGTTTTATCCAGTTTAGGACAGATTTATCCAGTTTAGGACAGTTTCATCCAGTTTAGGATGGTTTTATCCAGTTTAAGACAGTAAAACCCACGTGTCCTGTCCGAAACCAGTTTAGGACGTCCAAAACCCCAACCCTGGGAGAAAATAATTTATTTTTCAAATCAAATATGAAACACGAAGGGCGCATTACATGCTAAGGAAAAAAAATTTTGGTGATGACAGAACTTCATTAAAAAATTGATGCGTTCGATGTTTTCCTTTCTTTGAGTCTAACAAATATCAATTATTTTCTCCATTTTAGTTTTTTCAAATTTTACAATTTCTGAGTTATTTAAATAAATTTTTTTACCTCGTTAGTTTTGTTTCTATTATTTTGTTAATGGTTGAAATTTCAACAAGAGATTGAATGGTAATAAATTTTGTCTGTATCACTTTGAAAACAATTGATCCTTGCATTGACATTAGGCACTGAGTCTCAGATGAAATTTCAACACAAAATAGAAAAGGGTCTAAAACTTTGTTGAATAATAAATGCTATGTGTTAACAATATGGCTATACGTTCAATTAAATAGTAGCTATTAGAAAAACACCGAAACTTGTCAACAGGCAAGCTCCAGTAGAAATCGGAAATTGGATAGTATTTTGCTAAACGATAAATTCTATTTGGAGATAAAATGACGTTAAATTCTGTTTGTTGGGGTCTGTAAATTATAACAGCCTGCACTGTCATCAAGCACAAAGTTCTGGTAAATATTTGAAGCACTCTACACAGTAGAAAATTCCAAATCAAATCGTGAAATCCATTTTCATCGCAAATTTTTACCGAACAAAAAATCTGATATACCGAAATTTTTACAGTAATAATTACTGTAAGAAATTTTTTAATTAATTTTTACAGTAATTTATACCGAATCATTGTAATTAAATAAATATTGCGGTAAAAATTACGGTATATTATTTTACGGTAAAAATGGACGTTACGGATGTTGCAGTCAGGGTACCACTACTTTTTACCATAATTTTATCCGAAATTTTACAGTGTAGTTAGCCTGCAAGAAGCCAAAATTTCGGTTGCAAGATTCAACTCTCTTTAAAATGAAAGTGAATTAATTAAAACACAGCAAAATAAATTTTTACGAGAAAATATTTTGAATTAATAGTGATTTTTTATGAAATCTCACGAATAAATTTTATTTTTTGCAGTATTGCTAAGCATTAATAACTTGAGAATCAAAGAAAATTCATAAAAATTCTCAATAATGCTCTTGATAAAGCCAACTATAAATACATATTTATCTCAAATTAGTTTTAAGCTTATTGATATCGCTTCGGTAACTACAGGCAAAACAGATTAAGAACCCCAAGTTCTCAGGGAAGTTCAAGTTCATTGTGAAATTCTTTAATCTATCTTACTTTACAAAGCTACTTACTACAATTAAAATGGAACACATTTCTTTTAATCACTCAGGCAAACATTATAAAAATGCTGCTAGTTTTTATTAAAGACCTAAATGTAACTTTTAAATCAAAAATAAATATTAGGGGGACCGGAAAGTAATGTCGGTTCGGTGCATTTGATATTTGTCATCAAGATTTTATTTTTAATCAATAATGTATTCAACCTCGTTAGCAACAACCTTTCAATGCCGGATCGAAAATGGATCGAAAAAAATGAATTGGTTTTTAAGGTTAACAAATATTTCATGCACCGAAACGACTTTACTTTCCAGTCCCCCTAATATTTGCCAAAAATATTTACTGCCTGAATCATAATATTTTTCGAAAAAAATAATTAGTTTTCAGAAAATTACTATGTATGTGAATTTTTTTTGACAAGTGTCTACTTCCTTTATTATTTTCAATTTCATTTAAAACTTGTTTTTACATTCAGATGCATTTTCGTTTCAAATGCACTTTAAAAACTGTTTAAAAAATTTAAAATTTATTAACGAACTTTTAATTTTATCAATAAATTTTCGATTCTAATTTTATACTATTCAAAGGTTTATTTCAATCCCCTAAAAAAGAGCATTCAAAAATGTGATCGAATTAAATGCGAAATAAAATAAACAGTACTTTTCTGTTGACTTCATTTTTAATTTTGATTTTCGCGTTTTCTATATTTAAAAAAAAATTTTTTTGAAAAATTTTCGTTTAGAGTTATTAAACACTATCGTTTAGAGTTAGTAAACACAAGCTAAGGGACAATAATTTTATAATTATGTAGCTTGGTATTTTCTTGTTTATTTATGAAAAATACATACGTGTATTATTCAATTGAGAAAAAGGAAATGCAGTTATTGAATGAAATTCATATTGGTGAAATTATAGAAAAATCATAGAATAGTGAATAGTGTAGAAAGCAAGTAAATGGGGAAAAAATTGAATTAAAAATAAATAAATAAATAAAAACAAACAGAAAAGATAGAATATAAAAACTAAATATATAATTTCTTTTTAATGCTAGAGCATGAAAAAACTCTTCATTCAAATTTTTCCCATAAAAATTTTGAAAAGTTATCGTTTACAGATCTAGTAGAACTTAGTAAAATGAACACAGAAACATGAATAATCATTTGATCTTGTTTATTTATGTTTATTAAACTGTTTTGACGTTATTTTACTGTTATCACAAAGAGAACACTATTTCTTTTGGCTAACTTATAAAATGTGGCCATAAAAAATTTGTTATAAAGTACTTCAATCTCATCATTCAAAATTTTTTTAAACTTAAAAATTGGAATAATAATTTTAATCATATTATCATTTTAATCATAATTTTTGTTTTGTTTTTATTATTCATCGTTTTTATTATAATCATTAGAATATTATTTGGATCATTTTATTTATCATTTATTTCTTTGGCTAACTTACAAAACGTGACTGTAAAATGATTTGTAAAATGAATATTTTATTAAAATCATCATAATATCATTTTTATAATTTATTTATTTTAACTACCTAACAACACGTGGATGTAAAATAATTTATTATGAAGTGCTTTGATCTCAACACAAAGCTGGAATTTTTTTTTTAATATTAACTTCATTTTAATTTTAAGTCTGCTTGTTTGTTTACGACAAAAACTAGTCAAAATGTTGATTGGCAATGAAATTGCGATACATTTTGCTCACACCCTTTAGAAAACAATGTTTTTAGAAATAAAATTCAGACTCTAAGCTTTGTTACTTGTCGAAAAGCTATTGAAATTACGATTAATAAAAAATTGTATTTTGCAATAAAATGGTAACGTTTTTGTTCGTAGTAGTCAGAAAACAAGTGAAACTTGTCTTGTTAAAAATAACTCTTTGGAATTTTAAAATTTGTTGAATTTTGAGCTTTCAGGATATTAAGAAACTGGTTGGAATTTTAGACTGACGATAAATTATATTTGGCGATAAAATGGTGTTATAAATTTTGCCTGCATTGATGAAGAAACGAGTGATACTGTCATCAAGAACACAGTTCCAGGAAATTAAAGACCTACTAAACTTTGAGTCCTTTGGTTATTAAAAAAGTGGAGGCTAATTATGAACTATTTTTGGCAATAATATGGCAATAAACTGTACTTGTAGCAGCACAGAACAATAGTACAGATTTGAGTCCACTGGAACGTCAGAAAGTGGTTGAAATTCGGAATGCAACATACTACCCTCACAAACACGGAAACAACTTAAACGTATTAAATAAATATAATAATTTTCAGGGCTCGAAGAAACTCAAATATTTTACTCGTCCCCCAGGACGGCTTGTCCAACAATGTACCCGTCCTCCTTTGAAACTAACCCGTAGCTTCTGAATAAATAAAAATATAATTTTCTCTTATTTATTACAAACATTTATATAAATTGCACAATGAATTAGTAGCTACTAGGATTACAAATACTAGGTTTACATTATACAGTAATAAAAGAAATACTAGGTTACTAATCGTAAAACCTAGTATTTATTTCATGAAATAATTTATTTCTTTTATGAAATAATTTAAATAACAAAGGTCAAGTTATTTGGAATGTCAATTTATCCGAGGGTACTGCGTTTTTTTAAATGAATCAAATATGACGTTTGCCAGTTCCACAATCATGCCAGTTCCACAATCATGCCAATGATTTACAGAGGTTTCTGCACAGAAATCTGAAAGGGGTTTTCCATTTAGGTAGATGTTCATAATTGCGTTTAACGCTTCTTGTTTAAGACCAGTACGTAATGTGTTTTTGTAAGTTCATTGCTGAAAAGCCTCTTTCAACCGCTGCAGTACTCTCAGACAGAGAAAATATCAATTCCACCATGCGCAGTATGTTGGTGTATTTCTAGATTAGAGGGTCATTTTAGAAGTGAGGCTCTAGATTCTTGCAAGATAACAAAAATTGAAAATGTATCGCGAACATTAACGGGAAAATGACCGTCCGCGCGGACGTCGGATTCGAGAAATTTGTTGTCCGCGGGGAATTTTTAACCGCCGAGGACGGGCGGTTTTTCGAGCCCTGATAATTTTGCGATCTATTTTTGACTTTTAATGAGTCTTTCTATTTTAATATTTTATGATCTTTACAACCTTGAAGTCCATTTTTTTCTGTTTATAAAATTTTATTCTTGAAAGATTGAAAAACGAATGTTAACTATAAAATTAGAAAAGCAATACACGCACCAGCTTCTACTTTCGAAATTCTCTCATAATGAAGTTTTACCAATGTAAGTAGATTTCGTTTACATTTTTAAACGCAAGTTTTTTCACGTTAAAAATTGATACATACAATTAAATACGGGGAAAAAAAATATTGGTACACGCAACTTTCACTTGTTCTCTTACTTATTCATCGTCATTTACGGAGCACGTTTTTCCGCTTATGCTAAGGGTCACTGATCATATAGCTCAACTCAATATGTAATTTACTTCATTGATAGTTTCTAACATTTCAATTAATGGGAATTTTACTGTTGCAAAAAAGTGTTGTGTCAGTCGGGGCAATTGTCCGTTTAACCCCTAACTAATTAGGTTTTCAAGTAAAACTCAGCATGGAACGTTATTTTGAAATACGTGCTATATTTTTTATGTGATTTATGTGTAGGAAACAAATATTTTATTGAAGTCTAGTTAAAAAAATGACATTGTGTTTTACATGGTAAATAGTTTCAAAAAATATAATAACAGATAAATCTGCATTGTGAGTCGACTATTGTATGGGACTGTAGTTTTAAATATGGGACATAGAAAAAGATACTCTTTTTCTTGATACATTGCGACTCTTGGAAATTTTAAAATTAGTCATTTTCGTGTGTTTCAAAATGAAAGAAAGCTCAAGGTTTGATTAAAAGTATGTGTGTTTTAAAATCATGCAGCATATTTGAAAGAATATTGTATTAAATAAATATTTAAATAATAATTTTAAATTATAACGAAGTATAAAAACGGAGTTTGAACAGACAATTAATGTTCAACTCTGTAGCCTTATAATTTGGAATCCAATTCAGAAGGCGCTCCTGGATTAAGCATTGGGACAAACTTATCTTTGTGGTTTACTTTTACATGAAACAAACTCGCATTTACGTTACAAGGAGAGAAAAACCGCGTAAACCTCTCACGCTTAGTCTAAAGGCAAGGAGAATCAAATCCATAATCTGTTTACCACTGAGGATATTTTGCATCAGCACTGAAATCGGTGCAAGAATATATATATATATATATATATATATATATATATATATATATATATATATATATATATATATATATATATATATATATATATATATATATATATCAAGGCTGAAAACAGATCATTGAATTATAATTAGATTTATATTTCAAAAGAGGAGTTATTTTTAGAATCTTTCCCTCTTTCACTTCCATATTAGGAAGCATTAAATGATTTTCCTTAATGTGTAGGAATACAAATAATGCAAAGACTGAGCCTTTTCACCTATCTCTGGGTTAGTATAAAATGCGAGAGCAATGGTTTTCGCATGTCTCTTTCAACATGATGTGTTCCATGTAAGATCTGCCGGAACCATCAAGACTTTTGTCCACACCCTCTCCCTTGTGGAGTGGGGATGTGAACTGTTATAACCACCAGCCATCATTTCAATAAACCTTTATAGAGAGTATTATGGCTTACGACTGCTTTATTCAGGCTGAATACACCCATGATAACAGGGTTGTTGCCCCGATATTATATATATATATATATATATATATACATATATATATATGTAAAAAAGTAATTAAAGTTTATTTATAATAAAATTTAATAAATAATTGTATGTTGTAAGAATGATTATTTTAAATTTTTTTTATAACACATGATGACTTAATTTTTAATTTATTATTTTTTTAAAAAATATATTTTTAATTTAAAATATTAAAGAAAATAATGCATTTGCAGAATACTTGAATAACATTTGTCATTCAGTATTGTTTCTGAGTGCATTAATATACAACACAGCTATCGTTTGATACATCTTTTAAAACTTCAATTTGCTGAAAGTTGTAAAATTTTGTTATTTAAAACTATTGTCATACTTTTTTAGTAAATGGTGACTGATGCACGTTAAATCTGTCAGGTGATAAAGTCCTCCATAATCCCATAACAAATCAATTCCTCTGGGGGGTACTGATCCAGGAGCTCCCTTGTCTTCTGGATTGGGATCAAAATTACAAGGATACGGAGTTGAACATTGCTAGTGGTTCACTGAAAACTGGTTCGGGTGCTCAACGACGGTAATAAAATAAAATAAAACGTTAATATAAAGAACCGTGGTTGCTCAGGGAATAGAGCGTTTTATTCCCAATGGGAAACCGGGTTCAAATCCCAGCGAAGTCTGGTCAATACGAATTCCGCACCCGGTTTGTACCAATCACAGTGCTGACGTAAAATATCCCCAGTGATAGACGGATCGCGGGTTAGAATCCCCTTGCCGTCAAGCTAATCATTTGAGGTTTTTGTGGTTTTCCAATGCGGCTTTTGCAAATGCGGGTTAGTTCCAACAAAAATTCCTCTACAAAGGAAAATTTCTCTCAATACTTTCAAGTGTTTCATTTTTTTCTGGATTGGGTTCAAAATTGCAAGGATATGGAGTTGAACATTAGTAGTCGTAAACCCAAAATTGGGTCCGCTGTTCAACAAGAGTTATAAAACGTTGATATAAGCAGCACTGTTTCTAGTTTTGTTATTAATTTTCATACCATCAATGTATATTTTAGTGAATCTGAGGTAGGCTTTATTGAATAGGTAAATTTCAGCGGAAAAAAAGAATTTATGACACCTAATGTTTATGATAATAAAAATTAGTATTTTAAAATTAGTATTTTAAAATTACTATTTTAAAATTAATATTTTAAAATTAATATAAATATTACTGATTTTGCAAATTGAATCATTATAATAATTTTGAAAGGACATAAATTACAACAGCTATTTAAGAACCAAGACTTTGAGTTATAAAAACTTTAAATATTTTAGTTTCTTAACTGTTTAAAAATTAATAAATTTATTAAAAAAGGAAGCCTAAAATATTGAAGAAATGTGCAAGTAAATTAATTATTTTAAAAAACTCAATCAATATAAATTAGAAAATAAAAACCATATATATAACAGTGTTTGCTAAAATTGTTCATAATGGTGCATTATTATAAAAATGAAGGGAAAACTAAAAAAAAAAATTGTATCACTATGAAAAAACATTGACATAGCAATCGGAAATAAACACTCAAAAAAATATTAAAAATGAAAGAATCTTTTAACAATAAATTATCTTCAACTTAATAAAAATCGAAGGGGAATAAAAACCGAATTTCGACTTTAAAAAAAACCGAATCATCAATATCTTCAAGAAAACAAAATAAGGACTCACCCCTTTTTTATATGCCATAACTTCTTTTTTGCGTCATCGAACACTATTTATTAATTCAGAATAAAACCAGCTAAGTTGAGTTGTCATTTTTATCTATCGAAATCACTACCACGGAAGGATCACCCAATCGCAAGATCAAAACGTTTTAAAATCAAACAAAACACTCATCAAAGGAGACGAAAATTAAAGATTTTTTTTATCTTTTTTAAAATTTCCTTTACTAATAACTATTCGACTACATTAACCGATACACTCAACCAATCGTCGCCAAACGAACAAAGAAAAAAGTGCTGACGCTTAAAGAAAGACCCTTTATTTTTTTCTAAAATCGTTTGCTTTTTCTTATGAAATATAAATTAGATGTTTCTTTTTTTAATAATTTTATTTAACGTATTGACTCTATTCTTATTTTTGTATATTGTAAAACTAAAATTGAAATTTTGCACAAATTATTAAATGCATTTCAAACCCGTAACATTTATCCGACCTGAAAGTATACTTTAATGCAAAAAACATAATATTCCATGCAAAATACACCGACATTTCTTCCGACCCCCCCCCCCCACACACACGCAAAAAAAGAAATCTGCGTAGTAAACAACATAATCAATATTAGTCCAAATACACAAAAATAGAATAGAAAAAATTCTATTTAAAATTAAAAGATTATAAAACGATAGTAAAAATACTAAGTTTATGGAATTGTTTGCATAAAAATTGTGTTATTTTTCTTTTTCTACAATAATATTTTGGAATAAAATAAATCTTATCAGGTCTGTTTGTGGCTATAAAATTTATGTGAAATTTGAAATTTTTAACTTGAAGCGTAGGGGAAATGTAAACGTATACATCTATTTTAAAAACAGAAGGAAAACTCCAAATTCTATCTTCAAATGAATAATACAAAATTAATTAATTTAAATTTTTTTCGATATTTGGAAAAGCGGTGTTTTACATTTAAAATCTTTTTGCTGACATTGTGAGCTTAAGGGAATGGAGCAATATTGCACGGAAAGAATTTTTTTTAAAACAAACACGTTTACGAAAATTAATTCTTTTTCAAAATCATGTATAAAAGTTTTCGGAAATACACTCCTCAAAAGTGAAATTGCAACACCAAGAAATAATGCACGTAGCGTCATGCAAATTTCAGGAGCGATAGTAGTGAGATAACATATTTTCTATGAATAAATTGCTTTATAATGATTTTATTAGTCTGTTTTTTTAATCATTTCATATCCATCTCACTACTATCTTTCCTGAAATTTGCATGACGCTACGTGCATTATTTCTTGGTGTTGCAATTTCACTTTTGAGGAGTGTATTTAAACAGGTCATACTTTTTGAATGTAATCATTATGACCATTTGCGACTTGATTGGGATTCACATATTTAATTGTAAGGGATTAGCCGCCAAAAGTTGCTTATTAGACTATCGTAAATGACTGTTCTGTATAGAGGGGAATCATAACTTTAGTGAGATATGTCACGAAAGTAAACTCTTGACTTCAATTCGGCAAACAAATTCGATAAAATGTGAATATGAAAACAAAAAGTAAATATGAGTAAGTCGCAAAAAATCTACTGAACATCGTTTACACTGTACAGAATTTCGGATCAAATTATGGGGAAAAGGGGTGTAAGTACACCGGGTGGTGATATTTTTACCGCAAAATCCATTTTTAGCGGAACACAAAATCTGATATACCGTAATTTTTAAAGTAATAAGTACCGTAAAATCACTGAATCATTCTAATTAAATAAATATTACCATAAATATTAAGGTATAATATTTTACGGTAAAAAAAGAGGATTTTACGAATGGTGCATCCAAAGTGCTACTTTATACCGTAATTTGATCCGAAATTTTTTCCATTGTAGGGCGTAAAAATAGGTTCATAAAGTCAAACATTATTATGGCTGTAATACTTTGTACTTTGTACATTTTCAGAATTTTTAAAACATTTCCTCAATATAAATTCTGTGCATGAACAAAGTTGATAGACACACATTAATGACAAAATATTATGAAGAAAAAAAAAAAAACTTTTTTTCTGGTTTAGCACGAATACGTAAGAAATATAATATTGGGTGTAACTTAAAAGAATAAATTTAATCGATGGATGAAACATTTTCCATGATATTTATGTGCATTTTATATAAAGTTATGTTGCAAGACTTTCTGATAAATTTTTTTAAGAAAGCTGACAAATAGTCGGTAGTTTATTTTAAATTATTATACGGGGATTATTCTGGTACAATTACCGTAATGTAAGGTAATCACGTTTCTGGTAAAAGAATCCATAAATCTGGTTAATAAAACTAAAACATACGGTATTTAAACTAATCTTTTGGTAATTTTTTTATTTATATGGTAAAGGTATAACGGAAATTCTTGTTTTCAAAACTATATATCTTATTACCACTCATTTAGTGAAAAATACACTACTTAAAATTAAATGTAACCGAATATATATTTTTTATGCCGTGCTCCTAAGGTATCATTGCGAAATTTTATCACATATTATAAATTTAACTCACTACTCATTTTATCACATATTTCATCGCTATATTTTATTGTTAATTTTACTAAAGTCATTATTAAAGCGCTTCGGCAAAAATTACCTATATTCTGGTACTAGTTTCGACCATATTTTTTCTCTCAGTGTATTATTATTATTCGAAAAACGCACCAACTTTTCATCTGAACCAAAAAAGTTAACTGAAACTTCCTTTTCTTTTCGGACTACGTTGTTTATTATCACTTGTAATTTGTTACTTAAAACGTAGTCAAGATCCGGCTACAAAACATAGTTTCCCAATCGACTAATGGACTATTTGTGTCAAACTTTCACTTAGTTGATATCTAACCCCGCTTGTCGCTCCGATTGGTTTGGGTACCCCTATTACATTTCCGCGAAGAAAGTTCTGTCCTAAATACTGTCGCGTGCTTTTCTCTTCCCAAACTTGTGAGAATCCTTAAACTTATTTTTTAAACTTGTTGATTTTTATTTGTATAATAATTTTTTTTTTACGGTTGGATCGTTCTACATTCAGATCTCTTTTTCAGTTTCGTGATCAATGCCATTTTATGTATTAGTCATATGTTTATGGATCATTATCGGATCGTTAAGCTTCCTCTTTATGAGTTTAAAATGTTTTTTATTTACTTGATTAAAGTTATTGCGGTGATAGGTTTCCACAATAAGGCGGAAGTTCTTCATTAAATACATTGAAGTTTAATATTATTCGATTTCAAAAGAATTTAAGGCAATTCATGATTAATGAAAATTGCTGATTTCTACGAGGAATGTGGGTCTTTAAAAATTAGTATTTTTAAATTAGAATTAACAGCAATAAGTAAGCGAGCTTTAACTTTGAACTAACGTTGAGTTTTTCTTGTGTGTAAATGCGCATACATAAAATAATTTAAATGTTAAAAATAAAATTGACTATTTTAAAAATTATCTTTTTCGAATAGACTAAAATGGGAAAGGCAATTTTATTTCTGTCAGACTTGAAACTAAAAAAACTAAGGCGTATCATAATTAAAAGATGGAAGAAGATTCAGAAAGAAGTTCCTTACAAAAATCATCCGCATACATTTTTAGTTTCAAGATTGACAGGAATAGATTTTATTTTATTTTTGGCTCTATTAGTTTTGTTGAAGAAGTGAATTGGTCGAAATTTCGAATGGTGATAAAATGAGGACTTATTTTGCTTACAATAACATTTAGAAAACAGTTGTATTTTCGACTGTTATTCGATTGTAAGTAATTTCGAAAATTCAACTGACGATAAAGCATGTAGCTGCGTTTTTAATTTAAGCACTCTGGCTAGTTGAGGAGTGATAAAAATTTTGATTGACGTTTAGTTCACTTTTTTGATTTAGGGCGATAAATTAACAGAGTTATTACTAGACAACAGGATCTTAGTGGAAATTTGAGAACTCTAGTTAATTGGAGAGTGATCCGAATTTCGATAAATAATAAATTCCCAATGGCAATATTTAGGCGTGGAATTTTAAATTTAAATGTCATGAAACATAAGTTGTCACCGGGCACAAAGCACCAAGTCAGGTTTGAGCATTTAGCTATAAATTCAAAATATATCGGGACAGACATCGAATTCAGCAAGTCACAAGAACATTTTGATCTAATATGAGCTTATATAACGAGCATATTCTTTATAGCTAAAATGTACGAAAATTCTACATTTTTATTTCCTACAAACATATCCTAAAATTATCTTTCAACTTTTACAGTATAAATTATTAATTGTTGTAGAATTATTTGGTACCGCTTTTTTTTAGGTAAAGCAGTTGATTTTTTTAGAAAATTATATTTTATAATCCATTTTTCTGCCTGTTTAAAGAAACGACTCTTAAAATATATTGTAGTGAGTTCACAGAAATCTTGCTGTGGATTTTAAGTAATTATGTGTTTTAAAATTTATCAGTGGCAACATGGATTAAGCTTTCAGTTAGTTTATAATGTAATCTCTTTTTTATTATTTACAATTCCGACTCGAAAATAGTTTCGCAATATCCAGAAAAGTAATTAGCTTATGTAAATATTTATCAATTAATAACATTGTTTTTCTTATTTTTAGCGTATTTATGTTTTTCTAATGCATTTTGTATTTGTTTTATTTAACAAATATTTTAGCTAATACTTTGTATGAATGTTTTTCTTTGAACAGTTATTTAAATGAGTTGTTTAAAGTTTTAGTTATATGTTAGTTTTATGTCAGTTATATGTTATATGTTAGTATGTTAGTTTTTTAAATGAGTTGTTATGTGTTTTACAAAACTTTCCAAAAGTTTTCAAATATTCAGCTATTTAAAATAAGCAAAAATGTTTGATTAGAATATATTTTTATTAATTTTTCAGTTCATTTCATAACAGTTAATATAGGAAACATTATAGAAAAAAAAAAAAAAAAACATTTTGAAATTAATGAACTCAATCCGAAAAAACTTAAAACAGACAGGAAATAGCGGAATTTTAAAATGCTTTTCCAAACATTAATTAAAATTATTTGTTTCATAGGGTATTTTGAGTCACTTCTTAAGTTAAGCCACTTCGTGAAGCAAATCAATCTACTTTTTTAAAATTATAAATTAAGCTCTACTTGAAAACTTATTTTAATTTATTTGTTATTGAAAACAGGAATTTAGTGTTTGCCAATACTTTAACATTAAGAGACAACAACCCCATAAGAGTGTTTAACACACGCATTACTAAAATGACTTTTAAGAATGAATGATGGTTTTACATAACTTTGATACACCCATTGATTTTAATAGAACTTGTTATATCAAACTTTTAAATAAACTTGTTAAAAAACCTTAATCTATTTTTTATTTATTTCAAAGCTATTATCATCAAGTACAAAACTTTTGACAAAGAGTCACAGGAGTATATTGTTTTATACTCATTAGTATACTCATAATTGTTTTAGTGTCTTAAACTATAATTATTATAATTTTATTTTTAATATAGACTAACTTAGTCTTTTTTTAACTTTCAGATAAAGCAATTCTGTTTAGTAGCGATCTATTCGCTACTTCTGATATCAGGCAGAACAGATGCGAGACCAGATTTTATTGAATCTATGAGCCGGCAATTCTTTGGTATTTCTGATGATGGTGGTCACCAACACAATAAACAGCAGCAAGATCCTTTTTCTGAAATGTTTGGATTACAAAGCCAAAAGGTTCAATCTAGACCACCTTCTCCTGTGCAAAACCATCGATATAGAACTCACCCTCCTTTGCAGAATCATTCGCCAGGACACCGCCCTCATGCTCCTAATCATCATCAAAGCAAACAACATCATCAAGGACCAGCCCCTCAGCGTCAAGGTTATTATCTAAAACCTCTTAAAACTCATCACCAGTCTCCTCATTATGAAACTCATCATGTGCATGCCCAGCATGTCAAGCATGACCCACACCCAGAGTACAATGGTCCTCCCCCAGTATATGGGCAACAACAAGGTTTCGGACAACGTAATCCTGACTCAAATGATACTGCCACTGTGGGACATCCTGCTGAGAAACAAAGTAATCATCATGTTCAACCAACACAACTTCATCATCAACAGGCTCGACAACCAGAATACGCAATTCAGCATTATCCTAAGCACGAAACCATAGAGTACCATCAACCACCAGAAACTGTTGTTGAATATCAACAGCCTCCAATAGAATACCATGCTCCCCCGCCATCAGAGTACCATCAAGTTCTCCATCAACCAGCTGTAATCGAAGAACACCATGGACCTCAAATAGAGATACACACTGAACCCCATCATCATGAACATCCAACTCATGTAGATTATCATCACCCTCCAGAAGAACATCATCATACTTTTACCCTTCCGAAACCAAAAAAATTTCACCTGAGCTTCAATCAACCCAGTCCTGATTACAAAATAATCGATAAGCACTTGAAAATACCTCCAGTGAAATTTCGATTTCACATAAATCCTAAAATTACGATTACAACTAATACTAAAGATCCTTTGGATAAGAAGCATCACGATGATGAACATGATTTAGAGCCATATCCTCCACCTGATGCGTTTTCTGATCATGACGCTCCTCCATCCTACAATGAGCATGTACTTGAACATTATTCTCCTCATCACCATCACCCGTCTTCATATGATATTCAGAAACAATATCCAGCAGAATACCCAGAAGCAAAGCATTATGCAGTGGATCATGGACACCATGCTGTTGAACATTACGCAGTTGGACATCATACTGTAGAAAAACCGGCTTATCCACCACCATATCATATTGATCTCAGTCGAGGGCATAGCCATCATAATCCCCATCGCAGTGGAAAGCATTATGAGCCAACCTTTAAAGTAAAAACTAGACCAATAATCTTCACAGAGGCTCCACCAACCAAAGCTACGACAACAACGACCACTGCGAGACCAACTAGATCAACAGCACGAACGACAACGACAACTACTACAACAACAACTAGGCGCCCAAGAAGTAGATCACGAGCTCGCTTGAGTGAGAGAAATCCCAGTTTTTCTGTTGCATTTACGCAAACATCCTCAACTGCAACTACGCCAATTGAAAGGTCAGAGGTTGTAACTAGTTCTTCAACTACCTCAACAAAATCTAGTTCTTCAATTAATTCAGAAAGAGAAAGAGAAAGTGGTGGAATTTCAGCGAGAAACGATGATCGATCATCAACCTCATCTGCAACGTCTCAAGCATCTTCAACTACTACAACAACTATGTCTACTTCTACTACCACCACAACTACTACACCAAAACCAACAACAACTACTACAACTACACCTCAACCTACAACGTCGACTACTACTACAACAACCACTCCCAAGCCTACTACAATAACTACTACCACTACACCTCAACCAACTACATCGACTACAACCACGACGACTACTCCGAAGCCTACAACATCCACAGCAGTATCCACAACTACTCGTTCAACTCCCGCAGAAGAAACAACTCCTCGTACCACAACGGCAACTGTCAATGTTGGCGACAATGAAATCGACATGAAGAAAGAAACAGACTCTCCAAGACGCCGACCTGAACCTTTACAAGTAGAGAGGTCAGAAACACTTACAATTGAGAGCTCTGAATCTGTTAAAGTAATTGAAACAACAATGCTTATCGATGGTAAAAACCAAACTGTACGATTTTACTATATTACACAACCTGTCAAGCTTCCTCCTGAGTTGTTCCAGAAAATGACAGGTCAGAATAAATTATCCACCTCGGGTATGAGTGTTATTAAACTCAGAGATAAAAGATTTGTAATGAATGTCGATGACTTGGAATCAATCGAAGATCTATGATCAAGTTCCTGCAGGTTCCAGGATTTAAGTTGAAACCAGATGTGATATTAGCAATAATGCCGATTATTTTTGTTACTCTACAAGGGCCAAAAAGAACAATTGAATTTTATTTGTTGTTTTGTCCAAGTCATTATATGTTTTAAATAATTTGAAAGATAGTGCCTGATAACATACCGCGTGTAATTTTTCTCGTTAGAATTTACTATACGCTATTTATGGGAACATTTCAAACAAGTTTAGAAGAAAATTGATATGTTTTTTTTATGTTTTCAATTCCAGCTTAATGGTGCCAATCCGTAAATGTTTGCTCTAATCAAAGTTGTAGAGCATGTTATATATATATATAAAAAACCAAGTACAGCGCATATATTAACAGATGAAGTAAAAAAAGAAAATGCTAGCGAAAGAAACTGGGATTAATAATCTTGATTTGTCTTGTTTTGCATGAATGTCAACAAGTCTTTTAAAGCTAAAACCACTAAAAGTAAATAACACGCATTGTATTTAAAGAATGACTCCTAAAGAAACTTTTTAGCGTAGATATGAAGAAAAAAAAGTTGTAAAAGTATAAAACCATAGTTTCTTGAGAGTTACAAAATGACTTGTCGTCATGAAAACTTTTGGGAAAGAATATTTTTTAAAAAAAATTAGTTTTTATCAAAAGATGTAAGATTTTATGAAGGTGAAAATATATTCTATTGTGAATAGGGGAATGAGGTTCAAATCCAGGTTTTGCTATAACCAATGTTCTATGAATTATAGAATAATAAATACTACATGACGAACGGTGCCATATACAGGAAACAAGGCATGGCACAAGTGCAAGCATGCATGTATTTATGCAAAGTGATTAAATATTTTGTGGATGATACAAGTTATTGGAGAAAAAGGAACTTACAGGATATTATCCTAATTTGCCCCTTGAACAAAATGGGCTAGAATATTTAATCGCATAGAATTCATAACTGCATATTATATTCTTGTCTTTCATCAGAAATCATACAGCAATTGTTACTAATGTATAACACTTGTATACATACTTACCTCTTTCTTTTTCTGAACATTATTTGCGAAAGAGTTACTTAAAATAAGCTTTCCTAATTAATTTCCATAAACTACATGGTACAGAAGTTTGAATTTACTGATGAATAGTCTTATTATTAGAGCCCGGATTTTGATGACCTAAAAAATCTCAATTAATGCCCTTAAAAAGTGCAAAAAATGCCCTTTAAAAGTGCAAAAAATGCCCTTAAAAATGCAAAAAATGCCTTAAAATGCGAAAATTGCGCTAAAAACGCCTTATGACATGACTTAAATAAAGTAAAAATATTGAACTAAAAAAATTTTTTACTCTTTAAAATTATTATGAGTCATTTCAAAAAATATAAAGCAATGCAATACTTGTTCTACGTTTATTAAAGTTTGAAAAATATGTTTTATATCCTAAAATAACAAAAAAAGGAAAATATATTGACTCCAAAACATTTTCATTTTGTATAGAAACTTTAATGAATATAACAACTTCCATCTCATAATATTACTAAATATCAGAATTACATTGGATTATTAATTTTTTTTTAATATTTTGAAATGTAAACGAGCGTTTCTTGTCTGAAAGTTGATTTTTATACCTGAAGAAGCTTCTTTCAACGTCTACTGATGTTTGCGTACTCAACGTCTACTGATGATGGTGCGTACTTGAAAAAGACGGTCTCACTTACTGACAATTCTTCTTCAATTTGAAAAGATGTTGCTTCACCTGTTAATATCCTAGAGATTTTCTTCATTGTTTGGAAGCCAGTGTAATAATGAAAAATGATAAAAAAAAAATAAAAATTGGAAAAAATTAACAAAAAGTTTACAAAAATGCTTTAAAATGCAAAATATGCCCCAAAATTTAAAGAAAAATGCTCTATAAATCTAAAAAAATGCTCTAAAGGAAAAAAAATGTCCAAAAATGCAAAAAATGCAAAAAAATGCAAATGTCATCAAAATCCGGGCCTTACTTATTATCATTCAGTACTTTCAACACACAGTTGCACTTTAGAATGATAAAGCATGAGCTCTTTTTTTTTTCTTCCAATTTTTGGATAGCTTTCAATGATAGCTGTCCAAGCAGCAATAATATTTAGGATGTTCATTTATTGTGTTTATCAATTGGCTTGTAATCCTTTTTCCTATACGCACTCAAATATCATAAATGACAAATAATAACGAATCAAGATTATGAAAATATAAAGAACTTACTCGAGTGGCGAATCGAACTTAATATTGACCATTGCAAAAGTAACTTCACGAATTTAGAGAAAAGTAATGATTGCATGTATTGATGATGATACTCAAAACTTAATAGTAAAAATTAGAATAGCATCTGATTTTGTAAAAACAGTGATCATTTGTAAGAACATATCTTTTTGCTTGATAAAACAGGAACAAAAATTATCCTAACACATGGCGTTACATATTTGGCATTGAAAAATAATTAAAGATATTTCATTGTTTTATCACTTCTTTATTTAGTCAATAAGAAATGTTTTACTTGCTTTTAAATATGAAATTACAAGGATGAGATTTTTATGACCGACATCAGATAGTAACTAACAATTTTGGATACTTATTGAGCACGTATTGATGATGAGAATTCTTAGGTTTGCTGTACTTATTCCATGAATCAATTAATTATCACAAAAATATGTAATAATCATCAGATAACTTTCACAAAATCTATATAAAATATGTCATAATTTCATGATAATGGAAATTTGTATGTTAATTTTTAATTCTGAAATATCAAATTTGCCAGTTTCTTAATTTTCATAATTAACTGGACTAATTATATAAATAACAATAAGAGCAAAATTAAAAGTCTTAAAAACAATTAAGTGAACAGAATCAAAATAGTATATAGTCAAGGGGATAAGCATAGATCATACCGAGAGGGAGTTTTTGTAGAGTAAAAATATTTTTATTGTCAGAAAATCGCGAAAAAAAAAATTTAAAAAAATTTTAAGATTAACAGACTACTTGTTTCTTATTTTGTGTTATAGTAAGAGTTTTGATATATATTAATACATTTTGTCAAAGAAAGTTTTGTATTATATTATTATATTTTATAAATAAAATAATTTTCTATAAGGGAGTTTATATTGTAATAAGAGTCATTAGACTTT
Organism: Parasteatoda lunata; assembly: GCA_949128135.1. Classification (NCBI taxonomy): domain Eukaryota; kingdom Metazoa; phylum Arthropoda; class Arachnida; order Araneae; family Theridiidae; genus Parasteatoda; species Parasteatoda lunata. Next base: position 30,800,569 of record OX421979.1, read on the forward strand.
TACAGAAAAATTAGAAAATATTGCAATTCCTACATATAAAGCAAAAAACACTTTGGAAAAGATTTTTAAAAAATCAGAAAGAATATATTAAGAAAAATCGAGTTTAGTTTTCAATGAACATTGATTTAGTATTCATAAAAAGATTTTCAAGAAAACAGACAAATTTTAACAAATATTTAATACGTATTCTTTATTCGATGAATTTTTACGTACTATGTAATTAATTATTATGCAATATTAATAATATCTTATACATTAAAATTAACTGTTAATGATTACTGTCTCCAAAAGAAGCAAATGTATCAAAAAAATCTTTTGATTGCATAATGTTATTTGTTAAACTTAATTAAAACTGTCTAAATTTAAAAATTATTGTAATATATAAAACAAATAATATTTCCCTAATTATTTTCAACATAAATAGTTTTCCAGGTAATAAAATTAAATGCCAATGTTAGTCGTAGCCTATGAGAGAGTTTGAATTTACTCCTTTGTCATCAAACTGGTTTCGAAAGGATAAAATTTTCTTTAGTGAAATAATTTATTTAATTTAAATTTAATAGTATTTAAGAGATTTCAGTTTTAAATATAGTTTACTATCCATTAAAATAATAATTCTTTACATTATTCTTAACATTCACACCTTAACGCAACTAGGACACCGGTGTCCCTTTAGTATATTTTTTTATATTGAATTTCTTTCTTTGTTATCAAATTTGTTTCGAAATGATAAAATTTTCTTTAATGCAATAATTAATTTAAATTAAATTTAACAGTATTTAAGTGATTTTAGTTTAAAATATAGTTTTATATCAATTAAAATAATAATTCTTTCAATTATTATTTTTGTGTCCCTTTAATATATTTTTTTCTGACACTCAAATTACAAGCAAAATTATATTTTGGTACTTTTTAATTACAAAACCAATCTAATAGTTATTGTTACTAAAGTAAATTGATTAGATTATCGGAAATATAACTAAAATATAACATAAGAAAAGCAGTTAGAAATTTTCGTTTTCATTTATATTCAAAAATTTATCAGTAATTGGTTTTGTAAATTAAATAAATTTCAATAATGAATAATTGTTTCCTCTCCGAGGAAAATAAGTGCAAATTTGAAAAATTATTGTTTGAAAGTGAGCCTTGTTTGGAAGATTTCACGTCAGAAAAAGACACCAGTATTTCGTGCTGTATTTCATAACAATAAATAAATTAAAATGCTAAATATAATATCTTTAAACTTATTTTGACTTAACACAAAATAATGAAAAAGCTGGAAAAATATGTTTAATACAAATTCTGCGTCAAAGTATTAATAGTTTTCCATGCGATGAAGTCCTATGATCATTCTTAGATTACAAGGATGTAATCTTTGACTCATTCGCCATGATGTTTGTCGCAATACTATATAATAATTGTTATAACGTTTTTTAAACATGGCACAGATTTAGTTGCAAGATTTCTTCACGACCTTTAAAAAACCTATTTCAATTTTAAAAATACTTTCTAGTATGCAATAAATTAAATAATTCCTTACTTATCTTTCGCGGAAAATAGTTTCTCATGCAATAAAGACTAATTCCAAGGTTATTCATAGTCTGCAAGTTTTTTTTTTATTTATTCATCATTATATGTCTCATAATTATTAATTAATTGTTTTTAAGAAAAGTTAGCAGCATCATTTTTAAAGATACTTAAAAAGAAATATTTCAGCTTCGAAAATATTCTTATAAACATTAAATTGATAATTATTTCATTACTTAACCTTTCTCATTCGCCAATAAATTTTTTCATGAAATAAAATCTAATGTCACATTAATTCATATAGCAGCTGTTTTTGTTTTCTTTTATTGGTTCGAAAATACTTGATGAGATGTTTCTTTTTATGTATTATGAAAATGATTACAACTGAAGGTTCTCCAATTTTCGCAAAGCGAAATATATATTTTAAAATATTTAAAAAATGAAGTACAAATCTTGCACAATAAAAATCGCAGAAGTTATATTTTAAGATCAAATGAGAGCAAGGGATGTGGGATAAAGATAGAGATGATTATGTTCCTTTTCTATTTTAAAAAGTTAGAAAAATATAGCATTGTACCATTAGACTGACTAGTGAATAGTAACATCAAGATTCTATTTAAAATGAACTATTTTTCTTTTGAGGTTCAACCTATTTGAAGACTTTTATATATTGTAAGACTGCTTTATGTTAACAGCTACTATTTTAAAAAATTTAAAGTTCTCAAAATGTCACTTAACATATTTTCTACTAAGCCTTTCCCGCTTAAAGATCTGTTTAAAAGAGCGCAATATTAACTGTATTCTACAAACAATGAGAGTATAATTAAAAAAAGGCTTATAAATATATATTACTGTCTTTCAATATCTTTTGCCACAAATGATTGACTATATTTGAAAGAAAATGGCTAAAGCCTCAATGCAACATGCTTTAAAAATAAGCAATCATTGATAAAAATTAAGTAACGTCAATATTTTTTTAAAACATTTTCTTACAAGTTCTTACTTTATTCATTAACTATCTTTTTGCACACAATATATTGCTAAGTCCATTTTATGGGAAGATTAAAAGTTTGTTTTATGGGAAGATTAAAAGTTCTTTAACAGCTATTAAACACAGAAATAAAAAGTAAAATCGTCTGCTTAATTTAATAAATTTAGCCATAGAATATTTGTTAAAATTCAGTCTGTTACAGTTTCAGTATTTTGAATTGTTGAAAAGTCGAGAAAGAATACATGTGCTTTTATAGAACGCAGCCTGAATTTTTGTTAAAATATATATTCTGTTTTGCACTCAGAATTTGAAGATTTATTAAGTATTTTAATTAATAAATCTTCAATTCAATAGTAATTTATTAACTATCGGTAATTCTACATAATGAAATGTATTAATAATTCGGAATATTATTTTTATTAATGCATTTTTATTTTTATTATATGTATTTTTATTTTATTTAAAATAAAAATTTCGATTTATAAAAAATTGTGTTTCTGTTGTTGTGCTTCAATAATTCAAATGATATGAAGTAACAAACTATCTCATAATGAAATAATTCCATGTTTAAGCAAATAAGCAAATAAAATGACAAAAGCAGGGACAACACTCGAAACATAGCCACTCACTCAATGAGTATGTTCCATGACATAGAGTTCCTCAAACTTCAGTAAGACGAAGTTAAAGGATAGAAACTATCTTTTCGTATTAAGCAAAATTCGTATTAGTCTATAAAACAGCAACAAAAAAAATTTAGGTTGATTAAAGAAAATCCCTAAATGCAATATCATAGGCGTGTGTAGAGAAATATTTTATGGTCATTTCAAGTTCACTGTAGGTTACAATTTCTGATTCTTAATTAATACAAGAATAATAAAAACTTCGTTCAAATGATGAAGCTCCCTTTTATTAACAACTCAAGAAGCATTTTACAGGATCGCTCTGGTCTCATATCTCAAAAATAAACTCACCAACTCAATGCATAATAAAATAAAAATGAAATAAAGAATTCTAAAAAAAAATATCAAACAGCAGCAGTCGCCATAGCAACGCATGCGATGACGACGCATGCGCACTGTTTACTGTTACTCTTGAACAATGAGCACTAAAAAAAGTACTGATACCGAAAAAAGTACTGACTAAAAAAGTACGTGATACCGAAAACAAAACCAAAACATAAGCGCACAGCTGTTTGGCGATTTGCGAGAACGCTCCTTTAACGCCAATACAAATTTTCGCCAACCCTTTTATAATCTATGGTATGATTTGTCAATACGCGGCCGGGATAGCCTGGTCACCAAGGCGCTCAGCCTATGTCTGAGAGTTCGTGGGTTCAATCCCCGCCGGCCGACGACTCCCCGTGTAGTAAAATGGTGACTAATGCACGTTAAATCTGTCGAATCGCAAAGTCCTCCATGTTCCAATAACAAATCCAAACCCCTGGGGGTACTGGATTGGAGATCGATCGTTCTCCGATTCAGGTCAAAATTACGATCTATGGACGAATGAATGGGTCCGCCCTATAAACGGGTGTGATGTATAGTGTGGCAGAAGTAGAATTCTTGGCCACAGATGGCGTCACTGGAAAACAAGAACAACCGCACCCCTCTGCCTAAACAGGCACACGAAAGCAAGCAGCAACAAGGGTGATCACTTTTTTGAAATATTCAATTCTTATTGACATCATAGTTGCTACATTATCACATGAGTTCTTCGTTTATCTATTCACACGAACTATGTCAAAAGGGGCTACAATTTTTAAAGATCTGACATTAAGTATCTAGTTGTTCGTCCTTCACCAAATAATACAACTAAGTAACTAAACATCATCAAAAATTAACAGCAATCAAATAACATTTAATAAAAGTAGAACAAAGCTTTATAAAGCACAAGCATATACAATCGTTTTCAACGGATTCAACAGAAATCGATGAACTTTAATTTTGTAACATATCTTTTTCGGACGATTATAGGTTAAGTTTTAAGTGATAGCATTAAAGTGCACTATGAACTTCCTTAATTTGAGCCACTCATTGAAAGAAAAAAAAACATGCTAATGGTTGAAAAATGACGGCATCTGTAGTTCACGTTTGATTTTTAAAATCGTTTGCTTTTTTTCGAACAAATATGAATAAGATATTTATACCTTTGAATGATTTTCATCTATTAGCAGTCTCACCAGTTACATTTTTATGAACTAAAATCAAATTTAAAATTTTACACAAACTATTATTTGCATTTAAATTACGGATAATTTAAGAAACCTTAAAGTGTCTGAACACAATTGATACTTCAATGCAAAGTGCTTCATGTTCTATTGAATATTGTCTTCATTTTTTCCTAAAAATAAATATTTGAAGTGAAAACATTATCAATATTAAACCAAATGTACTTAAAATAGAATAAAGCATTTTATTCAGAACTAAAAGATTTCAGAAATGGTTAGTTTACGTTTTTGTCAGCTCAAAAGCTATTTTTCCACCCCTTCAATAATAATTCTGAATTAAATAAATCTTATCAAGGTCTGGGCTGTGGCTATAACAGTTGTGTAAAATTTGAAACTTTCGTCAAGAAATATTTATGATGTTTAGCATTAACTATTTTTGGTTAGGAAAAAGAAAAAAAAGGAGACACTGGCGCCCATTTTTGCGTTAAAGGTAAAATTTTCCATACAAGGCTTACTTCTAAACAATTTTTCAAATTTGCACTTTAGATCGAAGAGAAGCAATCCTGGAAATTTCCATTTACAATATATATTAATTATTAATTTTTGAATTGGGACACTAATTTAAACTACTTTTTTTTATATTTCTTTAGCACAAATTCTGATAATCTAACAGAATCTTAATTGCTAGATTTTTTATAATAAAAAAATACCAATATATTTTCACTTGAAATTAATGTTAAATAAAATAAGTGAAGCCTGTGTCTTATCTGAGTAAATGGTCAAGATTTTAATGAAGTTTTAAATTCGAACTAAGGGTAAACGAGTTAAAGCTTTTAGGGAATTTATCGACTATAAGAACAGTGTGTCAACTGCTTTTTTCCGATTTGTCACCTACATCAGCATCAGTAACTTTTACCGATAAGATTTGAATTTTAATATCACAATCCCATTGAGGTTTAACAAAGGGGATATTTTGCAATTTTACTAATTCATATTATTTTGATTTAGTTTCCACAAATAAAATTTCTCCAGATTCAACAATATCATATTCAATAACTGTCATTATGTATAATATTAGAGATTTAAATTATCTATAAAGATCATGAGATCATGCAAGTAGTGATACAAGTAGTGATAGTGAAATCTCGCAATCTTTATCTACTGTTGTCTATGATATTCTCCTAATTGATGCACTTTTGTATTGCGATGCATTTGATATATCAATATTAAAAATTTTAACTTTTTATTTTCAAATTTGAAAATATTTGCGTAGTTTGGATAGCGTACAATACTCGTGCATTAGAATAATCATCTGCTATAAATTTCATGCAAAATTTATTGGGGAAAAAAATGGACAAAAAGCACGATTTACCAAACAGAGTCTCTTAGCATGTGCTGTTAAGAATGAACAATTAGGGGAGAGTCGGGTAGCCCCGCCCACTTAAAGAGTATTGCTTATATTTCTGTATAATATTGAGTAATAATCAATATTTTTGCATGTTTCTATTGTTTTATCATCTAATGAAATAATGCAAAAAGAATAACCCAGAAAAGAATAGTTTAACTTAAAAAAATAGAAATCTAAAAAATTTGACTACTGTATTCAACATATTTTCAAAACTATTGTTTACCATGTTACCAGCTGCATAAATACTTGAAAATTTGAAAATAATCTTTTTTTAATATAACAATTAATGTCTGATGGCCCATTGACTTGAAAAAACATTCTATACATATGAAATTGACAGTGGGCGGGAGTACCAGACACTCCCCTACTACAAGGTTAGTTTTAAACTTTCTGGAAGGCTGCATTTAAAGAGGAGTTTAATTGTTGAATTTCTTTGCTTACGTAACACAATAAAACCACATTTTCAAAAATTCTTTAAAAATGGAAAAAAATTTCCATTTAACTTTTCATTTCAAATTTGAAGCTTACGTTTTAAGAAATAAAGAATTGGACAAAATTTCTAGGAATTTCAAAGATTAAAAATTTTAACCACTGTAGGTAAACACAAGATTTATAAAGAATATTAGACTAGAAACTTTCTAAGAATTTAACACTTTTGCAAACTTCTAAAATAAACTACGAACTGATTTTTTACAGAAATATTTCAGTTCTAAGTTAATGAAAAACCAAGGGTTTTTAAGACTTTATCGCGTAAGTAGGGGAATTCGATTCTTGTGCTTACAAGAGGGGAGAAATCAAAATTTTCGAAACAACGCTTACGTAATATTTGAAAGCTCCCCAAAGAATCAAAATCTGCTAAGTTAAATTGAGCAATACACGCTACAAATAATTCAATTCAAAATTAAAATTATTCCCTAAATCTAAATTTTAAAACGCGTCTGGATTTCTTGATGTAGCTAAGGTCACATTAGCATGGTCTATAATAAATGTTTGTGCCATTACCAATATTGATAGAAGCAGTAAGGGCATGAAGTTTAATATTGCTAAATGGTCTGCAAATGCCTCTAAAACGAAACTGCATCAGAAGAGTAACAAAAAAGAGGAGAAAAACGGCAAGGTAACGAGTATACTGTAAGGGTTGGAAGAGGGGCGTTTGGATGTTTGCAAGAGTTATTCATAACATAAAAGATAATCGTCTGACCAAATAAATATGTTAAAAATATATATTCTAAAAAATAAATAAAAATCAGCTAAGGCACATAAACTGGCGCGTTTTTTTTCTTTAGCAAAATAGTTTTAAAGAATTCCTTTAACCACAAAACAATTATTTTTACATTGTTTTTAAAGCAATGCACATTTTATTAATGTATTTTATATTCGTCGTAGAACAACCGACCCAATTTCGGGTTTACGACTACTAATGTTCAACTCTCTAGCCTTGTAATTTCGAACCAATCCAGTAGACAAGAAAACTCCTGGATCAGTACCCCCAGAGGTATTGATTTGTTTTGGGAACATGGAGGACTTTGCGACTCGACAGATTTAACGTGCATCAGTCACCATTTACTACACGGGGAGTTTTCGGTCGGCAGGGATCGAACCCACGAACTCTTGGACAGGGGACCAGTGCCCTTCCAACCAGGCTATCCCGGCCTTTCATTAATGTATGTCACTTGTTTTCAGAACAACTGGATTTGCAAACTCATTATTCAGAAAGGCAGAGAAGGTCAATTTCTCTCGAGAAGTTCAAGCTGCCGTGCATGAAAACAATTCTTCAATTTTCTACATACTTTCTACCGTTAGTTATAAATAACTTCTGTGAAACTGTATTCTTTGTATTTTCTGTTTACAGTCAGAAAGTAATTAAAATTATTCAAGTAAGAATATCCTATGCTTTCAGCACTGTGTCATTATTCATCGTCTTTAGGGTATTATGCCACATATTTCTGGTTTTGCCTGTTGCGTCGTATCTGATCTACACCTTACTATAAGCTATTGGCAATGGTCTAACATTCATTCATTATAGTGATTGGGAGGCATTAGCGATCTATGCTTGTACTATATCATCACACTTTGGTTTGAAAGGCAGATGGTGGTAGAATAACCTAAACCACTTGTACCAAACTTTGTACCATGTTTCCTAACATAGACGTAGTGTGAGGGGGCGCACTTTTTATTCTTAGTAAACCGTTCCTTTTATTTTAAGTATTATTTATATATGCATATTTATTTTTTATATGCATGTATATTTTTATATAACTGTAGGTATAAATCTCAAAATAAATGAACTAAAAAACAGAAAGCGTACCCCACCCTTATGGTATGCTTATGCTTCTTAACCGTTCAACCGTAAGTAGAATAATCGACTTTGAAAACCCTGAGAGCATTGAATAGAAGTGAATTCGATCGAAGAAAATGAAATAAAAGCAGACGACCACGGGGAGTTGAGCCTCGATTCAAACATCGGTAGCTGAAAACTATACCCCACCCTTCCCAATGACTGAGTGGCGTATGCCATTATTATATTGTACAGATAATTATTTTTAAAACATGTTTGCATGAAATAAAGAAAGCTCTTAAGAAAGAAGAATGAATAATTATTAAATAACATTCTTGAAATTTCTAAATGCTAAATAAAAATATAGGACAGGGGTGGCGAACCTTTTTGCACCAACGTGCCATTTTTTCTAAAAAAATTGTTTAATGAAGACATAGACGTGCCGTCAAATAATTTTAACTTCGTGATTATTGGGAAAATAATAATAGAAAATAGTATCAACCCACAACTCATTATTTACTATGAAAAAAATACATTTTGCAATGTCTCAGTTATACGCGTAGTTCAACTTAAAGTAACATCAGTGTGATTTCTGTTGTTGAGATTAGATGACAAATAACTTATATAAGTTTGTAAGATGTTAGTTTAAGCAGGACTGTTAATTTTTTTTTTTTTTGCTAGTCATTTATTGTTAGCTTGTTTTTATGGTAGTTAATTGTTTTTTTTGTGTGTGCATTAATTCTTAATCTTCTTGTTAATAATTGTTTTTTTTTCTTTTTTTTTTCTTTTTTTTGAATTTTATTTTAACTGTTATTATGCTTCATAGTGAACTTTGTGATCGGTGGCGTGCCTAAAATATTGTGTGGCGTGCCATAAATGGCACGCGTGCCATTGGTTCGCCATTCCTGATATGGGACTTCATAAATTTCATTTCAAAACAGGAAGACGAATTAAAATTTCAATAAATATATGAAACTTAAAAGGGAGTCGTCGATAACGGAGTTTTATATATATATATATGTACACCCACGCACACACAGTTTGAGGGACCGAAAATAAATTACAAACGGAAAATAGTGTTTTTTTAACACGGTAACCAAAAAATTGCAGCTATAAATTTGTAACAATTATTGCAGATATTATATGCGATAACTGCACGAAATTTCGGAAACCATTGTTTAAACATTTATGGAGTTAATGTTATTTTATAAAAAACAATTTTTTTCTGTCTTACGAATTTTTGTTACAATTTTAAATATATTCAATTAAATCAAAAAAAATTTTAGACTAATTTAAAATTGATTAAAAAATTATTGCCTTAAAATTTGAGAAAAATGTATTTAAAACTGCGTAGGATATAAGTAATTAAAGTAGTTTTTTTTTATAAAGCGTATGCTCAGAAATTTTTTTTTTCATCTTAATTTTGAAATGAATATATATATATATATATATATATATATATATATATATATATATATATATATATATATATATATATATATATATATATATATATATATATATGTAGTAACAGAGCAAAACCCTGTTATTAATATGGGAATAATTAGTCCAAATATCAGATAAATAATGAGTCCAGATTCTGCATAAGATGTTTATTAATTAAAGGATGGTGAAGCAACAGTTTCCTCCCCTCTCCGACTGGAGGGGGAGAGACACTTTTCTCGTCAGATCTGACGGAGTTTAGCACAAGTGAAACACAAAAAGCCACGCAAAAACCATCGGTCCTGCGTTTTATACATGGGTAAGAAGGCAGTCATATTGCATTCCTTGTATTCCTACGCCTCATCGCAAATTATTTAATACTCATAGAAAATCGCTTAATCCTTCCTTATATGGAAGTGAAAGATCTTAAAATAACTCTTCTTTTGAAACATTAATCTAATTATAATTTATTGGCATGTTTACAGCCTTGAATTCCCAAAATAGAATATCTGTATTTTAATATTTTAACTGAGACATTTTATGAAAATGAAAGAGCTTCAATGCTTTTATTAATACAAAAATAATTTTATAACTTTTGTATTACATCCCCCTCAAAAAACAAATTTTTGGTTAGCCAAAAAAAATTTAAATTTAGAATCATATGAATTTATAAAAGTTATGTTGGTATGACTGTCCTCTTCCCTACTATAAACAACATTTTTTCAATTATGTGAAAAAATATTATTTACAGTAACAACAATAAAAACATGATAATGCAAGTTATCTGTTTAGGCAACTAAACAGAAAGAAAAATAAAACATTTATATCTATTTTACTAAAATTTTCAAAAAAATTTTGCACACAAAAATATACAAAACGAACTGGACACTACTCATGATTTAACTTTAACATTTGTGGGCTGTGATATTTCCTAAGCTTTGATACATGTACTATTTCAAACTTTTGTTTACTCAAATTATTATTTTTATTATTATTTATTTATTTATTTATTTTAATTAGCTTCTTGGTCATTCTTTCTTTTTCCTATTTTTCCTTTTATTTTTGTTACCCTTTACGTTATTTTTTTCAGTGTTTATTTTTACTGAAACATATTCAACTTTTTTTTTTCGATGTTTACTTTTACTGAAACATCAAACTTTTCTTTTTTCGATGTTTACTTTTCTGAAACATCAAACTTTTATTTTTTCGGTGTTTACTTTTTCTGAAACATCAAACTTTTATTTTTTTTCGATGTTTACTTTTACTGAAACATCAAACCTTTCTTTTTTCGATGTTTACTTTTTCTGAAACATCAAACTTTTATTTTTTCGATGTTTACTTTTTCTGAAACATCAAACTTTTATTTTTTTAGATGTTTACTTTTACTGAAACATCAAACCTTTATTTTTTTCACAATTTTTAACCTTAACATTTTGAGAATTTTGCTGTCTAATGTGCAAAGATAAGTTGTCATTGTTAGAGTTAGCAGAGGTGATCAATCTCATACCAAATCGAGTGACAACTGGCCAGACACAAATCATAAACAAACAAAAAACTCTGCAAGTTTGCGACCCTACTAAAGCATATAGTAAATCAGTATCAAGCATAAAACTTAGCTGAGTTAACAATTTCGCCTATCATAATAAGGTGAAACTCACAAATTATGTTAAGTGTTAATTGTTCTTTCGTTAGGGTAACATTTAAGTTTTCAAAATTTTTAATAGGGATTTTTAATTTTGACACAAAGTCATTTTTTTTGTTAGGAAATTCTAATATTTTCATTTCTGTTTTTAACGTATTTTTAAGTTTATTTGGTTTCCATTACTTTTCAATTTGTGTTAGATCATTTTCCCATCTTTATGTTGGGATTCACTCTCAGCAATAAGAAACTTTCTTTGTTAATGGAAATTGAGCTATGAACTATTTACCAACGTTGGACTCAAGCATTAATATCTAGTCGCTTTTCAATTTAAAGTCTAAAAACAAGTATTAATTTCAATTTTCAAAACTATTTGTATTAGTTAAAAAATTTCTTGGTTTAAATTATAATTTCTACCACACCGCAATTGCATTCAAAATAAAAATAATTTAATGGCAGTTTTATCTTAACCGTAAATACCAGTAAAACAAAATTATAAATTCTACTAAACTATAAATCATAGAAACTGTAACACATAAAATAATAAATATAAAAATAATTTCTCGAAATATTTTTATACCAATCGAAACAATCAATTCACTGAAAATAAACATTTCTCAAAAAAAAATTTCAACAGTAAATACGATCAATGTATAAAAAGTACTTATTTCAATTGAAACATCAAGCATGAGAAAAAAAAAGTTAAAATCATAATCTATTATTTCTGTTTATTTACATGAGTGCTTTTTTTTTTTTTTTTTAATTAATCAATAAAAATTAAAGAAATAAATGTTTTACGAGTAAAATATAAAAATATCAAAGGATACGTGAAAAAGTTCGAATTAATCCACAATATTTCTTGAAAACCACAACATCAGTTGATAAATAATTTGGTTTCTTCTTTAAGAGGAATCATATTTCTCCTTGAGTGAGGCGGGGTGAGAACAATTTATTGACGATAAAATCCAGACCAGCACTAGCAGAGGCATAACTAAACTTTCTGTAAGTCACTCGTAAAGGAAATGGATGTGATTTCAAAAAAAAACTTTTTAATTATCAGGAGCCCGATGCAGTTTCTCTTTTTAATCCAAGGGGGGGTGAAAGATATTGAAGATCAGCTCTCTAGTGGTATTCATCGCCATCACAACGTAGACAAGCATTCAGCATAGACAAATGGAAATCGCTGATCGTTAAGTTCCACTGGGCGTAGGTATCATTTAATAAACAAAAAGTTTGATGATCGAAGAATTTATTTTTTGTTGAAGATACTGGATGAATTATGAATTGCTCTAAATCGAAGAAGAATTTGAATGATAACTTTTCAACTGTCCGTATGAATAAGATATTTCATATTTTTGCTGTACCCTCTTCCGATTGATTTAATTTCAAATGCGATATTACATATATTTAATGTGCCGTAAAATCCAATGGGGTTTCCTCCACCAAACATCCTGCGGGGCTTGTAGTAACAGAGCAAAACCCTGTTATTAATATGGGAATAATTAGTCCAAATATCAGATGAATAATGAGTCCAGATTCTGCATAAGATGTTTATTAATTAAAGGATGGTGAAGCAACAGTTTCCTCCCCTCTCCGACTGGAGGGGGAGAGACACTTTTCACGTCAGATCTGACGGAGTTTAGCTAGCACAAGTGAAACACAAAAAGCCACGCAAAAACCATCGGTCCTGCGTTTTATACATGGGTAAGAAGGCAGTCATATTGCATTCCTTGTATTCCTACGCCTCATCGCAAATTATTTAATACTCATAGAAAATCGTTTAATCCTTCCTTATATGGAAGTGAAAGATCTTAAAATAACTCTTCTTTTGAAACATTAATCTAATTATAATTTATTGGCATGTTTACAGCCTTGAATTCCCAAAATAGAATATCTGTATTTTAATATTTTAACTGAGACATTTTATGAAAACGAAAGAGCTTCAATGCTTTTATTAATACAAAAATAATTTTATAACTTTTGTATTACATATATATATATATATATATATATATATATATATATATATATAAATTCATTCATACATTATTGCCAATAGTGATAAGTGGAAATCCGATCATTAGAACGAAAGTAATTCCCAGGGTGATGTATTTTTTATTTTGCGAGCTGTACAGTGCGCTAAATAAAAGCGAACCCCAGTAAACAACTCTTCACTCAGTCCCTGTTCTTATAGTATCTTTTTTTTTTTATTAGCTGGTTGAATGAAGCACGGCATTCAATTGCATTAGAGTAAGTGCTCCTTATGGATGGTGTTTTCGATCCTAGGGAGCACTGCAAGCTGTATGCCACTTATACTTCCGGATTACTGTTTCCGGTGCATTTTAAAGCCATTTGGCTCACAACGTGATCATTGTGTTTTAAGATTCCTGCAAACGTGGTATTCAAATATATTTGAATACTTATTACTAAACTCAATCTTGCTCCTTGAACAATATGCTAACACTAACGTAAGATGGTGCACAGCTTGCAACACGAACAAACAGTAGTAAACAAATGGAAAGTGGCCAAATTAAGACTGCCAAAAAAGCGAGTTATTAAAAATCTGGCAACCATGTCACCTTTTTTTTTAACAATATATCTCTAAATAACTAAAACAAATTTTCACTTCAAACTCACCAGAATTACATAATAACATTAATATCTTATGAAATACGGCAGATTTGAGCTCAGAAATTATCTAATTTATTTCTTTTATTGAAAACAAAATTATCCGTTTGAAAATATCGCCTCTCAGAATAACATGCAGTAAGCAGCTGCAAACTTTCTAGCCGGAGCTAGAGCAAGCATGCAGCTCGAGATTGTTATTGTTTACATTTCTACTGAAAACACCCTCCATTGCGCGAATTGCAAAAGTGTGAGTTAGTGGAAAAGAGCCGTGGAAAATTCTTCGAAAAAAATAAATAACGGTAACTGTTGCTCAGTGGTTTGCGATTTAACTTTAACTGTGCGGTAAAATTTTGCTTTGTTTTGGACTTTCGCAATCTTCAATCTTGACATCATGTAAAGTTATGTAAATATTTCAATCTTTGCTTGTCAGGTAATGTGAAAATGATGTTTGTCTAAAACATAATTGTCTTCTTCGCTATGACTTTATCCAAAGAAGCAGCGTTAGAAATTCTCGGATTGCCTTCATGTGAGTTAAATTTTAATGATAATCAAATCTTTGTTTTTGTATTTTGGAAAGTGTTGGATGTCTATTTTATGTTTAATTTATTTTCAGTTGCTTCAAACGATTTTATTGTGCAACGATATAAATACTTGGCTTTAGAGTGGTTTCCTGAAAAGCACGATAATAGTGAATTTTCTGTTGAGGTAGTAAATCTTATCTATTTTGTTGTTACTTAGCAGATTTTGCAAACCCCCATTATAACATGTAACATCTTTTATTTAAATTGTTTGTATAAGTAATATCTTTTTGTTATCAGTATTAGCGAACTCAAACAAGCCTGGATTACAATAAGTATCGCTTATTAATGTTTGTATTTTATTCGCACACTCATTATTGGATACATTGATACTTTTAGCATTTGTTCTTATTTAATTTTGCATTCTAAACAAATGAAGCATAACGGGGCGAAATAGTAATAAGTGCGTCAAAGTTAGCATTTCTGTAACTAATTAGGTGCTCACATCTCTTGAAACATTTTCTCAAATGTTCTCTGGATTACATCTAAAAACATTGCCAGGCAGGCAGAATGAGACCTTTATTACCTTTAATCAGAAAATTTTGCATTTTCCTATCTAATCTCTGATTAAATGTGCCAGAAAGTTACAGTATAAATATTAAATCTGTACAAATTTGTTAAATAGCTATATTTATTTTTTAAATTTAACATCTCCCCATTTGTCAATTGTATCAATCTGATTACAATCTTAAAGATACAGTACATCTGATACTTATGCATTAAAGCAGCTATAAAAAAACAATTACTTATATATAGAAACAATGTTAGATACCAATAATATCAGTTCTTCTTAGCATATTTAGTTTTGCATCACTGGTCTTTTTTAAAATTTGCCAATTTTTTTATGGTCACTTTTAATGCCTAAATACTCTGAATCTTTATCTACACTCAGTCCCTTTGATTCACTCAAATCATTTTCTGAAACTTTTAAAATTTTTTATTGTCACACTTATCTTTATATAAAACATGTATAATATTTAGAAACATTTTTAACTTAAATAATTTTTTTTTATAACTTAAGTGATTTTATTTAAAGATTTAAAAAAAATATCTAACCAGGGTTAGGGTTTTGGGCAGGACGCGCGAGTTTTACTGTCTTAAACTGTCCTAAACTGACTAAAACTGTCCAAAACTTTGAACATTTTTAAAAGGTACAAATTTTATATGTTTAACCATTGTACACATATTAGTTACATATATTAATAAATATTTCATACTTTTACTTTAAATTATTAAAGGAAAATAATATAATGTATTATAATAGATAAGATTTGGAAGCTGCACAATCAACTAATTACAAAAGTGAATGCCTTAACCTTTAAATATGCTTTTGATACTGATAAATTATCTTTTTGCATAAGGATAAATAATGCAATATTAAAAATAATAATAATTAGTTTTAATAAAACATAAACTTTTCTTCATTTTGTCTCTTGTTCAAAAATGAATCTTTTATTTTTCACATTATTTTTTTTAAAATTGTGACATAATTTGAACAAAAGGGTCTTGGAGAATTTGAATAAAAGGGTTTTGGACAGGACAGTTTGAACCCTGGTTTAAGCCATGGATAAAATGTTGTTTATCTTGATGAGTGATTTACAATCATGTGTAAACAATGTTTTTCTCTAACTTATTGTCTATATCTATTTATTAAAAATGTAAATTCTTTTAAATCATTTCATATTTGTATAATTTGTAAATTATTTATAGGCATTCTTTTGCAGTAGTTATTTTTAAAATTCAAAGAATTTTGTGCATCTTTGTATGAGTTAGTGAGGTTAATGCTATTTTTAAAACAGCAGCGTTAAGTTTAAAAAAGTGTAAATGTGGTTGATTATGAGTACTTATAATGAGTGTTTCATACAATTTATTTAGTTTTTGTTAAAAATTAATCCTGAAGAGTCATTTATTTTAAACATTGTTTTCTTACAGCTGCTGTTTGATATTCGGTAGACGAATTTTTTCAACTTTGTTAACATTTTTGCTTTGAAGCAAAATCACTAACAAAGTTGAAGAAATAAATGGTATATTATAAAAATTAGTCTAGTCACTAGACTCTAGTGTCAAGATGTTGTCCTTGTTATAAAAATAATGCCTTATCCAGTTAAATTTAAATTATTAATATTTTTTTAGAGTTAATCATTAAAGTCTGTTTCTAAATATTTAAATAAAACACAAAAGACCCTTTTATTATTTTATTTTCATGACTCTAAGCAAGTTCTTATTTTTCTCTATGTAAATAACTTATTCTTATTCATGATTGGTTAAGCAAATATTTACAGAAAGAATATTTCAATTTTTACTTGAATTTCATTATTGTTCATAAAATAGTCTTTTTGAACATTACTTGAAATAAACTTTTTTATTTTTTTACAGGTGTTTGGTAATATCACAAGAGCTGCATTGACATTACTTCAACCTGGCAAAAGTCAGATAATAGATTTGGTAACTCTTATTAATATATCAGGTGTTTTAACTTTATTTTCCTTTAAACTGTTAGACTTTGGCAAGAAGGTTTATTACAAAAGATGTTCTATTATGCCTACAGTTTTAATTTTAGACTGCAGAATTTGTGAAGATGTATTATTTTTTTAATTCAAATAAAGGTATTATTTAATTCAAATAAAGTTATTATTTTATTCAAATAAAGTTATTATTCAATTCAAATGAGGTTTATCTTTTGTTGAAGTCAATTTTAAAGATCAAAAATGTATTTGTATATTAATTCATTGGCATTGAAATATATTTTTACAAATTAAAATAATTGTTTTAATATTTATTTTTTGAAAAATGATTCTCAATACATTTCTTTGTAACAACAACTTCAATTATGTTTTGAGTTATTGTTTTCAATTATTGTTTCAAATTATTTTATTAGAATACCTTATTACAGAATGTGTGTTATCTAGTTATACATGCTCATAAAGATTAATTTAAAATATGTTTAAAGCACAATAGCACTGCTGCGGACTCTTTTGCATTATGCTGAAGTTTTCTACATTTACATCTCATTTTCTGAATTTCTGAACTCAGGCTCATATCTTCTGCATTTTGGAGAATAAACATAATTATGTTCCTTCTTGGAACTGCAATACAAAGTTCCATTTCTTGACTTCTGTTTGCCGAAAACATCTATTTTCCCGCCACTTTTCAGCAATCATAATAAAAAAATATCTTTATCCTTTTCAAAAATTTTAAAATTATTCAAAAATTCAATTTTATATAGGCTTTCTATCTGTTAAATTATTAAAAAAAGATTTATATATCCTTTGTTGCTTTTCAAATACTTATTCTGCTTCGATAAGCGCAGTAAAAAAAATATTAAAAAAAATCAATTATTTTCCTCAAATCTCAATTATTTTCCATGTTATATATATTTTTTCATTAGATAGGATTAAGTTGCTTTGAGGTTCAGTTTTTAATATGATATGGAAAAAAGTAGAAAAACATATCTTAATTTTTGAAAGAGAAAGTTCAAATTATCTTAATCACTAGTGTTTTTTTTATTTTTTTGAAGTTTTGATTTTATCACACTAATCATTCTTTGGTTAATTAAATGTCACACAATCTACAGGATAGTGTTGCTATATGTAATTAACGTTATTTGTCATCTATTTGTTATTTTTTTTTATACATGTTTAGATGTTTATTTTAAAACCTGTTATCTGTAAAAACCTATTGTCTTGATTCTGGATATGGGATTTTCCATTGTATTTAGATATACACATGCATGAGAATTGGCTCTACATTTAAAATTATTTCTCTTGCAATTGAATGAGAATTGCATGAGAATTGGCTCTACATTTAAAATTATTTCTCTTGCAATTATATAGTAAATTTTCTACATTTTAATAAATAAGTACTAATTAATGAGTTTAATAAATGAGTTTTAATAAATGAGTTTAATAAATGAGTTTAATAAATGAGTTTTAATAAATGAGTTTAAAAAATGAGTTACTTATCTTTTAAAAAGAAAATAAAGCTACTTATTCCCCAACAGCTCAATGAATAGTTAGAAATTAAAAGTAATTCATTTAGTAAAATTTGTATTGTTTTGCAATTAAAGTTATAAAGAAACTGCAAAATTTCAAATTTTAAGCAGCATTTGAGGGTGCTTATTATTTGATCCTCGTGGGCAAGCGACCTTTCTACCCATAATCATGATTTGCATATTATTTCTACAAAATAACTTTTGAACTACAGAATAGTGACAAGTCGGTATCTGTGCTTTGTGTAATTTTTATTGTTTAGTAAATTTTCCTATGTGGGCGAATCTCAGGAATTATTAACCTATATGTCTTCAAACTTTTCTTATAAATATATAACATAATAAGGGAAAATTAATTCGAATAAAATTACAGGAATAACTGTGCATTACCAACTTTAAGATACGTACAGTTTTGATCGTGAGTATTTTGCTTTTGGCTTTCATTTCTTACATCAATCCTACATTTGACAACTTTTCATGAGTGTCGCTTTGAGTGTTTAACATACTTTTTATTTTTTTTTCAATATGTATTCTGTTTAAAAAAAACTGAAAATCACCAAAAACATAATTTAGTAGCTCAGCTGTACTATCATATTTTCTTGAATGATGTTTTTTGTGAATAGTGACGTTTGCAAGCACTAAAAGTTTGTCAACAAATTTTGGCACGTCAAACCTTAACCATCGAAAATTGAAAAAAAAGGTATACAATCCTATTTTGCGAGTTACAAGTTAAACTAATGATACAAATTTGTTCTAAGAGTTTGTTTGTTGTAACATTTAAATAACCTTTTTGGAATATCACTAACATAAAACTCGCAGAATTGGATTGTATACCTTTTTTTTAAAAATTTCGATTGTTACAATTTGACGTTTATAAGAAAAGTTTGAAGATATATAAGTTAATGATTTCTGAGATTGGCCCATATACATTTAGTGGAATTTTTTATTTGAATGTTATTAATTTAAAATTGTGCACATTACATGATATTATGGATACATATTCCAGTTGTTGAAGTAAAAATATTTTCATTTTAGGAGGAGATGTATAATTTTTTTCAACACGTGTTCTTTGGGGGTCAGTATTTATTTCTCATTGTGATTTATATTTAGAATTTTTAATTCATTTTTAGCAATCTACTCCTTTGCATTTGGTTTCAGGATTTTTTTTTAAGTGCCTAAAGAATAAAAAAAAAACTAATATTTAAATTAAATTAGATTTTTTAAGGTGTAAGTTTTTTACGATTTAAATCAGATTTCTTTGATTTACTCTAAGATACTGTAAGAACTTAAGTTTATAATCATTTTACTTTAATAATAAGTATAATCATGTTTGAAATATTATTTAAAATAAATAATAAATTTGCTTACATCTGAATTTGTTATCTTAAGTGTTTTTGACATATACTTTTAATTTTTTGCTTGTTTTGTTTTTAACAACGCTTCGATAAATTATGACACTCTTGTTTTTTTTATTTTGCATGCTTTTTTTCAACTCTATATCTCTTGGTCCATTTAATATAGATCTTAATAATGTCCATGCTAATAAGTTAATAATTATTGTAATAATCAGAATTTTTGTGTGATATAGGTTCAAAATTTTTATTCTTATAGGTGCTGGAAGGCATGATAAAGAAGTGACTGCTGATTGTGAATGTGAACAGGAAGTTAGCGATTCTTCTGCAAATCCTTTTGAAGATGGTTAGCTTATTCCTAGATGTTTAGCTGAATAATATTTTTTAAAATTTCTTTATACTGATAAATATCTCTATTAAATTAAATTTATTATATTTGTGATTTATTATATCTTTATCATAATGTATTTAAATAATTTGATACCTTTTTTATGATTTTTTTTTCATAAAACTTAAGCCAAATGTTAATAAAAAGAAATTATTACCCAATAAATAATTGTCGGTTATAAATTAAGGTTACAGATTTTCTCCCGCATAATTTTTGTTAAAAAATCTCTCTAGGATCAATACTTTAAAAAAAAAAAAATCCATTTTGAACTAATATGCTATGCATATTTTTAAGGCAAAAAATCTTTCGACAGGCAAATTTTTATTTTCCATTTTCTAAATAATAATGAGGTTAATATGAGGTGATGCGTATCACTTATCGGAAATCTTAAGAAGAATAAACATTGAGTTATGCAAAAAAAAAAAAAAAAATTATTAATAGAAGTATTTTTTTGTATACTGTGACTACTTAAATTGTTTTTTTTTTTTTTTTAATTACTTTAAAACTCATTGACATAACCTATTAAGCCTATTCTTTATATGTTGAAGTAAAAAGTCTTATGATTGTTTCAAAACTCCACTCAATTGACATTTTTTATATTATTTCATTCACATGCTTGATAATAAATAATAATAAAAAAACAAGAAACACTGAGCTTGAAAACAATGTTGTTCCAGGTGCTTATGTTTGTATACCAGCTTAGCATTTCTTTTATTGCTATATGCATTTTGTATGTAGATTTTGTTTACTTTTGTACATTTATCAGCTTACCCTTAACATTCATTGTAACTATAGTTAAATCTATTACATTTAATAGAAATTTAATCTGCATGTGTATATTTATTATTTCAGAATTTCGACGGATTATTGAAAAAGAAGAAATTAAGGTAATTTTTTCCTCCGGAGAATCTTTTTTCCTTTTTTTTTTTAAAGACTATGACTTTGACTCACTAGACTCTAGTGTCTAGTGGGCACAGTAGGCCTTGGCCCTCTATGGGCTGTCGCACCACTGAGTTTGAATAGAGACAGAAATTGGAGCAACTACATTGTAGCTAACTACGATGTATTTTTGTAGCTAACTACAACTACTTAGTTACAAATGTAATTAACAACTACTTTTTTTTAATGCTGAGACTGCAAATTACTTTAAAAATGTAGTCACTGCCTTTAGGAAACGAACTTTGCTGAAGAACTTAATTTACACTCGTGTTCAAAATGATTTGAATAATAAAAAAAATTCTTATATTTAAATATGAGACAATTGCTAAGAAATGTTTATTCATTTTTACATGAGTCAGTGTGTTCTAAACTTTTTTATACAACTTTGTTCTTTTAACCCTCAACTTTTCATGTTTTGAAAGAATGTTAGAAAATTTCGAAATATTTACAATTTTGTTAAGTTTTAATGCTCTTTTATTTTCTCTAAAAGATGAAGTACATAAAAAAAAGTGTGATTTGTCAGCCATTACTCATAATAGCTAGTTCAAATATTCATATTACATAACTCTAATAATTGCTTTGCCACAAAGGCATCCTCATTTTGCATCTGTTGATTTACCCACAAAGATTTGTACCAACCAGATTCGAGAAGTTAGTAGCATTAGAACTTTGTTTCTTTACTAAACTAACATTAAAATACTAGCTACTGTTTTTTTGTATAATGCTACTATCTACTTTACTTTTTAAAAAGAAAAAAATAGTACACTACACTACAGAAAAAAAAAAAAAAATACTGACTGCTGTAGTTTTTAGTTTTACTATTTCCAACTACTGAATGCAGGCCTATTGAATAGACCATTAAACATAGAAACTTTTTATTTACTGATCCTTTACAGTAGTGACCAAATTTTCTTAATTTCTACTCTTGTGTTTCCATTAATTGATTTTATGGATGATTCAAATGCAATTCTTTTTTCAGGTTCTATTTTTGTTATTAAAATTTCAAACATCAAAAAGCTTTTTAGTTTTTTTTTCTCTCTCTTTCTTAAAAGTACTACTTTTCAGGGTTTAATCTTTTTAAAAATTTTTTTTTTTTTTTTAAAGAAAAGCTATGTTTTTCTGTTACATGTTAAATAAAAGAACTAGTTATTATTCTGAATAACTTTTGTTCAATTTATTATATTTTCACTTTGAAAAGTGTTCTTATAGTTATAACATTTCGTTGATTGACAACATTAAATGCGCTGATTTCCTAATGTTATTAGCTAACCAAATTCTTTTTTATTAGATTACATTAGCATCGACTTTTTGCGTATTAAAATTTAAATAAACTAGTCACTCATTTTGCTTATACTGTTTCCGTTCATTATTGTTACATTTATTGTGAATATCTTATTTGCTTATTTTATACTTATCATATTATACTTTATATTTAGTTGCTTGTTTAGAAGTATGAACCCTTGTAGTCTTCTTGTGGCCAGAGTGTGTTATCTTCACAACCTGTGGCTATTTTCTCCATTTTGGAAAAAAGTGTGTGGCAAACCAATTCTAATATATGTGTACGTCACAAGGTTCAAAGATTTGCCCCTCAAATTTGCTCAATGATTAGTGTTGTCTATCATTTAAATTACAAAATTCGACATAAGAACCTAACATTCTCTGTACAAATAAACTTTTGTTTTGAAGGATTTCGATTCTTGATCGTCAAAATAAAGGAGAGGTTGCTGCAATCTGGTTAAAATGTGTTCAGTCAAGAGAACTGTTGAAAGTTAGGGCCTCTTAATGTTAAATTTGCTTTTTGGATCCTAAGATTAAGTAATTATAAAATTCATTTATCCAAAGATAGTTTTATAATTATGCATGAAAATTCAGACATTAGAACAAAAGTTATTCATGTTTGTTTCTTTTTACAAGTAACTAATGATTTATATATTTTAACTGATAATTAAAACATTTTTTTTAATCAATAGGCTGCAGGTAGGGCAACTGAATTGATACTTGAAGAAGAGGAAGAAAAAGCTAAGTCTGAAAGAAGAAAAGCTAAAAAGAAGGTTATTTTTAATAGAATCTCCTACCCCCATTATAATTTTTTAAAAATGTTTTTATGTATTTACTTATCTGTTCCAATTTCTGTAAATTTTATTAAAAGTCTGTGTTTGAACATTTCAAGGTTGCTGAAGTAAAATTTTCTCAACTTTAAAATCTATAGGAGGTATTAAATAATTTCAATGTCATAGTTTATAAAATAAAATTAGTTTGTTACATTTGTTTACATTCTGTAGTGCTTTTACAAATAACAGATAATATTCTTGTTAATATCTTTAAATATTATGAGTTTATTTAAATGTTTATGAAAATTGTTATTTATTATGTTTATTGTTGCTTTTAAAGATTGTATATAGATATTAATTTAATGGTATCTAAATCTGGTAATAAAAATTTAAAGCTTGTACCGAAACATAGTTTTTGTATTCTTCAAGATAAGCTTTTATTACGTAAAAGCTTTTTTTTAGCGTTCCATTTTAGTTATTTGTTTTAAAGATAACAATTTCTTACTCATACCAAAGCTATAAATTAAAAAAAAAAAAAAAAAAACTTAAAAATTTTGTGACGGAAAAAAAATTTCTGTGACCATAATAAAAATATTAGAAGGGATAGAAATTAAAATTTTGAGACTTAGATTTTTATGTTGAACTTTTTTTTTAAATTTTCATTTATTCTAGTGTGGCATTAAAAGAAGTTTTATAGATATAACAATATAACTTCACCATGTCCCATAATGAACCCTGGCATACCCCTATCTCTTTATTATGCCATTATTTTTAACCGTAATAAAAATTAGATTGTGCTATTAGGTTGAAAAGGAAAATTAAGTTTTTCATTTTATAAAATAAATTTATGGTAACTTGTTTTTGAATCATAAATATTTTTTCTTAAGTTCGTCTCTTAACTCAGTTTACCTTTATTGGAATTGCATTTTGTGTTAATTGTCATATTGTTTTAAATAATAATAATAAAAAAATAATGTAATAATTTTTCGTGTGTAGCCAGTGACATGTTAAGTGTGGATGTGACATAAGAATAAATTATAGAATATTGGCGAATGAGAGATTGTTACTGACGGGAGTTGTCTGACAAAGAAGGCAGTTTATCAAATTTAAAATAGTGATTACTCGTATTCTCTGTTTCATCATGTTGATTTGTTTTGCTGGATTTTAATGCTATATTAAGTTTAATGTGTTTAATACTATGATTTTTAATCAAAATGAACTTTGATGAAAGAGTTATTTCAGATGATTTTTTTTAATCATCTAATTTTAAAAGGCTTAATTATTTTGTGCGAATGGTTAAAGGTGCTACTTTTAATTGTTTTAATATGAAATTAAATATATTTCACAATTGTCAGAATTCGAAACATTTCAAGAAAATTAAATCATAATTTAAAAACAAATGTAAGGTCAATCGAACTGCTTTTAATGGGCCTTACAATCATTGTTGCATTATCAAAAGACAAATTATTTTGCCCCATGGACATCCTCTTAAATTGGCAATAGTTTATGATTTGACCATATTTTAATGGTTGTTCTGTGTTGAAAAAGATTTAAGACACATAATTTTGGTGTTTGTGGGCAAAATCTCACATGAACTAAGTATCATATGGACAAAACATAACATTCTTAATATGATAACTTTTAGTCCCACTGTAACAAGAAAGTGGGGAAGGCCACAGTTGAGATGGGCTGACTTGATAAAGTCTGATTCTCTTGCAATTAATGAAAAGAATTGGAGATCAAAGATAAATTAGAAGTCGTTATGGAGATATCTTCAGAGGAAGGCATTGGCCCACATTGGGCTGTCTGGCCCACTATGATGATTATGAATATGATAACTAAAAATTTCACATGAGTGTTGTGAAAAACATGCGAAATGAACACACACTCCCTTCTCAAATTGTAGATCTTTAGAAAATAAAATTTAGCTACATTTTAAATGAGTTTTTGACTAGTTTTTATTTGTAAAATATGCGCTCAAATACATACACCCCGTCTCTTCCTAACATGACCAATGATGATTTTTTATTGAGTAATTTGAATTGCATATTTACAGTGAACTCTCACTTATGCATTGGTTCAAGGGACCAACAGAAAAAAGCGCATATGTGAGAGAGATGCATTGAAAAGAAACTGTTCAAAATTGTAAACCATAAATTTCAGCAAGCATTTGAATAAGAATGTTTCTAAAAACTGCATGCTGATATTTAAAATGGTTTTGTAATTATGATACATTATGCAAAGGAACTAAAATCTGTAACTTATTGTAGTAATTTATTTTCTTTCATTATAATCTTAAATAGGTATTTGAATTCCAAAAATAGTTTTTTAAATAAGTATTAAAAAAGGAGTTTCTGTAGTTAAATTGCAAACGAACCGCTTTCTTTTATTGCTGAGATAATCAAAGATGTTTGAGTGCAAGCAAGTGCACTCGAGCATATTTTGTGTTCCACGTGGAAAACCAATCATGTCAAGGTTGGTCCGAAGCCAAAGAAATGTTAGATTGGTGCATTTTATTATTTCATTAAAAGTTTAATGGAAACTCGTTATAAATTTTCCAGAGTATTTTTTAAAATAGTTTTAATACCTTTGCATTTTCTGTTTTTTTTTTTTTTTTTTTATTATTATTTTTGATTATCAAAATTGCTACTATACTTTTTTTACTGTATACTTATACTTCTATACTTATATCTAGGATATATTTTTTATTTATCTTAAATAGTCATTGGCCATAGGATTTAGTTCAAGGCTGTTTTTGACTTAGACTTTGTTGTCACATGAAATAAAGCTTTTTTTTTTGTGAATTATATGCGGTTTTTATAACTAGTGAATTTGCAACATTTATTCATAACGGTTCGGTCATGTTTGAGCTATCATTAGCTAAAGTTATTATTTTTGTTATTTCTGAAAATGTTGAGTTTAATAACTTTTAAATTATTTATTATTTATTTTTCTAAAGCCCAGATAAGTGTATACATTTATAGCTTTGCTTTGAGTGTAAGGCACTTATACTGTGGCTTTTTTATTTTTCTTTGTGAAAAAAACTTTGAAAAACACTGTTAACATGGTGCGTAGCATTTTTAAAAAGTGCTTATTTTCGATTTTCAGTATTTAAAAGCGTTTTTTTCATTAGGTGATTTAAAAAGTGCTTAGTTTCTCTTTTCAAAAAAGAGATTTTTTCTCGTTACCATGTAAATTTTTGATACGTTTTACGCAAAAGCGCGCTTTTCTCATCTTTCTATTCAACGTTTTCACAATTCATTTTGGCCTACCATCAGTCCATAGCGTATGAAAGCGCCAATCATTTTACATGTTTGATAAAATACTTGCATGTGCCTGTATGTGCCTCTACTGAGCTGGATTCGGTGAGATTATTGCCCTCTCGTGTGCAACTTTGCTGCATTTTGCAAGATATTCTCAATTTCAGTCTTCATTTTCCACCCTCTGATATGAAACCGAAAAATCTCTCGATCATTTTATGTTGGCTAATATACTCAAGAAAAGAGTTCTTTGTCAGCAACTAGTAATTTTCTCATGATCATCTAAAGTCTTTGAAAATTATTTTGCATTTTGTTAACGTATATAGTGCTTAAAAATATTATTTCAGTGCTTAAAAAGTGCTTATTTTTTGTTGAAAGATTTGGCTATGCACCCTGGCTAATGTAACTGCAATAAATACCTTACCTTTGATAAAAAAAAAAGAAGTTAAATGTATATCGAGATACACTTTAGTTGTTAGCTCTTATTTCACAAAGTAATAGTTGATCAATTTGATTTACAATTTAAAATTAAAGAAAACGAGTAATAAAAATTTTCATTCACCAGATTTGTAAATTTTAAAAAAAAAGTTATGAATTAATAGAAATAACTAGAGACTTTAAGATCTAAGAATAATGTATCAGTGACAAATAACCAGAAATTCACATTTATTATCTATTTCTATGTAGGAAAAAAAGAATTCTTTTTTTTTTTTTTTTCAAAACCTAAAAATTCTACTTTGACTCATGAAAAAGATTTTATTATAAAATGCAAAATTAGAAAACTGAAGCAATATCTTGTAGATATGAGAATGTACACAAGAAATTCATTTGTATATCGTAGGTATCATATTCAACATTTTGCCAAGCAGATCTTTTTTTCGTTGTTAAGCCTAATGTATCATAAAAATATACAACGTATGTGCAAAAACGGGTACATTTTTAGGGCTGATTGTGCTCCGGAATAAATCCGAATTTCCGGAATTTTCGCTAACAGTGATCCGGAAGTTTCCGGAGATCGAAGGCCCAGGCATTTAAAAAAATCATTCATCACAGAAGTTTCTGAAAATCAAATTTTTGAAGGTGGAACTTAAAAACACAATTTATTTTATTCGTTTGTAAGAGAGAGCCAGAGAGATACTTAATAGGCTTATATTCATGATTAATATTCATTTTTCATCAGTAAATAGTTGTTATAATCATAAACTCAAGAAAGAAAGACATATTTGCAAATTTTAATTACTTCTCCAGGTCATCATAAGTATGTGTAAATGGTATAGGTATGTGTAAAATTTTAAATGTATTTTAAGCAAACTAAGAAATTTTGAGATAAAGGAAAAAACCTTGTATAAATTTTTTTCAATTTAAAATTTTTTTTTTCTCAAGAAATTTTCCGGAATTTTGACTTGGTCTCACAATCACCCCTGCATTTTCAACATTAAGTTAAAAAATTGTACAGATTCTGACATTATATCCTTAATTTTATTGTATGTTTGCTTTAAAATATTTGAATTTTTACATGCATCTGTTATTACCATTCATGTAACAGAACTGTTTGTCTTTAAATTATTTATTTTGTATTTTAAAAACTTAATTTTATTAGTATTTTATAAAATAAATATTTGACTTATATGACTTTGGATTACATTAGTAAAAATAAATAATATGTATTCTATGTCTGAAAAATTAAATTTTTAATATTTGTAAAAAATAAAGAAAAACTAAATAATTTATTTCAGTTTTCTCTTAATTTATTACTGTCATCTAATTATAAACTTTAAAACAGCACTCAAAGAGTATATTTGTTGAATTTATACATGGTTTATGACTAAGGATGGTTATGACAAAAATTAGAAAATTTTTTGTAGAATTTCTAAAATTCAGTCTTATTATGATTAAAATAAATGTAGATATTTTATGAACATTTGTAGTACACATGTTCTGCCCTTCTAAAAATATATATAAAAAAAAAAAAAAAAAAAAAAAAAAAAGAACTGCACCTTTTGTAAAAAGTTGAAAAGTTAGAAAGGCAAAATCACAATTTCAAGAGAATGATTCTCATCTCTAATTATATATTTAATTTTTATAGTGAAATAATTAAAGTCTTTATTTCAGAGACGTAAGGAAAGAAAGAAGTTAGAAAAAGTAGAGCCGAAAAGCAAAGCTGAGGTACTTCTAAAATTATTATTTTCTAACATGTTTACTGTCAGTTGTTTTTTAATGAAATATTTATACGTAAGAAAAGATTTTTTTTTAAGTGCTGTTATGTAAATTGTTTTTCTTAAACACTTTATTTATATTTAAATTTTTCCTCATATGATCCAAATTATACTTTTTTTAAAAAAAATTTAATCAAAATTGCTTTAAGAACTCAAAGACATTACAAAAATTGATTTTGATAGCAATAATAAAAGTCTTAACATAAATTTTGTATTGAAAGTATGTTACAATATTCAACAGTATCTGAAAATGTCTTTATTTAGTTTAAAAAACATGAAAAATTTATAAGTTATAAATATTTTAATTTATTAAATAATCATGGTCATTTGAATAAAAAAAAAAAAACAGATATGTTTTTTTTTTTTTTTTAAAACTTAGATTATTAATGATATGTACTTACTATAATTTGTAAGTAAAATAGCCTTGGGAATGAATTACCATTTGTTTTTTAGGAAAGTGTACAAAACAAACAATCCAGTGATGCTCCTAAGAAAAAAGCTAAAAAGTAAGTTAGTTATAAATTTTTTTACTTCTATGAATTTATAAATTATTAATTTCAATAATAAATAATTTGTTTTTAAGTTATATAAATGTATATTAGTGAGAAAATTTTCTTTGAAACTAAAATAATCAAAATGGTTTTGGTCATCTCTCTTAGAATACCAGTATTAATGGTTACACATTTTAAAAGTAAGAATAAATAAAATAAAAAATTGTCACTTTAATTTTGCTTAAAAAAAACCATTACTATAATTAGTATTCTATGTCATGTTAATTGTAAAATTAACAAAAGTAAAGCCTTGTAAAATTAACAAAAATTAGCATAGTTCCTTATATAACAACACATTAACTAATGGGTAGCTATGGCGCAGTGTTTAAGACACTGAATTGTGATTGTGAAGAAATGGGTTATATCCCTGAGTATTTCTGGTGGCAGCTTGAAGTCCAGCTAGCTTTTGATTGATGTAGTTCTATAAAATAAATTTATTTTTCAGTTCTTTCTGCAAGATAATTTAGTTTAGTGAGATTTCATTCTAAATCAAAAAGAATCTTTTCTGTGAAGTAAAGACAGCGGATGGACAATGGCAACATTACCACCATTGTCTCATTGGCCTTAAAATTGTGTAAACATAAAAACTTCTGTCCCTTGGATGGCAACTGATTGCTGTGGAGGTGAAAGGGTAAGGGATGACAATGTATACTCTACTTCAGAAAACATCACTCTCTGTTGTTAATTTTTCTTCGAAAGATTCTTCCTCAAAGGTGTGGCTGCCCAGGGTGGGTCCTAGCCTTCTCAAAAATTTTCTTAAAAGCTGCTCTTTTGTTGGCTATGGTCTTTTAATTATTCACTCTCAGGAAGGCAAAATCGCTTTCTGAGCAGCTAACCGATCTGTGATTGGGTAAGCTCTTATGTATTATTTAATTATTGGCATAATTTAATAAACTGTGAATTCATAAACATCCTTTTTACTGTTCATAGGTTAATATTCTTCTCAAAGTTATTATTTTATCTACTAATTGTGTAAGCTTTGTGTGTTTTTTTTAAATTAGACGAAAAATTATTATATTTTAATCTTTTTAGGGGTGAAATTCTCAAAGTTTCTGATTCTGAAGAGGTGAGTAATTTACAGTAATTATTTGAATAGATTGCCCTTTATATCTCTAAAATATTTGGCCTGTAGATGTATTTGTGGATATTTTAAGCTGTAAGGATTAATTTTCTAAAGCAATGTATTGAGAGTAATTTTCTTTCTGTTAAGATGCAACCAGATATTTTGATTGTTTTTAAACCGTATGTCATGATTAGATCTAAATTTTTTAAGATATTAAAAGTCTCATTCCTTAGAAAAGAAATTTCATTATAACTAAGCCAGAAATTCAATCATAAACAAGTTTTCATTCGCAAACTTTTAACACATGCATTTACATTTTGATGTAAGTATTGGAATTTCATGAAATAAGATTTAAAAAAAAAAAGTTTAATTTTTTATGTATAAAAAGTATAATTATAATATAAAATTTTCTAAACATTTCACTTAAAATTCACCTCAATTCTAATGAATCCACATTTCTTATTTATACACTTTTTTCCTGCTATAGTTTCATATAATATTTCATGAAATCACAATCACCACATATGTTTTTATAAGAATTAATGAAATGTTCTTTATGTTTAAGGATCTAGATCCATCTAGTGCCTTTGTCTCAGTTGTGGCAAAAAAGCATCGTAAGCAAATTCCAGGATTACAACTTAAGCAAGACATTGTCCTCGATACTAATAATCACTATTCGCCAGACTTGCCATCGGATGTAAGACTTTTTTGAATTGTTGTATATATTAGTAAACTAAATATTATATGACAGTTAGTTTAGCAGTTGATTGGCTTTCTAAAATGAAATAAAAGCAAGCATAAGATTTCTCCTTAGACCTGCAACTTTCTTTGGTTTTTATTTTTTTATTAAATTTACTTATTACTTTTAGCAGTTATATAATACAATTGTTATAATATACAGAGACTCCAACTATTATGGATTGTACATAGTTTCAGAAATTATTTTTTCATAGTAATAGCATAGGTAATGTATTTATATTTTAATAAAATAGAGTTAAAAGAAACTTTGTCCACCACTAAACATAAATAATTGAAAAAGATGTATATAAAATTATAAAGGCAATTATGTGGTCAATTCATAACTTTCATTGTTTTTTGTTCTGGGATCATTCATTTATTAATTTTACTAAAGTTATAAGTTTATTCAATTAAACTTAAGTTATTATGGGCATATTTACTGTCTTATTCTTTCATAATTATGTTAAAAGCTTTATTTGCATGTAGCAGCATTTTTTTAATTAAATTTTAGATATGAATATTCTATTATCTCAAGTAATAAATTTTTAATGCCATATTTTTTGACTTCTTGATCTGTTAGTAATATATCTTTGTTTTGTGTAATATGAAATTTTTCATCTCGAGAAACAGCCGTGAAATTGCTAATAAATTTACTACACACAGAATAATCTCATTATTAATTTTTAATTTCTTTTATTTCATAAATTTTTTCTCTTTTTCTTCACCCATTTTATGGTTTATTTAAATTATTAAATTTGGGCTTAACAACTAAAAAATCTTTTAAGCTGTCGTAAATTAATTGCATTAATAATAAACCTGGTATAACTGGGATAATCCGTGATGCAGATACGAAATTTTACTTTACTAATCTTTCAAAAACAAAAGTATTATTTGAGATTTATTAAAAAAATATGAAGGTAATTCAGGCTATTTTTCATAAACATAATTTATTTTAGAATGAAGAAGATCCTGAGATAATTATTTTAAAAAGCAGGCAGTTAGCATGTAAGTATTTTGGTTGAATACATTTCTTAAAATTGTTTAATTCAATACAATGTTACTAGTACATATTACATATAGTACTAGTACATATAGTTGTCTTAATATTATATATTTGAAATAAAATAGTTTTTAATATTATTAATTTGAAGCGAGTGAAAATATTGAGTAAGTTTAAATTCACACACATCAAAGTTTAGCAGTCTCTAATTCAATATATTGAATTTTGATTTTCTCATGGCAGATCTGTATTGATTCAAATGTATTTCAAACTATATGGGTTGTTTCTTGTTCAAAGACTTCATTTGTGAAGTATTATGTATTCCAGAGGCAACAGCATTTGTTTTTGCCAGGAAGAGCAATTGCATGATATTTTTCAATCAACACTTAAATGCATGCTCCTGGGTGTGGCTCACTTGCTCATCAGATTCATTAATCATCCCTAATTTTTTTCTTATGGTGTTTTCTGTAAATTGTGGTATATGTGTATAGATTGCTCAGCTTCAAACGAATATTACAACAGCCATTCGAAACATAAATACTACCACTTTTTGTAGTTTTCGAAAATTTAGTTTGGTGAATATACTTTGGTATTTTCAGATGCGGATGTCAATTTGAACAGTTATTGTAACACTAAAGCTAAAATATGCTTAAAATTTTTTGAAATAGTTTAGGTTACGTTTGTGGGTCATTTTAATATTTGGGTGCCATTTGCTGTCTGCCAGGAAAATCTTTTTTTATATTTTTTTAATAGAAACTCTAAGAAACTTTAAATAGTTTTTCTTTCTGCCATACTTATAAACAAACAGTTTCTAGTACTGGGAGTACAATGTTTTTATGTTCTAATTAAGAAAAAAGTAGTATTCTAAGAAAATAAAGGAAAACTGATAAATAACGGAAAACTGAGAATACAGCTGTCCAAAGCATGAAAAATAAGACGTTAATACATGAATTACATTCCAATAACTAAGCTTTGCACTCTGTCGTATTTTACAATAGTATAAAATTGTCAAAATTACATTCTTATACGATCATAATAAATAAACATAAAATTTTAATTTATATAATACAACTGTCCAGAAATTAATCTTATGTCTATTACCATATACATACCAGTGAATACTTGCATATCAGTGAAGAATTTGTTTGTAAGATGTAGAAAAGCATTTATGAATGTTCTTTTTATTTTATAGCAAAAATCTTTTCATAGTTAGTATTTTTTTGCTATTTCATGTCTGTTAACTTAATTAATGAAAATTAAAATAAATTTATTTTTCAGTTCTTTCTGCAAGATAATATAGTTTAGTGCGATTTTATTCTAAATCAAAAAGACTCTTTAATATTTGGTATTATTTAGCGAAGATAATATTTTTTCTTTGAAACTTGCTATAAAGCTTGAAAAGATTGTTTCTATTTAGAATAAATTGTAATCAGAATCTGAAATTCAAATATTTAATTGCTAATTAAAAGTTTCTTTACTTAAGTTTTTTAATCTTTTAACATCATCTGCAACCATTATAATGCAATAAATTCCAATTTACATTATTGTATGTTGAAATTTAAGTGCTTTAATTTTATTAAACATATCTGCTAACAGATATTTAATAAAATTCAACAAATCTGAAAAAAATATAACAATTAGCATATTTTTTTAAAAGATAAACTATACGTAAAACATAAAAATAAGATGAAATATGATATGTTTAATTATTTTTTAAATTTATACATGTTTGGCAATTTTATTTATTTATACTACAATTTCTAACATGGCACCCAATTTTGAATTGGTATATTCCTTCTCTACATATTCTATCTTTACAAATACATTCTTGCCATATTTTTGCTGTATGTTTTCTAATGTTTTATATAATAATGTATTTGTTTATGATTAACCCATTAATTTATATTCTTACTTGTAGTGGAAGGAAATGCCAAAGCTAATGAAGGGCGCTATTCTGAAGCTGTTGAGTTATTTTCAGAATCAATTAAATTAGATCCTTCTGATCATAGGTAAGAAATATAATTTATCAGTTTTATAAAAGTTTTGTACTCTCATTATTATGCTATAAATTTTATACATAATTTTTTTAAATATATTTTTTAATTGATTGCCACAGAAAAGGGAATTTAGGGAGGGGACAGGGAATTTTTTTAAAATCCCGTAAATGAGGGAAACGTCAGGAAATTTATCTAAATTAACCAAAAAGTCAGGGAAACTTAATAAATTTGTGCTTGATGTACGTGTCTGATATGTTTTCCAAAAATATTGGCCTTGTTGAAAAATGTTTTAAGAAGAAATTTGTTTTTGTTTTTTTAGCTCCAATGACTTGTATGTTTGTGTTTTTTAAAATATTTTATGTTAAAGAGTTAGACCCAACTAAACAATTGATGGTTAAAGTTATGACATCAGTCACCAAAAATCATAGGAATTTCATGAAATAATTATTTAAAATTCAGTTTTTCCCCCCTAGTATTTGTGGCCTGTTATAGCTTTATGAAGCAAGTTGTATTGTGTATACAATGATTTGTAGGTAAAGCATTATTTCTATTATTCTATTATTTTCTGAATGAAATTCTATTTTTGTTGTTGTAAAAAAGTTATAATTTTAAGGAATTATTGCAGAAATGAAAACAATAAAAAATGAATAAATGAGATGGATTATGTGTGTTATTAAGTGTGTGCACATAATGCACACTATTCAATTGAAGGTCCATATGTAGAAAGAAAAAAAAACTGAGGGACATGCAAGTTCTGACCTTCTAAAACAACTATTTCATGTTGGCTATAATTTAGAGCCAACTTAAAATATGTTTCTGCCAGTGTGGAACAGTCTATCAGTGTGCGTATTCAGTGGTTATAAATGTTTATCACTGTAATTTACATTTAATAAGATTCACCGAATTGATATAAAATTATCTCTTCTGTTTATTGTTTTCTTGTTAAATCATTTGCCATTTAAAAAAAAAATGGTTATTATAAGTTTTAGCTCACAAATTTTTTATAATGTTCATTATCTTGTATCTTGTTCATTGTAATGTTATCTTGTTATTTGTTGCATTATATATTGTTTTTACCTGATGAGTCATGAATGTTTT
Organism: Parasteatoda lunata; assembly: GCA_949128135.1. Taxonomy (NCBI): domain Eukaryota; kingdom Metazoa; phylum Arthropoda; class Arachnida; order Araneae; family Theridiidae; genus Parasteatoda; species Parasteatoda lunata. Next base: position 30,835,869 of record OX421979.1, read on the forward strand.
TTTTAAAGGTTCTATGGAAACCGTTCTTATTGTTATGATCGCCTTGGAATGTTTGATAAGTATGAATTTCCTTTTTTAAGTTTATTTATTAAAAGATTGAACAAATTTTAATACATGATTTAAAATAGAAATTCTAGGTTTTTGTTTTTATTATGGCTCATAATTTTCTCTCTACAGAAAATAAAGTAAAAATCATTGAATTTTGTTCTTTCCAATTTTGGAAATTGGAAGTATTTTCCAATTTCCAGGCATCTTGTATAGTCACGCTTTTATTATATTTTATTTTATCATACACTCGTTTTTCTTTTGTGGTTTTAATATAAGTGAAAGTCATATATTATCTTATTTTATTCTTTGTATAAATTTATATAATATTCATATTTAATAATTTGAATTATATAATATTGATATTTAATAATATAATTAATATAAATTTATATACATTTGAACAATCACATCAGAGTAACACAGTAAATACAATCTTTATGGCATAGTTATTTTGAATGGTTCAGGGATAAAACAACTGAAATTATTTAGTTTTTTTTTTTTCCTTTTAAGGTTTAACTGAAAAATTTAGAAAATAAGTGAATTTGCTAATGAAAGCAATAACATTCATTTTTTTTAATGAAAGATTTGAATAATTCATTATTAAATCATAACTTTATTATCTTTATATAAAAGGGTTCCTTCTTGAAATTCAACTTTACTAAGCTACTTGTTATAGCTGTATAGCTAATTTACTTACTAAATCTTAAATTTGGGTCTAACTAAATTCAAATATTTAATTTTAGCAATATAAAAAAGCAATGGTTGTAATAAATTTCAATTAATAGACTTTTACTAATATAACAGTGTTGTCTATTTCCTTTTCTATTCCTTTTCTATTTTTTCTATTTCCTTCTAATTTTTTGAATTCAAATCTGCTCTTTATAGTCTATGAGAATCAATTTTGGATTTATTTAAGACTTTCACTTTGTTTTTAAAATGCTGGAAGTAAGCAAATTATTGTGGCAAAATTATATGTTTTGCTTTATTATTCCTAAATTATTCTTTTGTTTCAGAGCATTAAAAGATGCAGAAAAATCAATTAAACTTTGTCCAGTGTGGCCTAAAGGTTATTTTCGGAAAGGTAGAGCTTTATTGGGTCAGAAAGTAAGTATAAATGAAAGTTTTTTTGTAGTGTTTATTTATTTATTTTTAGTTTTTTTATGTGTATAATGCTGGAGTGGATGCAACTAAGTTGCTTGATAACCATGGTGCTTTGTTTTTTTTTTTTTGAAAATATGTATTATATTTGGCTGTAAAAAAACTAATTTTATGTATGCATTTATAGTTTTCCTTTTAATTTATGATTTTTTAAAATTTTTGTTAGTATTAAATGAGTTTTTATTTTTTCTAGAAATATGCCTCAGCTGAAAAATTTTTTGTTGAAGTCCTGAAACTGGACAACGATTGTGAAGATGCTATATCTGAATTACGTAAAGCAAAGCTGTTGCAAATCATGGTCAGTGCAATTTCTGTGATTGTGTATTATAGATTTTTATTTTCTAAGTTGAATAAATTTGGTGCCATGTTACCATATTCCATATCTTATTTCTATAAAACAAGATATCCGTCTGGTCTGTTAATGTCACAAAATATTGTATTATTAATTTATCATTACATGTTAATCAAGATAAATTATAAAACCAAAATTAAAAATTAGAGATCTCTCTAGATAAGTCAAGAAATAAAAATTGAGCCTCATGATCCACAGTTGAACAACTTGTTTAGAACATTTTAAAAATGTAATTTCTAAAAATCTGAAACAATTAGTTTGTTGCAGTTCATATACAAATGTAATTTGTGTACAAGGGTTGACCTTTTCTTAAAAGATGTATCTATACTTATATTAAAATAAACTTTAATCTTTTAATAAAATTGTTTAAGTCAAGTTCTTTTGTTTTAATATATGTTTAAAGTCTCAATGTAACTTATGTTTTAATTCTTAATTTTTTTTCTTCAATTGTATGCTTTATTAACTTTTTAACAAACATTTAACAAAGGAGATTTTGTACTTAATATAAAGGTTATTATATTTAAAAACTAATTTTCAAAATTTAAAATTGATAAAAAGTTGCTGCTGTGTTTGCATATTTATCAACAAAATTTTTCAAATTGAAAAGTACTTTAGTACTCTATACAATTTGTTATTTATAAATAAAAATTCATTTTTTTCCATCTTCCAACTCAAGGTTAGGCTATTATAATATAGATTTGTTATTAAAGTTTTCGTGTAGATGTTATGTTTTAAGCATATTTTTTTTTAATTTCGATTTTTGGTTTGTATTTATCTATAATTTTAAAATTAAAAACTAAAATATGCATTGTATTCTTAAAAAAAAAAAATTAGTTTTAATATTGAAAATTTGAAACTTAGACTGAGTAATGAAGCTTTAATGTATATAAATTTTACTGTAAGTGTTTTTAGGTAATGTGCTATTTTAGTAAAATTTTTTTTAAATTTGAAATATTGAATTAAAACAAATTAGTTTGTAATACACGATTAATTATACAGCAATTAATTATTTAATTTATAAATATTTGAACGCAGTATTTGTTTTCTTCAGGTGAAAAAAAATCCTCAAGAAATATAATATTTAACACACATTCTAATGATTATGTTCTACTTTTAATATTTGCCGGCAAATTTGCAATGGACTGTGGGCAAACTGCATTCTATTTCATAGTGTTCACAATTTTAGTGTTTTAGATTGCACTCTAAGGTTATTCATTGACTGCTTGTTTCCAAATGCATTCTTTCAATTTTAAAACATTCAAAGATTGCCATAAAGGAATACTACATAGTTTAATTAGCCCTTGCTAAATATATAAACCTTAATTTTTTTTAAAAAAATGTCTGACTTTTTTTCTACTCTCTTCAGTACCAAGTGAATTTTGTGTACGTTAACACACATTCAATTTGACATCAATTTTCTTTTAATTCATCAAAGTTTTTATCTCGTTATGTTTTCACTGAAAAAAGATTTCTCCTTTAATTATCGATTTTTACTCAAAATATAATTTTACCTATATCCAATTATTTTTTAATAAACATTTTTGTTGTAGGAGAAAGGATTTACAAAAGAAGTTGCTGAGGAATCCCTGTCAAGGCATGGCTCAGTTGCAGAAGCTCTGGCAAGTTTGCTCTCCAGCGGAGTATCAAGAATTCAAGTCAGAGACGATTTAGATATCTTCATTTCTGATGATGAAATTGAAAACATAGATAAGACTCCACCAAAACCCAAGCCAAAGCCTCCAACTCCGCATGCGACTCCATCCGTTACTCAATCACCCTATTATGACATCAAAAGAGAGTATGTTTATTTCTAGTTAGAGTAAAAAGAAAAAAACCTGGGAATTTTGATTGGGAACGTCTTGGTACCTGGGAATTTTGAATTAATGGAATAATCATGGGAAATTCAAGGCATTTTCTGGATAAATTGAGCTGTGATGGCTCAGTAGTTAAGGCACTGAACTCTCATGGTGAAGAGCTGGGGTTCATTCTCAGTGATGGCTCGAAGCCCACCCAGCCTCAGATCGATGGGTACGTACCAGCTTGTCTGGTAAGTAGATGAGGCTTGTCCGCAGTGCTGACCACATGGTCTCTACCATACTGTTGGTCGCGAAATTGTAAATCCTTAACCTTCAGGACCCCCTGGCATATAAACTGCAACGGGCTGCTGCAGGGAATTCTTTACTCTGCTTTTCTGCATAAATTGCGATTGCTGAAAAATTTTCTATTTCATATAAAGATATTGATTGAGATAATGTCCTATGTATAAGTAAACTTTTTATCCATCTCAAATTTTATAAAAGTCAGGGTGCCTAGGGAGTAATTAATTCGGACATTCTTTGATCGTAAAACATCGTTGCGTTATAAACAATGAGATAGATATGAATCAATTGCTTTGCCTCTTTCAAAAACTGTCTTTATATGTTGCATACAATTAATTTTGCATTTTCTCTCATCATATTTTTGTTTAAACTTAAAGGTTATATTAGAAACAGTATTTTAATTATATTCTGAGAAAAGTTACAATAAGAAAAATTAAGTTTATTCAAAAGTATTTAAAAAATATGAGACAATGGAAAATTTTAAAACATCCCAAAAACGTATAAATTTGAAGATTCCAGGAAATCTTCTGTATCAGAGTTAATATTGTTGAGCAGTGTTCTCGTTACGGATCCCTTTCTACATCCTCATCTGCCGAGTTTCACGAAAATAATCTTCGCCTTTCTAAGAATTAGAAATTAAACAGTTTTATTAGATTTTACAATATTTGTATCTACATTTTGCCACAAATCTTGATGTGTATATTACCAGTATGGATATTTTCAGTTTTGTTAAGAATTTTCATTGATTTATACCTCACTGTATTTGTTATTGCATCTTTTTTTTTTAAGGCACCACATAGCTTCTTTATTTGAAGGCAAATATCCTGAGAGAATAATGTGAAATTAATTCCTAACTTGTCAATTAATGTATTTTCCAACTACAATTGTTATTAATTAATGTATTTTCCAGTGATAAATTATAGGTAGAATCATTTGTATAAATTTAAAATTAGCGTAAATAATATAAAAATTAAAAATTATGAAAAAATTAGTAATTCTTGTAAGAATTAAATGTGCATTTGTGCTGTCATTAAAAAATCAAATAATTTATTTGTTCAGTTGTATTTTCCCTTTTTTTTCTTTAGTCTGTCAGAGATAACTAAAAACAACTATTAACAAGCCAGTTGAATATGATCCATATGTAACACTTCACTCAACCATGTCCAAGTGCCTAGTCCCATTTTTCAAGCTCTAGTTTGTAAAGGCAACTGACATGATTAAATGTTTTTTTTTGTGCATCATTGAGTTTTTTATATTAAACATTTCATTCAAAGTGCATTTTTCTGTTCAATGGATTGTTTAATTTAGAAAAAAATTTATATTTGATAAATTTTTTTTAAAAAAAATAAATATTTATATTTTCAGAAAATACAAAAATATATTTTCCATTCCTCAAACTCAAATTTTTCGATTAGCTGTGGAGGAAAAAATCTGATCCCTAAATAATTAATATAAGGAGAATGTTATTATATACTTTTAATAGAGAAATTTCTGTTGAAAGTAGCAACACAGATATAACACTTATGCATTGCGCATTTTTGTACATAATGTGTTTGTTTTATATTTATTTCATATTTTGAACCTTTCTAAAAATAAAAAATTGCGTATGTACTTAATTTATTGTTACTTATTTTTTATGATTTTTTTATCAGCCCTAAAAATCCCGAAGGACATAACTCTATATGGATTGGGAATGTTCAACCCGATGTCACTGAAAAAAAATTAACTGCAATGTTTGGGAAGTAAGTTAACTTTTTTATATTCTCTAAAATAATTTCACAACTTTTTTAATGAACCTTCTTTGTAAACTTGATATTCTCCAAAAAATTTGAAATCATTTCAATGATTTTATTAATATACTCTAATAAGCTATTATTATTTTCTTAAATCTGAATTATTTCATTCATAAGTATTATTAACCAATTTAAACATGTATTTCTGAATTTTTATGTTAATTTTAATTAATGCAAATAAAGCAATAGTAATGATAAATGTTCTAAACAATTCTAGTAATTTGTTTCATGCTGTTCTAATTAATTAATACTAACTGTCATAATGAACTCACGCTCAATAAGATATAGGTAATAAGTTAACATATTTTAATTTCAAAGTGTTAAATTAAAATTACATTGCCAGTTAGCTCTAAATACAGGATGTCTACTAGAGGTTGATTTATATCAATGTATTTGATATTTTTTACATAATGCTAAAAAGTTGCTAGTACTTTAAATGAATACTTCATGAAATAAATGCGTACATTTTGCATCAATTTTCAAAATATGAATTTTTTTTAAAAATTAAAAAACTTACAATTAAAAATGTTGAAACACTTTTTACGTTAAAAATTAAAAACTTGAAAATGAAACATATCTTAATTTATTTAACCACTACATAGCAACATCAAAAACACTTGTATAATTTATCAAATGCAAAATGAATCCAATGAGACCATAATATCAATATAACCCTGAATCAGATTGGTTACTAATTTTGAGTGGTTTTTACTTTTGATCTTGACCAATAAAAGATGGACTAATCTACGTACTTGTGTTAGGTTGTGAATGGGTTCCACTCGTTGATTCAAGTTAGTCTAAGTTGATATTGATACAATGTAGTTGATATCTCAAGTTAGATATAGCTTTATCCAAAATGAGTTTGTTACACTATTTGATTTTTTCATTATGTATTAAATTAACATATAATATTTTAAATTTTTTTGTTAAACAATTACAATTATAAAATAATTAATATGCTTATTTTAAAACTTATTTAAGTTATTATTAATTTATATTAATACTTGTTAAGTTATGTTGATACTTATTTAAGTTAATTTAAATGCTTATTTAAAAAATAATGATAAATATTTTTTTATTTTAGCATTTTCTATAGTTTTTGGATGAAATGATTTCTAAATATTACGATGCAAATTATAATTCAATAAAAATTACATTATTTATAATTTTACTGATTGAATTATCATAAAATAAATGCTAAAACATTTTGTAACTAAACATTTAACATAACTAAAACATTTTGTATTGTTTTTGTCATTAGTATCAAAATTTATGACTGTTTTATGCTCTTTGCATGTGTGGATTAATTCTATTCTTATAATTTGATTGAAAGTAATTGAACGTGTGATCTCTCAAATTCAATAAACCCGTGCTACGATTACACAGTATTAAAAATATTGGAGTTTGAAAAATTTTCTAGAAAATGCTAAATCATTGGGAATAGTATTTTTTAATTAAACATGAGGCACGTGATCAGGATTAAAGAACACATGGAGAGTAAATCCTTTATCAAAAGGACTGATGGTTTGTTTTCTGCTTAAAACTAGAATTTTTCAGACGAATTTGAAGAACAAAAAGAGTTAAAATTTTATTTTAATGAGGCTTATTCTATGAGCATAAGAAATTTTAACCAACAGCCAGAAAATATATACAATAAAAGGAACTCAATGGAATAAACTGAACTATTTTAAACTTAGTTGAAAAAAGTGATTAACGTACGAATTGATTTGGAAAACAATTGGTGAAAATACTTATTTAAATTAATCTGAGTATTCTGTCTGTTTTTCCTAATTTATAGCTGTAATTAACTGGACTTCTAATTAATTCCAATTATTTATTCCAGTAAATTGTAGCTAAAAAATTGAAGGAAAAATGGAAACTGTTTTTACTGTCACACAAACAAAACAAAAAAGTATACAATAAAAAATATGAGCAATATTTTATTTTTTTCTGCAAGTAATTATACGGTTTTTTGTTTGGGTGGTGGTGAAGGAATGTATTCTGAGCTTATTCTTTCTTAATTGTAAATCTTTTATTATGAGAAAAGCTAAAATTAGGGTAATTTTAGACTTTTGATAATATTCTAAATCTGTTTTTAGACCTCTCTGGTTTTCAACTACTGAATTGCCCTGTGCTGGTAGTTATAGAGCATAGAAAAATACTAATCTTGAAACTTTTTTAACATAGTGTTATTTTTAAAACTGTATAATGCTTCCGAAAACATGGCACCAACATTTTGCCAAATAAAACAGCAATATATCTGGGTTATGATCCTTTGGAAAAAATTTTTCAGTTTTTTATGTTTGAACAATTGCATGATTGTAAAATGTATTCAATAACGTTTATATGACTTTGCAATTTCCATTAATAAAGAAGTTTTAGTATAAAAAAAATTAAAAAGAAAAAATTCTGCAAAAATAGGTCTTTTTTTTTCTATCTTTTTTTCCGATTTGATAGATAATTTGAAAATATTACCATGTGTGCCTTTTGGGTACTTATATTTATATAAAATGATTTGCAGCTTACTTATTAATATTCTCTTTATTAGATATGGTGAATTAATAAGTGTGAAAGCAATCCCTGAAAAGTTTTGTGCCTTTGTCAATTATAAGAGTAAAGCATCTCCAGGAAAAGCTATGCAAGCCCTTCAGGTATGATTTTGAATGTATCAAAGGAAATTTTTGCTGGTGTATTTCAATTCACTTATAACTTAAAAAATATATTTCAACTTTAGGGACATGAATTGAGTGGATATAATTTAGTGATACGGTTTCCCAACTTGCCAGGGGAAACTGCTACCCCAGCTGCACCTGCAGCTGTAAAAAAGAAACCAGGGTAAGTTAAATTTCTTCTTATTAATTTTATCTTTTATTTTAATTATCATTACTGTTTATTTTGAAGTATATTTTATAAACTTGTTATAAATCTAATCTGACATTAAATCGAAACTCCCTAGGGTCAGGAAGAATGGGGAGGACTTGGAATTGTCAGGGAATTTTATTTTGTCACCAAAAAGGCAGGAAATAATCAGAAAAAATTCAATTTTTTATTTAAAAAAAGCTATGAAAATTTCTACATCTTAACTAAAAAATAACCAGTCTTAGAATTGTCAGTAACAGTCTATTATTACTATTTATTTTAAACTATATTTCATAAACTTGTTATAAATCTAATCTGACATTAAAGCAAAACTCCCAAGGGTCAAGAAGAATGGACTTGGAATTGTTAGGGAAATTTATTTTGACTCTAAAAAGCAGAGAATAGTCATTGTGCCTTTGTATATATATATATAAATATGGGTGATTCTCACGAAATATGGCAATTCACTGTCCCTTGCTCCAAGATCTATACTATAATACTGAAAGAACTTTCTTTTTAAATATGACTTTGCACTAGCATTGACTGTTTTGTATAGTTAAAGAATTTAATTGAACTTCAAAATTTCATGTTTCTGGCATGTCCCAAGCAATGTTTCCAGTGATAACTAGCTTCAAAACTTCCCATAAATTTTTCAATATCTAATTTTTTTTTTATCTCAACCGGTGTAAGCATTTTTAGAATATACGCAGAGGGTATTATTTACAAGAATTTCGTTTAAATTAATTTTTTCTGTCAATAATTTGTTTGTCCCAAGAAAATCTGTCATTTACCTGGCTACTTTTATTTAGTGGTTTATAACCAAAATGGATAGAGCCAGCAATCAATATCTTATGTTAATAGATTGATTAGATACCCTCCTATATGAACATGTCTTGTTGCATGAATAAAGAACCGATTTTTTGGTTCAAAATCTATTTCAAAAAATTTTTCAAGGTGAGTAGGTTTTTGTGTTGTCATTTTCCTGGTTTCTTGAAACCCTTAATAACATTAACTACATAGATTTATCTGAGTTATTTTAAGAAATCCTGTTGTTTTCTACAGAATATAAACGTCTTAGGCCAAAATATTTAATTAAAGTAAAGTTATATGCTATAAAATGGCGAATTTGTAATCATCCTGGCTGTCATTTTCCTGGCTTATGGATGCCAGGACATTGAAGTGTTACCAGAAATTTTTTTAACTGCTAATACTGTAAGGAGGGAAAGCAAATATTAACCTAATACCAAGTTTATGTATGATTGTAATATGCAAAGTTATTTATTTATTTAAAGATTATTATCCACAATTTTATTCTGTACATATCAGCAACAAAAATTTTTTTGATTCTTTCTACAGTGGATAAAAAGAATTAATTTAAGCAATTTATGGTCCATCTAACATAAAGGCTTAAGCTGAGTTACTTATTATTGACTTAAAATGACTGTTTTTTAAACTTCTAAGCTAATATGTCGTTTTCCTGGCATTCAAGATATGGTGAATTTCTATTTTATTATTTTTTTTTCCGGAGAAAATGTCAATAAACAACACTGCTGTCTGTAAGATATTAATAAGTGTCAATAAAGAAGTATACAAAAGAAATTTTAGATTATTTTGACGACTTTAAATTTCAAGAAATTTTTTGGTCCGAATTATCATATTTCATGAGAACCACCCATATATATATATATATATATAAATTATAAACCCAATTTTTTGACACTAAAAAGAATGGAAAAGACTTGAAATTGTAGGAATACGATCTCTAGATCCATGTTTTGATTTGTATAAGGGCAGTTTACAACTCATACATTGTGATTTTAGTGCACAGTGCCAAGTTTTTGTTCAGTGAAATGAAAATATAAAGAAAAACATTGACTTTTTTTCTTTCCTTTTGTGATTGAAAGAATTAAATGTATAGAATTAAAAGAGTATATCTTAGGATTTGAAATAGTGTATAATTTAAAAAACAAAATGCATAATTAATCGTTTTTATTATTTTTATTAGAGTTATCGGTCAAGAAGTTAAGAAAATGGGTCCAGTTAATGGCAATGAATGCTATTTCTGGCGAACAACTGGTTGTGTTTATGGTGAGATCTGTAGATACAAACATATAAAGGATCACAAGGGTATTGATAAGAAAGGCTGGCAAGTGACATGAAGAATTAGTAAAATTAAATAAACAATATGTTTTAATTGTAGCGATTGTTGGAGGTTTCACAAAATGTTAACAGATAAATTTCTTGTTAAACTAAATTAATAATTGTTTTTTTTCTAATGCCCAAATTTTAGGAATTCCTTTTTTCAAATATTTTGCTTAAACTCTTGCAATCATTAATATCTTGACTATTTATTAAAAAGTGCTATAAATGTAAAAGTAGTGTTTATAGGATTAACTCATAACTATCCAATCCTTAAGAGTTTCTAATTTTGTGATAAATTGTTCAAAGAATGATTTACTTAAGTCCAACATGATTATTTATAAAACTACTTGCAAGGTCAAAGCTTCAATATTTAAAATATTTTAAAATAATAAGCTTTTTAGCATTGTTAAATTACTGACCTTAAATTTAACACTTGTAACTTAATTTTAATCAACATCACAATTTTAAAAAAAATCGATTTATGTTATTTAAATAAATTATTAAAAAATGAAGATAATAAATTTTTTTAACAGAATTGCATATAAATTGCTATCTAAGTTGAAGATGTGAATGTGTTTAAGAAATTTTTATTATTATATTCCTTATTAGATATCCTAATTTTTTATTTTATACTCTTAATTTTGAGGGGAAAATTGCATTTGAATATTTTTAAATTTTTCAGAATTGCTAACATTTTGTGAACTCCCCTATGCTAGAAAAGATGGACTATTTTAAATATATTTTTATACTGTGTACTTTTTATTACATTTTCTATGGGAACATTTTAGCTACCTAGAAATATTTCTTCTTAAGAGCTTTGTCTTTATTTTGTTTCAGATTATTCTATGTTCTAAAAAGGACATATCATATTTGTATGTGTACTGTGATCTATTTATACAGAACTCCATATATAACAATTTAATAAGGTCACAGAACAATTTATTTACTTTATATACAGTTTAATTCTGATGCTATTACTTTATTTTAACTGGATGGTTTCTAAGATTTTTGATTTTTTTAACTTTAAGTAATGAAATTGTGAATATTTAATATTCTCAGTCAATATAGAATTTTTAATGTTTTTTAAATATTTTTTGTTTATTGTTATTTAATATTCAACTGTTGAATTTTTTTTTATGATTTAGAGTTCATTCAGATATTATGTAAGCTCTAGGAAAGGGAAAGTGGATCAAAGCTTTTTCTATTTAGGGATTGAAACAAAATAATTACATTTTATGAATTCAATGGAAAAACCATATTTTTTTAAAGTGGTTTTGAAAAGTTTTTTGTTTTTAACTATCATACTTTAATTTCTATAATTATTTGATTAAGAGACCCATAACATTTATTTCCTTGTTAAAAAAATTAAATTTATGACAATAATAAGCCACTCTTTATCTGAAATGAATTTGAAAATTTATTTTAAGCGATAAATAATTCTGCTATGTAATGAAAAAATTTAATTTACAATTTCATGTATCAAGTAAAAGTAAATAAGAAAATAAAATTAAATAATAAAAACATTTGTTATTTTTTTCCAAAAATGTACAGCTTGAAAATTTGTTTACATAATATTTGAGTGATTTCTAACTCACTAAAAAATTAACTTAATATATTTTATAATTTTTAATATACTAAAACACACTAAATTTTATATTGTTATCAGAATTATAGTTTTCAGTTTAATTTAGTGCTTATATTTCTTAGAGTTAGAGACTAATAATATGGTGCTATTAATATGGGGAAAAAATAATACAGTTTTCAAAACGAAATGTTTTATGCTTTTTGTTAAAATTTTCATCAATAGTTTATTAAGTATTCAGATTCGCATAAAAAGAAACTTCTCTGTTGTTAATTTTTAAAATTTTTTTTAATCTTGCTTATTGTATTTTTATAATATTCAAAATATATTGTTCCGTTTTTTTTTTTTTTTTTTTTTTTTTTTTTTTTTTTTTTTTTGTATTTGTTTACATATTTATTCCTTTAGTGTATTTTGAATTTTCCTTTAATCAACTTTGTGTTCAATTCTTATTTTTGTAAATTTTTTTTTAAAGAAATTACCTTTTTTTCCTGTGTGTTAGACTAAATGCTTTGAAAATGATATTCTAAATATTTTTTTTACATAATGTCTTGAGCTTTACATGTGTTTTTAGATTCCTGTGTTTTTGATATTGTTTTAATTACTGTTTTCATGCTGATGATAGGTGTAAATACCAATGTCTCTAAATGTCACATTTGTTATGATCATCTAATAAGATAGTAGAAATAGTTTAGATGGAAAAAAAGACGATAGTTTTGGGGCTCCTAAATTATATTTGTAATTAAATCTGGTGATGTACGTAGAGTCAGTTGAAAGCATAATTAAACCATTTTATTTAAATTCTTTTTCTCTGACAATCTAATCTGATTGAAAATTATTAATTTTTAATGGAAAAAATATACATTCCTTTAATTATCAAGAGTCCCGACAAAGTCGAGTTTAAGAGGATTTTAAGTTTTTGTTTTATGTCATTATCAGTGTTATGAAAAAGTTTGATTTTGATGAAGATGTATTTACCATTCGTTGACGAAGATGTTAATTGACGTTTATTCATTCTGGATTGATGTAGGCAAGCAATTATTTATCAAAAATCATAAATTACCTCCTAAAATTTAAATTAAAATCGCATATAAATGCATAATCGCATATATCGCATTTTTGAAATTTATGTGGAGCTCTAAGGTAAAGATTAATCTCAATTTCTAACATTAATATACATTATCAAATTATAAATTTGGAAAGTGGCTCAGAGGATGTGGCTCCAGGGCTCAGTCCCACAGATCACCTCTGTTTGCTAAGAAATCAAAAATGTTAGTGTTGTGCATACGTTAGCATTGTTTTTGCCAAGGAAAGTCAAAGAATCCACGTATTGGCTATTAATTAATTCAATTTAATGCCAAGGCCCTTTTTCTGAGCCTTATGAATTAAAATGTGTTGGCAGTAAAGAAATGGAATCTCTAAAAATAGACTTAATTCTGCACTCAATTCGAGGTTTTGGTATAAAAATATTAAAGGTAATATTAATAATTTTCATTTATTGATAAAGAATTAAATAAGAAATTAATTTTGCTTTTAAATGTTTGAAATATGTTGTGTATATTTCAACATGACAATCAGTACTTATGCGATAGTTTTAATTTCAGTATTAAAATACTTCTATTGAAAAAAAGTGTATGATAGAAATGGTGCTACATTTAAAATGTTTTCAGTTTTGTAAAATACTTAACATTTGTAAAATATTTTAATTTTTAAAAAAAAATTCAATTTTTTTACTACCATTTTGTAAAAATAGTTCTCTGAAATTAAAAAATCTATTGCTATTAATAAATGTAAAATTTTCTACTTACTTATTCCAATTTTTGTTCTTGACTTTTGAAATCTTAATTTCAATGTTTAAAACAAAAATGATTGACACAAAAAAGAAGGGAAAAAATGGGAAAATGCTTATATCCCTGACTATTATTATTATTATTTTAACAAACTTAACATTAGCTATTTTTTTAATATATGTATCTATAATTATATTCTATTTCACAATTTTTATGTAAATGTATATAATATTCAGATGACTATTCTGCAGTCCCATTGAAAAATCAACGTAAGCGACAAAAAATTCAAAATTAAGAGTTTTATATATTAGGCATCTTTATATAGTAAGCTACATATTGCAAAATAAAAAATAATAATACTAAAATAAATTTTGTTTTATCAGTTTTTTGAGATTCTATTTTAGCCTTCATAGCATTAGCAATAGAAGGTTTTCTAGCCACTTTATTCAGAATCATTTGTGAAGCACTTGCACTGTTTCTTCAATTGCACTGCAGTTTTTACCTCGTGTGTTTGTTAATTAAGCTCTTAAAGCTGCATAAAATGAGTAACTAAATATTGACACAATGTGATAATTATGCGAAGAACTGTTCAAATTACCTGTCCAATCTTAGTTTTCCGTTTTTAAAGGGAAAAAAAATTAATTGTAAAATATTCATTGCCCTTTCATGTTCTTTTTTCTATTTAAGATGAGCTAAACATTTTCGCAATAGCTTTTTTGCCTGCATATATTTATTCAGATTGCCATCTATGGGTTTTGCTATTGTTGTTAATAGCCATAACTAGCAGTGTATAGGAAGTCAGGGTGCATAGTGTTTTTTTAAAAAGTGCTTTAAGGTGCTTATTTTTGATTTACATTTTTTAAAAGCCCTAAAAGGTGCTTATTTTATTTGGGGTTTGTAAAACGCACTTAATTTTCTATCTTTTAAAAAGAGATTTTTTTTACCATGTCGATTTTTCTAAATTACAAAAAATGCATGATTTTCACAATTTTTTCTGCAATCAAAAACTAGTTTTTATATCATACTTATGAAAAGTTTTTGAAAATGTTATTGAATTTAACTGATTTTAAGTATATAAATTAAGAACTTTAAACAATAGAAAAAAATAATTTTATTACTGCACAGCAGATCCTAATTATGAATTTTTTTTTTTTTTTTGGAAAGTGATTAAAAATATTTTTGATCACTTAAAAAGTACATAAAAGGTGCTTATTTTTTGTTAAAAAATCTGGCTATGCACCCTGGTAGTGGAAAGTCTTTTTGGTTTCATATAATTACTCAGATAGTTTGCAATCTATGGGATTTGCCATTGCTATTAATGTCCAATATAGCGTTAGAAATGAATAAAAATGGGTCAGAAATTTTTAACTTCATGTTCATTTTTACTCAGAGATATTGCTGTTATTAGTAATATCCGTAAATGGCAATATAAGAGTAAAAATATGAAGGTAAAAAATTGCTATTATTTAAAGGTATATGCTACCTACCTTTGTGTAGTACTTAATGGAACAGTAAAAAATCTTGATAGTTGAGTAAAAACTTTAGTTGTGCATTTAATTGTAAATTTGTATAATGTTGATTTTTTTAAAAATCTTTTTAATGTATATTTTGCTTACTGAATGTATTTCATTAATTCCTTTTTGTGTTTTTAGCATTTCTCAATGAGGTTGAGCTTAATTTTTGAAGTAACATAGTATTTACTTGGTTTCTGTTTTCAGTTACTTTGTACAGTTTTTTCCCCTTAAAGTGAAGTGTTCCTAAAATTTAAACGACTTCCAATAGTTATAGAGAGTAGTATGTTCATGTGATTAAATATATTGGTAGATTCTAAAAAAATTTTGTTACGTACGTATGAAAATATATTGCATTATCGTTTCAGTCAGCAAACTTGTCTGAAAAGTTTTAAAATTATGAATGGATTAAAAAAAAGTTGTCTGTTTTAAATCTACAAGCCAAAAATGTTTCTTTGGTCTTTGCCAATTTTTAAAATTAGTGTTTTATTTATCTTTTCTAATATTTTTTGACATGAAATTTTTTTTTTTTAATATGTAAAATGAAACAAATTATTACTCTTAACTTAATCAACTGAAAGCTAATTAATTTCAAATTTATCCTTGCATTAAAAATTCGTTTTAATTTTATGGAAATTTTATTTTTGATTGATTTAATTGTTTGCTGACCATTCTAGCTAAAACTTATTGTTGCTAACCAACTTATGTTGTGTTCGAGCTTGAAATACTAAGATTTTAAAATTGTTTCGATCAATGGCTGACCAAGTTCACATGAAAGGAAATTTATTATAATTAACTAAACGTTAGCCTTCTATTCCTACAATAATGTATTTCCCTAACTCAAAAGCATTTTGAAGTAACTAATATTCTCTATAATTTGCATTTAGTTTCCTATTTATTGAAATAATTTCAAACTATTTTTTCCCCCTCTATAGACTGCTGTCAACTGGGGGAAGATATAAATAGCATTTTTCTTATTCTACAGATTAATGTAAAAAAAATATAGATAAATTAATACAAAAATTATAAAAGTACTTATTTATTTATTTATTTTGATTGATTGATTTTTCCCAATGTCTAATTAAATAGAGGAAAAATAAGTAAGATTGTTTAGATTAATATTTATTGTAAATTGTTGAATTGTTTTCTATTTATTCCTTAAATTTTTAAAGTTTATTATTTTTTTATATTTCTTATTATATAAAAGCATTATTCATGTTCAAAAAACTTGTTCATTCAAACTTTATTCATGTAATTCCCCACTTTTACACATACAACATATTTAACGATTATTAACAATGACTTTGATAAGCAGTCTAGGACTCTGCAAAAATAAGTCTTTAAATTTGGTTTCAAAGTTTAGAGTCCTACTATGCAGGCATATTGCTATAAATAATTTATTATATGCTTCTACTTGGTGGTATTATCATGGAAAAAAATAATGCTTTAAATGAAAATGTTTAACTACTATTAACCCTCCAAGTGTGGAGCCCTTGTGTAAAATTGTACAGAAATTTTCTTGCTGCGTTCTATTTTCCTATTGAACGACATGGGAAAAAAAAAAGAAAAAAGAAAAAAAAAAAAAAAAAAAACTGTTTTTTGATGCAAAGAAACTTGCCTCTAAAAGTTTGTAAAAGGCCGTTACTAACTCTCAGAGGGTTAATGTGTCCTGTTTTTATTAAATTTTTTAATAGCCCGACTAAACTACTATGCTATTAAAATAAATAACTTATTATATGCATTGAGTTGGTGGTACTATGAATGAGAAAAATGAATGGTTTGAATGAAAATGTTTAACTACTATTAATATATCCTGGTTTTATTATATCTTAATAAAAAGAATGTTAAGATTGTTGTCTAACACATTTACTGTATAATGGAACTAGAAAATTTATTCATGAATTCTGATCATCACAGAACCTTATAAGCTGGAAGTAATTATTTGATGGATATTGATGAGTCAGAATTATTGTACTATTAATTATGGTCATAAAAATTTATGAATGTTTTAAAGTTTACGTGGTATGTCAGCATGTGAATATTGTTATTTTTTTTGTTTACATCTAGGCATTGATTGATTAATTTAATTTAATGATTCTTTCGAGCTTTTAAATGCCAAACTGTAAAATTATATGAAATAATTCATGGCTATATTAGTGTGCATGCGACCTGATCAATTTTCAAAAATTTTAAGTTTTATTTCTAATCCAAGATTTTATACCTCTGTGGTTGTTACCCGCTACCCTTTTCATTTCTCTCTAATCATTGCCTGATGTAAAAATATATATATATATATAAAATTTTTGAGAAAAATTAAAAATTTACGATGTATGGTGTTATGGTATGACATTATAATTGCTTTTCAATTGATTTCTGTAATTCGAAGGTACTCTGTTTTTTGTACATTTATAAAGCAAAAATTTTTCACATTTTATAAAACAATGCCGTCAGATGTATTTGTAGTTAAACACTTTGTTTTTTTCAATTCTGTTTTTTACATAGTTTTATGTGGTTCATTATAATTTTAAATAATTTCTGTTACTATTAAAAAAAAATTGTTTGTTTTTGCTGTTACTGTGCTGCTATTGTAATTAAATTAAATATTTTCTTCTAGTTTCCTGTTTCTTATCCTTCTCTTACAGAAAAATGAAACCTGTAGATAAAAATTGGTTAATTAATTTTAAGTAATTTGAGTAAAACTTTCTGGAAAGTGCCTTTATAGATCAACTGCCTTTATAGATGGCTAATATATTTTGGCAAATTTATTTATTTTTTTTTTTTTTGCGGAATAGTTTCGAATGTTATGCAACCACATGTTCTCCTCCGTTAATTATTTTCTTGGCAGTGTTGTGCAAGAAGACTAATGCCACTAACTATGAGATTAATGTAAAATTATTTCTATCTTAAGAATTGGAAACCAAAATAATTCTTTATTGTTTTATTCAAGAAAGCAATAATACAAATAAGTATGTGTTTAATAAGTAAGAACATTTAAACGAAAGAAAATTCTTTGTGATAAATTTGTTAAAGATGAGACTTGTACAAGTGTTTCTCGGGACATACATTTAGCAGAAATGGTGATAAGTTTCTTGACCTTGGCACATTTACTATTTACACATCGCTTATGTTCATTCCACTTCCACTAAATCTATAAATAAATAAGCAATTAAATATCTATGCTATGAATATGGAAAGCAACAATGCAAAGGTTTCCTATTAGAAAAATGATTATATTTTAAAATCAAAATTGTTTCAAAATTCATTTATTAGATGCAGTCAATAAATGGAGAGCTTGAAGGTATACCATACTATTTATTTAATGAAATTAAAGAATGCAACCGCACAGACATTTATTCTACTGTATCGCTTGTTGCAAAACGCGTTACTCGTAAAAACTATTGACCGCAGTTTTGACCAGTTGTGCACTCTCACCTCGACTTCGATTTCAGTTTAAAACTAGTGCCCCCGCAGTGCTTCTTTGAGTTATTCCAAGATGTGGGAACTGATCTGTTTGAGCCTTTAACGCATAATTTTAATGAAACATATTTTTCTTTATTTTGTGTTAATGTAAGTCAAAATAAGTGAAAAATATAATGATTAGAATTTTAATAGTTTATTTTTATGAAAAACAGCACGAAACACTGAGTGTTATTCATCAGGGAAATTGCTAAAATTTACATTATTGATTTTGAAATTTTTTTTTTTTTTTACTAAACTACTTTTTTTTAGACTTTAGTACAGATAAAATGCCGATAATCAAACAGATTTTTGTTAGTAACTATAAATTTTTTTTTTTTAATAATTAAAAAACACCGAAATTTATTTTTGCTTGCAATTAGCGCGCTAGAAAAAATATATATTTAAGGGACACAGGTATCCTTACTGTGTCAAAGATTTAATAGGACAGAAGGCTCAAGGCAGCACATTTTAATTACTTAAGTGCTTAGGTTGTTTGTGGTATTTCATAATGATGACTCCATCAGAAAGTTTAATGGATTATTCAATTGGATTGTTTTTCTATGCTTTGTTAGCGTTTCGAAATGATGTTATCATTTCCTCTATCTCCATTATTCCAGGAAAACGAAAAACAGTTGTTTTTGCAATCGGTTTCCTTGTTAAACGTCGCTATCCGGAAAGCATTGAATAGACACAGCTGCTGGGTTACTCGCATTTTTATCATTGTTTTCATAGCAAGTATCGCCATTTTGTCTGTGAAGAGGTGTAAATCCTTTTTAGTTATAGTAACAACTCTGTTTTAGTACCATTTTTCTAAATAACAATGGTTTCACAGCTTTATAGGCAGGCTATATCTGATATTTGGAGAAAAAACAATTGTTTCCGAACTTGTGCTAATTGTTTAAGTCAATGAGAGTAAAGCGGGGATTAAAATCATGTAACACCTATTTATTTGGTTGATTGTGGTTAAAACGCCTTTTCTTTTCTAATGAAACTGTCTTTTAGCTTTATTTTCGAATAGTTTGATGTTTAAATTATTTTTATTTCTTAATTACAGTAGTTATTGATTACATTGAAAAGTTTTTTTTTTTAAATTATTAATGTGTATGGTTTTAGGACTTCACTTTTACAAGGATTCAAATGTATATATCTATATCAAGCGAAGTTACAACGGATCATCCTAAATACATGATGCGCATTATTGCATAATATATATATATATTTATTTTATAACCGTCGTTGAACAGCCGACCCAATTTTTGGGTTTACGACTACTAATGTTCAACTCCGTAGCCTTGTAATTTTGAACCCAATCCAGAAGACAAGGGAACTCCTGGATCAAGTATTGGGAGAAATTTGCCTACGTGGAGTTCTTTTTGATGGAACTAACTCGCATTTGCGTTACAAGGGGAGGAAGACCACGATATATTTATATATATTTTATTTAAATGCTCTAGTTTATGCCGGGATAATCTGGTCGGTAGGGCACTGGGTCCATGTTCGTGGGTACGAACCCCGCCGACCGAAGACTCCCCTTGCAGTAAATGGTGATTGATGCACGTTAAATCTGTCGAGTCGCAAAGTCCTCCATGTTTCCAAAATAAATCAATATCTCTGGGGGTACTGGGTTGGAGATTGATCGTTCTCTGACTCGGGTCAAAATTACGATCTGTGGATGAATGGATCCGCCCTATAAACGGGTGTGACTGAAGTCGAATTCTTGGCCATAGATGGCGCCACCGAAAAACAAGAACAATCGCACCCCACTGTCTTAACAGGCATACGAGAGAGAGAGAGAAATGTTCTAGTTTTTTTTCCTCCACAAATCTAAACTTGGTGCCGGGTGGTTCAGGCAATAAAACACTCGCCTTCCAATGAGATGAACCAGGTTCGAATCTCAGCGATAGCTGGTCGATATGAATTCCGTACTCGGCTCTCACCGACCACGGTGCTGACGTAAAATATCCTCAAGGGTAGACGGATCATGGGTTAGACTCCCCTTGCCGACAGGTTAATCGTGATTGGGTTCAAAATTGTAAAGCCACGGAGTTGGAACATCAGTTGTCGTAAACCCAAAAAATTGGGTCGGCGTTCAAAGATGATTAGATAGTGCGCTCGCCTCCGTCACAAGTATTTAAATTCCGGTGATTTTATTTTATTTTATAACCGTCGTTGAACAGCTGACCCAATTTCATGGGTTTACGACTACTAATGTTCAACTCCGTAGCCTTGTAATTTTGAATCAATCCAGAAGACAAGGAAACTCCTGGATCAGTACCCCCAGAGGTATTGGTTTGTTACGGGAACATGGAGGACTTTGAGACTCGACAGATTTAACGTGCACCAGTCACCATTTACTACACGGGGAGTCTTCGGCCGGCGAGGATCGAACCCACGACCTGTTGGACATGGGCCCAGCGCCCTACCGACCAGACCATCCCGGCCCTCAATTCCGGTGATTTTATTTTATTTTATAACCGTCGTTGAACAGCCGACCCAATTTCATGGGTTTACGACTACTAATGTTCAACTCCGTAGCCTTGTAATTTTGAACCAATCCAGAAGACAAGGAAACTCCTGGATCAGTACCCCCAGAGGTATTGATTTGTTATGGGAACATGGAGGACTTTGAGACTCGACAGATTTAACGTGCATCAGTCACCATTTACCACACGGGGAGTCTTCGGCCGGCGAGGATCGAACCCACGACCTCTTGGACATGGGCCCAGCGCCCTACCGACCAGGCTATCCCGGCCTCCCAATTCCGGTGATTGATAATTGACACGTAAACTGCTTCAAAATTGCACCAACCGCATAACTGGTGCAAACTATCTACTGTTGTTTGTTAGGGTTTTATCGCCTTAAGGTGTCTCAGTAAGTGTGCCTTGTTTTTTGTATTTTTTTTCCCCCAACACCTTTTGATTTGCTTATGTTGAGTTCGTAATTCCGTTCAAATTTGTAGCACGGTAAAGCCATTTAACTCGTCATGGTGAGTGAGATATTAAACTTTTCTTTATCTTATGTAAACATATAAAGAGACAATTTTGAATTTAGTGCAAAAAAATATTTAAAAAAAAGTTTCTTTGGATCTATTTATATTCTAGCATATGTTGGATATGCTATATTCCACTTATTACCTATAGCGGCTCTCAGTGTGCTATTGTATAATTCAAGAATATACAAATATTAATAAAAATAACAGGGAGTACAACCGTCAATCTGAAATTTTTTAGCATCTTAAGAGACTACTCAAAAGACTCGGTTAAGCTATAAGCCTTGTTTTACTTAATTCTAACTCAAGCTTTTAGATGATAGCAGTCACTTGAATTCTGGTATTTTCGAATCTTTTTTTTAATTTAACGATAGAACTATCTAAATAATTCCGTATCATTGATATTTTGAAACGGAAATACATACATTAGATACTTTATAGTGCATTTTTAAATTGGTAGATATCTGTATTTATTATTAAGGGTGCATATTTCTGTTCTCTGTCATTCGCTTATCCTAATGAGCTACGCAATTTATCTTTCATTTAACAGAACACGATATATTAAACTTTACGATAGAGCAGATTTGAAGTCGATTATTTCTTATCGATATTTCTTTACTTCTACTACTATTTTGTTTATTTTTAGTAAGTATCCAAAAGAAATAAGCAAACCTGTGAATCAATCATTACCTTCTTCCACTTGATGACTTGTGTGGTTTATCCAAACGTCGCATATCCTTCATAATGTAGACAGATCGCGCACTGGAGACGGACCTGGCTAAGCTAGGTTCTGAAATGGACATGTCACAGTTGGAGACAAATGTACTGGTTTGTGAGGCCCTAGTTGTGCGGCATTTCCATGTATATCGATGGTTGGGATTGCGACGCAGAGCGGCCCTTACGTACGCCTTGCGTAGCACCGTTTGAACCTGTTAATAAATAGAAAATTGTATTAATGTTATAAGTGGACGGGAACTACATTATTTTTTTAAATTTACTGCAACTACTTTTTTTTTTTTTTTAAATGTATTGACTACTTCTTGGAGACCAATTTGGTTGGAAAACTTATAATCTAAATCCTCTCACTATTTAATATGGTTTTAAATAAAGAAAAAATTCGCTTATTTAAACATGAAGAATAAATTAATAAATATTTATTCATGTTGACAGGATTCAGATTGATTTTCTAAACCATTTTTTTTAAAGAATTTGCTTTTTTTAACATTCAACTTTGTATGTTTTTCTCGATAGCGAATTCTTATAACGCGTATTTACGCTCTTCATATTAACGTAATTCTTATTTACGTCGACCACAGAAGCAATCTCATCGCGTTCATTGACAGAACCGCGATGATTTGTACAGGATTAGATTCGAAAAATTATTTGCATTTGAACCTTATTTCTTTACTAAATTTACATCAAAAGTATTTTATTTTATATCCGCCGTTGTGAACAGCCGACCCAATTTTTTCAGTTTACGTCTACTAATGTTCAACTCCGTAGCCTTGTAATTTTGAACCCAATCCAGAAGACAAGAGAACTCCTGGATCAAGCATTGAGAGAAATTTGCCTTCGTAGAGGACTTTTTGAAGGAACTTACCCGCATTTGCGTGGTGAGGAAAACCTTCCAATGTTAGCCTGGCGGCAAGGGGTCTCTAATTCATGATCTACTGTCTACTACTGAGGATATTTTATGTCAGCACTTGGGTCGGTGCGAGCCATTGCTGGGATTCGAACCCGGTTCACTTCATTGGAAGGGAAACGCTCTATCCCCCGAGCATCCACAACTCCGTTATAATTATTTGTTAGGAATCGCTACAAAAAAGCGCGGAATCTTATATCGCTAGACTATCTTTTCTTAAAAAGTAGCTGACGACACTACAAGTTATGGAAAAAGTAGCGACTGCAGTGATTTCACTACTTGGAGAGCGTTGTTTCTACCTTTGAATGTAATAAAACACACCGAAAGAAATGCTAGCCATCAATCTTAATTATTTAAGAAATTGTTTATTAGGGTGAGTAAAAAAACGTAAAGCAAAAGTTTTTTGACCTGAGTATTTTTCTATAATCCAAAACAAAAGGTTTTGTTTTTAATCTAAAAAAGAAATTTGGTTAACAATAGCATTTTAAAGTTGATAAGCAATTGACAAAATCTATAATATGATAAAATTTTTTAAAATTAAGATTAGAAACCAGAATTCATTATAATGTTCTTTATTATTATATTTGAGTATATGTGATCGGTGTAAGTCATTCAGACACCGTTAATTGACGGTCTATTTCATTTATAAGGTTGTTCATATAAATATCTCGTGAGATTCGTAATGTGTGTAAATGTTGTCATATATTCAGTAAATGGGATTTTGCCTAATACTTGTATCAGTTTTTTTAGAAAGTTAATGTAATTCACATTTTTGACGATTCACAATTGGTTCATAAAAGAAATTATCCCGTTACAACTGAACTCTTTATTAAGTGCAGAAAAGACGTGATTTCTGGATTCATAACTCTAACTATTTTTTAATTACTAACATTAATTTTGAATGCATAGAATCAAAAGTGAAAATAAATTTGATTTTACTCGCATTCTGATTAGCGATCAAAATGGGCTAAAAGCAGAACTCTCTACCTATGGCAACACTTCGCATGTTTTCCTCATTAGCGTGTGGAGAGTCATAGGAGAAGGAAGTACATCAGTTTCTCTTGATTTTCAAATAAATTAAAACTTTCAAGTTAGAAAACTATATGGAACTGAAAACTACATTGAACATAGTTCTAAAAAAAAGCATCGTGGAATTTTTAAAAAATATTTGGAACAATTAAATTCGAAAAATATTTAGAAAAGGGAAAATATCGTAGTACATTCCTATATAACTGAAAAGAGGAGGAAAGGGGGAGGGTCAAGACATGGAACAGGTCTTCCCCCTAGATGGCGTATTCGAGCGTTGCGTTCGCGAATACCTCGTAACAAGGCTTTTAGGTGGCATGAAGCACATGACTCCTATTTTTTCCCTTTTTTTAAAAAGTAAAATAACTTGAATGACTGAATAATGCACGATAAAGTGAAATTATGATTCTGCTTGCAGCTACAGTAGTGTAAAAAGTACTCGCAGCATCATCTAAAAACTTATATGCAATGTGCTAAGGATGCTTTCCCATCAGAAACTGGCTGTTCGTTTTCATATGAACCCATACTCCTATTTATCTAAATGGTCTTCTTTATGTTAATTTCTCTTTTCTTAATATTTTAAAAAATTGCATCAAAATAGGAACAGAAATCGATGTTTTATAATGTAATTTACTCATTTTGCGAACAACTTGACGAACTTTGCAAGTTTGATGTCACCAATAAATTAGGATGGAACTATTGAAGTGTGTCCTATTTAAGTGGGATTTTTGACAATAATTATTATAATGTGAAACTATTTTATAACAACACGATGAATTCAACCAATGTTTCGGAGATGAATGATGGAACTTTTTGTTTTCTTATCTTAGATAAACAAATTACAAAAGCCTCTATTGCCAATACTTATTATTATGAACTATATATATTATGTTAAATTTATAATGATATAGATAAATATTCAAAACTAATAAATATATATTTTCAAACAACTTACTTCAACATTCATGAAGCAATAGAGCACAGAGACAAAGATTCCCTGTTTAAAGTAATAAGAAAGTGATTAAATTAGGCATATAACAATAATTTAATTTAAATAAATAATTTTCTAATAAACTTAATCCTTGGAATCAAATCTGTGTTTAAATAGCAAATAAAAATTGAGATTTTTCAACTCAAGAGACGTTTAAAAAGCAGAGGTAGTGTTTAAAAAGAAACACTTCTGATCTGGAAGATAAAACACAATAAAGATATGCTTAACTAGCAACTTTTACGTTTTTAAAAAAAATGTTTTTTCAGTGATAATGAAAGGCCAATTGAAGTGATATTGTGAGCAGAAATTCGTTTCACATTCGATCAACTCATACAACACAATTAAATAACTAGCAGGCCTGTTATAGGTATGACTAAAAGTAGCGGCAGTTTTAAAATAATTTTAAACTAAATTTTTTAAAAAAAGAATCAAGTGTTAATTTAAAAATTTTGCAGGAATAAAAAATTAAAATTAAATATAAGACATAAAATTATCAATTAATAATAATAAAAAATAATTATTATTATGATTAATTATAATACTAATAGTTATCGTTAATTCTGATTAATAATAATAATTATTATTAATTATTATTAATAGCTAAATATAAAACATAGAATAATCAATTAAAAATTCTGATTAATTAAACTAATAATTTTCGTTACTAATAATAATATTTAATAATTATAATGCTAATTATTATTAATAATATTTAATAAATAATTTCAAACTAAAATTTTTAAATAAAGAATCGAATGCGAATATACAAATTTTGCATGAATAAAAAAATAAAAATTAAATATACGACATAAAATAATAAATAATAATGATGACTAATTATAATATTAATTATAATATTAATAATTATCAATAATAATAATCAATAATGCTAATAATTATTATTTATTGTTATCCATAACTATTATTAATAATTAAATATAAAGTAATAAATTAATAATATTTATGATAAATTAGACTTATAATTATTATTGATAATAATAATATTTAATAATTATTAATACTAATGATTATTAATAATAGTTTTTGTTATTAATAATAATTTATTATTATTAATACTACTAATAATAATAATGATAATTAATAACAATTATTAATAACAATAATTATTAATAATAAATATATACATATATATAAAATAATAATATAAAAGTAAATTCTTCTGCCAAATGATTAAGAGTTGGCGGTTATGTTATCTAATATCCGATTATAAATAGCAAGGTGTTTATCAATTTGTAACTTCGAAGATGTACCTGTGATGATTGAAGAGTTGCATTTGTTATCATATAAGCTTCTTCCAATTTGCTATCGTCTCTGGGGTTAACACAAAATAGAAGATGTGTTATTCCAAGGAGTGGAAATAAAAGAGCCGTTGCTTTTACAGCACGCCTAAATGATACAAAATAGTAATGTAGAAAGGCATTGTTGTTTTTAAATTGAAATATAAATAAAAAAAAGTAAAGCCAATTCACACCTCACTTGAACGATTTCAAACATAGAACTCGTTTTCATTTTCGTTACAAGTATGCGTATGATGTTCACTAAGAAAATTAAATTGATCTGTAAGGAGAATAAAAGTTATTTGAAAATACATACAAAATTTTAATGCCACCAAAACAATCAATATATTTTTTTATTATTCAATGATCTTTTTTTTTATCCTATTTTAAAATGTAGGAAATCTCATTCACAATTTGTAAGTAAAAAATATTATTAAAAAATGTAAAAATACCACTTTTAAAGAATTCGCAATTTAAAAAATGCTTCAGCTTGCCACCATTCAAAAATAAATAGTATAATTTCACTCAGTGTTAAAAATTGTAAGAGCCGCCAACGCCACTGCTGTTTTGGGTGTTCAACTTAACGTTACATTTTCTTTTGCTGCGCAAAAACTATAAGTCTTAACTTGAAATTACTTAGGTATGTAAAAAAGAATAAATTTTAACACTATAATGAGTCCGAGAAATATTAACTGTTAAAATTGTTATAAAAACTAAAATACGGGCCACTCTAAAGGCCGCTAGAATGCAACTACAAAGTTGGAATATTGTGGGCCACATTTGTTTATGAACATAAAATAGTGTTTTTTTTTCTCTCCGAAATTCCATTTTCTCTTCAAAGTTATTGCAAATTTAAGTTCTTTTTCTTGCAAATTTTTTCGGTCTTTTTTTGTTGTTTTGTTTTAACATTACATTTTGCATTGCTGATCAAAATCGATAAGACTTTGAAACGTTATTAATTATGATGTTGAAACTTTATTAATTATGATGTTGAAACTTTATTGATTATAATGGATTTGAAACTTTATTAATTATGATGGATTTAATTATGATGATGTGTAGAAAAATGTGTGAGAAGTTCAAATATGTGAGAAGAATAAAAGAAACAAAAAATTCAGATTCGACAATTAGTATTCGGATAATTATTAACTATTGAACTTGTAGTAAAAAAAACCAAAAAAAAAAAAAAACCCATTTTGATCCATCTATTGTCCACTGAAATGCAACAACGGAGTTGAAATTCGACTTGCTGATAAAACCATTTTGTATTATAATTTTTTCTTCTTTGAGATTCCAATTTGTATGAAAGTTATAGCAAATTTATGTGCTTTTTCGTGGTTTTTTTTTCTCCAGTCTTTATTGTTTTAAATATTGACTATAGTAATGCATTGTTGTAGAAAATTTATTTTTCCTTGATGAAATCTTTATTTCACAAACTCTCGCTGGTGTAAATGTAAATCTAAAGTAGCAAGAGAAAAAGAAATAGAGAGGGATTACATGTTGCCGGATATAAGTTTTAACATTCATAGTGAAGTTTTGAAAATAACAAAAAGCTTAATAAACAATGATAAAAAATTTTCCCTATTTGAATTGGCATAAGTATTTTCAACGAGTAAAATCACTTCGCGTTTATTTCTTTTTATCGATACTCCCAATCTGTATTTTTTAAGGTAAGATTTTTTTTAAGTACTGATGATTCTTTTTTAAATCTAGATAATCGTCAGTTTCGTAAAATAAAAAAAAAAATTTCTTACATAAAGTTGCAATAATTGTATATTTAGAAACCAAAATGTTAAGTACTTTTGGAAAATATTGACATTAAAGAAAAAACAATGGTGACTGAGAAGAAATTACGGGGGTTGGTGAACGGAGCTTCCTAGTAAAATTATTGAATACTATTCAAAGTTCATAAATTGTGTGACTATAGTAATAAAAAGACCCAAAATTTATTATTAAAGAATTTGAAAAAGCGCACAGAGTTGCCATTATCTAGAAACAAAAATTTTTAAATGAAAAAAAAGCACGAAATTTTTTTTCCTCATTTTTTTGGAGAAAGCTCTTCAATAAACATAGAATTTCTCCAATCATTTTCCAAACTACAATAGCAAACTTTTCGTTTAAATGAGTTTAGTTTGTAAGTTTTGCATAATTTTAAAGACAACTTTTCTTTAATGCGTATTTTTTATGGAAAATATGAAAGCGAAGTTGTTTAGAGGAGAAACTCAAGTTTTTATATAACTTAGAATTGAGTTGTAGAGTTTAATAGCGTAAAGTTCAGAGCCTATGGCACTTTAGGAATTTTTTTAAAAATTAATACACCGCTCAGGGGGGTGATTTATCAAATTCTTCACTGTTGCTAAGTTACTAGGATGCGTTTCAAAAAATTCTTTGATCCCCGCTCTATTAGATGCTAAGCAACAAACTTGTTTTCAAAACTTTTTCCCTTAACACCATAGAAGGTTCCGTTATAAGCACATGAAGTAAATCTTATAAGTTCTTTCCTTATTTTCAGATGCTTATAATATATGTAGTTCAAGGAAATAAGTTCTTCAATTACTTATTTAAACTTTACACCTAGAACTTTTTTAGTACTCTGAATAATTTTTATGTTGTTTTAGCTAAAAACAACATATTGCTTAATATAAAAAAAAAATTAAAATGTGAAACAGATATTTACCCCTAAGGCTCCTATCATTGGACCTGTTACAATCCATACATATGGAGACCGACCATATCCTTCCCAACAACTTCCACCTAATTGTGACGTCATTGTACTGCACCAGCTAATGATGAGAATGAGAGGAATACCTATACGATAATAAGTAAACATAACAGAAATTTTTTTTAAAAAACTTTTAATAAGAAAAGAATGTTTAATAAGAAAAATGTAGATAAAATAGTTAAGATATGTTTTTTTTATGTATGTACACTTCTTTGAAAAGAAGGTTTTTCTTTGTTTTTGTTTAATTGGGTTAAAATATTTTATTAATATAATTAACTAAATGTATTTTCCCACTTATTAAAATTTTAAACTTTTTTTAAAGATTTTTTTTTCATTTGTAATAGAGCTGATAGGAAGTGAACAATTTCTTTTGTCAGAGGGAATATACACAAATACAACTAAAGGGACCATAACAAGTAAGATAAAATAGAAGTAAGCATTTATAGATGAACAGAAAGAAAAAGTTGTAAAATTGAATAAAAGTTCTCTAGCCTCCCAATAACGGAAGTAGATAGATCCTTCCTTCAGGGTCGGCTGTGGGATAGTCAAAGAGATTAAGGATAGTTCCTTAAGGAGCGATGTCGCAAGAAAGTATGCAAAAATTATCGCATGTACAACGCGAAAAAACACGGGATTTTGGGTTAACTTTTGATTTAATGGTCGGATATATACGTACTAAGGAGCAATATTCGAGGCATAAGATTTATACTTGCTAACTAATTAGTGCACACGATAAAGTTACAAATTCCATGCATAAGCATGCGTCTATAAAAAATATTATCCATTTTTCTTTATCGTTACTCATTAAACACTGATTTAAAAGTTAATCTTAAAAATAATTTCTGGCATGAAATTACTTTTTGGATAAATGAGTTATATAATTGCGTTCTATGATTTGATAAAAGATGTGTTTTTTCATAGTAAGTACGTTTTCTGTCGTATTTTGTTATTTAAAATATAGTATGCACTAATTAAACATTTTAAATATTTTCATTCAATTCATGCAGCATTCTAAATATTTATTTCAGAAAATTATACTAAAATAAAGAAGTTAAAATTTAAAAAAAAAAAATGATAGCATACAATTCTCGAATTTCGCAAACTTACGTAACATACCTACTCAATGTGGTTTGATTGTTCTACTTTAAATGCGCCAATCAAATTCTCAACTTTTAAATGCATACTTGGATGAATCGTTATTCGGAGGGAAAAGTGTCGATACAGCATTGGAAAATATTTTATGGTAAGATGAAAAGTTTGTTTTCAAAACATTTGAGCTCTGCACAAAATGGTTTATTTGTAACAAAAAGAGAACGAAAGAATATCTCTACTCTTCTCTAAGCTAAAAACTGATTAAATTTTTCTATTCTCGAACAGCATCGTCAGAACAGTTTAGTTTAGAGCGTGGTCCAAAAGCTCCTTGTCGGTGAATTTATCTAATGTTTTCAGATAAAATAATGCAAACAAACGTAAACTTTGAGCAAACTCATAATTTTATTTTCAAAATTTCAACTGCAAAGGTCGTTAATAATATTTTTAGTTAAAAAAAACACCTAGAAAAAGTAATTATGTAGAATGTAACATTACATATGTATTCAACATTAAGAAACTAACTATATAAATAACAAGAAACTAAAAAAATATTATGGTGAAACTTATTATTTATTAAATAAAAAAAATAGCAGTAAAATATGAAAGTGAACACCTAAATATATTTTTGCACGTTTAAATTGTTCATTTTAATTATATTAAATGCTTTATATGAAAATTAAATTTGTTGTTTTGGTAGACATACTATTAAATATAACATATTATTGTCATTCTTCAAATAAGTATTTTAAATATGTTTACGAAATATTTTAGACACACATTTAAACTGATTTATTGAGTTCTCTTTCGTTAAGTATGCCCTTGATGCATTCGAATGAACTCAGAAAGGAAAGATTTATGAATACTTACCCCAGCCAATGATATAATATAGCTTAAAGGGTGCATCTTTCTGGAAAATTTTTGTAGTAATTCTGCTATGAAGAAGCATACCCTCAACAAACATCCAATTAATACTGGACAATGCTGCATACATTTTAACAGAAACCACTGTTTTGCATAACCAACTCTGAGGGAGAGATAAATGATGGTTAGTACAATATATTTAAGCTATTTTAAAGTATCTTTCATAAAACTACGCTGAGGAAAAAAGTATGGCTGAAACTACCAGATTAAGGAAAAATTTACTGTATTTCTGGCTCTGTGTAAACACTAAGAGCTTTGAAACTTATCGAAGCTCTTTGGTAATGACTTTGGTAAAATTTACGATGAAATATGGTTTTATAATCTGTGATAAAATTTATTAACTGTGGTAAAATTTGGTAAATGTATCAGGATACACTAGAACATGGCATAAAAACCATTTACTTCGTTAAATTTACGTTTCAGTTTTGTATTCTTTACTAAATGTGTGGTAATAAGAAATAGGATTTTGAAAATCAGAATTTCCAATAATCCGTTACCATATGAATGGAAAATTACCAAATCAATATTTTAAATACGGAATACGTATTTTATTAACCAAAATTATGCTTTTATTTTATTTCTTACAAGAAAAAAAAAAATATGTCATGACCATACAGTAGTTTTACCAGAATTGTTTTCCCCGTGTAGCTTTATTGTTGATTTAGGTAAAATCTTGCGATCGAAATTTCGACCAATTTCTTGCAATCTAGGGCACTCAAATTTCTTTCGGAATTCTTTGCTTTGATACAATATAAGTTCAAACAGTTTCGGAACCACTAAAAGTAGATTTTTTCGTTCTTTTTTTTTTTTAACCATATCAAATTCGTCCCAAATCAAAATTTCGACCTTGTTCCTACTCGCAAGTGTGCTCTAAATTTAATTGGTAGTTGTTGAAGTACTACTTTATTTACGTAGCTTTAGAGCAGCATGACCATGATGGTCTAATGGCGACGATCTAGGAAACACCCGTAAGGATGATCCAAAGACATGTCACAACATTGATCCTCTGAGTAGGGGCTGACTTCTCCGCTTTGATAACCCCATGACCAGCTCTTGAAGTCAAGTACTTTACGGTAGAACAATTTAATGATTACCTATACCGTGCACCTTTGGTCTCTTCTCAGTTTGACCAAAGTGGTCACTCACCTGTCCATACACCTCAGACAGTTAAGTTTGATTTCAGGGAATAACTGGGAATCGTGTTTTACAATCAGTCCAATGTGACATCACAATTTTCAATTGTTTCCCGATTGTTACAAGTGGAATGAGTTGCTCGATTATCTTAAAAAAGGAATTATTCGTCAATCGAAGCTTATCAAGCCTTTTAAGCTGTACTATACCCAAACTACCAAAAATCGGTCGAGAACTCTTTCTAGACTAACTGTCACCCAATATTAAATTCCTCCTCTTATGAGTGAAGTTTATAAAAAAAAAAGATTGCAACAATTGAGAACTCTTTTTAGTAGAGGTTTAACTACTCTGGTGTGGCAATCATTAATAAAGTTGATTTTTTGACAATAGAAAACCCCCAATCTGTACGTGAATCAATTCGAAAGAACCGAAACTACTTCAATAAATTCAGCGATATTTAATACCCTTTTGATATGATTTATTTTTCCTATTCCCAGGAAGAAAAGAGTGATGAAAAGCATCTAACTGATGAGCTTTCTGGTTTGTCAAGTAATGATCTGATAATTATATTGGTTAGATATTGATTTGATAGATCGATATGTACCTGTGTATTCTATTTTGAAGGCTTTCCCATTTCTAAAACCTAAGAACCAAAAACTTGGTTATAAAGTCCCAAAATAATGTTGGATAACAAGCAGTACTTATAAAAATCACGTTTAAACTTTGTAAACGCAACATCATGCTCCTTTGTTGTTTAATCTTTCTAAATTACTGTAACTATCTTGAGCAATAAACAATAGTTTTGGGATATACATGACTATTCTTATTCATTCAATCATTAATACTCAATATTTTTGAGGTTGGTATGAATTAGAGAGCTAGCGGTACGAATTAAGCAACAGGTTTCCCTACAATTACAGAGATACCGACTTAATATTTTCGAGTGGTAGTCTTTCAATGTATGATTCTTTGCTTAATAAATTCGATTTATTTGTGTTTTACTTACCACTATTTCTAAATGATTCAAAAAGTTAGCAAAAGTAACGAAAATTCTGCAAATTTTAGTTTGTAGTTTCCTACCTTTTTTTAAAGTTTTTTGATCAATCCGGAGCGGTTGGAATCTCTGCAATTAGAAAAAAGCATGTTCAAAACTTACCGTGTCGAAAATTTACCGTGTTGATCTATGGGAACACCAAAATCTCGGTAGCTTTTACCGAAGAGCATTGGTAATAATTTTGGTAAAATAAAATTTTTTTTAAATCAAATAAATGCTTTTTTTACCATATGTTTGGTAGCAAATGAGGTAAAATTTGGTAATTTTATCATGATATCTTAGAGCATGGCATAAAAACCATTTATTCGGTTAATTTTGCTTTTTAGTTTTGCAATTATTACTAATTGTGTGGTAATGTGTCGTGGTGATGCCACCACGACAAGAGTAACAGAAGTCTCTGAATTCGAACTAAATTGAATAATACTGATTTCTTTTTCTTTCAAGAAATTAAACAAAAACCCAGGATTGAAAATAAATAATTTGAAGTCTATAAGTTATTACTTCTCTTTTTTAAAGTATTTTCACAATGGCAAATTGATTGGCTCTTTGAAAGATCCAGAACAATGATTTTTGAAAACAAGAATTTTCGATTAATCTTTGCTATTCGGACGGAAAAAGTATCAAATAAATGGTCTAAATGCCATACATTTTTGTTTTAATAACCAAAATTATGTTTTTTTGTTTTTCTAGAAATGCCATTATCAATAGAACTGTTAATTTTACTAGAATTTTTTCCTCCGTGTACTATTTGCCAACCTTTCTAAAGAAACTCATTTTCGGAAATTACTGCACAATTATTCTTACCAAAAAATCTTATAATTAGAATAACTTGATTTAATTATTAAAATATTTCAAATGCAACTGTCAGTAATTTGTAACTGAGAAAAATTTGAACCTGGATAGCGGTACAATTTATGCAAATCACCTCTACTTCGTTTATTAACGACATATATAAAGACGACAGCTATAACTTGCCAACTCATTAATATTCTGATCTATATAATGCATTATTAAATTTCATAATGCAAATTTAACAAACTGAATTAATATATTAAGTAGTGGTTTGAGAAAAAAAAATCGGAAAAAAGATTTTAATGCTCTCTGAAACTAGGAACACTTCAAATACAAATTAAATTGAAGACAGAAAAAAATATGAAATGAAATGAACAATGAAATATTCAATACAAAATATTAATTATTAAAATAATAAATAACAAGTAAAAGGAAGGGAAAGAAATTTGTATTTCCCTTTGATTCAATAATGCGATTTTATTAAATTAAGACTAATTAAATCAATTAAGCAAACATAGATAAATCGCCGTTTAAATAAGCTATGCTCAGTTAATTGCTGTAGCTTTAGTTGATACAAGTAAAAAAATTAGTCTTATAAAAAGTATAAGGAGTGATTCCGATATATAAGCTTTAGTTAAATTAAGAAAAAACGCAAATGCACGTAATTTTACTAATGGTAGAAGAAATCCGCGAATTAGTTTTAGAACTAATTATTCGCTGAAATGAAAGCCAAATGTTTGAAGATGCATATCAAAAAGATCTTTCAATAATTTAATTTTAATTTCACTTTGATTAATGTGTTTTTTTTTTTATTATTGAGCTACAGAATTTTTTATATGTAATTATTTAGCTTCACGAGGCTAGTTACTTTTAATAGTTTTTTTTAAATTCTACTTCTTTTTATTTAAGGATAAAATAAAATAAAAATTACCTGATAATTTGAATACTTTTATACGGTAGAATATTTAAAACTAAATTCTCAATGTTTATGCATCTGTTTATAAAATGTTCCATACTTGCAAAATGTTTCATACTAGAAAAAGTTTGAGAAGCGTTTACAGTTTCTTTAAAATATTATTTTAATGTAATCTGATGAAGAAAAAAAAATTGTATAGAAAGTACCTGTTTCCACTAAAGTGCAATTATTCTAAGGTTTATCTAACATGCAGATTAACTACACTGTAAAAAATTCTGGATCAAATTCCGGTAAAAAATACTGAGCACAGTATCCGTAAAGTCCAGTGAACCATAAAATCCATTGTACCGTAATTTTTGTGGTAATATTTTTTAATTACAGTGATTTAATGAATTTACAGTAAATACTATTGTCATTTTTAAAGACACATTAGTTATGCGCCTCTTACTCGAGAAAATAAGGGGTACATTTAGCTTGTACCTTTTATATAAGAGGTACTGTTTTTAGAGTGTACTGTATAAGTATTACAATGCATATCAGATTTTTTGTTCCGTAAAATGTTACAGTAATTTTGATCCAGAATTTTTTACAATGTTGAGTGATCCGTTTAGCTGCCGAAAAATTATTTCATTTCTTTAATTACCTAGGTTGTTGGTAAACTACCTAAATAATCAGCACATTACTTATAGGCATTCGTTAAAGCAATAATAAGATTTTTGTATCCTTAAATTAACAAAATATTATTTATTTATTTTTTGCAATTTAAAAAATCAAGTTATTGCAATAAAACGAATAACATCATTCGGTGGTAATTTTTTCATGCATATGGAAACGGTTTACCGAAAATTTCGTTTTTCAAAATTATTATGACCCCACATTTAGTAAAAAATACAAAAATGAAAAGTAAATTTAACCGAATAAATGGTTTTTATGGCCTTCTCTATGATATCATGATAAAATTGCCAAAGTTTACCACAGTTACCAAATTTTATCACATTTGATAAAACCACATTTTATTGTTAATTTAACCTTAATTATTAGCAGTAAAAAGTATTAAGTTTTTTGATGTTCTCATAGAGCAAGAAAGATGGTAAATTTTACCATATTTTCGTGGTCTCAAAAAATGTTAGTGCGCAATTAAGGAAATTAACATAATGGCTTTTATTTATTTTTCAATATCTAAATAATTAATTCAATCAATACAATCAACAAATTAGTTGATAAAATGCGATAAACTTTTGAAATTCAATGATACAGAAACAGTTAATGCGCACTTTACCTATTTAAAATGCAGAAAACACTTGATTCCGCACTTAATTGGAGCTAGCTAATGTGCATTTAGCAACATTCGAGTTTCAGTAGCAACATTTCTAAAAATGTGCACGTAAACTTGTATATTTTAACAATAAATTGACTAAAAATTCAATTTAGGAAAACAGAAGCTCGGAGAGAGAAATTGATTGAAGATTTGAAATATTGCAGACTTGAAAATATCCAAGATTCGTTAAAAATTGTCATGCAACAAGAAAAAAAAATGATCTCACTGTAATTTGAAAAAAATCTGATTGGTAATATATGTTTCATATAATGTGCAAAAATATTTTATAATCATTTTCAGCACTTACAATATCTTTGTAAGAGGGTATTGAGGCTCCTCCGACGACAGGTAATGAAATGATCACTAACATCAGTGAATGAATGATTAGAGCTACAACCAAGTTTCTGTGAACCCTCAATCTTGAGCATTGAAGAGATCTGGAATTAATATATTTTAGAGGAAAACATTAAAATTATCTTATGAATAAATGAGTATTTTTATAAAAGATTTAAAGTACAGTGCTCAAAAATAAATAAGTAAACGGACCATCCTGAATAACTTTTGATCGGATTTTCGCGTTCTAGGACACAATCCTTAATTTTTTGAGGGGGGGACCTCAACTATGCTAATTAGTTAGTTCAGATGGCATTTTATAATACGAAATCAAGCACAGAAAAGTAATTTCTCTGAATAAATATACCTTCTTTTTGATGAATTCGGATTTATGACCCCCAAAATATAAGGAGTAGCCGCAATTTGGGAAATATGGTTCCAATAGTTTGATCAGGAGAGCGGTTCAAAGTTTGATTCGGTTAATGTTAATTTTACTTTTTGCGTATTTCACTGTATCTAAAAATTATTTTAAGCGAAATGAAAATTATTTTTTGCAAACAAATATAAAATTCGTTAAGCCAAAAAAGAATTCCATGCAAAAAATAACTTTTAGTGAATATTTACCATGTTTTATGATTTTATTTAATAATATGTTAAAAACTTTTTAATAGTAAAGTTTAAAATTTTTTACATCATTTAAAAGAATGCCATTTTAAATGGCCAAATACAAAATTTGAGTGAATTTCTGACAAATCGAATTTTAAAAAAGTCGTACTTTAAAATTCGATTTCTCAGGAACTATTCGACTAATTTTCTTTAAATTTTGTATTTTCCTACGAAAAAAAAAAACACTCTTTAAAATGATGTAAAAAGTTTATACCTTACAAAAAAAAATTGTTTTGACTATTATTATGTAATATATTAAAAAAATAGTAAATACTAAAAGTGATTTTTTGCATGAAATTTTTTTTGTTTAAACGAATTTGATAGCTGTATCCAAATATTTTTCAATTCGCTTAAGCAGTTTTCGAGTTATGGTGAAATACAAAGGTAAAACTGACATTAACGTGTCCCAACTTTGAAACTCTCTCCTGTTCAAACAATTAGGACCCTGTTTCCCAGATTGCCACTATCCCTAAAATCTTAGGGGACAGAAATTTGACTCCCTCGAAGAAAGAGTTTATTTATTCGGAGAAAATACGTTTTTGTGTCTGTCTGATTTCGTAACTTAAAATATCGTCTGCACTAATTAATTATCTTACTTGAGGTCACCCACTCGAACCATTAAGATTGAGTCCTAGAATGTAAAGATCCAATTATTAAATTAGAAGTTATACAGTATGGTCCTTTATTTCCTCTTCCTGCACTGTACATGAATAAATGCACTCTTTTTGAGTATTGAATTGAGTATAATAATTGATATTATATAGTCGTGTGCACTAATAATAATTGTTAACATTCTTTTAAGAAGGTGGTAACTTTTGATAAATCCTGGCTGTTATCAGTAAAACAAAAGAGAACAATCTTGCTATGCGATAAGTTTGCATGAATAAATTATGAGCGATATCAATGCGAGTGGAAAAAGTAAAGAATTAAATCTCGTTTTTATATTGAATATTTTTCAAAAACATACAATTTAATTTATCATGGACAGTCCAATAAAATTAGACTTTTTTTCTAAAAAATTAACGTCAAAGATATTTTTTGACAAAAAGCTTTGTTATGTTATTTTAAGTGATGCCTAAAAGCTCCCCAATTTTCCTCTGTACCCTTCCCCTTTTTTTAAGAAAAACGGAGGTGATTTGATTGAAAGAATAGAATTTCTACTTGATCAGCAAGTGAGCCATATTTCCCGTAGAGCTGTAATTCAAATAGAGCAAGCCCGCTGTTGTATTTCTTCCTCTCTCTCTTCGTCCCAAATATCAAAGTCCTTTCAGTCCCATGCTCTCCCTTTTTCTGTGATTTTTTAGCGGAAAAAGAAGGACATCGTGAGACAGTCTCTTTTCTGGTAGACTCATGTTTTGTAGACTTATAGGCAGCGGAAGAAAGTTAAAATATAGGATCGTTTTTCTACTAGATTTTACTGAATTGAAAATTATTTTTGAATTTCAATTTTTTATACGCGTAGACTGTTCCTTTTTTTTATAAAAATAAGAAAGTTTTAATTTTTGTATGGTTTTAACGACAGCAAAAATGTGTATTCTATTGAAACTCATAACAATTTGGTTCACTAATTGTCAGAAGCATCTGAAGTAATTTTGAAATAATCCTGTAAAATAATTCTTTTATTGATTTATAAATATTGAAGTATATGAAACACGCGTTTAAATTTTAGTCTAACATAGAGCCTACATCCTGTGAATTAACGGCTATATTTTCAGGTATTGGAGATTCTTGAACATTTACAAGAAATGATTTTAGACATGTCAAGAAGTAGAAAAATAAAATAAAAATTAACATGAAAAAAAAGAGCTGAATCTCTTTAATTTTTTAAAAAAAAATCTGCTTTACTTTTTGAAACTTTCTGATTTTATTTACACGTTACTCTTACATTGATAACCAGCTTTAATACCTCTGCTAGAACTCTCATTTTTTTTTATGTTTTAATGCAATTTAAAAAGATCAGCTGATTTCAATTTAAAAGATCTGAAGATTTCATCAAAGAACTTATAATTAAGAGCTTATAAAAAAACTTTGCCTTTTATATCAAATAGTTCTGCAATAGTCTTCTCTAATCGTAGTATCGCAATCTAATTTTTGAGCAAATGTATTTTATAAATTAAATTAGTTCAAAGCAAGAGGCTGAAAAAAAATATTCAAAAATTTATTTTTTTCAAATGCATTAAAGAGAGTAAAAATTAGCATGTAAATAAACGAAGAAGGTAGAAACTACAATGTCGCTAAAACTTCACCGACTGTATTTTAGCGCTAAAATTAAAAATAAAAAGATTTATTAATAATAAATAATTGTATATATAATCACTTTAAGGTTAATTTGTGTTCTTATTCGTTTTTATTTCCCTGTAAGATAGTTTTAAAAGTATAAATTTGGATTTTAGAATGAATAAAATAGAATAAGTAGGATTCATATGATGTTTAAAGGAAAAGAACAGGAAAAAAGTTCATTTATGTTGTAAATAAAGCAATTAAAATCCAAAAACTATAATTTAACTTACTATACTTAAATTTATAAGGTCCTGTTTTAACCACTGCTTTTGTACAAACGGACTCAGTTCAGCAAACCACCATGTTATAAGTTTTTTGACTCTCAAATTCCTGAATCAATTTTCTTTTATTAAAATAAGTAAGAGAAACGGAAGGTAGAAAATTTCTCTTCTATAGATTTTCTCTCTAATCACATGGTTACAGTACGAGCCCAAAAATTATCTTGATGTACACGCTCCATTTTATATTTTATCTCTATGATATTTCTCGATATATTTTTATAGGTTAATTTGAGTAAGACCAATCTCGAGATGATGGGGCTATTAGTTTTGAAGTTATAAGGATTTTTTCTACATAAAAAACAAATATGCTTTTTTTTTTGTCTTTTTAATAATTTTATATTGTTATTTAAAGAAGTGACATATTGATTTTATGCATTTTTCACGCTGAAGCGAAGTCAATTGAACAATTAAGTCAAAAGTTATGATTGTTTTTATATATAAAAAGTACTACTTATGACACTTGTGTATGCATTTAACATTGCTGTTCAGGAACAATATGAACATGGTACATATTCCGTTCCAACTTTTTACACTGAATTGAATTCGACAATCGGACTATTAGTATCCAGCCACCGACAGTTATATTCACAATGCAGATTCAGCAGTTTAAAATAAATAACTTCCCTTAATTACTCAGGGAAATAATATTCAGAGACACAAATTAACTGATTTAATCAAACTTACTAGCCTTATCCTTTTAAATCAAAGACATAATTATGATTCGAATTCCAAAATAAATTTGATTAGATTCAACAGTTTTGGTTTAATAACTTGAATCAGAGCCAAAACGTCTATTCAAATAAAGAATCATTCAAATAATTTGATTTAGTGTCAACGATTTAATACCAAATTTTAATTATAGTAAGGATTTAAATGCCTTATAGTATCTTATGACCATTCGGAAATTATTAAAGTATTTTAAAACTTTATGGGGCACTTTTTTCTAGTAATGTTATGCTAAAATATTTTTTGGGATTGAGATTGATTTATAAAAAGAAATTTTTTTTAGCTTATTACTCAAAATTAAATTATTTTTTTATTGCATTTAATACCAAATAAGGTAGCACTAAATTTCAATCATAGTAAGGATTTAAATGCTTCAAAGCATTCTATAGCCGTTTGGAAATCATTAAAGCATTTGAACTTTTTATAAGGCAATATTTTTCTAGCAATGTTATGCTAAAATAATTTTGGGATTGAGATTAATTTATAAAAATCAATTCATATTTAGCGTAATTAAATTTTAAAATTAATTTGATTTTTATGAATATTTTTTGGTGAGAAAGTGGAGGGGGGGATTTTTCAAGATTATACTTTCTGTAAAAAATTGGCCATAAACATGAACTTTTGAGTTTAAAAATAACCGAATTTGTGAATTTTGCATTTATAAATAACCAAATTTATGAATTCTGTGTTTATAAATACAAGTAAACTCGAAGAGAAATGTTGAAATAAACGAACGCAGAAGAAATAATATAGTATGTCAGCCGAAAGAACTCCCTTCGCCATTCGTCTGGATAAGTGGCGGTGACCATGGGTATGAGGTTTAATTCTTACAAGCATTCCATTACAAGTACTCTCTTTTTGGTTCTCTTTGGCGAGAAAAAGGGAAACGGGAGAGAAAAAAGCTATCGTCTTTAAAATGCGCTGCTTTTTGTTTCAAAAGCAGCTGACAGCATTATATTTTGTGGAGAGGGGAGTTCTTTCTATAGACAAACTATGGCTCTCCGATGTTGGCTTCTTTTCTTGGCTGCCCGCTTTTACAGGTTACCCACATTTACGTAAACAAATCTCTCCTCAATGGTATTTCTTTCATATTTTCTAAAGTAATCAACAGATGGCAGCACAAACCATTGGTGGGAAAATAGCTTCACATCGACATTTAAAAAAATAAAGAATTTGCTGAGTTGTATACTTCCTATGGCCTTAGAAGGGGTTAAGTAATGTAATTTGTCTAAACTTTGATATTTTTAAACTGAATACTCACTTGAAGTAGAAAAAAATGAAAATAGTGATGGTTAGGAAGAACAAGGATATCAATGAGCAGATCAGAAGAATTAGACTGACAGTTAGTGGAGCTTTAGGTATATCCTGCAAATAAACTATAGCATTAGAGAACTAGCTGAAACACTTGCAATATTTTCAAATGTAACTAATTTATAATTTTCTCTAATAATTCGAATATTCCTAATTTTTTCATATTAATTTGAATATTTTTGCATGTTTTTTTTTTAAAGCATTAAAGTATTTGTAAATTTTTCAAAGAAAGAATTTTGAATTTAAAAAAAAATTTAATATCTAAAAATATAAAAAGTAACGTCGAAAAAATTTGAAATGTTTAAAAAATATGTCACTTTTAATTACCCGTTAGTGAACGAAAGACCTTTAATTTTATCTATGTTATATTTTCTGTACACATTGCAAAAACATCCGAATCAAATTACGGTATAAAGTATTGGTCATTTGGGTGCATCATCCGTAAAATTAATTTTATCGAAAAATACATTTTTACAGTAAAATATTATACCATAATTTTTACAATAATATTTAT
Organism: Parasteatoda lunata; assembly: GCA_949128135.1. Taxonomy (NCBI): domain Eukaryota; kingdom Metazoa; phylum Arthropoda; class Arachnida; order Araneae; family Theridiidae; genus Parasteatoda; species Parasteatoda lunata. The sequence continues at coordinate 30,878,662 of OX421979.1, forward strand.
CTAATTAGAGATATTCAGTGATTTTATGGCAATTATAACAGTAAAAAATACGGTCAATCAGATTTTCTGTTATGTAACAGGCTCCTATAAAAGTGGATTTTACAGTAAAAAATAAATGGTACAATACCAGCACTCTGAGTTCCAGTACTTTTTACTGGAATATGAGCCGGAATTATTTTCATCAAGTAAAACCAAAAGCGCATTATTCGTAAGTAACTAATTAAATATAAATTTCGGATGGTGAATTTCATCTGCAAAAATTCCAATTTTGCAAACTGTAATTTAGTATTTAGCAATTATTAAGTGTAATGATTCGTAAGATTCGTAAGTAAAGTTCTACATCTTTAAAACTCGCCAATGAAGATTGGTTTCATATTGTGTCACGTTATTTTTAATTCTCTGTCAATATTTTTTGTAATTGTGGCCGAATTTGAAGTAGAATCTTATTTCGCATAGAATAATAGACTAGTGTTAAAAATAAAATTCGAAATAATAATAAGTTAATAAATTGCTAATGTAATAGTAGTATCAGAGATAAATCGAATAGAATCTCAGACATTGTAGAAACATAATTCTGAAATGTAATTGAGCTAAATATATTGTAGCAGGATAAATAAGAGTTAAAGGATAGATGTAGATGAATGTAACTTTTTGTAACACTGAATAAATGTGGAAGTTTTTGTAGTTTTCAATAACTTAGCTGTTCACAATTATGTTGATTTAAAAAACAATGATTCATTAATGATTAGAACAAAACTATGTTTAATAAAGAACTAATAAAGAAAAGATATATACAAACCATTATCAAAATGCTTCTATTCTTTATATAAAATATTTACTAAACATTGCAGATTTTGGAAGAAAAAGAACAATTTGAAACCTTTAAGAAATAGATTCTTTTACAGTTATATGTGAATTTATTATTTTGTCTCCTGAAATTTTTTTCTTCAAATATTGATTAACAAAATGAACTAGATTTTTTACGAGGCATTTTTAAATTTGCCGCAAGAAAATTGTATTAAACGGTAAATAAATTACTGTGCGATGCTTTTTTTTGGATAAAATATTACGTTTTCCGATAAATATCATTTGTTGTTCAATTTTATGTCCAAGCACAGTAGTAAACTTTTTTTTTTTATAATTTCAGTGATGAAAGAACTAGTTCAAAACTCGATGAATAGAATATTTCCTGAATAAGTAGTTTTGTAGTCTTAGATATCAATGTTGAAAGAAAAAAAAAGAAAATAAAAAACGAAAAAAACAAAAAAACAAAAACGAAAGAGTAGCATTTGATTGTTAAATTGTTTCCGAATAAAACATTTTGATAAAACCAATTCTCGTACAATAGATAAAATTCTGGAAATACATTGAATTCTGTCTTCCAAACGATTCAATCTATTTCAGGTAAGTGTATTTTCTCAGCTACTCGTGGGAACTGAAGTGAAATGATGCGAACAAAACGATTTTGTGAACGGTAAATTGGATATGCTATCCGAAGGAATCGTAGGATTATATGCCGTGGCACGCATATTTCTATCAGAAACACCTATAAAGCTTATTCACGCAAATTATATTTGTTGTTTCCAATTCTAGATAATGGCAAGTCGTTGAGTTACTTTTTTTTTCAAAAAAGAAAAAAAAAGTTGAATATTGAAGATTTGTTCTATCTATACATATAAAGTTACGTTATTTTTATTAAGCTTCTTTTAAATATAACTGATAACAATTTTATTTAAAACATTTTGGGTAGATATAGAAATGAATCCAATTAAAAGAAAACGATTTCTTTTAAGCAAAAGATTAATTTCACCGTTTGGAACTGTGATAAAACGATATATATTTTTAATTTTATTATAATGCCAAAAAAATTAAAATGAAATAAAACTTTCGTATTTCTATTCTATGAAATTTCATTAATTTAATCTTTTTTATGTAGAAATTTTGCCGATGATTCAATATTTATACCCTTTAAGTTCTTATAAATAGTTAATTCTTTATGAATATTCTTATTTCTCTTATAATTCTTATTATATAATACAATTATTGTATATTTTTAAGTCTCTTAATATTCTTATTATATGTTACAATTATTATATATTCTTATATTTCTTATTATAATATATCAGTTCTTATAAATTTTATAAATAGTTTATATTTAAAATATAAATTACTGTTTAGAGTATATATGCCAACATTTTCTTCTTTTACCCAGAATCCAAAGTTGAAAAGAATAATTTTTGACATGCATGTCGAATAATATAAATATTAAGGAATCTTAGAGTACTTTAAATAATAGAGCGTAAAATAAAAACAAATATAAATATTAATATATTATATAACAAATATATCTTATATAACAATTAATATATTATATAACAAATATAAATATATTAATTGTTAATTGCAATTTAATAACAACAAATAAAAAAACTGTTTCTTAACGGGGGAAATCGTTGCAAGGGTCAGCACATGAAACCTACCTGATTAAAAGCATTAATTTAATGAAATAAGTTATTCGAAATAAAATAAAGAACTTCAATTTCTTTGCTTAAGTTTCTTAAATTTTTTTAAAAGTATTTCTTGATATGGTTAAGCAGTATATTTTAATATTAAAGATAGATTCTACTTAACAAGCGTTTAAAAAAAAAAAAAAAAAAAGTTCGTCTAGAGTTTGGACAGCTGTGGATGCAATTTCGCCTAAAATGTCTGGCTGCGCAAAACTTGATTTGAAATTGAACATCGCACAGTGGGCCAGAAGACCTTGAATTTCGGCCAAAAGTCAAAAATTAAATTTTAACTAAAACATGTTTAGTCAGCTTTAATATCGCCCAAATTAAGTATTCATAATCATTCCAAACATTTTAGTTTACTTTTTGGACCGACGAGAGTGCAATGTAGTGAAAAATATGTTTAAAAATTTTTTTTCAGAAATATATATATAAATTTCACCTTTCTGTTACATTTTTATCAGAGTAATTAGTCTGAAAATATAGTACAATTTTTCAATTTGTTGAATTAGTTAATACTCTTGACAAACTTATAGTTTATATTTTATCATTTGACATTTTACAATGTTTGACTCACTTTCGAAACTTATCTCCAAAAAGTTCCACGAGGTAATTAGCTAAACTTTTTTTTGTTGTCTTCTTTGATGTTTCTTCTTTCGAAAAAACCTGCCCCATTTTGCCCATATTGCGAAGGTGGACTAAATATACCGAAAAACAAAAATGTTCTTTTTTCATTTTTTTCGCGTTATTTTGTATAGACATTCATAAAAAATATTATTATTGTTCTAAATGAAGTTTATTTATTGTGAAAATTGCATCCTACTGTCTGAAATATTTGTTTTACACAATGGTTGCAGATTTTTTTTATATATAGATGGCGCTGTTTTTCAATTCCTTAATATCTTATGATAATGCAATGGAGGATATCGATTCTTCTAAACGAACTATGTTATGTTTATAGTGAAAATAACTCATTAAATTTCGGATTTAATTAATTAATTTTCGGATTTAGCATCATTTATAATTTATCGTATATAAATGTATTGAATAAATACGTTTCACAGGTGAGTTACAGGTGAAATGCATAGAAATGATGCAATATTTACATTGGTAGATCTAAACAAACATGAACTCGGAATTGGAGGTTATAATTTTAAAACAAGAATTGGTTGATTTAGTCCACGGAAGATTCAGTTAGGTGTCACAATGCACAAATTTAGTATTGAACTATATTATGGAAAAAAGAAATGTAGATATAAAGATGGTAGAGTCTGATGACTGTCTGTGAATACATTGTTCTGCAAATTCAAACAAAAATGGGATGCATCAAATCGGATGAAAGACAGATTTCTCAAACAAAATTCGAATTGGTTGCAATCTGCTTTTAAAGTTGGAAGCTTGAGAATCGAGATTAAAGATTTAACGTCTACTTCTGCCGAGAAAAAACGTCCAAGTCTCGAATTTTATGAAAAATCGGAACGATCGAAGAGGCGAGAAATTGCTACAGTAAGTTTAGAACTTAAAAATGATCCAAATATATTATTACAAGTGTGTCGCTACGCTGCTAAAAAAATCGGGAGATAAAGATATGGTGAAATTTGTAGACAAAATTGTAAAAGATCCAGAACAGTCAGCAAAAACAAGGAAAATGTTTGATGAGCCCAGGAATTTAATAGTAAAAAAAACTCCTGAAGAAGCTTTACTTTTTTTATTAAACAATTCACTTTCTAAAGCTCAGTATACAAATATGAGATTAGCCAGCATAAAAAGTGGGGCTGATATTTGGCCTGCTTAGAATATTGTCAGAGAAACTAAAACTATTTGTAGACCACCGTCAAGCTCAATCATTATAACTGAGACAGTTGCAGAAGTATCACTTCAAGGTTTATTAAACCACACCGTAAGCAGAATTTGTAGTTATCAGTCAGAAGTGATTCTTCAACTCATGAAAACAGCAAATACAGCAGAAACAGAAGTTTTATTATTTTGCTCATGGGGTTTCGACGGAAGTAGTGGATATTCTTCATAAAAGCAATTACATAAAGAAGAAATTGATCACTTAGATGATGAGCACTTATTCGTAACTACTTTAGTTCCTCTTCAACTATCAAATCAAAATGGTGAGATATTATGGTATAATAGAACACCTCAATCCACAAGATTTTGTCGTCCCATTAAGCTTCAGTTTATTAAAGAATCTAAAGAAGTTATTCTGCAAAACAAGATCGCTTTTGAAGAACAAATAAGGAGTTTAGATCAATGTACGATTTCTTTGGAAGACAAAATTGTTCATGTGCATTTTAAATTATATTTAACTTTGATTGATGGCAAGGTCTTGAATATAATAACAAACACAAAATCTATGCAATCTTGTCCGTTATGTCATGCTACCCCAAAATCTTTTAATGATCTATTCAATACTGACAAGTTTTCTACGAGTTCATCATCATTGCAACATGGATTAAGTCCTCTACATGCTTGGATCAGAGTATTCGAGTGTTGCTTGCACATCTCGTACCGCATTCAATTTAAAAAATGGCAAGTCAGATCTGGTGTTGATAAAAAGTTATTTGCACAGAGGAAGATAGACATCCAGCGAATTCTGTGGGAAAATCTGGGCTTGAAAGTCGACAAACCCAAAGTTGGTGGTTTTGGGAACACAAACGATGGCAATACCGCTCGCAGAGCATTTCATGATCCTGAAAAACTTGCTGCTTGTCTCGATATCATTAAGAAATTATTGTGCCATTTGAAAAACATTTATCTTGTCATTTACCCATTAATCCAGATTCCTTTGAACGATATTGTTTAGCAACTGCTAAGCTTTATGTTTTTTTATATCCATGGTTTCCAATGTCAGCTACATTGCACGAAATTTTTATTCACAATAGTGAAGTCATTCGATCATGTACATTGCCAATAGGTGTATTAGCAGAAGAAGCCTCAGAGGGAAATAATAAAAACTACAAAAGTTTCAGAGCACATCATAGTAGACAATGTAGTCGTCGTGCAACACTACAAGATATTTTTAATCGTGCAATGGATTGTTCAGACCCCATTTTATCGAGTATGGATTTGCAGGAGCGAGTTTCAAAGCAAAAAAAAAAAATATTTTTTCTCCTGAGGTGATAGCTGTATTTTGCCTAAATTTCCACAAACAAATTGCGATACAGAATTGCTAGATGAAGATGGAGTAGAAAATTGGACAGATAATATGGAGTTAACAGCTTCTGAAGACGAAGCAGATGACGGAGATTGAATGTTGGTTACTTAAATATCGCATTATAATCACATTTTTTTAAAATTTTTGATAGAAAAAACAGTGAAATATTTCATTTCTTATGTTAAACAATCAACGAATAAATAATTTCTTGATTATGTTGCTTAATTTTTATGACCGAACATTGTTTTACTAAATTTAAGTTATATTTTTTATATATTAATAAAAAATTAATTGTTTTAAGCGATTGTTATTATAGATATTATTCGAAAATAAAATATGCTTTTCATTTTTAATATAAAATTACGAAAATTATTATATTTCCACTGCTATATTGAATTATTTAAAGGTTCAATATTATTTTTTTATTTTTACTCGCCGTATTTCAGCCTCCCATTTGTTTGTTTTTCGGGTATTTTTAGTGCATTTCAAAATTTCAACTATAAATTCAATTAACGCGCACATAAAAACCCTTAAATACAAATTTTATCGAAATACTAATTTTTGCCACGAAACCTTGGATGCTGGAACACTGTGCATCGGTTCAATTTTGTGAGATTATCCAATGCAGTCATACATATATAAGTCGACCTCGTGCATAAGTTTATTTACTATTTTTGAGCATGAATCTTAGAGTATTTCTGATTAATTAATCTTAGAGTGCTTTAATTACTGAAGTTTAAAATAAAAACTAATGTAAGTTTAATTGTTAATTACCATCTAATAAAAACAAATAAAAACTGCTTCTTTAGGATAACTAAAACTGCGTCTTGAAAGGATAAAGAGACGAAACATAACTGATTACAAGCGTTGATTTAAAGAAAACAGTTATTTTAAATAAAAAACTAAATTTTCTTTGCTTAAGATTCTTAAAATTTTTATTAACTATTTCTTGATATGGTCCAGCAGTATATTTTAATATGAAAAATAGATTCTACTTAACACGCCTAAAAATGTTCATGTAGAGTTGGGAAAGCTGTGGATTCAATTTCACCAGAATGTCTGGTTGTTCAAAACTTGGTTTGATGTTGAATATCGATTCAGTCTTATGAGATTATCCAATGCAATCATGTGGATTGTGTTTTCAATATAAATGTAAAGAACATCATTCTCGAGCCATTGACCTGCTCTACTTCCGGCTAGAAAAAATATACAGATGCTTGGTACAGCTTATTCTGTGAGGCAATATTTTCAAATAGATAATTTTGTTTTTATTTTATATATATATGATATTAAGTGATTCAGCTAAGTTTGAAAGGAATTTTTTTTTTTAGTTATTTATAGATGTATTGTTAAAAAAGGTGATATGGTTGCTGGATTTAGAAAGAACTCACTTTTTTGACAGTCCTGATTAGGCCTCTTTTTACTTGTTTACATGTTTTTTTACTAGTTCTTGCAGCAGGCCGTGCACCAACGAACGCTTGTGTTGGCATATTGTTAGAGCAGCGAGATAAAATTCATTTAGGTTTAAATTTCGAAGTTGGTATATTGTTGACAAGATAAGAAGTGTTTTATAGTCATTTTTTATTTCTCGTGACGGTACTTACGTCTTGAAATGACAGAGTAACTCAGAAGTATAGGCAGTAAAAAGCTTGCGATGTATCACAGTGTAGAAAACACTTTCCACAGAAGTGCACATCTATCGTATATACTGGTATATAAGTTGACCTCTTATATAAGTTTATCAACCATTTTTTTATTATGAAATTGCAAATTTCAGGTATGTCGGGTGTATTCTAAGAGACGTTATGAATCAAATAGTATTAGACGCATGACAAAATGTGAATTCAAATGTTATTGTAAAATCTTTTAAAAAGCGTGGAATTTCTTAACTGGGGTGAAGACGGTTTTTTGTGGAACTTAGCAGATGAGATGACGAAGAATCCATTGCTGAGAAGGATACGTATGACCTCACTGCTTACGTCATTGACGTAAGATGACGATCTGAAATTGTTTTAATTTGTCACTTTATGGTATTTAATAAAAGTTGTCATGGAAATACTCCTGGTTAAATTAACCTTTATTATTCTTGATTTTTTTCTGATCGTAACTTAATGCATTGTTACTCAAAAAAACCTTTATATGTAAATAAAAGGTGATTTGGAAAAAAGAAAATATGCAAAATCGATTGTATTTAACATATTAAAAATAGTTTTTGAAATGGTTAAATTGATATAAAGTTGTCATGTCTATCTTATTGTTTATAACACATCGATATTTCATGATCAATGAATGTCAGACTTTATTACCGGGGTATAAGTCGATTTCTTTAAAATTTAGGGAATTAGAAAAGTTGACTCGTACACCGAGATATATATACGGTAACTATACGTAAAAATCTTTTAATGATGATAGTCGTTTTCTGCATTCTCATTGGACAGAGAAATCACATGATATCATTTTTAACGTATGAAGAAGATCCAGATATTATTGGGTGAAAAGAGCTTAGAATTAGTAAAAGTTAAAAGTGTATTTATCTGTAAATTTTTTTTATCTCTTAATCAAAACCATTTACCACAAAGATTTTTATATTATCCCTTCTTAATGTTATTATCTGCTATTTTCGATTTTGATTAGAATTAAAAATTAAAGGCTTAAAAGTAAAAATGCTGTTGGTTTATTATATTATAAGTCAATCGCTCACGTAGTTTATGATACAGATATTTAATTACAGTTTAACAATTACTAAACCGTAAATAAGTTATATTTACTTTAATTTGCTTTTCATTTAAACCTCTGTTTAGTAAACGTATGAATTAAAAAGATGAATACGAAATAGCCATTTAAAAATTTTTAATTATAAAAATAGCATTAAGAAGTAATTTTTTAAACTGTTTGTGATGCCAAAAATCTCAAATAATCTAGGATAAAAAAATTTTCTTAATTGACGTCTTTAATCAAAGATGTTTCAACCAATTACAATTTCCGATTTTACAAGAATGTATATTTCTTTAAATCATGAATTGTATGGTTTAATGCTACAAAAGTTTTTTATCGTATATTCTTATAATTTTAAACTCAGAACAGAAAAAAGGAGACTCAGAAATAAATTAAAGAAGAAAATAGTCGTGCGAATTTCCCCCTCCCCCCAATAAAAATTGGACTACGGGTTGTATCAACTACCTCCCCGACAAACTTCTAGGAGGATTAAGAATTGTACAGGGTTGATGTTGTAGTTCATTTACGTCACACTAGAGCTGCACAATGGGCTTTTCGCGACGGTCTGGGAAACATCCATGAGGATGATCCGTCGTCCATGAGGATGATCCGTCGTCCATGAGGATGATCCGTCGTCCATGAGGATGATCCGTGATGAAGACATGCCGTCACAATTTTGATCCTCTGCAGAGGGGTGTCACCTCCGCTTTGGTAGCCCGACAACCTGCACGCGAAGTCGAGCACTTTACGGTAGAACAGTTTAACGAGGACCCATACCGCACACCCTCGGTCCTTACGCAGACTGATCCAAGTGGTCACCCACCCGCACACTGACCACAGTCAGTGATGCTTAACTTCGGTGATCTGTGGGGAACCGTGTCTTAATGATCAGTCCACTGCGGGGCAGAATTGTTCAGGGATTAAGAAAAGTACAGGAATCCATGACTGGAAATGTCTTCGAGCATCGCTGGGCGAGCTACCCTATTATGAACTGTTTCTGCGTGTATCTTTGAACAGGTTCTTTTAACTTATCTAAATTATTTTAATTTTATATTTTCTAATAATAATAGTAACAAAACCTTATAATAGTAAGATAGATAAATTAAAATACAGTAGAAGTTCTAAACTAAATTGTAATAAGATTCGTAGACTATTTAATATAGTAAGATTGGTGAACTATTTATAGCAATATTGTAAGATTTTTAAATTATTTATTATATTTAAAATTGGTAAATTTTTTAATATAGTAAGACTAGTAAATTATTTCAAATAATAAGATTGACAAACTACTTAATATAGTAATTATCATAAGCAATACAATAGTAAGTTTGATAAATTAATTGTAAGTTGTAATTTGTTGCTGAAATCAAACACTTTACATTTACTTTATTTAACTGAACTGAAAGATCTAGTTTTAGCAGGGTTTTAGCGGGATAATTATTTTTAGTAAGTTTCCTAATTATTTTTAAAAAAAAGTAAAGTTAGTTAATCAAATTTTTGCTTATGAACTTAATCTAAATTTTAAATTTTTACTACGCATTTTAAAAGAAAATTTTCAAAGTTTTTTTTATTTTAAATAATTGATTGTTTAGTGCATGTTTCCCTAAAAGCTTTTGTGACCCACTCGAAAAACAGAAGAATTGGATTTATACAAAAAAAAAGTAAACATGTATTCTATTTAAAACTGGTATCACTACTTCAATTAATTCATGATCTGTTAAACATATTTATTGAATTTTGAGTAAATTGAACAAGTATTAGTGTTTTCTTAAAAATGTATTGCGGAATATATTATAAATGCAAAAGAAATACCAGCTATCTTATTTCAAATTCTCCAATATTTCGACGGGAATGAAAATCTTATCTTCCAAACTTTCTGATATATTTTCAGAACTTTCCAACGATCGGAAGAAATTTACATAGACTGAAATGTGGTAAAGAGACTTTTCTCTTTGATCTTTACCTCTTTTTAAGAAATATTTATCTTGCACAAACTTAAATAACTAGTTTTTAAATTTATTCTTCTAATAGAGCAAATTAAAACCTATAACAGGCATGTAATTTGTTATTAAATAGTGTGTTCAGAAGTGTGTTTTTTTTACATAACAATGGAATAAAAAAATAAACTAAAATTAAGATTTCCATTCTGAAGTAGATTAAAAAGAGGAAAGGCGTAAAATCTTATAATCATTTTTAGAACATTTTAGAATCTTATAATTATAATTATTTTCTGCTTTTTAGTCCACCTGAAAAAAATAGATCGAAACATTTTTATTTTATTGTTTTTCAACGTAATTTTATGGCACTGTCGAACTTTTTTTCATATATTTTTATAAGTGTTTTTAGACTTTTCTTTTTAGTTTGCCTTTATCTCGCTCTCTAAAATTTTTCTATGAAAACTTTAAATTTCGTTTAATCAATGCAATAATTTTTTTCGAGCATACACAATATACTAAATCTTATTTTGTTAACCTTTAAATAGTCTTGTTTCTTTAATACAAATGAAAGTATATACAAGAAGATAAAACGATTGAATTGAAACGAAGATAACTATTCAAACATTGTAAATAAAATTTAATTCAAGCAAAAGATTCAACCATTTCTCGTTTTTGTCTGCTATATTTGATAACGAGAGTGAAACAATGGGAGACAAAGCAATTTAGAAGCAATAAAATGGAAATTTTGCCCGGGTAAATATTGTAGTTTGGAGTATTTTATGCATCGGTTCATTTAGTCCTTCGGAATAAAATGCAACATTGTAAACTAACTTGAGTATCGTAAAAATATTTGAATTTAGTTTTGTAACAATACAGACATTTTGAGTTTATTTACTGTATAAATTGAATAATGACATTGAATAATATGACAAAACCAATACTTTATGCAAATCGAAAATTTGCTCAATCGATTTAAATGTATAATTTGTAGTTCTAGCTTTGCATTAGAAAGCAGTTTTCAACTCCAATCTGAAAGTAGTGTTTAAAAGATAAGAATTTAAGCATTTACCCTTGAAATTCTAAGTTCAGAATGCAAACATTCATAATCAAGAGCTTATTACTTTTTGGGACTGAAATTAATTTTGGGAAGTGATCTTATATTAGTTGAGAGCTGAATATTTCAGTTATTCGTATTAAACACTGATAAAAAGATTGCGTTCATAACTACCAGAATATTTTTTTAATATAGGAACACCAAAAAGCTTGGTAATTTATGCTGGTAATGATTTTGATAAAATTAACAATAAAATAATGTTTTGTAATATGTTATGTATTTTTATCTGATATCTTAGTGCATGGCATAAAACCATTTATTTGGGTTAAATTTACTTTCTAGTTGTGTATTTTTTGTTAGATGTGTGGTCATAAGAACTTTAATTTTGAAAATCGGAATTTCCGTAATCCATTACTAAATGAACGAGAAAATTAAAAAATGAATGGTTTAAATACTGTATATTTCGGTGTTATCAACCTGAATTACGTTTTTTTGTTGTTGTTGCCAGAAATGTCATTGAAATGAACGGTTATTTCGCAGCCACAGAATGGATCGCCATTACGGTGCCAACGTGACTGGATCACCACACATGCCCTACTACAGATTCATTTCACTAGTCACTAGGAGATGGACGGTGAGCCCGTCAACCAGAGCGTGGGGTCATCTATGTTAAATGTAAAAAAAAATTTGATGTGGCTAACTATTATTTATTGTGATGTCTAAGTCCTGTGATGTGATTGTTTTTACTGATGATAACCTTCTGCGTTTAACCTGACGGATGCTACTGCTACAATAGTCCATAGACCAGTCACTATAATCAGTATCTTTCCCTCTTTTCCAGATTCAAAACAGAAGACCAGCTATAACCAATGTAAAACAGATAAGATGCAACTCAGAAGCATAAATCAGAAACATCAACAAATTCATTCTTAAATCTAAGACTGTGATCTCTGGAGTCGACAATCATTGGAAAAATAAGGAATTAACCGACAATTTTTATTATTAAGTGAACACCTCCAAATTTTCAAGTATGAGTTGGAAGGGCTAACCATCAAAAGTTGGGCCTTCCTGAAGGAGTTAGGCAAGTTTTCTAATAAGAACGGAGGAAATGTGTTGGATAAATGGCAGCACAAAGGAGAAAGTCTAGTGCCACCATGCGCACAATTGGCCAACGCTCCAAAGCGTTATCGACGCATCAATCCATCTCACAGAACCTGTTAGTTTTTCTAATACTTCATAATTTTAATGCCAGCATATCTAATGTTGGTGATCCTCTTTTTTCGCGTTGGAGTCACCAAATCTCCGAGAATAAGTTGGGTGAAATATTGCACAAAGTGCAATGCCACCCACCCTGGAGGCGTCATGACCATTACTATGGAACTGGTCGCAAGTGCTGCTGAGTAGGAGAAAAACGATACTAGGTTTCGTTTTTTTCGGTTTCTTTCAAAAATTTGTTTCCTTCTTATCTCCCAGTGGTTAAGAGATCGAGGCGACAGCGTTTTAGTATCTGTAATTCCTTTTAATTTAATTTCAGCTTCTTCTACCTCCAGCATAGCTAACTTGTATGATATTTTCATATAATACAGAATATCATATTTCAAATACCATGAATCATTTAGTTGTTATATAATATCAAAAGCAGCAAAGTAATCGGGTGTAGTAAAGTAATATAAAATTTATATGAGTCTGACCATATAGGAGGTTTGACCAACGTATACTTTTTTAAAAATTTAAATATTTATTTAGCTGCTAAGCGCCATGTTGCCACATGGTTTTAAGCAGAATAGCGTGCTGTTTCTGTTATATTAGTCATTTGAAGGAGAAAAAAAGATAAATTATGTGATATATATATATATATATATATATATATATATATATATATATATATATATATATATATATAAAAGAAAGTCGTGTTAGTTACTTCACTTATAACTCAAGAACGGCTGAACCGATTTAGCTGAAAATTGGCAGGGAGGTAGTTTAGAGCCAGGAGAAGGACATAGGATACTTTTTATCCCGTTCGACATCATTCCCGTGTGACTTGGCATGTAACGTCAGTCACTATAAAACGTGGTATTAAATATCTATTATTACCATTAATCTATTATTACTATTAAATATCTACCATTAAATATCTATTATTAATATATAACTCAGAAGTTTAAGTTTCTGACTTGAGAAAACAAAAGCTAATTATAAGTAAATATATTTTCGACTATATAAGGTCATTATTATGAAACAAATGTTTACATGTTTATTTAGTACGATTTATTAGATTTTTTAGGTGATTACATTGAAGTAGTAAACAAAAATAAAATTCTCGCGCTATGATAAATAATTTCTAAAATAAATATTCTCTGCTTAAGTTAACGAACGTATTCATTTATATATGTAATTCTCACGCGAATTAATACTTGTATTGCTCTTTAAGTAAATAAGACTTAACTGTGCACTTAAACAGTACCACTTTGTTTTGCATTTCGCTTATAAAGTTATTTACATACATTTTTTATGCAGCTTTCATACATCCTTAAAGTAACGAAATAATTCATTTCGTTTAAATGCTCTTTGTATTGTTTGAAATGTCGTTTTACATATATATATAAGTAAATTCAAATTCAGCTTCATCGCCAAAATAGAAATTCTCGAAAGATGAAATAAGATGAGATAGAAATTATCTAGGTTAGTGTATTAGAATATTAAAAAAGACTAAAAAAGCGAAATACTGTGCAAGAACATACTAAATCTTAGTAGTAAATATTCTAAATCTTTAAATTTTAGTAGATAAAATTTTTTACATAATTGGAAATGATACATGTATAAATGAAAATTTAAAACTTTAGCTTTGTCGATTTATTGAGCACTAATATCATAGCTTCATAAATTAATACGTATAGTTCAACTATATTTTTAATTTATTTATCAATAGATGGTGTCCAAAGGGTCTATTAAAGGTACTTACGTATTAACGCAACAAGGCCAAAATTCGCATAAATTGCCAAATTTGGCGACCCTACTTACGGCAACCCTACGTTCTATACGTGGTTTTTCGTAATACCTTATCGAATTTATATGGCGCCAAGCTCAAGCTGTTAATGGCGAAGACGGTTTTCAATCAGTGCTAAAAGCAATAGCCAAAAGATTTCCGCCGAAAAAATATCCGCCGAAAGAATAACTTACTTTATCTATTGGTACCTATGTAGTATATTTGCTAATTCTGAACTCTACTCTCCCACCGAAAAAAGTGTTTATAACCCAGTTAATACTGTCTGGTTTTTATTTTGTAGATACAAGGACAGATTCATCATCGAATTGGATCATTAATAATTAATAATGCCGCGACCAAGACGATCGAATCTTTCCCGACAAAGCCGTGATGCAAGAAGAATACGAAATACTGCAAATGAAAGGACTGAAGAAGAACAAGAAATTGCACGTGAACAGTGCCGCGATAGTATGGCTCGACTTCGTGCTTCTCAATCACGAGAGCAAAGTGAAGCAGCCCGTGAAACAGCTCGGTTGGCAATGCAGAATCGTCGAGCGAACAACAGAGGTCAACAAATAGATAATTTGCGACGCAGAACAAGATATTTATCAAGTGTTGATTTGAATCGAGCAGCGTTTCAATACGATTGCAGCAATGATTACAGCTTGCATCCTAGCGTTTGCATTGGGCAAATGGACGTAGTTTGCGAGTATTGTGGTGCATTAAAGTTTTCCGGAGAAACGCCTGGATTATGCTGCCTTAATGGTAAAGTGAAATTGCCATTGTTGACTCCGCCACCTGAGCCATTGTATTCATTGCTTTGTGGCGAAACACAAGAATCACGCCACTTTCTTGCAAATACTCAAAAATACAATGGTTGTTTCCAGATGACGTCATTTGGGGCAGATATTATCGAAGAACGGGGATTTAATCCGACATTTAAGGTATTTATTTTTGTACTTATATAGAATGTAGTTAAAGAATAACTTACTTTATCTATTGGTACCTATGTAGTATATTTGCTAATTCTGAACTCTACTCTCCCACCAAAAAAAGTGTTTATAACCCAGTTAATACTGTCTGGTTTTTATTTTGTAGATACAAGGACAGATTCATCATCGAATTGGATCATTACTACCTTTCGAGGATACACAGAATAAATTTTTACAAATATATTTCATGGGCAACATGGAAGAACAACTTGATCGACGCCTAGAGATCAATGCAGGAATGAAGCGAGCAATTCTTCAAGACTTGCAGTGTCTGCTTCATGAACATCATGCGTTGGTCAGGTTGTTTAAAAGTGCTTTAGAGCGCATGCCAAGTGATGACTATAAAGTTGTTATCAAAGCAGATAAACGACCTTCTGGAACACACGAAAGGACATTTAATGCTCCAACAGTAGACGAAGTTGCCATCCTGATTGTTGGTGAACAATTGGAAAAACGCGATATTGTGCTTACACGTCGCGATACTGGGCAACTGCAACAAATATCTGAAACTCATCGATCATATGACACATTGCAATACCCGCTGATGTTTTGGCAAGGAGAAGATAGATATTATTTTAATATTAAAATGAAAAATCCATTGAATGGTGAGTATCAGTATCATAATTTATTTCATTTATTTGTGAAAGACACTGATTTAAAATAATGTTTATTAAAAAAATGGTTAATGTCTGTATTGTTTGCCTTTAAAATTTGCCTTTGAAATGGTTAATTATCAAATTTTTAATTTCAGGTGAAGAAACTACAAAGAAAGTTAGCTCAATGAATTATTACGCATATCGTTTGATGATTCGTCAAAATGCTGACAACTATTTGCTGCGGTTTCGTCGATTGTTTCAGCAGTATTGCGTTGACATGTATGTAAAAATAGAAACGGAACGTTTAACATTCATTAGGTTGAACCAAGCCAAACTGCGTTCTGATGAGTACATCCATTTACGTGATGCAGTTAGTACTGAAGGAAATGCAGCTAATATTGGTCGATTAACTATTCTGCCGGCGACATACATTGGTAGTCCACGTCATATGCATGAATATGCACAAGATGCAATGACATATGTTCGTCATTACGGTCGGCCCGATCTCTTTATTACTTTTACTTGTAATCCAAAATGGATAGAAATTACTCAATTGCTGCTTCCCGGACAAACATCAAGTGATAGACACGACATCACAGCACGTATATTCAGGCAAAAAATTCGGTCCCTGATGAACTTTATTGTTAAACAACGCGTCTTTGGAGATACTCGATGCTGGATGTATTCAATCGAATGGCAAAAGCGAGGCCTGCCGCACGCACACATTCTTATTTGGTTAGTGGAAAGAATTCAGCCTGACCAAATAGATGATATCATATGTGCTGAGATTCCTGATTATGAAGTCGATCCAGACCTACATGATGTTGTTACTACTAATATGATTCATGGACCGTGTGGTGCCATCAATCCCCAATCACCTTGCATGGTCGATGGAAAGTGCTCTAAACGATATCCACGGAAATTAACGGCGGGGACTGTCACTGGCAATGATGGTTATCCGCTGTATCGGCGTCGATCACCAGATGACAACGGTCGAACTGTCACAACGAAAGTGAAAAGAATGGATTTCGTTGTCGACAACAGTTGGATTGTTCCATATTCGCCACTTATTTCTAAATCGTTCAAGACACATTGCAACGTTGAATACTGCAATTCAGTTAAGTCCATAAAATATATTTGCAAATATGTCACGAAAGGCAGTGATATGGCGGTTTTTGGATTGCAATCCTCGAATACCAACGATGAAATTTCACGCTATCAAGTTGGTCGTTATGTGAACTGTAATGAAGCGATTTGGCGTATATTCGCATTTCCCATTCACGAACGTCATCCTACTGTTACGCATTTGGCGGTGCATCTGGAGAATGGTCAACGAGTATATTTCACGGCTTCGAATGCTACGTAACGTGCTGAAACACCTCCAGCAACTACATTGACCAGTTTTTTTGCAATCTGCCAAAGCGATCAGTTTGCACGAACTTTGCTTTACTCGGAGATGCCACGTTATTATACTTGGAATGCTTCATCGAAGAATTTTCAAAGACGGAAGCAAGGCGATGCGGTTCCTGGGTATCCAGATGTGCGTTCTACTGATGCTCTTGGTCGTATGTATACAGTTCATCCAAAGAATAATGAATGTTTCTATTTGCGGTTGTTGCTGGTAAATGTGCGTGGGCCAACGTCATTTGAGTCACTACGAACTGTTAATGGTGTAATATTCCCAACATATCGTGCTGCATGTGAAGAATTGAAGTTATTAGAAAACGATAGTCATTGGGATACGACAATCGCTGAAGCCATTATCTCTGCATCTCCAAGTCAGATACGCACATTATTCGCTATCATAATTTCGACATGTTTTCCATCAAACCCATGTAACCTGTGGCACAAATACAAGGATAATATGTCAGAAGATATTTTACATCAAATTCGTGTCAGTTCCAGAAATCACGATATTGAGATGAATGAGGAGATACATAATCGTGCTTTACTATTGATCGAAGATATGTGTTACCTCATGTGCGGTAATTTATTAATCAGGTTAGGAATGCCAGCACCATATCGTGAAATGAATGACGCATTTAATCGAGAATTGGAACGGGAACGTGAATATGATCACCAGGAATTAGATTTAGTAGTTCAAACGAATGTACCCCTGTTGAATTACCAACAAAAGGAAGTTTATGATACTTTAATGAAGGCAATCGATAATGAATATGGTGGTTTATATTTCCTAGATGCCCCTGGTGGAACTGGCAAGACATTCCTCATGTCATTAGTTTTAGCAACTGTTCGGGCGAGATCTAACATAGCGGTTGCAGTTGCTTCTTCTGGAATAGCAGCCACATTGTTAGAAGGATGCCGTACGGCTCATTCAGCATTCAAATTACCGTTAAATCTTCAAACTATTGAAGAACCAACGTGTAATATTGCAAAACACTCAGCAATGGCCAAAGTTTTAGCGGTATCGAAAATCATCATCTGGGACGAATGCACAATGGCGCATAAACGTGCATTAGAAGCACTTAACCGAACATTAAAAGATTTGCGCAATGACTCGAGATGTTTTGGAGGAGCAATGATTTTACTTTCTGGCGATTTCCGCCAAATACTGCCAGTAATTCCAAGATCTACGGCTGCCGACGAAATAAACGCTTGCCTCAAATCGTCAAATCTATGGCGCCATGTGAAGAAACTGCAACTGACAACAAACATGAGAGTTACATTGCTTAATGATACATCTGCTGAAGATTTCTCGGAGCAATTGCTGACTATCGGTAATGGTCAAGTACCTGTCGATGAATCGAGCGGATTAATATCATTTCCAAATAATTTCTGTAATTTTGTCTCATCAAAAGACGAACTTATCAACAATGTATTTCCAGAAATTATTTCTAACTACAAAAATTATGAATGGATAAGTGAGCGAGCAATTTTAGCGGCTAAGAATAAAGATGTAGATGACCTAAACTACATAATTCAAAATAAGATCATTGGAACAATGCATTCATTCAAATCTATTGACTGCGTCACAAATGAAGATGAAGCCACCAACTATCCAATTGAATTTTTAAACTCTTTGGACGTGCCTGCTTACCACCGCACAATTTACGCCTAAAGGTTGGCTCCGTAGTAATCATGCTTCGAAACATAAACCAACCAAAACTGTGCAACGGTACGCGTTTGGTGGTTAGAAAATTGATGAACAATGTAATTTACGCTACGATAATGATAGGAAAATTCAAAGGTGAGGAAGTTCTCATTCCGAGGATACCGATGATCCCAACCGATATGCCGTTTGAATTTAAAAGACTTCAATTTCCGATACGTCTTGCATTTGCCATGACCATCAACAAATCACAAGGCCAATCCTTAAAAGTTTGTGGTTTAAATCTAGAACATTCATTTTTTTCCCATGGTCAATTATACGTGGCATGTTCACGGGTCGGAAGACCATCTGCGTTGTTTGTTTTTGCGCCTGATAATAAAACAAAAAATGTCGTGTATCACAAGGTACTTAAATGAAGAGCAACCTATGTACTAAAATACAGAAATAATTATGAATGATTGATGTAGAAATTTAATTTTTTTTGTATTTTTTCCAATAAAAAAAAATCTGCTTATTTATTGACATTAAGGCGGAACAAAGTTCGCCGGGTCAGCTAGTATATAATATATATATATATATATATATATATATATATATATATATATATATATATATATATATATATATATATATATAATATATATATATATATATATATATATAATATATATATATATATATATATATATATATATATATATATAATATATATATATATATATATATATATATATATATATATTATATATATATATATATATATATATATAATATATATATATATATATATATATATATATTATATATATATATATATATATATATATATATATATATATATATATATATATATAATTTTTTTTTAAAAAGTACATTTTTGGTTGCTACTTCGTTTATCGGGTGCTCTTTGTAATTAACATATACATAAAAAATTGATTTTTTTTTTATGCATTTTGTTAAATGTACCAAGACTTTTCAACCTATTGTTTAGGTTTACTTTCCAATATATATATATATATATATATATATATACATATATCTTTGAAAGTAAACCTAAACAATATGTTATATTATATAGGTTATATATATATCAACAATAATATATATATATATATATATATATATATATGTTATAGTTTGTTTTTTTTCGCTAAATCCTAAATCCATAAGGAGTTTAGACAGTATCGCAGCCTAATAGGAAATCAAGAAAAGGCACAATTTGAAAAATGAAGAAAAATTAAATAAAAAACATAAGACATTAAAAAGATTATGAAACAAACAAAAAAACGGATGATAGAATTGACTTCAGAAGACTTAGTTTATGAATAAAAACTAAGAACTTCAGTTCAGATTTTTTATTTTGTGTAAGTGAACAAATATTCGATCTTTCTTTCAAAACCATTATTGCCTGTAAGAGTTTTTTGAACATTTAATAATTTCTCAGTAGGTTTCAGAAACTCATTTAATTTTCGTTAATTAAACCTCCTTCATTGTAGTATGTCGATCAACTCTCAAGTACACTGCAAAAATTTTATCCTCCGCAAAAATTCAAATCATTGCATCATCATAATATATATATCATTCAAATCATTGAATCATTGCATAAAATTCATTTTTATCGTAAAATATGATACCGTACAGAGCTCGCGCTAAGGATTTCAAATTATTAGCCAGTAAATTAGCGAATATCAAAAGCATCGCCTATTTTCGGAAGTCTTCGCCGAAAGCAAATCTTAAAAATTTTTTATGATTAATTATTTTCCCACAGAAAACTATTTTACGGTAGTTTGTTTCAGTCTAACATTATTTTTTTCCAATTCTAATTGGCTATGCGGCGCATCTTTCGAAAATTATTGTAATCGAATAAAAAAAAAAAAAAAAAAAAAAAAAAAAAAAAAAACAGATTTGCTTAGAAAATTTCATTCTGCAGCAATTTTGAGGATCGAGTTAAATATATATTTTTCTTTCCAGTGGAAAAAATCATTTGCTAATACTTTCGCCCGAACACAATTTTATTCCCCAAATTTACAATTTTATCGCATCTGGAGAGATGTTGAATGTTTAGTGCGGGCCCAGCGTCATTTTTTGGGTACTATTCATTTAATTAGAGTGATTAAGTTATTTACCGTAATTATTGCTGAAAAAATTACGGTACATCAGATCTTTTTGTCCCGTAATATATTCTGGTAAAAAAATGTAGTGAGGCTTGACCATGTTTTGACGGTCTTAAAACATTGTTAATAAAAAGTTATGATTTAAGGAGAAAAAAATAATTATTGAAACAGATTACAAACATTATTAACATTATTGTAACGTAAAAAGGAAAATTTTATCATGTTTAAAAAATTAGAGAAATAATTTTGTAAAAAGTGGGGCTAACATGCTATGTTTTTTCCATTTTTCTTATTTTTTTACAGCAATAATTTGCAATCATTTTATATTATTATTACATTACAATCATTTTATCTTTAATATTTGTGAGGTTAAATAGCAATACTTTAAGTACATACTATGATGACACATGGAGAAAAAATTTGGATAAAATAGCCTTACTGTATGTTAATGACATTTTTGGTAAAAAAAAAACGATCATAATTCTAGTTAATAAAAGCAATACGGTATTTAAAGTATTAATTAGTAATTTATCCGTTCATATGAAAACGGTTTACCAAAAATTCTATTTTTCAAAATTATAGTTTCTATTTGATCACATTTAGTAAAAAATACAAAACTGAAAATTAAATATTACCAAAAAAAGTGGTTTTTATGCCCTAATCTAAAGTATCATGTTAAAATGATCAAAACTTTCCACAATCACCAAACTGTAACACAGATTATAAAACCATATTTTATTGTAAATTTTACCAAATTCATAACCAAAGCGCTTCGAAAAAAAAAATATCGAGCTTTTTGGTGCTCTCATAGAGCCATAAACCATAGCCCATATTCTTCTAGTTTTGAACACGGTTTTTTTTCTCAGTGTACCTATAAGGAATAATATTTTAAATTTTATTTATTGAAAAGAATTATTTAACTACCTCTAAATCCTAAGTTTGTAATCCTGTCCTAAGTTTGAATAACATTACAAATTAATAAATCTCTAGTTAAGTAAGAAAAAGAAAAATGTTTTCGAAGAGATTTTTTCGATTTTATAAACAAGTATTTTTATCAATAACGATACTCATGTTTTGCTGTTTTAGTACAGATTAAAATATTTTGTCAAAGCAACGAAACAGCTGTATGTTCTTATTTTATGCTTTATATCTGCAAGAATATAAACCTTTCGCCTTTATAGCTTAATTAACTGTCGCGAAAATTTTCAGAAATTATGAAACAGCGAGAAGCAAATCATAAAGGTTTTAATGAGAACTAAAGTTTGAATGCATATTAAATAACTTTTTACTTTTAAATAACTCGGAATCTAGTAACAATGAAATAATATCTTTTCAATTCGTCTTTATTGCTTTTGTCCAATCGTTAAGTATAGCAAATACGATCCTTTAAATTTATACCTCTAATCTTATGAGTATGGAAGTTAAAACTGTTCGTAGTATTTTTGCTTTATGCCGTTAAGAGTGCGAGGATATTAGTAGCTCAAATTTCAACAGCAACTTAAAGAAATATATTCTATATCGTTATCGTTTTAAAAATTTATAGTTCCCGATGGAGGTTTTAGAAATGAATTGTAAAATACATTTATGGAGTACAGAAAGATAATCGACTATAATATAGTATAGCTTTTTAAAGATATAAATTACACCTTTATAAAACTTAAGTTCTATATTTCACTGCATAATAGTCTTTAAAATGTAAGTGCCTGTTACTTTAATATGCTTTTTAAATAACTGGAATATTTTAATCAGGAATCATGTTTCATTATGTATTAAAACTTAATGGCTTTTTACACTTTTTTTTTCTATTTATTGTTCCTGTTTGAATTCAAAAAAGATGTAGAAAGCGTTGTGTATTGTCCTTTAAGAGAAAAATAACTGCCTATCTTTTTGTTTTCATGCATTCCTTATCATAGTTCTTTCTGGTTTCAGGAAATTGTGAAAGGAATAAATATCGCCATTTTGCAATCGAGTAGCTTACATCAAATTTAGCCTTTTTAAAATAGACAACTCAGAAACTCTTTGACCGATTTCGTTTAACTCATAATTTAAACGATTCTGTTATTTAAAATTATATGCTTAGCACGGAGATAAAAAATTCTGGTGAAATAACAGTTCTGCTTAGTAATGATAATTTTGGTGAAAAAGAACATTTCTGGTAAATAAAACTAAAATACACGATATTTAAATCAGTTGCTATTTTTTCCATTCAAATGGTAACGGTTAACCGACAATTATAATTTTCAAAATTATAGTTGTTATTACTACACATTTAGTAAAAATTTCAAAATTGAAATGTAAATTTAATTGAATAAATGGTTTTTATGCCATTCTCTAAGCTAAAGTATCATTATAAAATTTCAAAATTCTTCCACATCTACCAAATTTTATCACATATTAAAAAAAACAAACTTTATTATGAATTTTGCCAAACTCATTATCAAAGTACTTCGGTAAAAATGAGCCAGCTTTTTGGTGTTCCCAATTAGAGACAGATATATCGTAATTTTTACTATACTTTGCCAGTTTTATCTACACTTTTTTTCTCAGTTTAAATTGATTTTAGCATTCATTCCTATAAGGTAATATACTAAAATTCTTCGTCCATTATTAATTAATTTTTTTAAAAAAGTAACAAAAATTTATTTAGTGGATGGAATGTCTTTAGATAAAAGAATTTTATAATAATGATATAAAATATTTTGATTCGCTTAAAAATTTCTTGAGACATATCCAAATACGCAAAAAAGTGAAATTAACATAAAACGGTCTATATTTTTGACTGATTTCTTGTCTAATCTTTTGAAACCATATTTTTCAGATTGTGATTACCTCCTAGCGATTAATTTTTAAGGGTCAAAAATATAAATACATTGAAAAAGGGTTACGTCCTTTTGTCGGACTTACTAACTTAAAATATCGTTTGCTTTAATCAGTAAATGTAAGTTTCGGCTCTCAAACTATTAAGAAAATCTGATCAATAGAACAAAAGTAATTCAGGATGTTAACTGTTTTGGTCACACTGTAAAACCTATAATTAATCTTTCGTAAAAACCAATGTTAACTGCTTTATATTTATTATAACTACATCAACACTTTTATTTTAATTATAATTTAGAAGTTTGTGTATTATTAACAATGATAAGTCTTAACCATGAATCAGCATTGATGGAATAAATACAAAGCATTAATATTAACAAATAAATGATATGTGGATTATTAACCATCTCAGAATTATAAGAATTTATTGTCAAATGCAAGCACTTTAACACGTTATTTTAAAACTATGTTATAAACTTTTATGTTAATTATTTTCTTCGGTATAGCGATTAGAACAAATAATTTTTTAATAAAAATGTCCAACTGTTTGAATAAAAGGAATAGGCTAACTTTGTTTAATAAGTTCTTAATTGTACATAAATTCAATAATATTTATTAAGCCATTTTAAATAGAATCGATATTCTTTTTTCCTCTCTCCCGTCTGTGCCGTTCATTTAACGCCACCTGGCATCTTGGCGATTTTCGTCAAAATTTGAGGCTCGCTTAATCGATATTTTACGGAATTTCTACTTAAATATTTATATGCATAGGTATTTCGGGCCATACAGTTTTCGAGCACTATGAAGTCACGTTATTAAGGCCATCCGACATTTTTCTACAAAGAAGCTAATGGTGCTACTAGAGGGCTAGTTTATTGTTGGCATGCTTTAGAAACTTTACATCATGAGCACGGTAGTCTGAACCAAATATATCTCAGCATCGTTGTAGACCTAGTACATCCTGTAATTCTGATAATTTACTCCAATAATCCATTCAACACATTGTAAAAAAATCACGTAAAGATTACGTTTTAAAACCAGTAGTTATGTTTTGTGCGAAATCGCAAAATTTACCAAGTAAATCCGTAGTCTCAACGGTTTTTCAACAAACAAGTTATTTCCAAAACAAATTGGGAAGAAAATCTGTAATCAGATTGGTTATTTACAGTAACAAAACTGGTTTTTGCAACAAAATTAAACCATTTGTCACAACAAACAACTCAACAGATATTGTCTCTGTGAAAGTTAAGAAGTAAATCTTACTCGCACTAGACTTGAACATTTTGTTTCGTCGGAAATTATTTTGGCCACTTATCACTGGATTTCGAACGTGTCTAATTACTGAGACGCGCGCGTTCTGTCCTCTGAGCCACTGCGGCTCAAATATTTTATTATAAAGAAACTGTGATAGTGAGAATTTCGAATCAATTTGACAATAAAGTTGAATTGCAGTTTTATACATAACGCAGAAACATAAAGTAATTGTTAAAAATCAAAAGCAAGTTTAGAAAACAACCGTAAAATGATAGGAGGAACGGTAAAGTTTCGGAATGCGAAACTGCATGGCAAAAACTAGAATTTCAACTAACGGGTTTACTCTGTTAGTGAATATGCTGAAAAACGGGGAAAAAACCGTTTTGTCAACAAAACGGCTTCAAATCGTTAAACATGAAGAGGAATTTCAAAAAATAGCGGGTATTTTTTACAGAGCAAAACAGTGCGTTCTGTCATATTGCTGGTATTGTAAAGTGTCTGCTAAAGTAACGCAATGGAGACCAATTCGTTGCATTATTACCCATAACACCCATATTTCAATTCTATCAAGTATTTGTGGGTTAAAGTTGAAAGAATTATCTCGCCGTTATATAGAAATAGTGACTCACAATAGGAAAAATGTTCTGAACTTTCCACAAACAACCTACTAACATTACGTAGAGTACCATTACCAAGAAAAAGAAAGGCTGTATTAAAGAAAAAGTGTGGTTGAATTAAATAAATTGATAGAGGGAATAATAAAGTCCCCTCACAGTCTATGGAAATGATATGATATTCCTTTTTTTATAACCAAAAAGCTCACGGAAAAAAAGTAGGGTCAAAACTACTAGAATATGGTTTAATTCACCGCGCCTCTGGCTCTATGTAAACACATAAAAGCTCAGTAATTCTTACCGAAGAGCTTTGGTAATGATTTTGGTTAAATTAACCATAAATTGTAGTGTTATAGTACATGATAAGTTTAGTAAATGTGGCAAAATTTGGTAATTTCTCATGATTTCTTAGAGCGTGGCATAAGAACCATTTATTCAGTTAAATTTACTTTTCAGTTTTGTATTTTTTGTTAAATGTTTGGTAATAAGAGCGATAATTTTGTAAACCAGAATTTCCGGTAAACCGTTACCTTATGAACAGAAAATCTACCATATGAAATGGTTTATAAATACCGTTTTTTTTAATTTTTTTATCAGAACTATGGTTTTCTATCAGAAATGTCATTACCATATAGTGCAGTAATTTTACCAGAATTTTTTTCTTAATGTGGTAAATAAAATCTTGTTGCTAGAAAATACCAATTTCTTAAGAGTATAGAACTCGTGTACTTACAGTTGTTGTGAAGTTTAAGCATTCATTATAATTAGTCCAGTTACCCCACAGCCATTTCCCGTCTTCATCACAAATTCTATAGGCTCTAGCTTCTAAAAAGTAATTAACATAATTAGGATCAATACGGACAAGGAAAAATAAGTAAAAAGGTAAATATATAATATAAGGATGTATAGTAGTTTTAAATGAATTCCAAGAAACTGAAGGGAGGAGGTATAACTGCTTATACACATAAAAATATTGTTAATTATTGATTTGCTTCTAAAATTATAAAGGAGGGAAAAGTAGACAGGTTTCGAGCTCTCAAACGTCTTGCAACTCTTATGAGAATGGACGTCGATTTTTAAGCCACTTTGTGCTGTATTACATAAATATATACCTTATGCATCATTTTTCAATTTTTATTTTACTATATCACATTAATAAATTTTATTTTTTAGACCATTTAAGTATCATCAAAAGGTAAGAACAGTTTTATCTTTTTTAAATGAACGTGAGATTAAAAAATAGGGAAATAAATGACACAAAAACACGTAATTTGCCTTGCATTAAATGCTTTTATTTCTATCAAAATGTATGATGTCACACTTCCAGTTAATCATCATCCGTTCTTCAGAAAGTCACGACTTCATGAACTCCCACCTCCTCAGAGAAAGAAATCATTTGTGGACAGCCCCTGGCGTATCCTAATAGGTAATTTTTAACCAAGTCCTCTTAACCATTTGTTGCCGCAGTCCACTTGTTGTTTGATCGCTGAAATGATTTTTGAACTTTAAGATTCTAATCTTTGCGTTGTTTGAATAACTTCACTTTTTTGATTATCTTTTTAACAATTTTCAAACAATTTTCATTTGTTTGTTTTGTTCCTATCATGGTATTCGTTTTTTCAGATACTCAGACTGTCATGTCTTATAAATTTGAAGCTAATCTTTATTTTTTTTTATATACATAACCATTAATAAACAGCCAAGCCAATTTTGAGTTTACGACTCCAATCTTCAATTCCGTAGCCTAGTAGTTTTGAACCCAATCCAGATGACAAGGGAATTCCTGGGTCAAGTATTGGGCGAAATTTATCTTCGTGAAAGACATTTTGATGGAACTAAACCGAATTTGCGGTACATGGAAAGGAAAACCATGAACACCACCCACAATTAGGCTAATCGCACGGGAACTCATACCCAAGATCCGTCTATCACTGAGGATATTTTACGTCAGCATTGTGGAAGGTGCGAGCCGGATGCGGAATTCGTATCGACCAGCCATCGCAGGGATTCGAGCCCAGTTCGCTTCATTGGAAGGCGAACGCTCTATCTCCTAAGCTACCAAGGCTCAAAGTGTATATGTTTTTATTTTATAACCGTCATTGAAAAGCCGACCCAATTTTTAGGTTTTGCGACTACTACTGTTCAACTCAGTAGCCTTGTAATTTTGAACCCAATCCAGAAGTGAAAGAGATTCTTGAAGTTTTGGGAGAAATTTTTGCCTTAGTGGAGGATTTTTTGAAGAAATTAACCTACATTTGCGGTACATAGAGAGAAAAGCCGTGAAAACCACACACGTTTAGCCAGATGGCGAGGGGACTCTAACCCATGATCCAACTACCACTGAGGATATTTAACGTCAGCATCTGTGGTAGGTGCAAGCCGGTTGTCTGATTCGTATCAACAAGTCATATCTGGGATTCGAACCCGGTTCAACTCATTGGGGAGGGAGCGCTCTTTCCCCTGAGCCATGAGAACTCAAGCTAGTCCTTTGATGAATAAATTTCTTAAATCTTAATGTGTAAAGCAACATTTCCAAATAAAAATAATTTAAAAGAAAAAAGTATTGAATTAGACAACATAAATTATTTTAATGAATAGTGAATGAAATTAATCAGATTTATTTTATATGAAATAATTGGTGTTCTTTTAAAACAATATAAAAACACATATTTATAGATATAAATAAGAAGATAATACAATTAAAAAAAGTCCATTGTGCTCTATTAGAAAACGTGTATTAAAGCTTGTACAAACAATGCTAAGTTTGATTTTATAATAATAGTTAGAAGTAAATCCTTTTCATAAGCTAAGAAAGTTTTTAAACACAATCCTAATATATTTGGTTTTCAAATATAATTAAAATTTTCAAACTATACTTTAGATGAAACATTATATTTTTAATTTTTAATATTCATATCAGCATATATAGATTTTATAAAAAAAATGTTACCAAAAAAAATATTATAGGGGAGAGTCGGGTAGCCCCGCCCACTTAAGGACTATTGCTTATATTTCTGTATAATATTGAGTAATAATCAAGATTTTTGTATGTTTCTATTGTTTTATCATTTAAGTAAATAATACAAAAAGAATAAACCAAAAAAAGAATAGTTTAACTTAAAAAAATAGAAATTTAAAAAAACATGTTTTTCAGCTCTTTTCAAAATGTGTCGGGTAGCTCCGCCCAGTTACAAAAATTATGTTTTTTGATTGTTTTTTCAGGTGTAAATGAAAATGACCAATGTATTGACAATAGATAAACCTTATTTATCATTTTTATCACAAAATTATTTTTTTTATTACATATTTATATACTTTTAGTGAATTCTATCATTTATTAACAACAAATGTTATATTTTTTTATTATTATTAATGTATATTAATATATTATAATATTAATACATATTTATATGAAATATTTAAAGAAAATAATTTAATTTAAGTAAATCTTTGGAACCGTACATTTATCGACGAAATAAAAGTGGGCTGTGATACCTAACATTCATGTGAGCGGGGCTACCCGAAATCCAATTTTTTTGTAAATTTGTAATTACTCGAACAATTTTTCACAAATAAACTTGCAAACTAAACTTAAGACTACATACTTTAATGCTGTATGTATAGAAAAAATTATTTTTTTAATTTTAAAATGAAGTTTAATCGAAACATTCAACCAATTTTTCTTAATATCATGACAACTGTATTCAACATATTTTCAAAACTATTGTTTACCATGTTACCAGCTGCATAAATACTTGAAACTTTGAAAATAATCTTTTTTTAATATAACAATTATTGTCCGATGGCCCATTGACTTGAAAAAATATTCTATACATATGAAATTGACATTAGGCGGGGGTACCCGCTGGGCGGGACTACCCGACTCTCCCCTATATATATTTTTAATTCGATCAGCATAATAAAAATGTCTATAATGATGTTATAAAAAACTAACGGTTCAGAAGTAAATAAAGAATAAAATAATTAGATTTTATTTTTTTCAAAAATTAGATTCTAATTCGCAAAATTTAAAAATTAGATTTGAATAAATTGCTCTCTTATTTAAAGAAAGTCTAAAAATACAATAAAAAACTAAAGCTGAAACCTTTAAAATATGCATTAGATAAAAAGAAATATTTATATTTAAAAAAATTATTATATGTTTATGAAAAAACTAAAGGCTTCTAATAAAATAACTCTTTTAAAAGCAGGCAGCCTAATTTGCGGCAGTGATATCTATAAAAATATGTTTAAAAATTTATATATATATACATACAAAAAATCCATCTGCAAAATATGAAAATTCAATTTCTGAGTTACTTTGATTTCATGTTTTCACTTCAAACTTTTTCCTACATCCACGTGAAAAATGTTAAAAAAAAAAAAAAACTTCTTTTACTGGAATTTATGTATAAGAAATAGTTGTCAAAAGAAGCATGTTTTCGTAAAGAAAAGTTTTTTTAAGCAAATCCAAATCTTAAAATCAAATTCTTTCACTTACAAGCCAATTTAAAATATTTCGTCATAGAAAAAAATTAAATGAGCGATTGTATAAGTTTTTAGATTATTTATAAAGATTAAAATAAGCAAAAATACTTATTTTAAAGCAACAAAAATGTTTTTTTTCCAGAAACTTAGAAAAAAAACTTTGATAAACTATGTTAGAGGATGAAAACTATAAATAAGTTCATTTTTCTTTTTTTATCAAAGAACCATAGCAAATTGATAAATATAGATTTTTTTCTGTAATTTTCAATTGAATTCTATATTGGATAGCAAATTTTTTCAAGTAAAAAAATTGCCGGGAGATATTTATATCAAATATTTTTTATGTCAAAATGCATGGGAACGAAATCTTTTTTATTCAATTTGTTTGACGTGATTTTATTGAGCATTTTATAAAAAAAAATATTCCGTTTGATATAATTTAGATATCACTGAAATAGTAAAAGTTTTTTTATTTTTTATTTTGAAAATTGCCTAAAAATATGAATTTCTTGGTATTCGCTTTGTAAATATTTGCAAAGGAAAAAAAAACAACTTAAAAACCGCCTAAGAAAGAACCATTTAATATAAGTATTTGAGTTCTTTCAAATTGAAAAAAAAAATATACAAACTGAATACGAAACTGGATCTATACATTATGAAAAAAACAGTATGGTTATAATTTCCAGACAATGGTTAAATTTACCGGGTTTCCGTCTCTATGGGAACACCAAAAATCTAGGTAACTTTTACCGTAGCACTTTAGTAATGATTTTAATAAAATTAACAATAAAATATGGATTTATAATGTGTGATAAAATACGGTAAGTGGGGAAAAAATCATTAGTTTATCATGATACTTTAGAGCATGGCATAAAAAAATACTTTTTCGGTTAAATTTACTTTTCAGTTTTGTATTTTTTACGAAATGTGGGCCCAATAAGAACTATAATTTTTAAAGCCGAAATTTCTGATTACCGTGAATTTAAATACCGTGTATTTTGGTTTTATTAACTAAAATTAGTTTTTTTTTTACTTGAGGTTTCATTACCCATACCGTTCTGTAATTTTACACGAATTTGTTTTTCTGATTAGAGTTGGTTAAGGGCAAGAAAATGTAGAAAAAAGAACAGTAGAGATGATTGTATGAATTGAGAAAGGGTTAACTTTAATCTATGTATGTAAGAAAAAGTTCCTTGGGATTTGCTTGAAGCCCAACCAGCTTTAAATCAGTTGGTGTCAGCTTATCTCTGAAGTTAAGATTCCTCTGATCATTGCTGACTGTATTGCCGCAAATCATGCCGTTGGTCACGAAATGGTGGAGTTCTAACCTCCACGACCATCCTGAGTGCCGGTACTTTTTACCTTAATTTGAACCGGAATTTTTACAGTGTAAAAAAAAAAAAAATTCTTATCATTGTCTCACTAAGCGACTTGTTATTTCGACAAGTAATTGATTTTCAAATTGGTGTTCCGTTGACGTGGGTGCCTTACTGTTAATTAAACTTATTACGGATTATGCTTAACCCTTGAAGAACTAAGTTCAAAGTATTGCTTAAGAAAGGTTTTAGTTGGCAACTATAATGTTAAGGTTAAATAAATAATCAGTTATAACTATAAAATACTAGCAATGAAGATATATATTAGAAAGGCCAAACGTTATGAATATTGTGTCAAATGAATGTTTCGAATGTTATGAATATTTAATCTCACATAAGAGTTCAATTGAAAAGCAAAATTACAAAAATAATAAAATTTTATTAGAGAAGTTATATTAATACGTTGTACAACCCATGAAATACAATGTTTTCAAATAAACTTTTTGCCTTCGATTTGATAATTTGAATGAAATAAGTACCGCACAAAACTTAGTAGACAAAACCAAACACTGCACTGTTAGAAATTTCTCGGAAAAAATGGTTAAATAACAATTTATTTAATTGTTATTTTACCATATTCAAACAAATCAGTCAAATAACTATAAATAAGATGGTTTTCAAATTATTAACTATAAGATAAACCGTATATTAACTGGTTTCAACTAATACGGTTAAACAACTAGCATTTTATCGTACTAACTCGGCCTACCTAATGAAAGCAATTAGTTTCTTGCAGCTGGGTATTTATTACAGATGAGGGGGCTAATCTGGCAATTTCATGACCGACAGAACGGGGGTTCTATAGCCAGAATATTTCCTCCATTCCCTTCAATACAAGAAAGTTTCAAGTGTCCCAAATTTCGTTTTTATGGTTTTAAGTTATGCTACTCGTAAATCGTTAAAAAAACAGTATAGTTTAGTTTTCATGGTTTTTCAACTATACTCGTTGTAAATGATTTAAAAACTGTAAAAATAAAAAATTTTCTTTACTGTAAACTTAATAGGTTAATTGGATGTAACAAATTACGTTGAAAAGTAACGATATGAAGTACATTTGAGCGCATCATCTGTAAAATCGGTATTACCATAAAATTCATTTTTACCATAAATTATTATACCGTATTTTTTTAGTAATATATATTTAATTATAGTGATTCAGTGATTTTGATGTGGTTATAATTGTAAAAATTACGGTATATCAGATTTTTTCTTCTGTGACATGTTACGCTAAAAATGGATTTTTACTGTAAAAAGTACCCGCAACCCCGACACTTTTTGTCATAATTTGATCCGATTTTTTTTTTCAATTTTTTCCCCTTCAAATTTACCACACCTTAACACTTCAAGGTTTACTAGTATTTTTTTGTAACTAGAAAGCAAGAATAATTTTGTTTGCACAGTCCTCATAATTTCTGTTCGCTTTATAAATATTTAGTTTCTAAACAAGGGAAAAACTTTTTTATTCTTGCCACCAAATAATAAATAAATTGTAAATTAATCTATACCCTATTTTATGAGGTTGAAGAATAATAATTTTTTTCTTTGCAATTTAGTTCTTTTATTTTCCCCATTAACTTCAGTACTAAAGAATATAATCTGGTATATTCTTAATATTTATATTAGAAGGTTTTTGAGTTCAACTTAACAACTAAAGTTATTAAATCTTTTATCTACGTTGAAAATTGAGCAAAATAAATTAATTTGGATTCATTCGAAATAAGCTCGTGGTTTATTGCAGAAAAATTAATACTCGTAAGATTTATTTGAGTATTATAAACCGGCTACAACGAATCAAATATTAATGAATTAAGTGGGAATTGTATGAACAATTAAGATGACTAGGGAATAGTCGTGCTTTCAGATTAAAGAGAACCAAAATGCTTTGTCTAGAAAACAATGGCAAAATAAATTTAATATATAAATGGGACTATTTTAATCGGAGAGATTGCAGTTCGTTTATTGTATTAGTTTAATTTCATTGTTCTTTCTTTCCTTTGTTTTAATTAAAATTATTGGAAAGAAGTTATTTCGTTTATGTCAATAAAAACTAAAGCACAAAATAGTCGTTTCTTAGAAAAATAATAATTTTTTTATTAGTAAAAAGAGTAATTCGCCGTTTGCAGAGTCTGGGGCAATATTATAACAATTCACATTTTTCAAATCATTCAGGAAAATGTTAAAGGGTAAAAAATTATTTCTATGTCGGTAACGGGGAGTTTCTCAGAATAATCTCAATTTCTGTATGTTCTGTTGCAATTTAGGGAAAATTCATGAAACACGTAAAACACGTTGCATTCATGAAACACGTTGCAATTTAGAGTAATTCATGAAACACGTAAAGCATTTATCTGGAAGTATTACCGAGGCGCACTTTAATATTGAAATGTTGCATTTAAGAACTGTATTGTTTGTCATTTTTATGCTCCATACCTTTCATTTGTAGTGTGAATTTACATTTTCACGTTTCGCATAAAATAAACGAATTATTTCGGGCAAAGTTTTTACTTTTTATGCGGGATTGTTTGTTAAAGTTGGTTATTTGTTTAATATAACTGGTATTAGTAAGAACAATGACAATAATGTCCTTTGAAGATATGTTTACGTTTAAGTAAACCCAACACAAAATCACATATAGTATATTTATTAAAACCTAGATTCGCTTCGATGCAACTAGTTTAGTTTCTCCCAAGATTAGCGGAACGATTGTAAATAGGGTTATAAATAAGTTGAAAGATTAAAGAATCATTATGTAAATTCAAAACCATTGAATTCTGTTTTGCGACCCTCCTGAAAATTAGTTACCAAATTAATAAGAACAGAATGTAGATTTTTCTCTTACTATAAAATTGTGTCTTTGAATCTAAAACAAACAATTGATTATTTAAAAAAAATGGGGCATACACCAAATTTCTTGTGAATGAGGACTAAAGTATACTGCACGAATTGTAACTGAATTTAATTTATACTATTAGTATTTTAATTTTAAAATTATGGTAAAATAACTGGCAGTAGTCTGTCTATCCAATTAGCCGTAAAGTTCAAGGTAAAGAACATTTTTTACCTTTTCAGATTTTAAACCGTTTAAAACAGGCATGATTATTAAACTATGAATACAAAACTATACGTTTTTGAACCATTTACTTCCAGCATGGTTTCTAAACCGTAAAAAAGAAATTTAACTGGATATAGGAGCTAAGGCTTTTCGTTAGGTAATAGGCTTTAGAGAGTGCAGGACATAAATCGGGCAGTGCAGGACACACTTTATGGCTGAAATATTGTGGTATCAACGTTGGGACTCGAATCTCAGCTCCATCGGTCATGAGACTGACAGATTAGCCCTTTCGGCCAGAACAGTTATGCGGTTGCAACGAACTAAGTGGATTCATTTGGTGGGCTTAGTTGGTACGATAAAATTCTGGTTGCTTAACCATATTAGGTGAAATCCATAGTTAATAAATGGCTTTTCTCACAGTTAACAGTTTAATGACTATCTTATTTATGGTTATTTGATTGTTTTGCTTGATCGTGGTAAAATAAATAAATAATGTGGTATATTAAATTATTAAATTTATTAAATTATTGTTCTTTAATAAATTATTTATTGTAATTTTATTACAGTGATAATGTTTCAAGGTCCTAAATTTATATATATATATATATATATATATATATATATATATATATATATATATATATATATATATATATATATATATATATATATATATATATATATATATATATATATATATATATATATATATATTATTAGTTTATAAAAAATTTTTATTATAAATTATTTATTATTTTCAGTGACAGAAAATCAAGAATTTTAAATAGTAATTAAGTATTTTAAAATTATTTAATGTGAGACTAAACGCTCAAATTATGAAGAATATTTACGAGAGATTGCGCACAAATTTCCAATGATTTAGTGATTTTTTTTTAAAAAATTTCAATGAAAACTACCCTTTTTTTTTGCATTTTATTACTTATGTAATTATGTTAATTATTAGGTAACTATGTATTTTGATCCTAAAGTTCGGTAAATAAATAAGGATTTCTATGATAACTACCTCTCCCTGGTGCAATCTGAAAACTTTTTTAAAATAATTCTTACCTTGAAAAAAAAAAAAAAAGGAAAGGAAAATGTCTAAAAAGTTTCTAAATGCCAGCAGACAAAAATTGATAAAATGGGAGAAAGGATCATTACAGCTACATTGGGATGTTTTGGATTCTTTGTAAAATGTTTTAAATTCCAATATCTAAAAGAGTAAAACATAAATGACAATCAAAAAAACTTTAATAGAACCGAAATGGTAACGGGACCGCAAAGGTAGGATCGAAACAGTGGGACCAGAACGTCCTGCTTCGAATGTATCACTATTTCACAAAATACTATTTTATAACATTTTTCAACTTATAAACTTAATCATTTTTTTAAAAACATATTCACGCTTTTTTTAAATTTGTTTACATTTATTAACTTAATCATAAATAGCAGACAAAACAATAGTATCATAATTTCTTTCAAAAATACTATTTTATACTACAATTTTATACTACTATTTCTTTCAAAAATACTATTTTATACTAAATAATAGTTTATAAAATAATGTCTAATATGAAAAAAATTCGTACACTCTTATTGACGAAGCTATTAATTCGCCTTTGAAAAATATAAAGTCATTCTTTTTAGGTTTTTAAACAAAACGTTTATTAAGTGAA
Source organism: Parasteatoda lunata (assembly GCA_949128135.1). Taxonomy (NCBI): domain Eukaryota; kingdom Metazoa; phylum Arthropoda; class Arachnida; order Araneae; family Theridiidae; genus Parasteatoda; species Parasteatoda lunata. The sequence goes on from OX421979.1 coordinate 30,915,076, forward strand.
ATGGTACGAAATGAGCATTTGACAAACAAAATTGCCATAATAAAGAGCTGCATTTTTTCAAAATTTATTTTTTAGTTATAAATATTTTCATGTAGATCTTAATGGTGGGAACTGAATTTTACTGATTGATTTATTGCAGCACTTTTTAATTTATTATTTATTTATTTAAGAATTTTTATAGCCATAGAAAATTTCAAAAAAATAATATGTTTGAACAAAATTTTTTTTTTATCTAATGGTTTATCTGAAGCAAGTCATAACACTAGAAATACTGAAACTTAGTATATAGTAACTATGTTGCCCAAAAGCTGTTAAAATGATTGCATTGTGAAAGAATAACTAATGTGTAAAAAAATTTGTTTAATTAATTTTTAATATTTTTTTATTACTTATAGTTATATAACAAGTTATTAGAAAATATTAACAATAAAAAAAATTACTTCACTTGGAAAAAAAAAATTCATACATTATTGTTTGTAAATTTTTTGTAAATGAAAAAGCAGTTAAAATGACTTCCTTGGGCAATCTAGTGTTAAAAAGTATTTTAACTCAGAACAATTACTTAAAACTCATATTCAATTTGCTATGGATATTCATAAATAATTTTTCAGATATTTCTATAGATTATATTATATTTATTTGTATTTAACATAACTTATAATAGAATATTTTTAAAGAGTGAATAGTTTAATTTTTTTTATGTATGGCATCAATGCAATTTCATAAACATACCATATTATTAGTTTCAGATTACTTTAAAGTCAATCTTTCTTTTTTATTTTTTTTCCCTATTGAAGTATTTCCATTTTTGCAACAAATTCAACCCAATTAAAGAAAATCTGCCTTTTTAACGTGCAGCATTATTTATTGTAATTTGAATCCTGCGAAATTACAAGGAAATAATGATTTTAAATTACAATGATTATGAGGGTAAAAATAGATCATAAGATTCATGTTACGATTATAGCGCTATCTGTGTGCGTTAAGCTCAGTTTTATATCTCCAATGGAATATTTATGTCTGGATTTGCGAAGTAATTTGAAGCTTCCAAAGATAGAAATGACATTCATTTTATTTTTTCCTACGTGTTTTTGAAAATAATGTGGCAGATTATCGGCCTGTTTAGTTGTTTACCATGCTTTGGTTATTTTATGCTTTTCAATGAAATACTATATTGCTTTTTGCTATATCAGCTTATATTACCTTCTACATAGAGAACCCCTCCTAATGCATACTGTTTCGGGAACAGATATTTCTACTCATATCGATAAGTTATTATTATAATTTTTTTTATCGTATTTGGAAAGTTATCGATTATATTATCTAGTTACTTTGGAATATTGCCATGGCTTGCTTTATGAATTTCTATGAACGAAGCAGTCATCAAAATATTCTGCAGAAAATGTAGAAATATATTTTATTTCACAGTAAAAAAAATTTCGCATCAAATTACGGTAGAAAGTACCGTAGTATCATATGTAAAATTAATTTTACAGCAAAATCAAATTTTAGCCTGAAATATTATACCGTAATTTTTAGAATAATACTTATTTAATTAGAGTGTTTCAGTGATTTTACAGTAATTATTACTGTAAAATTACGGTACAGTAGATTTTTTTTGATTAGTAGCATGTTCCGGTAAAAGTTGATTTTACTGTAAGAAGAACCGGCAACCCCAGCACTTTTTATCGTAATTTGATCCCCGATTTTATTTTTATTTTTGCGGTTTATACTTTTATGGTTGAATTTCTAAAAATTTATTTCAGCATGTATATATTTTTTTACGCGAGAAAAAACAACTACTTCGGGGTCAAATTTAAATTTGGGATCAAATTTATCATAATTTAACACTTCAAGGCTTAATAGTTTATGTAGCTAGAATGTAAACGTAATTTCTGGTAAAAATTTGTTTTATGTAAAAAGTACCGGGATTTTTTTTATAGTGTGTAACAAAATTCAATGAAACAAAATGCTATGGAATAAACAGTTTTTCCCTAAAAACTATATAACAAAGTTTTTGCTGGTGTATTAGTCTCGGTTGATGGGGCACTTTTTGATTGATATTTATATATTTTACTTGGAAGCTTATCTCTCTCCTGCTCGCTTCCCCTCATCAAATGCATGATTGTTTTTGCTGATCAAATTAATAAATACAAATACAAGAAAAAAATATTTTTGTTTCTTGATGTTGAGCATATTCTTGCACCAAAATAAAGAAAGTTTTTAATTAAAAAACCTTAATAATTTTTGTTGCGGTAACGCAGGTTCCGTTTCTCACCCATTTAGTTTTTGATTCTACACTGAAAAAAGATACCGTCAAAACTAAAAGAATATGGTAAAATTCACCGTGTTGATGGGTCTATGGGATCACCAAAAATCTCGGCAATTTTTACCTACGCTCTTTGGTTATGATTTTTGTAAAATAAAGAAGAAAATGCGGTTTAAAAGTACGTGATAAAATATGATAAATGCGGTAAAATTTGGTATTTTTATCATAATACCTTAGAGCATGGTAAACTGTAAAGTAAATTCGGTAAAATTTACTTTACAGTTTTGCATTTTTTACTAAATGTGTGGTAAAAAGAACTATAGTTTTGTAAACCAGAATTTCAACAAACTGTTGCCTTATGAACGGAAAAATTACTAAATAAATAGTCTAAATGCGGAATATTTTGGTTTTTATATCCAGAATTATGATTTATTTACTAAAAATTTTCTTACTGTACAGTATGACATTTGTATTAGACTTTTTATTTATTAGAATAAAAATTAAACCTATGAGTTTTGCTCAGTTACCACATATAAAAGATTAATAAATTATATACCGGAATATTCCTTTAAAACTTTTATTATTTTTATGCTGAAGACTTATGAAGATTTTTGGATAAAAGATCATAATATCTTTGGAATTTTTCTATCCAGTGAGAATATATAAAACGATAAGATAACAATTATGTTTTTTATGATAGATTAGTAATTTTTTATAATTTCAAAACCCGATCTTATTTCGTGTAAAATTCTAAACTTTATTTATTAAATATTAACAAAGTCAGCGAAAGGATTCATTAGATTGTATTTATCATATTAACTGTTTTATGATAGACATGACTCTGGTCGTATTACTTGTATTCTTTAAACAAATTATCATTTAAAAAAAAAATCTTCCAGTCAAACTTTGTTTATTTAAGTGTGAGCATATTTGTGATATAGCTTAAGTTACGCAAAGATAAAATATATAGGTTATAAGTTAGATAAAGAATAAGAAAAATATGTATAAATTATTTAAATAACAAAGTTGTTCTAGCTGCATTTTGTTAGAGTTTTATTTTTAATGAAAATTTTAACGAAAGCATTCATGCCTTTACTTTCAAACATCTAATAATAAGTGTTTACTGTTCCTTGAATAAATTTCAAATCACCATGTTTGAATTTTGTCTTGATTGCCACTAATTACAGTGATTTTCCGTCAAAGCAATGATTTCGAATTGTCCTCACCTTAGTAAAAAATCTATAGTTACTTTTCAATACGTTACTCTCAATAAATGCATTTGAATACAGTTATTATGAAACTATCTGTCCGGTAATTAGAGGGTTTGTGATTCGATTTTTAAGCTTGCATATAGCTTTTGTTTGATTTACCAGATAATATCTCCATTTACAGGATATGGAGAAAATGGCACCGTGCAACGTTCGTCTAAAAAAGATATTAGGCAGACATTGTTCCATGAACATAAAAAGTAAAATATCGACCGAATGAGAGAGTTAATTGATGACTGAATGAGTGAATGCATTGAAGCAAAGACGTAAAGAAATAATGACATGAGTGATACGAAAATTAGTGAACGGGTAAATTAATGAATCGGTATTTGCATTTTAGCGAGAGAAATTTCTCTTTTAAAATAACTCGCATTTTGAGCCTGGACGGCAGTTGGACGTTGTTTCCTGCAGCTTTTCCAGAGTTATGTATCGATTAAAGCAATCGATATTTTTAATTGTTTACATATAATTATTACTATGTAATCAATTGCTTGCGAATGGACCCTTCTTCCTTGACATTTAAAATCTTCAATTGCAAACCAATGGGAATCAGAGTTAGAGGTAGGCCTAAGATTAGATGGCTTGACTGTGTGGAAGAGGAATTCAAAATTCTAAGAATTACTAAATGGTGATCATACACAAAGAAAGAGCAGAATGGAGGAAAGTTCTAGGTAAGGCTTTGGCCCACAAAGGGCTATCTTGCCAAAAGAAGAAAAAGAATCAATTGCTTGTCATCGCAATTACAAATATTTACGATCATAAGTAATCGTGATCTCTGATTACACGTAGTGATAATTAAATGTAATAGTTAGAAACGATTGTATGTTGTCATGATTATATGTAATCAAAGTATGAGATTACATGCCATCATGATGACATTAACAACTAATCAAAATATATAATTACAAGAAATCATGATTATACGTTGTCGTATTACATATAAGCATAATTACAAGCAATTAAAATTTTAAAATTTCTTTTGCAAATAAATAAATACCACTAGCTGTATCGAATTTAAAATTTTTTGGATAGAATTATAAAATTCAATTTCCCAAAGATAATATAACGTAAAACTTCATTTGATTTTGATTACATTTATTATTACTTTAATTAATAATTGTCGAAACTATTTTGAATTGTATACTAACATTTACTTCATTAAAGGAATGCAATTTTAAATGGTGAACCAAACGGAATCGGTCAAATAGTCAAATCAAATAATATTTAAAAAATAGTAAATTTAAAATTTATTTTCTTTATTTAATGATTTTTTAAATTTTTATTAAAAACTAATAAAATAGCAAATGACAACAGAAAATTATTTTTTTGTAGAATTAAATGATAAACGAAATTTATGATTTTATGAATTTATTTTATTAAATTGAAAATTATGATTTTGAAAATTCAATTGAAAATTTACACCCTATTTTGAAAATTATGATTTTATTTTATTTTGTTTGCACTATAAAATATATGTATGTACTAGAAGCACTTTGTGTTTTTTCAAGCACAAATGTGCAGTTTCAAGTTTAATCCTTCATTGCGTGAGATCAATAAAAAACATTTTAAGTCGAGGAATTTTAATTTGTTATAAAATGACGATAAACTCTGTTTCTTGGCGACTAGAAAATCATTGCAACTTGTAATGACATCCAACACAAATTACCCTTAAATAGAGTTCATTATAGAATTTTAGCTAATTTTAAAGTGGTATTTTTAATTGATGATAATTCCTATAGACGATTATATCACGATAAATTATATAAATAAACCAAAAACGATGGGAACTTGTAAAATCATTCAGAGCAGAGCTCAAGATGTATTTTAATTACTTTAACTAGTCCTAAAATTGCTGGTATTTTTATTGATGATATATTTTAATTCGCGAAAAAATGACAGTAAAATCTGTTTGTAGAGATTAGAAAATAACTGAGATTTGTAATGATATGCCACACGGAGTTATAATTAAAACAGTAGAAATCTAACTTATTTTAAAGTGGTCATAGTTTTGCCTGACGATTAATTGCTATCGACGCTAATATATTTATAAATTCTGTGAGTAGTAGTAAAAAAAATGATTCGAATTCGTACCTCGGGAAAAAAGTAATTGCAATCATTTTTAGTGTTAAGATAAAGTAAAATTTTTACAGTGCATACAGTAAATTTTTTTTTATTTACATTTCCACTGTTGTTATAGTTTTATTCATTTATTTATTCCATCTATTTGTTTATTTATTGGTGACACATATTTAAATGCGCATAATAATCAATTTAATAGCTTTATTGCAATATAATTTAGTTTAAAACACAAGCATATTTTTGCTATTTATACTCAGGAGTTCTTTCAAGCAATTGTTATTTTGTCATGTATTTTTTTGCATGATAACGAGAGTTTGGTACCAAAATATATTTTAAACAGTTTTGTATTAAAGAATGTATCAGTAATAGGTTTATATTTAATTACAAATACATTTTTAAATACCGAACTGTAATTTTTGCTCAAACATTAACACAATATCAATAGTTTAAAAGAATTAGTGCGAACATTTTATTAAAATTTTATTTATTTCTTAAATAAATGTTTTTGCAATGTAGATATTCAATTGATTCTAATTGGAATGAAAATATGTGTCGACAATTAATAAACACACGGAAATAAATCTATACACATAAAAAAAATAGAGAATTTGTGTGCGTGTCTGCATACAGGATTGTAGGCATACCATATGCATTAAAAATACGACATTCTACATGAATCTAAATGAGTACAATCGTAAACAAACTACGAAACAAGGTTTTCGATTTGACCTCAATTGTGACAAAAATATATGGAGTCTTGACACTTTGACTTCATATCGTAATTTGACACAAAAGAGCAAAGTTTAAAGGAATAAATGCTTTATGTTTGTTTCGCAATAGGGTGTAGCACGAATTTCTTTTTCGAAACTAAAAATTTCAAATTGATTAAAATCATGATTTTAACTTATAATTAACTAACGAAAAGTTTGGCAATAGTTTCGTTAAACTAAAAAAATATGCAGGTGTCTTAGAATGGACATAAAGTTTGATTTTTTTTCCCGATAAAAACGTAAATTTATATTATTTGTTTGGCACAAATACAGCACAATGTTCAGTTTTCAAGTTTAAAAATGTAATAATTAGAATGTTAAATACCAGTAACAAACTATCTATGAAATGTTACTGATAATGTAGTAGAACTCCAGGAATTTACTTGGAATCCTAAATCTGATCTTTAAATCAAAACCGAATCTAACAGGAAAACTTAATCTGACTTGGAATCTATTAAAAAAAACCAAACCCTTATCAAATTTTAAATTAAAAATATGTGTATTTGAAGAAAAGCACGTTCTTTTTTTTTTTTTTTTTTTTGAGCTTGACATATAGAGATCTCTTGAGATAGAGTTGTTAAATTTCACACATAGTTTTTTTTATTGTTGTGGCGTAACTACCACTACGATTATTAAACATCAATTCACTGGCATATAACACATGCTTACTTGAACCATGCTCATTTCTCCATCGACAACATTACAGGCGCCCTGGGGCATAACTACAGATGAAAAAGTCAATTGTCCGCGTCGTGGACAGGCACTTTGTTCTCTACTCCTGTTCAAGTTCAAGTTTTGAATCAATCATGAGATACCTTTTGATAGATGACGGTTGGCATAGCCGATAACTCCACCCCCACATTGGTGACCTCCGGACGTGATTTGAACACGCAGTAACACCCACTTCGATCTGGAAACGCCTACCTCGTTGGATGGTCCACATTGAATAGTTGACTTGCTACTTGTGACTGCGACATTGTCCTCCTCACGCTGTTGCTTCTCAGTCTCATTTACACACAACGGAATCCTGCACACACTCGACTGCAACACAGGAGTGACTACACACACAACCGTGGAGTTAATACACCTCTCACATTCAGCACTCAAAACAAAAAAACATCCGGTGACTCTCTCTACCGGTACTTTCACAAGTACAGCAACTAGTGGTATCCCTTCATTGAATTCTATCCCTGATAAAATTCTGGTGGGGCAGTACTGTGGCGTAACTACCACTAAGATTATTAAACATCAATTCACTGGTATATAAGACTTGCTAACTTGAATCAATCATGAGGTACCTTTTGATAGATGATGGTTGGCATGGTCGATAACTCCGCCTCCACATTGTTATTTTACACTTTCGAAATAGGAAAAAATTATATTTTGTTCTATATTTACATTTATAAAAAATTAAAATTTACATTTTTAACCCAGGTGATTAAACTTTAAATCCATTCAAGAAAACTTTAATACTTTTCAAAATGGCAAAAAAAAAAAAAAAAGGCGACCACACTAAAAATTTTTTTTTGGTTTGAAATTTTAAATTTCAAGCGATACGCTTTGTGTAACATCCTTTCAAACGAACAAAAATTATTATACTATTAGTTTGTAACTTTATAGTGAAACTTGTTTTATTTATGGTGCAAGAGCAATTTTCTTACCAGAATGTTTTCTGTTATTTTTTTATAGAGAATAATTTTTTTTTATGATGAACAATAGGTTCAAACATGAATATTTGCCAGAAAAAGCAATCAATACCTGGAGGAAGAACAACCCTTTTAACGTCTAAGGAAGGGATAAACTGTAAGACAAGCCAGCATGATCTCCAAGATGTTTGTCCGGCGGGTACTGGAGGCCAACAAAGAACTGAATCCCAAACAGGCTCGCAGAAAGTACCATCTATAAAAGAAGTGGTCATAATTATCTTTTATAATAGTACTTAATGTATTCATTGAAATTATGTTTTTTATTACAAATAGTTAAATAGTACACTGAGAAAAAAAAAGTATGGTTAAAACTAAAACTACCAGAATGTGGTATAATTTATGTCTATTTTGCATAAAAATATCAGTAAGGACAGGCCATCGGAGATAAATCCTCCACAATTTAAGCATGACATAGAACCATTTATTCGGTTAATTTTATTTTCCAGTTTTATATTTGTTACTAAATGTGTAGTAATAAGAACTATAATTTTGAACACAAGAATTTTCTTAAAACCGTTGCCATATAAATGAAAAAATTACCAAATGAATGGTTTAAGTTCCGTATATTTTGGTTACAATAACCAAAAAAAATTTTTTTTTTTTATTTACTTATTATTATTTTATTTTTACTATGCCGTACAGTACGGCAAATCTACCAGAATTTTTTCCTCTTTGTGCATTCTGACTCCCTTCAGTTTCAAAGACCATCATCAATTGAGACATAATATAATACATGAAGTTAAATTTTTACACATAAACTTTTTGCATTGTTTACAATTCTGGGAATATTTGGTGTTTTATTTTGGTTAAGACTAGAACACAGGACATACCTTCTTTCACTTTTTTTGAGCAAACAAATTAAATAAAAGATACAAAAAGAACAATAAAAAAAGATTCAATGTAGACAAAATTGTGGACAGAGTTTAAAATAAAAATTTATAGAAAATAATTTTAGTATGAATATTTTTAAACTCAAAAAATGCTTAATATCCAGCTGTGATTAAATTGACCCATCCTTAGTTCTCCAAAGGCCTTAAGTAAACATATAAAATCATTTAAGCAAATTTTAATTATTTAATTAAATAAATTAAATTTCACAAAAGATACAAAGTTGCCAAAATTGTAAACAGAGTTTTAAATGAAAATTTATTGAAAATTATTTTAGTATGTATTTTTTTAAACAAAAAAAAATTCTTAATGTCCAGCTGTGATCAAATTGAACCAGCTCTATAAGGGATAAATGTGCATCATTTCTTTTTAGATTTCATAGTATTATCTTACTTTTAACTCTAAAAGACATTTATTCTTTGTATATAAATCCAATGTCTCAATTCCTGAATGCAACTATGATGAATGATTCAGAATTCCGCCCTAAAGCGAAGATATTCCATTATAATGAAACAAGATTCTCTTTCAGAGGAATTGGGCAGAACTCTGAACTTAATTTAAATACCAACGTTAGAAACACGAAAAATAATTATTAATAATTAGTTTAAACTGCATTCGCATCGGTATTTTCAGAATACCACTAATAAGAGATACTATTATTAGGATCCCAAGTAATGCAAAACAAAATTAATTCATATAAAATATGCTTTCTAGGCTTCAACTAGAGATTAAACAGTTTAAGATAGATCCATTAATTATGAACTGAAGACTACTTTATTGTGTGTTTTTGGCATCTTGTAGTATGCGCATAATTTGCAGTATGCCCATAATTTGGATTGGTAAATGGAATAAAGTATGAAATAAATATGACCTTAAAATATATATTAGTGACCTTAAAATATGCATATGACCTCTAAATATACATTAGTGACCTTAAAATACACATTAGTTACCTTAAAATATACGTATGACCTTAAAATATACATTATTGACCTTAAAATATACATACTACCTTAAAATATACATTAGTGACCTTAAAATATGCATATGAACTTAAAATATACATTAGTGACCTTAAAATATACATATTACCTTAAAATATACATTAGTGACCTTAAAATATACACATGACCTTAAATATACAATTAACTAAATTTTAGCTGTGTTATTTAGAACTATTAAACAATAAAAAAATTTATTTTATTTCTTTTTAAGGATATATTTTGATAAATTTTAATTCTTTTAAATCTATCTTATAAAGATTTTAATCGGAGCAATGTATGTCAATGTGTTTGGTGATTTAAAAGTTTGTTTTCTAGTTTTATTTTATTAATTATAGTATTTCACTGATAATTCTATTTTTTATATGAACTATATTTTCAATGAAATTCTAATTCTCAGCTTGAAATCGTCGGGTACTTTTAATTTATGTTTAGAACAGTTATAAAATGTACCTATTGTGTTCCGGAAAAGATATTAAACCTTTTAGATTTATAATTTTTGACGACAGGCAAAAAACCCTAATATTGGTGAAACCCTTTTAAAAATATTCAATCATATTTTAAAAGATAAGGACGAAAACTTTCAAATAGTGCAATTATTTACATTAATACAAAACTTGGTTTAATTACTGATAGCATAAGATATTTTTGAATTATAACTATTGTATAAATACTGGTTTCTTTAAAAAATTAATTGATTAATTACTGGTGTTTCTTAAAAATTAATAGCAAATAATGTATGCTCAATATGCATAATGGTTTCCAAAACTGTTTTCCAAGATTGAAAAAGGAAATTTTAAAAAATTGTTATTGTTGAATAAAAGAACTACGCACATTTCTTCTATTATTTATGTACCTTTTAAATGGATATAAATACCATTATCAATATTGATTCACTTGTTGAATTTTTAAATAAAAATAATTGCATAAAAATTGGCTTCATTCAAAAAATAATAGATCAATTACCGAAATTTCTTAAGAATAATGTAAATAAAAATTGCACGATATGCAGTTTTCAAAACTGCTTTTTAGGATTGAAAACTTAATCCTTATGAAATTGTTTTTATTGAATGAAAGGACTCAAATGACCACTACCTATTATTTATGTATGTTGTGAATATATATGTTACCGGCAAAGTTTGAAATCCGGCATTCTATAGAATGCTTAGGCATTGTATATAATGCCTAAAACTAGGTGGCAATATATGAAACGATTTATATTTCGTACATTTCCCAGGCATTCTATAGAATGCCAAATGACTAACCGGCAAAGTATATAATACATCTCCGATTCACCTTGGATTCGTCAAATGGATGTGCCAAAGGCATAAATTATGTTTTGTACAACTTTAATTTTTCTTTAAGCATTTTGAATAATTTTTTAATGGCACTCTCATTATTTTTTCAGAATAACATTTTTATTTTTTGAGAAATGTACATCATTTACATAATAACCTCATCAAGACGTTTTTTCATACTTTGCCTAAATAGCATTTGTCATTCTATAGAATGCCTAGGTTATTATACACAATGCCTAGGGAAAGTATGTAATACTTCTCATATTTCATACCTTGCCTAAAAACATACGGCATTATATACAATGTCTAGGCATTCTACGGAATGCCGGCGTTTCATACTTTGCCGGTAACATATATAATACCATTATCGATATTGAATCAACTGTCGAATATTTTAATAAGAACAATGGTATAAATGCTGGTTTATTAAAATACTGGTTTCATTAGAAAATAATTGATAAATTACAAATATTTCTTAAGAATTATGTCATTATTATTATAATTACAAATTAATAATAACAAAAATTACACGATATATATTGCTTTCCAAAACTGCCTTCTAGGATTGAAATTTTTTGTTGTTGTTGAAATTGTTGTTATTGAATAAAAGAACTTAAATTTCCTCTACGTATTATTTATACAACTCTTGAATGGATATCGATATAAAACTGATTGTTGATTTTTTGAATAACAATATTTGTATAAATACAGGTTTCATTAAAAAAATAATTTTTCAATTACCAGTATTTCTTAAGAATTGTGTTAATAAAAGTAGCATGGCATGCATACTGATTTCCAAAATTGCTTTCTAAGATTGGAAAATAAAATTTTTATTGATTGAAATACTCAAATTTTCACTACCTATTATTTATACAACTTTTAAATGGATATGAATACCATTATCGATATTAAATTGAAAGTTGAATTTTGAATTGTATAAATACTGGTTTAGTTAAAAAATAATTCTTCAATTACAATTATTTCTTATTCATGCAAATAAAAGTAGTATGGCATGTAAATTAGTTTCCAAAACTGCTTTCTAGGATTGAAAAATAAAATTTTTATTGATTCAACGAACTTGAATTTCCACTACCTATTATTTGTACAACTTTTGAATGGATATAAATACCATTATTGATATAGAATCAATATTGATTGTTGATATTAAAAGATTTGTTTATGATATTTCATAACAGTTTAAAATTATTGCCGCATAAAACTTTCTGTGGCCGTTACACTCTTAAAAAAACTGTGTCTATAGAAATGATTGGAAATTGTTGACATAACTTTGCCCCCTCTTAAAAGCCATAAAACCAACTTTATGAAAGTCATCATTTTTCGTTTTAAATTAAACATACTCAGTTTTGGAAAATAGAATATTTGTTTATTGCAATAAGCTTCAATATACAAATCGAATCTTTATTTTACTTCTATAATAATACATTCGTGATTTTATCAAATACCACAGGTATTCATATTTTCTAATTATTCACCCCATTCTAATTAAGGAGCATTCATAGGAATACCCTTAAGATAAGTTTCTTTTCTAATACTAGCCATATATTAAATTCTAGAGGCACAAAACTGTATTATTTAGCCTTGCATTCAAACAAACAAACATCACGTTTTCAGTAATGTTAATACTATAACAGTAGCAATCCTGTTAAAGAGAATTGTTACGCAGAGAATCCTTTCCGTAAGAGCTAATATTCAAGAGATTTTCATGGAAACATTTCCTGTTACTTTCCCATTTCCTTTTGGTTGCGTGAAATCTACGTACATTAGATGAGTGCTATCCATAATTTATGGTCTAATGGACATTGAAGTGCGTGTATTTTTAGCATTGTGTTACGGGTAGCATAGTTGGTATTTAAACGTTTAGACTCTTAACTCATTATTAGCGTATTAATGACCTGTGTCTTCTAATGTTGAGGAATGGAAAAAATTCATTTTAAAATCTTATAAATAATGCCGGCAAAAGTATTATAGTTGTATTAAACTTATCAAGACTTTTTGTTGCTGTCATATGAGCAATTCTTCAAATGAAAGCCAATTAGGCGGCTAAAAAAAAACTTTTTTTTTGGGGGGGGGGGGGCACACTATTTCTACATAAATTTTCTTCTTTTTCACACCCTAAAAAGGCAAGAAAAAAATCGTGAAAATGAAATTTTTTTTTTGTGACATACTTTAAATGTGACATACTCTTTCTGACATACTCAGATAAATCTGAGCCATTTATTCAGATAAAACGATTTTTACATAAATATAATATTATTATAATGTCTCTCTAAAATGTATTTATAGAGATTTCATACTTTAAGATTATATTTTAATATAAAAAGTGGCGTTTATTTGTAGAATTACTCATATGAGCAATTCTACAAATAAACACAAATTAGGCGGCCGAACAAAAATTAATTATTTTTTAGGGGGGGGGGGCTATTTCCACATGAATTTTCTTCTTTTTTACACCCTAAAAAAGCAAGAAAAAATATTGAATATTTGATTAAATATTTGATTAAATTTTTTTATTTTTGTTTTTTATACTAAAATATAATTTTATAGTATGAAATCTCTATAAATACATTTTAGAGAGACATTATAATAATATTATATTTATGTAAAAATCGTTTTATCTGAATAAATGGCTCAGATTTATCTGAGTATGTCAGAAAGAGTATGTCACATTTAAAGTATGTCACAAAAAAAAATTCATTTTCACGATTTTTTCTTGCCTTTTTAGGGTGCAAAAAAGAAGAAAATTTATGTAGGAATAGTGTGCCCCCCCCCCCCCCAATTTTTTTTTTTTTTTTTTTTTTTGGCCGCCTAATTGGCGTTTATTTGTAGAATTGCTCATATAAGTCTTAAAAACTTATATTTTTAAATCTTTATTTATGACTAAAATTTAAAAAAAAAGACTTAAAAAAAGTGCAAACATAGAATTTTTAATTACATGTAATAAAAGAGATTAACAAGTTCTAAAATTTAAAAACAAATATTTTTGACATATTTTTAGTAATAAAGAAGAATTTCTCTAAGTTTTAAGCCAATTAGAAGAAGATACAGAGCTTTTGGAAAAGTTTTCAGTTGGTGCAGCCAACTCATGGTAAAAAATATTCTGGTAAAGTTACCGTACTTTATGGTAATAGTATTTCTGCTAAAAAAACTTACTTCTGGTAGTAAAATCTAAAATACAGGGTATTTAAACCATTCATTTGGTAATTTCTTCGTTCGTATGAGAAGGTTATAACTGTAGTTCTAGTTTTCAAAATTATATTTCTTATAACCACTCGACATTTAGTAAAAAATTCAAAACCGAAAGTAAATAAATGGTTTTTATGCCTTTATCTAAGATATCATGAAAAAATTATCAAACTTTACCTCATTTACCAAATTTTATCCCATATTATAAAACCATATTTTATTGTTAATTTCACCAAATCCAAGTGCTTCAGTAGAAACTAGAAGAACATTTTAATATTACAATAGAGTCAGAAACATGGTAAATGTTACTATATTATAGTAGTTTACATACTTTTTTTTCTAAAAGCGAGAATGAATACAGGAAGTATAAAAGTTTTCGAGAAACTCAATTTTGTAGACTGTTGAAGCGATATCTAAAAATATTATTGCAGCGATCTTATCAAAATTTTAAACACTTTTTCTTGATAGAATTTACTAGATTATGATTGTAAGAATTTCTATAGCGCTATATTTATAGTATTAAAACAGAGAATTTTGCGGAATTTTTATAGGGCTACAAATAAGCAATTTATAATCAAAATGTTACCAAAAAGTGTGTTTTTTTGCATAGAAATCTGTCAAATATTCAAATCTCAATTTAAAAAAAAACACTCTTTGCTAATATTAGTTAAGTTTTATCAATAAGCCTGCAGAGTTTTAATAAGACCGACTCATGTTTTTGAGGATTCGTGTTCATTACAAGTAATTTTTTTTTCTAAAGAGTTTCGTTTGATAATCAGTACTCACCAGCTAATTTTTTCAAATTTTTTGGATAAAATTTTTATCGGACATTGTTCATAATCTTTGATTTAATGTGTTTAAAATTTGAATAATATTAAAGATATTATTTTTTACCCAAGTAAGCTTTTAATATCGCCATAGAGTACCTTTTATTTTTTAAATTATTTTTATGAAACTTGGTGAAAAACGTATCTTGTTTACTTATACCTTGCACAAAGTTATAAGTAAACAAGATAATAAGTAAACAATAAGTAAACAAAGTTATAAGTAAACAACTTAAGGTCTACTGTTCCTTCAAGTTTAGGACACGTAAATATCATTTTGATGTCAATTTTTGTGTCACTATATAAAGAATAGTTTAATTTTTTTTAGGATATTGAACTAAGTATCACGCTATAATTAACCGTATTTTATTTCAGTTTGTTGAGTGCCAAACAATGTTTTACACTTAGAGTTGCATTTGACCACGAAGATATTTGTTACTTTTGGTACTGTGGGCGTTAATCTACAGTGTGATTAAAAAAACAACATTATTAACAAATGGATGGTTGACTGAACGTAAACAATAACAAGCTTCCTAAAACTGGAAGAAATTTAGAAAACTTCTGGTGTATCCCACCTCTCATGTTATGCTTACGAGGCGATGTGTGAACAGGCTTAATATTCTAGGAAGTTTTATTATTAAGATTTTTGTTCAAATTGACGCAAAATTTTACCATTCATAACAGTTTTCTGTAATTTGTAAATTCTAACAGGTCATGAGCCTAAAACACAATTTAGGAAAATTAATATCACAACTTAAATAAAGTTTAAGGTATGCCATGTTTTGTATGTTATCCCTTATTTGGCTATATTTGTGTAAAATATCACTTTTTTTGATTATGGGAAAACATCATAGCATGCTTGCAGAGTCTTTCGAATTTATTTGTTACTTGTTTCGTTGGAAATTAAATTGAAAGAACGTGTTATATGATAAACACTATAATAATATTGGATGGCGTGCTTTTTAGCTAGGGTGTAAAAATCAATCGTATGTAGTAAGCCGGAAGTCTTACGAGGAATTTTAACTCCTACCGCCATCTGTTAGCTTTACATGATCAATCTGCAATTATTGGTTTTGTGCTCAAGAATCGTTTTTAAAATGATTATGCTTACAGTTATGCTAATTTTAAAATTTTCAAATAGCCGGAGCACATTTTCACCCTTCGAATCATGATCCTTCCTAGGAAGAATTTAAAATAAAATTGTAACTATAGTTTTTGCACGGAAAATGGAAGTTCTAGGAGAAAATAGGTGTTATTGACATGTCAACGATTCACCATTAATTTAGCTCCCAGACAATGCGAAGGAAGAAGAAAGTTAGTTTAACAGACGTTGCCATCTGGAAATTTCAAATTTTTTTCACTGTTATCGTAACTGTGGCAAATAGAAAATTGTTTCTAAAATTTTTCTTAAGAAGTTTTAAAAAGTATCATAAAACCTATAGGAAATACGTTTTCCATATAAATTTGACTTAAATTGCATTCACATCTTTTTAAAAGAATAATGAATGACGTCACGTATCAAGCATTCGGTTGATTACTTTTTTCTACTATCCAAATCCAAAGCTATTCGAAAGCAATGCTATTCGAAATTTCTTACTAAGCCAATTATATTAAAAAAAAAAAAAAAAACTGAGAAATAAGTTAAAGTTATCACTATTCAATTTTCTCGAATAAATTGTCTTGATGTGAAAACCAAAAGTAGTAATGACACTTTTCAATATGTATTTCGTGTACCTTTAAATATAACTCAATTTTAAATCAGCATTTTATACTGCTTTGTACTATGAAGAAAATTATAGATTTTATATAATAAAGAATCCAATGCTCTGCTAAAATAAAGATCTCTTTTATTTCAAATAAGACATATCAGAATTTTTCTTTTATGATTTACATTTTAAGTAAAGAAACTGTTCTTAAACTTAAGAATAGTTGGTGTGTTAAAATAAAGAACTTATGAGGAAAAAAATGAAAAAGGTAGTCAATTTAGAAATTATGTAAACAGAATAAAAAAGAGGAGATAGAATAATGGATTCAAGTTAAAAAATCCTTTTACCTAAAAAAATATTGAATTTGTAACACAACAAATGCACAGCTATCCTAATTCGATTTAATCTTTTCTACAAACAAACTGTAGACAGGATGGAGCTTTTAGAATAAATCTTATTTTCCGTAGAAAGGGATTTTTTGCGTCACAAAGAAATAAAATTTGTATAATCCCTGAAGTTAGGGAAATAACTTTCTTTCTTCATATTTTGATGGATGTCGGTGCTGGATGTGACTATAGTTATGTTAATTTTTTCCCTTAAAATGACGAGAAGAAGATTTTTCTATAAACACTGAGATTTTTAAAATTTTTTTTTTTAAGTCTTTAAAAGAACAATAGTTGCAAATATAACCCAGAGTTTTAATTTTTAGCTTTTAGCTTTAATTAAGTTTTAATAAAAATTATTATAATTTTCAAAAAATATAAGACGTACCGTAACCGAGTAAAATATATTTTTAAAATCCTTACAGAAGATGAACACTTAAAAATACTATAAAAGTTTCTATAAATATGAGGATTTGTTATTAAAATAAGTTTGAATAGTATATTAAAAAATACTTATAAATGAAACTTGGTGTTTAAATTTTTAGTTTTCGATTTTAAATTATTTATTAAAAATTAAAACCATGTTTAAAAAAATATAATCCGTAGCAACCAACCTTAAAATATATTTTCAAAATCATTATCGAAAGTGAAGACCAAAAATATGGGAATCAAAAATTTATATTTCTTGTACTGTTTTTGTTTCTGAAGTTTTATTTTCTAGTTTAGAGCGCATGATTTTGATAATTTCGGTGCTTCTTCAAAATATTTTTTGAATTTTTCTCAAAAGATTTGCTTGGTTTCGATAATAGTGAATCATTTTTTTTTAATATAAATACTTCGAATTTAAATTGTTTGCTAAGAATATATACACATTAGTTCCATAATGGTTATATTCAATTAAGTAAACATGTAATATATTCATCTGGAAATAAATTTAAGAACAAGAGTAGTACTGAGAAAAGTACTTAGATGTTAAAATATTTAAATTAAATCGGAACTTACTTTAGCCGCTGAGAATTTTTGTTGTTTTGTTTTCATTAACACTCTTTAAAGAAAGAAAAACATCCAAGCATTTTATGGAATAAAAATAAAGCAACTAACCAAATGATTAAAGAGAATATCATAAATTTATTTAAAATTAATAGAAAAAGATAAAACCATCGTCTAACTCTTTAACTAGTTGTAAAGTTTATTGCCAATGCGTGCAGATGCATGTATATTGCGTAGTTGCGGATAAAGAGTTGCCATTTTTACTTGCCTTAGAAAAAATCAAATATGTCACATTTTTGCATGCTCTGAGATTAAAGGGGATACTGTTTAAGCAATTCTTTGTGGTTGTAACGTGAATTATAATCTCAAAATGATTTTTATATTCCATATATTTAAAAATAATATTTTGTTGCAATAACTAAATAGCTTTTCTGTAAACAAACGATTCCTTAAATAGCGTATTTTTTGATAAATTTTTGTTCTAAATTTTGAACTTCTATTTCTGAATAAAATACGGTAATAAAGTATTTTAAACTTAAATATAAATTAGATAATCAGTTGTTAGGTCTATTTGTATTCCTAAAGTCCTGAGGGCTCAACTTTCGATTTCAATTGGTAGAATGATTTTACGAACGATCCGGAACAGTTAGTTGTCTGCTATTTAACAAGCCTCTATTTACATTTTCAGACGATCTTTCGCTTTATTTTAATTTATTCTTTATTTTCATAACATTATAATTAGCAAAATGTCTGGATTTTATGAATTCATATACTGCTGTTTTCGTTTTATCGCGTTGCAGAAATTTCTGTGGCAGAAACAAAATTATTAATGGACATATTGTTTTCTTTAATTGCAATTTTTCATACCGTGTTTAAAATTTTATGAAACTATTTCTTTCAAAATCAGAATTAAAAAAATAGCGTTCATAGTAACTTTCTATTTAAAATGTCAACCAGTTGCTACACATTATGCGTTTTAATATTTTTTTCTTCTTCTGAAACTTTATTTTATTTCCGAAATTTGCAAGCTCTAATATTCAATGTTAGTTATAGCGTGTAAAAATTTTTAGTACTGTGATTTGTACCATAAATTAACGTTTAAATATCAATGCAATCAGAGGGAAGAGAAGATGTCAACAAAATCCTCTATTATCGATAGAAGTTGGGAGGAAAATGTTGAATTTATAATGTTATATTTTTTTCCCTCATAGGAGCTCACTTACTGATTTTTCCTATTATTTTTAGTATTTTTTCTAGTATATTGCTTCATATAGGTACGAAGAAAGGAAGCAAGAACATCATGTAAAAAACTAAGCAAGAACATTCATAAAATAATTCACATAATAGTGAAAAAAAAAAAATAATATTTCACATACGTAACGGTATACAAATTATCATTTGAATATTATTAAACAATATCATCAGGTCGATTAGTAAAACCATTGTATAATTCTACGATATTCAGGATATATTTAAACGTTAGTCTAAATAGCAAAAGGGCAATATGTTACTTAATGAATTCAAAAATTAAATTAAATTAGAGCTAGGGAGATATTTTTTAAATGAAATTGTTAAATTACAATTAAAACCGCAGCTTTAAATCACTTGATTTAAATTGTTGACTCTATTTGAATTCATTATTTTTACAGATGTTTATTACAAGACAGTAGTAATTTTTATGAAATAAAAATTTTGAGCTGCAACTATCGCTTTTCTTGTTGAATTTTGTAAAAATTGATACAATGGTCTTTTGTTTCTGCTTTTATCTTCATCATTTTATGCTAATTCCTTTTATTGAATTTAAAATATTACGAATAATAAATTTATATTTTAATAAATGAGTGAGACAGACAGATCATAAGCAGGCTCAATAAAATTTTGACGAAAGAATTTAATGAAATCGTCTGTCGGGAAATATAATAAAAAATGTACAATGATAAATAGTTCTTTAAAACAAATGAGTTTAATCCGTTCTTTTTAAATAAAATAATCCTTTAACAATTTCTGAATTTACAAACGAAAACTAGTTCAAACGTTCTGGTCTAAATAATCAACATTTTAAAAACGTTTTAGCGTATTTTAAACACCCAAAGTCACGATATAGTTCAGCCTAGTTCCAGAATAACAAAACCCTTTAAACTTTTTGGTCACAATACGAACGTTAAACTCGTTGACGGGTTTAAACTTTGAATTAGGCTTTCAATGCCTCAGGAATACAAACAGGAATTTATTCCTTCTACTATCATACTTTGTCATAAAATTATTTCCGAATATTATAGAATGTTATGTAAAATAATTTGCATTTAAAAGAAAATGTTTCATTTCTGTATTTTACTATAAAGATATTATGAATAGTTCTATAAAAAGTATTACTGTTTATAAGTTTATCCCTTTTGTTTCGTACAAGCCTTTTAATTAACTTCCATTGTTCTTTTATTTAAGATAAAATTATTTGGTAATAAAAGGCGGCATAAAACTTCATCAAAAGAAGTTGACTTTAAACAGGGATTTTCATGAAAATATTTGCTCGTAGTTATGTTTAAATTTCAATGCAAGTTTCAAAGACATTAAATAAGCTGACATGTAAAATAATTGTTGTTCACTTTTACAAACACCTTGCTTTAACACGGTTAATAAAGCAAAGGAATTTCGAAGTGGGGAATTTTCTTGTTCACAGCGGGATTTTCGGAACAAAGGGATTTTCTGATTACTTTCGGACTAATTAGAGAAGCCTGCCGCATAAATGTCTCGAAGAGTTACACGCGAGAAGAGCATTTTTAAGTAAATATTACAATGTCACTTAATTGGCATTTAAAGTCAAAAATGAAGATTTGTAAAAAGAATAATGACAAGTCTAATTTCTACTTTTGCGTTTAATTATTTGAGCGGGGAACTTTAAAAAAAAATTTTTATATCTAAAAACAAGGAGATGGTTCAGTTCATTTGCTAATTCATAGCTGGGAAAATAATAATGAATTGTGCTCTAGTTTGAAAAGTTATCAACACAATAATACAGAAAGAAGATCACATGAAATATTTAAATTTAGGGTTTAAAATAATTCTTATTTCATACTTAACCAGTTAATGTATTAAGTTAACAAACCCTTTGTATTAATTCAGGGATTAAAGGGATTTTTTTGGATTATATTTTTTAATTAGGCAAAAGTTATTTGTAATTATAAGTGTTAAAATTTGAGTTAAAAAGGTTTACATATATATTTATTTGACCATTTTTGTGATCGATTCGATCCAGTGAAAAAATAGTTAGTAAGCAATATTAGTAACGAAATTAGTAATAATGAAAGCAAAAAAGAAATGAAAAACATTTTTTTCTTATAACACCAAGTCGGTTAAATTAGAAAGACGAGATATTTGATTTATAAAAAATAAAAAAACCAAATTCAACTATAAAGAAATAAGTTTAGTTATTAATCAGTCTCAATGTAACAGTTTATTGTTTTTATTTTTAGTTCAACAAAAATCTTAAGTTAGCTTACGCAAGAAAAAAAACCAGAAATAAACCATGCCACGCCAGACCTGTGAATTCAATTTTCTGTAATAAAAACTAAGACAAAAAGTTTTAAAAGGATGAAAAATTTCACTTCGTACTTAATTATTTTAAAATAATTAGTAGTGTTTCGTTGGTTAATGCGATCACAACTGATAATAAGCGCTATTTACACAGTAGAGGTTGCGCAAAAAATAGTGTCGATCTTCTGATTTTCCTTTGCCGAAAATAAAAGAGAACCTCTGATCTAGATGCAGATTTCGTTTGTTACTTCAAAAATAAATTCATGCAAAAAAGACTAACACAAATGTCGTAATAAATAAGTTGTAAATTTCTTTTTGTTATTGTCAACATACCACGAAATCTTACCGAGGATACTCAAAGAACGAAATTTTTCTTACTCCGAATTTTTTTATTTAGATTTAATAACATGCGAGAATGTTAACATTTAATTATGGTCATGGCATAATTATGCCATGAATCTGAACTGTCATTATGAATGACTGTGGTTTGATTCCCACACGGTGGCTTGAAGGCCACCAAGCTCCGGATCGATGCGTAGCAGTTTATCAAGAAAGAAAAGGCGGTTTGTACATCAGACTGACCATATTGTTAAAAGTAAGCACTAGGTCATAGAAACGTGGAGTCTTAATCTATATAACCTCGCAGCTCCAAAATCTGCTGTTGTAAAATGCTTTATATTTTAAAATGTGATGATTACGAAATTGCATCTTGGTTTTTCTATCGATTTTTAAAGAGTTTTATGGCGGCTGGAATCTGAAAAATCTAAAAAGTATGAGCTTTTTTATTCTTGAAAAATAATGCATATACACTCCTTTCTGGAATTCTGAAGAAAATGTTTTTTGCTCTCCATTAGAATACGAGATAAGACTCAAAAGGTTCCGTTTTTCCTCTATTTTGAACTTCAAGAGATGATGAAACTTCAAAATCTTTTTTCTCCTTCTTCTTTTTCATGATCAATTTTTCATGTTGTTCCATTTTTAAAACATCTCAATACCTGAGTAAAATCACTGCGTGAAATTCAAAATGTATTTTAGTTCTGTTACTTTCATTTTTCGTCCAGGAAATTTGTAAAATCATTTCAAGCTTTCTTTTACATATTTAAAATATTGATAATAATAGAAAGAAAACATACAATTTTACATAGTTTTTCTTTAAAATAAATCTATAACCTTTAATATTGAATAAAATATTTTAAGGAATATCAAAAATGACTTTGAGAATAAAAAGTTAGCTCAAAACTACCAGAATATGGTAAGATTTACCGTGTTTCTGGCTCTATGGGAACATCAAAAATCTCGGTAATTTTTACCGAAGTGATTTGGTAATGTTTTCGGTACAATTAACAATAGAAATGATTTTATAATAAGTGCAAAAATTTAGTAAATGTTTAAAAATTTGGCAATTTTATCATAAAAACCATCTTTTCGGTTAAATTTATTTTTCAGTATTGTATTTTTTACTAAATGTGTGGTAATAAGAACATTAATTTGAAAAAAAAAATCAATTTTCGGTAAACCGTTACTATATAATCAGAAAAACTATAGAATTAGTTTAAATACCGTATAGTTTTTGGATTTATTAACTAGAATTTTTTTTCCACCAGAAATGTACCATAATTTTACCAAAATTTATTTTCTCCGTGTAGAACTCCAATTTTTTAAAAGTTTTGAATTTTAAACTTTTTTAAAACGACTTGCAAAATGTTTTAAAATTCGTTAATTATATCATGATACCATAGATTATATAAAAAAATCATTTAATCGCTCAAATTCATTTTCAGTTTAATGTTCTTGCTAAATGTGTAGAAATAAGATCTATAATTTTAAAAACCGTAATTTCCAGTAAACCGTTATGAAAAAAAAAATACTATATGAATGGTTCAAATACAGTATAGATTAGTTTTACTAATCAGAATTATGTGTTGTTTTATCAGAAAAAAAAGTACAATATTTATACCCTATTTTTTTCTTTGTGTAGAAGTTTTGAGTTTTAAACTCCTTAAAAATAACTTGTAAAAGGTCATTAAACATTTTTTGTATTATTTTTGCATTCTGTAACAATGCAATTAAAATGATATCGAAACATGCTTTTTTTAAAAAAAATTATTCCAAAACTTTCCCATGGATCCCCTTAAAGGATTGTATAACGTTTTAGTTAGGGGAGAGTCGGGTAGCCCCGCCCACTTAAGGACTATTGCTTTAATTTCTGTATAATATTGAGTAATAATCAAGATTTTTGTATGTTTCTATTGTTTTATCATTTAATTAAATAATACAAAAAGAATAAACCAAAAAAAGAATAGTTTAATAAAGAATAGTTAAGGTGTAAATGAAAATGACCAATGTATTGACAATAGATAAACCTTATTTATCATTTTTATCACAAAATTATTTTTTTTATTACATATTTATGTACTTTTAGTGAATTCTATCATTTATTAACAACAAATGTTATATTTTTTTATTATTATTAATGTATATTAATATATTATAATATTAATATATATTTATATTAAATATTTAAAGAAAATAATTTAATTTAAGTAAATCTTTGGAACCGTACATTTATCGACGAAATAAAAGTGGGCTGTGATACCTAACATTCATGTGAGCGGGGCTACCCGAAATCCAATTTTTTTGTAAATTTGTAATTACTCGAACAATTTTTCACAAATAAACTTCGTTCTTTGTGCAAACTAAATTTAAGACTACATACTTTAATGCTGAATGTATAGAAAAAATTATTTTTTTAATATTAAAATGAAGTTTAATCGAAACATTCAACCAATTTTTCTTAATATCATGACTACTGTATTCAACATATTTTCAAAACTATTGTTTACCATGTTACCAGCTGCATAAATACTTGAAACTTTGAAAATAATATTTTTTTAATGTAACAATTATTGTCCGATGGCCCATTGACTTGCAAAAATATTCTATACATATGAAATTGACATTGGGCGGGGGTACCCGCTGGGCGGGGCTACCCGACTCTCCCCTACATGAATCGTAATTTTAAAAAAATTAAAATTTTTAAAGGGTGTGATAGGGACAGTAACAATATTTTTGCTTTTTTTGAGTGTATTTTTTATTTATCATCGAAAAATTTCATTGAAAAATACAATCCACATTCGGCCTCTAATTATAGTTTGAATATTTTATCGGCATTTTTTTCTTTTATTTTGTGAATATGATTAATGATATCTTTCACTGCCACACAAATTCATTACTGAGAGCAAGAGAATACGTAAGTTTCTCAGTTTAAAAATCAAGTAAAAGAAAAAAACAAAAAACAAAAACAGAACTAATCAAGATAAAATGGAAAGTTACATCTAATATCATATGCAAATAAGATATGAAGAAGGGAGCGTATAGATTAAAATGAAATCACAGAGCATTTTTTTAAAAAAATAAATAAATCATCATTGCATGCAGAAAAGATTAAATTTAAAGCTAGTATAAAGAATTGTATGCCGTTTCTGCCTTAATTTATTTCTTTTGTGGCTCCTTATAAAGAGCACATTTTGAATAATTTCTTCCACAAATTAATTTATCTTAATTTTGAAAAGAATAAAAAATTAAATTAGTTTTTCATATTTAATATACTAAGTTACATTGGTATTATTATTCATAAAGTATCAAATAAAATATTAATGTACTCGACTATATATTAAGCGCGTTAAGCAGTATATGTATTTTTATAGAGCAATTTTCTTCTTTTTTTGAAAACCTTAAATGAAATAGTCTAATTGGTTAATATTTAATATAATATAATATAATATAATATAATATAATATAATATAATATAATATAATATAATATAATATAATATAATATAATATAATATAATATAATATAATATAATATAATATAATATAATATAATATAATATAATATAATATAATATAATATAATATAATATAATATAATATAATATAATATAATATAATATAATATAATATAATATAATATAATATAATATAATATAATGTAATGTAATGTAATGTAATGTAATGTAATGTAATGTAATGTAGTCAGTTTTGTATTTTTTTCTAAATGTATGGTAATAAAAACTGCAATTTTAAAAACCTGAAATAAATTAAAGTTATTCATTTGAACGGAAAACCCTTCAAATGAATGGTTTAAATACCATGGGTTTCGGTTTTTAATACCAGAAGTGTGTGTGTTTTTTTTTAACAAAAAATGTTATTATTATACAGTACGGTAATTTTACTAGAATTTATTTCTCCGTGTATTCTCGTTGGAACTTTTTTCGAAACTATTTAAATCAGAAAGACAAATAAAATTTAGTATTAGCACTTTAAACCTCAGTGGTGTGTATTGAAAAATTCCACTCTTCGCAAAAAAAGTTCGTAGTAAGCAGAGTAAATTGAAATTTTTTCCATCAATATTTTTTAAGCCAGATATTTTTGGTTCATGTTTATGTTACGCAGAATATCTACAATATTTTGCCGAAGCGATTGAGTCAATCCATTCATTTAAATTTGCAAGTGTATCCTTCTATATGGCATCATTTATTTAAATTAAACTTTAAGCTGGAGTTGAATAAAGCAATTTAGTTTAAAAGTTTACTATTACAAGCATTTACATGATATTTAAGTTTCACAAATATTTCTGTTTATTGAGTGAGAAATGTTTTAGTGCCTTATCTTGGATTTCATTCCCTTGAGACCATTTGAAGCTGTACTCGTATATTTATTTACTCAGAGTTTAAAATCCTTTTAAATGAGAAACTGCTAGAGAAATTATGATTAATATGTCTGTTTTTAAGTATATCAAAATGTGAAAATGTGGAGCTTTTAACTATGTTTAGCAGTACTTAAGTATGCAATACTAGTTGTTTACAGTCGTTAAACACTTACCTGCTATGAAGTCTTTCTCGAACGGATAAAATTCTAAGCATTAAAATTGCTTAAATTTTCTCAAGATATAGTTTTCATTAATAATACTTTTATACAGCTTTCTACTAAACTCTTTTGCATTCTTTAGCTCCTTTGTTTCCGTTTAGGTTGAAACTAATATGAAACTATTGTTTACGTACGTTTAGGCAATGTAGAAAATGTCGGAATATTTAAACTACTTTACGTTTTTTAAGAAAACTATGAAACATGAATATTGTAATATACTTGATGTAGACACTGTATACGATACCTAATGGAACAAAAGT
Organism: Parasteatoda lunata; assembly: GCA_949128135.1. Lineage (NCBI taxonomy): Eukaryota > Metazoa > Arthropoda > Arachnida > Araneae > Theridiidae > Parasteatoda > Parasteatoda lunata. The sequence goes on from OX421979.1 coordinate 30,942,184, forward strand.
TTGATTTAAACCTGATGTTCTTTCACTGCATTTTAATATTTACTTGGGTGTCATAGCAACTTTTTTCTTTTCTTCCAATTTCATTCATTTTGCATCTAGGATAACTCTTGATTATGATTACTTATATGTTTTGATTGATTAAATAATAGTTTAAGTAAATTCTTTAAAAGTACGATAGTGTAATCATGATGATAATATTAACTTCTATTTTTTGGATATCAAAAAAGGACTAAATATCTGTATTGTTGAGTTACACGATAAAAGAAATTATTTTTTTTATAGATAAACTAATTAATTGGAATTCTAATGTTTGTAAAAACATTTATTTAATTACTTTTCTTAATCAAATGAATAAAAGAATGTGAAGTAATGTTTATTTAACCAAAAAACAAATAGACAAACTATTTCAAAATTAGATAAAAAAAACAATGGATACCCAACTAAGCTAAGTAAGTTCCATGTAAAATCATTGAGTTAATTGTATGTTATTATTATAATTAAATTTACTAAAAACTCCTCCGTTTACTAAATTGTTATTTTTATCTGTGTAAACCGATCAAATCATGTTTTTTTATAAATGATAATTTTCTTAAAATCATTAAAAATGCATAAATATCAATCTCATTAATTATAAACTTTAATTTATTCAGTACAATAATATTACCTTTCGCACATCAAATTTCGAGCCGGCCCAAGTTAATGAATCAAACTCTCTTCAGTACGGCATTAAGAACGCGCCATAAAAGACACTCTATTTAAGCTTTTGAACTCTATTTACGCTTCTATTTTCATTTTTTTTAAATCTGGCAAACTTACTACAAAAATATTTAAAATCATTATTGAAAGATTCCGGAAAGTGAAAGTTCATTTAAATGCGCTACTCCCTTTATAGATTGCAATTTATATTTTATTTTTCTTGCATTTTATTTTCTATTTTTCGCTTGCTATGTTTTATTTCGTTTTTTTTTTTTTAGTTATTATGTCCTACTTTCTTTTCAATTTTTTGGGTACACCTCATACTATTGTATTGATATATTTTGCTTTTGTTACATTAATGCAATATTAGAAAGCACTCCTTTTTGTAGATATAATCGTGTAAGCTGAGAACGAGATTATATCTTTTCCCTTTCGTTTTCCGGCTTTTTAATATTTTTTAAATAGAAATTTATTTGCAACATTTTTAAAAATATATTGTTCAATATATTTTTTCTTTATTTTCATTAATCTTTATTACAATTATTTTCCTTTTATGTTCGTGTATATATATATATATATATATATATATATATATATATAATAACAGGGCTACTTTCCTGTTATCAGAGTTGTATTTAGCTTGAAAAATGCAGTCGTAAGCCATCATACGTTCTCAAGAGGTTTATTTAAAGGTAGGCTGATGGTTAACAAAGTTCACATCCGCACTCCACGAGGGAGGGGATGGACAAAACTTCTGACAATTCCGGAACAACTTATCAGGATCACAGCATCATGGAAAAGACACGCAAAAACTAGTGTTCCTATGTTTTATACAAACACATATTGGAGTAAAAAGGCACAGTCTCTGAAATACTTGTATCCTTACGCATTAAGGAAAATCGTTTAATGCTTCCTAATATGGAAGTGAAAGAGGGAAAGATTCTAAAAATAACTCCTCCTTTGAAAAATAAATCTAATTATAATTCATGGTGTGTTTGCAGCCTTGAATTCCCAAAATAGAATAATAGAATATCTCTACGCTTATTCTTTAACAAAGACATTTTATGAAAACGAAAGAGTTTTAATTCTTTTATTAATACAAAAGTATTTATAATTTTTGTATTACATATATATATATATATATATATATATATATATATATACGAACACTTCAATGCAACTTTCGGTAATTAGTAGAACCGTTGCCATGAAAATCTTTATAGCATAACTTTAAAGAGAACTAGTTAACATTTCTGATTTTATTTTTGTAATTTTTGTCTTTTGAGTGTATTTTCTCAGTTTTGCTTGTTTTCTTTCAGATCCAAAAATGGTCCGTTCACTTTTTTCTAAGATAAATATACTATGATTTCTATAGATTATTTTCAGATAAATAAATTAATAATAAAAGTAAGAAATATGGAGCAGAAACTATTAATATTTTCAAATAAATCAGCTATTTAATTATTAACTATTAATTTTTATTATAAATTCGTGTCTGCTTATTACCCAAAACTGAAAAGAAAAAGTTAAAATACTAACAATTATAATTTGTAAGTTTCATGTTATAAACAAAAGAAACGTTTATATGAGTTAAACTTTTCGTTTGTGCAACCCGTAAATGCAACCCAAATCTCAAAACTTTGTTGGAAACAACGCCAGTTTTGAGAACGATTAATAGCAACTCTAAACCACACTTTTGTAAATGCAGCTTCCTATGATAAAAGTTTGTGATCAATGTAGAAACAAAATTAATAAATCTTCTAGTAGAGAAATATTATGGAACTTATGATTCTAGGCCCTATCTTTTGGTTTCATACGAAATTTAAATGGCAGAATTGTTGAGAGAAACTATTTTCTATCTACAAATGTGTGTTGTAATCATAATTTCTAAAGTTTTTGTAAGATGAGCATAGATTATTTGATTTGGGTAAATAATAATACTTTTTGGCAACAATTATATTATGCAGTGCAAATTACCATTTATTCTTTACTTTAAGCAGTAGGCTGGGATAAAAGTTTGGTCCAAACTACCATAATCTGGTAAAAATTACCGAGTTTCTGGATTTATGGGAGCACGAAAAATCTCTGTAAATTTTACTGATGCGTCGTAATGATTTTGTTAAGATTAAGTATAAAATATTATTCTATAATATGTGATATAATTTGGTAAATTCGGCAAAATTTGGTAATTTTATCATGATGCCTAGAATATGTCATAAAACCATTTATTCGGTTAAATTTATTTTTCAATTTTGTATTATTTACTAAATATGTGGTCATAAGAACAATGACTTAGAAAAAAAAAATCCCTGTAGGTCCGGTAAACCGATACCATATGAACGAAAAAATTACCAAAGGATAATTTAATACCGTATATTTTGGTTTTATTAATTAGAATTTTTTTTATAACCAGAAATGTATGATAATTTTAAAAGAATTTTTTCTCCGGGTAGTGTGGGGGTTTTATTTCTCGACAATGTCAACCTTCATCTATCAAAAGATACTTCTTGAATTTCGAAATTTTGTTTCGCTTCTTTCTAAAAATAACCATTAGTTGCGCAAAACTAATGTTATTTCATATAAAATTATCTAATGAAATTCAAACTAATGGAAATAAAAAGTGAATTGCAGTTTTGAGAATAAAATAATTTTCACATAATTTGTCACTATGAAACGATGTTTTATTTTTCAAAGAATATGAAAAGTTTCGTACAATTGAAAATTATGTGCATCAAATTAAGCGATTTAAAATGTTTCATACTAGTTCGTTAAATGCTAGTACAAAGATATTTTTTTTATAAAATGAAATGATGAATTTTTTGAACCGATTAAAATAAAATATCTCTTCTAATTAAGCGAACTTTGCGTTGGAAAGTATTGATATTCAGAACAAATTTCTTTTATGCCATCATATTTGAAAATAACTTCTCAAATAAAAATAAGCAAGACGGGGTATTTATTTCCTAAAGTCAAACCAGGAACATACTGTTCGACTTCAGAATGGTAGATTTTAAACAAAAAGTATTTAATTGATAAATTAAAACTATTTTTATTCTTTCGAAAATTTTTTTCAAATCGAACGCATATTACTTTTGCAAGTATTACTTTATCTAAGAAATATTTTTCATTTTATGTAAGTTAAGTACGCAAAAAGAACGAAAGAAAGACTGCGACGTCACTCTGTATATAGCTTTTGTTCCATTGGTAGAATCAAAATGCCAGATGTAATGGTTCAAAAGGTGACTTCAAATATGCTATTTAACTATTGCAGGCGATATTCAAGTAAGCTATTTAACTATTGCAGAAGATATTTAAATATGTTATTTAAATATTGTAAACGTTATTTAGATATGCTATTTAAATATTGAAGACGTTATTTTCAGTTAAAAAATAAGATACTGTGAATAAACATACCTTTCTGCAAGCAGATGTGAATTTTTGATAGCCGCAATAAAAATAAAATTGGTCTTAATTTGCTTATTCAGAAGAGCAGTAGAAAGTGTGGAGCACTTAATGTTGATTTCACTTTTCGTATATTTTAATATATATCAGGAAGCTTTTAAGCAAATTTACACTTTTTAGCTTATACACTTATAAAATTCATTTATGTATAGGTAATTTTATTTCAAACTAGTTCTCAGTATTTTTTTTTAAATTTTTATATGTTTGGAAATATTTTTGAATTGTAAGATGTACAAATTTTTGCTCCATTTTAAATGAAAAAAATTCAAAATTTGGATGAAATCCAAAAAAATAGAGTTTGAAAAATGAAAGTTTGAATAATATGGATTCTTAAAAACATTACTGCTTGAAAACTTTATTACTTAGAATTCGTCCGATTTCGGCTACCACCCATACACATTTGGACTATCAAAATTCCGAGCCAATTGAAAAAAAGGTATGTTTATTTTTTCAAAAATTAAGGTCTAATTTTGTAATCTAAAATATCGTCTGAATTAACAAGCATATTTAAAGCCACCCCATTAAATCGTTAAGATTGCTTCTAAATACGTGAAAATCTGATCGTTAGAAGAAAAAGTTATTTAGGGTAAGAACTTTTTTCGCGGATGCAACGAAACATACAATTTTGTAAACATTTAAAAAATAATTCATTAATTTTCCTCAGAAAATGATTTTTTAATCCTGAAATAAATTGGCAAAGAGCATTCATCGGATTTATAAGGACTGAAAAAAAATCGAAATATTTTGAAATTTTTTGAGTTATTCGCGCATTAAAACATAAGCGTATCTCATTTTGTTTATTCTTAATTGGGTAACTCGAAAAGAAGTGAAGTGATTATGCCTACTAAACATGTGATTTAAATTAGATCTAATTGGAGACCTGTAGGCGTGTGTGTCGAACCTGATTTGCTTCTGAATCGGCAAATGCAACGAACGTTTACCTACGATGACGTCACTTGCACGTATCCAATTGGAAAAGTAAATTCACAAACAAAATATAAGAATTAATATCAATTTGAAGAAATTTGAAATTAATCTTTCTATTTGTTCTTTTATTTAAACTTTTTTCTTCTTTTTTTTCTTCAGATTTCTCATTACTGGAGATACAGAATGTTTGGCTGCGCAAAAAACTTTTATGCAGAAATTGCAATAAAATAAAATGACAAGACTTTTTGAAAATAAATAAGATTTGAAAACTGAATATATTTTTTTGGAAAAATTAATTAAGAAAATAAATTTTGTCAGTGCTCTAGGAGATTGAAGTACGTGACTTGGAGAAAAACAATATACATTCCTTGTTTTAATTAATTTTTCAGTGAAGTTAGTAATCATAAAAACAAAACTTTAGTCATTTTTGAAGTGGTTAGAAAAAGTAAAGTTTTAATAAAAGTTTCTCTCTCTTTTTTCTTCCTAATTTAAACGATCTTATGGTAAGTTGAAGATGAAAAATCAACTATATTTACTTTAGTTTTAATTATCAGAATTGTTTTTTATGTTTTGAAAAGGTATTTTACAATTATAAAAGATCTTATTAAATTCTAAATAACAAATTACAAAATATGAATAATAAAAATATAAATTATTCAGAAATATGAATTATGAAACATTCTTTCACTACCATTTGTGGTATTGAAAACGTACTATAATACTAACCAGCCATCACGAGAAGACAGCTTACATTATGCATTTTCTGTTAACTCTCTGAAGCAGACATAGATGGCAGCACCACAACTCTACTCATCTCCATGCAACTCATTGGATGCCAAACTCTAAGGACTAGCTATCGCTTACGGAAAGTGACAAGATTAAATCAACTACCTGAACTTAATTATACGGTTAAATGCGATTTTAAGTAACAAAACTCAGCTGCAATTGAAGTTGCTGATTTATTTATAAAATGTTCCTGGAAGTAATGAGTGACAATACGGTAGTTAAAAATTTCTATATAAATATAAAATTTCGTTTGATGTGTTATTTTTTAAATAACATAATTTTATTTGAAACGCAGAAAAGAAGCAAATCAAATTATGATGACTGTATATCTTACAAAATCTGTAAGAAAAACGATAGGGTATTGACCCCACACAAAATAAAATTAGAACTTAAATGCTGTTAAAATAGGCAGAAAAATTTATCAACTAACCGATATGCTTTTAATAATTTAGTAGATAGAAACTTTTGATACTTAATTCATATAATAAAGATTTCATTTATACTAAATTCTTTCTTCTCAAGTGTTGATTCCTAACAAATGTAATTTTGATTCAGTTTTAAAACTATTTTTTTAATAAGTGTTTTCAAGAGATTCAAACTTACTGTTGAGAAACTTAAGTTATTCAGAAAAAAAATTAGCTAAGTTATACACTGTAAAAATTCCGGATCAAATTACGATAAAATGTACCGGCACATTTCCTCATCATCCGTAAAATCCATTTTACCGAAAAATTCATTTTTACCGTAAAATATTATACAGTAATATTTATATAATTAGAGTGATTCAGTTATTTTATGGTAATTATTACTGTAAAAATTGCGGTATATCAGATTTTTTGTTCTGTAACATGTTTCAGTAAATATAGATTTAACCGTAAAAAGTACCGGCATCTTGAGTGCGAGTACTTTTTACTGTGAATTAATCTGGAATTTTTACATTATTCGTAGAAAAGTATAATAATTTAAAAAAAAAAAATTATACACATTTAATGATATTCACCATTTACTCTATAAAACAAAAAAATCCTTCAGAAAGTCTTACTGTCCTTCTCCGACATCATATCAGAACAATTTTTTTTTCCAGTCCTTGTTCTTAAATATGTTACTTCATTGAATTCGGCGTAATGGGTCTTAATTGAATTTTATCATCTTAACATCAGATAAAAAAATTAGTGCTTCGACGCATAGTGCACCCAAAAGCAAAACAACTGCTACCACTCCACCAACTAATACAAATAATTGTATTTAAAAATAAGTTGAAAGATGATGTAAAAGAAAAGAATAAAAAAATAGAAATCAATGCAAGCGAATCTTCAACCGGAAGTTGAAACAACCTCTGCAAATACTGACTCCTACTGTTGAGAACATGAAACACGGTCGAGATAAAAATAAAAATAATAAAAAATAAAAAAATGCTCTTCACATTAACATTATTCGCCACGAAAACTTTCTGTTTTCTCATAACGAGAAATTTTCTGATACATTAAGTTTAAAATTTAGGTAATTTTTTTATTGATATGTTTCCTTAGAGATATATTTAAAGACAATTTAAAAAATCTCATTGTTTGCTAAGGTAAAATAAAATAGAAAAAATACATTAAAGAGAATTGTTTCGGTTTTAGAATACTTTAGTTTAAATATCTTTTAGATGTCTTTTTAAATATTTAAATTCTCGGTGTAATTGTAGTTATTTGTTTAACAAAACACAGTAGATCAGTAGTTCTTAGCTTTTTAAAAGCAACACGATTAAATTTTTTTATTATTTCAGCGAAGTATATACAATACTACAATTTATTTTTTTATTTAATATGTGTTTCATATACATCAATAACGGAGAGAGTACATGTATGTGTGTATGCATCATATACAAATCCGCAATTCTCAACCAATCAGAACTAAATTTGGTGTTCAAAGATTCGTCTGACCTAATTGTCCAATTTAAAACATTCTAGATTTCCTATGCTAGGTTATCACAAGTAAATCGACGTTACTGATGAAAATGACGTCACGGAATTCGTATTTCAAAAAGTATATGAAACCACGTGTTTATTTTATTGATATTCTTTGATAGCGTGTTTCTTCAAACTTAGTTGAAATTTAACAAGAATTAATGTAATAAAATTGAAGTTATCTATTAAGCCATGGAAAAATTATGGTGAATTCTGAATATAACATTTTAAGCGATACTATATGTATAGTTAGTCTTTAATTAACTGAACTGAAATAAGAACTCAAATTATGGTAAACCTAATAGTGTGATACTGCTCTGGAATATAAAACAAACAATAAAAAACATAGGTTGTACCAAGGCTCGAAAAACCGCCCGTCCTCGGCGGGCAAAAAAACGCAGTACCATCGGATAAATTGACATTCCAGAAAACTTGACCTTTGTCATTTAAATTATTTCATATAAGAAATAAATTATTTCATAAAATAAATACTAGGTTACTATTAGTAACCTAGTATTTCTTTTATAACTGTATACTGCTATCCTAGTATTTGTAATCCTAATAACTACTTATTCATTGTGCAATTTATATGATAAATGTTTGTAATAAATAAGAGAAAATTATATTTTTATTTATTTAGAAGTGACTGGTTAGTTTGAAAGGAGGACGGGTACGTTGTTGGACAAGCCGTCCTCGGGGACGGTTAAAATTTCCAGAGTTTTTTCGAGCCCTGGGTTGTACACTAATTGTCATGTATGTGTAGGATGGTGTTAATAGAGAAACTTATCCGTTTTGAAGGACGGTATAAAATCTTTCACTACTGCACTTATATTGTGCATCTTAGTATAATAGATTTTCTTTAACACAGTACTTATAATGATAATATCAGAAGTATTTAATTGGTTATTATTGGGGTCAATATAGTTTAGCGATTTTTACGACCTTCGGGATAAGTACCGATATTAGTTCGCTAGTCAAAAATGATTATAAAAATATTAGAGTCATTACTAATTATTTTAGAGAATAACAATTAACAAATTTTGGTAATAGGTTTAAATTGAAATAAATTTTTTTTATTATTAAAATTCCAAATAAAGAAAGAAACTTATTCGTGTTTATAAACCGTAAGAAATTGCCATATTGTTACTGACGCCAGTGATGCTTAATTAATTTTGAAGATAGGTTCAAATGGAAATGAAATAATAAGTTTTGTACAAGAAAGCTAAATTAATGGAGGAAAGGTAATTCTTCATAAAAAAATCACCTTGTTATTAATGATGCCTATGATGCTTAATTAATATCAGTAATGGGTACAATTACTATGATTTTCATTGGTGTTTTTAAAAAAGTACTAAACATGCTAATTTTAGTACCATAATAGCTCTATAGTAATAGGTTTTCACAGCCCATCAAAAGGGATATGTACAGGAGGAAACTGTTGATTCTGGTAATTTTTAACTATCAGGAGTTGACCTCAAGCAGTAGCATTATGCCAAATGATACAAAATACATTCATCTTTATTTTGAAGGGATAACTTCCAAAAACAAGATTTGCTTAATCTAATACCGTAAAGCATCCGGGATGGACAACAAATAATTAATAATTAACAAATAATTAAAATAAAAAAATAGAATTCATTTAGCTAATTGTATCGGTATATTTCTTTCAGTTTTGCGTATGATTTATCAGTGTTTATTAGTACTAATTTAATGATCATTTACTTGTTTTTACCCCTTACGAAGAACGGGTATTTAGCTCGCTACTAATTTAAAATGAACCCCACAATACACAATAAGCACACCCTACACTACAGTGCACATTTTACTTATACCCTGATACTTTAATGTATAATTTGAATATTTAAAAAGTTTAAGTATGAAAACTATATTTAAATAGATTTATGCTAATAAGTACAGTTAATTTAAATATTTTTACTTAAAAATCATAATTACACCAACACTTTATGATGATTAAAGATTTTACGATATGTTTTCAAAATAAAATAATTAAAAATTTTGATATTTATGATGAATCTCTTATGACATTTCTACCACTTATGATATTTATGAAGTAAGTGCAAAAAAGCAATATAGTTGAAAAACTATCAGTGAAATTTAGATGCAGGCATTTTTATGGTTATTTCATTGCAGTCAGTGCAAGTCAAATGCGTATAGAGTGCTTCAAACATATGCACTTTTGAGCAATATCAGACTTAACTTCTGAAAACGAGCTTCAATCGAAGACTGAAGGTAAATTAAAGGGAGGCGAAGAAATAGCCAAGGGTCTGTCTGTGTAAAGCCTACCAGGATTAAAATTGCTCCACGAAATGCTTCCTTAATATAAAAAGGTGATTATAAATAAAATTTCCCAGTGTAGATCAACATAGTATCGGTTCTGAAGGATGGATGCTAATAAAATTAATACGTTATACGAACCAGGGGGAAAAGAAACCATTCTATCAAAAATAAATCTCAAAAAGGACCATGCTCTAGAAAAGGACCTTGACATTAAAAATAGATCCCATTTGTTATTTTTTTTCTCACGTGAGAAAGAAAATTCGGAGTGGCTTAAAAAACCAGAAGTCACTGCCACATAAAAGAAATAATTGAATAAGTTAATCCGAAGTTATTAAAGGATGGAGACCATCTTTACCTCCCAAATAACATAGTGAACATCAATCTGAATCAAGACAAATTTCCAGCCACTGTCAAATCAAATTTCAGTTTATCATAATGATAAATTACTGCCTTAACCATTCATATTGGTGTTAGCAGGTTAACAGGTGTTAACAGGTGTTCATATTGGTAATAGTCACCAGCATGTCTCACGCTGGAATTATCAACTTAATGGTAAATAATAATACATTTAATAGTAAATAATAATATATTTAATAGTAAATAGTAATCTAATAATAATCTATTTTTTTCAAAAGTAATTGACACATTTTTTTAATTTCAAGAAAGTTAATTATAACTGGTTTAGATTTATAAAAATTTATGAACATTTTATTTTAATCTTTTCACACCTTCTTTAAATCAACAGAACTATGAGAACAGAATAAAGAGTTTTTAAAACAAATTTTGTATCTTTCTATTTGCTTTTTGGTCTGTTTTCTTGAGAATTAGGGTTGCTAGTATGTTTTCGGTTTTTGACAAAAAGATAATTGGTTAACGGCATAAAAAGATTTAAATATGTGGATTTATATGTTTTTAGCTTCTGTTTATTTATCAAAAAAATGGGTTAAGTGATCTAATTTAAAAATAAAAGTAATTTTTTTATGAAAATATATGAAATCAAATGGATTAGTTATAGAAGGGATATTCTAAATACTGTTTAAAAAACTGTTTTGGTTCATAAAAATAAGAAAACAGGCAAATATTAGTTTTTTTTTTTGTTTTAAAAAGTTTAGATGTGAAAATTTCTCGGCTTAAATCTTTGCTTATAAACAAACAAAAAAATCAGGCATCAACTTACGTTTCATAATTTGTTATACAATTTCATTTCTAAAAATAATTTGTTTTACTAAATAAATCTATATTTAATGCAAGATTAACAAATCTAATCAAAAATACTTCAAGAATGGTTTAATAAAAAAATTAAAATTTTTCGTTCTGACATTCTCATTCTGTTAAATTTCGAAGTTTTATCTTTTTCTAGCTGAAAGTCTTTAAAAAAAGTGGTTTAATTTAAGAACCGACTTTTCTAAAAATATATTTTTACTTACTATCGCTATTAAAACAGATAGTCGAACTTAAACTAAGTTTGAAAATACTTCTGTATAACTTTAATCTAACTTTAATAAAACAATTTATTTCTTTTTAAAAAAAAGGCAAAATAGAAAAGAATAATATGATTCGTTCTAAAAACGTTTGCCGAATAAGGATTAGAAAACGTTCTTAACTTAAAGAAAACGACACTCAATCTTAAAGTCTTTTAAAAAAATTTCTTTTTTTAAAAAATGAAATCCAGAATATGTTCCAAAATTTTTTAAAGTTAACTTCAATCAGCATTTTTACTATATAAATTAGTAAATTATGTTTAAGCCCAAGTCTGTTTTGCGATTTAAATTTTTTCTTTTTCTAGAAAATTTTGGAGAGAAAACAATAGCTTTCAACAATGAAATTATGAAAATATTAAAACATACTTTTTGTAATAGACGCCCGGTGGCTGAGGGGTAGCGCTTCGCGCAGTTGTGCCACAGGTCCCTGGTTCAATCCTCAGGCCGGGCAAGGTTCACTCAGCCTTTCATCCCTTCATTGGGTCGATAAATGAGTACCAAGCATGCTTTGGAACTTAACACTGGGTGTTCCGCGTTCGGCTGACCACCTGACCGGAACATCTGCTCCTGCACCCCAGAGCCCAAGGTCAAGAAAACTGAGATGGGCACAGTAGGCCTTGACCCTCTATGGACTGTCGCGCCGCTGAGTTTAGTTTAGTTTTTGTAATAAATATATTTTAGATTTTTTTTTCTGTCGATAAAGAGTTGATCCGATTTCAGGTTTACGACTACCAATGTTAAACACCATAGCCTTGTAATTTTGAACCCAATCCAGAAGACAAAGGAACTCCTCGATCAAGTATTGGGAGAATTTTGTCTTCGTGTAAGACTTTTTGATGTAACTAAGCAGCATTGGCGTTGCATAGAGAGGAAAATCACGAAAACCTCCCACAGCTAGCCAGATGTTAAGGGGCTCTAACCCAGTATCTGTCTGCCACTGAGGATATTTTAAGTCAGCACTATAGTCAGTGCGAGCCGGATGCGGATTTGTATCGACCAGCCATCTCTTGGATTCGAACCCAGTTCGTCTAATTGGAAGGCGAATGCTCTATCCCTTGAGCCACCACGGCTTTTTATATTGTATTTATAAATCTAAAGAACTCCCGCTAACTGATTTACATTAGTATTTAATAGTTTATTTGAAATTATTTTCTTAAAATTGCGTATACGAGACGTCTACATCTATTGTCTATCTGGTGGCTTTATGATCTCAGAGGCGGTGCAAGATAGAGGTGAAAGTGAATTGACGAAAAAGAATTATTAATCTATTATAAAAGCCATTTAGAGAACAATGATTCTCAGAACAGAACGCTTAAAATGTTCTTTTATTTGTCCAGATTTTTTTACTCTATGAAGTATCAACTCTCCGGATATAATCAGAAACGTTCTATCTAGGTGAAGCAAAAGTATAAATACGTGACCACTTGCAGCACCAACTGCTGGAACAAAATTTTGCTATTAATTAAGTCGTTCCACAGTTGAAGTCCCCTTCATTTTTTGAACACTAACGAAAAAAATATTTTTTTCTTGTTATTTTAGTTTCGTGATGTTACTGGTTCGCAAATAATGAACAAACAAATTTGCACTTTAAGTGCTCTCTTTTCAGCTGTAATGTCTACGAAGAATCTTCTCATACTGCACCAATGATGTTCCACAACTTTGTTATTTTCTTTAACCTCGTACCGTATTAAAAATAAAAACGCTAATTAGGTAACTTTTACTATCAATTAATCAATTTCGTATCAGATGTATAAAATACATACTCAGCAGATTCTTGAAATAAACATAATCAACAAGATACATCGCAATTAGCTAAGTTAAAAAGTATTACTTAATTGCAAAAAAAGAACATATTTTTAGGGAAATCAGTTTTAAAAATTACAAGTTTTCGAAGTCATTTTGTGATTTTCATATTGAATTTTGTAATTGTGAATTTTGTAATTGAATTTTGAATTTTGATTTTTTGTTCTTTAAAAATTATACAAATTTTGAGAAATATAACTCTATGGCTATAATTCTTTTAAGTTCGACATGAGACGAAATTCGTGTATTGAAATGCTAAAATTAAAAGTTTAATTTTAACGTTGAACTACAGAAAATAATATTTATATAAGCTAGAGACACGTCTAAGTTCTGATATTTTATTTTATTTTTCGTACATGTAAGAAAATGTCTATTGTATTTAGTTGTAAGCATTTCAGTATGATATATTAATTTCTTTTGCTCTTAGTAAGAATATAATATACAAGTAGATACTTTAACGATTTCCAGAAACTGTCAAGTTATCAAAATTTATGAAATGCTGAAATGTTCTAAGCATCATCTTTTAAACTGAAATTAAATGTCCATGAAATAATATAGTTTGAGATACTTGTCTTTTGTCTACAGTTTTAGCAAAACTTCCGCTCATTCAGTTTTAGAAGTTTTACTGTTTTTAATTTAAAATAAAATCTAGTTTTTACCATTCTTTATACTAATTGTTCGCGTTGTATATAAAAAAAAAAAACTAAAATTAATTAAAATAAAGAAATTATAAAATTACGTATTGCTTAATGTTATAATTGGTACTTCGAACCATAATGCGGTGCAAATTTAATACAATTTTAATACGGTGTTAAATTGAACCCTGTTTCCGTTTAAGTTAAACTTAAGTATTGTGCAATCAAGTTAAAGAATGACAATATGATGAATGATACACTGTAAAAAATTGAGGATCAAACTCCAGTTAAAAGTGCCTATTTTTTAATATTATTCGATTTTGATGTCAGTAAGTGGGCCAATAAGTGGATGGGTGACCTTTTTGATCAGCCTGCGTTGGGACCGAGGGTGCATGGCATCGGTTTTCGTTAAACTGTTGTACCGTAAAGTGTTCGACTTCGCATGCAAGTCGTCGCGCTATCAAAGCAGGAGAGCCATCCCCTCTGCAGAGGATCAAAATTGCGATGGCATGTCTTCGGATCATATTCAGAGATGTTTCCCAGACCGTCGCCAATAGCCCATTGTGTTAGCTATTTAGGACATAAAGAAAAACATAGTCTCGTTCTGTTATGACGTCAGAGAAAGACAGCAAGTCATCCAGTATGTTTTTTTTTCAGGAAGGGTGGGATAAGGGACGAATATTATTGGATGTGTGTAATGATTGTTTTACGAAATTATTACTTTTCTGCGAATTATTATACACTGTAAAAAAATTCTGAATTAATTAACAGCAAAAAATACACGCACTCATGATGCCGGTACTTTTTACCATAAAATCCATTTTTACCGGAACATGTTACGGAATGAAGAATTTGACGTATCGGAATTCTTACAGTAACAATTACTGCAAAATCTTTGAATCACTCTAATTAAATAAATATTACTATAAAAATTACGTTAAAAATGGAGTTTATGGTTGGGGCACCCAAAATGCCTGTTTTTTTATACCTTCATCTGATTTGGAATTTTTCCCAGCTTCATCTTTGCAACATATTGCAGCAAATTAAAACTATATAATGGTTTAACACATACCAAAAGTTTTATTTGTGTAGCTTTGTGCCACACATTATTCAACTAGTGAAATATATTCAATGTATTTGATGCTAAAAGTTACAAGTGAAAAAATGTATACTTATATTTAGTGATTAATAAAAAAATTAAAAAGTTTATAAATGATCAACATGCGCATAACCTCAGAAATTGTAAAATATATGCTGATTTGTGACATTTAAATTAAGTATGAATTAGAAAAATTCGTGTAAAATTACCCTACTTTGATGGTAATAACATATTTTTTAAAAAATATATATATTTTAGTAAAACCAAATATACAGTATTCAAATCATTCATTTGGTAATTTTTAATATTTTCGCTCCTAAAGTTACGGTTTGAAAGAAATTCTGGTTTTTTAAAATTATAATCTTTATTACCGCGCATTTATTAAAAAATACGAAACTGAAAAATAAAAATCTAAGGGAATAAAAAGTTTTTCTGCCATGCTCTAAGGTATGATGATAAGATTAGCAAATTTTGGCACATTTAACAAAATTTTTTAACATATTACAAGATATTATAGAACCATATTGGGTCATTCCAGTGTCACGTGTAGAACAATTTCGTGGGCATTTTTTTAACACTAGATTGGCCAAGGAAGTCATTTTGACTGTTTTTTAATTTCAATTAGAAAAACAATGATGTATATAATGACGCAGTTACTTAGAATTCTGTGACTTTCCGGACAACATACAATTTTTTTATTGTTAATATTCACTAATAATTTGTTATATAACAGTAAATAATATTAAAAATTAATTTTAAACAAATTTCTTTTCACATTAGTTATTTTTTCACAATTCAGGCATTTTGACTGCTTTTGGGCAATATAGGTATATACTAAGTTTAAGTCTTTCTAGTGTTATTGAATTTCAGCATAATATATTAAGTAACTTTAAAAAATGAAAATTTTATAAAGTGCATATAGTACTCTATTTTTGTTTACAATTACAACTCTTTTCAAAGTCATAAAATACAATGATTATAACAAGTCAATGAAGTGTCCCATGCGGAATTACATTAATGTAATTTTTGAAATAAATCCATGAATTCTGCCAATTCAAAGAAATTATTTAAGCAATTATTAATTATTTTAATAATTATTTTAAGAATTATTAATTATTTTTTTAACGTCAGAAGTATACTTCTGTAAATGAGTCTCAATAATTTAAATATGTTCGAATTTTCATTTTCATTGCAATTAATTCTTAAGTGTGATAGTTTTGCAGGTGTGGGACATCTAGTAAGATTTCACAGTGTCCCGTACGTGATAGTTAACAGGAAAACAATTTCAAACTTACTCTTATTCCATTGTAGATTTTCGTTAAGCAGTAAGTACGAAGCTTTATATTATTTTTAACAACTAATGCATTTTTTTACTTAACTTTCATTAAGGCAGAATGAAAAATGGAATTTCTATGTCCTGTTTTTAAAAGAGTATAAGACAATTAAGTAGAAAGAAAATTTTCCAAATATTTATTCAAATTAATTTTTTATTAAACCTGAATTTTGTTGACAATTATGGGCGCAGATTTTGCTTTTCAAAATCTGTTGTCTACAATATGGGGTACAGTCAGAGGAAAAGGACCATTTGTATATTTCAGATGAACCTCGTTCTTCATGAATAATTGATGATTGAAATGTATGTCCAGTATTTTTCCTGGATATAATTTAAAGTCAAGCAATCACCCAGTCCCCTAGTTGAAGAGTCAAATTTTCAACTTGATGTTTATCATCATAATAAATTCATTCCTCATCACCGGTATTGAATTTGAGTGCATTTTTATTTGTTTTCCCACCATATCATATGATATTCTCTTATACATGTTACATTTAATACGGTTTTAAGAGGTTAGCTGGTTACAATTTAGTTTTTTACTTGTACTGAATCTAAAAAGAATACTTCAGTATTTACAGCAAGTGTGGGTAGCAATTAGGCAAAATCTTTTGCTGAATACATTATGAGTACATTTTGAACCATCATATTTTTGCTAAATGGACTATAGATGAACTTTAGGTAATAAAAAAAAACTAAAATAACTATACATATAAAACTAATAAAACATAATTTTCAAACGATGTTTTATTTGTAGCAAATGTGGATGGCAATTTGGCAAAATCTTTTGCTGAATGAATAATGAGTACTGTTTGAGATATAATTTTTTGCCAAATGGATTATAGAAGAATTTCGGATAACAAAGAAAAACAATGCTCTACATAATTTTCAAACGATGTTTTTTCAAAGAATTTAAACAAATGGTAATTGAGGTAAGAATTTGAATGTCTTTCTTGCAATTTAAAAAGCTTAGCAAATTCTGTTTTTTACTTATATTGGTTACTTATTTTTAGCTATTAAATAACTTTTTATTTCTCTCTATATTCTTATATACGGCTACTATTTTGACTCTTATTAAGTTTTGCTAAGTTTTATTGAGCAACGCTTCTTACAATTTTTTTAAGATTTAATTTATTGCTACTTAGAATTTTAAAATTGATATTCTATATTGAATTTTGCTTAAAAGAGCCATGGGAATTATTTTCATTTAGCATTATTTGTTTTTTCGCATATATATTAATTTAAATCGGGAAAAAGTAAAAGGTTTATCTGGTTTCATAGTTTAAAAAAACTGCTTATTTGTGATGTCACGCGCGGTATAATGAGTAATAAGAATTTTTTCTCCTTTTATGAGCGCTGAATAAATTTAATTCGTTCACTAACTAGTATGGTTAAATTGTTGTTTAAAAGTAAAACTTGATTTAGCTAGCTGAAATTGAAAACAAAACATATCTTTTCTGCGTCACGCGGGACAGCTGTTCTCTGTAGGTTAAATTGCTTATTGCTAGAATGTAAAATTCTCTAAAATAATAAGTAAAAATTCTCTAAAATAATAAGTAAAAATGATTACGTTTTCTAGATGTAGTTGATTAATTTGATAAAATAAAGTTTAATTGCTCAAACATGATGACGAATATAGAGATTCAAATGCACACCTTTGTTCTTTCCAAAAACCATACTTTCCTGACAAATAAAAACATCTTGCAATTTTATTAATTTGAAATCTTAACATTTAAATAACATAAGATTTGGTTTAAGAAAATAAAGATTTTTTTTTAAAATTTTGTTTTCCCATTATGTGGAATGACCCTATTGTTAATTTTATCAAAACCATCAACAAAGACCATTGACTTATAGTATAATGAAATCAAGTTATTGTTTAACTGTGCATCATAATAATGTTTTAGCAAAATGGTTCAACAAATAATATTTCATAGATTACGAATTGTAATGTTTTTATTTAACTTTCCCTAATAATGTTGCAGCAAAATTGAACATTATAATCAACAACTTAAAAGTTTTATTTGTTGAGTTTTGTGCCATCCGCCGAATCGATTACCAAAAAAATATTGCATATACTTGATGTTGCACATTATATTTATTCATTTTGGGATGAATTGTGTTATCACAAATGAAATTTGTATTTATATTTGGTTAAAATAATAATAAAACTAAACTGTTTAACCACGATCAAATTTGTATAAATTTTTTTTTATCAATTTTCAATTTCATAGAATATTTTTAAGATATACAAATGCAATTTTTCAACATAGAATTTTGTGTAAATCTGAAAAACATACTCGAATCTTATATTATATAACCGGAGTGGAACTGCCGACCTAATTCTGCATTAACAACTGTCAATGTTTAACTCCGTAGCCTTGTAATTTTGAGCCCAACTCAGAAAACAAGGAAACTCCTATATCAAGCATTTGGTAAAACTATTCTTCATGGGAGTCTTTTTTGAGGGAACTAACCCACATTTGCGTTACATGAAGAAGGAAACCATAAAAACCTCCTATGGTTAGGCTGAAAAGAAGGATATTGTAATCTATGATCCGCCTACAGTTCAGGATACTTTACGTCAGCATTGTGCTCGGTATGAGCCGGAGGAAGAATTCGTATCAACCAACCACAGCTGGGATGCGAACCTGGGTGATATCATTGGGAGGCGAAAGCTCTATCCCTTGAGTCACCGTAACTTGAATTCTCGCAAAGTAGAAATGAGGCATTCAGGGTTTATCCTCTAGATGTACTCTTTCTGAAAAAATAGAGGGATTTTTTATAGATTTTATCTAACGTTAACCATTATGCTAACCTAATTTTGTACTCCTAACGAACAATGAGATTTGTATTGAAGATTTTGCGCATGTGCTCTATAGCTTTAATGTTAGAGTTAGGGGGTACCATTACGCTTTAAAAAATCTTTCTAATGATTCAACGTTGAATGGTAATATTGATACTTTGAACCATAAAAACGATATCCCTACTACCCTCTAATGCAGGGCTGTCCAACTGGCGGCCCGCCAACTTCTTATTCAGCATATTTCTTTTTTCGAAATTTTATGGTAACAAGAAGCATCCGAGACTACCATTCTTGGTCAAGCCGAGATCCCCGAAGTTTCCTCTTGATCGCTCTTTCACTCCTTTCATTGTATTGGGAGAAAAAGGTACAGGACATCCACAAGTCAAGAGCAGTCCTACCCTGCACGCTGGTGTTATACAATATTGCCTCGCGTTAGATAGACAGTGAGAATCGAGTGTTCCAGGACCGCTAGGAAACCCAGTATTTCATCACGAATAGAAAGGACAAACTTCAGTGCTTGATTTGTATGCAAGTTGTAATTGTGTGCAAAGAATATAATGTCAAAAGGCATTATGCGAGTCTTCACGAAGGGAGCCACAGTAAATATCAAGGAAAAGAAAGATCTCTGATAGTTTCAGAACTGAAATCAAAACTACAAAAACAAGCTGGGATGTTTACTCAAGTAAAATCTTATCAGTACAATGCTTTGCATGCTTCGTGTGCAATTTCACTTGAGCTTGCTAAAGCGAAAAAACCTTACACTGATGGCGTCGTTGTTAAAAAGTGTGCTGCAGAAAAGGCAAAAGCATTTGATGATAGCAAAATGGCTAAGCATTTTGATTCAGTTTTCCCATTAAAATGTAAACAAATTGTTTTATAATCCTTCTGTTCCATTGTTTTAAAAATAATAATTCAACTATTAATTGTTATTGTATAAGAGGTTATTGTTCAACTTTTTCAAACTGCGGCCCGCCAGGTGATCAGTGACCGGAATTCTGGCCCGTGGGCTCTTTGCAGTTAAACAGCCCTGCTCTAATGTATATATGTATGTATAACGGAATGCATGCATATAAACGAATATGTATGTATATATATGAATATATGTATATATAGATATGAATGTATAATGTAATGCATATCCTTCTAATGTATACATTTCCCCTTCATTTTTGGAAATGTTTCTGAAAACATATATTAAAGGTGGGCATCGTAATAAAATAAACATTTTAATTTACGAATACAGCAAATATTCTTAGATACAATTAATTCCACAAATTTCTTTACAATAAAAAAAAAATCAAAAGTTAGACTGTCTGAAATCAAAAATCCTTCTTAAAAGTTTTAAATTTTTTCTTTCTGTTGGCATTAGTCAAAAAAGAATTTTCGTTAAACAACTTTAGCTTAACTACAATTAAACATATGGAATCAGTTCTAATTAGACTTGAAGAAACTATTTTTACTTGTCAAACAAACAACAAAGAGTGTTTTAATTAATTAAAGTTTTGACTAGTGTTGTAGAAAAAGATTAGCTCTATGCACAAGTGGAACGAAATTTCTTTGAAATTGTAGAAAGCTTATCTTAATTAAAGCCAATGTTAATTCAACAAATAGATAAAAAAAAAACGAAATCCTTATTTGAAGGATGGATTTAATTTAAAATCACTTTCAGTACACATATGTTTGAGTATTAAAGAACAATAGTAACATTTAAAGAGTGGAATAAGAAAATTAAAATAACCGATCTTTCGAGTACAGGTGTCAAAACTGTTTTTGATTTTTCGGAAGTTTTGATATTTAATTTAAACTTTTTTTATTACAATCCAAAAAAACTTTATTTTAAATTTTTCCACACGAAGAGAATTATATTAAATATATAATTATATATTTAATAAAGTTCCAACATATTTTTAAAAAAAAATAGTTTTTAATAATTAATTTATCATTTTAATTCTTAATAGAGAAACAAACGAGCTAATTTCTAAAGGTTCAATTATTTAAATAAATATTCTTTTCAAATAAGCAAAAATTCAAAAATGTGCACTTGAAATTTTCATGTAAATTTTTTATCGAAATTGTGAAAGTTGATCTTTTTGAAACGTTTACCGTACCATTTAAAATTGCATACTTTAAAATGCTGTGAAATTTTTTTTTATATCGTACCATTCAAATTGTTATTAAATAAAGCAATAAAAAAATAATAATAAAGTTTAGTTTTAGCATGTAATCTTTGCATAAACGAATTGCGTGGAAATATTTTTCAATTCAATTGAAAAGTTATCGGTATGGCAAAATAAGCAAAAAGTAAAATTAATATTACGGGGTCAAAACTTTGGATCGCTCTCCTGATCCAACTATTGGGACCATATTTCCCTGATAACGGCTACTCCCTACTTTAGTTTGGAGGTCAGAAATGTGAATCCGTTGAAAATGTGTACGTTTATTCTGAGAAAATACGTTTTTGTGTCTGATTTCGTAATTTAAAATATAATCTACGCTAATTATTTAGCATATTCGAAGTCATCCCCTCGAACCATTAGGATTGAGTCCTAGAAAATGAAGATATGATCATTAGATCAAAAGTTATTCAGGATGGTCCATTTATTTATTTATTATTATTAGGTAAAACTAACAATAAAATAAGGTTTTATTACATGCGATAAAATTTAGTAAAAGTGGTAAAATGGAGTAATTTTATCATGATACTTTAGAGCAAGTCGTAAAAACTGTTTAATCGGTGAAATATACTTTTCAACTTTGTATTATTTACTAAATGTCTGGTAATAAGAGCTAAAATTCGGAAATCCAGAATTTCTGGTATACCACGTTACCATGTGAACGGAAAAATTACCAAATAAATGGTTTAAAAACAGCGTATCATGGTTTTACTAACCAGAATTATGGTTCTTGTCCCCAGAAACGTAATCAAAATACAGAAAATACAGTATAGAATTTTAAACCTGCCTATTTGCATACGGAATTTAGATTTTATATATATATATATATATATATATATATATATATATATATATATATATATATGGAAAAAATGGAATGGAAAAAATCGTGGTAAAAAATGGTTCATCTAAATTAAATAGCACAAATATTTTTAATTATGTTTCGAACATAAAAATTCAGGAAATTTTTATGTTCAGGAACTTTGAAGAAAGATTTAATAATATAAAATTCTAATACAGTAAACAATTTAATGCAAAAGTATTCCCTGTTGTCCTGCTTTTAATGATTATAATTTCTCTTTTGAAATAATAATAATAAAGAAAATCTATTTTTTGATTTAAGGGAAAATCGGACGAAGCCGGATATTTTTTTGCCCTAAGGAGCGCCAAGAACAAAATTGCTCAATTTTTTATTTGTATGATAAAATAGCTCCTTAATATTAAAAATAGAACTTATTTAATGCAGGAAAACTGTAATTTTGAAGTGTAAATAAATTATTTTTTCTACTGAAATATATATTTGTAACAATAAAATAATATTATGACCTTCTTACACTGAGAAACATACATCTATTAAGAATTCAACATTGAGTTATTTGATCAGATTAAAGAAAATAAATCACAAATAAGACTTAAGATTATTTGCCACTGCGATGCTAAAGGCCTCTTATGATCTTTGTTTACAGTTGAAACATTGTATCCAGTCATTTGCGCTGTAAAAAGTTTAGGGTATCTTTCACCAAAAATAGCAGCAACTTTACACAAAATTAGTGTAAAAATACCATTAAGAAGTGATAGTTTAAAAAAAAAAAAAAATAGCTGCTACGCAGACACCCACAATAAAATATCAAGAATGCTCTTTTACTCTGCTTTGTGTAAAGTAGCTGCCACCATGTTTTGAGCTCAATAGCATAAAAATTTATGTTTATAGTAAGATCAAATATACAAGCGAGTCAAAGTTAATTTTACGATGCATTAAAAAGTAAGAATCATTAATTTAGAATGCATATTAACTAAGTCTTAAAATAAAATCAGATTTCAAATCAGACTTACGCATAGAATAGAGAGAATATTAGGACAAATTCGAACTCGGCTCAATTGAACTAAGATGAATAGATAGCATACATTATATAATCATAACTCGTTTCTTCGATATTTAAACTTTAAAATATAATTTTCCTTATTACAAAACTAAAAACATACGAACATATTTTAACGGCAAATGTTTGTTTCTGATGATGAATAGAATCGTAGAATCTCACCAGCTCATTCTGATTTGCAAACAAACTACTCAGGTGATATTCAACACACGCCAACTTGTTTTTGCAAGTGAAGAATATGGTGAGGAAGAGCAAGAATTTGGTGTAAGCTAGTGTTTAGATTTAAATTATATCCTTTGAATCATATATCAACTCTCAATTTAGTGTGGACCTGGAATAAAGTGTTCCGTCTCACAGTATTTTGAGTTGCTTAATATCATACTCGGAAAGATCCTCTGCTTTTGCAATGTTTGAATATTGATTTGAAGTATTGTGAAAATTATCTTCATGGCTTTCATGGACTGAAAAAAAATCCCGGTTTTATA
This sequence comes from Parasteatoda lunata, assembly GCA_949128135.1. Classification (NCBI taxonomy): domain Eukaryota; kingdom Metazoa; phylum Arthropoda; class Arachnida; order Araneae; family Theridiidae; genus Parasteatoda; species Parasteatoda lunata. The sequence goes on from OX421979.1 coordinate 30,965,995, forward strand.
AAACTGTTTCATTCAACAGACTAGAGGCCTAGAACATTTTAAAAATGACGCAAACATCTTTAAAATAGTCTGTTTTAATAATTGTAAGCAGTGCTAATAAAAAGTGCAATTGGCTGGTGAATTCCCCTTTTCAAGCAATTAGAAACTGCAGAATTAAATTTGTGGGGAAAAAATCGATGGAAATTTTAACAATTGTAAGCAGTACCAAAAGAGGCGCAATTAGATGTTGAATTCTCCTTTTCAAGCAATTAGAAACTGCAGAATTAAATTTGTGGGGCAAAAATCGATGGAAATTTTAACAATTGTAAGCAGTACTAAAAGAGGCGCAATTAGATGTTGAATTCCCCTTTTAAGCAATTAGAAACTGCAGAATTAAATTTGTTGGGAAAAAATCGATGGAAATTTTAACAATTGTAAGCAGTACTAAAAGAGGCGCAATTAGATGTTGAATTCCCCTTTTCAAGCAATTAGAAACTGCAGAATTAAATTTGTGGGGAAAAAATCGATGGAAATTTTAACAATTATAAGCAGTACTAAAAAAGGCGCAATTAGATGTTGAATTCTCCTTTTCAAGCAATTAGAAACTGCAGAATTAAATTTGTGGGGAAAAAATCGATGGAAATTTTAACAATTGTAAGCAGTACTAAAAGAGGCGCAATTAGATGTTGAATTCCCCTTTTCAAGCAATTAGAAACTGCAGAATTAAATTTGTGGGGAAAAAATCGATGGAAATTTTAACAATTATAAGCAGTACTAAAAGAGGCGCAATTAGATGTTGAATTCTCCTTTTCAAGCAATTAGAAACTGCAGAATTAAATTTGTGGGGAAAAAATCGATGGAAATTTTAACAATTGTAAGCAGTACTAAAAGAGGCGCAATTAGATGTTGAATTCCCCTTTTCAAGCAATTAGAAACTGCAGAATTAAATTCGTGGGGAAAAAATCGATGGAAATTTTAACAATTATAAGCAGTACTAAAAGAGGCGCAATTAGATGTTGAATTCTCCTTTTCAAGCAATTAGAAACTGCAGAATTAAATTTGTGGGGAAAAAATCGATGGAAATTTTAACAATTGTAAGCAGTACTAAAAGAGGCGCAATTAGATGTTGAATTCCCCTTTTCAAGCAATTAGAAACTGCAGAATTAAATTTGTGGGGAAAAAATCGATGGAAATTTTAACAATTATAAGCAGTACTAAAAGAGGCGCAATTAGATGTTGAATTCTCCTTTTCAAGCAATTAGAAACTGCAGAATTAAATTTGTGGGGCAAAAATCGATGGAAATTTTAACAATTGTAAGCAGTACTAAAAGAGGCGCAATTAGATGTTGAATTCCCCTTTTAAGCAATTAGAAACTGCAGAATTAAATTTGTGGGGAAAAAATCGATGGAAATTTTAACAATTGTAAGCAGTACTAAAAGAGGCGCAATTAGATGTTGAATTCCCCTTTTCAAGCAATTAGAAACTGCAGAATTAAATTTGTGGGGAAAAAATCGATGGAAATTTTAACAATTATAAGCAGTACTAAAAGAGGCGCAATTAGATGTTGAATTCTCCTTTTCAAGCAATTAGAAACTGCAGAATTAAATTTGTGGGGAAAAAATCGATGGAAATTTTAACAATTGTAAGCAGTACTAAAAGAGGCGCAATTAGATGTTGAATTCTCCTTTTCAAGCAATTGGAAACTACAGAATTAAACTTGTGGTAAAAAAGCCCTAACTTTTCTAATCAAATTTTTCAAAACGCTGATGTCGACATCCAAATGATCTACTCTATGTTTCAAATTCATCAAAAAGTACCGATGCGATTGTATGCAACCAGTTTCATGTTATTTCAAATGAAAAGCAACAGTTGTTTAATCTGCTGAAACATTAGGTCCCGATTGAATGTACAAAATCAGCTTTTTGATAATCTTACCTTTTCTTTTTCATTTATACATTGCCTGAAAAAAAATTAAGTCTGTTGGAAAGCTAATAATCTGAAATAATGAACGATAAACACAGAAGTATTTCCTAAGAAAGAGTTGTTATTAATAACTTCTGTTTTATAATAATAATGATGAAAAAAATGCAACCGTTGTTTTAAAATATTTTTTCTCGAAGATTTTAGCAGTTTGTTGGTAAATGGCTTCATTTAAATTAATTTTCATTTATCTTTTTGAACCAGGCATCATCTGAAAATATTCAGGATGTAGATTTCGGCCATCGGAGGGTTAAACGGTCTAAAATAGAAAATTGTTTATCTTAAAAATAATTTCTAAGTTCTGTTTATTATTTATTATAACTTGTATTTTGAAATACGTAATTATGATTAAAAAAATAGCAATCCTTTGTATATATTTTGACACACGGTAGGATATATTTTGACACACATAAGGAAGTATTTTGCCGACAAATGGTTCATCTAAATTAATTTGCTTGAAATTCTTTTGAATGTTACATTGCCTAAAAGAATTCAGAAAATCAGCTCAATAATTTATTTATCATAACTTAAAAAAATAATAATAAAAAATAATGTTTTAAAAAATAATAATAAAAAGATGTATTCTTTTATTTAAAAATTCTTTTGCTGATAAAATTTTAAAGGAAAGTATAGATTTGTTAAAAAATCTAAATTTGACTCCACGAATTATTTGGACAATACTTTTCTTGAAAGAATTCAGTTTGAACAAGTTCGGTTTTAGAGTTCATAATTTATTAATCATAATTTACGTTTTTAAATAATAAAATACAAATTTTTCCATTAAAAAGTTTTTACAGATAAAATTTTAATTAAAAAAAGTCTTTTCAAAAAATGATTAAAAATTGTTAATCGCCAATTAGAATCCATACATTCAACAATGTTTTTCATACAACATTATTCATTTTCCACAATGTTTTCCCTGAAAGAATCCGTCATGCCATGAAAATCATTTAAAGAAACATCTTTCATAGGGAAAGATGCAATATATAAATCCGAAATATCGCAATCCAAACATGGTAACAATTTCACACTACAACAGGTTTCAGATATACTGAGTTTTAGTATCTGATGTTAATTCACGCAGAAGAAATAAACTCACTTTTCTAAAGCGACAAATGATCTATAAAATAAAAGTTAACTTATTTAAAAAAACGAAAAATCATAAAACTAGACGCTGAAGCTTGTTTCTGAAAAACACTTGTTCGATATTGATAGCAAATTTATATTCGAATTTGGTTCACGTATCTTGCCTCAATTGGAGCATTAATAAAATATTCTCCAAGAATAGCTAAGAAAGTTTTTATAAAGTTAAAGAAAACAAAACTTAGCAAAATGTTTTATAGCGATAAAAAGATGAATTGTTTGTATGCTTAAAATGTTTATATATCAAAATGTTCTTTTTGAAAGTCATACTTTTTAATAAAATATATTTAAGTAATTTAAAAACAAATTGTTTTTCATTATAATATAACTTTTGCTAAAATCACGAGCTTTGTACTTATTTCGAGCCCCGAAGTGGAGTCATCGTTAAGGCACGGTAGAATACTGAAGTCAAGCATCACTGGCTGCGGTCAGTGTGCCGGTGGGTGACCACTTGGACCAGTCTACAATGGGACCGAGGGTGTGCGATATTGGTTCTCGTTAAAATGTTCTCGCTTAGGTCGTCGCGCTACCGAAGCAGGAGTGCCATCCCCTCTGCAGAGGATCAAAATTGTGATGTCATGTCTTCGGATTATCCTCAGGGATGTTTCCCACACCGTCGCCAATAGCCCATTGCGCAGCTCTAGTGCGACGTTAATAAACTACAGCACAACTAATTTCAAAGACTTAAATTTTTGTCTTTAATTTTCCATCTTTGTGACATATTTAAAATTATCTTTTAAAACTAATAAAAAGTTTATAAAGATTATGAAGATTTCAAGTAAAAATGATAGTTTACTTATCTACATATAAAAACAAAGAAATCTAAATTTAATATAAATGTTACCCTGTAAGCCCCAAATATAGTGGGTACACTCTCGGAAATAAAAAACTCCGACTTTTGAGGAGTTAATGTTGTATTTCGTTAATTATGACTATTATGAGAATCATTTCGTCAGGAAATCACGTGATTTGCGATGAAACTCGAATTCTCAAATATAAGACGAAAATATTTCCTCAATTTGGAACTTCATCGCAGTGCATTCTGCAATATTATTAACTAGAATGACAAAACTGGAAGGAAGACTAGAAAATCGAAAATACAGTGACGAAACGTTGGTCTCGTGAAATGATGATCGCGGGTTCGAATACCGCTTCCGACATGCGATCTATAATTTATCTCTCTGTTCTGCTTGTCCTTCTTGTGTTGTTTCGACGGTATTGATCCTATACGGTTTCCACAATGAAGAGATTATTAGAAAAGTCTTAAAAATTTTGCGCTGAAACGTTTTTTTCTTTTTTCTTCTTCTTTTTTTTTCTTTTTGGAAAGAAATGAAAAGTACGAAATATTTATTTAATTTTGACGAAATTTGTTCCCTGAGGGAGTTACGATAGCTATTTTGTCACTAAAACGAAATTTTTGCACGAAGCATATACCAGGAAACATTTTCGCCCAAAAGGATGCAAGTTTTGTGCAATTTGAGCATCCATTTCTTTACAGTGCATCGACATCGATCGATCTCAATAATCATCCGGTGAGAATCGATATCACTTAGTAGCTTTGGTTGAATGTCCAGAATACTTACTACATTCTATTTGATATTAGTTGAGTTGATATTCATAATATCCGATTAGAAAAAAATCAAGTAGGTACTCCCATAATTTCTCGTTGTTGACCAAAAGGATCATGGAGCTAAGCAATGTGATCAGCCTTTCGTACATGATACTGCCAGTACTTTCCATAACTCAGTTATATGATTTTGAACAAGAACCTACATAATTTTTTTGAAATTTTTTTTTCTTTGTTTTTTTACAGAAATATTATACTGTATAGGATGGTTTACAGGATTCAAACAAGTAGAAATTTCCTAAAATAAAACTGGTAGATCAAAAAAGTCTTACTCCTATTGGGATAAAATTTCAAATTTTTCAAAAAACAAAAAATCATTATATATTACTGAAATTATTTGTAACAAGGTTTATGTTTCATCTAAAAAAATGGAATTGATTCTAAAGGTGGACTCAGAAGTAAAAAATTGGTTTTCACAACACTAGAGAAAATAATAAAAAAAAAAAACATAAAATCAACACTCTTTTGATCGGTACTCTAACAAGGAAAACATGAATGTAGTAGAATCCTTTTTATAAATATGTACTCAAAAATCTTTTTCTGAAAAACTAGTCTCTTTACTATGGTTCTTTATCAGCACTTTGACACTTTGCAATTTTTTTCTTTTTTTATGTTTGGAATAAAATATAAGGTGATAGTTAGAAATGCCTTTCCTTTATTTATATATATATATATATATATATATATATATATATATATATATATATATATATATATATATATATATATATATATATATATATATATATATATATATATATATATATATATATATATATATATATATATATATATATATATATATATAAAGAAACAGACGTTGAGATGTTGCTTACAAAGCTTTTATAAAAATGAAGATTTTTAAAAAGGAACATAGTTTTTATTTAATTCTTTGCATATTACAGATTTTGAAATAGGTTTTGCAAGAAACACGCTTGAATTTTATGATAATAGAAAGCTATTGTACAGCTTTTTTATATACTTCAATAAATAAAATAGAACAATGTTTTAAAATGTAATAAATAAATAAATAAAAAATTTATAAATGAATGAACTAATTTAGTAAATTAAGTGATTTAACCAATTAAATTAGTAAATAATTTGACTATTTATTATTACTTAATTAACTAGAGTTACTTAGTAATTATTTTCTTACTTTTAATTCTGAATTTCTTTTAATTAAACTTGACATGACAACAAATTTGCGTTCAATATATTATTTTACGGTTCATTTTCGATCTGCATCATAAAATGCTGATTTTTTTTTTGTCGTATGCCTGTTTAGGCAGAGGGGGTGCCATTGATATTGTTTTTCAGTGGCGACACCTATGGCCGAGAATTCGACTTCTGCCACACCATTCACGCAACCACAAACCCGTTTATAGGGCGGGTCACATTCACACACACAAAGGAGAAAGGACATGAGACACAGAGAGAGAAAAAAACATCCATGCCTAGCCCGGGATTCGAACCCAGAACCTTTCTGATGTAAAGACAGTTCCCTGCCCCCTACACAGGCCGGTCAGCAAATTATGCTTTTTAGTGAATAATAAGCTATATTCATAACTGCAGTGTGTTCTCGAGAAATAATCTGATGTAAAGACAGTTCCCTGCCCCCCTACACAGGCCGGTCAGCAAATGATGCCTTTTAGTGAATAATAAGCTATATTCAAAACTGCAGTGTGTTCTCGAGAAATAATCAAGTCAAGTTTAACCTATCGTAAGCGAACGGCCTTTATGCTTTATTCTGAAAATGGCGCAAAACGTCAATATGGAGAAATTCTCAGATACTATTTTCAGAAAATGAAGAACATTTGTAGTTTATTTAAAAACTTACTCTAACAATGCAGCTCATAAAAATTAGCTCATAAAAATTTGCCAAAGAATCAGAATAAGGCATAGATTTCAATAATTTTCATCGGGGTGGGAAACAGTCACTAAATTGGCGATTTTGAAAAAAAGTTTAATAAACTTTTAAATTATCTAAGTAACTTGTCTGCTCTAAAACCCAGATAATTCTATACGGCGAAATGGTCAATATAGTTTGAAATTATAGCTTTGATTCAAGTCTAAGGCGCTTAAACGCTTAAACCAAGGCTTTTTTTTTTTTATTTTTTTTTTTTATGTATTGCTTGGGAAAAAGCTTCAAAAGATCAAGTTAGAGAAAATAATTCTAATACCCTATTTTAAGTAACAGCCGACCGGCCTGTGTAGGGGGCAGGAAACTGTCCTTGCATCAGTAAGGTCCTGGGTTCGAATCCCGGGTAAGGCATGGATGTTTCTTTCTCTCCATCTGTGTTCTATGTCCTTTCTCCTTTATGTGTGAATGTGACCCGCCCTATAAACGGGTTGTGGTAGTGTGACGTGGGCGACGCAGCTCCACCGCCGTGGCTTCGCCACAGGTGCCCACTGGGTAACGAAAAGAGAGTTAGTAGTTCTGGCACTTTCCACATGGATAATAGTTCCAAGTGCCCGCCATTAAAAAAAAATTTAAAAAAATTAAGTAACTTAACTAAAATTAGCGTGGAGGATTAGCGTATATCAAGGAAAATTCGGATATATTTAAGCATTGCAAATTGTTAACGCATGTTAAACAACAATTTTAAAAATATATAGGGGAGAGGGGGGCACATGTAAACAAATTTTTTTATTTCTTCATTTTTCAAAAAACATCATAAATTTCTCACAGTAAAGAAGTCCATATGTTTAAATAGTCTTTTCTTTGTCTTATGGAATTTTTTGAGATTTTTCAATAAAATCTTTCTTTACTTTATGATATTTTAGAAAAATGACTTCAATTGTTCACATGTGCCCCTATAATGGGGCACGTGTGAACATGCCTGGAGCAGATATGAACAAGATTAAAAACACAAAGCAATCATCATATTTAAAAGAAAAAAGTATTTTATATAACAGATATAGAAACACATTATACTGAAGGGGTTGTATCTTACTACGGGATTTTATTGGGTTTATTTGTTTATGAGAATTTATTGGGTTAATTTCGTCAATTGGGTTTCTCGCAACTTCATGTTCCTCAGGAGTTGTAATGGGCCTTTTTCTTTCTTCTCTGATACTCTTTCATGCTTTTTTTTTTTTTTTTTAATTTTTTCTATCGTTTCATTTTTAGTTTTAGCAATTCTATCTTTCTCAGGTGTATCAGTTAATATGCGCGATTTTTCCTTTTCGCGTTTTTGTTTCTTTAAGTTACTTACTTGGGCTTTTGGAAATGGTCGGATTGATTCTGGTGTAGGACAAGTGCTGTTGGCACTACTGTTGAGATCATTGTCAACATTTTCTGCCTGACCATTAGCAAATTTTTAATTTACTAATGACCATTAGTAATCATAAATTTTTAAAAGAAAAAATTAACAATTAATTAACTAATTATGGAAAAATAAATAATAATAATTTTAAATGTATACATATTTTTTAAACTTATAATATCACGAGAATAATTATCTTAATACTATGTAGGGGCACATGTGAACTGTTCACATCTGCCCCAGATGTTTTGTTCACAAGTGCCCCAATCATCTTTCATAAACCTAACTTGAAAAATAAAGAATTGTTAATTAAGTAAGAAATATAATAATTGTGATAAACATACATGAATGTTCATATAATAGTCTGCAATAGTTAATTTTAGCTTATTAGTTGATTTATACTATGTTTTCACTTGAAGAAGCGAGTGATAAAAGTATATACAACACCAGCTGATACAAAGAAATTGTCAGAATAGAATAACAAAATGGCTCATTGTTCTGAAAGTTTGGCAGAGAAGTAGGACTAGAACTGTCATCTATTGAAAATTTCTCAAGGTTTTTTATTTCAAATCATAGTGGTAAAACATACCATGTTCACATGTGCCCCCTGTTCACATGTGCCCCCCTCTCCCCTACTTAAAGCGATAAATAAAAAATAGCAAGCTTCGTAATTAGATTCTGATGATTAGTAGGAAAAATCAACCCTTTAAAAGCAAACTAAATAGTGTTTTTTTGTTTTTTGAAATAGCATTTAAATTACGTTCATTAATGTACCTTACATTTTTTTAGTCTTTAAACGAATTGCATCCTAATATTATTACATCAAAATAGTTTTAAAAATATTCTTAAAATATAGTTTTCAAAGTTATATACTTCAAGAAAAAGAGTTTACTTCTGCCGTTTTACATAAAATTAGAAAAATTTCTTTTAGTCACTGTCCTTTTTTAAACACTTGAATAAGTTCAAGGAGGAAACTTTTGAAATTATTTACTTACGTGATTGGGTAGAAAAATCAAGTGGTAATTGATTTTCAGAATATTGTTTTTGTCAAAGTTAAATTGGCACTATGTCTCCCTTAAACAGATTAGAAGGGATGAAAACAAAAAGAAAATAAACACTCCCACTTGAATTTAGGTTCTTGAAAGGAAAAATCAAACTGCTTCGAAAATATTCTTTCTTTAAAAATTGATTAACAAGATTAAAGTTTAGTTTTACTTTTCAATGTTACACTTGAAGTTTATCTTAATTGCTTAGTTCATAAATTTTTTTTTTTTAGAATTAGTAAAAAGCTTTAGTATCTGTCAATTATATTTAACCACAAAGTAATGCAATTAGTATGAAATTTCTCTAAATATGTGTAAGACTTGTTTTTTTCATTTTGAAAACTTTCATTACTTTGTGTAAAACATAAGAAAAAATAATATAATTTTAAAAACTTAAAGCCTGAATTTGAAAATATGTCCCGGAGGGTTAAAAACATATCAAACAATACATATGTACACGATGTCCTTAGAAAATTACTTAATACCCTTGGAGACTTTTAGAACAGTTTTTCTCAAAGCAATATGTTGAAATATAACTGTAATTGTTTCTGAAGTTGTGCTTTGCATCTATTGAACTTAAAATTTTTTGTACTTGTAGCTATGGATCAAAAAATAATAAAGTCTGATTTAAAATAATAAATTTTCTACTGAGTAAAATCGAAAGGAAGGAGGGTATAAAATTGGTTTTTTAATGAGCTGTAAAATTAAGAAAAGTATTCTAAAATTAATTATTTTCATTTCTAACGATATATTATAAAAAACACTTCTGGAAATTTAATAAGAAAAAAAATTATTTTTTATCTTGTTTCTAGATCTCGAAATAATGACTGTTAATTACCTATAAATACGCAACTGCTTTATAAAAACTAAACATATCCCTATTTAATTATTCATGATAATTGAACATTTGTTTGTATTATTTCATAAAAATCATTAAAATGGGCATTAAAATAACAAAAAGCAACAAAATTTCCGTAGAATTTGTCACTTAATGCAACATTGAAATTGCTTTTTTTTTATTTCTTCTCATTTTCAAGTATATCTAACTTTATGATGCAAGATAAATACGTATTTGAAAATTCTAACTACATTCCTTTCAAACCATTCATGTGCTTAATGTTTAAGCATAAATTTTTCCTAGCTGCCTGTATGAGTACATTACTTGACAGTAATTTATTTGCTTAATGTTCTTGTATTACAGTATTTTTCATGATTCGATAAAATGATGCCTTTTTGTTATTTTTCGCATACAGTTTTTGGATGTTATGAATAAAATTTATTATATTTAGATTTAAACTACCCAAACGTTTTTTTTTTATTTTTTTATTTTTTTAATGGCGGGAATTTGGAACTATTGTCCATTGGCCACAGAAAGTGCCAGAACTGCTAATTCTCTTTTCGTTACCCAGTGGGCACCTATGGCGAAGCCACGGCGGTGGAGCAGCGTCGCCCACGTCACACTACCACAACCCGTTTATAGGGCGGGTCACATTCACACACAAAGGAGAAAGGACATAGAACACAGAGAGAAAGAAACATCCATGTCTTCCCCGGGATTCGAACCCAGAACCTTTCTGATGCAAGGACAGTTCCCTGCCCCCTACACAGGCCGGTCGGCCTACTCAAACGCAGTAGTTTTTTTAAAAATAATATTCTTGATTGTGGAGTACAAGACTCTTAAACGACAACACAAAGTCCATTGAATTACTAAATTATGGTACTGTTCAATATTTTTGGCCAACAGCTATTGCATTTCACAACTCAGTTTCTCCATTTATTTAGACGATTTATTAACTCAACTTTAAAGTTCTTGTATATAAAACAGCCATTTTAGAAATATCACTACAATTATAACGTCTACATTGAGAATTCTGGTAGTCTAAACTACCCGAATATGTAATAGATTCTCTTTGTTTCTGGCTTTATGGGGTTTACCAAAAAGATCGATAATTTTTATTGAAGTGATTTGGAAATGCTTTTGGTAAAATTAGGAATAAAATATAGTTTTGTAGTAAGTGATAAAATTTGGTAAATATGGTAAAATTTGATAGTTTTATCATGATGCTTTAGGGCTTGACATAAAAAACTATTTATTCAGTTAAATTTACTTTTTGTTTCGAATATTTTATAATAAGGGTGGTAATACGAACTATAATTTAAAAAATTAGAGATTCCAGTAAATCGTTAGGAACGGAAAAATCACAAAATAAATTATTCAAGAAAAACATTTTTTAGTTTTGTAAAAGAATTTTTTTTTTTTTTTTGTTGACGGAAATGAATTTTATCATTTTATCAGAATTCTATTTGCCAAGTATATTGTTTTGGTCATTATTAAAAAAGATTCATATGAAAACAATAAAATCGAAGATTTTTGTTGTAACCTAGTTAAAAGGAACACAGTAATAAGATTTTTTACATACTTTTGCTCATTATTAAAAAAAAATCAATCGAAACCACAAAAAATGGTCCTATAGAATTTATAATTGACAACGCCACAATTTTGAACGATTACCATTTTTCTGCTTCTATAATCTCCATAATTTATTAATTTAAATGCAAACAATTTTGATATGTTTTCACTATTTCGATAGGGATTCAATGAGTAATTTTATGATTTACGTTTGGTTCATAATTTAAAACCACTCAAAAAGACTTCAAATCAGCAAATTAGCAAAAATCATTCTATATTTATAATTAATTAATTTATAATAGAATGCTAATGATTCATTTTCCCCTTCAATTTTTATACTCTAATAATTAATTATCAATCCATTTATAAAGTCTTATAATGCAACATAATTATTTTAAGACAAACAGCAAGCAAAGTTATTGTTGCACATTTTTATATAAATTAAATAATTTGCTTTATAATTTAAATTTATTAATTAAAAAACATAAAACTAACTATGAAAGAAATGTAAAATTTCATATGATTTTTAATTAAATACGCTATTTCGAATGCTTGCGATTCCTCATTCAACTTCAATCTTCTAACTTCTCTAAATAATTTATCATACTAAATAAAACTCTTTGATATAAGAGTTTCGCAAGGAAAACAATATTTAGATTTACTCTGCAGGCTTGACAATAAACATGTCTTCTAATGAACTTGTCCAACAACTTTGTTTATTAGGTAGCATAAGGCGAATATTGTCACGTCTTCTAATATTAATTATTGAAATTTTAATCAAGAGTCTAATTTAAAAGAAGTATTTTTAGGTGCTTACCAAGGACTAAAATTCGTAAAATGGGCATAAGTATTAAGACGAGTCGGTAGGGCACATATTAATAATGCTAAAACTAACCTTTTGCAATGTACCTTTTCTAAGAAACTACTTATGGTGTCACTTTGAAATTTCTTCTAGGTATTTGAGATTATATTAGTTGCATGCAGTATTAATGTTTTAGCGTTAGCAGGATTACTTCTTGAGTTACGAAAGATTTTCGCTCAAAAATAGTGAAACATTTTAAAAATTTAGTTCTCAGTTAGGCCGGGATAGTCTCGCTGGTAGGGCACTGGGCCCATGTCCAAAAGGTCATGGGTTCGATCCCCGCCGGCCAAAGACTCATTGTGTTGTAAATAGTCACTGATGCACGTTAAACCTGTCGGGTCACAAATTCCTCCATTTTCCCATAACAAATCAATACCTCTTGCGGTACTGATCCAGGAATTTCCTTGTCTTCTGGATTGGTTCAAAATTACAAGGCGACGGAGTTGAACATTTGTAGTCCTAAGCCCAAATTTGGGTCGGCTGTTTAACGACGATAAAAAAAAAAGTTCTCATCTCATAATTTTTCAAAAAAAAATTCAGTCAAAGATATACCTCAACAGTTATCATAGTATAAGCATGTATATGCAAATATTTTGTGAAAAAAACTGGAGCAATAAATTATACATCTGGTGGTACTGAATTGGAGTTTGATAATTCTCTGGTTCAGGTCAAAATTACGATCTGTGGATGAACGAAGGGATGTATGAATGGGTCCGCCTTATAAACGGGTGTGACAGAAGTCGAATTTTCGGCCATAGATGGTGCCACTGGAAAACAAGTACAATCATACCTCTTGCCTTAATGGCCTATGACAAAAACAACAACAAACTGAAACAATATCCTGTTTAGATGCTGAGAAAAGATACATCGAAAAAAGACAGTTTTAGCATTATTAGTATATGCCCTACCGACTCCTCTTAAACACGTTTAAAAGGAGTCGGATTTAGAAATAAAATGCATTAAAAAGTTTTGGTGTATGTTTATTAACTTACTTGGTGTTGAGAGTCACTAAAAGTTTTTACAGTGAATGAAGACACTTATTTTATTTACTTTTTTGCAGTTACTGCTTTAATTAATTACTTGTTCATTTTGGTTTGTTTAAAAAGGGATCCGTGATGACTCAATGGTGAAGAAATGGCGGTCATTGTAAAGAACAAGGGTTCGATCAAAGGAGGCGGCATTGAATCCCACACAGCTTCAGATCAATGCTTGCAACTTATCTTTGAAGAAAAGGCCGTCTATGCGCAATGCTGACTATGCCGTTGGGCAGTAAATTTTAGAGCATAACATCTTTGAATTTTGTTCCACTGCAGACTGTAGAGGAGGTGCATTATTTTATTCGCAGCCATTCTACCTTAGATAAGCACTTTAAAAAAAAGTCTTGATTGTTGAACCAAATGTAAAGAAAATATTAAAATTGAAATCTGGTATTTAATGTACTGATATTTTTTCAAATGAATAAATATGCAAGAAATGATTTCTCATTATGAAAAGATTTTTAGAGTGAAAAAGCGCCGCTGCCACTGTTGTTTTAGGAGTTTAACTTAGCATTACATTTTGTATTAATGCACAAAAACTCAGAAAGTTAACAATATAAAGATGCTCAGAAAAAATGAACTATGGAAGGATTATGATGGAATTAGAATTTCAGGTTCAATAATTAGTTCAAGGATTATTAATTGCTACACTTAAATTTTGAAATACAACTTTACATGCCAACAAAAATACAAGTTTAAACTTGAAATTTGAATTAACGAAGGACCGTTTTTACATGTAAACTTAAGTTATTGTTTCAAATGTCCTATTTGTTCGAAAATTATTTAGATTTTATGCGCAATTACCGTATATACTTTGTTGCAAAGAGAAGTAGGAATATATATATATATATATATATATATATATATATATATATATATATATATATATATAGTATATATATATATATGTGTGTGTGTGTGTGTGTTATTATATAATATAAGATCGTTGCCAAGAGGTGGAATAAAGCAGGGCAACAGGCTATTCGTGAATTATGTTTAATAGAGCATAATAATAGAAGAGCTAGTCATCCAAGAGATACAAAATTGAAGTGCTTCTGAACAAAATAAAGGAAAAAACTTGCAAAAAATCCAGGTGAACTTTCACTTAGTAATTACCCGGTGAACTTTCAAACGTTAGTAATTGCAATCGGTCCATAAAATAGGCTGAAGGAATAATATGGTTCTAACGGCTCGGTTAAAGGGAAATTTAAAGTGCAATAGGGAAAAAATAAAATTGAACAATTCAAGCTGATCCGTATGTAAAGTTCAGAATCCGTATGCTCTGATCCATATGTAAAGCTAAACATTTTATGCATTTTAAACTAAAAATACATAGGATTAGTTTTTTTAAAAAATCGCGCGTCGAGAGCTTTTTAAAGTATTGTATTTATGCTCTAAATTTATTACGTGCTTTAACGCAGTCAAACATTCAAAAAGTAACTGGAAAAAAATAATTATTTCTAGATTTAACTAAAAAAAACATAAGCAGACATAGTAAAGTATTCAAATCAATATTATGTACGACGGTAGAAAGATAGCGAAATAAAATCGTTTCCACTCCTAAATTCATATAAGCCTCAGAAACACCCAATTTATTCATGAAAATACGTGTCTGAAATCTTCCGCATCGAAATATTTCTGTTTATGTAATCCCCCCCTTCCCCCAAAAAAATAACGTTAACGCATCAACGTTAGAACATTTTCGAATCCAAAAAAAATTCTATGAATAGAATCTTTGATATATTTTTGATATTAAAAATGGATTATTGAAAGCAATCAAACAGGTCACTGATAAAGTGGTATATGTAGTATGATATTCTTAGTATAAATTTGTACCTGCACCTGAATGAATATAAATATTTTACATTCTACTGCTCTTTTGTTCAAAATATGCAAAAAAAATAACTAACTTTCTCAAAGTTTTCCTCTTAATGAGATCGTTTCCTGCGAAATGGTGAGATTGAACATTAAGAAAACGTCCATCTACATTTAAGAATTTTATAAAAAGCATTAGGCTGAATGCACTATATTGTTAACGCAATTCATCAGGCAATACAGCACAATATTAAAAAGTCTGAATCTACAAACAGGAATTGAGTTAGGGTGACCTGATTCACACTATATACACCTATCCCGTCACACAGTAACCGGTTTAAAAATTATATAAAAAATCTTGACGAACCAATCGCAATGTTACAGTGAATGAAAAGAAAGCTCATATAGCCTTTGGTTAACGCCAATATCGACTACTTTTAGAGCACAATTTATTCAAAATAAGCTCCGATTTCTAAAAATTGAATGTTACAAAAGATACCACATTTTTCAGTAATATTTACAATACAGATGAGAAACAACATCTCAAAATGTGAAGTTGGCTCACAAGTCCAGAGGAATTTTCGTCAATCAGTTGAGAGCTCGTGTTTCATTATGAATTTCATTGCAAAATAATTGTCAAAACTAATGATACACAACTCCAAGATTGTTGAATCGTCAAAAGTGTGGCAAGTCTTTTTAGAGATTGTCAAGATTTAATTTGGTTATAAATATTGGAAGAATGTAGGGGAGTGTCGGGTACCCCCGCCCACTGTCAACTATATGTATGTATAGAATATGTATATTCATATGTATAGAATATGTATATTCATATGTTCATATGTATAGAATATTTTTTCAAGTCAATGGGCCATCGGACATTAATTGTTATATTAAAAAAGATTATTTTCAAAGTTTCAATTATTTATGCAGGTGGTAACAAGGTAAACAATAGTTTTGAAAATATGTTGAATACAGTAGTCAAATTTTTTAAATTTCTATTTTTTTAAGTTAAACTATTCTTTTTTTAGTTTATTCTTTTTGCATTATTTAATTAGATGATAAAACAATAGAAACTTACAAAAATATTGATTTTTACTCAATATTACACAGAAATATAAGCAATACTCCTTAAGGGGGCGGGGCTAACCGACTCTGCCCTACATACAATTATAAATGAAGAATTGGTAATTGCACACACTGGAATTACGGAAAAAATTACTGTAAAAAGTTCAGGGTAAGGGTTCCAGTACATTTTATCGTAAAATTCATTTTTAATGGAACTTGTAAAGGTAAAAAAAAAATCCAAAATACAGTAATTTTTAAAATAATAATTATCATAAAATCACAGAATTACTTTAATTAAATATATATTACTGTGAAAATTACGGTACAATATTCTACCGTAAAAATGGATTTCACTGTAAAATGAATTTTACGAATGCTGCACCCAAAGAGCCAGTACTTTATACAGGAATTTTTTACCGTGCGTAACCTTCGATTAACGTTAATATCGGCTTTTTCAGCAAAACTTATTCTATATAATGTTTTATTTTTAAAAGTTGAATGTTACTTTACAGACGACATTTTGCCGTAATTATTTACCGCATAAGTGAGGAACAACATAAACTTCTAAAAATGCTATGTTGACCAGCAACAGAAGATCGTTTCGTCAGTCAATTGTGAGTTCGTGTTTCATCAAAAATTACGTTTCAAAGTGGTTGTCAAAACTAACGAAATGGAACTCAAATATTGATGAATCGTCAAAAGAGTGAGGAATTTTATTTTTGGAAATTGTAATAACAAGATTTAATATTGACTCGAATATTGAAAGAGCTTACACATGCTAACATGAATAAAGAATTGGTGAATGTACACACTGTAAGAAATTCTGAATCAAATTACGGTAAAAAATACTGGCACTCAGAATGCCGGAACATTTTTATCGTAAAATCATTTTCACAGGAACATGTTACGGAATGAAAAAAAAAAATCTGATATACCATATTGTTTTAAGCAATAATCACTGTAAAATTAATGAATCACTCAAATTAAATAAATATTACTGTAGAAATTACGGTATAATATTTTACTGTAAAATTTAGCTTTGCCTGTAAAATGGTTGATGCAACTAAAGTGCCGGTACTTTTTGCCGTAATTTGATCTGGAATTTCTTACAGCGCAGTTGTTAAAAATTTTGGGGCGATACTTTCCTTCAACGTTATTAAATAAAGATATAAGAAAACAGAATAGTTAAAAATTCATTTTACTTTAATACCATTAAAGTTCATAACATCTAGATGCATTGAATACAACATACTTAAGAGCTTAATTAATAAATAATTCTAACACATTAATACTTGGATTGCATTGTTTTTTGGCATTTCGCAACTGACAAGTTTAATTAAATCTTTTATAATCGTTTCCCTGTAATTATAATCCTTTTATTCTCAAAATTTTATCCCTTTAAAATTAAAACCTGAATTTCTAACGCATCATCTTAGTTAAGGCAAAACTTTTATAATCACTTTTATTCAGTCAGCCATAAAATGTTTTTGCTGAAACTTAAAAGTCACTTCTTATTCCAATTAAGCAACGCTTTATATATTGACTATAACGAGAAATGCATAACTTTTTATGAGTAAAAAATATTTTTCTAGGGCATAATTATGACTGGATTGGAGAAAAAATAATTCTTTTTGCTGAAATTTCCGCATAGTTATTATTTCACTTTTTATATATAAAGGAAATGCTATGTAATTTTAAGCAAATTTCTAAGGAAATAGTTCTAAAAATTAATACGTGTGCACGCAATTATAATAATACGGACCACCCTGAATTACTTTTGATCTAATAATCATATCTTCATGCGTTAAAACTCAGTCTTAATGGTTTGAAGAGGTGACCTCAACTAGCTTTAATTAATTAGAGACGACATTTTAAGTTACGAAATCAAACACAAAAACGAGTTTCTCTGAATAAGCATACTTTTTTTCGACGGATTCAGATTTCTGACCCCCAAAATTAGGGGATAGCCGAAATCTGAGAAATATTGTTCGAATAGTTAGAACAGGAGAAATGTCCAAAGTCGGGATCCCTAAATGTTAATTTTACTTTTTACGCCTTTCGCCATATCTCGAGAGCATTTTAAGGGAATTGCGAATTTCTCAGGAACTATTTTACCGATTTCCCTCAATTTTGTACTTTGCTTTGTAAAATTACATTTTTAGGATAATGTAAGTGTTTATATACATAACAGTTCAAAATTTTTTCGACCATTATTTATTAAAATAATAAAAAAATAAAAGTTTACTAAAAGTTATATTTTGCATGGAATTATCCTTGGATAAACGAATTTTATGATTGAGTTCAAAAATTTTCCAATTCACTGGAAAAGTCCCTGATATATATCGAAATACTCAAGAAATAAAATTAGAAGTAAAAGTCGAAACTTTGGACCAAACTATTGAGACAATATTTCTCAAATCTCCAATATTTTTGGAGTCAAAAATCCAAACCTGTTGAAAAAAGGTATGTTTAAACAAAGAAAGTACAATTTTGTGTCGAGTTTTGTAATTTAAAATAAATATCATCGGCACTAATTAGCTATCATATTAGAGATCACCCCCCTCAAAACATTAAGATGCAATCCTGAAATGTGAAAATCCGATCATTAAATTTAGGGTGGTTCGCATATTTTTTCGCGCTCTGTATATTGGTATACACAATTATTATTATAACCATAATGCAAATTTTTACTTTTTAAAAACCAAGTTTATTATAAACGTTTAATTTTACTTGCTTATTTAACCCTTAAAATTGACAACTTTTTTTAGTTATTGATGGAAAGCTGTTGATGATGGATGATTTTCTAGTATTGTACGTACTGAGAAAATTGCACGGAGATATTTATAGGGATGACTAACTGAAACTGTGAATTGTACTTAAAAGTTAAAATTTAGGTACAAAACTGTCATGAAGCGTTGCAAGTGGCACTATAGTTGAACATGGAGGAAAATTATGTAAGAAAAATCTTTTTTTCTATTATTTTTATAAGGAATTTGAAGCATTTTGTAGTCTTCCTCGTTGTGGTACTATTCAGATATAAAAGCTTTAGACTGTTGCCTATACTGTAAAAAGCTTTAGGGTAAAAAAAAAAAACTGTCAGCTGGTTTGCCAGTATAAAACCTTTATTTCACAGAAAAATACTGTTATTTTAAAACGTGTAAGGTGGCTGGGTGGCGCACTTGGTTTGTCGTCGGCCTTCTGAGCCCAAGTCTGCGGGTTCGATCCCCGGCCCAGAAACTGGATTTTCGGGATGCAGAAAATCCTCAGCGGCCATGTCGTATGATCATGCGGCATCTAAAAGATCCCTGGAGTGCCTTATTGGCTCCTGGCATTTCCGGCTAAATTAAATTCCTAGTGCACTTTAGCATCCAAATATAGTCTCAGTGCTGCCATCTAGTGTGGCAGAAACTAGACATGAAAATTAACATGGCCAACGGTATCTCACCCATAGTGGTGGTCCTGAAAGAGTGGATACCACTTCTGGAGAACGCATTAGGTACGTTCATTGGGAAGACTGATTGTGCAGCTCATAGGAAAAAAAAAAAAAACGGGTGAGAATTTTTTTAAGCTATGTAATGCTATTTTGAGTTATTTTAAGTATAGATATCTTGATAAACAAACTTAGTTATTTTATCAAACTCTATTATTTTTACCAAAAATTTGAATTTAATCAAAAAAATGAGAGACGCAAGCAGAATTCGTACGACCAGTCAACGTTTGGGATTCGATCCTGAGAAACATCATAGGGAGACAAGTGCTCCGTCTCTTTAACTACCGAAGTTCTAATTTTCAGTAAGAGGAAAAATCTTACAATGTTTTTTTTTTTTTTTAAAGTCTTATTGAAATTATATTTAAGTGTAAAAGCATTTAAAAGTACAGTGACCCTTCACCCTTATAAAATTGTCTGGCAAACTTAACTTACTAAAATATCGTATCAAATGAAACATAATAATCCGGTAGAGTATGATTTTACAAAAAAGTCAAATCGCAAATTTATTTATGTGATATTCAAATCTATAAAATAATTGCAGTACAGTGAGAGCAAGAATAGAAAATAATCGCAAAATAATTTGAAAAAAAGTATAGTTATCGTACGTTACACAAAACTGAGTAGCAAAAACTAGATTTTGAACTGATGGTTTTAATCTGTTTATTATTAGAGACGATTCTAATCCGTTTATTTTTAAAAACCGTTTTGTCAACAAAACAACTGTACCATTAAATATACAGAGAGAGTCCGTAAAAAAGGGGGATTTTTTATATTTCGCGGATAACGGTTTAAAATTCTTTAAACAGTTTTTTTCAAAAAAAAATTTTTCGGTAGAATTTACAGTTTATTTAGCAGTTTATTTATTTACAGTTTATTTATTTATTTTATTAGGGATTTAGCACCTATTTTGGCACTCGCCTTGTTCAAATTCCATCATTTAAATGCCTTCCACATTCTGTTTAACGGTAAACGAGCGAAACGTAATTCGATCATTTGTTAATCTGATTAGCTATTTGAGCTTACTTCAATCAGGATCAGGATAAACTGGAGAGGGCATGGCAAGTGTGAAAGATTGGTGTAGGGTCAATGTTATACATTAAGCTAAGAATAATTATAGAATAATTTAATGATTATTCAGTGCAAGATTTGGTGGACGATTCGTTACAGAGCAGTATTCTAAATATAGTTGTGACTTTCCGATTTATACAAATCATCCACAGTAAATATTGAAATTTGTTTGAGAAATACACGAGTTCTTAAAGTATTTTTAAAAGTGTTTTGCTGAATAACGGTGACTCTAAGACCTTAAACTGATAAAAAAAAGTATGGTCAAAACTATTAGAATATGTTGAATTTTACCGTGTTTTATCTCTATGGAAACAATAAAAGCTTTTTAATTTTAATCGAAATGCTCTGGTGATGATTTTGGTAGAATTAACGATAAAATATTGCTTGAAAATATGCGATAAAACTTGGTAAATATGGTAAAATTTGTTAATTTTATCATGGTATCTAAGTGCATGCCATAAGTACTACTATTTTTCCGGTTAAATTTACTTTTCAATTTTGTATTTTTCACTATGTATGGTAATAATATGATTTTGAGAAGCAGAATTTTCGGTCAACCATTACCTTGCGGACAGAAAAATTACCAAAGGAATGGTTTAAATACCGCATATTTTGGTTTTTGGTAACAAGAATTATGTTTATTTATTAATTTCTTTTCACCATAAATGTCATTACAATACACTACGGTAATTGTAACAGAACTCTTTTTCCGTGTACAAGTTTTAAAATATATGAATTTCAATTTTAATATCAATATTTACGAAAGAAGTTAAGAAGGTTATTAATTATTCATTAATAATTCAATCTTAATGTGAAAATATTGTGAGATTGTTATATAATTTAAATAGCGTCAAAATATTTTTTTTTGTTTATATAGAAATCAAAAATGAGAGTTACAAATTTAAGCATTTATATTTTATTAGGCAAAAGATATTTAGATAAAAATTGAGAGCTACATAATTAAGCATTATCTTAAATTGTAGAGTGAAAATGTAATAAAATTTTTTTCCTATTATGCTCTTTTCGCGGCAGCTTGCAAATTCCATGGCTTAGAACTCTACAGGTTTTAATAAATATTTTATAATACATTTGTGAAATTTCCCATAATTATAATTTAATACTACCTTGATTATTATTTTTTTATTTTTAATAATTTTTAATTTTTTAGTAACTTTTTCCGTATTTTCTTCTGAAAGGAGACAGCATATACTCATTTACCCTGCTGTATCTAATTATTTTCTCGCATATGTTTAAAAATCTATAAATATACATCAGTAATATACACAAAGTTGTTACTATGTGCTTGTTAGAAGCAAGTACACTCATCAGTGTTGACATATGACTCTCAGGACAGTACTTGTTCTTAGTAACGGGTGCCAATTTTCAATCCAGGGACATTTAACAATCCGCTCTCCTCTTTAATATTTTCTTAAATAAAAAAAACTTGATTGTTGTATTTTTTTAGCTCATGTAACAAATTTTAAAAGAAATAAAAGCTTGTATTATAACTGGGGCCAACTACAGCCAAGAATAAAATCTCCAAAAAAGAGAGCGAGTCGTTAAAGGCAGCTGGATTGCAAATTAGCGTACCGGGGTTGGGTGTCTTTCGAAATTCTTACGTTTTATCAACATAATATTTTCTATTGTTAAAATAATAGCAGATCTTTAAATTAATCGTCATGTTTCAATCAAACATCGGTTTTAAAAATCGTTTTATTGCTTTATATTACATAACTCAATTGGCACCTCTAAAAAGAATGTTTGAACAACATGCTTTTTTTATAGATATGTACATGATAATTTGCACACATACGACTACATTTAATTGACTGTATCAGTGTTGATTAGAAGTTTTCTATCTTAAAACAGTGAAATTACTTTAAAAGAATAACAACGGCGATACGATAACGTCAAAAAGAGTATTTAAAAAAGTGAATGCCGCTAAAAAGTGTTTAAAAAAAACATATGAGTTAGAACATATGAGAAAAACATATCCTGCTCAAACATTTTTTGTTATGAGTTTAAAAATGGACAATTCTCCAAATGTATGTCTAAGAAAATGAGCACAGCTCAAAAAGTATGTTTAAGAAAGTAAGCAAAGCTTTAAATTTATGTTTAAGAAAATAGATCAGCACAAAATGAATGTTTAAGGAAATGGAGACAGCTCAAATAGGGCGAAAATAGACACTGTTCAGAAAGCGTGTTTAAGAAAATGAACACTGTTCAAAATACGTGTTACACGATTGTGAAAATGGATACAGTCCAAAATACACGTTTGAAAAAAAGGACATAGATAGTAATTGGACATAAATTTGACATAGACATTACTTTATTCTTTAAAAGAAAAACTTTCTTAAGAGAAGTTTGAAAAACGGAATCAAACACCGTCTCCATTTTCTTAAATGCGCATTTTGAGTTGTGTTCATGTTCTTCAACATTTTTTTGAGCTGAGTCCATTTTCATAAACACGTATTTTGAGCCGAGTCTGTACGCATAAACACGTATTTTGAGCTGTGTCCGTTTTCATAAACACGTATTTTGAACTGCGCCTATTTTCATAAACACGCATTTTAAACTGTGTCCATTTTCATAAATGCGTATTTTTAGCTGTTTCCACTTTCATAACACGTATTTTAAGATGTGTCCGTTTTCTTAAACACATTTTTTGAGATATGTCCATTTTTATAAATACGGATTTTGAGCTGTGTCCAGAATAAAAAGCTTACGGACGATAATACGAATATAAGTGAAACAGCACTTGCCGATTTAAAAACAATATATATTTTTCATAAAATGATAATTTACGGTCTTACAAATGAAATATCTTCTGATATAACTATCATTAAATCAATTCCTTATTTTCAATATCTTTTATTGTATTTTATTTTATATACTGAAATTTATGATTTTTAATATTTAAATTTTTGCAATAATGTTCTGCCTATTAAAAGTAGACGTTTTGCATATTTTTTTCCTCGAATATGAATTTGTAAAAAAAAATAATGGATTAATAATAATAGTGATAAAATAAATGCAATTTAAGTATTAGGAAGTATAGGCATTTGTTAAAATTTAATTTAAAATTGGAAACACCACAAATTATTTTAATTACTATAGCACTTTTTTATTTTATGCCTGTTTTTTAAATAATTAATTGGCGTTGAATAATTCAATTCTTCTTAAATTAATGTCACACAAAGCAAAAATTTATAAGCCATTAAAATTACGAAACTTTTTTTTATTTGATTACGATGTCGTAAAAACTCGAGTTTTATTTTGCAAATAACTTAAAAAAAAGCGAAGATTGTTATCGAAATTCTTTAAGAAACACGAAGAATTTTTAATGCTGGAGATTATCCAAGAATTTTAAAATGAATTAAAGCTTAACCATAAAAATGGGGTTTGTCCTACTTTTTTTGGAGAAAAATAGAATGTATAACAAAGAAAAAAAATATGTATAGAAGAGACGAAAATGGTTTGGCTTCACAGACATTGTTGTTAATTCTAGTAAGAAGAAAAACATTATCTACGACAATATACTGTAAAAATAAGAGAAGTAATTATAGGAAAACTGATTTTTTTAAAAATTCTAATGATGGAATGTTTTTCGTATTTTTTTTTAACTTTGTAGTCATTATAACTAAGTTATAAAACTGTTCTTAAAATTACTTTCAAGGAATTGACGTTAATAGGCTTATTTCAGTAATTATGTCGTTTTATTGAAAGAGAAAAATTAAAAAGATCTTCGGAATATTGAGAAAGTTAGGGGACATCAAAAGCATCCAGATTTGCATAGCAACCCGTGATCAGAAACTTCGTTGTTAGCCGCTAGATGTTGTTGTTCACAAGATGGATTGGGTATGGTGGACAAGTTCACAGGCCACCACACTCGCCTGATTTAAACAGCATGGATTTCTTTTTTGGGATGCACTGAAAAGTACTGTGCGTGCAACAACTGTGGATTTTGAAATGGATCTGGTTTCAAGAATCGTCTGTGCTGCTCTGGATATCCTACAAACTTGTATTTGAGTGAGTACACCAATCAATGGTCCGATGGTGCAACGCCTCCATCGGATAGCAATAACGGAAACTTTGAACATCTTTTTTGTCATATTCACATATTACAACAGTATATGTAATATCTTTGACAAATGAATCTTTCAGCTCTTGAGTCTTTTTGTTTCTTTCACCTGTCATACTACTTTTCCATGACGTTTCCGACTATGGTTTCTTGTGCAATTCTGAATCCCTGTGGTGTCCTGTATCTTCCCTTAAAATCGGTTCCAATAATCCTGGAACACCATGTATATACTATAACTTTTTGTATCAGCTCTAGTTTTTTTTTCTTTTGTATATTAGCATTCAATATTACATTTTAATTGTACTTGCTTTAAAAAAGTATAAGCTCAGATCATAGTTATTTTTGATTATTACCGTTTCACACTATAGCTGTACTAACGCGTTACTGATGACGGCCTGGATTTATCCGTAATGATGATCTTAAGACAATATCTTTGCACGTGTATATCACAGTTTGGATTGAAGGGAAGATGTTGGTAAACACCCAGTCTCTGCACCGTACTCCCCAGCTGGCTACGTGGGCATTATATTTTGCATCTTTCTGGCATATTTTGCAGGATTACTAAGACATGATTGGAGAAAGTGTAGTTTAATAGCATTATAACATGAGATTTGAACAAAAATCTATGCCGTTGTAAGCAAAAACTGAACCTACTTCATCAATTTGTTAAGTAAACTTATTTTTAAGTGAATAATATTAATAAATTGACTAAAATTATGATTAATTTTTTTAAGAATTACGGCCTTTTTATAATTTTAATTAAAGATTACGGTAATACTAAGAAAGTCTATCATCTCTCAAGGAAAGTTTATATAAATTAAAGGTCAAATTTTTACAGAGCTTATGCATTATGACTTTTTATCAAAGTTCCAGTTTGTTGCACAAACTTTATTAAGAAAAGCTTCGAAAAACATCAGAGAAAGGCGTTTTTTCTTCTTTATTTTTATTTGTTATAAAACCACCTTCAGGCATACAGCGAGTGCACACCTGCATCAAATTTTAAACATATCAGATTTTAAGAAAATTAGATTAGATTGTTTAAAAAGATAGTTTATAAAAATGTCTTCTGATCTGTTAATTAGTATAAAATGCGCGCGAGACGATTCTCTGATATTTTAATAAATGCAAATTGATTCTGTACAGGTGGCTCAGAGGAAAAATTGGCACACTTGCTAGTGCTCCCTAAATGTTTCTCTTTAAAATTATAAACTCAGATAAGGAGATGATTGCAATGTAAATTAAGTAAAACTGAATAATCGATTCATTTGACAGCTTTAAACTGAACTTAAAGTCGTACAAAATATGGATGCGTTAAAAACTGGAAAACGTGTGGTAGTACAAATATTTGTGACAGAAAGTTAATGTAATGCGGGCGTGGTGACTCGATCCCACTGACGTCTTAAATTCCGAACCCAGGAGCCAGCCCAAAAAGACTTGAGAGAGTAGTTATCTCAGATGCAGAGTGCCTGCATCCAACCAAATCTACTTTCAGAGGTTTGTAAGCCGTTTCAAGTACCTGGAAACTTAAATAACATAGAGTGAGCTATGAAAATTAGTTTTAATATACTAGGATCTTGGAAGTTTGCATTTCTCTTCTCTTAACTAGCGCACTACTTTATTCTTTAGCAGCTGATTAAATTTATTTATATTCAAACTGTGCCTTTTCGATTATTTAATAAATAATTTTTGATGCACAATTTACTCGAGACTTATTAAAAAAACTTCTTCTTAAATGGCGTGCCAGCAAAGCGTGGGCCAGAGCATTCCACAGAAGCAAGTTCCAAGCTACCATCTTTTTGGATAGACTATCAAAAAACTTATTTAACCCAAATCCATATAATTTGCGGAAATATAGTTGCATTATTGATCTTCGCAGTCATTGAACGCCCAATATTTTTTGTTTAAAGCGAACAATTAAATGTAACAAAAATGAGATTAAACATTTTTCTTTTTTTTTTTTCTTCCTTTTTTTTTGAAGGGACTTCCGATATGATAAAACCTGCGGCAAGTAAATAGTTAGCTTTAGTTTAAATTAATAGTTATACTTGAAAAGTTATGCTTTGTGACATACAATATGAGTAAAAGAAAAAGAGCTGTTTTTCTCTGCCCCTAAAAACCTCTCTACTTAAAGCATCCTTCTTAGCATGAATTTACCTTCACTTCAAATGCTTTTATTCGAACTGATTATTAAGTTATAACTCATTCTTTTTTTTTTCTTTTTTACTTTTCTATATATCTCTGAATGGTAATGCTGTTATTTCTATTGTATTTCTGCCGCTTTTACATAAGCTTACTGCCTGTTTGTTAAGTCAATTCATTAGGAAAAATAATGTAATGTAAATTATATAAAGTAATTAGTTTTTTGGGTATATAATAGTTAGAAATTAGCAAAGGTTTAAAACAAAGTCACTAAAATTTTTTTCTTAATCATGAAATTACGTTTATAACGCCAATATGAGATCAGGGTGGATATGGTATCTAAACGATGCAAAATGAAATATAATTTTTATCTTTAAAACACTATAAATACTATTTATTCCTTATTTTTTGTTCTTTTTTTCAAGTCCAATTGATGGAAATAAGTTAAAATGTTAGAATATAGATAATTCTTCTACATTCTAGTCTATATAAAATGTAAGATTGTTTAAACGCGTAAATAAATAGCTAAAATAAAAATAAAATGTTTTTTTTTTAATGAAAATGGCCAGAAGCATTTATTTTTATTGCGTAATATCATTGCGTAATACATTACATAATATCATTGTTTAAAAGTTTTAAATTTTTATTGCTTAAAATGATGTGAGAAAATAATTTTATTTTCTAAATTAACTCAAGCATGCAAATTATTACGCAAACTATTTACGAACTACTTTAAAAAATTGCGATTTTTCTATATTCACAAATTAAATTATAAATATTCCTTTTTTTCTGTTTGATCTACATTATTTTTTAAAAAAACCGATATAGTGTATTCTAGTACCACCATTTTCATTTGTTTTTACATCACGTGAGACGTCAAACAATATATAAAATTTTCTAAGAGTAGAAAATGTCAGATATTCTTTTTCAATTATTTTTTCAGAAATATTTTTGAGCAAGTAGAAAAATTCGCAGTTTTTCATTCTTTCGAAACAGTTAGTATTTTAAAAAAAAAGACCATGATCAAATTTATTTTATTTTTGTTCATTTCAGGAGAAGAAAGCCCACGTTAAGATTAATGCACAAAATACAAACACAGAAATATTACTTTAGTGCGGTTTGGAACATTTAAAAACATTCAAAAATTATTATTTGTAATATTATGTACACTCTAAAACATTGATTTTTGCCTACTTTGAAATTTCCATTGAAACCTTTCCCTTTGGGATTTTTTTTTAGACATCATAAAATTTCTATAAATACTTTATTGGAATAGGTTTTTTTTTTTATCTTCAAAATGCATCGAAATACTCCAACAAGGTCAGGAATTAAAATAAAGATGCTGCACAAAATGTGGTTTTAAAATAAAATTTATCGTTTTTTAAAATAAATAATTAAAATAGTAACAAATAATTATAAAGAAATTAATTATAAATAATTAATTCTTTTGATAGAATCATATATCTTATAAGAATATTTTACAATCTGTGCAAAAAGTTTTTAATTCATTTCATTAAAAGTTTTTCATTCGTTCCATTCAATTCGTTTCATTATTATGAAGATAGACGCCCGGTGGCTGAGCGGTAGCGCTTCGCACTGTCGTGCCACAGGTCCCTGGTTCGATCCTCGGGCCGGGCAAGGTTGGCTCAACCTTTCATCCCTTCAGTGGGTCGATAAATGAGTATCAAGCATGCTTGGAAACTAAACACTGGGGGCTGCGCGTTCGGCTGACCACCTGACCGGAACATCTGCTCCTGCACCCCAGAGCCCAAGGTCAAGAAAGCGGAGATGGGCACAGTAGGCCTTGGCCCTCTACGGGCTGTCGCGGCGCTGAGTTTAGTTTTTATTATGGTGAGTTTAGTTTTTATTATTTTATATATGGTGAAGGAGCAAAAAGTGAAATTAATATCACTAAACACACTATAACCGGTCAAAAGACCGGTTATAGTGTGTTTATGTTAATTCTATTATGTTATGGTATATTATTGTGTATGGTGTATGTTATGGTGTGTTAAGTGTTGATAAGTCTCGTGCTAAGTGGTTTAAATTTTTGGCTCTTCCTACTAAGCTATAGTGGACAGAATGTGGTTTAAGATCACGACTGACCTGGTTGAGTTAATCTGGTTAAGCGGGTTAATATTCCAAATTGGATCCAAATGCGTTAAAAAAATTTATATTTTCAGAGAAATTGCATTTTTGTGCTTGATTTCGTAATTTAGACTCCCTCTGCAATTACTAAACGAAATGTTTCAGGTTGACATTTTGAATACATGAAAACCCGATGACTAGGTTTAAGTAATTGAGGCGTTCCCGATTTTTAGTTCGTTGAACAACTGTGTACTCAAAAAAGCGCTTGGTCGATCTTAAATATCGTAATGTTGTAGTTAGCAGATGTGGTAATCAAATTATCTCACTTTAAATTGAGTCGTGCAACAAATTACTTATTAATACTCTGATAAAAATTTAATGATATATTAGAAAAAAAAATTAAATTTTTATCTTTGAATATACATTTTTTTAAATAAATAGTAAATGAAAAATTTTGACTCTCAAATTCTATCGTGATAAAGTTGTAAACTTAAGGGTAATCAGTAAAAAATTCCGGATCAAATTATGGTAAAAAGTACATGTACTAAGTGTGCCAGTACTTTTGCTGTAAAATCAATTTTTACCGGAACATGTAACGGAATAAAATATCTGATTTACCGTAAATTTTTCAGCAATAATTACCAGGGATGATTGTGAGCCCAAGTCAAAATTCCGGAAAATTTCTTATGTTAAGAAAAAAAAAAAACATTTTAAATTGAAAAATTAGAAAAAAATTTGAACGAGGTTTTTTTTCCTTTTTCTCAATATTTCTTAGTTTGCTTAAAATATATTTAAAGTTTTACACATACCTATGATGACCTGCAGAAGTAATTAAAATTTACAAACATATCTTTTTTTCTTGAGTCTATGATTATAATAACTATTTACTGATAAAAAATCAGCTCATAAATAATCCTGAATATAAGCTTATAAAGTATCTGACTCTCCCTTAAAAACACATAAAATAAACTGTGTTTTTAAGTTCAACCTTTGAAAATTCGATTTCCGGAAACTTCTGTGATCAATGATATTTTGAAACGTCTGGACCTTCGATCTCCGGAAGCTTCCGGATCACTGTTAGCGAAAATTCTGGAGATCCGGATTTTTTCTGGAGCACAATCAGCCCTGAATTACTGTAAAATAACTGAATCACTTCAAGTATATAAATTCATCTGTAAAAATTACGGTATGATATGTTACCGTAAAAAATTTCTTTTACTGTAGAATAGATTTTGTTGGATGATGCACCAAAGTCGCGGTACCATAATTTTATCTGGAATTTTTTACAGTGTACAACAAATTGATTAATACTACTTTGATAAAAATAAATGACATATTAAAAATAAGTTT
This sequence comes from Parasteatoda lunata, assembly GCA_949128135.1. Lineage (NCBI taxonomy): Eukaryota > Metazoa > Arthropoda > Arachnida > Araneae > Theridiidae > Parasteatoda > Parasteatoda lunata. The sequence goes on from OX421979.1 coordinate 30,996,439, forward strand.
TTTAAAATCAAGATCTTTGAAAATATATATTTTCTTAACTAATGTGTAAAGGACAACATTTCGCTCTTGAATTTTCTATATTGATAAAGGTAGATACATGCTGATACACTTTTTTGTACCCATAACGTTTTCTGAAATAAAAACGACTAAAGATGCTCTACAGTGTGGAAACATTAACAGTATTCATGATTATATTAATTCAATAAAATAATTATAATTACAAATAAATAAAATGGCACTCTGTCACTCAAAAATATTCGAACACTATAACATATAAATGGAAAGTAACAAAATAATTAACACGTTACTTTTAGAGTATAATATCTCTAACGTATCCTTGATGCTTTTTAGAAAACCGATAACAGCATAAAATAACCAAATTTGTCAAAATAATAAATAATAATTGTTTAATTATTCTTTTATAAAAAGTTATTGTTTGGAACGTACAGCAATGAGAGAACAATAAATAATATAAAATAAATATTTTAGTAAATATGTAAAATAGTAATAATGTAAAATAGATTAGCCATGTAGCAGTTGTATTTAAACATTAAAAAAAAACATTATTAAGGCAACTTAAACAATTTGTGATATTATTAAAATACATAGAACAAAATATTATCAGTTTTGGGAAATTTAAGAGTGTTATTTTTTAATTGTTACAAAAAAAAATGTTAGTTATTTTTTAAAGAATTTTTTTTAAAGATAATAATAATATATAAATGTCTTGAAGAAGATATTTTAATTAAATATTAATTAAAGTAATATTTTAATTACAAAGCAATTTCTAAACACAATATATTAATATAGAGGATTTAAGTTAAAAATATAATGATCCTTAAAAATATTATTTAAAATTTAGTAATTTAAATAATACTGACACAAATATCTCATGAAAATATTAATAATCGAACATAAAATAAAATAAGGTATTATGTTGAAGATTAGTTTAAAGATCTAAACTGATTCAAAAACATACTATTACACTGTAAAAAATTCTGGATTAAATTACGATAAAACGTATTGGCATCCTAGGTTCCTTTAACCGTAAAATAAATTTTCACCTTAAAATTTTATACCATATATTTTACAGTAATAATTATTTCACTACAGTGATTTTAAAAAGTATTTCTGCAAAAATTACAGTATATAAGTTTCGTTCCTTAAAACTTCACATGAAAAAGTACCGGCACACTGGGTGCCGGTACATGTTACAGCAACTTGCTTTTGAATTTTTCACAGTGTATTAGAAAGGTTAATTGTCATCGACAAATTTCTTTATGTTTTGGAAAAAACAGTTAAACAAATTGAATTATTATTGTCCGAAATCTGAAAGGAAAAATTCAGAGAAATGTGTTGGAGTATAAGATTAGAATTCTTTGTAGGAAGAATATATTCTTACAATAAATAAATAAACTAGAATACTAAAATTTGGGTAATTGTTTATATATTAGGGGGACTGGAAAGTAATGTCGTTTCGGCGCTTCAAATATTCGTTAGTCTTAAACCCCAATTCATTTTTTTCGATCTATTTCGATTCAGTTTCGATCCTGGATTAAACGTTTCTTGGTGACATTGTTTAAAAATAAAATCTTGATAATAAATATCATATGTACCGAAACGACATTATGTTCCGGTCCCCCTAATAAATGCAACGGATTAAGATCTTTTAATGAGTGTATTAGTTTATCCCTTTATCTTTTAAAACTTTAAAAGAAGGTCTGTACATAACAGCTAAGTTTTTCAAGTTAATTCAGCTAAGTTAAACAACTATCCCATTTATTTGAATTCCAAAATTTCGGCGGTATTTATGCCAATTATGGTATTAGGAGAATTTAAGCTAATCAGGTTTTACCATTTTTCCCAACTATTTTGGAAATTATTTATAAGAAGAAAGAATTGGAAACTGGAAGAATTTGGTGCAATAAAGAGAAATCATTCTCATTAAATTAGAAAAAATTAACAAAAACAGGATCAAAAGTAGTTTTTTACGAGCTGAGAAAAAAATTCTGGTAAAAAGTATCGTATTATAAGAAAAAAATGTATTTTGTAAAGCGACACTTTGTATTAGTTTCCCAAATTTTGAAAAGGAAAATATTTTTAGAGTATTTTTACTCAGAAATTTGCTTTACTTTACTTAGTATATTTGCTTTACTTATTACTTAGAACATTTTATAGAAGATTTAAGTTATTTTATTTCTTAGGTAATTCTGATATAAATCTCTACTATAGACTTTCTTTATCAAATAGAAACTGAAATCAGCTTTTAATTTGATATATTTGTTTGAAGTTTGAAATTAATATTATAACAAAGAAATGGAGAAAATAAAAAAATAAGCAAAGCAACGAACTGTTTATCAGTTTTTCTTTAAAAACAATAAACTTCAATTTATAAAAAAGAGTTTCAATGCAGTCTTTTAAAGTGCTATTGGCATAAAATATTATCAAAATGTTTAGAAAAAAATGTTTCTGTTAAAATTGAAATCCATTTCTGGATTTTTTACATAGTAGTACAGGAAATATATAAATAACAATCATGCTTATAAATTCTTGAAGCTTTAAGTGGTAGAAAAAATACGTTACAGTACAGAGTCTACAGTACTGCCTGACGATAACTCCTGATCCAACTAAAAACAACCTCACATGGAGAGAAAACCATACTGGAATTTCAAAATATTTCTGGTAAAAAAATATATAATTCTGGTTTGTAAAACTAAAATATACTGTATTTGAACCCTTCATTTGTTAATCTTTCGTTCATATGATAACGATTTTCCCAAAAATTATAGTTTATAGTCCTTATTTATAAAAATTTTAGCTTTTATTATCCCACATTTAGGAAAAACACGAAACTGTAAAGTGTTATGTTATAGTACAGTATTATGTATAACCGAATAAATTGTTTTTATACCATTCTATAAGGTATCATGAAAAAATTATAAAAATTGATCACATATAATAAAACCATATTTTTTGTAAATTTTACCAAAATCAATAAAGTTTTTCGGTAAAAATTAGAGATTTTTGCTGTTTTTATAGATTAGAAAAATGGTAAATTTTACCATATTATGCTAGTTTTGACAATACTTTTTTTCTCAGTGAACGGCAGGCTTTTCTCATGATTTCCATACATCGTCAATTAAAAAAAATTTAAAGCAGCTCCGCAAGTTTTAATTATTTTACGTTTTAAATTTTGAAAAAAAAAGCATTTGTGGGTATTTCTTAAGAAGAAGCTCAAAATGCTCATTCCCAGAATTCATGTACCATTTTGCTAAGAAACATCAAAGTTGAAACTATCTAAATTAATGCTCTTATCATTTTCAAAAATTAAACTTAAAATTATAATTTTAAAGTGCTTGTATCAAAAAAAGTTTTTTATTCGCTATATTTTTATAACTTTTGAAAAAAATCAAATAAGATTATCGACTTAAGAAAATTTTCTTTGAAATACTGAATTTAGTAATGTGATAAAAATGACTTACTTTTCATGTACGTATCATTTGTTCCAAATTTTGATAGGCACTCTTCCAGCGAATTTGGCACAAAGGCTTGAGTCATTTTCCTTTTTCTTTTTGTAAACTTTTGTAATTTTTATATATTTCAATATATTACAGTTTATAAGCTTTTTATAAACATATCTGATGATGCATTTATATAAGAACGATTCATATTTTTTACTAATAAAAACAAACCTTATAAAGTATTTTGGTATTTAAAATAACCATCTATTATAAATAATATTACTTAAATAATTACAGCTGGCAAACTAAAATATGTCCATATTTTTAATGGTACGTTTCAAAAAAGTTTTATTTTTATTCTAACATTTTCATTGCAAACATTTCTAATCCATAAAACCTAATGATATTGTATTCCACAATTCAATTTCCGATTAAACAGCACCATAGCATTTTTATTTGAAAAAACTTTAGAATTTCAAAATGTATTGTCATTAAAAGATACGAAATATATTTATAAAATCGCAAATATATATGTACAATATTCTCATTATAAATCAAAAACTCACAATATTCAAAATGTTCTTATAACATGTGAAAAACTAACAAAGGGTAAAATCGAAAAGTCATATTTCTATTTCAAATCAAATAGTTTTATTTAAAATAATTAAATAGTTTTAATGCTTATCAAAATAAAGAAATCTTATCAGAAAAAGCTAAATAGTCCTATTACAAAGAACAAAATTGAATAATATTATAAAAAGCAATTAAAATAATAAAAAAATCAATCGTCTCATTGCAAAAATAATTTTTTAAAAAATTAAAGAAAGAATTTTCTTTTATTTGATTTTAATAGTAATCAATTAAAAAAATACAAATTTCAGAAAAATGCCTTTTTACAAGCTTAGTAATTATCTTATCATAAATTAATCATTAAAATTCACGATTTTAAATCAATACAATTTTTACAGTAATTTTTTTTTTTCAATTTGAACTCGAATTGAAAAATTCGAACACCATCAATACAGTTAGGGCACTATTTCAATTTCCGAATTCTTCCAAGCACTGCTTACTCGACGCTCAAAACGAACGTTTGGCGGGTTTTCCGGCTAGACATTTCATTCACTTCTCAAAGTTTCGTTTGCGCTTGCTTGAAATGCTACGTCATTATTCCAAGAAGAAAGTCATGCGCTGAAGTTGAAATCTAAAAACTGGTTTGATTTAGTTATTTGTAGACATTCGAATATAATGCATGCTAAATCTGAGAAATAGTTTCGATTTTTTATTGAAAGAAACATTAAAATGAGTTGAATGTATAAGCTATTTGAATGTATAAGAATTTTTGCTTTCTTTCGTTATAAAGTATAGTGTGTTTAAAATTTCATAAGAAATGGCTAAATTACTAAGATTCTCAACTTGGTAATTAATTTAAATTTTTGATTGTTTGAATCACTATATAAAATTGAAGTTACGTTTAAAAAAAGGTTTTAAAATTTCGACACAAAAAAAAGCTTTTTATTTCAATTGTATAATGTAGAAATGCCAGCTTTTGTGTAATCTCAATTGAAATAGTTTTTGATACGTTTCAAATATTTGTGAAACATACAAGCATAGTATGTGGTCATGTACATGAAATAGCTTGAGCATAAGGCCTGTTTAGTTCAGCAACATTAAACGATATGTACTGGGCGTAATTTAAAAAAAATATTATGGTTAACGGAGCGGGTGATTTTATTATCATGATAGGGATAAATTTGCGGATTTAATCACACATTGAGAAAAAAAGTATGGTCAAAACTACCTGAATATAGTTAAATTTGCTCTATGGGAATACCATACAGCTCGATAATTTTTACCGAAGAGCTATGGTATGCTTTTGGGTTAATTGAAAACAAAGTTTTATAATACCAGATTATATTTAGTAAATGTGGTAAAATTTAGTCATTTTATCATGACTTCTCAGAGCATTGCATAAAAAAACATTCATTCGGTTTGGTTTCAGTTTCCTAATTTTTACTTAATGTTTGGAAACAAGAACTATAAGTTTGAAAACCTGTATTTCAGTAACAAGGTTACCACATGATTGAAAAATTAACAAATCAATGGCTTAAATACCGTATAGTTCGATTTTATTAACTAAAATTATAGTTTTTTTTTACTAGAAATGTAATTCCCATTCAGTACAGTAATGTTGCTGGAATTTTTCTCCGTGTGAGGATCAGGAGCTAATCTCGTGACCGTAAGAGAGTACTTTAGACTCAATGTATTTTTTTACTTTAGACTCAATGTTAATCAATGTATTTTTTTCAGCACTTAAAGCTTCAAAAATTCCTTATGGTTATAGCTTATAAATACCATATATTTTGGTTTTATTTCTCAGAAATATGTTTCTTTTACCAGAATGACACGGTCATCTTAACGTTCTTAATTTAAAAATCATAATTTGCTTATAAACAAAAAAGTTATTTTTTAATTGTGTGAATTTACGAATAAAATTCATTTACTATAAATATTATGTGTTATGCCAAATTTTCTTTCCGTTTCGTTGTTAATATTTTAAGTTCTTGATTGAGCATGTACCCATTTTTTTTTTCGCATTTCACCCAGAAAAGAAAATAAATAAAAACTAAAAATATAAATTACTCAAAAAATCGTCATCTTCCTTCAAAGTTGAAACTCAGATGAATTTATTGTCTTCTCTAACTCTTGTTTTTTAAATGCAACACATTATGACGAAATTGTTTTAAGATTAAAAGCTGTTTAGTAGCAAAAATTTAAGAATGAGTAAAATTTGAAGGCTGATTTATTTCTCATGAAATATTTCATAAAACAATATTTTCAGAAAGTAACAGGAATTTTTAATTCATTAGTTTTGGAATATTAAAAACACTTTCAATACTTTATTTTACTTCCGTATGGAGAAAAGAATTCTGTTAAAATTACCGCAAATTTGGCAATGACATTTGTGGTGAAAAAAGCAACATAATTCTGTTTAATAGAGCTACAATATCTGGTTTTCAAACCATTAATTTGGTGATTTTTCCGTTCATATGGTAATGGTAATACTGGTTTTCAAAATTATAATTTTTATTACCAAATATTTAGTAAACAATACAAAACAAAAAAGTAAATTTAACCGAACTAAAGGTTTTATGCAATGCTCTAAGGCAGGGGTTGCCAAACTTTTTTGATCAACGACCCCTATATAATTTTTCGAAATCTCCATCGACCCCCATAAAAGTAATTTTATGTTAATTAAAACAAAACTCTATTAGATACTGTGTTTGTACATTTATTTCATGATTTTAAACATTTATTAAAGTAATAGTACATTTAATTAATTATTAATTAATTATTAAAGTTATTTAGTACATTTAATTAATTATTAAAGTTATTTAGTACATTTAATTAATTATTAAAGTAATAGTATTTTTAAAGATACAAAGTGTGCTATAGTTTTGTCGCGGGCTGTACTAATCCATATTATTAATGCTTACCTTCTTTTTCAATGTATTGATAATTAAAATTGATATCTAAACTCAACGAATGGTTTTATCGAAGCAATAACTAACTATCCAAAACTATAAAAGTTTTAATAATGACACTGTAAATATTCAACACTGCTCACAATTAGCAAAGATAGCCGAAACTGCGTATGATATTTGCGTTTGTAACGTCAATGCTCGTCACACGTGACATTTGGACAAGAGCACATATGCATATGACTTATAAACCAGAAGTGCAGAGTTCGTGCCACTGCGCGCTGGTACGTAAATACTTGTTTCCCCCGAATAAATAAATTTATGTTCTATAACGTTTATTAATTTATGTTCTATAAAGAAACTGATATTAAGTCAATTATAAAAGAATTCACAAATTTTACATACTCAATTAGGTATGTGTGATTTGCGTATTAAGAGCTGTTTTTTCTTCGACCCTTCCGATTCGGAACGACCCCCATTCGACCCCCTGGCTCAGATCAACCCCCGCTTTTGTTAAATAGACCCCTGGGGGTATATATAGACCATTTTGGCGACCTCTTCTCTAAGGCATCATGATAAAAATTATCAAATTTTTTCAAATATTATATAAACATATTTTATGTTAATTTTACCAAAATCATTAACAAAGCCCGTTGGTAAAAATTTTTTAGATTTCTGGTGTTCCCATAGAGCCAGAAACATGGTAAATTTTACCTTTTTCCTGTAGTTTTGATCATAATTTTTTCTCAGCTCAGATATCAATAATGCTTTCGCTTATGTTTTTGAAGCATCCAAACATTTAAACAATCATAAACCTTTTAAAAAGCTTACAAAAGTCTTCGTCATTTATGCTTACATGAAAATAAATTTATTTCAGCTACGCAAACAGGCTGTTTTGTGCTGTGCATAAAACAGTTTACCTATACTCTCTATTAGATCTACGATAGGGTGAAAGAAAACATATTGAATGCTTTTAAAATGTTTGTTTCAAAATCGTCTATTTTATATATTTCAATTTCAGTTATTATCTAACAAATTGAAACGAGAAATAAGCTTCCCACGTCAAAGGATTGCAAACCAATTATAATATTTCTTTGAAATTGTTATTTTTCAGTTTGCTTTCAAATGATATTGAAGGATTGAATTTTCTGTTGCATTTATTATAAATTGCAATTGCTTTTGAGATCGAACCTGACTTCCACAGATTTAACGACTGCATAGAGTTTTCTAAAATATAATTTATTTATGAAATGTCATATTTAGTTACAATATTTCAAATACGTTGCATAAAGTAATGTTAGTAAGATAGATTGTTAAATGTACATTTGATTTAAGGTTAAGTTTTGAACAGTACTGTTAGCTCAATTTTTAGTACATAAGAGGCCAAAGACACATTTTTATTTTTATTTGAGAAAAGTCACGTGTTGCTTACCATACAAAAAGAAACTTTAAGAAAATACTCAATAATCCATATCAGAAAAATTAAAATTTCAGGATATAGTGAATGTTTCGAATTTTATATGCCAATTGAAATAAATAAGAAAGCCCTAAAATATTTTTTTCGCTATCAGTGTTTGGAAAAACTCAAAAAATACGAACATTTACGTTTTTTTTTTTTCATTATACTCCAAACAAAACAAAATTATGAAATCTATTTTGTTTTGTTTGATTTAAAATGTGTAAGTTTCTTTAATATTGAAAAAAATATCTCTAAAACACGTAGATATTTTTTCTATACAAAATACATTCGAATTTAATACACTTAGGTTCATCAAATACTTAGAAAAATATGGTAAAGTTACTATGACATGGTATACTGTACCGTGTATGCTCGGTATTTTTTAACTGAAGTGCTTTGACGATAATTTTGGTTAAATTAACAATAACAATTTGTTTTTTAACATGTGATAAATTTTGTAAATGTGGAGCAAATTGGTAGTTTTATCATTATACCTTAGAGCATGGCATAAAAACCTTTTATTCGGTTATTTTTACTTTCCAGTTTTGTATTTTTCTACTAAATGTGTGACAATATGAAGTTTAGTTTTGAAAACCTGAGCTTCCAGTAAACCGTTATCATATGAACGGAAATATCACCAAATGAATAGTTTAAATATCGTATATTTAGGTTTTAACAACCATAATGTTTTTTATTTAACCATATATACATCATTACCATCTGGCACAGTAGTTTTACCAGAGTTTTTTTAAAGCCTTGCGATAAATGTATAAAAGACAAAACAAACAGCAAAAAGGTCGAAAAAATACTAAAAAGAAGTTACAAATATTGAACAAATATTAACCTCCTGAAATACCAATTTTCTTATTTAATTCATTTCCGCGAAAGAATTAAACCAGGAAGTAGAATTCTTTTTGCTGCTGTATTCTTTTTAGTTGATTTTTTCCATGGCCTGTAACACCTTAAGCTGAAAATAACCTTCGAATTTGTATACTGATTACCTCTATCTTTGGAATTTTTGACAGACGCGTGTCACACTTTTGTTTTATCTTTGTTTTTGTCAAAAAGGGAGGAGTATAAGAAACGTTAAAAGTAACTTCTTTTCTAAAATCCAAATTACGTTTGAATTTCATAAACATAGATTCATCAATGTAACTGCAACTCTCAAATCAGAAATTCATTCAAAATTAATAAAACTAGTATAATAATAATAATTGTAAGCGATAGAAATATATCAGTTTTCATTCTGTACAAAGAGTAAATGATGAATTATATATTTTTTAATTCACTTGAAAATATCTCCTATCCTCAAATCAAAAATACTTTTGAACTTTTAAAATACATTTGAATTTAATCAAGAATACATTTAAATTCTAGATTTAAAAATACATTTAAATCTTAGCATTCTAGATTCATCAAGGCATTTCAGGATGGGAGTAGGGCTTGAGGCTAACTACCCCACCCCGTAAAAAACTACGATTCACAATGTAAAAACCGGACGGATCTCAACTAGAAATTCGTTGCAATCATGAATTACAATCAAAATACAACAACCTAACATAGTAAAAAGTATCAAAGTTTCTCAAATAAGGTGCCTAGGACATGTATTTCGAAACAGCTATGAAAATCTTGTTAAAAAAATAAATTCAAAACACAAGAGAGAAAAAAGGAATACCTACGACGAGATGGTTAGATAGAGTAGAGAAGTAGTTAAAGGACTTGTGAGTTAATAGATGGAGAAATATAGCATTGAATAGATCTAGATGGCGTAAACTGACTCACACAGCCTTAGCCGGTGACCGGCTGTAGTGCCTAAGAAGAAGAAGAAATTTCAATCAAAAAGTCCTTCGAGCTTCATAAACGTAGATTCCTCAAATAACTTCTATTCTTAGTACAAAAATGTATTTGAATTTGATAAACCTAGATTCACAAAAATAAGTACTATATTTGAATCGGTTTTTAAATTTCCCAAACCATTGAAGCGTCAAAATCTATTTTTTCTGGAAAAAATGGTTCGAAAATATTCTTCAGCACCTTCTTATGTTCTTCGTCACGAAACACTTTCTAAACGGAAAAGCATATCCTAAGAAAAATCTTTTAAATTTATTTATTGGCTCGATACAAACACATTATATTTAGCAGCACGTAATCGTCGCTTTTCAGATAATTTATGTGGCAATTAAAATATAACATTTTTGCGAATATTTGAAGACATATATTATCGTTATTCGACATAATTTATAGAGTAATCTTTGCTTATTATAAGAAGGTATTTGTTTGAGGACTATTAAATATTATTTTGAAAATATTATCAAGCGGCATATACATGACATTTATTTCTGAGTATATGTTAATTTGTTAATTATATTCCTTTTGTTTGATGATAAACATTGTATGATAATTTTTTCGTTAGATTTAAATGAAAAAAGAACATAATGGCTTTTTAAAAGCATAACAAAACAACAAAATTTGAACTTGTAAGAAAAAACTACTTAGTACTATTAAGATTTATTTTTTTATTTTTTACAAAAAGAAACACCGAGGAAAAAAAAGAATGGTCAAAGGTGTTAGAGTGTGGCAAACTTCACCGTGTTTTTGCATAGAAGAAAACACTAAAAAACACGATAATTTTTACTGAAGCCATTTGATAATGAATTTCGTAAAATAAACAATGAAATATGTATTTATAATATGTGATAAAATTTGATGAATGTGGTAATATTTTTTACTTTTATAATGATGCCTTAAAACTTGGCATAAAAACATTTATTCTTTCAATTTTACTTTTCAGTTTTGTATTTATTACTAAATGTGTGGTAATCAGATCTATAACTTTAAACACCAGAATTTCCGGTAAACCGTAACCATATAAATGAGAAAATTACTAAATGAATGGGGCTTGAAAACAGGATATTTAGATATTTGCTACCAAAATTATATTTTTCTTTTTTACCAGAAAAGCATTACCATACGGTGGGGTAATTCTACCAGAATTTCTTTCACCATGTACAGGAGTTAAAAGCAAAAATAAATATCAGCTTCTAAATAAAAATTTAAATGAATCCATATAAGTTTGTTTCTGTGAAGTAACATTCTGTTTTAACGAGTTTTTAAATTTTTATGAAATGAGTTTATGTGTTCAGTAAATTTTAATTATGTATAAATTTTTAATGTTTAAAAAATTTGTTTTGATAATAATGTTTTTGTGTACTATTGTGTGAAAAATTACGTTGTTTATGTGTACTAAACTTCCCAAATAGAAATTAAATATTTTTTGGAAACATTTAATTTTTATAATGTTTTTCGTGGATTAACTTCAAATGGATGTATTTATGACCACATTTTTTTAAGATCAGAAACTCCATTGATATATCAGAAACTTAACACGCAGTTGATTTACTTTTCTGTTGTATTGACAATTGATTTGATACACAAATGAATTATTTTTTTTATGAATTAACTTGCGAATTGATACACATTTAATTTATTTTACTGTCAAAATGACACACTATTCGATACACAGTTGGTTTATTTTTACTGTCAAATTGATACATATTTGATTTGATTTTCAATTAAGATACATAGTTGATATAATTTTTTTGTTGAATTGACACAAGAATCAATATACAGTGGGTTTACTTTTCTAACCAAAAAAAAAAAAATAAAAAAAAAAAATACATGTTGAACTAATATGTTTCACTTCTTTGTAATTGCTGTGAACTAGGCTGTGTTAGGAATACTGATTCTAACTATGTATAACGTATAAAAGTTTTATTTACACTGTCAGAATTTTACAGCATAAATTGGTAAAATAACAATTTGTTTAATTGTTATTTTATCATATTCAAATAAAACAGTGAAATAATCATGAATAAGATGGTAGCCAAACTGTTAACAATGAAGAAGCCTACTTTCAGCTAATACAGTTAAACAGCCAGAATTTTATCGAACCACCACTTAGTTCCTAGCAACCGGATACATATTGTAACCAAGAGAGTGAATCTGTCAATATCATATCCGACAGAATGAACTTCGAGTCCAAACGTTGACAGCACAATATTTCTCTATTCTACGTAACGCATGAAGAGTTTCCGGTGTCCTGTATTCCCCAAGTTGTTGGACTATTAGATTACCATTATCTCATTCACACATAGATTAAAGCACCATAAAGCCATTTCTTTTTTTAAGGGTTTTGAAGCCATGCTAGTTGCAAATGGTTAAAACCCGTATAGTTTTACTTCTTACCGTTAACTACTTTCACTTACTACAGTTAAACAACCAGAATTTACAAACCAGAATTTTATCAAACCAACTAGGCTTACCTAATAAAACTACTTAGTTCCTACCAGCCGGGAATATATATTAGCCGAGTGAGTAAATCTGTCAATTTCATGTCCGACAGAATAAGAGTTCAAGTACCAGAATTGACAGCAAAATATTTCTCTATTCTTTTCAACACATGAAGAGTTTTCCGTGTCCTTAATTCCCCAATTTGTGACTCTGAACTATTAGAATACGATACTCTCATTCACCCAAGTATGGAAGCACCATGAAGCCATTTCTTTATTTTTGCTGTTTTTAAAACATGCTAGTTTTAAATAGTTACAAAACCATGCAGTTTTGTATTCATGGTATTTTTAAAGATACTAGTTGTAAACAGGTTCGAAATTGTATAGGTAAAAAATTGTTCTATACCGTAAACTTTATGGTTAATTGGATGGATAGAAGGCTGTCGGTTATTTTACTGTAATTTTAGAAAGAAAATATTCTTATTCATATTCTACAACTACAAAAGAGCCTCTTATATTTGCTAATTGATTTAATTTAAAAATTTGCGCAGTCAAAACTTTATATTTATCTGTCCAATTTATGTCTATCTGCGTTGTCGAATTGAAACTAATAAATGCAACTTAATTAAAAACTTGTTCATCTTTTTTATTTTATTTCACAACATCTTTTTTTTTCTCATAGTTTCGAATTCAGGAAGAAAAGAAAAAGCGTTTGAAAACACGAAAATTGTCATACATACCGAAGTTCTGCAAAATTACACTTTTTCTACAAACACTGGTTTTATAAAAGAATTAAAAAAAAAAACATTTTTTTTCCAGGAAAAGAAAAGCAATGCAATGAAAAATGTCTCGAGTTACCTAGATACGGTTAAATGAAAAAAAAAAACTGTAGGAAAGTAAATTACAGTAATTTTTTATGAATTCAAGTTGATAAAAAATACAAGTCATTATTTTTTCGTGAAATTCCACGAAGGTTTGATGAGTAAAAGATGTATTTATCAGATTTTTTTTTAAACATTTCGTTTAGAGAAAGTATTGAGTTACGTAGTAATACATTTAAGATGATTAAAACAATTAAGAGTTGGAAGAATGATTTGAAATAAGACTTACATTAAATACTGTATAGAATTCAAGATTTTGTCTTTAAGAAAATTTGTTATAATTTTTTAGCAAACTTTTATTTAATTCATTTTTATTAAATTCATAAAAATTTTTTTTTAATACTTTACTTAAGACTTCTTTTGTAACTTTGAGTGCTTATAAAAAGTATTATAATTATTAATTATTATATTAAGTGCGTTAAATTGCAGGACTTGGGTTAGTATAATACTAACCCACAACTTTTTAAATGATTTTTATTATGCCAGTATGTATTGTTTCTAGATAAGTACTTAACACGCTTCCAGAGTTTCAACTTGGTGACGCATTGCATGCACTGCAAAAATAACTGTCAATTCTACAGAAGAATAACATATTTTTCTCAGAAAAAAATGTGTTATGAAAAATACAGTATTTTTAGTAGTTATCCGAACGCTGTATAAATTTCCCTATTTTTTATAGACTTTCTTTGTATATTTGACGATTTAACACTCGTTTGTTGTCAAAACAGTTTTTTTCTGTTACTCAACCTATTCATAAGCAGGTTAAAATCGTCAGTTCCAGATTTTGTCATGCGTATTTGCTTACCATAAGATGCACTTTAGGTACCTTTTATACTAATAATTAGGTACTAACTTTTATACTAATAATTAGGTACTAACTTTTATACTAATAATTAGGTACTAACTTTTATACTAATAATTAGGTACTAACTTTTATACTAATAATTAGGTACTAACTTTTATACTAATAATTAGGTACTAATAATTTAACGATTATTTTCTATAGTTGCTCTTAAATTTCAGCAATTATTTTATAGTTATGAACATCGACCCAGGAAAGAGCCCAGCATTAACTAGTCGAACGAATGCTGCTCTAGGTTTGCGTCGATCACAATGCTGCAATAGTTATTTTATTGCATTTTTACAGAGTTTTTTTGCTAAAATAACAGTACTCATGCGCTTAAAAACAGGCCTCTGTTTTAAGTATTAGTATTTTTCTGTGAAATAAACAGTTTTATTCTAACACAATAACTGACAGTTTTTTTTTTCAGTGAATTTAACAGATTTTCTTTGACAGCATATACCTAGATGTTATTTTATTCCAAAAAAAATAAATAGTCCTATGAAAACGTGTAATATAATAAAGTAAAATATATAATGAGAAATACAAAGTAATGTATGCTCGTTTTAATAAATCTCAAATTTTAGTTCTTCTGTTTTTCACAGATAAATTTTTTTGTAAAATTTTTATATTCAACTACTAAACTGTTTTTAAATTAAAGCCAGCACATTGAAAATTACAAAAAGTTTAGTATATGAGAACTGGAAATACGTTGTTATTAATTAAAAGTTTGAAATATAAAAAAAGAAAATATTTTAAATAGGTTACTAGATTATAAATTTAAAATTACCATATTTTGATATTTTAAAATTATAATTACGATTTCTTATAATGGAAAATAGTACTAGGATTGGAAGTAAATATTTGATATTAATAAAATGTTTTATGGATGATTAAATTAAAACGGTTTTATACTGAGACACTCGCAGACAGTTTTTTGCGTTAATTTAATTTTTTTACTATGGAGACTTTTTTTATTTCCTACATGTAAATATCCAACATGTTTCTTTTAAATAGTGTGAAAATTTGGCTGATTATAATTCAAAAAGCTTTTAAATTCTTTTCTGAATTTTTACGAATTAGTTTGGTTTTATTGCCTTTAGATAAGATTAGCTGTTGAAAATAATTAATATAATTTCTTTGTTATGATTTCTAAATCAGTTTTACAATTCCCTGTTGAAAGTTTACTGTTGGAAAATCTCTGCACTATTTTAAAAACATTTTAAAAATGAAAAGAAACTCTTTAAATAAATTTTATTTCTGTTTGTCGTCTGGTAAATCCGTTTTAAAAATGTGCGCTATTTTAAATTATTTATGCATCTATTCAAAAGAGATGTAGAATCAAAGACTAAAGATATTAAAAATAAATTAATTTCGATTTTTTTCAACAGATAATTATATTAATCAAGGGAAATTTATAAACAATAGACATGATTTATAGATAAAAAAAAGTTAATATTTAAAATTTAAAATTTAATAATTAGAAAGAATCATAATAATTAAAATAATATAATAAAATCATAATAATTGAAATATTTTTCCATTTTAATAATTTTTTTATAAATAATAATATTTTTTATTAAAATAGTTTAATCTTGAATAATTTTTATAATTTTGAATAATTAATCAAACTTGTAGTTTAATCTTGAATAGTTTTATTTATTGTTTTTTATATAAATTTCCTATTATTTTTCAAGTTTATTATTTTTTTATTGAAACCTTTAATAGAGAAGTTCGTCCTGGGATCGATATCGAAAATCTTCGGATAGTCAAAGAATAAAAGTAGTTCTGCTGTTAACCAAATCATGAAAATCATCAAAACCAAAAACTTAAAAAAGGTTTCAAAAAGTTTAAGCAAATTTGAAAGTTTTTTTTAGTATATCACATGTCAATGATCGAAACTTCATTTTTTATTAATAAAGTGTAAGCTTTTTTTTAAAACATCAACAATTTCAATTTAATCAATGTTATCAATTTATGGGTATTACGAGAGAAAATATTTTCCCGGATCATAAACGATTAGACCTGAGTCGCACATTTAGTACAGACGCATATATAAAGTACAACAGTAACTTCTATATATTCTTATATATTCTTATGTACTCTTATATACTCTTAAGAAACACTATTACATAATTATACTAGAATTTTTCCGTTCATATGTTAACTGTTAACCATAAGTTTTATTTTGCAAAAATATAATTCTTATAGAGGCACATTTCGCAAAAAATACAAAGCTGAAAAAAAAAATTATAATGTTTTATTTTTTTGTTATCCTCTACACTATCTTCGCTCGCATCCATGAGTAACTAAAATGATTGTGGAATTGGTGAAGGTTAGATCCACTCTTTGAAGAGAAAAAAGCTCGCCAGCCAACCCCAAATGAAGAAAGTATTATCTGAAATTGAATTTGCATCGCATGATTTACAAATTGATTTATTCCAATCACTTTCTACAAACTTATAAATGTTTATATTTGTTTTTATAGCATTGGTTATTTATTTAATAAAAGAATATGCTATAAATTGTTTCAATAACTTCAGGTCCCGCAGTGGACTTATCGGGGGTAACGTGTTCGGCTGACCACCAAACTGAAACTACTGCTCCTGCACCCCAGAATTCACGGTCAAGAAAACTAAGATGGGCACAGTAGGTTTTGGCCTTCTTTGAGCTGTCTCACCCATGGGTTTAATTTAAAAGTAAAAAGGCACATTAAATCTTAAAATTAATGTTAACTTTTCATAAAATTTACATATTTCTGTTACAGATCATAGTAATAAACATATGGTTCAAATAGTTTAAACAAAATTAAACATTACATAACAAATAACTAAAATAAATTATGTCCAGTTAATGCAAATAATTAAAAAATGAACATAACACGTGATTAACCTTATTTGTTAGTTTTATATGAATTCAATGTGTCTGCTAATATGTAAAACGAAATTTAAAAGCTGGTAGATATTAAAAAGGAAATAATTCCAAGAAACTGAAGCAATAAGATATAATATTTGATTGAAACCTCCATTCAAAAATATATAAATTTGAAATAAGAGTTGAGGCGTTTGAAGTGCTCAAAAATAGGCACACATTATCAAGACTTGCTAGACGTGAATGAGAAAAAATAAGGTGACTTGGAATATAAAACGTAATGTCGCCAATTTTTATTTTTTTAAGCCGGGATAGCCTGGTCGGTAGGGCGCTGGGCCCATGTCCAAGAGGTCGTGGGTTCGATCCTCGCCGGCCGAAGACTCCCCGTGTAGTAAATGGTGACTGATACACGTTAAATCTGTCGAGTCTCAAAGTCCTCCATGTTCCCATAACAAATCAAAACCTCTGGGGGTACTGATCCAGGAGTTTCCTTGTCTTCTGGATTGGTTCAAAATTACAAGGCTACGGAGTTGAATATTAGTAGTCGTAAACCCATGAAATTGGGTCGGCTGTTCAACGACGGTAATAAAATAAAATAAAATTAATAAAGAAATAAAGGAAAAGCAAAAACTAAACTTCAGTAGCAGAGAGAGAAAAAAGATGAAAAACAGAACAAAAAAACACAGTGGTCAAGGCGAACAAACCGATGGTAAAATCAAAGAACTAATGTCAACGACTATTGTCATTTAACGACATTAGTTCCTCACCACCTCTCCATAACCCTTGGAAATCCATTTTACGCTGACTTATCACTTTCGGCCACTGTGGATTTTTTGTTCTGATTTTCATCTTTTTTTTTTTTTTTTTCGTCTCGGCTGCTGTGGTTTATCCAGTTCATGTTTCTTACCATTATTTTTCTATTTTTTGTCCTCAACTCTACGTCTCACATTCCAAATCACTTTTGTTTCTTCTCGTTTACGTCTGGAAAGTCTTGAAATGGGGTGTTTGTTTTTGAGAGCTTAGAACATGTCGACAGTAATTTGCAATTTGTAAAATTTTCAAGCGAATTGAGTTGGTAGATGTTTTTTTATCAACCATGAAATCTATACTTCATCATTTAATCTTGTGTTGACTTTTCAAAAATAAATATTTATTTTCGTAAATTATGAAGTTAGTAAACATATTGTTAGATATATGTAAATTTTCGTAGATAGTTGGAAATATAGCATATTTTAAAACTGTAAAATATTTCCGAAATAAAATTTCTAATCGAAAGTTTTAGAAAAAAATTTTAACAGCGTAAATTTAGTTTTAAACAAGAGATATTTCAAACAAAAATTTATTCTCGTATAATATTTAGGTGATATTTTTAATAGCTAAAGAGTATGGTACGTCCAAAAAAAAAACAAATCGGTTCTTTAAGAAAAGCATATTAAGAATTTAAAAGTTTATTCTATCAAAATAAAAAAAGAACATACTTCGAAGATTCAAACTTTTGAAAGAGCTATGCACCAGAGAAAAAAAATCGTTTTCGCTTTAAGGGTTCATTCCCAAAGTTCATCCCTCCCACGTGTATTTTTCAATGAACTTTGTAATTGAAATGCTTGTTCAAGAAAATTGAGGTAGTGTTAGTTTAGAAAACTTTTAAAAAAAAGTATTGTTCGAAATTTGAACAGATTTTGAGTGGTTGAAAGCGAAATTGAGGCAATTTAGAGCAATTTTCAAAAACATTTTTTAGGATAACTGATCATAGATATAAAAAAACGGTAATGAATGGCTGCATAACGCTTCTTAAAGTAAATTATTAAAATTTAAAGGAAATTCTCAAATAAAATGAATATAGGTAGTTCACGTTTTCTCATTTAGTAATATCTGTTCATTTTTTGTATTTTAGAAACGACAAAAACATATTTATTCAGTTTGAAATGCTTTCTAAATATTTTATTAAATAAAAAAGATTTTTTTAAACTTGAGATAGAAATATATTTTAAAATTTATAATAAATATTCAAATGGAAACTAGAATGTATATACTCTAAAAGGAGGTATAACTGATTTTAAGATGCACGCTTATTAGAAAACTAAAATTTTAATTAAAATTAGAAAGAATTTTTTTTTTTTTTTGCATGTCTGAACATGTAATAATACGAATGAAAAGTAATGAAAGTAATGAAACATGTAATGATGAGCAAATTATGGTATGCTACATTTTTTGCTATTGCTGCATGATATTTGCTATAATTTCATACGAGTTTAAAAAGTTCAGTCATATACAATAAATATGTTAGACATATAATTAAACGTAAAATTATTATTAAAAGAATTTACTTTTAATTGTCAGAGCATATAATAAAATTTTTTTTTTAAAAGTTGTGTCATGCTGTATTATTAATAAAAACGATATTTCTTAATTATTAATTTAATAATATAGGGGAACAAGACTATTTTTCAAATTAGTTTTAGGTTATTAAGTGTAAGATTTTAAGAGCGCAAGGAAACTTTTGTCAATAAACTCGATCGGGACCATGAAATTTTTAAAAAAATATGCAGTCAAAATTTTTAGGAAAAAGGCTAATAAAATAATAACAAATTGTGACCTAATAAATAGTAGCTAGTTGTAGACAATCCTAGAATGCGTATTGAATGAATCATTGAACCTTGTAATCAATCTATAGTTCTGAATTGTATTTCGAATTGAACAAAAACATTTAGCGAAATATTTGATGTAAAATTACAGTTTAATGATACTTTAGAGCATATCTTAAAAAAAACCATTATTAGGTAAAATACACTTTTCATTTTGGTAACTGTTACTTAAACGTGCAGTATTAAAAACTATAATTTTAAAAGTAAAATTTCCGTTAAACAGTTACAATATGAACTGAAAAATTACCAAATAAATATTTTAGGTTCCGTATATTTTGCTCGTTTTTTTTTTTCCAGACAGAATTATAAGTTTTTTTAGCAGAATTGTCTTTACCATAGAGTACGGTAATTATAACCAAACGTTTTTTCTCTATGTAGCTTCATCAATACTTTGAAATAGAAAAAAAAGTTATTATTTAGTTAAAATTAAAGATTGAAATAAGGTTTAAAATTTTGTAACAATGCTCCAAAATTGATCTAAAAAAATTAGCTTTTTATCTTTATTGGTCGTCAATATTTTTCTCCTTAATCAACATTTCTAAGATTAAATACAACCTGATTGATGTGTATAAATCTATATTAAAATATATCCCAATATAATCAATAATTGTACTTTAAAAGCATGGATAATAATTTTATTCCTATTTTTATATGAAATATTTTATTTAATACGAGATGATTATTTGGGATACATTTAAAAATAAAGATAAACTAACCAAATCTTTCAAAATATCCAAATTATTCATCAATATAACGAAACAGTGTTAAAAACCTGCATTGAAGTTTAATTGAAAAACATCAAAATTGTTATTTTATACATTTATAAAACGAATTTGAGTTAAATAACGACCATATTAATCCAATTGGATTTCCCTAAAATAAATTGCCTTTAAGTAGAATCTACATATTTATAAGTATTTGTTTTTACTGCTATATATACATAAAATCATGTTTTCTTTTATTGGGAAGTTTAAAAATAGGTAAAAAAAAATAATCTCACAGGAGGAAAAATTAATTAAATCCTTAAGTTACTACATAAATTTTGAGTCTGAAATAAAAGCAGAAATTTAATTTCTTCAAGAAACTAGGTTATGTATTTTCATTACTTTTCTTACTGCAATGTTCAAATAGTAGGTTCTTAAAAAAGAAAAATGGAAAAACATAAAGATACTTTTAAAACATAGTTAAAGTTTCACCATCTCTTTTCATTTGTTTGTTTTTTATCTTTATTTTTGAAGTTCTATCATAGTTCAGAAATTTCACTAATTATTCAAATAATTACCATGAATGTAATTAGATTAGCATTTAAAACATCACACTCAATCTGAAACATTATAAAATGCAGTTCTCTAAATCTTCTCAAGTGGTTTAAAAATTTCTATAAAACTGTAGTGTAAATAACAGTTGAATGGGTTTTAATTCGATCCATTAAAATAAAAACAAATTAAGATAACTAAACTACATTTTTTTAAGGAAACAAAACTATTGTTTAAGAAAGGAATACTGAATAAGACTTCCGATGACGCTATATGCATTAAGATGCAATAACTACGCATTTCAGAAAGAACGAACCCTCCCTCATCAGGTAGTTAACAATTTCACTACCAGCCGAGTACAGGTGGTTCTGCGATATTTATCATTGCGCAATGACAGTCAGTAAAGATAAAACAAAACTTAATAATAAAATAAAATAAAAGCAGAAATTTAATTTCTTCAAGAAACTAGGTTATGTATTTTCATTACTTTTCTTACTGCAATGTTCAAATAGTAGGTTCTTAAAAAAGAAAAATGGAAAAACATAAAGATACTTTTAAAACATAGTTAAAGTTTCACCATCTCTTTTCATTTGTTTGTTTTTTATCTTTATTTTTGAAGTTCTATCATAGTTCAGAAATTTCACTAATTATTCAAATAATTACCATGAATGTAATTAGATTAGCATTTAAAACATCACACTCAATCTGAAACATTATAAAATGCAGTTCTCTAAATCTTCTCAAGTGGTTTAAAAATTTCTATAAAACTGTAGTGTAAATAACAGTTGAATGGGTTTTAATTCGATCCATTAAAATAAAAACAAATTAAGATAACTAAACTACATTTTTTTAAGGAAACAAAACTATTGTTTAAGAAAGGAATACTGAATAAGACTTCCGATGACGCTATATGCATTAAGATGCAATAACTACGCATTTCAGAAAGAACGAACCCTCCCTCATCAGGTAGTTAACAATTTCACTACCAGCCGAGTACAGGTGGTTCTGCGATATTTATCATTGCGCAATGACAGTCAGTAAAGATAAAACAAAACTTTTTTTTCCATCTTAGAAACAAATTTATATTTTAAAATTAACAATAAGTTTTTTCAATAAACATTATGTTACTGTTTGGAGGAAATATAGAGAAATAGCATGGAAAAATAGTTTTATAACAATAAGCTTTTCGCTATCACTTGATCTATATTGTGAACACAAACTGTTTAGAAGAGTTTCGCCTTGCTCTGACACGAGAACGGCAACGAAAGTGTTAAACATGACAATGAGAAGAAAAAAAATTAACACTGAAAGAATATATAGAGGGAGGGCGGGGGAATTCAACCATCACAGGAAAAAATAGAGAAAATGCATACACTGGGAAAACCAAATGTTCCATAGAACCATAGAAGAATATAAAAGATCAACTTGTTTCCCTGCACATTTGGCCAACTCTCATTTTTTTCTTTGTTACAACTTGTTTTTATATTTTTCTGGATCTTCGTGTTGCCCTTTTTCTTTTTGTGTTTTTACCTTGAAGAAAGTGGTAGAGAGAACACAATAAAAAATGAAGCACCTTAACTAACTTTCGATCTAGTTATCGGATTTTAGCGTACTGGGACTGAGTCTTAACTTTGAGCAAAATCGGTCGAATAGTTTCTGACAAGAGTTTTTTTTTCCAACTTTTTCTAAAATTTGATTTCTCGAGAACTACTCGACTGATTTTGTCATAATTTTGAATTTTGTCATATAAAATTACATTCTTTAAAATAATTTAAATATTTATATACGTTACAATTCAAAGATTTTCTACTATTATCATAAAAAGTGATTAATATATAATAATTAAACATTATTTTTTACAAGGTATTATCTTTTTGCAAATGATTTTTTTGTTTTTTGTTTATGTAAATATTTTTCGATTCACTTAAAAAATTTTCGAGATACGGTGAACAATGCAGAAAGTAAAACTAACGTAAATGGGTCCAAAATTCCGAAAACATTCCTTTTTTTGGTCCTAGTGGTCAGGATAACCGGTACACATCTTAAGAACCGATACGATCTTAAGAAATTTCTTTCAACATCAAAATTTTAATTCGTTTTTGAACAAATTTAACCCTTTCTTCACTGAAAATGAATGTGTGTGAATATCTTTTAAGTCATATTTTGATAGAACATCATTCGAAATTAACCATAGCTTATCCAATTTATACATTGAGAAAAAAAGTTCGGTCAAAACAACCAGAACGTGGTAAATATTACAATATTTCTGACTCTATGAAAAAACCAAAAAAGCCCATTAATTTTTACTGAAGGGTTTTGGTAATTATTTTGTTAAAATTAACAATAAAATAAATATAGTTTTATATTATGAGATAAAAGTGGTGAAATGTGGACATTTTTTTAAATTTTATAATGATACATTAGAGCCTGGCATAAAAGCTCTTTATTTGGTTAAATTTACTTTGTAGTTTTGTATCTTTTACTAGATGCGTAGTAAAAAGAACTATAATTTTGAAAACCAGGTAAACTGTTTCGGTAAACCGTTACCACATTATATTACCATACAGTACAGTAATTTTACCCGAATATTTTTCTCCGTGTACTCAACAAAACAATAAGTAGCTACGTCAATTTCAGATGTTTTCAAACGTAAAAAAACTTTTAATATACATTTTTAAGTGTGAGAGTTTCTTGAAGTAACGTGACAAAAAATAAATGTTTTTTTTTTTTAAAAACATTATGCTTGTTTTCTTTTTTATTTGAATTAATAGATTAAAATACGACATTTATACAGAGTTTTAATAAAATTGTTTTTATTCTCCTTCGTTCCCCCTGAAAATGACAAATAAAATCTAATGAGGAAATGTTAAAATAATGAATAAAATGAAAAATCTTCAGTCGCTTAAAATATATTCGCTACAAATATACCCCAGAGATTATTTGAATAACTTTACACAAGAATAGTTCTAGACAGTTCGTTTGTCTAACTAGAGTAAATAGTTTTTTCAAATAAATTATTTCTCTCACGTTACAAAACATCTTCTAATAATTCAAAGGAAGTGTTAATTTCTTTTCATACATTTTTCTCAATAAATCTATAATATCATTTTAGGGCATTTAACTAGTAAGGAAATATTTTTGACTAAACACAATAGAAATTTTGGAGAAAAAAATTAATTCTATAATCTAATATTTTTGATAAATGTACTTTTTTAAATTTTATTTCCGAAATTATAGTTTTAATTGATTGTAGAATTGATGAAAAATATGTTATGTTTTTATTTTAAATTTAACGAATAATTTTTGAAGAGTAAAATAAAAAAAATCGAAAAAGAAATTAGTGATAGAATTTTCAATGAATAAATTTTTATTTATTAATCGAAATAAATATCTTTTTTCCTTCTTAAAAAATCAGAATAATATTTAAAAGCACAACTTTAGTTAAAGATAAACACAATAGCTACGACATAATAAAAAAAAAGTAATAGTAAATACAAAATCCCTCGAGACAAGAATTATTTATTTCAAATAGAAAAATAATATGTTAAATAATATTTATGATAAAAATGAAATCCGAAATAAAGTACGAACATTATGACTGTTGCACTATGTATAATGCTCCATACATACTATGCGTAATACAAATTTACTTTCATAATTCTTACATTATAGTTCAGTAATGATACTCAATTTAGAACTTTTAGAAACAATTTAAGCAAAATGTAGGAAGTACAATAATTTTTCGCTCTGGTTAAATGTCGTGACAATTAAGACAAAGACTATAGAATGAACGAAAACTATACACTGTTAGAATTTTCATTCTAAAATTAGGGTAAATAACCAGCAGCAGTCTGTCTATCCTATTAAAAGTTACCGTAAAGAACATTTTTCACTTTTACGGTTTTTTAACCGTATACAACTAGTATGGTTATAAAACCAAGAATACAAAACTATACGGTTCTTTAACTATTTAAAATAAGTATACTTTCAAAACCGTAAAAAATTAATTTCCCGGGACATATGGTTAGGTAATGAGCATTGGAGAGTGCAGGACACGAATTAAAAAGTGCAGGACACCAGAAACTTGATGGGAATATAGGAAATATCATGGTGTCAACACTGGGACTCGATAATCAGTTCTGTCGGTTACGAGAGAAACAGATTAGCTCCCTCGGCTATATATGTACCCTATTGCAAGGAATTAAGTGGCTCAATAGGTAGGCTTAGCTGGTGCGATAAAATTCTGCTTATTTAAACGTATTGGGCGAAAGCAGTTAATAAGCGGTTTTTGTCATAGTTAACAGTTTGATTGCTATCTTATTTATGATTACTTAACTGTTTTGTTTGAATATGGTAAATTAATAATGAAATAAACTGTTGTTTAACCATTTATTTCTGAGAAATTTCTGGCAGTGTATACATTCTGTTTGCAAAAATACTTTTAGGGTGACATTTAAGAGACACCGGCATTAAAAACCAAGCTTACTTCGAATGACATAATCATTAACATTAAATGCTAGTGAAATTTACTTCAACATCTTATGCTTACGTAAACTTTAAAAATAAATAATTCAAAACCACATTATCCACCTCCCTGGTGAAAACATATTAATAATGTTAATAATGTACAAGGTGACCAAAAAGTTCACTTACACTTTCAAATTTTTATTGCAGTTATTCAAAATAAATCATGCAAAAACTTTTTGTATTAAATTAAAGTATCAGTCATTAAGTATTTTTACAATAAACGCTTTGAAATAATACCGTATTTTACTTTCTTAGCGAGTCTCTTTTCAAATGCATTGCAAGCGCACGTTAGTTCCATCGGCATTTCCTGCCATATCTATTGAATTACATTTTTAAAGGTGCTCAGATTGATGATTTTATAATAATTAAGATAGAAGAATATGCACGACCAAACAAAATAATAAAGATTTCAGATCGGGGGAATTGAGAGGCCATTCATTCTTTGACAAAATGTAAACTAAATGTTTGTTACACGACTCCTGAATCACATGTCTGTTATGAGAAGGGGCGCCATCCTTTTGGAAGCAGAAATATTAAATCGATGTATACTCTGAACACTTGGAAGTAAAAGTTTTCCAAAACGTTAGTTATATAATATTGGGCATTGATTTTTACTCCTTTTTCAATAAAAATTAACGAGAGTCCTTTCGAAAAGCCCCTAAACCATAAGAAACGAAATATTTTAATAACGCAAACCATAATAAATGCTCTCAGGAATGTTACCAATAGAAATTAACCATATTCTTTCATTTTGGGGTTTGAGACGTTGCTGTAAAAGAAATAGCGTTTCGTCTGAAAATTCAAACTCATCTTCAGCGTGCCACGCAAATATTTCTTCCTCCTTCTGCCTCCTTTCCATCTTAGCAGACTCTGAAAGTCTGAGAATTTTGTTCTTTCGATAAGCTTTGCATCCAAGGTCTTTTCTCATAATGTTCACAAAATCCATTCTGAAAAATACTCCAGAACAAGTCTTCAAATATTGAAAGATAAACGTAATCATAGCGGGATGGTTTGATGTTGATATTGATTCTAGTAGCTGTATATGTTGTTTCAGAAATATCTGCTTTTTCTTCTGTGAAAAATTGACCTAGTGATCCTAAGTTTTCCCCATAAACTGCTTCAGCTATAGGGCATTTTAATTCGTCATACCGATAACCGGCCTGACGAATTATCCCGTTTCAGAGCAAAGTATGTTTAAGAAGCTTGTATTTGATTCTTGTATCTTGATACTTTGGCATCAACAATGGAACAGACTTTACATCGGCTATTTTAACAACCATTTGAGCCAATTAATTTAATTCATCATGAGAAGGAGCTAGAATCACTTACATTTGATTACTGTCGAAGTCATGAAAATTTTATTAGATTTTTACCAACCTGATCCCCTACCAACTACAACATTTCTCTAAGCAGACTGTTTCTTATCGCCAAGTTCCTTATCATGCTATATTTTTTTCAAAATCTGCGTACTTCGGAGTCAGAGAATATCTGTATTAGATGAGATTTTAATGCTTCATAATGCTCCCTTCAGTATTACTAGAATTAGATTATTATTATTTTATTCTATAACCATTGTTGGACACCTAGTCCAATTTTGAGTTTACGACAACCAATGTTCAATAAGTCCGTAGCCTTATAATATTTAAAACCCAATCCAGAAGACAACTGAAATCCTGGATCAAACATTGAAAGAAATTCGCCTTCATAGAAGAATTTTGAGGAATTAGCCTCTAAACTGGAACTTCTGTACTAATAAATAACGGAATTTTATTTTTCATTTTATAACCGGCGTTGAATTGCTGTCTCAATTCTGAATTTACAACTATCAATGTTCAACTCCGTAGCCTTATAATAGGACACTTGGATGAAGAATTGAGAGAAATTTGCCTTCATGGAAGATTTTTGTAATGGTATTTACCCGTATTTGCGTTACATGGGGAGGAAAACCACAAAACTAACCTACGGTTAGCCCGACGGCAAGGGAACTCTAACCCATGATTCGTCTACCCCTGAGGATATTTTTACATCACGTAGATTTTGCGAGTCGGATTCAGAATTCGTATCGACTAGCAATCGTTTGGATTTGAACCTGGGTCACGTCATTGGGTGACGAGCGTTCTACCCTTTGTCACTCAATCCCCCTGTCAATAATGCCATTTAGCTTTGATAAAATATTAGTCACGATGTTCCGAACAAATATGTGATACTTAGTAGTTTTTTTGAATAATGCCGCAATTTATGAATTGGCTTTAAAACTGACAAAACCAAACAGATGAATTCTCATCCCAAAAAGGTAGTACTATAATAGAGATACAAGAAATTCGTCTTCTTCTTGAGCACTACAGCCTATGACCGGCCAAGGCCACCCCAAAAAGTTTTTGCCATCTGATTCTATTCTGCGCCATGGCCTTCCAGTTCGTTATTCCTATTCTCTGTCGGTCCATCAGCGTCCAGCCACCTAGTCTGTGGACAACCCCTTTTTCTTGTACCTTCTGGTTTAGAAAAAGTTACTACTGTAATCTGCAAAAATGACATAAATACTGGAATCGATAGCCCTTTAGCAATGTCAAACGAGTGCTACTTTGGTTTAAAATGCCAACTAAAAAATAAATTTCTTAAGCAAAAAAAAAAAAAAAAAAATTAACATTTACAAGACACTCCTACAGCCTGTGATCCTATATAGTAGTCAGTGCTGGACTCTTAATAAAAAAGAGGAGAACAAATTGCTGATTTTTGAGATAGGGATACTTCGAAGAATTTTTGGTGCAGTCTATGAGAATAACAAATGGCGCTCCTTTTACAATCATGAGCTATATAAAAAGTATGAACTACCACACATAGTTTATGTTATACCAGACAATAGAGTCATTCATTAGAGAAAAATTACCTATAGAATGACACTTTTTGTCTTATTTTCTTTCTCTTTTTCCTTTTTTTTTTCAAGGTGCAATGGAATTAAACAAGCTCATATCTAAACAGTTTCACTTTGAGATTTTATGCGAAGTATTTAAGCATTGATATTTAGAGAAAAACACTTCAGTTGAAATAAAAGATTTTTGAAGTTTACAAACTCTGTAACAATTTATTTATAACTACTTAATGATCTTTTACTTCCCTTATTTTAGTGTTTTATAACTGAATCATACATGAAAAAGCATTATCTTCAGTTCATCTATACATGTTTAGTTTTAATAATTTTAATTATTATTTTATTTAAAAAAAATATTTCTGATCGACTTCAAATTATGGTTATGTTAAGCTTTGATTATATGAAGCATTTTATAAATAAGTTCAAACTCATAAAATGTCTTTTGAGGGACTTCTATCATTGAGAATATTTTAAAAATAAAAACTTGTTCAGGAAAGAATTTTTTTTAATTATAAATGACAATTTTAAGAATAAAAATAAATAGCATAATAACTGTGTTACACTAGTATGCCTTGATAAAAAATAATATTTTATCGCAATAGTGGAAAATATTTTAACAAAGCAATTGTTATTAACAGTATACTAAGTTGAGTTATGATTCTGAAATATATTTATTTCAAAATTCTTTTGTAGTTTTTCTCGGTGAAGGTATGAAGCAAAGAAACTAAAATCAAAAATTTAGAAAAAGTCTTTTCAAATGTTTCACTCCCTTGTGCCGTTTTGCATATTGCCTTCGGCTACACGCATTTTATTTTAAGACGAAATGTCTAAGCTACTTGAAAATGACGCAGTTCTTATTTTTCACAAAAATATTCTCATCTCAGTTTCAATCCTCAAAGGCTATGATTCAAATCTAGTCATGCTACAAACATCTCATCTTTAAAAGTTCTTTTTTATATTATGTAACTAGGTAACTACGCATTCTTTGTATTGGGTAAAAAAAGTAAATAATCAAGAAATTGGTATTAATCAATACAATGAAATCTTATGTAAAATCAAAGAGAACATACCAGAACAATTCAAAAATCTAAGACATTTCCAATTTTTATTACCATCATTTGTTGCCCTTACTAGTGGCTTTACACCATAAAAAATTACTCATCAAATTACGGTATCCATTTTGCCGTAAAATATTATACCGTAATTTTTATAGTTATGCACTTGGACTTCTATTTAACGAACTTCCATTTTGCCAATTTCTCTATTTTGAGATTTTTTCGAGGAACCAAGTATTTCTGGAATTTTCTTCGTAAAATAACTTCCAAATTGCGAAGTGAATTTAATATTTAACTAACTTCTCTTTAAGATCCACTTTCCTTATTTGCAAAAATATTTTGAAAAATTTCAAATTAGTTATCGTATTTATGAATCTAAAACCTGCTGTGTAGTTTAAATATTTCAAATAGGGATTTTCTATTCAACGAATTTTCCATTTAACGAACTTTTTATAGGTATTTAGTGAATTCATTAAATAGAGGTTCGATTTATTTAATTAGAGTAATTAGGTGATTTTATGGTAATTATTACTATAAAAGATGCGGTATGTAAGATTTTTTGTTTCGTAACATTTTACGAATATTTTATTGTGACTGAATATTTTATTGTACACTGTTATTAGATTAACGGTTGACGTTTTTAGAAATTCACTCATTAAAAAATAAAAATTGGAAAAAAAAACATCCTAAAAGTAATAATAGAATAAAAATCAATAATATTCCACTTAAATTGCCTCGTTGTTTGTAAATGATAAAGCTTTCAAGGAACTTTGACTTTTCAGGTTTTTTTCTAAACAAACAAATAAAAGCTTACGAATTGCCGATTCTAATTATTCCAAATATATTTTCCGTTAAATAAACTATAAAGAACATTATATGCTCAATTACCTAGAGACAAAGAAATAAAAGAGGCAATTATAAGATAGTCATGAAAATAAGTATGAAAATGCCCCCTTCCCCATCTAAGAGACTCTGCTATCCCATCAAGATTTCCAGAACAGACAATTACATAATCCCAGACCCTCTCTCATTAACTTAGATGGATCACAGGTTTCAAGAAGCATTATTACTAAACTTCATCCTGTGACCACGTGGCACAGATGATTTTAATCTAAGATTACCTGCAATCAATATCATTCGGTAGCGAAAATCACGTGACTTCTCGCGGCAAATTCATAACTACCGAAATTAACCACAATCAAGCAATTTTCTTCATTAATTTTGCACGTCAGAAGATAGTTTAATTCTTTTAACTTCAATTTCTTTCGATATTTTACATAATTTTGGTTTATCTAAACACATTTCAAAAACGTAACTATTAGCATTATGACCTTGTTGCAAAAAATTCCTGAAATACTAATTTGGGAACGCAAAACTCATATGCCATCCTTGAGTTTATCTGAGATAATTACAAGTAATTACATATACATTACAAGTGATTTCAATTACTGCTGATATTTTCCATTATTTAGGTTTATAGAAACAAGTTTCAAAAATGTAACTCTAAACAAAATAAACACGTCGTTACAAATAACTTTCGAAATACTAATTCGGGAACGTAGTCCTCATATGCCAACCTAGAGTTTACTTGAAATTGCAAATAAGCAATAAACTATTGAAGAAAGTTCCATACACCTATAGAAAAACTGATTTTAGATTAAATGGAAAATTAATCTTCATAACAACACTGGTGTTGTCGTTTAGATAATTGAAAAAAAGCCCTAACAGAATTGTCTTAAACTTTAATTTACGACAATGCATAATAATAAACATAACAGAAAACATAATTTTATGAAGCGTACCTCTTCGAATGAATGCGATTTTATTAACAACTTTTTGAATGGCAGAATAATATTGCTCCTTATGCTATAGTTCTTTCACCAGGAGTTGACACTTGACTCCACCTCTTCGGACGCCGAATTCATTTCAGCACGGGAGTAAGAAGAGAAACATCTCCGTGCTTGAAATTGACACAACCCTTAATTTGCGCCAAACACAAATTCAGTCACTTACTTCGCTTTATCGTCTGCTATTATACCTTTCGTTACTCTAGCTAATTAAATATATTTTAAGTTTAAAAACTGCTGTTCGCCCAGCAATATGTCTCATAAAGGACAAACTATTCACTCAAAAGAAAGAAATATCATAAAAAATTATGCAAAATATCATCAAATTTATGAAACTTTTATTGTTAAAAAAATGCACCCAAAGTTTGCGAAATAAATATTTTTGCCAAACGATCGCCTTGTTCAGGATTGCTCACAACCTTCTCCCAAAAATAGCGAAATAGTATCGTCGCGTACCACGTGATGAAGGCGGAGTCAAGTGCCAACTTCTGGTGAACGAGCTATAGCTGTCCTGATTCCAGAACTTAAATACAAACTGTCTTAAAGATATAAAACACAGACAACCGAATTCTTCCTTTATTATTATAGACTGAACAACTTTAAAACAGTAACATAAAAGGTTTTAGAATGAATAATGTTCTTATAGATTAGGGATTAAACTGTTAATAATCCTTAAATTCAAAGATTTTTTAGTAAATTTATCCAAAAAATAAAACAAAATTTTTAAACTACTTTGAGAAATATATGTATGGTCAAAGCTAACTGAATATGGTAAAATTTACCGTAACACCAAAAAACTTTGTAACTAAGTACATTGGAAATAATCTTGGTAAAATTAACAATGAAATATTGTTTTATAAGATCTAATAAAATTTTATAAATAGAATAAAATTTATTAATTTTATTTTGTCACATGAGATAAGGGTAAAAAAAAAACCACTTATTCAGTTAAATTTACTTTTCAGTTTTGGATTTTTTACTAAGCGTGTGATAATAATTATTATAATTTAAAAAAAACAAACAGAATTTACGGTAAACCCTTGAACGGAAAAATTACTAAAGGGTTTGAAAATTGAATATTTTGGTCTGATTAATAAGAATTATGGTGTTTTTTCTCTCACAGAAATGTCATTACCATACAGTAAGTTAATTTTAGCAGAATTTCTCCCCATGCATGCTCTTTCAAAAGTAATTATATTATGTTAAATTTCCATGAAATATCTCGCAATGAAGTAAAATACCGATTAAATATATTCCATTAATTGGCATCGGAATTTCGTTAATATTTGATTCATCTTGATCAGCAAATAGTTTCAAAGATAACAAATATTTTCTTAAAAATAACAAATGCATAACTATGCTGAAAGAATCTGTATTGTACAACTGATGCAGAGTATGTTTGTTTAAATATTGAAAATTGCTTACATTTTAATTAAATAAGCTTAATTAGGCTAACTATGCTGTTTTAAGATAAGAATTTAAATGACTTTAACTTTTAAATTTTAAAACATTTATGTTTAATGGCAACATAACTTTAGAATTAAAAAAAAAACTTCATTTAACGTTTTTATGCTTGTTGCGTTATTATTTTCATTTCAGAACGCGTTTCTAAAAGTACAAACTAAGGATTATCTTAATGAGGAAGATGCACCGCATATTTCCTTGACATAAAATATTTTAAGCTGAAATGACTTTGTGTCATGCACGTTTTCAAGAATTAAATGTCATATATCAATAGCTAGAATAAAAATTATAGTTCAAGAAATTTTCGCTTGTTTTACAAGAAGTATTAAGTTATACTTTCTCTTTTTCTGCAGTTATTTCTTTGAGGAATGATTCGTGTTGATTTATAAAAATTATCATTTGGCTGAATTTCTATTCAGTCTTTGCAGAACTCTATCTTATCTCATCTTAAGCACGTATTCAAATTTTCAGAATGTATTAAGTAAAATATATATATAAAAAAATTTAACGATCCTTTTGTTTATTTTCTATATATGGGTAAACAGTAAAACTTAGCTTTGAGTGGTGAGGTTTTGTTACATTTTGATTATATGTCACTAAGAAAATTCAATTTTAGGTGGTGACTTTGTGCTATATTTTGATTATATATCACTAGAAAAATTCAGTTTTAGGTGATGGCTTGATGTGTTGATCACCTATAAAAACAACAATAATGACTATGAAAATAAAATCAATGGAGTTAAGGAAGCTGTTACTAATAGATTGCGTTCAGCTATAGCTAAAATTTTAAAATAAATCGTTACCCTTCCCAACTGTAAAAAATTTTTGAGCATCTGAATACCGAGAATGGTGTCACTAATACACTTTATGTAAGCTTAAACGAACCGCCATCTTGGACACCATATTGACCGTGTCTTGAAATTGCGCAATTTTAATAATAATCCTTTAACTTTTAATAATGGCCCAAATAATTTGTTACACGTTTTAAATATGCCCAATCACAGTATTTAGCTAATAGTCTCTTTGCACTAATTAATCACCAAATTTACGAAGTTCCGAAAAACACTACCTTCTTCAACAACGAGCTGCAGATTGGTGCAAGCTTTATCAATTATTGATGCTAAGATTTAACAACACGCTTTGATGTATGTAAGAACGTTCTAATTGGTATTAACTTCAAATAAAATAATCATGCAAGCACTTTTTATAGTTTCTCAACCACAAAATCAGATAGGTATTATACCCCAGTTTTTACAGAGTACATTTCATTCCGTAGAATTTCATTATATTCCAGACTTTTTACAATTATCAAAAATTTTTGTTTTTAAGAACTGAGCACTGCTTAATTATTTCAGAATAAAAACGTCTTTCGAAAAATATAAAAGTCAAAAGTTTCAGGTATAATTTAGTATATTCAAGTACACTGTGAAAAAAAATATTTGCATGTTACTTATTACATCATACTTTTTACAGCTTTCTAATCCATAAAGAAAGTAGAAATAAATTCATTAAAACCAAACCTGTTTGATATTGCCGAAGGATATTATTGCTTTTCTAATCAATTGCCTTAAGAGCATTTAAACTCGGGCTTCTCACCTTTCTCCATTGTAGATTTGATAGCATTTTTACTATATTCGGTATTTAAAGACCTATAATCTGCATATATATATATATATATATGCAGATTATAGGTTTTTAAATCTTACGAAATCTTGTCTTAATCTTGTTACGAAAATATTTTAAATCATTCTT
Organism: Parasteatoda lunata; assembly: GCA_949128135.1. Taxonomy (NCBI): domain Eukaryota; kingdom Metazoa; phylum Arthropoda; class Arachnida; order Araneae; family Theridiidae; genus Parasteatoda; species Parasteatoda lunata. Next base: position 31,031,135 of record OX421979.1, read on the forward strand.
GAAAAATTTCCCGTTCATGTAAGTTCATTTTATTTCGCTACTCGCTTTATAGATTTTGTTTTATTCAGCTCTTTCTTTATATTTTATTTTCTGTTTTTACGTGTTATTTTTACTTTTTGTGTTTAATTCGTAATTTTTGTAAAAAAATTTTTTGAGTGCTCCTCACACTATTGTATTGATATATTTTACTTTGGCTATATTGATAAAATATTAGAAAGCACTCTTTCTTACGGATATAATCGTGTGGGCTGATAAAAGGATTATATCTTTTATTTTCCGGATTTTGAAAAAAAACTTCATCCTTTTTTTTTTAAAAATTAATTAATTCTTTTTCTTTCCCCAGTTGTTTGTTATTTTTATTATTAATATTTTTCTTTTCCCCCCTTATTTCTTTTGTCTGTAATTTACCTTTGTTTTATCTTCATTTTGAACTTATCTTTCACTTCAGAGTTCTATTCACTTGCAGCTTATGCGCAATAAATGAAACTTATTGTTTTTCTTAATTTCTTTCGCGTTTTTTTATATTTATTTATTTTGCTGTATATTTATATATATATATATATATATATATATATATATATATATATATATATATATATATATATATATATATATATATATATATATATATATATATATATATATATATATATATATATATATATATATATATATATATATATATATATATATATATATATATATATATATAAATATATATATATATATATATATGTTACCGGCAAAGTATGAAATCCGGCATTGTATAGAATGCCAAATGAGAAGCCGGCAAAGTGTAAAATACATCGCCGATTCGTCTAGATGTCATTCAAAAATGACAAATTCAAAACGTCATCCGATTTGATATTAATTTATCGTGGATATAATTATATTTATTCGATATTTCAATACTTACTGACGATAGATTACATTTATCCGATATTTTAATACTTACTGACGATAAATTAGAAGAAACATCAGTGTAGGGTATACCGGGCAAATATATACCGGGCAATGGCGCTTGACCTTAAAAAATATCAGTGTAGGGTAAACCGGGCAAATGTATACCGGACAGTGGCACTGAGCCTTAAAAAAATATCAGTGTAGGGTATACCGGGCAAAAGTATACCGGGCAGTGGCACTGAACCTTAAAAAAACATCAGTGTTGGGTATACCGGGGAAATGTATACCGGGCAATGGCTCTTGACCTTAAAAGACCTACCTAGACCTAGTATATATTTCGGACATTTACCAAAGGTCTAGTCATGCTTCGTCTTATACCATTGCCCGGTATACATTTGCCCGGTATATCCTACACTGATGTTTTTTTAAGGTCATGTGCTATTGCCCGGTATACCCAACACTGATGTTTTTTTAAGGTTCAGTGCCACTGCTCGGTATACGTGTGCCCGGTATACCCTACACTGATGTTTTTTTAAGGTCAAGTGCCACTGCCCGGTATACATTTCTCCGGTATACCCTACACTGATGTTTTTTAAAGATCAAGTGCCACTGCTCGGTATACATTTGCCCGGTATACCCTACACTGATATTTTTTTAAGGTCAAGTGCCATTGTCCGGTATATATTTACCCGATACTCCAAACACTGATGTTTCTTCCAATCTATCGTCAGTAAGTATTAGAATATTCAATAAATGTAATTATATCCACGAATAAATTAATATGAAATCGGATGTAATAAATATTTTGGACATTCACCAAAGCGACTATGTGATTGTCAACATTCACTGTTGAAAATCAACAACCACCGATTTTGGTCATTCGTAGTAACATGCACATCATTTACATAATAATCTCTTCTGGACGATTATTTCATACTTTGCCTAAATAGCATCCGGCATTCTATACAATGCCGGCGTTTCATACTTTGCCGGTAACATATATATATATATATATATATATATATATATATATATATATATATATATATATATATATATATATATATATATATATATATATATATATATATATATATATATATATATATATATATATATAATAGTCACTTTGGTTAATGCAAGAAATATTTGTTATATCTGATTTGATATTAATTTATTCGTTGATATTATTATATTCATTCGATATTTTAATATCTGCAGAGGATGGATAAAGAGAATCATCAGTGTTTGGAGTACCAGTTATATGCATACTGGACATTGGCACTTGACCTTAAACATTAATATATGGCATACCGGGTAAATATGTAATAGGCAGTGGCATTGAACTTTAAAACAACATCAGTGTAGGGTAAACCAGGCATTCCAATATTTAAAAACAAAATGGTTAGCAAAAACTTGCATTCCAGGTATCATTCTATTGTTTCAATTTCAAAGTTTATTATTGTGAAAAATAAAATGTGTTAGAAATAATACCATATGAATTGAAGCTTCATCCTTAGAAAAGTTTTGTCAGATATCCTTCTACCCAATATCATATCTCTCTTATTTTAAGCGGCATATGTTCCATTTCAAATAAAGTATCAAAAGTGCAAGTTGACTGATCATATGTATTTTCTCAGAAAACTCCAACTTTTCAGAGAATTTTAGAAGCTTTTTGATACATTTGATAACATTCCGGTTTTTTCCGCTATAAAAACCTTCAAAAATATATTCACTACTTTTAAGTTAAATTCACGACCAGGAAATACAAATTTTTAAAAAAAGAGAAAATCAAATAGTACATTACTTTTAAAAATAAACTCTTTTCTTTGAATGTTCATTAATTTTATAGTTTAGGGCGGTAACAAAAAATATCATGATTTACGAAAATTTTAAAGCAGTAATGTAAGACACACACACACATACATATATATATATATAATAAGTTCTACTACTACTTAAGTTTTTTTTATGTTTCTTCTATATTATTTTATTTAACCAATTAGGCATAATGCAAGTTTATTTAAGCAATCTTTTATCTTTTTATAATAACTATAATTATTTTTATTCCATTAAAAAGTAATCAAACAAGTTTTTTAAAATATTTTTTTTTTACCAATAACAAAAATCATTCTCTTTTATGAAACTTTCGCGTAATTTTTATGCTTTTGAAAATAAATAAACAAGAACAACGCCCGTATAGTACAATAATTATTCTCTTCCACTTTTTAAAACTCTAACAAGAAGTAATCAAAGAAGAACTAGATTAGTATGTTAACATCGGAATAGTACAATAGAATTTTGCATACAGTAACATTTTCTTCACTAACTAAAATCGTATTTTGTTTAAACAAGAAAAACTAATATTTTCTTCCCAAGTTTTGAATATTTTTTTTCAGTTTTGAAAAATAATCAAGTTTAATACCCATATATTATAATCATTTTTTTTAGTTTTATTTTTCTTCTTTTTTAATTGGAATTCCTTCCTTGCATTAACTTTTATTCCACGAAATAATATCATTATTATTATTTTTTTTTTTTAAAAAAAAAGGAAAGAAATATTATTTTTTTCGCAAGTTTTGATATTTTTTTTCTTTAAGAAAACAACAAACATAATGCCCGCATATTACATTACTATGACTTTTCTTAATTGTTTTCTTCTTTTTCAACTAGATTTCTTTCCTCATATAATTTTTTACAAATCTAAATAAAAGCGATATTTTTTAAACAAAAAATATTCCTTTTTTTTATGGAAATTTTGAATATTTTTCTGGTTTTTAAAAACAACAATCATGCATAGTGCTGACATATTATAATCATTTTCTATAATCACTTCTTTTTTAACTAAAATTCTTTTCTTTCACGAACTTTTTCCATCACGAAATTGTATTGTTTCGTTTAATTTGAATGAAAGAAAAAAAATTGAATTTGAATAGCATTTTTAGGGTAGTAACGAAAGTTTTTCTTTACGAAAGTTTTGCACAGTTTTTATAATTTAGTCGTTCAACAAATAAACACTATACCCACATCTTACTCTAACTTTTCTCACAATAACTATTGCCTTCTACTTTTTTAAACTCTAACAAAATATAATTAAATAGTAATTGATTAGTACACTAACAATAAAATTTCTCATATACTACGTTTCTTTATTAACTGAAATCGCTATTTTTTCTAAACAAGAAAATCTATATTTTTTACGCAAGTTTTAGACAGTTTTTTCAATTTTAAGAAACCACAACCAAGCATAATGCCCGCACATTATACTAATTTTTCTTAATTATCTTTTTCTTTATTATATTTTCTTTATTATCTTTTCTTTATTATCTTTTTCATAATTATCTTTTCCTTGCACTAACTTTTTTCTATTAACTAAAATGTATTTTTTTTAAAAATTTGAAAAAAAAAAAACGAAAAAAAATCAGAAGGACTTGAATAGCATTTTTATGGCATTATCAGAAATCTTTTTTTTACGAAAATTTTAAAGCGATTTCATATCTAATCACTAAGGCCCGGATTTTGATGACATTTGCATTTTTTTGCATTTTTTGCATTTTTGGACATTTTTTGTCCTTTAGAGCATTTTTTTAGATATATAGGGCATTTTTCTTCAAATTTTGGGGCATATTTTGCATTTTAAAGCATTTTTTAAATTTTTTGTTAATTTTTTCCAATTTTTATTATTTTTTATCATTTTTCATTATTACACTGGCTTCCAAACAATGAAGAAAATCTCTAGGATATTAACAGGTGAAGCAACATCTTTTCAAATTGAAGAAGAATTGTCAGTAAATGAGACCTTCTTTTTCAAGTACGCACCAATAACATCAGTAGACGTTGAAAGAAGCTTCTTCAGGTATAAAAATTAACTTTCAGACAAGAAACGCTCGTTTACATTTCAAAATATTAAAAAAAAAATTATAATCCAATGTAATTCTGATATTTAGTAATATTATGAGATGGAAGTTGTTTTACTCATTTAAGTTTCTATACAAAATGAAAATGTTTTGGAGTCAATATATTTTCCTTTTTTTTTTTGTTATTTTAGGATATAAAACATATTTTTCAAACTTTAATGAACGTAGAACAAGTATTGCATTGCTTTACACTTTTTGAAATGACTCATAATAATTTTAAAGAGTAAAAAATTGTTTTAGTTCAATATTTTTACTTTATTTAAGTCTTGTCATAAGGCGTTTTTAGCGCAATTTTCGCATTTTAAGGGCATTTTTTGCATTTTTAAGGGCATTTTTTGCACTTTAAAAGGGCATTTTTTGCACTTATAAAGGGCATTTTTTGCATTTTTAAGGGCATTTTTTGCACTTTAAAAGGGCATTTTTTGCACTTATAAAGGGCATTTTTTGCACTTTTTAAGGGCATTAATTGAGATTTTTTAGGTCATCAAAATCCGGACTCTACTAATCACCAATCAGGCATAACTTCCACTTCTTACACTCGCTTTCATCTCACGACGATCTATTTCCTAAAACAGTGTAAATCCGACACCATTTCCACGTGGTACCTATTTGAAATACTCACGCTTTTGTGATTCTCTTCTATCTCGTTTCAGAGATTGCATTTCACATGAGAAGCTGTTTCGACTCAGATCAGACATTTCTAAATGCTCATGCAATTTTCTGATTGTAAATCATCGCAGTTGTTTACGCTTCAATTTGCCTGAGTGCTATGTGCAAAGATATATCTTTGCCATTAGCTTGAATGCATCTAGGATATCAAAAGAAAACCATTTTGTGGACGTAGATGGAATTATTTATATTCAGAAGTTGTTTTTCTTATTTTAATATTTTATTGCATAATTTATTTTATTGTTTACGTAATTTCTTTTTATGTATGGGGGATATTTAATTCCTCTAAGATATTTTTTTGAATAGTATGCCACCTATTCTTTAGTACATTTTTACGCAACAATATCTTTTGATTTTATAAAGCTATTGATATCAATTTAGATTTATGTGCAGTCGGACCTCTATTTAACGAAGTCACTAAATCCCGATAAAATGTTCGTTTTAGAAAAAATTCGTTAAATAGAAAATCCCCATTAAAATTCATAAACACCAGACATAATTAAAATAGCTGATACACCTTTATCTTGCAAACTATTATCTACTATCGAATTGTTTCAAATGATCTTATCATATGAAGGTTTTGATGATTTCTTCATCATTTCCGTCTTCATTTTCTTCGTCTTCGTCACAATTTATTGCTGCATTTTTCACAATAACCAAAATATCCAATTCAGTTAATGTTTCTGTGGTTGCAGCTTCAGAATGAATAGAAAGAAAATCATTAATCAGTACATCATGATTAATTTCGTGGTTCTCTCTTAGCTGTACCCATATTTTTTTAAGTTCTTCTAACGGAATGCCATCCTCGTCCTCCACACTTTCCAATTTCTACGAGATGATTAAGAATCCAGCTTTGACAAAACTGTTACGAATGGTACGATATGTAATACCATAGTTCCATGCTCTAAAAATTTCTGTTATGCTTTCTCGCAATTTGATTTTTGGCATGGATTCCTGTAAGAAATGCAAACAAAAAGGGAAAAAATTTTTACCACTTTCTCTAAAAGTTAAGTGACTTCGAAAATCAATTCAAGGTCATTTGCCTCATAAAATGCATTAACAAGTTTGAAATGTTCCAAAATATTTTGGGAAATAGGGAAAGTCAATCTTAAAGAAACGTTCGTTAAATGGAAAATTCACTTCGCTATTTGGAAGTTATTTTACGAAGAAATTTCCAAAATGTTTTTGGTTTGAATGAAAATGGAAGTTCGTTAAATATAAGTCTGACTATATATTCATTACAGTAGCGTACGTAGCAATTGAACCGAGTTTAAATGTTTCAATTTTTCAATTTTAGAAATGAAAAATGTTTTTCTAGGGAGGAGGGATACTGGTTTTGAATTTTTTTTTGAAAAGGTTCTTGTAACGATTAAAAAAACGGATAATTCTACATTTTACGAGGTTACACAGAGAAAACTAAGGTTACAATTTACAGAATATGATAAAATTTACCGTGTTTCTGGCTTTATGGGAATACCCAATAGTTTGATAATTTTACCTGAAGTGATTTGGTAAAGAGTTTGGTAAAATTAGTAATGAAATATTATTTTATAATATGTGATAAAATTTGGTAAATGTGGTAAAATTTTGTACTTTCATCATGATATTTTAGAGCATGGTAAAAAACCATTTATTCGGTTAAATTTGCTTCGCATTTTTTTTCTACTAAATGCGTGGTAATAAAAATATAATTTTGAAAACCAGAACTTCTGGTCAAACGTGTCCATATGAACACAAAAATTGCAAAATTAATGGTTTAAATACCGAATGTTTTGATTTCTATTAATCAGAATTATGTGTTCCTTACCAAAAATGTCCTTACCTTACTGTACGGTAATTTTACTGGAATTTTTTCTGCATGTATGACTGATTAAGAATATTTATTCCTGGTAAAGAAATAAGAAACAGCGGCCAGGGCAAAATAGTTATGAGATTATAGTTAAAAAGGAATTTTGAATCCAAATAGAGATTTTTTCCAATAAGTTAGAATCGATTACAAAAAAATTAAAGAACAATTTTAAAAACAAAAAGACTGCTTAAGAGTAGCTAAAAAAACTCTTAAAATCTTAAAAAACTTAAAAAAAATCTTAATCCAATAGAAAATCTATTGACTATCTGAAAGCTTAGTCTAGCAAAAATGAACTTCTAAATACTACATAGTTGACTTTATTCATTTATACTACAAGTATCATGTAAGGATGAAGAAATAAATCTTTTACAGATATTAAAATAACTGAAAAATTACATTTCAATGGTATATTTTTAAAATATTAAATTATTTTTCTTTGAACACAGTTTGAAAGCTGCAAATTTAAATGTATTATAATATGTGTATTATCATAAAGCATTATGATTAAAAACCATAACAATTTTTATTTAAATGAATTAAATAATCAAGAATAAATATGTTATATTAAAAGAAAAATATGATATAAATAAAAGAGTGTATGATTATTTAAATAATATAAATGTTGAATAATTTAAAGAGTAATATTATAAAAATATACACTAAAGTAATAATTTAAATTTTTTTTCTTCCTATTATCAACTTATAAATAAATATTGCATTTTATGAATAGTTTTTTTTTCGAAAAGTATAAAGGCAAAATGATAAATTGGGAACATCGCTTTATAAGGAACGTTTCTTAATATTTTTCCAATGTTCAAACACTATATTTTTCTAATTCAAGTAAAAAATTTTTAATTGAGAAAAATTGTATTGTCAAAGCCACCAGAATACTGTAAAATTTACAGTGTTTCTAGCTCTTGGCTCTATGGGAACACCAAAAAGCTTAAAATTTTTTCCCAAAGCACTTTGGTTATGATTTTGAAAAATTGCTAATAAAATAACAAATTTAATGTGTGATAATATTTGGTAAAGGTGGGAAAATTTGATAAATCTATCAAATTTTGTCATGATGTCTTACAGCATGGCATAAAAACTTATTTATTTTGTTAAATTTACTTTTCATTTTTGTATTTTTTACTAAATGTGTGGTATTAAAAACTACAATTCTAAAAGCCATTATTCCTGGTAAACCTTTACCGTGTCAACGGAAAAGTAACCATACTAATGATTTAAATCCCGTATATTCTGAAAAAAGAAAGGTCATTACCATAGAGAACGGTAATTTTACCAAATTTTTTTTCTCCTTCCAATATACACAAAATAACTGTAAAAACTCCTCAGCATACTTATTTCTTCAAGTTGAAGATAAATTTACAAATCGAGATAAATGGGGATCAGGAAATAATGAAATCCCTCTTAATAGTGACAAATTAAATGTAAATATTATTTCTATTAAGGAAAAAGATTTTAACAAAAATTAAATTATTAAACTAATGAAATATTTTTTTTTCTCCCCTAAAGGTAACACTATCTATAAACTTCAAGATCTTATTAACTTTTTTTCTTTTACTCGTTTACGCTTCAAAACTCTTTGTTTCGATCTTGTGAAAGCCAAAATATGTAAAATTTGACCACATGAAAAGAAAAATTTAGATTATTAATATTTTTTATTAACTTTCAAAAGCCTATTTTTAATATGTTTAAATTTCTTAACATGTTTGACAACTTAAAAAAAAAATTTCTATTAAAAGTTTAAAACTTTTAGTAGAACTATTTCTAATTATAATGACATGAAATGAAAATTAATATATTCGTTTAAGATTTTCACTGTGAAGAAGAGAAGTATTTTGATTTTGTTAATAAATATCATTATTATTTCTTTTAATTTAAATATTGTAGAAAGATTAGAACATAGGAATTTAATGATAAAAGGCACAAAAGTTAGACCCATTTACTATATATCAATTAATGAACTTTTAAAATACTTTCTTAATGATGTAAATAGTATTTGTTTAAAGATATTAAATCGATTCTCTTTACCTTTAAGCATGTTAAAAGAATGGAAATGGACTGTTTATTATTACTAAAATTTAAATGACAGTAACAATTCAAAAAGTTTTTCTAAAATTTATCAAGCAATTAGGCAACTACAAATGAATTTTCTAATTACCCCCATAGACAAAGTTGACAGCAATTTTGAAATCTTCTGTGCAAATTCTATGTTATATTCTAACTTTTAAATAAGGAAAGAAAAAATTATAGAAATTCTAAGCTTATTAATTTAAATATTAAAAATCATGATAAAAAATTTGTTTTCCTTAAGAAGTTAAAAATTAAATTTAAAAATTTCCTGTTTCCATACTTAATTATCTGTCCAATATTTTTTTAAAAAATTTTCTAATAAATTTTCAACAATCATCGTGGGTCTAATACTTACCTAACTAAACCTGACCCCATTTTCCCTAACTACTTAAATAAAATTATAATCAATATTATTAAAGAACGTTTTTCTTGTATTATCACTAATAATCAACTTATTTTAGAACTTATTAAGCAAAATAAAATTTATTTTCTTGCTACTTTTGATTTTCAAGATCTCTTCAATAGCATTCCCTTTCTAAATTAAAAGATGTTTTTTTAGTTATTACTATGATTATATAACTATCCTTAATTGCGATTTTGATTCTTGGCAAATTAGAATGAATATTTGTCGTTTTAATAATGATCTCTACAATGCAAATCATATTTTTGTTCAAATAGGTGGAATACCACGAAAGTTCTAATTTTTCATCACTTTTAGCTAACTTATTTTCATGAAGAAAAAAATTATTCTCTTAGTATTAAATTTGTTTTTAGATTTATTGATAGTTTAATTATCGTTATTTTTTAAACTTGTATAATTTTGTAAAATAATATATTTACCCCGAGAAATTAATTGTGTTTCGTAATCATGAAGATAATATTATTTTAAATTTTTTGGGTATAAGTAATAAAAAAGAAGAAAATATCTGCATTTTTGACTTATACGATAAAAGAAAGAATTTCAAATTTAATAGAATTATATTGAATTCGAATGTTTCTAAATATATATATATATATATATATATATATATATATATATATATATATATATATATATATATATATATATATATATATATATATATATATATATATATATATATATATATATATATATATATATATATATATATATATATATATATATAAGGAAGTTTGATGGAATGAAAGTTCTGTAAATATTGTGTTAAAAAAAATGAAAAAGGAAACACTTCAAAATCAAACAAATGTTGGGCAGTATGTCTACATACATCAAAGATCTTCCAATAAAGTCCACTCGAAGTAGCAATTTCATTTAAGAAGAAAACCAATAAAAACCAAACTGAGCGTTAAAACTTATAACGAAAGTGTTCAAAAATATAAACAACTGAAATAGCGTAAAAAAAATTTTTTTTTTAGGAGAAGAAACTTCAACCCTTGATATTTGCAGAATAAGCAAATATTTTTTGCTTTATTTACAATTTTTCAATAAATAATAGGTTTCGTATTTAAAGGGACCATTCACTAAAAATAGAATAAATATTGATATTATTATTTTTGTACGCCATTAAAGTACGTTCAATCATGATATACTTGCATATTCGTTTCATATTTATAGTGCCTGATTGAAACGTATAATCGTGAATATCAAACATTCTTAAAGTTGATGGCACTTAGAGAAGTTTTAACTTAATAAATAATGTAAAAAGGTTTAACTTAATAAGAGAATTAACTTAATAAGAGAAGGTTTAACTTAATAAATAATGTAGAAAAAATAATGAATTTAACCACTTTTAAGACTACAGCTAATCTACACAATATTATGGTTCAACATAGAAACCAATAAAAACCAAAAAAATATCTCTTAGGCGTATAAAATTAAGCATTATATTTTATTTTATAACCATCATCGAACGACCGACCCAATTCTTTGCTTACGACTAACAATGTACAATGTCCACTCCTTAGCCTTGTAATTTAAATAAATTTAAACACCTTATAATTTAATAGTAAATTAGAACTCAATCCTGGATCAAGTATTGGGAGAAATTTGTCTTCGTGGAGAACTTTTTGAAGGACCCCGCATTTACCCATTTCTCTTACATTTACGTTACATGGAGAGTAAAACCACAGAAACATACCATGGTTAGCCTGCCGGCAAGAGGACTCTAATCCATTATTCATCTACCACTGATGATGTTTTATGTCAGCACTGTGGTCTGTGAGAGCCGGGTACGAATCCCTATCAACCAGCCGTCGCGGAGATTCAAACCCGTGTCACCTCTTCGGAAAGTGAGCGCTCTATCCTCTGAGCACCCATGATTCTATATAAAGCTACGGATTAAGGATTTAAACACGTACAAACTAACGAAATAGTGAAAATTTTTTCCTTTATTTGAAACTATGCCCTTGATATTTGCTAAATAAGCAAATATTGCAAAAAAAAAAAAGATTTCTTAAAACTGAATCAAAATTGGCCACAATAGCTCCGATACAAATATATTCGAATATGAAAATCCCAAGTATTCATTCTTGAGTATATACATAGTCAAAATTTAAACAGCATATTCTTAATTTTGAGCAAAAGGCATGATTTCAAAAATCATGTGGAGAGAGATATTCGTTAGTGACCGGCTGGGTTCGAACCAAGGACCTACGGATACTCAGTAGAATGCTCTAACAACATATTTGCATACCACATTCGAGGGTGACTTAGGAAGATTTACATAGTTGTTTCAGTAGGCAGAACACATGTTTGAGTCAGATAATGGTATTGTGCTGCAATAATCGAGAAGCATGATAAGACCAAGACGACCAATGTTAATCATAATCTAACATAATTGTTCAGGACTAGGTGTTTTAACCATAACATTGTTGAAAAAAATAACGTTAATGAAAATATTAGGCTCAATGACGTCATGATAGCAATGCTATCACAATGGTTAAGATAATCAGGCTCTATTAAGCCATTGAGAATAACTTTTCCCCGTAGAACTAGAAAAAAAAGTGAGCTAAGATTTTTTAAACTAAGAAATAAGAGTTTTTTTAAGCAATTATTAAAAACAATGATTGGTTTGTGTGATATTTTCTGAGTCCAGGTTTAGCTTGCAGCTTAATTCAAGTTGAAATTTTATATGGAAGACCCTAGGTATCCATTACACCACCAGGATAACATCAGTGAACGACACCATTATGGTGGTGCAGGATTACTTATTTGTTGGGGAATTATACTGGACTCCAGAACATATTGGGGGCTATAACAGGTTGAATTTTTCAGGATATTATTCTGAAACAATATGTACACATGCTTAGGAGTGCCATAGTTGCAGATTTTTTGTTTCTGGATGACAATGCTCATTATCACCTAGCAAACATTGTAAACGAATCTGAGGATATTACCCATATAGACTGGCCAGTATTCTCACCTGACTTGAATCTGATAGAGCATGTGTGAACATGCTGGGTCGATGCGTTAAAGCCCATCAACCATCTTCTACATGTAAACCAGAACTTTGGATAGCATTGCTGGCTGAGTTGAGTACTCTTTCCCACGATCAGCTCGATAAATTGATACTCACCATTCCTCAGCATTGTGCGGACTGTATTTTGTTGCGCGAGTGACAAACAATGCATTTACCAACATACCGACCATGTTATATAAAATTTTGGTACGAGAGATTTTTTCATAATTGCTTCAAAGAAAAACTCGTAGTGCTTATTAATGGTATCATATATGTACCATCGTTTTAATATTTTATATTTTGTTTTATAAATGGACTTTATGAATTAGTCACTTTTGTTTTGTTTCTGAACCTTTATTTGCCGAATTTGGCATTATCCTTTTTGTAGGGACATGAGTGTAAATGTTTTGACAAATGTTTTATTACGATAATATATTTATTTCAAATAATTAAAAAAATAATTATATATAATTAGTAATTAATTTGTAATTAGCTGCATAACTTGTTCTTTATATTTTGTTTAATAAATGGACTTTATGAATAAGTCACGTTGGTTTTATTTCTGAGCCTTTATTCGCCGGAGCGCCTTAGTTTGTGGACATGAGTGTATTTGAGATAATTATTTTATGAAGTAAATATATTTATATCAAATAATTAAAAAAAATAATTTAAAAAAAACTATATTGTTCAAAGTTTTAAATGAGTACATTTTGTAAAAAGCGAAAAGAATATAACAATATTGATAGAGTAATTTAAGCAAATTATTTTTGACGAATGAACAAAATAAATTTAGGAATATGTCTTTAATTATATGTTTCTTTTTTTTATAGTTTCTATTCTATCAATGAATGAAACCGAAAAGGGAGCTTAAGAAGAACAAGAGAAGCAGCTTATTTCGCAAGATATCAAGCTTGAAAAATAAATTAAATAAGTAAAAAAATCAATCTGACAAAAAAGAGTCACGCCTACGCGGCCGTCTTCTCATTATCCTTTCAATTTAGTTTTGTCCAAAAGTTAATAACTACGTATTTTTCCGCGGAATCATCGGTATTTTAGCTCAAAAATGCGTAAGTTAATTCCCAAAGATTTATGCCATCAAACACAGTTAATTGCTCTTTTTTCTTCTTTTCCTGAGATTGCTATAAGCATTAATTAGCCTTAGCTAAAAATTCTTCCTCTGGTTTCTGGGGTAAAATAAAGAAACCTCAAACAGCAAATGAATTTAAACCATTCTAATCAGATTAGAAAAAAATAGCTTAAAATAGGAGGAAAAAAATACAGACTCACTTTAAGTGAAAGATTTTTGTTTTTATCCCTTCTTAGTGATAGTAATTCTGGAAAATGCATTAATTACTGTTATTTATACTTCAATGCTTTATTTTTCATAATCAGAAGCTTAGGATGTTCTTCTAAGGCCAATTATAACAAGAGTTTGAAAAGGTTTTTTCTCAAAAAACTGCTCTGTGACGTTTAATTATTTATTTTAAACCTAAGGGATTAAAAAATATATTTTTGAAAAAAGAATCGAAACTACTTCTGAACTCTTTCAAATTTATATAAAAGTTAACAAAAATAATTTCATGTTGACCTGATTTTAAAAACTAATTTTATGCACTGTTCATTAAAATAATTTATGTTGTCTATTTCAATTTTTTTTCTTTCAAATTATTTTTGTTTGAAAATATAAATTTTTATATTAAAATTTAAGAAATTTTTTCGCCAAAAGATTACCTTGAGCCCTGGTGGCTCAGGGGATAGAGCGTACGCCTTCCAATGAGGTGAACCGGATTCGAATCCCAGCTTGAACTGACCAGAGTGGTGACGTAAAATATCCTCAGAAGTAGTTATAGAGTAGTCATGGGCAAGAGTTCCCTTGCCATTAGGCTAACCATGGGAGCTTTTCGTGGTTTTCCTCTCCGTGTAACGCAAATGTTGGTTAGTTCCATCAAAACGACCTGCAGGAAGGAAACTTTCTCCCAATCCTTGATGCAAGAGTTCGCTTTTCTTCAGGATTGGGTTCAAAATTGCAGGGCTCAGAGTTGAACATTAGTAATTGTAAGCCCAGAAATTGGGTCAATTGTTCTATGGCGGTTACATTATAAAATAAAAAATGCCTATATTGTAAACTGTGCTTAATATTGGTAATAAAACTTAAAATCTATTGTAATAAAAATTAATCTTTGCATCATATTGAAAAATATGAGTACATTACATTTTGAACGGGTTATAATAAGTTATTAAATTTTAAATGCAATCAGCATGATTCTTTTCTATTTTTATTTCCTTTATTTTTATATATATATATTTTTTTTATATAAGTTGTATACTTCAGAAGGGGTTTAACTGGTTTAAATTTTATTCAGTTTTAAACAGGTGTATATCGAAGTTGTCCTCAACCAGTTTATTTTAAAAATAAGTCGGTTTAATTGATGGCGCTACATGACTTATAAACAAAACTAAACTGAAATACTTAGCATATTCAGTTAGAAATTCTTCGGAAAAAAATGAAATAACAATTTATTTAATTGTGTTTTACCCTTTCGAAACAAAAGAGTCAAATAACCATAAATAAGATGGTAATCAGACTGTTAGCTGTGACAACAACCATTTATTAACTGCTTTCACCAAATACGGTTAAGCAAACAGAATTTTATTGCACGAACTAAACCCTCTTAATGAAGCCTTGTTACAGGTGACAGGTACATATTATAGGTGAAAGTCTATATATTATAGGTGAAAGTCTACATATTATAAGTGAAATGTACATATTATAGATGAGGGGTACATATTGTAGGTGAGAAGTGCACATTATAGACGAAAGGATAATCTGTTTGTCTCATTTTTGACAGAACTCGAGTCCGAGTCCCAGCGTTGACACCACAATATTTCATCCATTTTCTTCACCACATAAAGGGTCTCAAGTGTCCTGCTCTTCTCATTTTCGGCTCTGCACTCTCCAATGCCCATTGCCTGTTAAAAAGGCTAGCACCCATGGTCAGTTAAATTTCCTTTTATGTTTTGAAATCACGGTTGGAGTAAATGGTTAAAAACCTTATAGTTTTGTGTTCATGGCTTTGTAACCATACTAGTTGTAAACAATTTCAAAATGGTAAATCAAAAAATGTTATTTAACGCAAACTTTACTTAACGCAAACTTTACTTAACGCAAAATTTACTTTATTTTTGAATTGTTTTTAAGAGCTTCTAATTCTAATTTTAGTAGCATCATTACTGAATTGAAAAGTATATATATATATATATATATATATATATATATATATGGAGAGAGAGAGAGAAATATTTAGATGTTAGAAGTTACAAAAATTCGTTATTTTTAAAATTTTCATTTAGGTAATTGATTTACAATTTATATAATCAAATAAGAAAAAATTGTCGAATAAAAATTATAAACTTAATTATTCAAAATTGTTGGAATGCGTGTTTAAAAATAATCATTTCAAACATAAATATGATTGATTATCTATTCAACTTTTTGTCTGAATAATTCGTTTAAAATTCATAAGCAAAAATAATGTATAATCCTTGTTGTCTATTTCAAAATTTTAAGTTTATTTATTGAAAACTGTAGTAATAGACAATTAAAAAAAAAATTCTGACCTAAACATTAATTTATAATTTAAATAATTAAGATACGATTAAATTCAAACTTTTCTATAAACAATTGATTTATAATTTTTATCATTGAATAATGTATAATGCTTAAGGATTAATGCTAAAATAAGAATTTAATTGTTAAAAATTTACATAAAACTTAACATAAAAATATTCCCTTTAATAATGAGTTACAAAGACTCAATTAAACTCGACCTTTTCTGAGAATAGTTGATTTGAAATTTATAAACATACGTATTGTATAATACTTACTGTCTATTTAAAACAAAAAGTTTAATTATTGAAAATTGTATAAACGCATATTAAAAAGCATGATAAACAATAGTTTAATTACTTAACTAGTTAATTACTTAATTAATTACTTAATTTAATTGCTTAATTTAATTACTTAAATAGTTTAATTACTTAAACAATAGTTGTAACTTAATTAATACAAAGTTACAAAGATCAGGTCAGATTACTTTCCGCTAAATAAGGGATTTAGCTTAACAAAATTCTTCCTCAATTCATTTAAGAATTTAAATTCAAACGCGTATGACGTTAAAAAAAACACGAAAAATTTCAAATTTTGATTAAAAAAATATGAATGGTAAATATGTGTATAATATAGTAAAATCGAAAACCAATTACACTTTTGCTTCTGAACTGTTTCTGAAATTGATAGAAAAACAGTAATAGTCTGTAACAAAACATGGGTCTCATAATTGTATTGGGAACTGACTTTAAATAGAATTGTTGTTATTCTACCGAAGTTGTTTTGTTTTAAAATAAGTCTACAATATTAATTTTCCATCATACTAAATTTCGATTAGTTTTGAATGTCAAAAGAAATAAAAGAAGTTTTATTAAATTATTGAAATTGGTCTGCGAGAAAAATTTCAGATGACTGAAACTAAGCTGAAACTCCTTCTGCAATTTTTTTTTTTAAATTTTATTATTATTTTTTTTAATTCTGATTTTTTTATCGAATTCTTCTGAATTTTTTAGAAGAATAAGAACTTCTGAAAAAAATTTCGAAACATAAATTGATATTATATATGTGCCGAATAGTTTTATGTTTAGAAACTATGTTTTTCTTGCCAGAAAAAATTATGGATGATAAAAACTAATCTATATGATTATATCTATGGGAATTTAACAGAGGAATGCAAAAAGTAAAATTGCAAATTGTATCAAAATAAAAATCATCTTTATTTTTTTGGTCAGCAATATTGAAATATTTATTTTTTCTATTTGTAACTTCATAAATATTACTAATATTTGTATGTTGCCGACACATGTGGAAAACAATTCTGATGTACTGTATGTAATGACATTTCTGTTAAAAAAAATTAAAATTCTGGTTAAATAATTAAAACAAAAATATATGGTATTTAAAGCATTCATTTGGAAAAAATTTCCGTTCTTATGGTTTCATTCTTTTAGTTCTTATTCTTCTAGAACTTAGGGTTCTTATCACAGTATTCTAGTAATGAAATAATGAACTGAAAAATAAATTTTAACCGACTAAACGTTCTTGATACTATGATCTAAGGCTGTGGTACCCACTTTTTTCGCCTCAGACTATAAATAATCGGGCTTCTTTCAGTGGATCCCCCGGCATTATGAAAAAAAAGTTCATTTTCAGTTGTGAAAATATCTTCCCTTTTTTTAATTCGCATTTTAAAGTTCATATAAAAAAACAGAATATTATATAAATTATGAGTTAATGACATATATATATATATATATATATATATATATATGTGTGTGTGTGTGCGTGTGCGCGTGTGTGCGTGTGCGCGTGTGTGTGTGTGTGTGCGTGCGTGTGTGTGCATGCGTGTGTGTGTGCGCGCGGGTGTGTGTGTGTGTGTGTGTGTGTTATGTTCCTTTCTGTTTTTTCTTTTTATTTTACTTTCTGTTTTTTTTTGTGTTATTTTTACTTATTGTATTCTATTTTATTTGTTGTAATTTTTGTAAAAAAAATTTTTAGTGCTCCTCACACTATTGTATTGATATATTTTGCTTCGGCTATATTAATACAATATTAGAAAGCACTCTTTTTTGCGGATATAGTCGTGTGGGCTGATGAAAAGATTATATCTTTTTATTTATTTATTTATTTTTTTCCCGGATTTTTTAAAAGATTTATTTATTTATTTTTTTATTATTATTATTTTTATTAATTATTATTATTTTTATTAATTATTTTCTTTTTCCCTTTTTTCATTTGTCTGTAATTTTTCTTCGTTTTAACTTCATTTTAAACCTATATACTCGTATACATATATATTATATATATATATATATATATATATATATATATATATATATATATATATATATATATATATATATATATATATATATATATATATATATATATGTTATAATTATAAGTTAAAAATATTCGAACTTTCGAAACCCGTGATTTCGAACAAGCCGAAATTTTTAACGGAACACAAGGGTTCCGTAGAACACCTCTTTTGAATCGCTGTTCTAAGGTGATGATAAATAAAACCACATTTACCAAATTTATTCAGAGATTATACGACTATATTTATTAATTTTTACCGAAAGCAGTACTGAAGTGTTCCGGACAAAAATTACCAAGCTATTCCCATTGAACTTGAAACATGGTAAATTTTACCCCATTTCCTTATTTTTTTAAAAGATTTTTTTCTCAATGTAGAGAGTCTATTGAGCTATAAAACAGTATCGTGATTATTTTTAATGAGTTTTTATCAAATCTCTTTCTTTTAGAAAATAAAAAAGAATATTTTTTAATGTATTTGTAAAACACAATTTTTAAATTTTTTTAATCTTTTTATTGTATAATACTTAAATGAGATTCATAGTTTAAAACAAACATGCGTTTCCAATATTAAATATAAAGATTAAGTATAAACATTATTTTTCTAATTGCAGGATATATTCCAAGAAAAAAGAAATATCAAATTTTAAGAACGATATACAAGGTAAAGAATTATTGATAAAAATACAAAGTACCGGCACTTTGGGAAAATTAAAAATGTAAAAATTGAAGTATGCAATTTAATAATTTTCTCTTTTTAATGCAATTTTACTGTGTTTAATTGCTGAGAAAGATCCAGAACAATGATTTTTGAAAAACTGAATTTTTGGTTACCATACGAAGGGGGAAAAATTATCAAATCATAATTTAAATACCGTACATTCTGGGTTTGATCTACCAGAATTATGTTTCTTTTTTTTTTCACCATAAATGTCATTACTAAACAATACGGTGATTTTACCAATTTTTTTCCCTCCGTGCAAAAAGTTGGCAATTCAGTATCAAAGTTACTTAGTAAAAACATTTCTAAGAGTTCTTGAACCATAACACTGTTATTTGAGTAGAATGTTATTTCAACTTATTATTCTCTACGTGTTAAACTCTATCGTCGCTTGCAGTCCACTGAGCATCAGATCTATGAGATCGAATGATGAACTAAAGTAAAAGCGGCCTGTGCGTAATGTTGACAACGTTACCCCAATCATAGCGTTGATCCTGAAATTGTGGATTCTTAACATCATTGACACCCCTGACCCACAACGGGCTGTTGAGGTAATGCTTCACTTTAATGTTCTATGAGGTATGACTTATTTAGGTAAAAAAAAACAATAAAAAAAGTTTAGTGTTTACAAAACTATATGATAATTACATCGTGATGTCACAGAAAAATAATTTTAAAAAATTCTTTACTACACACAAAGAGAAAAAAAAATGCAAGTTTTGTAATGTTATTAAGCAGCATAAAAGATTTTTGATTTTGAGAAATTTTTTACCTAGTAATAAAAATTGTTTACCTAGTTTTGAATAAAAAAACTAATAGCTATTTTTTTTAAATATTAAATGTGTCATAAGCAATTTTTTTTAATTAAAGGGGTTGTGGTTCGGAAAAAAAAATTGCAAAACTATTTACAAATTTTTTTTCTAAAATAATCTTAAGTTTTATCTTCATTCTTTACTATCCAATTCCATCATTGTGACAATGTACAGTACAATTTTGCTTCAAAGTATTTAGATGAAATAATTTTCCAGATATGTTTTTACTCCAATCTTTTTAAGTGCATTAAGTATTGTAAAAAACATTCCGAAGGCTAGTATAACTTCGTTTATTGCTTCTATTTTTTTATATAGGTAAAAAAAACGACTACATTTTCACAAAATTCACTCCTATATGTGAAGATTTTATTTGAAAAGTGGTCGAAAGCCATCTTTGTTCGCGATGCAAAACCTAAAAGTCTCTTAAATGCATTGTTTTTAAAATTTTTGTCCCAATTTTTTTGATGTTTGCTGTTTGGCAACAGTGTCTTTCAGGGAGGAATTTTTTTTTAAATAAAATTACCGTACTGTATCGTAATGTCACTTTTGATTTAAAAAAAAAAAATCATAATTTTAGTAATAAAAACCGAAGTAAAAGGAATTTAAAACTTTTATTTGGTAATTTCTCCGCTCACATATGGCAACGATATACAAGAAATTCTGGTTTTAAATATTTTAGTTCTTATTACCACACATTATACGAACGGCCTGCGTAGGGGTTAGGGAGCGGCTCTTGCATCAGAAATGTTCTGGGTTCGAATCCCGGCATGGGTATTCTTTCCTTCTCTGTACTATCTGTCCTTACTCTGGGAGGAACGTTGACCCACCTAATATTGTGCTCCTGAAAGAGTAGCCAACAAATCTGCCCTTCAGGTGCCTGCATGACCTAGGTCATTATCCAGGTGGGCATTGGAAAAAAAATTACCACACATTGGAAAAAAATACAAAACTGAACAGTAAATTTAACCGAATAAATGGTTTTTATACCATGCTTTATGGTATCATAATAAAATAACCAAATTTCACCACGTTTACCAAATTTTATCACATATTATGAAATGATGTTTATTTTTACTTTTTACCCAAATCATAACCAAAGCGCTTTGGTAAAATTATTGGACTTTGCGATGCACCTATAGAGCGAGAAACACGGTACATTTCTTCTTATTCTAATAGATTTGATCAGATTCATTATGCATTAAAAATAATATAGAGATTATTTGTATGAACATTTAAGTGACGCTGTTTCGACATTTCTTTAATAAAGATAATTGGTTTACTGTTAAATTAAGTTTTTTTTTTTCTAACGTGTACGTCAATGATGGATGCTGATATTAAATATAGGACTAACTGTAAAAATTATAACGGCAGTCGAAGTCTTTGAAAAACTTTTAAAAAAAATGTTTAAGTATACAAATAACGCAGGAAAAAAAAAACACTATATTGTATATAGTTGAATTATCAATTATCTCTTGGTAACTGGTGCTCGTTAAATCTGTCAGGTCACGATGTCCTCTATGTTCCCATAGCAAAATATACCTCAGAGTGTACTGAATTGGTGCCTAATATGGACCCCCTGAAAGAGTGGCCAACAAATCTGATCTACTGATACCTGAATGACGAGTGTCAAACGGGTGGGCATTGGGAAAAAAAATATTTTTGGGATATCGACTTAAGTAAAGAGTATTGTTTTATACTATAAGATAAGTATATCCCTTTCATGTTGTAGCCGTAAGAAACGTACTGGCTGAAAAAAAAGTAAAAAATTTCATTTTACAGGCTCGAAAGAAAGTAAATTGGTTCAGAAGTTTTCGGTACTCCAAAAACTTTCTCGGAAGACTCAATGTTCGAAGCCTTACTTAAATTTTTTTTAAAGAATTGAAGAGAAAAAATTAAAGGCGTGAATTGTATCTAGTTAATTTAAACACTGAGAAAACTGTGATGTACCTATCCGAATTTGGTGTTTAGAAACTCTAAAAATTGTGTAAATGCTTACTTTATTTCAAGTTGATACCGAATCAAGAGTTTAAAAATACTTTAAGGGTGTAGAGTTAAATCTTAACTTCAATAATTGATCATTCTTTTAACAAAGCTCAGGATGTTTTTCACTACACTCATGGTTAGCAACAGTCTGGTATAGTTGTCGCTTTGGGTGACGCTTAAATTTCAAAAATTAAAAGTAAGTTTTCTTTTTATTTGCGTTAGAAGTGATATAAGTGATGGCGAATGGCATCATCTACACTTAATGAGTAAGTTTACTAAATTATTAATATTATTTCTGAAGATATGAACTTTTTAAACTTTCGATCCATGATGGCGGAAATCAAAGCCTAATTAGGCTTAGTTATCAACCCTAGTATCAACTTGAAAGCAAGTTCCGTGATCATAGTCGATTAGTTGTCAAGTAATTAAATCTTCCTGGCGGAGTGAGTTCACAAACTAATCATAGCATATTTAATACCGAGAAGGTTTAAATTTTCTTTACCGATAGATCAAGAATATTGATTATGACCAATTATTTAACAAATTAAATAAATCTTTATCATATAATTTCAATCTTGTACTCAGATTGATTTGACGAACTATTCATGTAAACTGATATAAAATGCATGCATATTATTAGTTGTATAATAAAGTTATTTATTTATGCTCTCATAAAATTTGCATAAATCATGAGTTATGTTAAATAATTTTGTAATATCTATAGTTAACTTTCACCATCTATAATTAATATCTATAATAATCTTTATAATTAATTTACATTCACTTTAGCATTGTTAAGCCTTGTTTGAATTCATATTAATGTTTTTTGTTGTTGTTGTGTGTACGTTCGATTGATAAACTCATTTTATTCTTAAAAAAGTATTGTATACATGCATCCTAAATTAATGATTCTTGCTTCAGATTGCATCGTAAAAATAACTCTACTCACTTTCATGTGTATCATATCTTACAGTGATTATAATTTTTAATATTACAGAATAACAAAAATGGTGTAGCTTCTTTGTACCAAATAGTGCAAAAGAACAGTTCTGGTGCTTCACTGCACTATCAGTGAAGTCTTGGTTTTTGGTGTGCAATATTTTTCAAAATTTTTGGAGTCAATAAACAAAAATTTTTGACTGCGCAGAACTCTTTGATATTTTCTTAGAACATACTCTTGCCTCAGAATTTTAATTTTTTTTTTCTTTCTGTTTCGTTCTTGAAAAAAATTTTTTCTTTTGTCAGGGAAAGTCACGGGCTATTAAGAGGTTCAGCCCCTTCCCCCTCTTTAAAAAAATAAAAATAAGGATTTGCATCATTAAGTTTCAGATTTTTTTTACCATTGTCTGACTCGTACTACAAGGTTTAAGAATATTTAAATCCTGTTTTCGATCTGAAAACCTTGTTTGACCCACCCTAGGACTTTAACAAAAAACATTTATTAACTCTGCACTTGCTTAGATGCTAACATTTCAAAAAAAAAAGGGGAAAAAAAGAAAAAAAACATTGCTAAACGAATATATGGATTTTGCAAACGTTTGTTTTTATTGAATAAATGTTCATACATAATTTATATGCACAATACATAAAAGTTATTGATTTTGCAGTAATATGAACTGAAAAATATGTTCAGAAAAAAACAGTGTCTGAGTCATTAACATATGTAACAAAATTATTTCACAAATGAAATGGTAGAAGCTAATCATGCCATGTAAATGGATTTCCAATAAAGAATGCGAAGAAGTTTGTTTAACGTATTGGAAAAATTTTCGTTTCATGTGAAAAAATCGGTTGTCTATTCATTTGAAATTTTTCTAAAATGTATTTAATTAGACGAAATGTGTCAATAACTTCATTCTGAAAAATAGATTGCTGTAAAGAAGGAAATAAAACGAAAAAATATCTTATTGCTGTTGTTTAACTACAAATGTAAAAAAAATTTGTAAATTAGTTACTGTGTTTTTTATCGCAAATTATTTTTAAAGAAACACATGATACTTCATGGGCAAAGATGCTTTACATTTCTCATTTTTTTCCTATAAAATCCTAAATGATTACCTCGCCTTTTGCGGAAACTGGAATTCATTTATAAAGTTCATTAGCAATCGTGAATACATTAATTGAATACACAACTAACTATTTTGAATTACCTTCTATTTATTTTGAATATATTAAATATGAAGAAATGTTTCTTATCGTTTTATCAATAGTTCTAAAATTAGATTTTGCGTCACACAAATTGAATTCGCATTATTATAGTCGCATCTAATCTAGTATTAAATTAGTTTTTCTGAGCGTGCAAAAGCAGAAAATTAGTTATTCGAGATGAAGTATGGTTTTTGTTGAAATGAAAGCGAAAAAGAACGATTATAAAAGTTAAGAATAGTTATCAGAAAAACTAATTTCTTTATTGATGAATTTAATCATTTTAATTTGAATTCAAAAGTTTAATGTGAAATATAAAGACACTTTTTTTAAATGGGTATCTCTCTCATAATTTATTCAGTGCATCTCTAAATGAATAACGATACGTATTTTTAAATTTTGATATTTTCCTTCTGGCATTTTATTGAATAATAACTTCATAAAAGAACCAAAATATTAAGTAAATAATGGATAATGGTTTGGTATAAATATAATTACAGGTTTCAAAAATCAAAAAATTTTGTCTTAATTCTCGGAACCCTTGTGACGATTCTCGGGGACTGAGGGACTCCGCAAAACATATTTTGAGGACCGCAGCTTTAATGACTTTGCGGCAAAATATTAATACATTCTTTATATGAAGATGCAAAAGCTAAATTTTCAAATATTTCTTTTAATTCGAAACTTATTCATTTACGTTATCACGACCTTTAAATATGTTGATCAAAATAACTTGCTGCACAACGCATTTAATTTTTTAACATTTTCCACTGAAATCTATATAAATAGAATTCATTGTTTATATGTCTACGTGTATGTGTGTATATACCTTACACAAAACCGCAATTTTAAACCAATTCACATCGAATTTGATGTACCTAGACTCAAAGACTCGGAGAATCTAACTTTCTAACTCCCTCCGATCAAGAAAAATTTTCCAAACAATTAGATAAATGTTTTATTGCATGAGTGATTTGCTATTTTACAGCTCTTATTAATTAAAAATTAGTTTTATCACACGTTCTTATGAATTATTTATGTTTGCTATTTTGGGATATCACAAGTAAAATCAATTTTAATAATTTTGCAACGCGTGGATATGTCTTCACCGAATTTATATTTTAAAAAAAAGGTGTGTGATGCACGCTAAATCTGCCGGCATCACAAAGTCCTCCAAGTCCCTATAGCAAACACCAAATACCTCTGGGAGTGTTGTATTGGAGATTGATCACTCTCTGGTTCAGGTCAAAATTACGATCTGTGAATGAATAATTATAGTATGATTGTTTTAAGTCATAATATTGGCAATAGATGGCGCAATTGAAAAAAAAGAAAACGAATTTTCTCCCTTCAAAATTTGCTTGATTTCAAGCATGCTTCCTGGTATTGGTAAATGTCATCAGTAACAACATTAGAGCAGTGGTGGTTTAGAGGATAGAAAGCTCGTTTCCCTATGAAATGAACCCGGGTTCGAATCCCACCGATAGCTGGTCGGTACAAATTTCGCACCCGGCTCTCACTGACCACAGTGCTGACGTGAATCCTCAGTGGTAAACGGATCATGGGTTAAAGCCCCCTTGCCGTCAGACTAACCGTGGAAGGTTTTCGCTGTTTTAATCTCTATGTAACGCTAATACGGATTAGTTCCATCAGCAAGGCAAGTTTCTCTTAATACTTGAACCTGGAGTTCGCTTATCTTTTGAAATGGGTTCGAAATTACAAGGCTACGGAGTAAAGCATTGGAAGTCGTATAACCAAAATTGGGTCGGCTGTTCAACGACAGTTATAAGAAAATGTAACAATAACAACAACATATTTTAAAAGGTATATGAAACTACCTGTTTTATCTATTGATACTGACGATTTTGAAGCGTGTATCTATAAACTTAAATAATGGAAACTCAACCAGAACTAATGAAATAAAATCAAAAATCTGCAAGTGATCATCGTTGGTAACTTGTTGTATTTGTCGATTCCGATGTTATCAGATTCGACACACATGCGTGACGTTGCTTACAGTTATCCAATTAAATCACATGGTTAGGCATAATCACTTTACTTTTTCTTTTATAAAAAACCCTAAGTGAAATAATCTATTGAGCTATGAAAAAGTTGTGTTCACATTTTGAAAGATACTACATGTATAGTTAATCGGACTTTTGCTCCTGATTCGAACAATGGTAATTCTAATATAGTTCGTTCACCAGGAGTTGGAACTTGGCTCCGCCTTCATCTCGTGGTATCCGACGATACTATTTCGCTATTTTTGGTAGAAGGAACAATCCTGAACAAAATTGCTATTTAGCGATCGTATGACAAAAATGTTTATTTCGCAATTTTTATGTGCATTTTTTTAACATCATATAGGGGAGAGTCGAGTAGCCCCGCCCACTTAAGGACTATTGCTTATATTTCTGTATAATATTGAGTAATAATCAAGATTTTTGCATGTTTCTACTGTTTTCTCATTTAATTAAATATTACAAAAAGAATAAACCAAAAAAAGAATAGTTTAACTTAAAAAAATAGAAATTTAAAAAAACATGTTTTTCAGCTCTTTTCAAAATGTGTCGGGTAGCCCCGCCCAGTTACAAAAATTATGTTTTTTGATTGTTTTTTCTGGTGTAAATGAAAATGACCAATGTATTGACATTAGATAAACCTTATTTATCATTTTTATCACAAAATTATTTTTTTATTACATATTTATATACTTTTAGTGAATTCTATCATTTATTAACAACAAATGTTATATTTTTTATTATTATTAATGTATATTAATATATTATAATATTAATATATATTTATATTAAATATTTAAAGAAAATATTAAAGAAACATTCATGTGAGAAAGGCTACCCGAAATCCAATTTTTTTGTAAATTTGTAATTACTCGAACAATTTTTCACAAATAAACTTCGTTCTTTGCGCAAACTAAACTTAAGACTACATACTTTAATGCTGTATGTATAGAAAAAATTATTTTTTTAATATTAAAATGAAGTTTAATCGAAACATTCAACCAATTTTTCTTAATATCATGACAACTGTATTCAACATATTTTCAAAACTATTGTTTACCATGTTACCAGCTGCATAAATACTTGAAACTTTGAAAATAATCTTTTTTTAATATAACAATTATTGTCCGATGGCCCATTGACTTGAAAAAATATTCTATGCATATGAAATTGACATTGGGCGGGGCTACCCGACTCTGCCCTATGTCATAAATTTGATTATATTTCTCTTTGAGTTTATAGTTTGTCCTTTTTGACATTTTGCTAGGGAAATGGCAGTTTTTAAATTTAAATTATATTTAATTAGCTAGAATAACAATAGCAGATGATAATGCGAAATAAGGGACTGAAAAAGAATTCACTGTTTGCATTAAGGGTTGTTTCAATTTCAAGGTCGGAGATGTTTCTCCTCTTGCTCCCGAGCTGAAATGAACTCTTCGTCCGATGAGGTGGAGCCAGGTGTCAACTCCTGGTGAACGAACTACAGTATGAAGCCACTTCGGAATGTAAGTGTAATAAATAATAAAAAATGAAGAATGTATATTAGATGTGATGAAGATTATGGACATCTAATTATGATGCATATGATGTATATGATGCTAGAATGATTATATATGTTACTATATTAGATGTATATGATGCTAGAGTTCTTATCTTTTTCGAAAGGTGGTAAAAATATATTACCACAGCTCCTAAATCATGCACCTTGCTATATAGATTCTCATTTTTACTTAAAACGCCGATACCAGAAGTGTTTAATACAATATATGCAGTTAAGCATTACTGGCATCAATTGGCGATTGTTTAGGACCTTCGAAATAAGTACCCATATTAATTCTGTCGCCAAAAATGATTATAAAAATATTAATGTAGTTAAATAGTATTTTCGAGATTTACGTTTAATTAATTTTAATGATAGGTGCAAATTGAAACAAGAAAAGTGTATGTTAAAATGCTAAATTAATGAAGAAAAGGTACTTAACCGTAATAAGAAACTTAACCGTCGTGTATATAAACCGTAAAAAAATTGTCAATATTATAAAAACCCGTAAAATAATTTTTAATGACCGTAAAAGTTTGCAATTGACAAAAATTATGCTCAGTTAATTTTAGTAATAAAATTAACTGAACATAATTTGTACTGCTATCATGTTAATTAGCGCCTTTAATGAATGCTAAGTATACTAATATTGGTATAGAGATACTTCTGTGAAAAAATTTCTTATGGCCCACCGAAAAAGATATGTAAAGGTTAAAATTGTTGATTACGGAAATTTTTGACTGTCAGGAGTGCTGTATGCAGATATAGCATGCTATTGATCTAAGACCGCTGTCCGCAAATGCTTGATAAAGCCAGGACAAATCTTAAGGCTCAATACCTCTTTTTCAGAAGGATTATTCGCATGGATACATTCGTCTTGCGAATTACGCATGTAATATATGGATATTTGTCATTATATTTTTCTACTTTTATATTTAGTAGTTTGTGGATCTCTAATAATTAAAAAGGTTGGGAAGCATTTTTTTCTGGGAATATAAAAATTGATGGAGTCTATATGTTTAATATTGATATTATCACGATAGTTACAATACCCTTTTATTCACTTACTTTTTCGTTTAAATCAAACGCAGTTTTTTTATTTCTAGAAATTTATTCAATAAGAAATGGATTATATTTTAAAAGTAAGTCTTGGATTGTCACAAAATTTTCATCCTTAAAAATAAAATTGCCAAAGCAATAAACAATCATTTCGGAAAAGATTTCGAGAATGAATTTCTAAAGAAACGAAAAGAATTTGGATAATCAATCGATATCAGAACCATTATAGCTTTTCATATTATTTGCATCTGAACATTTCTTCAAGGATTGAAAATTTTTTGTCATAACAGGAAGCGTAAAGCTGCCTTTACAATTTATCTTCTTATCCGAATAGTATAAAAAAAAGTAAATATTGCGACACGATATAGAAATGCTGCTCGGTTTAAAAAGCAACAAGGATGAAACGAATCATAAGGCAGATTCTTTTACCTTTTTATCTTTGAGAATGCAATATAATTAATGAATAGATTAGCCTTTCAAATACTATCATTGAAAAGATTCAGAAATAACTAATTATTTATTATAATCGTATTTTTTATTTTTCGAAATAAATAAAAAATGTTGCTTTTTTCGCGAGAAATTTCTTTTTACCTAATTCAATAAATTACATAATTTGCTTCACAACATCACACGAACATAGTTGCACATAATCGGTAATAGCATAATTAAATAATTGATTGATTCTTTTTAGCAGACAGCGTCTCTTAGAGCGTCTCCTACCAGTAAATGGACAGTTTGTGTAATGTTTGATAAAGTATTCTAGAATGTTTAATAAATAGTTAATAAAAAATATTGTAAGCAAGTTTCATCATCCTTATGTAACAAAGATTTATTAATTGATTGTTATAATTAGCAGTAATATTTCACAGAAATCGAATTATAATGCGATATCAATGGTTAAGTACTTAGAGTCACTAGCGAGAGCGTTCCGAATATTTCCAGCTGTAAAACATTCGCTCGAATGTTGACTTTTCGAACCATTCAAAATATCCTCAGTGGTAGACGGATCATGAGTTAGAGTCTCCTTGCCATCGGGATAACCATGGGAGGTTTTCGTGGTTTTCCTCGTCACGCATAACGCAAATGCGGGTTAGTTCCATCAAAAAGTACTACAACAATACGCCAAATTTTTCCCAATACTTGATCCAAAAGTTCCTTTGTCTTCTGGAAGGGTTTCAAAATTACAAAGCTATGGAGTTGAACACTAGTAGTCGCAAACCCAAAAAAATGGGTCTGCTGTTCAATAACGTTTATAAAATAAAATAAAATAAAATTCAATTCATAAATGAGGTGAACCGAGTTCTAATTCCAGCAAAGGCTGGTCAATAAAAATCTCGCACCCGGATCGCACTGACCACAGTATTGACGTAAGGTATCGTTGGTGGTTGACAGATAACGGGTTAGAGTCCCTTTGCCATCAGGCTAACTTTGAGAGGTTTTCGTGATTTTCCCCTCCATGTAACGCAAATGTGATTTAGTTCCATCAAAAAGTCCTCTCCGGAGGCAAATTTTTTCCCAATATTTGATACAGGGGTTCTTTTCTTCAGGATCAGATTCAAAATTACATGGCTACGTAGTTGAACATTAGTAGTCGTTAACACAAAAAATTGGATCGGCTGTTCAACAATGGTTATAAAATAAAATATTAAAGAAACCCATTACGTGATGACATGTTTTGTTATGCAAAATTAGCTTTCAAGTATTTAAAATAATTTTGAAAGAAATATATCATTACATTTAAAAAAAATAACAAATAATTAATTCGATTTAAAAATTTCTGAAACTTAACTGTCATTCCCATTGCCTCGATTAAACAAGTCAACCCGAGTTGCACCAATCATATTCTCAACTTTCACACTTATATATTTCATAGGAATTTGTCATTAGCATCTTAAAGTTGCAATGAAAATTTTAATTGTACTATATAATAATTGTACACAGCGTGTATTATTTTCCATTAAAAATAAAAGAAATGAAAGATTTAGTAATAAAATATTTCATTAAACTCTAAATCATTTTTTAAACATAAACAGGAAAAAGGGGAGATTTATCAAGTTTAAAGGCAATAAAAGAAACTAAATGTTTTCAACTTTTACGTACAGCCTTGTAGTTTTAACGATTCAAAGATTCATTCGATTCATTCGGCAGATTCCATCTCATAGAATTCTTTCATTGTAAAAAAAAAAACACTACCTAACAGTATATTTTTAATGCAACAAAATCAATCGATGATAAAAACTGTGTCTGACACAATAACAAAAAGAAGAAAAAAAGTAAACAAAAGAGGAAATTAAATAAGAAAATACACTAAGCTAATGGTGAAAAGCGAATAACCTGAAAGCTTTTCTTTCTAAGTTAAAAATTTTCTTTAATTTAAATATTCAACATAATTTATTTAATGGTGTTTTAAGTACGCTTTAATAACTAGGAGGCCAAGTTCTCCCCTTTCGGGAAAAAATTTTATAAATGGTAGAAATTTATTAA
The DNA here is from genome assembly GCA_949128135.1 of Parasteatoda lunata. Lineage (NCBI taxonomy): Eukaryota > Metazoa > Arthropoda > Arachnida > Araneae > Theridiidae > Parasteatoda > Parasteatoda lunata. The sequence continues at coordinate 31,062,686 of OX421979.1, forward strand.
ATTTAAATTTTTTCTTAAAATTGTTTAATTTTATCACAAATTTAAACCCTCATCACAAGCTAACCACTAGAAGTTTGAGAATGAATTTGTGTCTTGATCTGATAATTACAGAGAATATAAATAAAATACTAATGAAGGGCTTCATTTTCATAAATGTTGATAACAATAAAGGTTGTGTGGAATCAAAAAAAGAGGCCTTTCTCTTATGAGTAATGCTTTTGTTCATTTGATCATTTCTCACTGAGTTCATTCTAATTCAGTTTTTAAGCTCTAAACACAGAATTTATAAACTCCGTTATTTTTATTTTAATAAAAATCTGTTTTACAATTGTTCTATATAAAGAAATTTTGTGTGTTTGAGTTTCATAAATCAAAAGTTTTACACGGGTAAATATATATAATATCTTTTCAAAAACTTTCAATGACAGAAAAAAACACGTAACAACTCTATACATTTTAATCTAGCATTCCGGTTTCTATGTATAAGATGTAATCTTGATGATTTGAGGGTGTAACTTTAAAAATATATATTGTTCCCTTACTCGGCGACAAATTTTTTATTTCCTATGAGCTGCACAATCAGTCTTCCCGATGAGCAGACCTAGTGCGTTCTCCAGAAGTGGTATCCATTCTTTCAGGAGCACCACAATGGGTGAGATACCGTTGGCCATGTTAGTTTGAACGTCTAGTTTCTGCCACACTAGATGGCAGCACCGAGACTCTATTTGGATGCTAAAGTGCACTAGGAATTTAATTTTGCCGGAAATGCCAAGAGCCAATAAGGCACTCCAGGGATCTTTTACATGCCGCATAATCATACGACATGGCCGCTGAAGATTTTCTGCATCCCGAAAATCCGGTGTCTGGGCCGGGGATCAAACCCGCAGACTTGGGCTCAATCAAATGAAAATGAACAGACAACGTTTGCTGTATGGTTACCTGTCACCTGGGATAGGACCATCCAGCACTTTTTAAAAAACGCTACAGATGAAAAAAAAGATAACGTTTATCCCACGTTCCTAGTCAGAACTAAGGTAATTTCTAGGCTGCAATGATAACTTTTCTATGCACTATACTGAATTCTATGTTATGGTTTCAATCATAATCGATCGCTATCGATTTTCAATAATCATTTGTATTTGAGCCGTGATGGCTCAGGTATAGAGCATTCGCCTTCCAATGCGGTGAACCAGGTTCGAATTCCAGCGATGGCTGGTCAATACGAATTCTGAATCCTGTTTGCACCAACCACAGCGACGTAAAATATCCTCATTGTTAGATGGATCATGGGTGTTAGAGTCCCCTTGCCGTCAGGCTAACCGTGTGAGGTTTTCGTGTTTTTCCTTACCATGCAACGCAGGTTAGTCTCATTGAAAAGTCCTCCACGAAGGTAGATTTCTCCCAATACTTGATCCAGGAGTTCCCTTGTCTTCTGGATTGTGTTCAAGATTACAAGGCTATGGAGTTGAACATTAGAAGTCGTAAACCCAACAAATTGGGTTGACTGTTCAAGTGCAGTTATGAAATAAAATCATTTCTATTTCTATGTTAGATTTTCAATAATCAATTTTCAATCATATAACTTTTAAAATCTGAAATAAATATATATTATAAATATTTCAGACTTATTTCGATGAAAAGTTTAAGGGGAGTCGGTAGTATATCAATAATGCTAAGACTGATCTTTTTCAATGTACCTCTCCTAAGAAACTACTTAGGATATCGCTTTGAAATTTGTTGGCATATTTGAGACTATATCAATTGAATGCCTATGATAATGTTTTAGCGTTAACAGGAATACTTTTTGGGTTATGAAAGATTTTTTCTCATGAAACTTTTAAAGAACTAAAAGCTCTCAGTTCATTTTTTTTAAATTTCTGCTAAAGATATACGTATTAACAGTTATTACAGTGTAAACAAGACCGTGTAAATATTCTATGAAAAAAGAACTTAAGTCATGTCTTGTCTAGATGCTAAGAAAAGGTACATCGAAAAAGGTCAGTTTCAGCATTATTGGTATATGTCCTTCATTATATTAAGATATAAGTGAAGGCTAATTTTCATCAAAAAAAATGACATATATAAATACAACAAAAGCAAAGAAAGAAAATATATAGAATTCTTTCAATTACAATAAAAGCATGAATTGTTTATCCTATTAAACACTTGATAGCTTTTGAGCGTGTCATAAAGTGATAAGAAGAAAAAAGGACGATTTGTTTACAGTTGCCAAAAAAGAGCAATTCAAGTACTATCTTAAACTTGTCTAGAAGTTTTCACAAAATTGTCAGACTTTTAAGCAGCACAAAACGTCTTTTCATTTCATTGTTTGTTTTTATTCGTAGAAAAGGACGTTTCAATCTTTTGCAAAATTTGTTTCGTTCTTATTGCAACTGAAGCACGCAATCATGTTTACAGAAATACTTCATAAAAGTGTCTTTATCTCCCAAAAATAGTTTTTTTGTTTCTAAAACACTTTTTTTTAATTTCAATTTGCAGGAAAGTGACAAAAAAGCACATTTCTGTTTCAGAATTTTTTAATTTTTTTTTTTTTTTTTTTCAAATGCGCTACATTTATCATGGTTTCAATATAGGAAGTTCCAAATTCGACCGATAATTCAGAGAGAGGCGTAACTTAAGGAATGAAAAAACCAGGAAAAACCAAAACAATGCAAGTTGCAACATTATTTCGAAAAACGAATACAAACGAAATTACAAATTTGATAAATGCAAAACATTTTTTTTTATTAATTATTAAAAGAGTTGTTCGAAGTGAAGCGGCTGACGTCATTATACTGATTACAACTACGTAAAAATTATATGAGCTTGAAAATGCCAGTTCTGTTTTTGATGATTTGAAAAGAATTCACGCTAAGAGATACTGAGTCTACAGTCTTTGTATAAACAAATAATTTAAGATGGTCCCAGAAGAAAAATGGTTTTCGGGATTTTCCTTCTCTCAACGTGGTATGTAGGTATGCAAAAACACGTGGTATGTAAAACCAGACAAGAGCACACTGTTACGTTGGTATTCTTTACAATGTACAGTGTTAAAGTTACGTACATGGTCTAAATTATAATATAAATTATTGTGAGAATATGAAACATTATGAGGTGTTCTAAAATTTTACTATAGATTCAAATGCACCTTTTTTCTAACACTGAGAAAACGTTTCTACTGAAATTACTGTACTACATGGAAATGTCATTTCTGATAAAAGAAACCATGATTCTGAATAACAAAAAGTTTTAAAAATTCATTTGGTAATTTTTCTGTTCACATGTTCACAGTTAGCCGTAAATTCTAATTCTCAAAACTGTTGCTGTTATTAATAGCCATTTAGTAAAAATACAAAAATTAAGATTAAATTTAACCGAATAAATAGTTTTTGTGTCACCGTGTAAATTCGCAAATAAATGGGGCAAAAATTTACACTGTACAATAATTCAGAATTCTAAAAGACATTCTTTATAAAAAAAAATTTTAAAATCTTATCCGTGTGTCTCATTTAGAACTATAAAATTAATACACCTGATGATCTATAAATCACCTAAATCATATAATCTATAAATCACCAAGTTCATATAACCATGAACCTTGAACTGAAATACGTTGTAACTTTGCAACACCCTTCATAAGGTATTGATTATAATCATATTCCCATTTAAACTAAACCATGGTATCGAGTAATCAAATTTTAGAAGATCTGTAATATAATCTGATTTTAGTTAACAACATATTAAAGTTGCAGCAAATTTGAACTTTGATATGGTTCACCACGTAGCAGAATTTCAAACAGAGTAAAACTGAAATTTAAATTTCAGGAAAGGTAAGAATGAATGTAAAACAAAAATAATCAATCAATAATTAGTAAAATATTATCTAGACATTTTTGAGCCAATCAACATTTAATCGTGATTTTTTTCATATTTTTTTTTTAAACTTTATTTTGTATTTATTTGACTTTTCTCTGTAATAGAGGTCCAGCAATAAACTGATCGTAAAGACACTGTTCTCAGTAGAGCACCGAAGTCACGCATAACTATCTGCTGTCAGTAAGTGGTTGATCGACCACTTTGATCAGCCAGCGTAAGGACCGAGGGTACGTGGTATCTGTCCTCGTAAACTGTTTAACGATTATTAAGTACTCGTTTTTGTGTGCCGGTCGTTGGGCAACTAAATCAGAGGAGTCATTCCCACTGTAGAGGATCAAAATTGTAATGACATGTCTTTGGATCATCATCAGGGATATTTTCCAGACCATCACCCATAGTCCATTGTGCAGATTTAGTGCGACGTAAATAAAGTACCTAACAACATTTAATTGAGATCTAATTAAACTCGAATAACTATATGGCGTTTCACTGCAAGAATTTCGCTTTCAACATTAATAAAGCAATACAATATGATTAATTTCAAAGAAAAATTCTACATAAAAATTAAAAAATATAGTAATTTTTTAAAGCCAAATATTTTCTTATATTTGACTATTTAAATTATATCAACCATAAACAATTTTTACAAAAATATTTCTCTAGATTTTTATAGATAAAGAAAAATGACAAATTGAATTGAAATTGCGTTATACGCAAAACAGAAGTATCATTTAAAGAAAAAAGACATTTTTCAATTAATGCAATTAAATTTGTTGATTCTAAAATAAATTAAGATTAAAATAACTTACCCTCATTGCTTGTTTCATTTAGTTCATAAGTCTCTATGCATTCTTCCAAAGAACCAGGTAGATTCATTTAAGTTTTCTATTAAATTTAAATATCCCTGCCTAAAATCACAGTTTGAGTATTGTTGAAAATATCAAATGAAATTCAATATTTTAAAACACCATATCGTTTCTTCAAGCATAATTGCTATTTGACAGTATATGTTCAGAAAATTTAAGCTTACATTTTTTTAACATTAAATATGTATTGAGACATTATGATAATTAAATAATTAAAAAATTTTGTGCCTTAAAAATGTATTTAAAAGAAAAATACTGCAGTAACTTAGAAATTCCTAAAGTTCCGCGTTAACACAAACACAAAAAATGCACACAAAATTGAAACACATTAATCATGTTTCCCATAGCAGAAAAAATAAACATCATAAAGCTTTCTCTAAGCTTGATTTCAATCTAGAAAAAGTTTCCACGTTCAACGTATGTCAAAAGTGTGACGTCACTTCCCACATCATTTATTTAACTCTCATCTTAAGTAATAAGTGAGATATTTTTTTCCCATTAGGCGCCTAAGAAGCACATAAAATTGTATTGAAATCACACATTTGAATTGCATATTACCGATAGGTTGTTACTTGATGCTTGGGACATATTTTTATCAAGTTGTTTCTTACTTTATTTTACGAAATTCTCGTAATGAAGTTTTCTTTTACTTCATTTTGCTTTTAGAAATATTGTTTGTCTAATTCTTTTTATAAGTGGCAGTAATAATAATATAAGTAATACTATTTTGCTTTCTTAGCAGAAATGTAGGAATTAAATTAAAATATTTAAAAATACAATTAGAAGGAAATATCCACCGACAAGAACATAAAAAAAAATTATATCTATTATATGTACTTTTTTAGCATATAACCTTTTTCGATGTACTTTTTTAGCATATAAACAAGATATTGCTTAATTTTTTTTCCACTGAATATTTGCATATGCATGTTTACACTGTGATAACTGTTAAGATGTGGCGTATCTACCACTACAAATCTTAAATACCAAATCACTAGTATATAAGACATGTTAACTTGATTTTATCATGAGGTACCTTTTGTTAGATGTAGGTTGACATGGTCGATAATAAAATCTGTTACTTTTACTGAACTCAATCTACATGCACTAAATTCAATACTTTTCATCAGGAACTTATTCCGAAACATTTTAAACAGTTATTTAATGCATTACAATATAATATTAAAGAAAACAAAATCAAGCTCATGATTTTATTTTTATATAAATACTGAAAAGTTTTAAAATATTTTCCAACGGAACATTTCAAAAATTAATCAATGCGTTCAAAAAACAGATAATCTAAAAAAATTGAAAATAATAATATCAATAATTAAATATATATTAGTGGAAGAAGCAAAAGTCTCACTCCCCCACCTTTCCTGTGAAATCTAAAGCGATTAAATATTTTTATTTATGCTTATTTTTAAAAACAAACGGTAAAATTAAAATAGATATCATTAATTACCTTAGTTTATCTTTTAATTATGCAGTTTAAGTTTGGTTTACTTTAGGTGCTAAACTTTTTTTAGTTCCTTATCATCTGAAAGTAATTAATAAAAGCTAGGGTAACACTATCACGATACTTTCATCTATTTCTGCTAAGTAAGAAAAAAGTTTATTAATGCTTCTTTAAATTTATACGGAAAATTATTATTATTATTATTTTGGTATTGACATTTTAACTGACTAATTACAAATCACTAGGTATTTGTACGATTGCAGTTATTTGTAATGTATTAACTAAAAAGCAAACAACCTACAGTAAAAGGCCAATATAAACCCACGCTGTAAAAAAAGATTAAATATTATTACGGTGAAATTCCAAATTACGGTACCCTTGGCCCCGGTACATAGAAAACGCATGGTTAAAAATACCAGAATCTGGTAAAATTCGCCATGTTTCTGGCTCTATTGGAACACAAAAAAATCTCGGTAATTTTTACCGAAATGCTTTGGTAATGATTTAGGTAAAATAAATAATAAAATATAGTTAGATAATACATGATAAAAAATTTGGTAGTTTTATCATGATACCCTAAAGTATGGCATAAAAACCATTTATTCGGTTAAATTCCTTTCTTAGTTTTGTATTTTTTACTAAATGTGTGGTAATAAAAACTATATTTTGAAAAATGGAACTGTCGTTAAACCATTACCATATGAACGAAACATTGCCAAATGAATGATTTAAATACCATATATTTTGGTTTTAATGGTTTCTTTTTTCAGAAATATCATTTCCATTCAGTATGGTAATTTTTCCATAATTTTTTTCTCTCCATATAGCTCGATTTTCAGGAGCAATTTTGTTGTGTAATAAAAAATAATAAAATTTTTGTTATAAAGAAAGTATATTTTAATTTCTCGTAAGTATATTTTAATCACAATTTTCTATATATTAGTAAGGAAAATTGAAACATGTTTGGTATTATAAAAGCTATGACCTGTTTTTAATTAATTCCGACACAAACTCATATTTAATCTCTATACTTCGTGTGAACAAGCCACCATCTTAGCTGTCATACTTTCCCTATCTTGAAATTGCACAATTATTCGATAATACTTCGAAAGCATTTATTATGCATTTAAATATTTCCTACCATAATCTGACACAAAAATTCAGTTAAATAGTTTAAATACACACGAATTATTCACCAAACTTACGAAGATCCGAAAAACACATTTTTTTTTCACCAACAGGCTGTAGGCGGGTATAAACTTTATCAATTATTGGTGCTAAGATTTAACTACACCGTTTGAAGTGTGTAAAAACGCTCGATTCGGAATTATTGAAATTAAATAATCATTCATGCTATTTTAGAAATCAAATAATAAAAAAACGTTTTTTTTTTTTAATTTTTCAGGTACTATGTAGCCGATTTTGCTCAAATTTTGTATTTTGCCAAGTAAAACTACAATTCTTAAAAAGATGTAAGAAATTGTATGCATTACAATTTAAAAACTATTATCAAATAAAATAATAAATATTTACTAAAAGTTATTTTTCTATAGAATTATCCTCGGAAAAATGAATTTTATAATTGTGTGCGAAAAAGTTTTAATTCGCTTAAAAAGTTCCCGAGATATAGCGAAATACACAAAAAATAGAATCAACTTTAAGGGTTCTAAACTTTCGACTGCTCTCCTGACCAAACTATTGGGACCATATTTTCCATGTTGTTGTTCGGTTTTAAGTGAAACGCCATCTGTTGTAATTGTTTCGAACTAACCAGTTGCTCTTGAACTCTAGTTTAAGCCAGTCGTGGCTACCATTGTAATAGTGCAATGATTTTGGTTTGATTATTTACAATTGTTAAATAAAGTATTGTTTGTTAAATTTCTAGTATTCAATGAACCAACGAACTGTGTACAATCGTGTACATAATAAAGTGATCCTAGTAGAGCCGGAGACGTCGTACTTTCGAACTTTCGCTTGTTGCGGAATGCGTAGTTTCATTTCGTTTTCTTCATAATGAGCAGTAGTGGTGAAGAAGATAAGAAATCTGAAAAGACTGTGTACAGTCGCAGAAAGGGTTATTTGAAAGGTCGAATAACCAAACTAGAGACATTTGTTCGTGAGAAAGCCGAAACAGCTGGACTATGATTGCTTCAATGCAAATTAGAAAACGTTTTGGATACTTGTGATAAACTAGAGAAATTAAAATTGGATTACTATGCCACCCTCGATGAAAAAGATTTGCCCAATTTTGAAGCTGAAACGGACAATTTAGAAGAAAATATAGAACATATAAAGGTAAGCTTGCAAACCTTTATACTTAAGTTTCAACGTAATGAAGTTAGAGGCAACGATTCTATTGTAACTAAAATGAATTTGAAATTACCAGATATTAATTTGCCTACATTTAATGGACAAGTTGAGCATTGGTCAAGCTTTAAACAACAATTTGATAGTTTAATATCGAATAATTCTTCATTGTTTGATTTACAAAAGTTGATTTATTTGAGATCATCGCTTAAGGGCGATGTTAAACATATAGAAACTAGTGAAGATTCATTTGAATCTTTAAAGAAAGTTTTAGCTGATAGATATGAGAATAAGCGTATTGTGGTAAATAGTTATAATTCCAATATTTTGAATCTAGAAAAGTTATCGTATGATTCTTTTAAAGACATAAGAAATCTTATTGATGTGTTAAACCGTAATTTAAGAGGTTTAAAACTTTTGAAATTAGAAAGTAACGAATTATGTTATCAATTGCTAATGAATATTATTCTACTAAAAATAGATAAAAATACACGTAAGGAATTCAAAATGTCTCTAACAACTTCTGATTTGCGCGAATGGGATAAGTTTTTAGGCTTTCTTCATAAAAGATCTCAGTTATTAGAGAATTTACAAGGTGTGCAGCCAAATAAATCGAAACTCCATCCCGTAAAAAAAAGTAAATCTTTTATTCTAAAATCTAGTTTGAAATGTTTGTTGTGTAAAAAACCACATGAACTTCATAATTGTCCATTATTTTTGGATCTTTCCGCTTTAAAAAGATTTGAAGAAGTTAAAAAATTAAGGCTTTGCATTAATTGTTTTGGTAGTAATCATAAACTTTCTAATTGTTTTTCGAAAGTTTGTTGTAAATTTTGTAACTGTAAACATCACGATTTACTTCATAGAGATAATTCTCGCCCGCTTGAGACAATTAAATCAAGTTCAGATTTGCCAAAACAATGCCCCACCCTGGCTCCAAATGTATTGAGTAATATTTCTGAAGCCGGTGAAAGTGCTGACTCGGAGAAATCGAAAGAGAGTAGCGTTTCCCACGCATTCTCAGCTCGTAGTCTAAAGAGTAATAAATTAGTTCTTCTATCTACTGCTTTGATTAGCATCTGGAGTCCACTTAAAAATAAATATCTTTTAATTAGAGCATTGTTTGACAGTGGCAGTCAATCGAATTATGTATTTAAATTCTGATGCTTGTTTTGATTTGGGGTTGAAGCGAGTAAAAATAAACATCTCTGTTAGTGGATTGAGAAAGAATAAAATGAATGTTAAGTGGAAGGCGACTTCTTTGATTTGTAATAAGGAATTATCTTTTTCTTCGCAGGTTGAATTATTAGTAGTTCCTAGAATTACGGACTTGATTCCATCGACTCCTATTAAAATTAGTGAGCATTTAATTCATGTTCGTGCGTTATTAGCTGATCCAAATTTTGAGATACCGAGTAAAATAAACATGATTATAGGAGCTGACTCTTTTATGATATTATAAAGGAAGGAAAAACCAGAGTTTCTCCTAATTTCTTATTCCAAAATTCTGCTTTTGGTTTGATAGCAACAGGTAAGGTTCATGAGAACAATTTAAATTCCTTTTGCGGTTTAACACATACCTCTGAAAATATTGTAGATTCTCTTCAGAAATTTGGGGAAATCAAAAGTGTTTTGTCAGATATGCTTACTGGTAAAGAAGAATATTGTGAAAACCATTTTTTAAAAACTCATTATCGCAACGAATGTGGTATTTATGTGGTTCAAATGCCCTTCAAAAAGGATCCCCAATGTTTAAGGGATTCAAAGAAACTAGCTTTAAAGATATTGAATAATATATATAGAAAGTTAGACTCTAATCCTGAACTTTGTAACTTATATAAAGATTTTATGCTTGAATATCAAAATTCAGGACATATGCAACTAGTTGACACCTATATTAATGTAAACGCTAGTTATTATATTCTCCATCTTGGCGTACATCGCCCTGTCAAAACTACCACAATATTGCGTGTCGTTGTTGACGCTAGTGCGCAAACATCGAGTGGTGAATCACTTAACTCTATCAAATGAAGGGAGGCGTGCTTCAGGATGATTTATTTTCAATTATGTGTAAATTTAGGAAACATCCTGTAGCCTTTACGGCTGTTATTAAAGGTATGTTTCGCACTGCCTTATTGATGAAAATCAACGAGACTTACAAAGAATATTGTGGAAATTGAATAAGAAATAAGATGCTAAAGAATAAAGATGCTAAATAAGAAATAAGATGCTGTACTTTAACCTATGGTACTACCTCTGCTCCATTTTTGGCAACGCGTGTCTTAAGACAAATTTCGATTGATGAAAGGAAGGATTTTCCCATTGCAGCTCGTGTTGTCCAAAATGATAGTTATATGGACGATGTAGTCTCGGGGGCTAATGATATTTCTTCTGCCTTAGAGTTAAAGAATCAGTTAATAAACCTTCTTCATCGGGGTGGCATGGATTTACACTAATGGTCATCTAATGAACAGTCCTTGTTAGAAAACTTACCGTATGAAGACCAAGAGTACCATTTCGATATTAAAAACAACGTTAAGACTCTCGGTGTGATATAGAACTCAAATGCAGATTTGTTTGAATTTTCAATTTCTGATAGCACTAATCTGAACGAACTGTACTAAAAGAACAGTTTTATCGTGCATTTCAAAACTGTTTTATCCATTAGGCCTCTTGGGGCCGTTGATAGTGAAGGCCAAAATTTTTATGCAAAAGCTCTGGCTACAAAAACTTGACTGGGTTCAGGCACTGCCAGACTGCAAGGTTAAGGAGTGGGAGAAGTATGCCTCCTCTCTTCTCTGTGTGAAAGACATTAAAATAGATCGCTGTGTAGCAAATGGAACAGTTGCCTCCTTTGCAATCCATGGCTTCTGCGATACTTTGCAAGATGCATACGGTGCAGCGATTTATTTACGATGTAAGAATGAATTGAATAAAGTGACTATTAACTTACTGTGCAGCAAGTCACGCATAGCGCCGATAAAAAAGTTGATGATTCCTCGTTTAGAATTATTGGCGGCTGAACTAATGTCCAAACTTTTACAGAAACTCTTAAGAGCTCTTCAAATGGATATACAGAATGTCTACTTGTGGTCGGATTCAACCATAACTTTGGCGTGGATACGAACTGATCCATGTTTGTTGAAAACTTTCGTATCGAATAGAGTGACCAAGATTCAAGAAATGACTAGATTATTTAAATGGGGACACGTGCCTTCCGAAAGCAACCCTGCTCACCTTATTTCGCGTGGTGTTACTGCAGACAAAATCTCAAACTCTGAACTTTGGTGGCATGGCGCTTCTTTTTTAAAGACTGAGGACTATAAGCAATTCGAACATTCTCCTTCTTCCAACGATGAATATATGGCTATACGTAGATTAAAAAATTCTGATCTTAATTTTACTGTTTTTGAGAAAAACACTTTTCTAATTGATTTTTTGAAGAAAAAAAAGCAATAGTTATATGAAACTAATCAGAATCTTAAGTTTTATTTTCAGGTTTGTAAGAAATGCAAAAAACTCAACAAAGAAAACTACGGGACCGATTTCGAGGGATGAGTTAAAATTATCCGAATTTTTTTTTATTAGAGAAGTACAGAGGGATGAATTTTCTTCTGATATTGCAGATATTCAGAAAGGTACAATTTCTTCTAAGAGTAAGAATAAATCACTTAACGCCTTTTTAGATGAAGATGGAATATTGAGGGTGGGTGGTCGCTCGGCCCTCTCGCAGGTAAGTTTCGATGCTAAGTTTCCTATTATTTTGCCTGCAGGACATAAGCTTACATATTTAATTATGTTGTATTTCCATTTAAAAGATTTGCATCTTGGTCCCCAGGCATTACTCAATTCTGTTCGCCAAAGATTTTGGCCAATTCATGGAAGAAATCTTGCCAGAAAAATAGTGCACGAGTGTGTTACTTGTTTTAAATTTAGACCTGTAGCTATTGATCAATTAATGGGTAACCTTACATCTTTTCGACTAAATCCTGAGTTCACCTTTAATAAATCAGGCTTAGATTTCTGCGGTCCGTTTTTTGTCAAGCAAAAGAATCAAAGAAAAGTTAGTCTTCAAAAAATATATGTAGCAGTTTTTGTGTGCCTTTGCACACGGGTAGTACATTTGGAAATTGTCTCGGACTTAACAACTGTGGCTTTAATTGCCACATTAAAAAGGTTTTTTGCAAGAAGGGGAAAATGTTTAATGTTAATGAGTGATAATGCGAGTAATTTTTGTGGAGCTCGGAACGAGTTAAAACAGTTATATAGTTTGGCTCAATCCCCGGAACAAGAATTAATTGATTATCTGTTAACAGAAGAGGTAATTTGGAAATTTATACCGCAACGGGCCTCCCATTTCTGGGTATTTGGGAAGCAGCAGTGAAATCTTGTAAAACCCACTTTAAAAAGACTGTTGGAATTTCAAAACTAACCTTTGAGGAATTTTTGACCCTTGTTACGCAGATAGAAGGAATTTTGAACTCTAGACCAATTACCCCATTATCTACAAATCCAAATGATATGAACGTTCTGACGCCAGGTCATTTTTTAATAGTGCGTCCAATAACTGCTCCCATAGAACCCGAAATCACTCGAATTCCAGATAACAGATTGTCTAGATGGGAAAGAGTTACGAAATTGACTCGAAATATTTGGAAAAGGTGGCAAAGAGATTACTTGTCTAATTTACACGAACGAACTAAGTGACAATTTTCGAAAGATAATGTTACCCTTGGTACAATGGTTCTAGTTAGGGAAGATAATCTTCCAGTATGTCATTGGATAATTTGGTAGAGTTGAAGAAACTATAGCTGGCAAAGATAAAAAGGTTAGGGTTGTTTTAGTGCGAACTCCTAAAGGATTATTTAAAAGACCAATTCATTAATTGAGTAATTCACCTATTGAGGACAATAAATAGTTTGGTAATAATTGTAACCTCATTGAATTAATTTTAGTTTATATTTGTATTGTATCATTGTATTTTAATAATTTCCGCTAAATTTGGAATTGTGCATTCATTTAATATTGAAACAAATATTTTTCTACCGTCCATAATTTTATTCTATGAATTGAAATCAAATATCTCTAATATTTTTATTGTGATTCTTGTAGTTTCAATGCATATTAGTTATTGCTGAAATATGTTAAATATATCAAGGGGCCGGCTGTTGTAATTGTTTCGAACTAACCAGTTGCTCTTGAACTCTTGTTTGAACCAGTCGTGGCTACCATTGCAGTAGTGCAATAATTTTGGTTTGATTATTTACAATTGTTAAATAAAGTATTGTTTGTTAAACTTTTAGTATTCAATGAACCAGCGCACTGTGTACAATCGTGTACAGTTGTTATATGTGATTCTATGTAATTCGTAATAAATATTACGGTGAAATTTTTCTAAAAAAATATAAATAATTATAAATAAATCTTATAATAACTATAAATAAATATAAATAATATAAATAAGTATTATTTAATATAATATAAAAAAGAAATAATTATAAATAAATATTTTCTAAAAGATAAATGAATGTTGTTCATTCTTAGGTACTTTTTATCATGTTTTTAAGCTTTTATTAGAATGACAAACATTAATTTCAATTTAAATATTGATTTTAATGATTATTTGTTTAATGACAGCGTCTCTTAAACTATTTGCAAAGTAAACTTATTATTTTTTTCAAAGTTTGCTCATATAAATAGTAATAAAAGACGTATATCATTTCGTTTATACTTAAATGTTGACTTTAAATGTTAAAAGTGATTACAATATGGAATTATTTAATTTGAATGAACTTTTAAAATTGAAAAAACAAAATATCATAATTAAATCTTTACTATTTATCTTTAACTATCAAAGCAATCCCATTACAAATAAAATAATCAAATTATGTTTTGGAAATAAATTTGTTTGTTATTTTTTTTAAAAAAAAAGTTCTTAAATAAACAGTTATTTAAATAATTGTTTTAATTAAAAACTTTATGCCTGTACCATTTAAATCTTGATCAAAATAATATTTAAAAAACGGTACTAAAAGTATGACTGAAAATGATAAACGTAGCTATTAAGCATTTTCTGATGCAAAAGAATAAAAATAACCTATTTAGAATATAATACTATTTTATAAACGAAACTTAATTTAATGATAAAAAATATCCAAATGTTTGGCAATAAAAAACGTTTGTATGCGAGTTAATACTAATTTAATGTTTATATATAAGCGTCTGTTTTCCCCAGCCGTAACTTTTTTAAGTTACGGCTGGAAAGTTACGGAGTAACTTTTTTAAGTTACGAATTAAACAAACATTTTTGGACACTAGTTTTGTTTATTTTGAATAACAAAACATTGTATTTTCAAGGCAATTTTATACAGAATTATACATAAAAAGGAAACTGAATTCAATTAAACATTTATAGTAATGATTTTTTTTATCAAAACACAAGCAAATTAAAAAACTACTTTTTATCAAATTTCAAATAAATATGAAATTAATAATTTTTAATACAAAATTAAGAATCATTTATTTATTTAATTATTTATTGGCGGATTTCAAATACTTATCGTAATTTTGAAAAGTACTTTTGCTAGAGGACTATTTGCAAATGTTAAAAAAATGTACTGTTCTTTACACAATTGCTAATTTAATTAAGCAAATGTATAAGCACGACATAATTTAAAAATATCATTAATAACTATATTAAAATTTATACAGGGTCCTGTGTATCATAAACATTGGATTCAATATATACTTTTCGTATTCTTGCCAAATTAAAATGTAATGAGATAAATAATAAAATTAAATTTTTAAAAAATAATATAAAATAAAATAAGATAATCAAAATATAGTGAGATGAATAAAAAAATAATGAGAGAGAAAAGAATGAGAGATAATATCAAAACATGATGGGAGTCGAAAATAACTTATTAAACTAGAAAAAAAGAAAGCGTTCGAAAAATTTCAAATTACTATCGAGGAAGACCGAATTAAACATTTAAAAGCTGTTTAATTGCTGTAGAAAGTTGAGAAAAATTAAAAGATGATTATAAATCCCTGAAAATTTCAAGTGATAATTAAGCTGGTTTTAATTTTTTACAAGCCCTTGCTAGACCGTGATCTGTTAAATTTCGATGATTCAAGTATATTCTTAGCTTAAATATAAATTTCTTACCCCAATCAAGTATATTTTTAAACTAATTTTTTAAAGGATTAAAAAATTAAGGGATTAGGATAAAGGAACACTCACTATATAGTTCGTGTCAAAGGTTTAATACAGGGAATTTGCAATTGAATTTTACTCCATTCGTTTTGCAATCCTCTTGCTCAACACGAATGCATGCATTCAACGATATTTTGCTTGTTTGTTCTCTTTGAGTTGAATTTATGATTTCAACGATATTTTACTTTTTTGTTGTCATGTCTTTAAGGTGAATTTATATTGCGAAATATTTTAAAGCTGAAATATTTCTCGGATACTCAATTTGTATGGTTGAAAATTAAATACAGTACAACTTTGATCTTTTAGTGCATTTATTTTGGTTTTTAATATTTTCTCTAAATGAAGTGTACTAATTTTAAAATATTTAAGCAGTGCTTTAAAATTCTAAATTAATTTATTTTTCTTGATCATTCATTTCTCATTCTTCATTATTTTTAGTCAATATTTAAATGCATATTAATGTATCCATTAAATATACCCAGTTTTGACATAACGTTTTTTTTTAAATAACATTTAGTATAAAAAGGTGTCACACAAATGTTTGGAAAACATTGAATTAAAAACTAAAATTCAGTTTTTTTAAAAAAAGTAATATAAATAAAGTATTTAACCACTGTTACTTTATTTTTAGAGTCGAAAAATGGTAAATACCCTACAAAAAATGACCAATAGAAATCAATAAAAACATTTATTGATATCAATAGAATTCTATTGGTCTGTACTTGTTTCTATTGACATTTCAACTGATGTCAACTGATATCAGTAGTGTATAGGTATCAATACATGTTGAACAGTAGGGTATTCTATTGGTCTGTACTTGTTCCTATTGACATTTCAACTGATATCAGTAGTGTATTGGTATCAATGGACATTGATCAATAGAATTTTATTGGTCTGTACTTGTTTCTATTGATATTTCAACTGATATCAGCAGTGTATTGGTATCATTAGATATTGATCAGTAGGTACTCTATTGGTTTATACTTGTCTGTATATCACACTTCAACTGATGTCTACTGTCATCAGTAGGGTACTTGTATCAATAGATGTTGATCAGTTAGGTTTTCTACTTGTTTTATCAATATATGAACTGATATCAACATATTTTTATTGACACCAGTAAAACTTAGCAATAAATATTGATCAATAGGTATTTTATTAGTCAATACCTGTTTTCATTAATACATCAACAGGTGCCTATGGAATTATTTTACATACATTTGTTTACAATCAATATTTTTCCAGAAATCTAACAGGCTTTGACCTTTTCAAATTAGCTAACTTTGTTTATAATTCTTCATTATTTTATAAATTTTTAGTGTTTTTTCTTGATTATATACTAATTTCCGATAATTAATTTTTTTAGATTTTTATAAGGATTCTTAACGTATATATTAAGGGCGGTGAAAACGTACACTATCTACGTGCATTAATTAAAAAATATATTTTTTAAATTATTAAAATCATTTTATAATTTTGGAAGAAAGGAAAGTTTATGAGAAATTTTTTTTACACATTTTAATAGCTTTAAAATCTGCTTTAAGTCATTTAAATTAAAGTAATTTTATAATAAAAGTAATTTAATAATAAAACTTATTTTTATTAGTATTTTATTTATTTACTTATTTATTTTTTAATTTACAAAATTTATTTTAATCAAAGTCATGATGACAAAAAAATATTATTAATTTTGTATCACTTTAAATTTGATTATAAGTTGTTTTTAATTCTTATTTAATTATTATTATTATTGAATTTATACTAAACTAGAACTATGTTACTCCTAACCGAAACTAGTTAATCAATTCGTTAATGAATTAATTAGTTTAGGTTTCAAACAACTTCGTAGCAAAAGAAATATGTTTACATAAATTAAAAATTCATATAATATCTCAAACTTTTTACCTTCAAACATTAACCTCTCCATCATAAATTTATAAATTTCAGTCCGTTTTTGAGATTTGTTTTAAATAAATTCAGATCATAAAACAAAATAAACTTTTTTGAATGAAATAAATAAATTTGTTTTGTAACAATATAGTTAATTCAATCCAATTGAATCTATAAAAGCAAAAACCAGCGATTAATTCAGAAACGAAAGGGGACACGCAAAAGACGTGAATTAGCCGTTCGTTAAATTCTTCTTAGCCGTTCGTTAAATCTATATCTAGCTACATACACTCCGAAGTTGGAGAATGTTCCTTTTCAACATTTTCCGCAGTTCATTCCGTTTCTCAGTCTGAAGTTGCAGCCAATCACATTGCTTCGACTTACGTTCACGTTGTTTACAATTGAGCCTCATGGAAAGAATGGCGCATACCAAGGCGAGAAATTTTTTAGTAAGTGTATTTTTCTCTTCATTTCTTACTTTTATTTACATCTTTGTTAGTTACAGAAATATTAAAACGTATGATTCAGTTATATTTATATTTTAAGCAATCTAGATATGTATATCATTCTTGAATTATTACTGCATGTGCATAGGGTTACGTTTCAGACTCCATTGCACGAGAAGAAAGTATTTTTAATGTTTTTTTCCTGGATTTCTTAATGAGACGTTAATAGAAATGCTTTGTTCATATGTTATTTACATAAATTCCAGTTAATATCACCGTTATTAACAAATTAATTATTTATTTCGTTGTTTGTAATATTTTTAAACTTAGCATTATATTTGAAATGTTATGGCAAATTCGTAATTGATTGGTACAGTAGTTGAAAAATAAGTATTCATAATTGTATTTCTTATATTTAATAATCTGAAAAATTCTTTAAATGTATAAATAAGTCTACATAGTTTGGATAATTGTTTATTCTTAATTATAAATAATTTTTTTAAATCTTTTATTCGTTTACAGTCTGCGCGTCTCAATAGCAAATCTGTAAAATATCATTATTGTTTGAAATTTTACATCATAATTGAACTGTAATACCATAATTTTTAAATATTTTCTGCAACATTTTAGTATCATCCTACAACTTAATACTTTTTAATTTTTATCACTATGCATGTTATTCTCATTTTGGAAGAAAATATGCTTTAATTTAATCTTATTAAAATAGTATCAAATTTCTATGGTATTATGTTTCAAGATCTTAATAATAAGATTAAATATTGAGTCTAATTTCCAGTATGCGTTGTCTGTAGGCAATGGATTTTTTTTAAATGTATGATTGAACAGTTCCCTGAATATTCGTAATATTATTTGTATACATACATATTTTGATTTTTGAAAGAATCACATATAATTAGAATTGTATGAAATCTATTCTTTGTGCATTCTGGGTCTTTGTCTAACTTATTTATACATCTGTAACAGCTAGTTTGTTAGTTTTTATAATGCATAAAAGTTAATTGAAAATTGGAGTAAATGTATTACTATATTGATTTAAATAGTATTATTATTAAAAAAAATAAGCATAATGCTTTATCAATATTCATCAAGTCATATAATCTGAAAAATCTATGCATGCTATTTGTGTAAGGGTAAAATTTATCATAATCATATGAAAAATTTAACAGAATTAAGCTTTCAGTTAATATTACTTTAATTAACTGACGTTTACCATATTTTTAATTGTCTATTTATTTATTAATATAATGTAAGAAAAGTTTAATCCTTGTAAAAATTCTTTACTATTTTTATTTGTTTAATAATTCTTGCTTCAAATTAATAATTAGGAAAAAGTATACAAATGCCAAAGGTGTCTAATGGAATTAACACTGCATACTAAAATATTAACTCAATTAAATTAACACTGTAACCTCAAATTTAGCATAAAAAGATAAAGCATAATATTAAAAAATAGAGCATATAATGTTAAAAATGAGATTTTTAGAAATTGTTGTTTAGTCTACACTTTCTGCTTATTCAAATTTTTTTTATATTAGGAGCTCTAAATAGAGGCATTGTTACTGGCTGTTATTTGGAGAAGCTTTGAAGATAATTCTACAAAGAGGTTTACATTTAAGAGAAATCTGAGGGATCCGGAGCAACTACAATTCCACCAACTATATGGTTGGATGACATCGAAAAGACTTTAAAATAGACTGTCGGAAAGTGCGTGATTGGCACAGTTAAGGTCTGCAAGCAGTTGTGGTGTTCATGAAAAATAAAAATGCATCAAATCAAGGATGATATAATGTTAAACTATATGAATCTAGCAATCATTTGAAAAATATATTTTTGAATTCACACACAAGTATACTAAAAATGCTTGTCAGTTACTTCACGTTATGGGAACTTCTAAAATATGACAAAATTAATATTTCATTTGATTATAAATAGATGAACATTTTTTAGGCTACCATGGTAATATTTATATAAATTTAGTAATTGTAATTCTTCTATCTTATAAGACAAAGTTTAAATTATGTCATATCCAATGTTTAAAGGTTTTAATATTTTGTTGTTGTGTGTTTTTATTTGGTATATATATTGATTATCTCTTTAAGTTCACACCAATTGTGAGAAAAAAAACTTTGAAGATTTAGGCCTATTTTATGCTTTACAAACTTGTGTCGCTATATAAATAATTCAATCTTAAGATTTGATTTTTGAAGGCGATAACTTTTTTTCCTGATTTATTTTTCAGATATTATGTGATATAGAAGATGTGAGTATAACAAATGGAGCTTTTTAAGTAATAAAATCTTAAGAAAAAAGTACATAGTGGAATAATTCAAAACTTTTGTATATATTAGTTAATAACTAGAGTTATTTGAGCTTTTATTTGCAGCTATTATTACTACTCAACCCACTATTATGTTTTAATAATTAAAGTTAACTCTAATTTAAAGGCCAAATATATCTAAAATTAAGATGGCTTATATTTAAATTAATAATAGCAAGAAGGTACATTGGCCACGATGTAATATAACTGTTTATTTATATTTTCATTATTTATTTTTTGAAATAACTAACTATTGTTTTCCTTTAGTACTATAAGGAGTAAAACCTTAATATTTTACTAAATCTGATTCCAAAGTAAATTGACAGTGTCAAATATGAATGAATTCAAACATTATTATTGGAGTCATATCAAAAATTTGTATATGTGTAATTTGAATTCTATTTTATCTTATCAATTATTTAAATAGAAATCAAAGTTAATTTATTCAAATCATAATTTTATAAGATTGTTTAAATTTATATATGTATGCACTTCACATTGTCTCCTTAGTTTACATGTGAATTTGCATTTACCAAACCTTTCTTGGGTTTATTTAACGAAATTTATTATGTCGCTTCAAAAGATATGAAAAAAAAAATAATTAGAAATTAAAATTTGACTTGTTTATTTTAGTCAGGTTTTTAAATATCTATAAAACAATATTTCTAATTCCCATTCAATTTTCATAAAATCTGAAAGATTCATTTGCACTTTTATAATGTTGCTGCAAATCATTTTTTGTGTAGTATTGTAGATTCAAATATTATTGACAGATATTTCTAATAATATTTTAATTTATAGTTTAAAAAAATTAATTAATTATAAAGAAAAAAAACAGGCTATTTGTTTTTATAACCCTAATGCAGACTCTATAGCATTTGATAAAGTGTGAATTGATGTCAGTATTTAATATCTCTGTATAAACCGGGTGACTTGACTTGTTTACTCAATTGTATCAATGTTTTATTTTCCCAATCAGAGCTGCTCACTAACGTTCCTGTATCAACACTGGGCACGGTATACTAGTACCAGTAGGTATACTAACTCTAGAATAATACCAGCTAATGAAACAACAGGTTAGGTCAGTGATTCTCAACCTTTTTTTTTTGTTGTTGCGGCACACTTTCAACGATTTTAAAATTTGAAGGCACGCAATGAAAGAAATTAGTTTAAAAGTTGTTTACTTACCTGTAATGCACTGTGTTAAATAGTTTGTGATAATAATTTTAAATGCGAAATAAAATAATATGTACTACAAAAGCACGTTTATTAAGGGATTAATTATTTCTTTCGATTAATTTTTTATCAGTTAGTAACAGTTATTTTATTTATTTTTTTTTTTTTTGCTAGTTATTAATTGCTAGCTTGTTTTCTATAGTTATTAACTGTTATTTATTTTTGATTTATTGTTAACTAGTTTTTTTGCTAATTATTAATTGTTAGCTTTTTTTTTTTTTTTTTTTGTCCATTGTTAATTTGTTTTTTTATATATTTGTGTTTTTAATTATTCTTTGTTAATTTGTTTATTAATTGCATAGCTTACTTTAATGATTAGCTTTTATTTCTGTTTGAAAGTTAATATTTAGCTTGCTTTCCTTTGTGGTTAATAATTTTAATAGTCATTAAATTTCCTACTTATTTCAACATTTTTTTAAATTGTGTGTCAAAGACAATTTAAACACTTCCATGCTATTTTAAGATTGTCAGAGACAAGACAATCGCCGACGAAGATGGTCACACAGTTAAAGCGTGGAATAATTATAAAAAGTATATATATGTATATATAATATTATATATAATATTATATATATATATAAATACACTTTTCTTTAATTTAAACTTTACCCATAATAAAAAAAGCATTATAATTTTTATTGTATCATTTCTAATATTTGGCGCACACAAAAGTGCCGCGGCACAGTCGTTGAGAATCACTGGTTTAGGTATTATACTGAAGCCAGTATCCTGCTAACTTGTGAAACATCTGTTCTGGTGTGATATCCAATTTTGTATCATACCAGAGCCAATATGATACCGGCTGATGAAACACCAGCATCGGCAAATTTGATATCGGCTTTTGAATTGCCTGTTATGATTCTGAGTCCAGTATTATACTGGAATCAACTTGATACCTGATTATGAAACACCGGAATCAATTTAATTCCGGATTACGAAACACTGTTTCCGTTATGATACTGAATCCAGTATACCTGGTGTTTCATAAGCCGTTTTTTTTTTAAATATATATATATACCAAGAATTTTTTCCAATAGGGTACCCTCTTGAATTCACAGTTTAAGTTTCTTATTACAGTTTTTCTTTTTTATGAAACAATAAATTATAATTTTATAAGAATTTTTATTTTAAAATTAAATTAGAGATATAAAAGGAAATTAAAGTTAACTTTAATTTAAAACTAGCATAGTGTATGTATAAAGAAGTGTATCATGTATAAAGAAGTATGTGATTTAGAATATAATTCGTCATTCCTTTCACTTAAGCAGTGTTTAACTTTAAATATTCAAAAAATTTTTAAAGTCTTTAAATAAGTATTTTTTTTATATACTGTCCTGTTATATTTTATTAAATAATAGGAAATTTTCCACTGGTTGCAGCTAGTAAGAGATTTACTATGCCATGTTATATACAAAGCAGATGACCAATTCAGCTAAAACTTGCATATAAAAAAATTATAAACAATGTTGCATTTTCCTGTTTAAACTTATCTAATATGCTTACATTAATATTGTTTACCCTAACTTAGACCAGTCTATGTTACTGATACAGACCAGTCCATTCTTCTGATGTCACTGTCTCATTTCCTTGTACAGGCCAGTACATTTGACTGATATCAATGTTCCATTTCCCCGTACAGACCAGTCCATTCTACTGATATCAATGTTCCATTTCCTCGTAGAGACCAGTCCATTCTACTGATATCAGTGTTCCATTTCCCCGTACAGACCAGTCCATTCTACTGATATCAATGTTCCATTTCCCCGTAGAGACCAGTCCATTCTACTGATATCAGTGTTCCATTTCCCCGTACAGAACAGTCCCTTCTACTGATATCAGTGTTCCATTTCCCCGTACAGACCAGTCCATTCTACTGATATCAGTGTTCCATTTCCCCGTACAGACCAGTCCATTCTACTGATATCAGTGTTCCATTTCCCCGTACAGATCAGTCCATTCTACTGATATCAGTCCATTCTACTGATTTAGACCAATACAGTGTATTGACTTACTCTACTGATATCAATATATCGTGACCAGTCCATTGTACTGATCTACTCTACTGATATCAGTGTTCCATTTCCCCGTACAGATCAGTCCATTCTATTGATATCAGTCCATTCTACTGATTTAGACCAATACAGTGTATTGACTTACTCTACTGATATCAATATATCGTGACCAGTCCATTGTACTGATCTACTCTACTGATATCAGTGTTCCATTTCCCCGTACAGATCAATACATTTTTTTTTATTGATTTCTATTGGTCATTTTTTGCAGGGTATATATTTTTTGAATAATTAAGAAAACATAAATTTGAAAGTGCTACGGACAAATACTTATACTTATGTCTTGCATAGTAACTTGACTCTATAATGGTAACTCTATAATATTATAAGACCTTCTAAAGCATAGAATGTGATAAAAAATATTAGCACTTAAGAATTAATAGCATTTTGCTAGTTTTGGGAATAAGCACATAATTTTGTGCTTTCGAAACATGTCGAATTTTACCACCTTTTTTTAATTTCAAATCCATCTTTGTGCTTCAGTTTCTTTGGATTATTCATTAAAATAAGTTGTTTTATTTTCCCATTTTGAATCCTATGGATATTTTACGCTGAATTGAACCAAATGACACCAAAACCATACCGAAGCAAATCAGGGATTTATTAAGTATCCAGTATAAAAATTAGAATTTCAGATTAACACCTGTTTATGATTCAAAAATTCTTATACAAATAAGTAAGGTTTTATTTTTTTAACTCTTTTTTTTTTACTCTATATCATATAAATCCAAGAAAAATGGAACAAATAGTCCAATTGTTGTAAAAAATTTTATACACAAAAAGTACAGTTTTGAACATATATTTATGTATATGTTCAAATGTATATGTTTTTACGTATATGTTCAAATGTATATGTTTTTATGTATATGAACATATATTATGCTTTAAACATTGTTTTCTGAAAATAAGATTTAATGGTGACTCAATGGATTAATAAAAATGAGAATTGATAATTTTAAAGCGTTCAATTGAATGAGACCAAAACCAAGTCAAAAGAAGTGATACAAAGAAGTTATGAGAGTTTCATGCATTAAAATTCTTGTTTTTGATTTATACCTTTTTACACACAAAGCAAACTTCAAAACAACTAATTCTAGCAACTTAATTTTCAACCTATTTGATGAAGTGTAAAGAAATACATAAGAAATAATGTTCCACTTGACTAGATAATTATGTCAAGAACAAGTTCAAACTTTTTAAGCTATAAATTTTATAAATTTGATATTGATCTTATTTAATTCATCGTATAAAATAGAAACAATCCAAAAATTCTTTCGTATATAAAGCAAGATCAAATACGTATATATGTAAAAACTGTACTTCTCCTTCATATAAATTTTAATGACTTTCAAATTATTAATTCTATCAACTTTGTTTTAGTCTTATTCGTTAAAGCGTAATACAATAAATAATGCCTCATTAGTCAAGATATAAATTTTTCAAACTCATAATCAAAATTCGAATTTTTTTTTACTTGATTTTTACAAAGCCCTTCGTTAAAAATTACCGTACATTTTGGCCCATAGAATCTGAAACATTGAACATTTTCCCATAATCTTGTAGTTTTGACCATATTTTTCATCAATATTATAAATCCTCTATAGCTACAGATTTCTAAATCTTATCAGCTTGGTTTTGATGTGATTCCACTCAGCATTAAAAATTACACGAGGAGCAATATAACGCATGTTTAGATAGTAAAGTTTAAGTTATCTTTTCCGATTTCACTTAATTAATTGAAGATAGCGTCTGAAATACACTTTGGAAAAAAGAGCAAAATTCAGATATCCCTATTGGGCTCGAACCATAACTTTTAAACAATTTCCAGTTTTCCTCTATTTATTTTCGTTTTCAACCACTTAGAAACAGTTTTGGTTCTTAACTATTAAAATAGTTGTTGAGAAGATCTAAGAAAGTCAAGTTTTCACGTTGAAATAATTTGTTAATTTTCCAGTTAACTACTTTTAGAAATTAAATTTGTGCTTTAGGCTAAAGAAAATTCCTGGAGCGGACGTTATCAGAAATCTCCCCTTTGTTATATCAAATTAAATTTTAATTAAAACTTAGCTAACTTTCTACTTAACATACTCAATCTTTCAAATTATTTTTTGATCATACGCATAATTTTCAATAACATGCTGCTTAAAACTTTCGTTGTGGAAAAACTTAGGGACCCAATTGTTCTCTCTCTACAGTTTATCAAGATCCGGATCGAATTAAAGTTAAATGTAATGGCACCTTGACTGCATTATCCGTAAAATCCAATTCACCCTAAAATCTATTTTTACCTTAAAATTTTATACCGTACTTCTTACAATGATATTTAATTAATTACAGTGTTTCAATTATTTTACTGTACATATTACGGTAAAATTGACAGTATATAATTTTTGTAATTTGGTTAACCTAACAGCAAGGGGACCGGATCCATAATCCGTCTACCACTGAGGATATTGAACGTCAGCACTGTGGTCGGTGCAAGTCGGATGCGAAAAACATCGCCGGGATTCGAACCCGGTTCACCTCAATGGAAGACGAATGCTCTATCCCCTGAGCCATCGAGGCTCTTTATCGATATATCAAGGTTGTTCTGGTGCACGTAAAACACTGATTTAAGGATTAAAATTTCTGTTTTTCTTTCGATGTACCCTTCAAAACCCCTCTTTAGGAAAAGTTCTAACACAAATAATAAATAAAATAAAATCATCAAGGAGTCTTAAAAAATTATATTTCGATAAAACTTTGCCGACTTTATAATTAATCATTCTTATTTCTTTAATTGTGTCAGTTTCAACACGTATCATGGAATCATGTTAAAATGCTCCATTCAAACATAATTGTTCTCGATGCCCAGAAGAAAAGTGATAGTTGAGCTAGTTTGTGGCGAATTTCCTCAGGTGAGGAGGACAAAATCAACGCTGGCTAATAAATATTTATGCAAAACTATAAATTAAACCATACGTAACACATAATACATCGAACGCGAAACAGTGATCCAACACTCCGAAAATTTTGTGGTAATATTACCGTACTGTACATTAATGACATTTCCGGTTAAAAGAAAAAAAAACATAATTCAGGTTAATAAAACCAAATATACGATACTTAAACCATTCATTTGGAAGTTTTTCTGCTCGTTAAGGTAACGGTTTATAGGAAATTCTGGTTTTCGAAATTATAGTTCTTAAAACCACACATTCTGTAAAATATACAAAACTGAAAAGTAAATTTTCCGAATAAATGGTTTTTATGCCATGCTCTAAAGTATCATTATAAAATTATCTTATTTTGACATATTTACCAAATTTTATAACAAAAACCCTAATTTATTGTTAATTTTACCAAAATCATAACCAAAGCATCTTGCTAAAATTTACTTTTTTGTGTTTTCAAAGAGTCAGAAACACGGTAAATTTTACCATTTTCTGGTAGTTTTGATCATACTCTTTTTCTCAGTTAAACAGATAACATCGAAAAGTTATGCCTACCTCCCTGATTCCCAATACTAACAGATTTTTTAATACACTCAATGCTAACTACGTTATCACTAAAATGGTGTTAGTCACTCACTTTTGAAACCTTAAACACCAAAACCTGGCCCACAAATACCTATTGCGGGAATGCTTTAATTTTCAATTAAACACTATAATTTGAAAGTCATTTTATCTAAATTTTAAAAAAATAATAAAAATGTCTCTAACAGTATATAATTTAAACCGTTAAAATTAAAAGAATAATCTAAATTTAAACGTCACTGAAATTCCAACAAAAAATTTCTTCAATAACTATATTTCAAACTCTATTTTTTTTTTGATTTCAGTACATTAACTAATAATTATTAAACAAACGATTTTAAAAATTGATAAGAAATGCTATATTATTAGATTAATTAAAAAGTATTTTTAATAATAAAATTTGAAGGAACTAAAACATTTTATGAAACCATTATTTCAAAAAAACAATGTATTCTATTAAAAGTTATTCTTAGAAATGTCCATAAAAAGAACACTGGAAAGTTATAGATAACCTTAAGAACAATGGAAATTATCATTTAGAATACAATAAGATTATATGAAATATAATTAACAGAAAAGTATGTCATTAATAAAAAATCAATCTATTAATGAATTTAATATCTTTTACAATTTGAAAAAAGGTGCATGAACTGTAAAATTATAGCTTGTAACAAATCTTGTATTTAATTATTATAATTCTTTTAAATTTGAGTTAATGTTTTAAACAAAATTTCACTGTTTTAAAAGAAATTACATTTTTACCCATTTTAATTAAAGTTCCGATTTTTTTATTAAAATATAATTAGCTTTTCCATTTAAAAATTGTTTATGAAGATTTAGTGTTACCTACTCAGTGCTTAGTATTTTTTCTAAAAAATCACCAGAAAAAAGTCTTTTTAAAATATTGTCTAAATGGTTTCTTTTGTACTTTCTAATAAGAATAGAAATTTTTACTTTTACAAAGCTAAGAAGCTTTTAATTAACTAGTATGTCTAGATAAATCTTTTAAGATAATTATGGAAATTTTTTATAAAATCAATTTTCTGATTAAATTAAATAAGATTTTATTAAAGAAATAAAATAAATTGAGTTAATGAAGAATATTTTTTTATCACCTAAAAAACTATCTGACACAAAAAGCTCTGTAATATATTTTAAGTGATAAAATTATGTCAAGTCAAAAAAAAGAGTGATTAACGTAAAACACATGGAAAGGTTTGAAGTAAATATTTTGATGATCTTCATTATTAAATTTACCAACCCATCATTGTCGAAGACGATACGTTTTTGTAATTATCACAATTAAAAAAAAAGATTGTTTATTTAGTTAGAGAAGAAAAAAAAACTTTTTTTTAACAGCTAAATTTAAGGAAGAGTTTTTTAAACTACTCAGATTTTAATCTGCAACATAAAAGACGGTAAAGTGCGTCTCAAATAATTGAAATATTAATAATTATAAATTAATTAACTGGAATTAAAAATAGGTACTTAAAGTTTAATTAATTAAAGCTTGATAATAGTTATTTAAGGATTAATAAACAATAGGTATTAGTTATAAGTAATGCAAATTAAAAACCATTAACAATTAAAAATAATTACATAAAGTTAAAAAATAACTTAAAATAAAAACTAATTAATTGAAATTAATTAAAATTTCCTTCTCAATCAATTTGGCTCACACCTGAATTTAAGGAAAATTTTTTTTAACTGTTTGGAACTTAATTCACAGCATAAATTGAAGTAAACCCAATGAAGTATTTTTAAACAGTTAAAAATAATAATCAAAAATAATTAATTTAAAATAGTTATCAAAAATTAAAATAACTAGTTAAAAGTTAATAATATTTCAAAACTTAAAAATAGTTATTTAAAACTGAATAATCAATAACTATTAGTAATGACTAATGTGACTTAAAAATCAAATAAATTAGAAAAATAATTAAGTAAAGTTAAAAAACTGACATAAAATTAAAACTAATTAATAAAAATTCTTTTCCAACTCAATATAGCTTAAAGATGAATTTAACGAAGAGTTTAGTTTCTAAGCTATTGAGAATTTAATCCACACTACTGATGAAAGTAAAGCATATCTCAAAAAATTTATAAAAAATAAAAATAAAGCGGAATTAACTGGAATTAAAAACAGTTTCAAAGTAATTGATTAAAACTTGCAAAATATTAATAAAATAAAAATTGACTGAAACTGAAAAGTGATAAAAATTTAGAAATCAATTAAAATGAATAAAATAATTGATTAAAATAATTAAAAGATATTATATTTAAGGTCGACACTCAAATTGAAAAATGATTAATTAACAGTAATTTGAAAGTTGAACTAAAATTAAGAACAATTCATTAAAATTAATTAATTTAAAAGCATTCATTATGAAAGCTGTTTGCTCAGAAAAAGATGTCTTTTTTTGAAATCTCTGTTTTATTAAACCACTATTTTACTTATACAGTTTATTTATTTCTAGGAAATTTTTTAATTCTATAAGGAGAAATTTACCTGTAACTATCACAATGACGCGTGAGAGGGGCTATAAATGATGTGGTTCAGCCAAGTGAGACATTCTTTCGAGAACTACACTACTATTTCCATTATAAAGCATGCACAAATCCATGGTGGCACAGGGGATAGAACGCCAACCTCCAAATGAGTTGACCCTGTTTCGAATCTCAACGTTGACTCGTCAATACGAAATCCACTCCCTCCTCTCCCCCACTACAGTGTTGACGTAAAATAGCCTTTGCGGTAGACGGATCAAGAGTTAGAGGCTCCTTGCTGTAAGACTAACCATGGGAGGTTTTTGTGGTTTTCCTCTCCATATGACACAAATGGGGTTTTTTTTCCAGCAAAAATTCTTTCTTGAGAAAGATTTCTCCCAATACTTAATCCAGAAGGTCCTTTATCTTTTGGATTGGGTTCAAAAATACAAGATTAAGATAAACATTGGTAGTCGTAAACTCAAAAATATGGTCAGCTGTTCAACGACGGTTATAAAATAAAGTATGCATAATATGATATAATGTGAATGTTTTAAAAATAATATGAACATATATAAATTGGGCAATGTAAGACAATGTAAATTTTAATTAAATTAAAAAATTTGGTCACCGTTGAAGATTACATTAAGGGACGTCTAATCAAGGAGTTTGCCCTGAACAACCTGGCATCTCTGCACGCCACTTTTTAATTAAGTGTTCAAACTGGAAAAAACTTACTGCAAAAAAATATGGTCAACGCTATCAAAATAAGGCAAATTTTACCATATTTTTGGTTCAATGTGAACTTAAAAAAATCACGGCACTTTTTATTGAAGCGATTTGGTAATGCTTTATGTAAAATGAACAATAAAATTTAGTTTTTTAATATGTGTGAAACTATGTAAATGTCGTGAAATTCGGTCATTTTATCATGATACCTTAGATCATTTAAAAAAAAAAAAAACTTTATTCGGTTAAATTAACTTTTAAGTTTTGAACTTTACCAAATGTACAGTAATAAGTACTGTAGTTTTAAAAACCCGATAACGTTTTCATATGAATCGAAACTACTACGACATCAATGGTTTAAATATCGTATATTTTGGTTTATTACCAAAGTATTGAAGAGTTTAAAAAAAAAAAACAGAAATATGTTTAACACACAATACGATCATTTTACCAGAACTTTACTCCTCCGGGAATTTTTTTAAAGTCCGAAGGGGTTCAGTCACAACAATAATTCAAGAAATCGTGACAACAATAACTTAAGAAGACACTGAGAATAACAACTCATTTTTGTATAAGTTAATTTTTTAAGGAATTTCAGTAGAAACTTAAATTAAATGTCAGTCTTAATTTCAATGAAATGAAGTAATTAAATGAACCGCTTATGTAGTTAACGAAGAAGAACCTTATGATGAACTTAACCATTTTAATAAGCAATGGGTTAAAAAAGACTGCATGCAAATTTAAAAAAGACCGCACTCTTGAATTTTCTTAGTGACGAAGCATGTATGTATGTACACACTGTTTTGTGTCATATTTCAATAATATTAACAATCTTGTCTTATGCAAAGAGTTTTCTGTTTCTGTCCAGTATTTGATTTTATTCTCGAATTGTTGCTTTAAACTAAATTACAGAAGACAAAGAGAGACAAACAGACGCAAGATACAAATAAAACTCTCCTAATCTAAGTTTTTCGAAAGTTAAGCATCTCCCTAGCATTTATTATGGATTTTTGAATCATATTTTTCACACTTTTTCAACTTTCCTTTTCACGATCGAAATAAAATTAAAATATTAAAACTGATTTAACAAACAAAAAAGTACTGAAAAGATTTATTCATTTTCAAAAGTAAAAGAATATTGATATCGTTTTTAATCAGTTTTGAGGGTTAATTTGAACATATTATTACGCAAAAACATCTACGGTATAGCTTTTGATTTAACATCTTTTAAATCAATAATCTCCTATCGTAAGGCAAAACTATGTGGAGAAAAAAAGTCTGGAAAAATAACCGTACTGTATAGTGATGACATTTTCGGAAATAAAAAAAAACGTAATTCTGGTACTAAACACCGAAATATACGGTATTTATACCATGCATTTGGTAATTTTTTTTCATTCATACGGTAATGGTTTACCAGAAATTCTTGTTTTAAAAATCATAGTTCTTATTATCACGCATTTAGTAAAAAGTACAAAACTTAAAAGTATATTTTATTGAATAAATGGTTTTTCATGCATTGCTCTAAGGCATCATGATAAAATTACCAAATTTTATGACCTTTAAAATTTTTATCACATATTATAAAGCCATATTTTATTATGAATTTCACCAAAATCTTTACCAAAGAGCTCCAAGAAAAATTATAGAGCATTTTGGTGTTCCTATTGAGCCAGAAAAACGGAAACTTTTACCGTATTCTGGTAGTTTTGATCATACTTTTTTTTTCGAATTGCTAACGTAAAAATATTAATAAAAATAGTTATTTTTCATAAACAACTACTCGTTATTCATAAAAAATTTATATTTGTATTAAAATTATACTCATAAATTAATCAGTTTAAAATTATTTTCTGCGTTTTTACTAGGCACTTTTTATTTGGCATTTTTTAAAACTCATAATTCTGTCGATATATCATTTACTTTAAGTTTAAGTAATTAAATGTTTAATTTAAGCGTTCTTACGAATATTATTTCTTTGATGTGGAATTGGAAACAGAGAAAAATTGCTTTTCAAGCTGTTGAATCATAGATCTCTTAGAAAATCGATTTTACATATAAGCCTCCCGTTTCTTATCTCAATTTTGTGAAGTCTATAGGAGCATAGTCTCTTGGGTGCAGTAAAACAGATTCTGAAGGTTAAGCAACATACAAAATATTATCCATGAAACTTTTTATGCAAATATAATCTATATCTGTTCGAGCTATTGAAGTTAGGAGTTGTAAAAAATTGTCTTTTAAAAAGCTAAAAAAATAATACGCTACTTAAACCATCACTAAAACTGTTAAGCTTTAATTTTAAGCTTTTTATGCTAACGTAGCTTAATCTTGTACAATTCATAACCGGCTTGAACTATGTTATGAGTCAGAAAAATTGTCTATTAAAAAAACCGAGAAAAATAAATTACCAATTTAAACAAAACATCAACAACACAAGTCAACATTGAATAAATTGCACGATTCCGCGTAGTTCCCTGGATCGACATTTATTTTTTACTGTAAGTAAAGACAAAATTTTTAGATGTTACTAGTCAGTCCGACTATTATTCAGATAATAAATGAATCAACTAATAAAAAAATGTTTTCCTGAATGAGTGATGTAGTGGATAATGTAGGGAAGAATTAACGTATCTTTATATTTAAATCGATTTAAAGGGGATAAACACTAATATTAAACAAGACAATCCTCTGACTGAAACTCCAAACAAAGTATCTCATAACCTAACTTATAAATTATTAAAAAAATAACAGTTTTCCTACATGCTCCAAAAATTTAAGTCTCTCATTCTTATATATGAAAGGTTTGATATGCATAGAAAATATGTTCCGGTTAAATCAAATGCTATTATTTAAAAGCAATTGTGCTGCCATCTATATAAGAAATAGAGAAAAATATATAAATATATATAAGATTTAGGAAAGAAAAAAAACTCTACAAGATTTTGCTCCACATAACAAAATGCAATTAGGGTTAGTTAATTAATGATATTAAGGGAAGAGAAGGAAAAAAAGATAAGACAATACACAAGCTTGCAAACAACAATTTCCTAAAGATTTTTTATTTTCAATTTTTTTATCTTAAGCAAAACTCTATTGGTTAGCAGTTTGTGATTGAGGCAAGTAAATGAATTTAAAGTTAAACAACGGTAATCCCAAATATCCTCATTAGCCTCCCAAAGGGATAAGTGGTTGGCATTGATTGATGGAGATGGTAGTTGTCAATGAGGGCAATACATGAATCCGTTGAAAGTGATGGAGCAGACGCTGACCTTAGATAGTCCCTTAGAATAAGTCTGAAACAGGCTCTGACATTGAAAGGTCTTCTTCTTGTCCTGAAACGATATATTATGCAGATTTAAACATGACAGTGAAATTATACGCTTTCAATTATGAATGTGAAGCAATCTAGATTACTCTAACTTTTTGACTGCAGACTTCGACCACTTGGTTTAAGATTCTAAGGGTCGCGCCAATTTTCCTCCATTCAAAAGAATTTCAAGATGATTCACATTTAATGGGCAGTAAAAAAAATTTTTTTTTGAATCAGATTACTAAATGTCGGTTGATATATTAAAAATGAATGGTTCAGTGAGAACGTTCTTATAAACATTTAAACAACATTGCGTCTGTGAAATAAAAAAACTATTCTTGTTGAATCAGTCGTTACAACGGGAATGTGTTGTAATAGAGTGCTGTATTAAAGAGAGTTGGTGAGCACAATTAGTATTTTTCAAAAAGTAACGATTAATCCGATCAATTTTATCTGACAAACAGTTGGAGTTTCCATAATTTTTTTGTCAGGAAAATGTCTTGTCGAACAAATGAGTTGACGAGCAAATGAACCTGTCTAGCAAACATGGCTGGACAAGGAGCTGTTGACTAAACATGCCTGTCGGACAACCGAGTGTTGGTCATTTACCAGACTCTATATATCTCTATACAGTTCTGAAAGATTAAAATTGTTTTTGAAGCATTAACTTGACTTTTTGTGTATATTTGTCAAATGTCTGTGTGAATCGAGTTGGATAACACGTCAGGACAAAATCATATTTAAATACAATAAGTAAAATTTTTTGATTTTTCATACAGAGGAATATTATTTCGAACTTTCAATTCTAGTAATAATTAAAGCAATCTGTACACTTATGCTATCTTGTTTTTGAGGATTTTTTTCTCCATTGGATGGAAGTAAAATGCGTTAAAATTGAAATTTTTGAGCGTTCTTCTTTGAATGCATTTTAATTTTTAATTATGTTTAAATAATATTAACAATGTTGTTCTTATATTACAAGGAAAAACATTTTCATACTCAGTAAAAACTGTGGGGTAATACCTTTAGAATTCGGCGTTGAATAACTCTAAAAAATGTATATTATTTCAAATTAATACTGAAAGGAGCGTTCACACACACTAAATTTGGCGTTGAATTAACTTTATAAAATGAGTGTTATTTCAAGTTAATACTGAATAAAGCGTTCATACATACTTTAAAGGATGTAGAGAGAGGGTCTAAACGCCAAAAATTGATAAAGCCTAAATCAAGTTAGATGCTTTTAGACCATTTATGGCTAGAAATAGACCGGAGTGTGTTTTTTTTTTTTTTCTTATGAATGATTCGTAATGTTCGGAAAATAAAGTCAAAATTAGGACTTGACGTGTTAAAAGTGATATCATCGATGACAGATGACTTCAGCTACGAGTAATGAATGAGTTTATATAATTATCGACATTATTTCTGAAGATCTGAGCTTTTTTAATTTTCGATCTATGATGGAAGCGTAACTAGGCTTAGCAATTGAGTACCAGTACCTGCGGAAGTGTAAGTTTCAAGATAATAGTCGATTGTTAGACAAGTAATTTCATTCATCTTGTTGAATTGAGTTCACAAACTGATTATAGCCTATTCAATACCTGGTAAATTTCAATCGTCTTTACTGATTGAGCCAGAATATTGATTGTGGTCGATTATTCGCCAAGGAAATTCAATCTTCTTGTCGGATTGACATAACGAAGTGATCATGTAAACTGCTATAAAATGCATGGATGTTTTTCGTTAAATAACATTCTTATGAAAAGATATTTATTTTTTCATATTTTATGATATTCAATTTTGATTCGGTTCTTCAATTCGGTTTTGTTAAACCTAGTTTGAGTCCATTATAATAATCTTTCTGTGCACTATGTTTGATTAAAAAAAAACTAATTTTATTTTAAAAATATTGCATTTATGTATTCTAAGAAAATGATTCTTACTTTATATTGTTTCGTAAAAATAACTTTACTGATTCATATGGGTATCAAATCTTACAATAATTATAAATGCTAGTGTAACTGAAAAAAAAAATATGGTGGCGCCTTCGTAACACCAAGTTGTAAAAAATATTATTCACTTCACGGCAGAACTATCTTTGTTCTTGGTTAGAAACACCAATTAGGTGTAAAGTAGATTCCAGCAGATACTCCAAAATTGTTTACTTTGTACTAATGGATATTATTTTTACTTCCAATTCAAGTAATAATTATGCCAACTTGTTTTTTAGTTCTTTCCCTCTGAATGAAGGAAAATGTACGGGCATTAAAATTGCAAAGTTTTTTTTTTTATTAACGCTGTTTTTTGAAGCTCTGTTGATAAGAGAAATAAAAAGCCGCTCCTTAAGTGCCTTGCACTTTAAGCAGTGCGGTAATTTCAAGCTATATATATATTCTTGCCGTAAGGAGTTATCTGGACTTTAGAACAAACAAGTAACGTAAATATTTTAAAGGTTATTAAACTTTTTTGAAACAATCGCCAATTAGGTGACATTTTCCCACCTAGATGAAAATTATCAAAATCACTGTCTTATTCTCAGTTTTTGCAAATTTGTGTGAGCCCAGGTATAATGCAGCATTGGTGTAAGTTTTTAAATATTAAAAAAAAAAGACCCCTAACGCTTTTCATTTTCAAAAAACTGTTTCTTTTCTACAACATGACGTTTTGCGCAATTAGATAGACAAGATAGATAGGACATTAGATAGATAAGACATCGCTGGTTTTAGATAGACAAAACTTGCTCTAACAGTCATGAATAATAGTTGGAAACTCACAGCAGCTATAAAAATAGCATATTATTTGCAAATAAGCATCATTTCATATTACCAAGGAGCCTTTGTAAAACAGCCTTAATCACTTTTAATTTTCATAAGTATTAACATTGTACAGTTGCCAGCAGTAATATGTATAGTTGCCAAACATAACTAGCATGTATATGGATACGCATGTATATGGTATACGGATGTGCATGGATATATGCATATAGTATATGGATACATGTAAATGGATATAGAGAACTTTTTTTTAAAAAAAACGGCAGGCACTGAACTTTTGTTCTTCGCCATAGAAGAAGCCGGAAGTGTTGCTCAATTATCGTTACCCAGTGGTCAACTGTGAACCAAGGTCACGGAGGCGAGCAACGTTACCCACGCCACACTACCACAAACCCGCTTATAGGGTGGGCCACATTCAAACATCAGAAGACAACACAAAGAGAGGAACATCCATGCCCAGAGCGGGATTCAAACCCGCGGCCATTGGCTTCGCAGTCAGACACGCTAACCACTCGGCCACCTGACCGGCATATAGAGAACTGTAAAGATTAGCAACAGTTTCACATACATAAATTCCGTTGTCTTCTAGGTTTCTTTCAAAAATCAGATTAACAGCTGAGGTATAATAACACCACAAATTCGCTATTGGTCATATTTGCAGCTATTTAACGAGGGTAAAAAAAACATGAAATGATTTTATATGAAATACGTTATGGTGGCTTTATAACAGTGTAGAAAACTTTTTATTGCTTGGTGTGATAATTAATACGTATGATTTTTAAAACGTTTTATACGAGCATCATAAATAATTAAATGCATATTTTGCAAGTTAAATGCTATAAATTTTTATAACATCAAATTTGATTGATGTAAATCAGTCATGTCAAAGATACGGCCCGCGGGCCGCATCCGGCCCCCGAGCCGTACCAATACGGCCCGCGATCGCAATGTGTCACAGAAAGAAGAATCATGTTTTTTAGACTTCAATCGATTCCTCTGCGGAAGTTTTAAAATGCGCACACCACATTTATAAGTAATTTCAAGGGCAGCGCGTGCCTAGACAAGCGAGAGAGATAGACAGTAACGCCATCTTTAGCAACAAGCAGAATCTTCCTCGCGCTTCTTGTCAGGTATCTGGATCCTCGAGCTCAAAATAATTACCCTCTTTTATAATTTTGATATGATTTTTAACAACAATTATATATTATATACTATATAATTAAATAAATAAATTGTTATAATAATTCAGCACATTTTTTTATTTGAATTTGGCCCGCCTACACATTCGAAATTTAATATATGGCCCTCTGCAAAATTGAGTTTGACACCTCTGATGTAAATGTTGTAGGGTTCACTTTTGTATTTATAATATTACAGGATAAGAAACACCATTTTCAGTTTTAAGCTTTGAAAATAATATATATAGGAGCTTCATCTTCAACTTTGGAGCTCTTTCCGAGGGATTTTTTTACAAAAAAGAAACGTATGGTCTTTTTCTACTTTCAAAATATGCATAAATATACAGGAGAATTAATGTTTTGTTTTATTTATACAAATAGTTGATCTTGTCTGATTCAGGTGCAACAATTTCACATCTAAAATTACTTTTGCTTCTAAAGCTACATATATATTTTTTTTTAAATTTAATTATTTTAAGTCTATTTTTTGTCGAAATATACAAGCTTAAAAACGTTATATAGAACAGGGGGTCGTATAAATTTTATAATTACCTTCCATGGGACTTAGAGCACTTCATCCGGATTAAAGTTAAATGCCTGGAAATGTCATCATACGCCGCTTGGGATGCTTTCTTATTAAGAACTGTTCCTTCGAGTGCTCCTGTAGTGGTCATAATAGGGTAAGTACTCCTAGCCACTAACGGCGACATTTCCCGGCACGTGTTTCTATGCAATTTTAATGTGCCTTAACTCCCCTAGAAGTTAGTCGCAACAATTTAGCTACCATCTGTTATAGATAACGTTTTGAAGCTTCAACATTTCGACAAAAAATAGATTAAAAATGTAACATAAATAAACTGTAGCTTCGAGAGATAAATCGAATTCAGATTTGAAATCAGAGTGAAAATATCCGAGATCTGTAAAAAATACTATGCAACATAAAATCAAAATTGCTCCTCTGTATTATAAATGATTACTTATTTATACTGCTTTAACATTTACAAACTTATATTTTAAAAGATTGGAATTGAGGACTGCTTATCACTCCCAGACCAGGAATTCTAAAAAAGGATTTTAAAGTGTTTCCATTTCTGTTCATTTTTGATACCACATACTTTTGAAACTTCTACAGAATAAGATCTTTACACAAAATATAAATATGAGAGAAACTTATTTCTAATATTTTTTCAAAGTAGTTATTAGGTTTGAGTTGATTTAAAACTGATATTCTCGCAAACCTGAATCTACAGCCTAAGTTAAGTGAAGGTATATTTTTGTTTCATCAAAAATTAATAAAATTTTTTTATTAACATTAGTTTCTCCTTCAAAACTAGTTTGTTTAGAATAGACGCTAGTTAAAGAGTTTCTCGTAAATACGTTATTAAATTTTAAATTTAATTTTCAGTTTAATTTTTTGGTGGTTTAAATCTTACAAACTGTAATCTGAAATAAAATTAGCTCAAAATTTATTTGAGCTACATCAAAAATTAATAATAAAAATTTTTAATTAAAAAAATTTATATGAGAAAGTTCAAGAGTATATTTTCAAAACTTGCTTTGAGCAAACGTTTTTAAATTAACAAATATATTTTTAATTTTAATTTTGGTTGCACGATTGAATGCATTTAATGATTTAAAACTACATTTTTTACAGGCCATTACTTAAGCTTTACCATTACTTAGGATGATGTTATCATGATATTAGGATGATGACCATTACTTAGGATGACCATTACTTAAGAACACGATCTCAAAGCGCATTATTTTACATCAAAAGTAAAAATACTTAATGTAATTCATCAATGAAAAATACGAAGAATAAAAAAAAATTGATAAATCTAAAAAAAAAATAATAAATCTAAAGAAAAAAATTAATAAATCTAAAGAAAAAAATTAATAATTCTAAAAAGTTTATTTATTTAGTTTTTTTCAATTTATTTTTAATGTAAATGTTAAAAAATTTATTGTATTAATAGATTTAAATAAATTGTTTTATTCATAAATAGCTCATTAAACTTTTATTTTGGTTAAACAGTTTAATTTATTTGAAATAGATGCAATTATGGAAACTTCATCATTTTTGTTTTTTATTCTTTTAGTTTTAGACAGAATTCAGTTTTTAATTCAATATTATATTACCAGATCTAGCATATCATGGTTTTTTTAGCATATTTTCAATCTGAAAGAAAGTTTTCCAATTAAAATTAGAAAAATTTACCACCATATTAAAAATAGTTACAATAGTAAAATAGAACTATTTGACCATATAGTCTTAATAGCCGATAAATTTCAAAGCTTTTTTCCTAAATTTTGATTTAAATCAATTTAGTTTTAAATAATTCATGTAAGAAAATTATAAATTTCAAATCGAGCTCAGTGATTTAAAAAATTATTTAATGAAAGAAATTATTAAAAAAATCACATAGTTATTAAAATTTTTAAAAACTGACTTTTTTAGAATTAAAAAATTTATCTGTTCTTATTAAGTGCTTTTAACTATCTTTAAAAATAATTCCAATAAAAATATTTCTCTTTTTTATTAAAATAATCATTTGAAGAAAAATAATTTAATACCACGTATTTTGTAAATTTTTTTCTATATTATCCTCTACTATTATATTCTATTCGCGTATAGAAGTAGGACTCAAATGACATAAGACGTTTCGGATATCTTACATTTACCTATAGAGTGACTTCCTTACGACATCCGAAATATATCAAAATGTATTTCGGTTAAATTTCGTCATTTAAAGAAATCCAAAAAAAGTTTTATTTATCCGTTACAACGGAAAAATGTGAATTGTTATTTTTTTTTTATTGAAAAATCCAACAAACCTATTTTTTGTGACAGTAACGTCTAAAAATGCAAAAATCTTAAAACATCGTAAAAATGTCTCATTAAAAATACAATATTAATAAAGATTTCAGAAAAAATTAACAAAGGTAATAAAATATTATTTGTTAAAGCTTTTTCATTAAGCATTTTTAATGAATAATCTAATCACTAAAAACTGAATACTAATTTAATATAGTTACAAAAAAAAATTAAAAACGATAAAAAGTATAAATATATTCTTCTTCAAAAGCAAACGAGCCTAGGGTAGGTTATGGCCTTTCTCGGAAGCAATTTCCAAGCTACTTTTATCTTGGGTAGACTCTTCCAGTTTATAACTTTGAGAACTCTTAAATCTTTTTCTTGACACTTGATCAACCGGATCCTTTGTCCTCCTCATTTTTGGGCTTCAGATGGTTTTTCGTCAATATTTTTTTGGTGGCACGTTCATCATTTATTCAAATCGGGTGTCCTACCCATTTAAGTCTTTGAACTAATATAAATTTTATTATGTCTGACTATTTGTAGATCCGAAGAAGCTCTGAATTCGTTCTTTTTTTCGCCAACTATCGTTAATTACTCTTTACACCTCCCAAAATGCTTTTCATCATTTTTCACTTACAAACCACTAAGACTTTCTTATCACTTTCAGTCCCAACCTCCAGGTTGAGAGTTGGGCGTAGGACTCGGACTCCCATATCCCGTAAAAATCTCTTGTTACAAAATCCAAAATATAAACTTATCAAAGTAATTTCTCTAAACAAATACTTGGTTACGTTTTGATTACATATCACTGATATATAATCAAAAGATATAAGACATAAGACACACTATATTTATATATATACGACATAAGACACACTATATTCATATATATAAGACATAAGACACACTATATTAATATATATAAGACATACACACACTATATTTTAACTAATTTTTAACTTTGTAACCTTACTCTATTATTATAAAACAAATATTCCTATAAAAAAATTGAGAAATTAAAAAATTTTCATTGCACTAGTAAGTGAAATAATTGCTTTCCAAAACTATTTTCTTTGGTACTAAAACTAAAGTTGCACCATCTGTGGTTAAAAATATTTGCAGTGTCAAATTTCTGTAGAAAAATGTCTAATAATTTTTAAAAAAAATCGATATCTTGCAGTTTGAAGGCTCTAACGTAAAAGTAATAAAATTTCAGTTCTACTTATTACAAAGCAATGTTTAAGAAATCTAAAGAAATATGTTGTAATAATATTCTTTAAGTAGCCATTTCTTCACTTACGGGATAAATAAAACATTTTCAGGGAATTTCCGAAAAACTTTTCAAAAGAAACAACTGCAGAAATATTTTTGAAACGTAAATGGCACTTTTCGTGATGTGTGGAAAAAGTATTTTATGCATTCAGTAAAAATACTTTGGAATCTATAAATCTGAAAGAAATATTAAGATACTCCAATTCAAACTCAAAAGCTTCTTTTCTTCCAAATTTATGAGTAAATTATTTCGCGGAATAAATGTAGTTATTCTATTAGATATACACTGTAAGCAATTACCGTAAAAACTTCCAGCAGTTTGGGTATATCATCTGTAAAATATATTTTACCGTAAGATCCATTAAATATTATACCATAATTTTTACAGTAATATTTAGTTATTACTCAAAAGTTTCTTATTTAAAATTTATGAGTAGATTATTTCGAGGAATAAACGTAGTCGTCCTATTATATATAAGACATACACTGTAAGCAATTACTGTAAAAATTAAAAGCAGTTTGGGTGCATCATCTGTAAAATCTATTATACAGATATTTTAGTGTAAAATATATTTTACCGTAAGATCTATTAATATTATACCATAATTTTTACAGTAATATTTTGTTATTACTCAAAAGTTGCTTACTTCCAAATCTATGAAGAGATTATTTCGCGAAATAAATGTAGTCGTCCTATTAGATATAAGACATACACTGTAAGCAATTACTGTAAAAACTAAAAGCAGTTTAGGTGCATCATCTGTAAAATCTATTTTATCGTAAAATCTATTGAATATTTTACCTTAAGTTTTGCAGTAATATTTATTTAATTAGAGTAATTTGGTGATTTTATTGTATCACAGAAAAATTTAATTTTAAGTTCGAAAGTTGTTCGTATATTTTTGGTCCTTAACATGTTCCAGTAAAAAGTACCGGCACATCTGAGTTCCGGTACATTTTATCGAAATTCAGTATAAACTTTTTTTGCAATGTATGAGAAGCATTCTAATAGCTTTGTTCTTTTAATGGTGGTTAATTTTTTAGAAAAAATAATTAAGTTGCAAAAATAACAAAATTAAATATAGTTGTAAAATAAACTATTTTTTGGTATTTCATAGAAGTTTAGATTTGGATTATTCTTTTAATTTTAACGGTTTGCATTAGAGACATTTTAAATTTAGACAAGAACACTTTGAAATAGGAGAGTTTAATTAAAAATTAAAACATTCCCCCAATAGTCATTTGAGAGCTAGAGGCTTATG
Source organism: Parasteatoda lunata (assembly GCA_949128135.1). Lineage (NCBI taxonomy): Eukaryota > Metazoa > Arthropoda > Arachnida > Araneae > Theridiidae > Parasteatoda > Parasteatoda lunata. The sequence goes on from OX421979.1 coordinate 31,105,737, forward strand.
GAGTTAAAAGTTTCATTAGTCGTAGTGAATATCGCTATTTTATTAGCTATACAGTTAGCACAGAATGCATTAAAAAATCTGCTAGTATTAGAAATCTGGGAGGAAAGGTAACTTTTCTATTTTATCTGTTTAACTGAGAAAAAAAAGTATGATCACAACTACCAAAATATGGTAAAATTTACCTTGTTTTGGACTTTATGGGAACACCAAAAAGATCGGTAATTGTTACCGAAGCTCTTTCGTTATAATTTTGGTGAAATTAACAATAAAAAATGGTTTAATAATATGTGATAAAATTTGGTTAACGTAGCGAAATTAGGTCACATTTACTTTTGGGTTTCGTATTTTTTACTAAATGTATGGTAATCAGAGCTGTAATTTTGAAAACCAGAATTTCCGGTAAACCGTTACTATATAATTGTTGAAATTTCGGAATGAATGGTTTAGTTAAAGTATATTTTGGTTTTATTTCCAGAATTATGGTTTTTTTTTTAGCCAGAAATGTCATTACTACGCAGCACGGTGATTTCATCACTACGCAGCACGGTGATACCAGAATTTTTTCCCCACGCAGGTATTAAGTTACTGATTATTTTTTGATAGCAATCACTTAATTATCTTATTAATCTATCGTTAAAATAATACGATTTAAAATGACCATTAATATTTACAAAAAGTGAAAATAGCATCAAAATTTTCAAGAAGGAAATTTTATGAAAACAAAAATTGCTACTTTCAATTGGATTTATGATAATTTTTTTTATTGTTATCAAAATATTATACCAACTCAAAAACCAACATTAAACTTGGCTTTACTCAAAATTTAAAAAAAATTTGAAGTTTTATTAAGAGAAATTTTTTGAAAAGAAATTGGATTTATGAGTTGTTGACGGATTCCAAAATTGAAATTTAACTTTTTGCTATAAAAAGTGTGGGGAAAAAATAAACTTTAAAAAAATATTTTAAAAAAATGTTTTTTTATTGTTTTTCTTTATAATATTTTTGAAACATTAATGAACTCCTTTCTATTCCAGTTGAATCCAAAAGGAACATGTTACATTTAAAAAAAAGGAACAATTTAAAAAAAAATTTGAAGTTTTATTGAGAGAAATTTTTAGAAAAGAAATTGGATTTATGAGTTGTTGCCGGGTTCCAAAATTGAAATCTAACTTTTTGCTATAAAAAATGTGGAGAAAAAATAAACTTTAAAAAAATATTTAAAAATTTTTTTTTTTATTGTTATTCTTTATAATATTTTTGCAACATTAATGAACTCCATTCCACTCCGGTAGAATCCAAAAGGAACATTTTACATTTAAAAAAAAGGAACAATTTAAAAAAATCTGAAGTTTTATTAAGAGAAATTTTTAGAAAATAAATTGGATTTATGAGTTGTTGCCGGGTTCCAAAATTGAAATCTAACTTTTTGCTATAAAAATTGTGGGGGAAAAATAAACTTTAAAAAAATATTTAAAAAAACTGTTTTTTTTTTATTGTTATTCTTTATAATATTTTTGAAACGTTAATGAACTCCATTCCACTCCAGTTGAATCCAAAAGGAACATTTTACATCAAATAGAACAAAAGTTATAAAGCAAACGAAAGCTCTTTTACAACACAACTTTTATCTTACCGTGAGCGTCAATATTTATCTGGAAATTTCTCCTTGAAGAAATTTTCATTATATTCGCTAGTTTAGTTAGATATATCTTGGAAATATACTTGTAGCAATCGTATGGGAATTTAAAATGATTTATATTTTGGACTACCATATTTTATCCAAAAAAATACAGAAACATTTGATATTTAAGTTTAAATTAAAATATTTTTTAAGATTCACATATTTTTAAATTTTAAGAAGAAATAACAAGAAGCAAAACTTTTATTCCTATCTACAGTTTTGTGAGTTATGTTCATGTCTTTATTTTTCCATTAAGTCTTAAAAGTTTTGGTTTGTTGAAAAATCTGCATTTATACTCAACAATTTTAAATAATGATTTTGATTACCACAATTTTACGAAATTTTGAAAAGCTGCTCTCAAGTTTCAAAAATTTGTAAGAAAAATTGTTTTCCCCTCACTTTTCCCAAACAAAAATATTACAATTGAGCTGTTAACTATTCATTGGAAAAATATGCTATTTTTCTTTGAAAAAAGTTGAAAAAAGTTAAAATTTTTTCTTGAAAAAAGTTAAAATTTAAAATGTTTTAAAAGCTCAAACTTTTGCACAGGCTGCAATTTCTTTAAAAAAATTAACTTGCGTTCAACCAACTTAAAAGATTCGAACTAACAACCTAAGTAATTCCAAGCAATATTTAATCATTTCAATTTTTCATCTAATAAACAAAACTTAACTTACTAATATTTATATTTCATACCTATTTCTTTTGGCACCTACTATGAGTTATCTTAAATTAGATTGACTCTTCTTAAAAACTTACAATAGAAAAACAACTTAGGTTAAAAAAAATTCATGTGCCAAAATATCAATATTTTCTCTCCAAGTTTCAATTCTTAGTTAAAAAATATTTCACCAGATGGCACAGTTACATTGAGATTGCAATTATTTGATCAGTGAATCATAGAACGAATATTAAAAATCACAACAATAATTTCCGAAATCTTATGCAAAGATTGAAACTAAATTTACGAAGTTTCCAAAGTGTCTTACTTCAGCTACAATCATATATTTTACTCGAAAAAATCGAAAAACAGTAGAAGAACAATATTCTAGAACAATAGAAGACATGGTAAAAAATCGTTTGCAGTGCCATATTTTACAAAGTTTTTTTCTATTAAAACTAGGAATTAGTTCCAAAAATTTATTCCTTTACCATAACTTTAATGAAATGTTTTTTTTTCTATCTTTTAAACCTTAAGGTTCTTTAGTGTTAGAATTAGTGTCTAATTTTGGATACCCTGGATTATAAAAAGTGTAAAAGAACTTTAGTTTTATTAAAGTTCTTTTTTTAATAATCGAGATTTGATGTAAAAATTTTAATGTAAATATAAACTGGCATGGAATTTTATAGATTATAAGTAATAGATATGATTATGTCATATATTCTCAATTATGTGATTAATAAATATTGAACATTATTATATTTTGCATGCAATGTAATAATAAAAATCAATACAGCTCGCAAAATTTTTAATAAAGAACAAATTAAGCCATATTGAAATAATTAGAAAAAAAATACAACTATTTCAAAGATGTAAACAAGTTTAATCCTCAGTGATTATGCAGATATAAATATTATTTTTTTAATTAAAATATTTCCTACTCTAGATGCTTTTATAATCTCTTTTTAATCTTTTGAGAGTCTTAACAATTTTCATTAATTTTTTAAAGCTAATCTGACGCATTTTTCAAAATGGTAAACAATAAATATTTTTTACAAGTTACTTTACTTCATTTATTTCAGTATTATCGCTTTATTAGAAGAGAATTTTAGCTGTTAAATGTATCTTCAGAATAAATTACGAAATATTTTCATGTACAATGAAATATTATGGAAGTCATGCGTTGTTTTACTGCACGGCATGTGGCCGCGAGGTAATAACATTTCTAAGAATTACTTTTGTTTATGACGTGAGCCATAAGGTTACATACCAAAGCTTTTATATTAGTAGCAATAGTAAATGAAAGTTGTATCACGTATTTCAGAATCAGTGTTAGACTGCAGCATTATTTAATATGTTACTCGTGAATAATAAAATGCCATTATAAGCATTAGTTTTACTAATGAAAACTGAACTTTATTTTAATTGTGGAAACAAAATATACCTGCATTGTGCGGTATAACTTCATCCAACTTTAACAGAAATTTCACTTTTTTTCATAAATGCAAGCAAAAAATTGGAAAATTGTCCGTAAACGGAACTGTGTATATAAAAATAGGATTTTATAAGCTTATTGAATTTATATTTGATTGCTAAACCACACAAAGAAACAATTTATTGCTTAGATGAAAATCAAAGTGTTTTCCCACACAAAACGCTTCTCTGAACTATTTGAAACTGTAGCTTATCAGAATAATGAACTAAGCACTTTAAAAAGATTTGATTTAATATGCTTTAAAAACTGTTAGAAGAAGAATCGTGAGAATCGAAAAAGAACAGACGTCAACATGTTTCTCGTTACATTACAAAATGGTATTTGGGTGCTTAACTTAACATTACATTTTTGTACGTTTTTTTAACGTTTTTTATGTTTTTTATCTCTTTTTTTGCGCTACGTGAAAACTATAAACTTTAGAAACGTGAAATAATGAGAATGTGTAGAAGTTGTACAGAATATACAATGGAATAAAACAATCTAACACTCGATAATTATTAACCATTAAACCTGCAGTAATATAAAATCCGGATCGCTCTATCATGCGCAGAAGTGCAACTACAGAGTTAAAATATGACGTGCTTATAGGGCTATATTTGTTCATGAATTTAGTCCACGAATTTCTTTTTGTCCACGGATTTCTTTTTAGAAATTCCTATTTGCTTGAAAGTTATTGCAATTTAAAATGTTTTTATTTTGCGAATGCTTTCTTTTTTTACTCTACATTTTGTTTTGTTTCGCAAAAAATATGCTACTTAAAAACTTGAAAATATGATGGGGTGCAGAAAAACGCACAGGGAGTACGACGGAATAAATGAAATTAACATTTAATAATTAGTTCGAGAAATATTAAGTGGTGAACATGCGGTAAAAATTTTTTAAAAATCATTGTGGATTTCATTCAGCGTTCAAATTAATGTCCTGGTAATCCCGCACGGAGAGAAAAAAAATTACAATAAAATTACCGTACTGTATGGTAATGGCATTTATAGTAAAAAAAATCAAAATTCTGAAAAAATATACGATATTTAAACCGCTCATTTTATATTTTTTCCGCTCATACTGTAATAGTTTCCCAGAAATTCTGCTTTTTAAAACTAGAGTTCTTACTATCACACATTTAAGGCTCTAAAGTGCCAAGATGAAATAAATATATTTAACTGAAGCGGTTTTTATGTTACTTATTACTTGTTTTATGTTATGATAAAATTATCAAATTTTTAACGAATTTACCAAATTATATCACATATTAAAAAACCATATTTTAATGTCGATTTTACTAAAATTCTAACCAAAGTGTTTTGGTAAAAATTAACAAATTGTTTGGTGTTCCCATAGAGCCAGTTACATGGTAAACTTTATCATATTCTAGTAGTTTTGACCATACTTTTTTTCTCAATGTGATTATTTCATCAAAAACTATCCCAATTTGTGTTGTAAGCAATGTTGTCTATCCCAATTTGTGTTGTTGTAATGTTACTGCAAAAGTGCAGAAATCACTTATTCTTCAAATTATTAATTAAAAGTGCAAATTAACTAGGTTGATCTATTAAAGTACATATAGTAGTAAAGTATAAAGTAGAAAATTGTTTCATTTCTCAAATAACCTAGCAATGTGCAAATTACCCCAATAATCTGCATATTACATAGAAGGTCTCGTTAAAGTGAAAATAAGATCGTTGCTGTAATAACAACAATGTTTTTGTATGCTTAAACTAACATGAGTATTATATCTTTTACGGTGTCTAATAAAAAAGTTAACAAACAATCAACAAATTAATTGATTGAATCAATCATCAACTACTTTAAAACTCTGATATAATGAATCAAATCGTTTTGAAATATTATTACAATTAAGGGCATTTATATAGTATAATTTTTTAGTTTTTCAATGTCTAAAGAGTCAAGACAATAAGTACAATCAACAAGTTAATTGATGGAATCAATCATCAACTACTTAAAAACGCTGCTGTACTGAATAAAACAGAATAACGATTTTGACGTGCTTATATTTAAAACGCATCACTGAGGATACCTTTTTAGTAACACTACAAATTAAATGTAACAAAAATAACTACAGAAAGTAAAAATCACGAGCACAACATTTCTATACGAGCACAACTTTAGCACTCTCATACCAATCTGAAAAGGAAAAATGTTCTTACTCCCTTTTTCCTCTCGGGGGAAAGTCTTTCATTAGTTTTTCACTTTTGGGGAAAAAGTCTAATCGTTCTTCTTGTCACAAGTTTTATATTTTCCGTTTTTATATCTTAAAATCTCACTAACGGTTTTAAATATTGTTACAATTTAGGACATTTATATAATAAATTTTGTTTTTTTTTTGTTTTTCAATGATTAAAGAATCAAGTCAATAAATATACAATCAAACAATCAACGAATTAATTGATAGAATCAACTATCAACTTCTTTAAAGTTCTGATATAATGAATCAAATGGCTAAAATATTATTACAATTAAGGACTTTTATATAATATAATTTCTTAGTTTTTCAATGTCTAAAGAATGAAGTCAATAAGTGCAATCAACAAATTAATTGATGAAATTAATCATCATCTATTTTAATATTCTGTTAAAATGAATCAAACGATTTAAAATATTATTACGATTAGAGACGTTTATATAATATCATTTTTTAGTATTTCAAAGTCAAAAAATTCAAATCAATTAGTGCAATCAATCAAACAACAAAATAACTGATGAAATTAATCATCGTCTTTTTTAATACTATGATAAAATGAATCAAATGATTTAAAATATTATTACCATTAGGAACATTTATATAATATCATTTCTTAGTTTTTCAATGTCTAAAGAATCAAATCAATTAGTGCAATCAGTCAACAAATTAATTTATGGAATCAAACATCAACTACTTTAAAACTTTGATATAATGAATTAAACAGTTTCAAATATTATATAAGGACATTTATATAATTAAACTATCAACAAATTATAATAATCAATCAAGTCAGTAAGTATAATCAAGCAATCAACAAATTAATTAATAGAATGAGAAAAACAATCTTTCAAACTTAATAAAACGGAAATCGTTAAGGCGCACATTACATACATAGTAAAACATTTTGGTTGTACAACTGCCATCACTTTAGGAGTTGAACTAAACTATTATATCTTCATGTATTCCTTTTTTTGTTGATAGACACCACATATTTTCATGCGCATTAAAATAAATTAAAGAACTTCATTGCGAGAACATCTCGATCAAAAAACAAGCACATTTTTAGCAATTATTTGCCCTAAATCTTTCAAATAATAAAAAAAATTATGACATCTACAGTTCTGTACCTATATAAAATCCTATCCCATCTGCAAGTACTGTCCTCATTTGCAACTAACTCCAGACCATGTTTTTGACTGCCTCTTTCAACTTGGAGCACCGAAATTCTCCATGGCCATCGGGCTTCAGAGCTTGCACATATTGTTATCAAGACTTTTGGAGGACTCTAATCTTTGCACTAGCACTGTATGCATAGACACAACAACAATGTGTACACACCAATACACACCAAAACTTTCTATTGTGTACTTAGTAAAATGTTTCCTGCATCTAAACACTAAAAATGGTGGCTACTATACTTTGCGCTAAAGTAATATTTCATTAAGTGTTCCAACTTCACCAACACTAAGAATACTTGCTGGTGTAAAAAACACTAAGAATGTTGTTTTGCACTACTTAGTGTAAAGTAGCTACGACTATGTTTGTCAATAAGTAGCACTAAAATTTATAATTACAGTGAGATATTATACAAATAAGAATCAGTAAGGTTACATTTACTAAAGCAAGAATCATAAATTTAGGAGATGTTATATTATTTCTTGAAATAAAACTTTTTTTATCAGACACACACAGCATGGACAGAATATTAATATGAATTCAGACAAAACTGAAGTGAAAGGAAGTTAAATATTATACAATTGTTTTATACAATTCACTTATTTGAGTAAATCTTATGGGAACATAAATATCTTTTTTAAGCACCTAAAAACATATCACTTTTACGTTAGTTTAGTCAACAAAAAGATTGATATTACTTGGCAAATAATTGACCAAAATCAATGCATCTTATCACCCATTAAAACGAATTTTATTTTATTTTTTAACCGTCGTTTAACAGCTGCCTTAATTTTGGGTTTACGACTACCTATGTTCAACTCTGTAGATTTGTTATCTTTTACCACTGAGAATATTTTCTATGGTCGGTACGAGCCGGGTGCGGAATTCGTATCAATCAGCTATTGCGAGGATTCGAACCCAATTCACTTTCTTGGAAGGCGAGCATTCTATCCCCTAAACCATCACGGCTCATTAAAGAGAATTTTATTTCATAGCAGTCGTTGAACATCTGACCCAATTTTGAGTTTACGACTACTAATGTAGCCTTGTAATTTTGAACACAATCCAAAAGACAAGGAGTATTGGGAGGAAGTATTGGGAGAAATTTGCCGTCATGGAGGAACTAACCCGCATTTGCGTTACATTGAGAGGAAAACCACAAAATCCTCACGGTTAGCCTGGCGGCAAGGGGCTCTAACCCATGATCCGTCTTGCAAGGGAGATATTTTACGTCATCACTGTGATAGGTGCGAGCTGGTGCGGAAGTCGTATCAGCCAACCATCACTGGGATTCGAACTCGGTTCACCTCATTGGAAAGCGAACGTCCTATACTCTAAGCCACCAAGGCTCATACATTAAAGAGAATTAATCTTTACTTGTTTTAGTTGGACCAGTTTGCTAATTAAATCCGATAAAAAAACACTATATTTCACCAATACACTCCATGTAAAAAATTAAAAAAAACCATATTGACAGTATCTTAAAATTGGCCATTTGTACGCCTTTTACTTCTAATAATGGTCCGAAAGTATTCCATTAAACTCCCTTCCATTGTTTCACACAAGAATTTAGTTAGATAGTTTGAATATACACTATTTATTCGCCAAATTTATGAAACTCCGTGAAAGACAACCTTCCTAACCAACGAGCTGCTAATGCTTAATCAATTGCTCGTGTAGGATTTACTTAAACCTTTTGAAGTGTGTAAGAGCGCTCGATTAGGTATTATATTGAACTTAAGTAATCATTTACATTATTTTTGGAGTTTTTCGGCAGCAAACTCCGATACGTAATACACCAGAGTTTTTAAAGTGTAGATAAATTGCTAAAAACTCTTGATCCCGCATTTTAGCGGATTTTCTTAGTTGATCTTCAGATTCATTAGGCAATGTGCATGCTAACGACTTTCGAGCATTAGCGGTAACATAAGTAACTGCCATCAGTGTGCGGGTGGGTGACCACTTTGATCAGCCTGCGAAGGGACGGATGGTGTGCAGGATTGGTCCTTGTTATACTGTTTTACCGTATAGTTCTTGACTTCGCCAGCTGGACCGAAGCAAGGGAACCCTTCCCTCTACAGGGGATGAAAATTGGAATGGCATGTGTTTGAATCTTTTATAGATCGTCGCCAATAGCTCATTGTGCAGCTCTAGTCAGATGATAATATCTAGTCAGATGATACTACTATTACTACTCTTGAAATAATATGCCTTTTCTATACTGTCATTCAGTAAAAATAATTTTTTTAGCTCTGAAACAAAGTATATACTTTAGAAATGTTGAGTTTTATGAACTGATCCATAATCTTAATGCGTTTGAGAGAAATTTATAGATTTAATAAAATTTAAAACATATTTCTAAAACGTTTTATTTCCAACAAGATCAGTATATTTTCTCTAATGTTTGAAAAGCTATTTCTATTGATTCTTTCACATACTCATTTTTTGCTTTCATGTCAAAAATATTCAAAAACGTGTGCTAAACTATTGAAAATAAATCATATTTTTAAGAATAACTAAAACATCTTGCGCGACTTGATAAAATATTGAAGACGGCTAAAAGCCATAGGCTTCTCAGAGATTTTTTTATAAACCTAAAGTTTCAAATTTCAATTTTCTTTTATCATTTTTTGTACATATTTTAACTTTTGCTGTGATTTTGTAATGAGATATATTTTTCGATAAATAAAAAAAAAAAAACATTTTTTTCTATAAATTACGCAAGTTTAACCATGTTCACATTTTTTATTCTTTATAAAAAAAAAAAACTGAAAGAAACAACAATGTTTTTTTACTTCTCAAATTTTCTAACTGATAATTTTTCTTTTAACTCGATTGAAATTTCAGGAAACAATAACAACCTTGTTTCAAATTACTATAGAATTAATTACTTCAAAAATCTTGATGGATTGCTTTTTTTACCTTAAGATATAATATGCTTTATTATGCTTAAATTATGCTTTATTTCGGACAAATTCCACCGTTTTTTAATAATACATAAATTTAATAAAATATAAATATTTTATGAAAATTAAAAATACAAATTATAATTGCTATATGTTAGTTATAAAAATATTAAGCAACATATATAAGGATCCTAATTAATATTTTTACGTATTAATATATAAAATATTTCCTCAAATAGAAAAGTACAAGAGGAAAGTTTTTAGAATAATATTTCTAAGGATGATTTCTAATGAAATAAATTTGTCGAATTCATTTAGATAAATCCCTTGTAAGATTGGTTTTTTTACTTTATACGCAAAAATATTATGCTTTCTTTTTCATTTTTCAGTGAGTATTTAATCACCTTCAAGCAATAATAAATTAATAAAAAATATTAATTAGATTAAGGTTAAAATAAGACTTTACTTTTACCATATAAATCATAACATTTTAATAAAAAATATTAACTTAAAAAGTTTATTTTTAAATATGAGAATTTCAAATATTATCTCATATAAAGTGTATTAATAATTTCTTTAATAATTTATAGTGAATATATTTATAATGAAAATTTTTCACTCTTAGATTTTTTTGTGTCAAATTTTCAAAAATAATTTCTTGACTTTGTAATGGATGTTTTGTTTAACCTTAAAAAAATATACTTAATTTCCATTTGCAGTGAAGATTTATTTCTGTTGTAGCCAATAATATATTTGATAAAATGAATGGACAATATATTAGGATTATATTTTAAATCAAACTTAAACTTTTAATCTATAAATTATACTGTTTACATATAATGAATGCAGTAATGAACATTAAGGAGAATTGGCTCATTTACAAAAATATAAAATTCAATATTTATATTTCAATATTAATTCAATATTATAAAATTCAATATTCAATATTTATATTAATAATGAGTTTTTGTGTTGCTCTTTATATAAATTTGGCAGTTAATATATTTTTATATTTACTATATAGATGTATTTCACAAAACATTCCTGATCTCATATATCAAGAAAAATTGAATCAACAAAAAAATTCAAAAAATTCATAATATATTTTTAAATATTAATCCAATATCTGATTTCGGTTCTTTAATCATGTCACAAAAGTAACTTAATACTTATAACTAATTCTGTGACGAAATAATATGTTTAGTGTGTCTTAAAATCTCACTTGTACAGAACAAAAGTTAAAAGTTCTTCTTTTTAGTATATTTATGAATTTCTTAAAAGTGATCTTAAAAGTTATTATATGCCAGACAGTCCAGGAAGGGCCAGAGCCCTTGCTTGAATTCTATTCCTCTGGGTTCTAATTTTATGAGCTGTTTCTTTTCCTGTATAGTCGGTCTTCACGGGTTCCATCTGACCGTTTTTCTGAGTTCTATTTTCCGGTTTATGAAATGGAATTTTTTTTTTTCATCATCCATTCTAATCATCATTTAGAATCATCATTCTCATCCATTCATCATTCATTCTAAATTTATGAGCCACCTGGTTAATTATATTAATTTTTATACATTTTAAAATAACTGACTTTTCATAGATTTAATAGGTTGGAGTTAATTCTACTGTAAACAAAGTTAATTTCTGTCTCAGGTAAAAGAGCATTGCTTACAAAACTGTTTGTTAAAATCTATAGATTTTGAGGTAGCAAATACAGAAATTAAAATTTTAAATTTAAAAGGAAAGAAATAAATTGTTCTAAGACAGTTATTTCTCTACCTCATGCATTCTAAATTTATGAGCCATCTGGTTCATTATATAAATTTTTAGATATTTTAAAATATCTGACTTTCCATAGATTTAATAGGTTGGAGTTAATTCTACTCTAAACAAAGTTAATTTCTGTCTCAGGCAAAAGAGCATTGCTTACAAAACTGTTTGTTAAAATCTATAGATTTTGAGGTTGCAAATACAGAAATTAAAATTTAAATTTAAAAGAAAAGAAATAAATTGTTCTAAGACAGTTATTTCTCTACCTCATTCATTCTAAATTTATGAGCCATCTGGTTCATTATATAAATTTTTAGATATTTTAAAATATCTGACTTTCCATAGATTTAATAGGTTGGAGTTAATTCTACTCTAAACAAAGTTAATTTCTGTCTCAGGTAAAAGAGCATTGCTTGCAAAACTGTTTGTTAAAATCTATAGATTTTGAGGTTGCAAATACAGAAATTAAAATTTTAAATTTGAAAGGAAAGAAATAAATTGTTCTAAGACAGTTATTTCTCTACCTCATTCATTCTAAATTTATGAGCCATCTGGTTTATTATATAAATTTTTAGATATTTTAAAATATCTGACTTTCCATAGATTTAATAGGTTGGAGTTAATTCTACTCTAAACAAAGTTAATTTCTGTCTCAGGTAAAAGAGCATTGCTTCCAAAACTGTTTGTTAAAATCTATAGATTTTGAGGTTGCAAATACAGAAATTAAAATTTTAAATTTAAAAGGAAATAAATAAATTGTTCTAAGACAGTTATTTCTCTACCTCATTCATTCTAAATTTATGAGCCATCTGGTTCATTATATAAATTTTTATATATTTTAAAATATCTGACTTTCTGTAGAATTAAAAGAGGTCAAAGTTAATTCTTCTCTAAACCATGTTAATTTCTATATCAGGAACTATAGTTCTTCTTCAGGATTAGTCTATAGATTTGAAGGGTGCAAATACAAAAATCTAAATTTTAAATTTAAGAGAAAAAATTGAATTTGCTTTAAGACCGATACTTTTAACTTTAGCACATGTTGAAAAAAGTGTAATTTTAAAGCATTGAATGACGAAAGCGAGTTAGTAATTAGTTTTAAATTTCTAATGAATTTAAGCAACACTTAAGAATTATTTTTACTGTCATTATTTTCAAAAATGTTTTTCTTTTCCTGAAAATACTAAAATTTTGAACTATATTTGAAAATCTGAATCATTTAGCAATATTGTTATAAGAAATTTCGAATTGTACACGCAGAAAAAAATTCTGTCAAAATTACAGCACTGTATGGTAATGACATTTCAGGTATCTGGGTCGTCCAGAATTACTGATTTTAGTTATGTGTGATTCGACCAGATTTTTTGACTAACGGCGCATCGGAAAGAAAACTTTATTTTTTACACCCCACAATTTTTTTACAAACTCAATAATTTATATAATTATAATTATTTATTAATAATATAATTTTTCCATGTGCAAATCCATTTCGGGCAAATCCATGGCTAAAATTATGTGCAAAACTGGCAATTCATGTATCTTTCTCTTTTCTATTTTATATTCTTTTCTTAAATAAATATTTATTTTGTAAAATTATTTATAGTCAACTTCTTTAAATTATCCAGTATAATATTATCTCGCGCACATCCGTTTTCTGGCCCATCCTTGGTAACTAACAAATCAAACGGACTTCAGTAATGCAACAAGAACGTACTTTAAACTCCTCTAGTTACACTCAATTTGCGCTTTTGTTTTCATAGTTTTCATATTTTGCAATCTGGCAATCTTGTTACGTAAACATTTTAAATCATTCTTGAAAAATTTCCCGTTCATGTAAGTTTGCTATAATTCACTGCTCGCTTTATAGATTTTTTTTTATTCTGCTCTTCCTTTATATTATATTTT